>JAJSRV010000014.1:590393-1855854 GCA_021527715.1 Neoseiulus cucumeris | reverse complement strand
AGAGAAAGAGAGAAAGAGAGAAAGAGAGAAAGAGAGAAAGAGAGAAAGAGAGAAAGAGAGAAAGAGAGAAAGAGAGAAAGAGAGAAAGAGAGAAAATCATATAATTGAGGAATGGCTTCTGAGTTGAAAGCGTTCCGACGTGACCGAGGGAACCGTGTATATGGTCACGACAGGCCAAACCGTGCCGGGCCGCTACACTGCGAGCCCTACAGCTACGTAGACTTATCGTGAGTCGATACACAAATTATTATTATCGTTCTCATTATGTGACCACGCCATACGGAACCCTCTTTCGAACCGCGGTATCTGTCGTCAACTGTGAGTGGAGCTCGCCGTTGACTTTGTTGTCGCTGACGTCGTTGACTGTCGCCCGAACGGACGGTTGGTTTGAAGAGACGAATCGAGTCGAATGGAACCCTTGGGAACGCTCTCGCTTGAATTTCTATATTTAGGCTTGATCCGAGGACAGGCAACTATCGCTGAACCGGATCGACAGCTCATCCCGACTCGAAAGTTCGTAATAAACAGACACTTCGCTCATTGTGCACCTGATTATCGCGTTTCAAGCCAAAGGTACTGCGTCGCCGCCACCACCAGCGCGACGGTTCTCGATTGCGCAGTCGTTTGATTGTCGATGAAGTCCGCCGATTCTGATTCCGAGCTGGTTCCGTGTCCCAAATTGTAATCGTTCGAAATCGTCGCGGAAATTCCACGGTCCCATCGAGAGCGTCGCAGAGTTCCGGTAGTGATTGCAGATGCTTTGAATTTGTCGGGCGAGAGTTTTGGCGGGGGAGAGGGGGCCGAGGGATACGCGGCCCGTGTTTGTTGCTGTGAGTTCAGCAGATCCGCTCTGTTTTCTCGTCACGCAAAATATTAGTTGATGGCCTCTCGTCGATACCCATTGAATCCGCCGAAAGCGATTCAATCGAGCAGCGATCCTGATCGGTACTTTTTCCTGCCCTCGAAAAACTTGTTGGACTCGAACTCCACATCTAACGCTGTCTGCCGATTGTACAAACTTCGCGCTCGTGAGCAGGTTGCGCGGGCCGGGATCTTAATGAAACCGGTGATTCTCCTTCCAAGAATCAGCTAAGCCGCAGTTGAGAAAATTCGCGCTAGTAGACTCGGAAAAGCCGTCGACAATTTGTTCAGAAATTCACTCGAGTCAGAGTGGACGTGGAGTATGACAGAGTGGACCACATCTGTCTCGCGCTCGGTCGGAGCCGACACCGAAGGAACGAGAACCAAGGAAGAAGAGAATTAAGCAAAGTCTGGAGAAAAGCCGGATGGGAAGTGAAATTCGGAAGACCAAAAACGGTCGTAGTCAAAAACATTTTCGCGAAATCGTGGAGAAGAAATGAAACTGAAGCATTTCGATCGTTGACATGTTTTCGGATTTTCATTGGGAATGCGTGCCGTCCTACGTCGGCGTCGCGTCCGTTTGGCAACATCGCCGTGAACCCTGTTGGCGCCGAAACGCTCCGAGAGTTCAGCCTCACTCAGATGTTGGTGCGTTCTCCTTTCAAAGTCTATCTATCTCGCCGCCGGACTTGGAGGACGAGGATACGGAGCGAAAGAAGCCGAGGAAAAAACGGAGAATCTCGATAAAAACCTACTCCAAATCACTCGTCGTCGTCGTCGTTGCTGTCGAAAGAGGGACTAGCCAAGCAACGTTTTTAGAAAGTCTACACAGCGAGCGTTGCAACTCATTGCTGGCATCACCACCAGCCGCCGTTGAATTTAAGACAGCTCTGAGCTTTCCCGACGTTTCTTCTCGCTAGTCTGCATAGAAACGAACACAAACCAAACGCAGACCGCAGCACCGTGCTGACACACCACGCTTTGTTGCGGAATTGGCGAACCTCTATCTCTATGATCTCTACTCGGACGGCTGGGTCGCTCACTCGGTCGACTGGCTTGCTTGCGCGCTCTCTCTCTCTCTCTCTATAAACGGCATTTTATAGACGACCTCTATTTTTTCCTCCCTCCGTCGTCCACCCGGTCATTTAATTTACGCACTTCTTCCATCGGAGCGGCAGCGGTCGCAGCAGCAGCAAGTGAACGAGCCAGCCAGCCCGCCATAGCTCGAAAGTCTTTTTCCTTTCTCGAAATTTAATAAGCCACCAGCAGCAAGCGAGCTCGCCTCCGAGCAAACGAGCGGCCAAGCAAACGGCGAGGCCAACCAAGCCGCCGTCCCAACGACCGACCGCTCAGTCAGTCAAAGCAGCGAACAAGCAGTCAGTCAGTCAGTCAGTCAGTCAGTCCGTCAGTCAGTCAATCTGCGGGCGACCATATAGCGCTTATTGCTTCCCTCTGGTTTGTCGGCAAACAGACGAACGGATGGACGCGAGAAATACAGTTCCGTCGAGACGAAATTACGCTAAATCGAAGCGATCATGAAAACAAATCTCCGGGAAGTGGCACCTGGAGAGCTTTGAGAACAAGCCGTCGCAGTTCCTGAGTGATCCAATCCCAAGGGACGATTCACTGGTTGCGTCTTCATAAATTAACCACGCGCGATAGCTATCCAGGACAGGAGTCGTACATCGCGGGAGGGGGAAGGGACCCATTCTTCCGCTGATGCTGATTCGCTCCAACATCTCGAGCTTACCGAACACGAGAACAGTTCTGCGTGGTCTCCATGGGCAGCGAGTTTTTCGCGAGTTCGCGAGTGACTCAGCTTCGGATCCTCGTTTTCTACTCTAACTCCCCTTTTTGTGTTTTACAGAAGTTGCGCCGACGTTCCAAGACACCTTCAACGCCCGAGTCCATAACCAGGGCGAGAGGTCCTCGCTGCGGTGCATTGCGACAGGCAGTCCTCTCCCTCAAGTATCCTGGCTCCTCGACGGCTACCCCGTGAGCGAATCGGGGAACATGCATCAGGGTGATTTCGTACAACCCGATGGATCAGCCGTGGTGTCGTTCGTGAACATTTCCACACTTCGGGTGCAAGACGGCGGCGAATACTCCTGCAAGGCAACCAACGACGTGGGAGTTATCGAACACACTGCCAGGATCGGTGAGTATTCAGCCAGCTCGTCGGCGGAATCAGAGTCCCGCCTCTAAAATCGTCTCGAAATCTAACTCGAACTTTGTCGCATTTTTCCAGATGTGAGCGGTCCACCGTTCATCCGACCCATGAGGAATCTCACAGCGATCACAGGCTCAGACTTTCGGTTGCACTGTCCAGTATCCGGCTACCCGATCGAGTCCATACGCATCGAGAAAGGTGAGTTCTTCGCCTCGTCCATAATATTTACTTTGGGGCTTACCTTTCTCTGTTTGGCCGCTTCCAATCTCCACGGGTTTCCCGCCTCTCTGGCTTTTTGTCGTGATCTTAGGATGTCGACCCTGGATTCGCTTCCGGCTCTTCTTGAGGTGTATATTGTCCTCTGGAGCCGTTCCAGTCCCCCAGGTTCTCTTTGGTGGACCTTAGACCCCTTCCATCCGTCCCCTTCTTCAGTTTGCCCCAAGATCGTCTTCGCTTCTCTCCGAAAGCACCGAAGATATTGCCAGTCGCGAAGTGGGCGTCGTAATACGTTTCAGTTGCATGCAGAGCTGAAGTGTGGGGGATGAAAGGGGAGGGCTCGGGGGCAAGAAAGGAGCACGAGGGTGAAATCCTGGATAGTGGAGGCGAAGCCAACGAGAGGCGGCAAGCATGGAAAGGGGGTAGGAAGGGAAAAGGGGAAAGACAACGTGCAGCCTGAGTGGACGCTGCCGATGGCTATTTCAGAGAGACAAACTCTTCAGATTCTGTTTATTCGTGAGGCCGTTTCGTTTTTCGTCCACGTCTGAAAGAATGAACTTGAATGGTCAGAGTATTTGAACAAAGTCTCGCGGCCATCCAAAGCCCGAGCCCATGACAAAGATTCTCCTTTTATTCTGTTTCACCACCTCCGCCCGGCTTGTTGCTGAGTTCGATTCTCTCGAGTTTGGAAGTTTGTTGGACCGGATTCGCAGCGGTCGAACTGATCGTGATATGGTCAACACGTCCTCCATTCCGTTCGTGAAGTTTGCGGTACACGTGGGCGAGCTAGGGATTCGGAAGAACGGGAGAAACGCTATTTCATCGACGAAGTCTTTCCAAATCATCGTCGAGCTCGTCCATGTCGAATGAATAGAAGGTCTCTCTCTCTCTTTTTATCTCAGACCAACAGTCAGAGACCTTATGACGATATTGAGCGAATGAAGATCTTGTCGCCGGCTACATCGTTCGTAATGTTCGCTCCGTGTTGTGTCTCCGCCCATCCATCAATCCATCTGGTCGTTCGGCAAGTTGTTCGATGTAAACACGGTTCACGTCTGATGAGTTGCCGAAGACGGTATTGATAGATGTTGCTACTTTCGAAAATGGCGTATCAATGTTGAACAAGAAAGGACTAGCCCAATTAGCGGAAGAAAAGCGACCGGGAGAGAAAGTCCACCGATTCAGAGCTGTGCGTCTGACGCGGGAGCCGAGGTACTATGACGAAATCGGGTGGAGAGACTCGGAAAACCAAGAGGGGTCGGGATGGGGTTGCTGACCATAATCCGATGAAGACTAGTCGTTCGAGTTATTGGAGAAAGAGACCACCACTGGGTCGCTTTGCGGTGGGCATGATGGTTGAAAAGACGGGCGACCCCAAACTAAATGGGAAGCTTGCCGGGCGGATAGGGGACAGCGGAGGAAGTATCGCAAACCACATCATTGGGAAGTAAGCCGCTTACCAGCAAAGAAAACGTGGGAAAGACAAACCACTAACGCAGCGATTAGATTCAAACGAAGTCATTGCGGAGGCTTCGGAACCGCGCGTGCTTTGGAACTCTGGTTTCTTCTTGTCAGATCACGGGAGAAAGTGCAATCTCATCTGACTCGACTTCGCTCGTAGTGCTCATCCTCATGCGGTCTTGAAAGCCGAGCTGTTTTTCGACATGGCTGGACACAGACTGGGAGCAAAGCTGTCGTTTCAATGAACGAAGTGATCAAAATAGATGTTGTCTACTCGGATCACAACATTCAGACCCATGTCAACATCAATTACGGCGGTCGCAGAATGGAATTGATAAAAACGGAGAACTTTTCTTGCTTGCCGCTAAACGAGAGTTGGAAGGATCCGGCGGCGATCGAACATGTTGCGGCGCTCGTCCGAGACCCGGATCGTGTATCGAACGAGATGGAACAGCATGAAATTTTTGCAAACGAATTCTATCTTCGCATTTTCGGAGCGAGACTGTCTTTACGAACGTCGAGCACTTTGATTAAGTATGCGCTGATTAGGGGTTAGAGTGTTTTTGCGGTTGGAGACCACTAGGGCGTCGAGGGCCGTTGTCAGGGACGCGGGAGCTTCACAAGACACGAGCGGCGTGGGCGACGGAGATAATAAGGGGGACGCAGGCGGGGAGCAGTTTGCTGAACTTGAGGAAATTCGAAAAGTGGGGCGTCGGGGACATCCTCTGCGGAGGACGCTCCTCAAATCCTGACCGAAACGTACTCAAGGACCCCAAAGGATTCCCGTCTCGTGGACCGCAAGGGGTCACTTTCTGAAATTAACCCCAGCTATCGCTCCCGCTGTCTTCCCCGGTCCGCCAAGCTGGCCGGGCGCAAACTGATTTGGTTTGTCCTCTGGGTCGTTTTTTCACACAATCTCTCTCTCTCTCTCTCTGTGGACGCAAAGTGGACCGGAGACGGTAACACACGAATTAGGATAAGAAACAACAGATATCAGAATTCTGGTGGATAATTCCGAAATTTTCAAGCGGAACACGTTCTCTTCGCGGCTTCGATGATTCCTCGAAAGCCTCTTCGAGTCCGCCAGATTCAATCAGAGTCGTCCGTCACGAACGGAAAGAGGAGAAGTGTGTTAGCCAAAGAAATTTACACCTCAAAGACAATCTAAAAGATTTGAAGGCTCCGTTGGAAATTCCTCAACGACTCGATTTTGATGGCTCGCACCATCGTCCGTCGATGTAGAGAAATGAAAATCTCGTGAGAGAGTCCGCCCGCGCTTCTCTCAAAAGCTCCCTCGAACGTTGACGTGACTTGGCCCGTTGGCTGGCAGAACAAGTCGAGCGCATGCCGATCCGGCGGAAAGAACGAACGGTCGGTCGGTCGGTCGGTCGGTCGGTCGGTCGGTCGGTCGGTCGGAAAGTCAGACGGAGGCGGCCCGGCGCCGGCGCTGCACTAGTTCAGATTTTCCGAAACAGAAACGCACCGACAGAAGCGAAGTATTGTTTTGAAATAAATGGAATGACTTTGCGTGGAGATCTGGATGGAATGAGTTTGCGTTGTTGATATTCTTCTGCAAAACGAAGAAGAAAGAGAAAGATGCCGCATGCGCCGCATCTGATGGCAAGCAGACAGGGCGTTGACCCCAGTGGATTCACGACATAGCTGCCTGCCTGCTTGTTTGTGAGTGAGTATCTTGTTCTCTCTTCCTTTCCATCCATCCATCCATTCGTCTTCTTACTTCTCCTGTTTCTTCTGCTTGCGATATTCATGGGTGTCTGCGCCAAAAAGATCGGATCGGATGGAGAATGCGCGCGCTCCTTTTTGGCTGTCGAACGTACGAGAAGAAATGCACTGCATGATTCGATCGCTAAAAATCAATCGCTGTCAAAGTCGTAATCAAGAACGATCAGTGGATATCAACCGACGAGAAGCGTTTCGTCGGCGTCAACAGATTCTCATTCATAATCTCATGTAAAAGAATACCAAACACTTACTTCTACTACTGTAGCATATGATCCGCAATATATAGTATTTATATATCAAGTTTCCGCGATGTACCGAATTTCGTTTTACGTTCGAGGTTCGGTGCTCGAAACAGACAAGATTGCAAATTGCTCTGACATACATCTGGAGTGAACCTTCCGCACGGAAGTGGGACGCCATGAGTACCGGGAAAGAAAGATCTCCATAGTGGCAATCTTCGGGCGCGGCTCATAATAAGGCGAGATCGTCTCGTGGAGGAAATCGAACGAGACCCTCCGCAACAATAACACGGGAGCCGGTAATAGCATGTATTCCCTCTCCCGAGGTCGTCCCACATCGAATCTTCATAGAGCTCCCCGATCTGATCAAGGCGAACAATCCTCTTCCTCCGCATGCCGCTTCTGTTCGGAATAAAGAACGCGAGTTATGTAAATTAAGCGACCGCAGCTCCCGGCGATCCGTCGTTGGCCGTCCATCAGTCGGCTAACGGCATCTGGGGCGCTCAGAATATCTCAAGAGAAAATCAAGTGGCTTTCCGAGAGTTTCCCTGACTCTTCTCTGACGAGAAGGAGCACGAGAACAAGCATAATCTTCGACCTGCTCAGCAAAATCATCATCGTCATCTTCAAGCTCGACAGAATCATCCCAATCATCATCACCGGCAGCGCCCTAATCGTCCTAATCATCACAATGGGTTCCGCCATCAGCATCGGAACCATTATGATGAGCATTCAGTAACAACCGTTATTTTACGTAACAGTCATTGGCCGCAGCTGAGCCAGACGAATGATCGTTTTGAACCGTTCGTTGTTGTGTCGTTCGCCGCCCGCCCGCCAGCGAGCATTCATTTCGTGGCTTTAGATCTTCTGTCTGTTCGACGATCCCCATCGTTCTGTCCAGAGTCTCTTCAAAAACCATGAACCGTGAGCAAGCGGCGGGCGGGTGGGCAGACAGTCGAGCGAGTGAGCAAGCGCGATTCCCTTCTCCACCAGTTTCCGCGGCGGCAGCGAAGACGGTTGGGTTTCCTTCGCTGGTCTTCAACAACTCTTCTGAGTTTTGTCCAGAAACAGACGAACCGCTGTTCGCGGTTCTCCGTGACATTAGTGTGGAATCCAGTTCGGGGATGAACACTTCACCATGACCTTTTAGGACACCCGACTCGAGTGCAGTGTTTTCGTCTCAGTTGTGATATCGCTGGCCGAATTCCAACCCCACGACGAGCTCCGTGCAAAGATGAAGCCATGCGCGCTGTGACCGGAGTCGATTCTGTTCGAACTCGAGAACGAAGTCAACACTGAGCCGAACCGATTCCGAACCACGAGGCGGCCTCACCCGGATCGGGATTGGATTGTGATCGTTTCGGATTCCTCCATAAGTGTCCTCGGAGGCTCATAAACTCCTAATTGGTTCCATCCCTGGAAAGCAGGCAGCCAGGGAGGAAGGAAGGAAGGGAGAGATTTTGATCGAAAGCCGTGGACAGCGGCCGGTCTTCGGGTATCTCCGAATCGACCGGTGAACTATGATGCGCTCGGTGGTTGGAGCGGCGGCCGTGTTGGCGACAGTGTCGGTGTCGGCCGTGTTCGCTTCATTGCAAATCTCTCGGACAGATCTCAACGTGCAGTTCCTACCGGACAATCTGAACAATGTTGTGAGGATTTTCGGCTCAATGCGGAGTAATCTCAGCGTCGATGTGGACACCTTGCTCAAGCCGGCAATTAACAAGGGATACGTGAGCTGTGCGTTCACCGACACCTCTAGCGGGCTGAAAATTAATTTCGCGCAGAGTCGACGTCGGATGCGCTTCAACACGTGGATACGCGCCGGCCAGTACGACTCGATGTGTAATTTTTCGTCGGTGATCGATGCTGCGAACGAGCGGGCGCAATTTTCGCTCGAAAAGGATCAATTGTACTTCGGCACGACCTCTGGAAGTGGATCCATCTTCCCCTGTCTCGATCGGGACGAGCGCAGCGTGTACTCGCTGTCCGTGACCGTTCCCAGCCAGCTGAACGTCGAAGTTTTATCGAATGCCAAACAGATATCTAGGAACGTGGGCAAGCGATGGACTCGATTCGAGTTCGAAGACACTCCACCCTTGAGTGTGGCCGAGCTCGGTCTTGCGTTGGGCAAGTTCCGCCGATTCGTGACCAGCAGTTCGGGATCGGACGGCGAAATTGACATCTTCTCGCGAGAGGGTCACAAACGAACTCTCGAAATCCGACATGGCGATCCGGTCGAGATCACAGTGCTTTATCTTCGAGAAGCCGGCGACACGATCGGGATGCGGAGACACGCCGCAGAACTGACAGCCAACCTAATGCCTTCATTCGTTGATTTAATCCACGCCTTTTGGGAGATTCAAGCCAAAGTGACCAAAGTCGATGTGATTCTATTTCCGTCGAGGGTTTTTCTGGCGACGAAATCTACTTTGAATCAGTTCTCCAGTTCGTCAACGACGGCTTCGACATCGTCGACGTCAAGTCCCACAAGGCAAGCTCGAGGCAGGGTTTTCGCGGCGCCGGGACTCATAGCGCTCTCGGAAGAAGTGATTTGTCAGAACAAATCGACAGATAGATCGTGTGAATACGTGATGTTTAAGCAGCTTTCAACAGCCGCTCTGTCTGGTTACATAGGCTGTTTGTCAAGTTTCGGTTCGTATGCACGGCTGGAGCAAATCGACTTCAACCTCGCCCTGATCGAAACGCTCGCGAAGAAAATGCTCTTGAGGCTGGGAGTCATCGCCGAGGGGAATCTCGTCCCGCTGGACGTTGAGGACTTTCAGTCGAATCTCGCAACCGCGCAGGGCACGCGTACGAACTGCGAACGCGCCGCCTACCCGGGCGACCACTGCAGCGAACAAAGCAAAGCGAAGTTTGGAGCGCTGCTTCGAATGCTCGAGCAGCAGATCGGAACCGTTGCGTTCAACGGCGCCGTTCGAAAGTATTTATTCCGATACGCCGACTGTGAAATCCCTGCCGGAGTCGAACAGTTTCGAGAATGTGTCGCCGAGTTGGGCTCTGGCAAGAGACGAACTCACAGAGCGTTCTTCCATCAAGTGAGTCAGTTCATCGAGAGTTTCCTGCAGCAGCCGGGCGTTCCAGTTGTGCGGATACGGCGGCTACCTTCGCCTGCGCACGAGAACACGACCCGTCTGGAAATCACACAGCATCTGGAATGCGCTGACGGCGAGCTCCATTGGAGGCGATGTCCCGTCGGAAACTGGACGATTCCGCTCAAGCTGAAAGTTTTGTCGCCGAACGCGACGGGCGATGTGCTCCGTCGTATTACGCTCAGTGAGTCCCGTTCGGAAATCACGCTCGAAGACGCGCCCGAATCGGCATCGATCCTCGTGGATCAGTCGCCGTACGGATATTACCGAGTGTATTACCACAACCTGAGCAATTTCCTGCGTCTGGACGAAAATTTGCGGCCAGACATCGCCCTGCTGTTCGACTACCTTCATTTCGCCGAGAAAGGTTTCGGCCTGGCGGGCCTGCCTTTGCTGGTGCACACAAGCCATTTCCTGTCGAGACCCTCGAAGAGCCTAATGAGGAACATTGAGGACAAGCTTTTAGATGGACCGTACCTGCGGATGCTGGCGGCCAACGACGCCGTGGTCGAGAGCCGGCTTCGTTGCCTCTACCGAAACTCGCCCGAGCTGTACGTGAGTGTGCGCGACGATCCGGACCTCAAACAGTTCCGTTCCATGACTTACGAACTCGGCCGGGGAGAGGCGGAGAGTCTGTCGGCTAAAAATTTCACCGACGAAAGCTCCGCCGCCGCCGCCGTCGTCCATGAACTCAGCCCGTCGTATGTTACGGCGCTGTCACTACGCTCAGCGACCAGCTGCAGCATGCTGAAAGAGGCCCTCGCGTATTCTTTCTCTCCTCATCCTCCGAGCCCTCGAACGCCTGACCTCTGGGCTTACGCTTTCACCTCGAGTCCCGAATGTCTTCAGGAGCTTTTGGCGGAAATACAGGCCGGCGGCGTAGAAGCGGGCGCCGTGCGTTCGTTCATAACTTCAATGGCTCGAGGGAGCTCAGGTTCACACCGGCTGCTCTGGGACGCTCTAATAAAGCACAAGCTCCAGCTCAACGAGCTGCAGGTGCCGCTGTCCGAGATTGTTCTTAGCTTTGTTAAATGGCACTCTGAGAGCCCTGTGAGAACGTCGAGAACCGTTGACTTCCTCGAACAGGCGCAACAGCTTTTACAGATGTCTTTTTCGAGCGCCAACTCCGACGGGACGACCTCCCCGAGCACGTCTAAGGGCGACGCTGGATCTGACAGAAACAACGGCACCGATGCTTCGATTGTTCCGCGAGATCGTGATTTTCAACAGCAGCCGCAGCAGCAAGCGGCTCTCCCGAACGCGATTCGTCTTTCACTGGAACGGAATTACAACCTTGTGCGTCAGAATCGCGACGAATTCATAGAGATGGTCGAGCTGATATACTGTCGAGAGTTGAAACGCGACGATCGGCACTTGGACGAGCCAACAATGGTTGTGAGCTCTTGAAACTGTGCAAGGTTTCAATTCGAGCGAGCGATTCCTCTCGTTCGATGGCCCCCACTCAACTTCTCCCATCGGAGAAGCTTCATCGTTCCCATTCTGTGAAGCTTCTCCTCCCGACCAGGCTTCTTTCATCGAATCAACAAATCCAGTTCTCATTTCAAACTCAAGGCAGCTCGAGCTGGATCACCATGTAGAATCGGGTCGTTGTGAGACCATATGTTCACTATCGGAAGTTACTCTCATGTCAAAGCCCATACACGAGATCCAAGCTCTGAACACGAAGGTTCCTCATTCAAAATGTGCCTGATAGGCGAGACCTCCGGGTATTCATCGTATCTCCTCATCATCAATTTGATCTATTTATATGAATTGTTGCGACTTGGAGAAGTCAAGACATGCATCACGGTTTGTCGATCAATGAATAAATAGGCGCTTCATTAATCTCGCCGGTTCGTTGTTAATCCTGGGACAAACTTCAGCGATTTGCTCCACTTTTCGATCTTTTTCCGATTATTGGAAACATCGGGAGGGGCTTCAGTCAGAAAACAATCTCGGGAGATATAGAAATCTGTAGCATTCTAGTCCACGTATTGTGTCCGAAGGTCAGAACGCTGGTGGCGATTCTCCCGTCCCAGAGGCAAATGATTTCATTCAGAGCGGGTGGTGAACATTTAGAAGAATCGAGGCGAAGACGGCGCGATGCTATTCTTAGCCTCTGAAAGATTTTTTCTTGCTTTCACTTTGAGATGGTCGCTCGGTCGGCTCCTCGGATGGCTGACTGCTTGGCGTCATCCTCTCTCCAAGGGACGGATGCTGCCGCTGCTTCGTCTTCTTCCTCCTCCTCCTCCTCCTCCTCCTCCTTGCCCTCCTATTTTTCCTTCTCCTCTACAGCGCCAGTGGAGAAACGTGCTGCCAGCCTGCTGCTTCCCCAGATCCATCGTCGAGGGGGCGGCGGCGGTAGCAGCAGTAGCGGCAGCGCAGCAAAAGAGATGAGAGATAGATTTTATGAAAAATGACCACAGAGAGATGTGGCTGCGCGGATGTATGTGAGAGTGTGAGTGCCAGTCCAGGCCTATCCACTTAGACAGGGCAAAAGCTGTGTAGTGGGCAGGCGGCTGCTTTGCGAATTCTCACTGACAGGTGAACTTTCCGCCGTGAAAGAGGCAAGAGCGAATTCTTCTGTGTTTTCCTCTTTCTCCTAATGGGAATGGCTGCTACTACCTAATACGAACCCATCTCTAAGGCCTGTCCCAGAGCGGCGAATTCTCGGAAACGCTTCACTGACGGTACCTTGTTCGCCCTGAACACGCCGGAAGGATAGCGTGAGTTCGCCGGAGAGTGTCTCACAACTGCCGGAGCCCATGTTACGAATCCGCGAAGTGTGTCAACTACGACGAATCCTGTCGAGTTTGATAGTGAGTGAGTTTGTGACTGAATAAATGATGCAGATCAGCCGAACACCTGGTGTTTCCTGCCAAGACATCATTTGCATTGTGAGATTCCCGTACACGGTCTCTCATCGAATCTGAGCTACACAGCAGTATCAACTTGAAGAGAGCCAATATATCCGCATTGATGACATTTCTGTTTCCCTGATCCGTCGAACGATTTGATAACAGTTTAATAAGTGATCCAACGCTTTTGGCCCTGCTTCTGGGCTCCTTCGGGCGACGGCCACTGTCCGCCGTCGTCGGCCGAAAGTGGTCAGCGACGAGGCGGCCGGACGCTGCAGCGAGTTTTCCCAGAGCTACCGGAGTTATCGCTCCCAGGAGTCACGCGGTTAACTCCCTCGCTCTCGAACGGTTCGGAGGCTGCTGTATCTATCTCACTCTCAGTTTCCCGCAATATCTCTCGGTTTCGCACTCGTTCGCTATTCTCAATGGAGTCAGGTCGGTGCAATAACTGCGTGCATATCTCCAGCAGCGTCGCTGATATCCACGATCGGCGGAACGGTGCTCGTTGTCGTCGTTTTTGGAAGCATGTTCCTCCGTTCGGAGGTTTTCTGTGTCTTTTGTTCGTGGTCGTTGTGAGTTGAGCAGCGATCCCAGTGAAGCAGATTCTTCATTTCAGAGAAATGTTCCATGAGCATTCATTCATTCATTCATTCATTCATTTATTCATTCACCAAAGGCCAGGGAATCGCCAAAACTGAATCCACTCTTTCCGTTTCTTCCGCTTCCGAATTTTGCTGAGGTCGAAGTCTGACAGCGAGAGACCTTTGCGTCGGTCTGACGCTCGAAGGTTCCTCAGTTTGGTTTTGCAGTTCTTCAAACCGTGTGGCCGTCAAGTTTCGCATCTGGATCTGAAGTCGTGAACTCGTTCCTTTATTCGTCAGTTTCCTTTTTTCTCGCTGTCGCTTCCTTCACGCGTATTCCGTAAGGAAATAAGGGAAACACAATTTCCTCTATTCGCCCCATGTGGATTCTTCCGCCTCACTTCCCGAATTTCTGAAGGTTTGATTGACTGACTGCCTTCTCGCCTTCCTCACTATCTCCGAATGTCGACCGAGTTTGAACAAAAGTAACTGAAAAAGGAATGACTTTTGACCCTGACGTCGTCCGGAGATCGTTTCCTTCTTTTTTTTTCTCCTTTCTCACCGATCTTCTGTGGTTCCCGTGACGCCGTCTACTCTGGACCAGTCCGTACAGGGTACGCGTAGACTTTGGATGTCCCGTAATAGCTTCAGAGTCTACATCGCATTCTCAAAGTAGAACAAAGAGCCAACGCGAGGCTGATAATGGCAGGAACAAATATTTTTCCACGGCCGGGGCTAGAAAGCGATGAGAGTCGTTGACGATGACATCGCTGCTTCAGTTTTAATTTGAGGGCTCCTTGAAGTGAAGCACTCGCTCAGGGCATCGTCGTCGACTTCCGCCTCTTGGAGGCTGAAGCGGAACACATGGTGTGCACAAAGTCTTTGGATCTTTTAGAGAATTTTCGATTCAACTCGGATTAATAGGCCATGACAGCGCTTTTCGTTATGGGAAAGCCCTTCAGCTGCACCTGTTGCGTGAAAGAAGAGGCTGAACTCGGCCTTAGACGCTGGTTCGGCGTGAAGCCGAGGGGTTGACGGAGGGCAGCGGACATTTTTCCGAAAAGAAGTCCTGATAAGGAAACGGGGAATTAATAAACGTCATCTGATGAAATCACGGGTAAACTCCACGTCCACGTTTCATATTCTTGGCGGCCGTGTTGTAGTTATTCATGCTTTAAGCACCCGTAGGTGGAAATGGAAGCAGGGATGGAAGTAACAAGCGAGCGACAATCCTACTGCTTAGCTCTGGCAGCATTTTCAGTCTGTTCGTGTACAGTTCAAGTAATCCCGCTTATCAGATCGTTGGCACGCCTTTCATGGGTATTAAGTCACATATCGCAATTTGTTCGGATTAGGGAAGTATTCTCCGTGTACCTTTGCCACCGCTGCGCTGCCGCTTTCGCCATGGAAAAATTTTCGTAACTCCCACGACGACGGTTGGGCAAAAGAGAAAAGCGGATTTGATTTCGCCGCGAGAGGCTGAAAAGGTTCCTCGGGAACAGAGAATGATGAGTTCTCCACTTCTGTGACTCTTTTCAAAACTTCATTTCGCCGTGATGAGTGATCGCGGATAGTGTCGACACCTCGAAACACCCTGTGAAAGCCAACCCGAGACGGGTTCCAATCGAGGTTGATTCGACGCCTGTCTAACTCGAAAACCCGGATCCCAACACGTTCCATGCTTACAAGTGACACCTCATGTTCCTGGGTTTCATTATTCGAGGGAACTTTCAGAATTGACTCGAGCGAGACACAAAGACCCGAGGGCTTGTCAACGAATGAACGAACGAAGAGAAAAAGAGTCCTCGAACCTCGGGGTTCGAAGCAACTGAGTTACTCGGAACGGTCGAACAAGAAAAACCCATCGAACGTCTCCAGGTCGCCGGAACCGACCGTCGGCAAGTCGTGTCGACGTAGTTTTCTCCCTTAGCGACATATGTGTGTGTGTGTATGTACATCCATATGTGACGGCATGCGTATGCTTGTTCATTGGCTAACACAAGGTCATCTCGAGCCAACGTCGACGGTCGGGGACTTTTGAAAAGGACTCGTAAAGCCAACTACGTATGATCCAAGTTCGCGGAAAGCTCGATTCGAGTCGAGCCGGAGCGAGGGGCATTCGGTCGGACAATGCGCCGTGATTCAATTTAAGCAAACGACCAGAAGCCACGAACGAAGCCAATGTCGTCGTGTCCTCGTTTTCCTCCGATTCTTTCTTTGAAAATTTCAAACCCGCGCTCCGCGGAAGAGGAACCTCGGGATTCGGTGACGTCCCCGCGACTTCTCGAGGAATCCGAACGGGAAAATATAGAACTCAACAACTCGGATGAATGTTGACGGAAATGCGGCAGTTACCGCGTGTTTTGCTCGGGAATTGAAGCATGAGGGAAAACACACACACGTGATCTAAGAGGTAAGCGTCGAGACTCAGTGGCTGGAAACCATTTTTGGACGAAGATTCCGGAATGATCCATGCGAGCGCAGTGGAGTTTTCCCTCTCTTTCACCGTTTCTTTTTGGGTGCTCCAGATTCGTCGGAGGTTTTGCTGGCAACTGAGAACATATCTGAGTTGGTGGAGAGAGAACCTATGAATATGTGAACAGGCGTTTGCAAACCAAGAAGGCTTTGGTCTGCTCAGGAAAAGTGGGACCCGACGCCGGAATGGAACTTCAAAAAGGGGTTCGCGTTGAGGCGCGCCCAAGAAGAAGGGGGAAGAGGGGAAACCCGGGGCCAAAACATCGCGACGGCTCCCTTCCGAATGGCTTAAGGCTTGGCAAACGCAGCATCTCCGGAATCCGAGGGCAAGCCGTGAGGGAAATCGGGGATAAGCCCAACGGAAAACACAACATGTCATATTTCGAGCTCCTGAACTCGAGTGAGTCGTTCCAAACACATCACCCATTTCGGTACTTCGCCTCGATTGCGCGCGTGGGTTTTAATAACAATAGTACGGGAGCGACGGTGGGAAATAGGAGGAGGTTAACACGGTAAGGAGATGCAGGAGGGGTGACAGCTCAAGAGAGACAGAAAAGAGGCCTCAAGAGAGGACGAGAGCTGGAAAGCGGCAGAGCAGGCGGAAAAGAAATTCCCCTGGTGGCCCACGTGTCAGACTCCATGAGTTTCAAAAAGTGCTCCTCTGAGCCGAGAAAAATAGAGGCGCATGACCAAGAGAAAATAGATGCGAGACAAGTTGAGCTTGGCGGCTCATTTCCCATTATCCTGTCTCCCCCGTAGTTTCATCCCCCTCCCCTCCCCTACCTTAGTCCTCCCTTCATGCTACTTTGACTCGCTTTTCGGTTTCTCTCCGGCCCGCTCTCGAAGTGACCAAATTATATCTACATTCTTCTAGACTGCGAGATAGCGTAGACGGACGAACGAACGGACATTCTCCAGTTCACACCATGCTCACAGACCGCCTGGTCTAAATGGTTTTTTCTCTTCACTCGCTGCGCTTACGTCGGTCGCTATCAGCGGGTAGTTCCATTTTTATTAGGGGTCATTTCAAGCAGTGCTCGTAGAAGAGCTGCTCGTGTACAATTTGCGAGATAAATATAAACATATAAAAAGCTACGGCGGAATCAACCTGTTCGCGGTCGCCACTTTTTGACCGGCCGTTTTCCGCGACAACGTTTTCAAATTTTTGACCTCACAAGCGCTTCATCCCCAGAAGTGTTTCCGGGAGTTCACGAATGGGGAATGACTCGAACGCAAGGGTTGAGGTGGAAATATGCAGCCGCTGTGTTCATATAGTAGAAAGCATGGGCGCGATAGTACATTTACTAAGCACCGGGCGAAGACGGTGACTTTTATGAAGAAATAAGGACTGAATGAATCTCTCCATTATCTCTTTGTTGTGGGGCAGCTTCCAATTACGCGGTCAGTGTATTATTAGTCTACCCCGCTCGGATTCTTTACTTCCTTTATTCCTGACGCTGGTTTAGCCTCCGCCCATTTTCCCCCCACTGCCCTTCTGTCCGCGTCGGTTCCATTCAGGTGAAGTTCTGCTATGAAACCGCCGTTCGTTGCAACGGTCCATTCGAGCGATGACATGATTTGTTCGTGGGTTTTTCTCTTGTTCCTTTGGCTTGTTTTCGGGAACGATTCATCGATGAGAACTCTGTTCTACGTTTCACTTCGTGGCGGGCTGAACGAGCCTGTTGTAACGGCTGCCGAATCCTTTCCGTCTGCCATCTCGAAACTAGCGGCGTGTTATTGAAAGTTGTTCAATTCCGACTGTTCGTTCTGAGGTCGAACGACCAACCGACCGGCCGCCCGTCCGACCGACCGACCAAACAACCGACCACTGATCAATTTGTGGTGCCGTTGTCATCGTCGGCGGCGGTGACCCCGACTCGGTCCCTCTTTTTTGCTCCCCCATGGCCCCAGAGAGACCGCCCGCCCCGATTCTCAAACACCCGTCAGAACGGCTCCCCGGGCCTTGAACAGCAAGCCGTCGAAAAGAACCCGTCGGTCGACTTTTAGCCCCTGCCATCCTCGTCGAACCCTTCCCGCGACCCTGGGTCGGACGTCGTCGTTGGTCGGATCGGCTGCGGCTAAATCGACCCTGGTAAAATGTTCGTCCTTTGACCAAAGGGCATGGAGCAGAGCCTTTCTTATTGATTGATTGCCTTCAATTGATAACCTATGGCTTCAACCTCGCTTTGCCGTTTGCTACACGGATGCATCCGAGACGCATGCGCTGTTGAACCTTCCCAACGGCGATTCTTCGATTGTTACGAGTCGTTCGTCCCGTTTTCTGGTCTGATTCTCCCTCTAGAGCCTCCCCAACCGGGATCACACCGGTTTTAGACGTGGCAACAGTTTCATACCGGAGAAACGGTCGTGTTCGTGGTTCGAGTGAACCGGGGTTTTCTGATGTCAGGTGTTCACCAACGATCCGTTTTTCTCTCATGTAGTCGGTAATATTAACAAGAGTTCCCTTTTTTCCTTTCAGAAGGCCGTATCCTGCGGATAGGAAGCCGCCACCGGCTTCCCAAGGCAGGACACCTCCTGATTCAGGACGTGCGTCGCGAAGATCAGGGTCTCTATAGATGCATCGTGCAGGGAGCACAGGGAGAGGTTTTCACTCGCGATGTTTACGTCCACGTAGTCGGTGAGTAGAATTCGAATTCGGTGAATGTAGGTAGTTTAAGATATTGACTTGGAGGAACCGGAGCTCGCGGCCGTGAATCATTAGGGTTCACGAACACGGACTTGAATTCCCTTCTCCGGGAGAAGGAGAAAGACCTCATCAGTTCTGTCCGTGGAACGCGCGAGGCTTAGCTTCGAATATTCCCGGATTTGTCCGACTGTTGCACTCATCCTCGAGCAAGCGTGCTTTCGGCCCAACAGAAGTGAGTTTCTCTCAGTCTTGGTTTTCTTTCTCTCCGAACCCTATCTCTCGCTTGCCGCTCGCGAGTCGCTCTGTAATCCACTCCCGAGCTTGGTACTAACTGAATCGTGCTAAAAAATTAATGAAACTCTCACACCGTACCGGGTGCGAGCTCGCGCCCAAACTCCTAGCCGACCAAGGAACCTACCAAACAGGCCCGCCCCTACAGCTGCTCGCTGAAGTCGGTTCGGTGGAGTCCGCCGGCAGATTGGTCCGCGCAGCAAGAAGAGAACAGAAGCCCGAACGAATTCGTCTGAATATTCCAGCAACTACACACGCCACATTCGAAACATGACTGCAACCAGCGAGCCGAGCCCCGCGGATAAAAATAAAACATGTTCCTCCGCTTTTCGGGAGTTCACTGCAGTCACCGACGAGGGAGGCGCGACGCAGAGAAGAACGCCAGGAATTAACCGGATGAAAAGAGAAAAAAAAAGCCAGGATGGAACCAAGATCGAGATGAGCAAAAACAGCTTGTGAGAGAGAGAGAGAGAGAGAGAGGAAACCGAGACTAGGAGAACGCGAACGCAAGGGAGAAGAACGATATTCAAGAGCACGAGCAGCGGTTCTCACACAAGAAGGATTTAGATCTCACGCTCAGAATCCTCGAGCTTGTCTTTGTTCGAAGCTTAGCAGGCAGAAGCTCGAAGTGATATTCTTTCCCTTTCCCTATTTTTTTCTTCTCCCTCCTCATCTCGAAACGACGACGGTGACGGAGGCACGAATCCTGGAAAATAAAATCGGCCGAACCGAGAAATCCATCAGCTCCAATCCGTCTCGTTCCTCGGACAGAAACACTATATGCTTTGCATAACCTGTACCGCCCTACTCGGCTTCGACATGGGCCTGCTGGTCTACGTACTGCTCGCGTGAAAAACAACGAACTCGACGAGAAATCGGAGCAAGGTTTTCGTTCACCACGAAGTCCAAGGGAAACTCGAATTCCAGATTCTGGAATTTGGTTGCGGGATAACCTTGGTCGTTGACAAAGCTGAATCCCTCCTGAATGACTTGGAAGCGTGGTTTCTGGCAAGGCCTCCCTCCGGCTGGAACACAATGGGATGACGCCCAAGCGTTCCAGCCAGTTTTCGGTGTCGATTTCGGGCGGGTCGGACGAATAGATGAGCGAACGAACGCAAAAGCGAGTGGAAAAACGAAAGAACGAGCGAGCGAGCGAGGGAGCGAATGCACTCAGTTAAAGATCGAGGTTGGCAGGCGCAAAATTGGACGGGATCGATCTTTCCATTAAAAATGCTGCCTACCTTCACCCTCTTTTGAACTCCCAGTTTGTCCTTCTCGATTCCCCCTCCCCCTCTTTCAATGAATTCCCGGCCCTGCAGTCTCCCCGTGCCCTCCCGTTGCGTCGTCGTCGTCGTGCCCTCCTTCCCTTCATTGGTCTCTGTGCCCTTCAACCGCCCCTCCCTCTGTCTGTCCCCTCATTTAGTCCCGATTCGAACCCTTCCGTCCTTCAATCGGCCCCTCGGCCCGATCTTTTTCGCTATTTCCTCGCCTTCACTTCGTCCCTCTTTTTCGTCGTCCCCTCCCCCCATCAAGGCAGAAGAATGGCCGATCGAACGCGTTGCCTGCCTGCCTGCCTGCCTGCTCTCTCCTTTCCGTGCTTCAATGCTACGTGAATGCAACAAATTTATTCGAAATCGATGATTCTCCCAAACCCGATCCCTGGAACCCCCCACTCGCCGTTTTGCTGCGCTCATTGCCTCCTGCCTGCCCACCAGCCGACGACCGAGCGTTCGGAGCAGCCTTCCACCATTTAGCAGCAGCAGCTGCGGCGACGACGAAGAGTTCTAACTGCGCTTTAATTTTTGGCGCGAATCATTTTTCATCGGCGTTTCGTTCGCGGCCGTCTTTTCCTCCTGCCGTTCGTACCCCTCCCCTCCCCTGCCCCCGCTCCCTACTTCTCCTGTACGGATCCGACGGCCTTCAATTGTAGTTCTACATCAGTTTCACTCAATCGGTTCCTGAACTTCCTTCCTTCCATTCCGCAATCGGATCTATTTCGCTGTTTAGAAATTCACTCCACTTGTCTTTGTTCTAATCCGTCGGCGCGGCGCCACGCGATGTTCGATTTGAAAGTTCGCGCCACGCACTGCGAGGTGGAGGCAATGAACTTATTACACGTCTGTCGCAGGTTACTCTCTGTTGTGGGATTCGTCGAGGGTACGGGCGCTCGTTTTCCTCCCTTCCCGACTGAACGCGAGTCAATCTTGGCATCGTTCCGTCTCTCGATCGGCGCTGCCTTTACTGGTCCCTATGCAGGTTCTTCCGCTACTCCCTCAGGATGAGTTTACAGGGCTGCCTCCTAAATGCTCTGACTGTCTTTCTTGCTTCCCCGGCCGCCGTCTCGAACGTTTCACCGTGCCGCGCCATTAGCTTCGCGCGCAACTGAGATTCCGCCGCAGAAAATGTACGCCATGTATCCCCTATCTTTCGTTCTTGCTCTGATTTCCGTCTCCACTGATTCTTCTTCGGGATCGGAAAATCGGCTCTCTTTGGTCGGGACATCTGATCATCGCGCACTCGGCTGGAGATGGATACAGAGCTGGGTGGTTGGTACTCATCTCTCGGGACTCTTCGTGATCGATAACCCCGACAATGTTCTCCGCTGTTTGTCATAGACAACCCTTCCTTCGTAGAAGCCTTCGAAAACATGCGCTTCCAGTCCATATTCAGTGTTTTACGGCAACCTGAACCGCAACCGGAATCATGTTTAGAACGCTCAAATCCACTGTGTACGGGAGGCTCATTCTTCTTCGCCAATCCTTCCCAAAACACGATCTCAACTCGCTACCGAAGCGAACAGAAAGATCATCGTCGTCCTCTCTCGAGACCTGTGTTTGGCTTGAAGCCAGTTTTGCAGTTTTAGAGATTCTTTCTCCGCTTGAACGAACAGGCGGATGGATGGATGGACAGACGAACGTTCCGGGCGGGCATTCTCTCCGATTCCGTGCTACTTTCTCCTTCAATTTTTCCCCGCCTCCGCCATCCCTGTGAACTCTGGAGTGGTCGTTGCGACTCCAGGCCATCTCGTCACGGGGGCTCACAGCGGGCTCCGGATGAGCGAGAGCAAAAAAAAAGGAGGCAGGCTTCGCCTACCTCATCCTATTACGCTAATCAGCTTTGCGTTCTTTTTTCTGCGTTTTCGTCCTTTCTTTCAAATTGAGACGCCGTGGCTTTTTCCGAGCAGGTCTAAACCTCCTGCGACCAGGAGTACAACTCTTTTTTTTCTCTCCCGCTCGAGAGGAAGGAAAAATCATTTCTCAAGCCCACGGGTCGCTCGTTGAATCATTTTTTTCTTCTCCGCTGGGCTCAGAAAACACCGAAACGGAGTAAACCGTCAGCCATGCAGCCAGCCTGTCATCCAAAGAGTGTTTGTTCTCGCTAGACTCGTTGGCTCGAGCTCGTTTCGTCGTTGCTTTCCAATTCCTGCTGGGCAGCAGAAAAATGGAAGGGGACTCAAGGAATTCACGCCACTATTCGTCGAACCATGTTGGCTGTCCACAACCGATACCGTTCATTGTGATAGTTACCAGAAAAGCAGCACACGGAGGCGATCATGGAGCACATTCAAATCATGATGGACTCCAAACGGATAGGATGACGGAAGGAAAACGGAAGTCTCACTTGATCTCAATTCCATTACAGTTCCACCCAAGCTTGCTCCCTTCGTGTTCCCTTCGAAGATGCAGGCCGGGCACCGAGCCACGGTCACATGCGCGATCGTCGAAGGAGACTCACCGATTGTCATCTCGTGGCAGAAAGATGGTCGCCCACTCATCGGCTATAAGGTCGGGTTCCTCATGCATCTCTTCTAAAACTTGTAGGAAATGCTAAGATATCATTGATTTTGAATCGTTCACGGTTCTTCCTTTTGATTTGGAGACGAGAGAGACAAGATCAAGTTCAGATCATCACCTCTCCCACGATATTCACCAGATCGATCTCTTGTCTTTTTCACAGGGAGTTCAAACTTTGCCGTTGAGTGATTTCGTATCCACCCTCATCATTGAGAACGTAGAGAGATCGCACTCTGGGAATTACACCTGCACCGCTACGAATATTGCAGCTGTAAGCAACTATACAGCCCCCCTCGTCGTACTCGGTGAGCGTTTCTTCATTTTAGTAGTGATCGAGGAAAACTGTAGAATCGATTAAAGGACGAAAACGCGGCCTTATCGGAGTGCAGCGCACTTTGTAAGTCCAGGATGTTACGACGACACTCCTCGAGCTTAGTTACATCAAGTAAACAAGGGAACGCGGATCCAAGTGAGCTGAGGCGGCTCACAAGCAACACCTCGAACCCACGCATTTCGCCTCAAACACCTTACCACGTAGCAAGCGGGAAGTTTGCTGAGAAACTTGCTACCCATTAAGAGAAACTTGTGGGTCGAGCGCGTGCGTTGAAAATTATGATGCTTTGCCTTCCCACGTCTAGCGACTTACGCGCTGAGACCCCACTCTTTTCCTTTCAAGTCTCACCCCTTTCCCTTTATTTGTCTCCGACGTCGAGGACGACGCTTGCTCTTTCCCAGAGGTGTTCGTCCCCTGCCGCGGCGGCTTATCACCTCGAGGAGTCCCGATCTGTGCATCGGATCTGAACTTTTTGAATATTGAATAAACCCTCGAAGCGGCCATGTTCGTGAGCCACAGGCGATTTGCGAGTACAAGAGTGACTGTTGCTCATCAAGAAACTTTCCAGAATAGGACACGAGCGAGCGTCCTCAAGGAAACTCCTCTAGGTAACGTTCTGGGAGAGAACCCAGCGAAATGTCCTCAAGGTCATTTCAGGATGACGAGTGTTTCGAGAAGATTACAGAGAGCCTCAATATTGAGCCGAGAGGTCGGACTTGACAGCTGAATGAGCGTTTGAATATCGGCGGAGTTTCTCAACGATTTCCCAGCGTAATTCCCACACCAGTGCCGAGCAGAAAAGATGCCTCGCACACGACGCACATGCCTCATAAGTCCGGGGACATTCCCATATGCACCGCAGTCATGTATAAAAATGTTTCCTCTCCATCGAAGAAAGACCAAGGGACGGACTTCAAGAACGCCCTAATGGAGCTCAGCATTACTGCATGGAGGACTCCTGGTCGATCTTAGGGGACGGCGACGACGACGAGGAACAGATGGTTGTGAGCCTCCTGCGCCACCTGCCCTTCCCCCTCCACTGACTCCTGGGAAGGGGACCATTAGGGGACGCGTAGGCCCCGGGAGCTTTCCCTTTTTCCCTGGTGCCCTTTTCATTTTCCCCCCTCTTTCCCCCCTCTTTCCCCCGCACAAGCGTAAGCTCCGCGTGCAACGCTCCCTTTGATAAAAATCATCGACTAAACTAACGACGTTGAAGCCAGAGCTGCATTGATGGTTTGGAATGTTTTCTGCATTCCGATCATTTGTTACGAAAAACCAGGACTTCCGACTTTTTCGGTGTGTGTTGAGCATTGCCTTCAGTCAGTCAGTTGGTCAGCTAGCGACCAACTCATTGACTTCATCGATCAATCCTTCCGGGGAATCTGGCTCGTCTGTTCCACTAATCTCCGCGGTGTCTGTTCCTCACTTTGAATCAAGCATGGGCGAGGTATCGTTTTGATTTCCATCCGCCGACCGATTCCATTATCAATCCCTCCATTTGCGTGTTGGTCTGCGTTTCGTGGTCTGGAATCGATTGCGATGATCATTCGTTTCGAAACTCGTGTGATCTCGATGATGATAATCTCACGGCGTTTCGACCGAATAGCTTTCCTTCGAGCAGAAGAGCGAGGCGAAGAACGAAAACAGAAGGGATAGACGTCGAGAGAACGGAAGAGAGTAATAATGAGATGAAAGGCACTTTGCTCTAAGCCGCTCAACACAGGCCTAGTGAGACATGCGGCTTTTGATTCGGTACATAAATCCAGCGAAGCCCTCGCGATGCCCTGATCCTATTACCTTTTTTTTGGATCAATGGGTGAACAAACCAATCGAGACCCAGACAACCGCTCGCGAGTCACCAAGTTACTCGATGTGGTGCTTCTGGAGTTTTGGAATTTGAGGATAACCTCCGATGTTTCTCTGATTTGCGTCGATTTTCATGACAGAATAAATGTCGTCGGGGCAGGTTGACGTTGAACGATCGCGTTCGGAGGGAAATCCTCTCTTTTTCCGATCGGAATTGAGATGTTTCTTGAGACAGGTGTCGAGTCCGAAGGTAGTTCGTTATTTCCACTCGAGAAACAACCGCTGTACAGTTCCGCGTGATCGGTTCGCACCAACAAAGCGCATCTCCTGTGGAAAAACTCGGCACTGGAGAATTCTTTTCAATTTTCCGGATGTGTATGAGATCAATGGAGTCAAACAAATCAGTCTCTCCTTCTCTTTTGTCGTCTGACTCACCCCTTGGTGCAGTGCGAGTTTTTCTGTTCTCCACTTGCTCGGCCGACGCCGCCGTCGCTTGGTTCCTCCATCCAACTATCTATCTTGCAAAGCACGTTTTCTGCCAAGCCAACGATCCGTCCATGGCCTCTTTCGATAGTCTTATTATAGACATCGAACGATGTCCTTGCTTATCGCATCAGCTGACCTCCGTTCTGTCTCGTCGCAACCGTTCCGCAGTCTCGCAACCGTCTACTCGGGGCTCGGTCTTCATGTCCGCAAAACTCGGCTCGAGCAAAGGGTTTAGAGCAGCAGCAACGAGACCAAAAAAAGCGGTGAAAGAGGAGCGCGAGCCCTTTTCTCCGGCTCATGTGGGCTATCCGTCAAAAAGTGGAAAACTATTTCACGAAGGTCGGCATCGCTCTTCTTGGGCGAGACTTTACCCTGTCCGCTTCTTCTCTCTTTCATTCTCTAGCCATCTATCAGTGTGTTCCCCTCTATTCGGCCATCAATCTATCCATCTATCTATCACTGGCATCCTGAGTGAAAGAAAGATAAAAAGAGATGCCCCACGACACAGTGCTCATCAAGTAGTCGTTGACCAGACCCAGAAGCCTCTGCTGCGGTCATCTATGATCGACCTTTGAACCTCGACAAGCGACGCGTACATTCCTTCGTTCAGATAGAAACCTCTCACATAGATCCGGTGATTTCCATGTTTTGCGCTGAAGATTCTGATCCGGAATCGGAGCAGTTTCTTTCACGCGGGCTCGTGTCTTGGCATCAGGGAATCTCATTGTTGTTGATAGTTGTGTAGAAGTTGGAACCGTTCCCTCCGGAGCGTCGTCAACGTCGAGAAAAGAACCGAAATCCGAGCGGTGCGGCGCCCGGATGAGTTATACCTAGCTCTCGACGTCCTGTTCTTGATAAATCTAGGGAAGACAGGCAACAACTAGATCACTGTCACCGCAGCAATACATACATACATGGATTGAGATTGGAAACTTATTGTATCGAACAGCCGTGAGATATGGATGGGATATAAAATAGGGAACGACAGACAGCTATATGTTAGACATTCTTTTACGAGCGCGGGAAAAGATTCTGAGCCATTGGCCGATTGGAACGCAGCGGAAACGTTTCATCCGCGGCCGTGCAGCCTCGAGGACTGTTCGGAGGAGGAAACTTTCTAAAAAATCAAAGCTCGTCCTCAGAAACGTCAGTCATCGAACCTTTTGTCATCACAGGCGTGTCGCTGTGGTGGTGAAGTGAGAATCGAACGAATGCGGGCAATCTGTAAGGGAATGCCTGCTAGGAGTCGGCATGAGCGTCGTTCAGTGTTAATTTGAGCTCGATATATTCTCTTGAGTAGCGCGTTGGGATCTCGAGGTGCCCACTTGGGAGCTATTCTTTCGAGCGTCTCGCCAGAGCCGGCCAAAGGTATTTTCTGGTGGAGGGAGCTCTTCGTCTGATCCCTCTCATCTGCCCGCCTGCATCATTGTCTTTTCGTCTGCATCCCCTCTGTCTCTACCTGCCAGAGGAGTCTGTAGTCGTTGAAACCTCCTAGCGTTAGTTACACCCATTGCCCAGTTGCGTCATTAGCTCCATTAAGAGAAACAGAAGGAGACGATCCGGTGGGAGAAAGTCACCGATACCCGAAGTTTGCATTCGGGGTTGACTAGTGGCTTTGTCGGTCGGAGCTGTTTCAATGCCGATTCCTACCCCTCACGTCTTGTGTTCGTCTTCTATCTATAAATCTCTTCGTAGGTCCATCGGCCTGTCCGCGAGTCGGGCTGTCCGCTCGCCTCTTTGTTCTTAAGTTTGTCCGCTGGTAAGGGAAAGACGATAAGCTCATTGTGAAGACGTGTGAAAGGCGGTCTCGTGGTTCGGTGGGACATTAGTATGCATCCACCGTGTGTTTAGAAGTCGGATATCTCCTCGACTCCGCTGTTCGACTCGACAGAGATCGAGATTGTAAAGGACAGGTCGCAACGATTAGTAACGATTCATAACGGTCTTCGACGGACCTTAACGGCTTTGGCGGTCATTCAAAGAAGCTAACGGCTCAGAGCATTACCCGGGATTTTCTTTCTTCTCTAAAACGAGGCACTCGGTGTGAGATGAACTGCAATCCGCAACGTTCTCTCACGGCCTCCGAACGTTTCCAACGGTTTCTGACGATCTTGAAACGGTTGTTAACGGTCTGAAGGGTTCCTCGGAACGAGGGGTTCACATTGTAAATAAACTCTCTGTTTTTATTCATTCCAGCACCCCCATCGTGGAGCATCAAGCCCGAAGACAAAACAGTGATCGTCGGATCAGCTGTAAGGTTCGATTGTCGGGCCGACGGTGAACCTCAGCCGGTGATTCGATGGAAAGTTGCGAAAGGTATGAATGATAAATGCTTTTCTCCTCTTGCCACTCTACTCCGCTCCAAAGCCCTCTCGGTCCGCTCTTCCATTCGTTCGTTCCGAAGTATTTCCGTCGCATGGGTTAACTTTCCGCTGCGAACCGAGGTCGCCTCCTGCTTTCTTCGTCTTTCCCTCCTCGGTGGCGACAACGACCAACGTCGGTCGGTTCGACCGAGCGAACGGAGCGGAGGAAGCACAACAGGTGTATCGTATTTATGAAGAATTGAGCGACAACAGGTCGCAATTTTTCTCCGCCGATTCGAGCCGAGCCTCGGGCGGTTGCGGATAGAGTAGGGTGATCAGTTCCGATTTGTTACAAGCGCTTTGTGTAGATGAGCCTGTGCGAGTTGAAACCTTAATTGCAATTAGTCCAGCGATAAGCACAGCATTCAATGAAACATTGCGGTGTTGTTGGCTGCGCAGCGCAGAGGCAGTTCCGAGTTCTGGAGGTCCGCCGTAGTCCTGGAAACGCTTTTCGGGCTCACATTTGCAACGGAAGAGAAGTCTTTCAAAAATTCTGAATTCGGATTCGTGGAGATTGGGAACATTTTGTTGCTGAGCGCGATTTCCAGCAATCCAGAAAAGTCTGAAACTTTTCACGGGATAGATATCGTGGTTTGACTCCGGTTCGGGAAGTTTAATGCTTGCGCTCAGCTTGACTGTGGATGTACTTGTTGTTGCTGTTGCAGTTTCGGAACTCTGATGACTTCGCTGAATCGGGCAGGCCACAACTTTTTGGCTTCCGCCGTTTTCCCCTCCTCGTTTCCCTTGTCCTGCTGCGCGATCCTTATACAAGCGTTGCGCTGATGTGCACGCCTGTTGCTGCCGTTGCTTGCTCGGTGAAACTTCAGCGACGCCTCGTTTTATTCAATGCGGTCGTATAAAGCGCTCATGTGCGCGTAGATGGGTGGCCGCACGGATGGAAGCTGTTGTTGTTGTACCGACATAATGCGCGTGCGTCCGTCGCGTATGCAGTGGACAGCGATGGAGGGGCTATCTTCGAGCTCTACCGGAGTGGTTTGCCTACTAGCCTGTCTTCTCGTCCGCCCGTCCGTCCATCCATCTGTCGCTCTATCAGGCTGCGAGCACGCTTGCCATCGTCCATCCGCTCGTTCATTGGTCTACGCAAGTCGGTGTCAGTTCGTGAAGCTTTTCGCGGGCTTGTCCTCGATACTGTTCCCATAAGGGAGTTTTACGCCGACGCCTCATGTTGTTGTCGTCCTCCTCGTGTTGATCCTGATTACACTCCTCTGTCCCTAAACGCCTAAGACGGATGACCGCGGCGCGTGGACCTTAATGCAGGCTCGGCCGCCGGTTCTTGCAGTACCATCACAGGCATTTTGGTCGGTCCGTCAATCCGTCGGTCTCTTGCTTCAGTGGATGGTCGCGGCAGGCAAGAAAGCGCAGGAGGAGATGGCATGCTGCGTTGCCTGCGCACCGCTTTCGGCCGATGCATTGTGGAACAGCAGGTTGGCTGTTCCTCGCTCGCTGCCATCCTCGTTGGCTGGCTGCGCTGCTGTTCCGGCCACCAACGGCCACCTGCAGGGTGCTGATGGAGCACTTTGACACGACAACCGCGTCGTCGTCATCCTGAGCGGCGGCGGCGGCAACAACAACAACAACGGCGAGGACGAATTCAATCCTGCACAAGCACTGAATGCACCTCCCAGCGGTAGCGCGGGTATTGCTTCATTGGAACGACTTGGCACCACTTTCACAGAGCGACCCGCGTCGGGACAGCTTTCACCTCTCGCAATATTGGTTTGGATTGCGAGGAAACACTTTGACCGCCCACTGCGTACTCAACACCGTTACATCCAGCATCATCATTATCATCATCATCATCGACGACGACGATTCGAGTGATTCGATTTCTTTCATCGTAGATCTTCATAACGAAGCGTCGTCGTAAACCAGCATGCATCAATTGCTTCGGTCAAACGCTGTTGGACCATTTCTGTCGTTCCAGACGTTTCCATTTTCTCCGAGTTTTCAGTTTGCGGGCGGTTGTCATGAGAGAGGAGCTGAGGCGAAGCTGAGGAATCCGAGTATTTTGATGCGGAACGCTGGCGAATCGAGCACGGCCACAGTGATGATGATCAGTCAGTCAGTCAGTCAGTACTGCTGATGGGAATGGGCAATAAATCCTCGAGTCAATCTATCCATCTATCCTGCTTGGAGTCGGCGATTTTTATGTTGTATCTTTGCTGTTACCCGACTTCTCTGCAGTGTAACCGGAACATCCTTCTCGAACATTTCGCTCCCCACCACGTTACGCTCCCAGTGGCCATTTCTGTGGCCCTGATCGATCTCTTCTCATGTGTGCATCTATCGGCTTGAGCGTAAGTCGACCTGGAGTCAACGATGGAGACTTTTCTCAAAGGAGCGACCGGAGTCCTCGTCGAAAGATCCCTCGGAAATGAAATTCCCGCACGCCTGGCCTTCGCGACCTTCGTTAAGGGAGCCGTCAGTTAGTCAGGCAGTCAGCTCAAGTGCTTGTGCTGTGGATTTTGAGCGTCGTCGGCAAAAACTTACCATCGAACGAATGAACGGCGCAAGCAGCGAAGGGAGCGGATATTGAAATTTGGCGCCTCAGGGAACCTGTGCCACTGACCGGAGAAAGGTTTCACGAAAAAGGTTTCGCAGATTGGCAAGCTTGCTTACCCTGGCTCCAAAATTGAGGAATCTCCGTCTATTAAAAATCTTGCACCATGAGGAGAACCCGAAGAAGGAGATTCTCGACGTTTATAAACTCTGACGGAAGCTCCGTCGGCGGATCGTATTAATGCAGACACTTCTAAAGTCTGCAAGGGTGTTCAAGGACTCCACGCAGAGGTTGAAATTGGAGTGGCGGCTCCGGAAGTTGACACCTCACGTACGTCTACATGGAATCAAAGTCGTCAATTATTTCCTCTAGGAAATTTCTGTGTCCTTGAGCGGTCCGCTCTTCGGCAGAAACCACTGAACACAGAGTTCAAACCCCGACACCGAAGCTTTTGGGCTGCTACCTTGAGGGAAAAAGCTCAAGTTTGTCGCAGGCCCGGATTCAACGCTCACTCACTCGAAGTTGCCACCAGACTATTTCCCTTTCAAAGTCAAATTTCAGCTTGTTACAAACTTGGGACATAGCAACTTTATTTCCCTCTCTCTCTCCCTCTCGCACGCTTTGTTCGTTTCCTCCACTCTCGGAAACGCAGAGTTCCTTGGATGAAGAAAAACTTTTGAAGACGCCACTCACTGTTCTCCGCAGTCGCTTCCACCACAAAAACCTGTAACCTAAGGGACTCAAGGGCAATCCGGTCGCCGCGCCGGCTTGAGCTCTGCGCCCCTGGATCTTTTCTTCTGGGGGACGCGGTCCGTGCTCTCTATATCATATAGAGGTTCCCTCTACTTTCCGACTGAGCTAAAGAACTGGTTAGGAAGAAACGTCATTTTGTTGGCAGCCGGCGACCATACCTCTAGAGATGGAGATTCCACTTCACGCATTCAGTATTTGTCTCGGACTGCAGATTCTTCAGTCAGCGATGATTGCTCTCGATTCTATTCCGTCCACTTCTGGCAGTCGGTGCAGTTTGGACGCTTTATTTTTTTCCTTTTGTGGCACACAGGGCACGAGAACAGATGTGGCCGCTTTCAAATTTGGGAAGGATCTCGTTCAGCTGAGTTTGCAAACTCTTTCGCACCTTGTTCCCCGTTCTGTAGACTCGAGAAGTGACCCAGGAAGAGCAAAAGACGAACCGCGTACCCTCAATAATATCACCAAGTCATGATTCTCGTTGGAAAATCGTCGAAACATGAAAATTTCGCGAATTATCTCATATTTTCACGCTTCTCTGTGTCTTCAAAGTGTCTCTAGAGTCGGAAACGTGAATTTGAGCAACGGAATCAATGACCCAATCACCCAAGTGAGCTTCTTGTCCACCTTTCCGTTTCTCCCTTCGATCAAATGTGGAGTCGACGTGGCCTTCACTTGGGCGACGCAAGTGCCGCTGATGTCTCGTGTACTCTACGTGCTTGAAAATCCGATTTTTGAAGTTGTCTTCCTCTGCTCGTTCTCGTCTGCGGCAGTTGCTGTTCCGAGTCCAACCGAGTAGAAAAATTGTTCAGAGAATGAATTGCACGATCGAACACCGCTCGTATATGGCTGCATCGCTGTTTGGCAGCAGTTGAGTTGAAGTTGGCTGATCCGTATGCTTTGAGTCGTCTTTGTTCAAAAGATGCGCTGTTCAGTCGAGTTTGTATCAATTCGATCGTACACAACATCTCGTTCTTCTCTCTTCCCCTCTCTCTCACTCTCTTTTTTACGCCGCGGCCGAATAGACAAAAGAAACGGAAGTCAGTCAGTATCGAAACTCCGCTCTCGGGGCCGCCGCGCCAACGAATCCGGCGATCGCAACCACTGAGCCGTTTTATAGAGAGGGAAGGAGGGGATATACGCGCAGGAATTGCGATTGAAGTTTTTCTCTCCCTCCCATCGCCCTGTTCCCCGCAAGGTTCAAACCCCTCCACAAAGTGTGTATCCCACACCTCCCCGATATCATCCGAGCCCTAACCCAGCATTGCGATTCCGATCTCCGAAAGCGAAACGGCCGGAAAGCACTCTCCTCACGTGAGACTCGTCCGATTCCGCGGCAGCCACAACTGTGTTCATGGAAAGTCGAGCAGACAAAGTGGGGGAGATCGGTGGGGGCGCGCGAACAAGGGTCTTGCTCGCGAGTCAATTTCCATACGATTTATTCTTATGTCTTCAGGAGGCGGGCAAAAATAAAGAACTACGGAACTGCGTTCCTCGTAGGAGAATCAATCGTGGGCTTCTTGTAGATTCTGTTGTGTCCTCGACGAAATACTCGTTTTGCAAGCTCCGCGTATTGCTGCTCAGTCAATCTACTCCCACCGCGAATGGCCACTCGCAGATCGGCAATCGTTCGAACAAGTCGCTAGGTTCTTTCCTCATGAATTTCAATGCTGGGGGCAATTCGAGAACCGCTTGTAGACCCAGAGGGACAAAGGGGGAGGTTCAGGGGGACCGAGGAACGTACCCCGGGACCTTGTGGAGACCTGGGGCAGATTGCCAGGGGCCCTCGGCGAGAAATCTGGGGTAGTGGGGAAGGGGACGGGGGGGGGGGGCGAATAGGGAGACCATGGGGGTTGTGACAAGCAGCAAGGCCTGAAAAAGCTTGATGCGACGTCAGATAGTGTCCCAATATCGATTCCCATAGGTCTGGTTGGTGTCCCTTGACTCTTCAAAAATGTTCGAAATTTCCCTGACATAGTTTATGGTGCGCGCGTTTCTCTGTTCGGCTTCCATCATAGTCAATAGATTCGAATGATGGGGTCAGATTTGTCGATTTGAGCTCTTTCGTTGAAACGAAAAAAGGTGTTCGGTTGACGCCAGTCTTGCCCAGATTGGAAGTGATTTCAAGTCGACATAGCCCCAGGGCGACCAGACGACCAGGACACAGGAACGGTGGCACAGGTCAAGAAGTTATGGGAGTCGGCACGAGATTTGAGTCAGAACGACATATTTGACGTTGTTTCCCTCGGCCAACGCGACGGCTCACCGAACTCAGTCCCTCGAACACTCCCGCGAGGCGAGAAATTTGATGATCTTGAATCCATCTCGGTTTGTCTTCCTGAAAAGTGTTCACGATCATCTCCGAGACCTATTTTCTGGTAGTCCTGGAGCCTCGGATTCTCATTCGCGAAGAAGGAGGACCTTTAGTTCATTACCGAAAACTACTCGGTCCATCTGAATTTCGGAACGAGTTCCGTAGACGTCGCAAATCTGAATAAACGGATGATTCCCTTCGAGTAAAGTTGGACTTCGTCGAAACGCCAATGCTTTTAGTTCGACGATTCGGATCCAAATGTCCACTCGCGATTTGGACGTTCGGAGCATGAAAGAAGGGAACAAAAAGAGAAGAAATTGGTTTCCAATTTCCAACTGTTCATTCTATTGTCAAAACGCAGCCGCACGTTCCCACAAGGTTTGTTCAAGGCTGGAAAGAACGAATTATTTGCTTCGTTGGTCCGGCCGATTCGGCGCCGTCCGATTCTAATCTGGAATGGTTCCTCTCGTTCCTCTGATTCCTGGGTCAATCATCGTTTCAAAGCATTTGAGTCACATTCGACGATGTGACGGCATCTCCGACGAAATTCTCATTGGTATCACAAAGTACCAGAGTACTGAGCCTATCTCCAGGAATACTCGAGTTTTCTTCGCCGTTGTTTGGGAGTTCCGTTCAGCTCTCTTCGCGAAACGCCGCGCCGGAGAAGACTCCGACAAGAATGGGTTCTCGCATGCATGCATGCCACGCACCCAGACACAAACTCGCCCACGGCATCGATTGAAACAGTTTTTGGCTCTTTGCCTGGTTGCCACGCGGCTTGGCTTGCCGCTCGCCACTGGGCTCGCCTGACTTTCCGGCTTCTTGACGGGTCGCTTGCTTTGTAGAACTCTCGTTCATCCAACCAGAGCGACCAACCGAACACCTACCGACCAACCAACCAAAGTGGCGCGATGAGGGAGTTTACTCTGCCCACGAGTGCCGCTTCCTCTCGATGAGTTTCTTGCCTGTGAAGTATTTTTTCGTTGTTCTATCTCCTCCATCCCGGCTCCTTTCCTCTCTCGCGCACTCGCCGGCTGACTGGTTGGCTGGCTGACTGGCGAGCTGGCAAGATTCTCACGACAATGGCCCAGACACACAAAGCGAATTAGCAACTCAGCAAATTCCATCCAAGCCGTTCCTTGCACCGCCAGCCGGCCCTCCGCATGCCTCCAGGCCCCCAAGGGCGAACGTTTTCGTCCCGATGTTTCTGACAGAAGGAGAGGAAGAGAATCGAAGGAAACGGGAGAGCTGGGCAGGAATAACCGAGAGATTGATTGGTAGAGGGAATCGCCGGGAGACTTCGAAAATTTGAATCAACTCGCGAGCGAATTCGAAAATTCACACCGAGCGCGAGTGAATCTTCGCGTGCGCGGATCGATCCCGAAAAGCGAGTTACCTCGGCTTTCCGAACTTTCCACTTTTCATTTTGGAACCTGCTCGAATCGAGACATCACAACCGGATTCCATTCCATCGCAAACTTCACTTCCGGATCAGGATTGTAAAAGTTCTGATCGAATTCAGCTTATTGGATGTACCTGCACACGACCATGTGTCTCGTTTCGTGGGATCGGATTGCGGAAAACATGTTTTCCGACTTTCCCCAAATTGCCTCGCGCATTTGACTGTTTTTCTGCGATCGCACCGCAGACAGATTGAGAGAGAGGGGGAAGATGGAGACAGATGGAGAATTATAAGTCGAGGTAAAACGCAAATAGAAACGATTTTGTTCAAAATCAGGGAGAATCTCCGTCGCGGGAAGAAATCTCTGGCTCATATTGCAAGAAGACGCCAGACATTGACTTCGACTTCCATTCAGAATCCGATGTCATTTCTGTTTTTCTATTCCCTCGAGCGGAGAAAAAACCTCTTCTCCAGAAGAGAAGACGTACTGTACGGACGAGGTTAAATGGAGAGTGAAAAGAGCGGACAAGATCCCTAGAGAAGCAAAATAGAATGAATACTCGATGGTCAACAGGAGCTTCTATCCATTTTCTAAGCGTTTGTTGTTGTTCCTGTTTCAGGTGACGACTTCCAGTCGATCGCTTCCAGTCCACGCATTCACGTCCTTGAAAACGGTTCGCTGACCATTCTCTCAGTGGAGCGTTCAGACCAGGGTCAGTACATCTGCGAGGCGAGCAACACCGTAGGTCCTTCGGCTACCGTCGCGATAGCACTCTCCGTGAAATGTAAGTGCTAGATCTTCCAGCTGTGCGGCGATGGAGTGTTCGAAGCGTTGGAGCGGAATCGATCGAGATCTTTGTCAAAGTTGCATTTTAGAGTGAAAATCAGTCCGAGCTTTCGTGGATGCGTGAAATTTACCGAACCAACAAAGTTCAGCAAGGCTCACCTGACCTCGCTCTGCTTCCCGTCAACGCGTTTTCGGCTCGAGGAGCAGCAACGCGGCACGCGGTGGAAATAAGCGGATTATCTTCGCGGATTAGCCGAACTTTGTCGAAATACGGGCGTGATTTACAGCACGCTTTCTGTACATCGAGCAAAATGAGTTGGTTGAAGCGAGATCGTCGTTGAAAGACGGCGGGAAACGGCAGCATATTGACGGATTCACTCCGAACAACAATCCGTCTTCGAGGGAGAATTTCTCCGGCTTTTGGCAACGTCGTCTCATATCGTTCAGGGCGCCACTGAATACAACGTATCGATATTGTATTGCTCTCTGTTGTAATACTGCACGCGAGTCGATCTCCGCCCGCCGCTCTCACTATGAAGGAGGACTGACTGACTGACTGGGAGAGGTGGACAAAGTGATGACGGGAGAAGAAAGAAGAACCTACAATGTTATAGCCTATTGACTCGGTGCTATACATACCGCAGCATATAAAGAATGAGGAAACGTTGGAAGTCGCGAAACCGACCAGCCAACAAACAAGATGCCCAGCAGCGGACGAAACAATTTTCGTATGATTTTATCCTCGTACTTAATCTACAACAAAGCTTTTGCTGTTATGAGTTTCATGGCTTTTCTTCTTGTCGTAAAGCGTTTCTTGTTTCATTAGAAAAATGGAACAGACCGAGCTAGTGGTGACCGAGGCCGCTCAAAGTCTCCGTGTCTGGCCCGAAACTTCGAGCCAGTCACCAGATCTGATCTGTGACTCTGAACCGACTTGTTTTGAGCTGCACTTAGGAACTTGGAGAACGATGTTCCGTGGCCAGAACCATGAACTCTCAGAGATGAAGCGATCGCATTCGGTTTGTCGAGGAGTATCGGAACGGGAAGAGATGATAGATTTCTTTCCTCGTTCGCGAGAGACACAACCGCGAAAGCAACACAACCCGCATGACAGGCGAGCCAGTTGAAAGATTTGCGCTTTTTCCCCCCTGCGGTCGGCTGTTTTTGGGGACGTTGGTGATCGCTCGCAATCCATATTCTCATCTTCCTGCTGCTGGGGTCCCCTCGCCGGAGCTCCCCTATCGGCGCAATCCCGGACTTACTTTCTCGTCCCTCGCTCTCAATCGTTCTCTCTATTGTCGGATAGTCATTCCTTTCAGTACAGTCAATGGCCTTGAGGCTCGCTCCCCTCCCGTTTGCTCCGATCCCCTCTCTCCGATATCCCGGGGACTCAAGCCGTTCTGAACAAGTGGTGGTGGTGGCGGCGATGATGGTGCCGAGGCTGCTTGCCATCACTGTGGCCGTGCCAGTCTGCCATCACTCTATTGATGCGGCTCGTTTTTCCGGGAGATTTCTCTCTCCGGCTCTGGTCGTCGAACAAATTCGAAACCGTTCGAGATCTTGGTTGCGTCATGGAAAGTCAACCATGCAGCACTCGGACAGAATTTCAGCGGTTCCGTTGCTCGATGATTTCTCGGCTCCTCTCGAAGGACCCGAGGCGGAGGGCCTCGGCTCTTTTGAGATGCATCTCTCTGAGACGCGCCTAATCCTCTCTGATTCTCCCGTCAATCCTTGGACTGAGGTCCGGCTCTTCTGAACACTGTTTGTTTGCTTCATCTGATTTAGCCGCCACGCTCTTCGACGCAACACGGAGTCGAACCGGAATCGGGTTTCGGTTTCCTCGCTCATACCACCAATGAAGCGATGGAACGATCCAAGAGTAGGTTAGAGGAAAGAACTGGAATCAGGATCAGTTCCGGATTCAACGAGCCGGTTTTCTTCTCGGGGTGTTTACTCTCGAGCTCATGGCCAAACATGGACAATAGAAACCAAAGTCTGTCCCTGGATGTTGACGGAGGCTCTTCCCGTCACGGCGCGGCGGAGGTCTCGTTCTCTGAAATCCATGGTTTCCGTGTCCATCGAGAAATTGCCTTCTCGGCTTCGATGTCGCGAAGCCTCGTATTGTTTTGAATCAATGTCGCAGAAAAGTATCTGTCCGAATCCGATTTTGACTCGGAAGTGCGCGCACGCGTGTGTGTTCAAACGTGTAAATCAAAATACCTAGTTGGGACTCAACTACGGTCGAGTATCGGCCTTGCAGGGATGTCGTTGGCAACTCCGAGTCTCGCTCGCTCGCTCGCCTCACTTCAATCGGAAATACAATTTGCGCTGCTGTTTGAGCGTTTGATACTCTTTACGTGTTCTTCGCGGGCGTTGTTCCGTCTAGCTGGAGCGGATGGAGCTCGCGGTTCCGCTCCGAAATCTCACCACTCTTCAACTCCGTAACCTAAGACTGTCCTAACGCCTGTTCTTCCTTCACTGGACGTTTTCGGCGGCTTGCGAACCTCCCCCAAGAGCTTCTCGAGTTGCAACAGGAATTCCGTGGGGCTTTCCGAGTCCCCGGACCCTCTTCAGTCACTTTCTCCTCCATATTGAAATATCATCCATCGTCCGCTTAGAGGTATCGTAGCGTAGACGACTCCAAATTCAATTTCTCTCTTCAAATGCTCCCGCCTTCTTTCTCATCGTCGAGTTCGCTCCGCGCCGACGAGAAACACCTACCGTTCGTTTGGTCTCTTCAAGGAGTCCGTCTTCTACTGGTGCTGCCTTCCGTGCTCGGCCACCTGCCCAAACCGACTGACTCCCTTTTGCCTCCCCTCCCCTCTCCCCGTCCCTCCTTCAGCCGGACTCACATCTGTTTCCCGTTCTGACCGCCTCCCGATCCTCTTCCAAGTCGCTTCTGATGCGAGAGCGGGCTGCCTATATGCTCCTATTTTCGCAGAAGTTCCTTTCGACGAGACGTCCTGAAACGCCTCGTGTCCCCTGCCGCGACCGCTGCCGGCGTCTTCTCCGTTTTCTTCTCGATGAAACTCCTTGGCCACTGTGTGCCCTGGGCATTCCTTATTGGACTTCGCGGCGACTTTAGAAGCTTCACTGACAGCTTTGTAGTCGTCTCCAAGGAGCAAACCGGCTCTCCTTTTCATCCTGCTCTCTCGTTTCTTCCCTTCGAGGGGAACTGAGCGTCAGAATAGTTCAGCGACTGCTGTACGGTCAAGCGACAGTTCTCACAGATGTCAACCTTTCAACTTGGCACCCTGTCGCAGATAGCCGAAAGTTTTCCCTGAGAAGACTTGCAGTGGCCGAGCGTTCCTGTTTGATGAGTCGACTCGACGACCTTGGGACGCCGTAGTCCTTGTCATCTTTTCTTTGGAACTCGATCCTTCCGCCCAAGAACTTGAAGCGAAACGCTATCGATGCCACCGTCGAGCCTGAGGCCGCTGAATAGAGGATCGCCTGCTTTGCTCTTCGTTGCAATTCGTGCAGTTGTCGTTCCGTCTTCGGCCACGACGACAACGACCCACAGCCCAACGAGTCGGCAGTCGCCGCAGCAAGAGTGAGTGAGTTTCGCTAGCCGGCGGGCCGGCTTTCGAGCTCGCGAGCCCCACGGGGATATGCGTGTACACGCTTATTATTCGGCACGACGACAACAATCTCATTATGCTTATTTATTACAAGTCTTTTTAGCTTTTCTGCCGCCACCGCCGCAGCAGCAGCAACTGCCACCCACCCTGTTTGTCTCACCACGCAGTCATTTGGTATATGCGGAATAAAAAAAACCGAGAAAAACTTTGCCACCAGCATCAACGCCGCCGCCGCCGCGATCGCGCCGCAGCCTTGAGTTGGCTCGTCTCCCGAGCAACCGCGCGGAGATCGGCTGCAGTTTTGGCGAGCTCCGACCTCGAGGATGAGCGTTCCACAAAGTGGTCGGAAGTCGGGACTTCCACCAACCTGCGGCTCGAGGTTCGCTGACTGCACTCGGCGGGTCGAGAGAAGTCCTTACATGTCGCCTTGTTTCTGGAGCGGATAATTCTGTAATTGTGAGAGTCCGCGGACTCGATACCGGATTTCTCCGGCGAACAGGGCTCCACGGATTCCCTCTGATTTCGTTCCTTTGAATACAGAGGGGAGTTTTCGATGTAGGGCGACAAACTTCTATTCGGGGCAAGGAAGCCACCGATAGAAAGAGAAAGGAAGGAAGAAGTTGGACATCTGTCGCCTTTGTCGTTTTCGCGGTTGTTGGCTGGCTGGGTGCGTGGTGGTGGGCAGGCAGGCGAGCAAGTCCATCCGTCCGTCGCCTGTTCAGCCTTTTCGGTTGGCCTGTAGTTATAGGGAGTTACTCGTTTGCGAGCCCACACACCTCATCAGCGAACTCTATTGATTGTAGGAAGCATACATATGAACATACCGCCAACTAACCGGCAGACAGACAGGCCACGCAGTCAAGCAGCAGACAGGCGCAAGTCGGTGGAGCTTCTGCGGTGCGGGTGAAGACAAGTGAAGCATTGTTCGGGATAGAAGATATTCCGGGTGAGCGAAGCACTCAGCACAGAGCCGAATCCGGGTCATTTGTCCGTCTGCAAGGAAGGCGTAAACAACATTGGCGACCAACTTGGGAATAGGCTTTAATTACGATACAAACGACGCCTTTGTCCGACACGCAGTTCAATGCAGCGATGGCAGCTGGAAGAGAGGAAAAAAGCACCTAACGGAGAAACAAACGCCAGCTTCGTTGACTCTGTAGCCAGTACCGTTCGCAGGCGGGCTGCTTTGGGAGGTTCTTTGTCTTCTTTTATTTCCCCTTCCATCGGCCGCCGTTCTCCCTCCCCCTCCCCCTCTTTCGGCGGCGTGGACGTGTATGCGGTGTGAGCGCAGGTCACTGTGAAGCTGTGAGGGACGAGGAGACGAGAGGAAGTACATAGCACCATTTTCCTGCCGGCCTATCAAGAACAATGGCTGTAGAATGCAATTTGCCAATAGCAATGAGTTCCGTATGAATACACAGCGGCAGGCCAGAGCGGCTCGTTGGTTTTGGCGCTCGGTCGGCTCACTGGCTGCCTGGTTGTTTCGCTGGATGGCTTCAACCGGACTTCGCGTTGCCAGCTCCGTCCTATTCCCCTGATTTTCTCTCTTCTGTCTGTCCCTTGAGAATCGCCAAACCCGCTTTGTGTCCCACTTCGAGCGAGCCGAATCTCGGTCGTTTGATCGTCGCTACTCCACTTTTTCCCGCTGTTCGCCCATTTCTCCCCTCGTTGACTTCTCTTGCTCGGTTGTTCCCGACTGTTCAAGATCTCCCTATTCCCACCCCTCGTTGGGTTTGCCTGGCACAAACGTCTGGCAGTCAACCTGCAATCGAAACGTCTTTGGCGCCATTCGACTGTTATCGCTCTCGGTCAGACCAGAGAGTTCCTCCGGGCGATCTGCGTCCAATGACTGCAGCTGGATGAAGTTGACTGCAGTGAGCCCTGGCGCTCTTGGCACGATGTTTCGTCTTGTGAGTCTTGTGTTGTTTCTGAACTCAAGTCGGGGTGGAGACTCTGTGTTACGAACTACTCACGTTCGCGGAGAACCATGATATCCTCTTTGTTTCTTTCCTTTCACTCAACCGCAGTGCCACAGTGTTCGATTGCGGGCCCATACACTGTTCGACGGACGATTCGATCGCGAGAGTGCGATACAATTAGTGACGATGTGTTCAAAGCTTGATGATCAACATAAGGGACGACAAGACATGTACTTGGTGGAACCACATCAGGCTCGACGAAGACAAAGCTTTGCCTTGCCGGAAGCGAAAAACGCGGACTCTCACTTTCGATTCCACGCCTGCATCTCGAAAACCTGTTTTTTCAGCTCGTTCTCTCCATTTTCTCTCTCAGCCGTCCAAGTTTCACTCGAGCTCTCATAACCCGGTTATTCCAGGCCAATGCATCTGATACAAAGTTCTCATTTCTATTCCTTCCTGTTGCAGCTAAACCGCATGTGTCCGGTCTTCTCCAGTCCGTTAGCCTCAAGAAAGAATCGCAGGCTTCCGTTCAATGCATCGCTACCGGTGATGCCCCTCTCGAGCTCATCTGGAGCTTCAATGGAACCCTGATCCGACCGGAACACGATGTTCGGTAAGTTTCTAGATCCTTTCAAAAGCCCTCCCCGTCCCCCGTCCTCGAAATCCTTCTGAAAAACTTGGGAGCAATATTCTCCCTCCTATCCGGTCTCCTCTCGAAAATGAGCCTAAACTGATGACACAGATGACGGAAGTTTGTGAATCTCGAACAATACACAACGAGCTGGAGTTCGTGGTCTCAAAATAACCCTCGGCGCTCGTACGCCTGCCAAGCCAAACATCTCATCATCAAATAGACGGTTCCATTTCGTCGACACCTTTCTTCTTGTCGACATCATCGTCGCCGTCGCCTGTGTTGTCTACAGTCGACAACTCCGGGAGTAACTGAAACAATCAATCAACTCTTCACATAGCTTGTGGTCGCCAGGAACTGTCGCGTGGAACATGCCAGGCAATGCCCTGCGCCTCCTTTCATCTCTTCCTCATGTTCGTGCTCCGAAACTGTTCCTTTTGCGGCGGGGACGTCGTCTGCTTACTCCGATCTGTAATAAATCAAAGCATCGTGGAAGAGATAGGTGCTGTTGTTCTGCGCGATTTCGACAACGGACGTTCCGAGTAGATCTTCCTCGCGAGCGATTTCTCCTCCATACCAGGATGGAACCTGGAATTCAGTTTTGTTCCCAAGCGCAGGACAATCGTCGACGAACATATTTTTGTTCGATTTATGGCTCGCGCGGAGGTGGGGAACGAAAGCAATGTTCCAAACATCGGGAATCGTCCAAAGTCGCATCAGAAGCCGTTCCATGAAACGACTGCCATCGAGGACCTACTTGAATGAAAGGAGGGGAACGCGGGGTCAGAGAACATTCTGAGTTCGGGGATTGTGAAAGCACTGTAAGGGTCGCCGTGCTGCTGCTGTTGTTGTCGTCATTGTTGTTTCGCTTGAAGCACCAGGGGGACAGCATAGACAACGCGTGCAGGAGTCCGCGCGATCCGTTGGATTCATAAAGTTTGTCCCGCCGCGTGGCATGTGTTGCAGGGAGTCCGAAAGTTCGAGAGCGGTTTTGAACAGAGGACAGCCGGAACCGAGTTTCGACAAGGACCCTCCTGCTCTTGAACAACGTGAACACAGAAAGAGAGTTTGTCCCGCTGTTACCGTTTGTGGTACAATGCCACCAGCATTGTCGACAACAACTATGTATGAGGATACGGAAAACTGTAAAACTACTGTCGACGGCGGAACGCTCGTCCCGGCGCTGATTCTTTTCCGAGTCGTTTGCATTTGTTCAGTGTTGTAGTCGCCCCGTGGAAGTGGAGGTTTTGAAGAAAACTCGCACGAGAGAAGAAGAACGAGCGCGAGCGACGCTGAAGGAAAAAAGTCGAGAACGAGCCTTGGACTAGGAACAAGGAGGCCCAAGAAACACTAAAACGGCGCCGGCGAGGTCGTATGGAGCGGAACTCGCAGCTCCTTTTGAGAAGAGAGGGAACGCCCGAAGTTGGAGAGCAGACAGAACAGAAATTTCGTGGTTGTGTTAACAACAACAACGGCGGCGGCGGCAGCAACAACAACAAAAAAAGGAATGACAAGCTTGCACGATTTGTTGCACGATTCGCTCTGTCGCCACTTGCTTCTCGCTCGGCTCAGTCGTTTCTTGTTTTGCGGAACAGCGACGACGACGGCGGCGGCGACGACAACAACCTCCGCGACGATGACAGGACTCGTGTCCGGGAGAAAACGGAGGAAAAGGGAAGAAGACGGGCGGCGTTTTTATGGTACAAGCGGCGGCCTCGTCGTCGAAGAGCCACATTTGTCTTTAGAAGTCTTTTCCGCCTCTGTGCGTAAATGATCACCTGGCCATCCCGGTCCATATTTGTCTCAGCTGTCCAACTCCCTCCCCCGTCTCACCCGGGGACTCAGTTCGCGGCCACCTGCCCCCGCGCCGAAACGACTATTTGCTCAGCTCTTTCCCCACCCCGTTCTCCTAAATGTCATCACGGAACGGCTGTATCGTTTACGACTCATCGAACATAGAGTGGATTTAAATCGACGACTTTTTTTGTGATAAATTCTATCGACAAGAGCAACGTTCGAGCCCATAGAGCAGAGAACATTGAGGCCGACCACCCAGACTCCCAATACGAAATCCCGGCCATAGTTGTACCATAACTGTATTGAGCGACGGGCATCGGCGGAAACGTCGCTTCGTACTCATCGTCATCGACTCCGATGTCGATCGGGGAGTGTAGCTCTCGCTGCCACCCGAGCAATTTTCAAAAGGAGCATGATCCACTCGAGTCACGGTCGACTCGCGCACGTTCAGCACGCTACATTGGTCTCCCTGTGTGTCTATCAACCTCGGCTCACGCTTGACCCGATGGACAAACACGGTTGCGGAGTAACTTGACCAAACTCAGTGGCGTTTCCTGCGCACTTCATTGATACGGGCCCGATAATGAATTCTGTCACAAATTTTCCATCAGTTTGGAGTTGAACTCCGTGCGATCTCAGGAATCTCGGCCTCTACAGCGGTCTCGAGCTCATGTACGACTGCGTGCATTCCACTACGCACGAAACCTGAGCGCAATTTCGTGCGATTGTCGTGCACTCGCTTTCCATGGAGCCGACGGTGCAACATTGTGATGAGAGTTGGAGAGGGCACGCAAATAACACTAATGATCCACCGTCAACTCATATTGCAAAGCATCACTCGTTATGAAGCTGTTGGACAGCTCGCTTGTGGTGTCACTAAACGCCTGGCGGAACGATCCTCGCATCATCTACATGAAATGAACTTTGACCATTGCGACCACCGAGCCTGAGACGAGACCGTCATCACCAGACGGACACTCGGTCGACCAGTCGGAATAGCAATTCCGATAATGGCTTGGAGCGCATTGATCTCTTCATAAACGCGCGGTCTACGGCAGACTGGCAGCCAGCCACGCCGACGACGACGGGTTTACGTCTGGACCGATCGCTAACTGTTCGTCCATTCATACTTTGTCGACTGAAAATACGATCTGCCCACGACAACAGATCCAAGGATCTGTTCGCTCATGGGTTCGGAATTCCCCTCTTGGAAAACCGTAGTCGGGAGAAGAGTCGAATCACAGCCAAAATACGGCCTCGTCGTTGCTTGCTTTGCCGCCTGACTGCTCGGCGAGCTGGTATAACACGAGGGCTCTAGGGGTGATGGTCGAGGCTTCGAAGGTGTCCATTTGGCATCTGGCGAACGGCATTCATGACGAAAAGAGTCGGATATAGCGTCGTTGAGCCACGGCAGCCCGCTAGCCATCCACCCATCCAGTCAGCACGGCGGCTACGACGACGCACGCTTTGGAATAGCGTGTTGATGTTACGCTTGCGTGCTTCGCCTATGGCACATAGCTTTACCTGCATGAAACATATCCCTGAATTACAGGAGGCACGTCAGAAACGAGAACCCTTGGCCCTATCCTTCAGCTACCCACAAACCTACCACGCGCTCCCCCGACACCCCCGCCCACTTGCCACCTCACTCGAAACTGTTCTGTAGAACATCCCCCGACCGTATCGCGAAGATTTAGAGATTCAGAGCCGAGTCGGACTTCAACGAACCCACAGCGAACGGAGTCGATCATGGAAACTCGTTCCCGGGTCGAACGAGTTCCGAGATCCAAAGTTTCCGAATGTTTCAAACTTGCTTGATGGTCGAAGTCTTCAATAATTCATTCAAATCGTTGACCCACCGTGTTTTCCGAGCTTCCCGGAGCCGAGCCCTCAAACGGGATGATAACGCGGAGGGAAACAGGAGTTGCCGTATCATACAATCTGGCACAAGGGTAGCCTGTGTCGGTCATTAGTTATTGCCAACTACTTTGCCTCCATATTTGCTCGTCCGTGCTTTCTTGCCCCTGCACGCGGCTCGCTGCTCCCCTCCCCCGGACCGCTGCGAGTAGGCGAGCAAACTAAATCTCTTCTTCCTCCCTGTTTTCCATTCGCTCAGTGGCCTACCATGTGCACCCCGGAAGCTCTACTAACAGTGCGACTGAACATAATTCAGACGGGAGGCGTAATTACCGTCGACTAATAAGTTAAGCATTAACAAACTTCACCATTCGAGCTAAATGGTCGAGTATAGCTGCTACCGCCGTCCATCGACATAACATGAGCACCAAGCACGGCATCGCGGGTCCGTTCCGCAGAAGGAGCATGCGGAGCAGGGCTCCGTGCGGCGTTCGGGCGTTGCAGGAATTCACCTTCTCTCTCACGAGGGCCTACCTCCTTGAAGTCGTTCAGTTCTTCCGTTCACCCTGCCAATTACGGACGGTGGGGAGATCTCTGAGGCGGGCGGGTGTGTGTGTGTGCAAAAACCAGGCGCGGAAAAAGCAGCGCCAAGACGAAGCGCTAGACCATGTTTATGAGGGTCTTGTAGAGCTCGCTTGATGGCAGTTCTATTCGTCACCTCCCAACCCAGCCCGTACCGAACAGCAACCAACCGATCCACCTCGGCTACTCAGCCGCCCGGCGCTTCCTCGGCTCGACCAGCCCGGTCCGCCGCACCTCTCTCGACGAAGCCGAGACCATGTTTCGTTTTTCCATCCAGGTCGATCGCAGTTGCTCCCGTTCCCGGAGTCTGAAAATTCAAATCTAGTGATTCATACGCGCGCTGTTACGAGCGCCCGAACCTACGCAAGGCGGGGGCGTGCTTTGGCATGGTGGCTTTTAGGAGTGCATAGTCCATACGAGCATCGGTGCGCGGATCCAGAAGCATGGCCGCGAAACGCGTCTAATTGGAACCTGTTCTGTTGTGTTTGAGGGTCCTGTTCTGAGGTTCTGTGGGACCCGTTCGAGGCTCACGTCGGAGCGACCGACTTCTGCGGTGTCCTGTTGTGCTTCCCGCGCAGTCGCGAAGATCCCGCAGCAGATGCACCCTGAACCACGAACGAATACGGTGTATGTATATGTTATATGGGATCGTCGGGAAAGTCCAGAGGCCGTTGGGACGGAAGGTCGAGTGGTCGCGTCCGTATGGGTTACGGTATGCTCGGGACCGAGGGGACGAAGCGAACGATTGTGGGAAACTGTAGCGACTCGACTTCTGAAGGGAGGAACAAACGGCGGGAAACGTTTGAAACAGAGCAGACTCTTCCGCCCGCATCAGCCGAAACTCCTCGTTTAATTAGCTTGGAATTGCACTTACTTTAGAGAGGGGTTTTAACGGAGGGAGAGAAGGAGGAGGGAAAAAGGGCACTACCAGCCCTTCCTGCTGTGAGGGGGCCACAGCCTCCTATCTCCCGCAACCGAGACTTCGAGAAACGATCGCGGCACGCGGGAATGCCGCGTTACTAATGCTGATCGGACTCTATGGGACGCCCGCAAGAATGACGTGCGACCAGATGACATGGGCGGTTGGAAGTAATTTATGCCTCGATCGCGTGAGCTTTCACCAGTTTATCATTGCAAGTGGACAAATCGCGGAGAAGCTCGCCCGCTCGCTACGCACTTGCCTTCCTCTCCGAGGAAATATTCAACCAGCGATCATTTTTTAAGGACGAACACAACTGTGCGACATCAGTTATCCGTTCTTGCCGTTACTCATCTTCGCTGTAAACGTTGTTTGTTTCTCTCTTTGTCGCGGGAAAGAGCCTTCATCCAATCCGCAGACGACCTCCAAGCAGTCGACCGTCAAGCGTTTGTTTCGCAGAGACGGACGGAGGTCTCTGCAACGAACGAGAAACTCCGCCGAGCTTCTAGGATCTTCGGTCGACTCCTTCCTCGTCCTCGCTCCACCATTCTCGACGACATCATTGCGATGCGGAAACGCGTTCTTTGTCTTGTTGTACACCTTACGTCGTTCCTCGGTGGGAAGCTCGACTTCAATATCCGAGGAGCTCATTTTGTTTGATGCGTTTTTGAAGATACCGAACGATGCACGGACAGGCTAACGTTATCAGGCTTGCATCAGATATTCATCACGAGTTTTACTCGATCCCGCACAGCAGATATTTATGGTCAATGGTTTACGGCCACTCTAGCATAGTGCCGAAAGACCAGGTCCCCGAACTTGGCAGCACTAAAACTGACGACTTGAAACCAAGGCTCGATTTGATCTCAGATCCTCTATATTCAAGATCGCGTTGTGAGCTGTCTGGGTTCTGAACGAGGGAATACTTTCCGTGAAACGGAGGCGAAGGAGCCAGCATCGATTGTCCTGCATGCCAGGATGTGGATTAACCTTTCGTGGGAAGGGCGGGCTTGGTTGGTGAGCTGCGAGACATTTGGTTGGGAAGGGAGCGGAAGACTAAAAAAGAAGAACACGGCAGCCGAGCACTGAATCAAAGTTTTGAAGCAGCTTCTCTGCTGGCTTCCTCATCAAAGACATTAAAGTCGTTTCTCCTCGGGCACAATCAGTGTGTTGTGAACGACGTATGCACAGCACGTCGTTTACCACAGCTCCCGGCCTATGCTCTCGAAAAGCTCAGGCTCAAGGCTGACTGAGAGACCATATTCCTGTTCAGACGCGGAGAACTCGAAAACTGATGCTGCTTCCAGGAGTACAAGTGTGAAATTATCCGAACTGGCCGAGTGACAAGGCCAAATGGCCACTTGATCCCGGTCTGGCCAACGAGATTTCCGGAGTAACTCACCATGGTTGGCAAGTTTCGCGGGTGGATGGATCATGTCGTGACCCGACAAATAGGAATGTTGAGGGAATACTCACCTCTGGTTCGTCTCTGAATGTGGATCCGAAGTTCGATGCTGTTCTCAACTCAATAACAGAATGATTCAGAGAGAAGGATCGTCTCGTTTATCTCGAGCCCTTCCTTGCTCACTAGGCCTCGGGCTGAATTCTGCAAAAACCCTCCAACCACGGGGTTTGTTTCCACTCACTCAGTGTCGACCGCAATTGTTTTTGCGAACGTCCCGGCGCATCAAGCTGGATAAGGTTGCAGATTTGGTTCAGGAGCTAGACCTGGTTAGGATCGTCGTCCCCAAAAGTTTCCACTTCTGAAAACTCTATTAGCGTAGAGTACGGACTGGAAATCATCTTGAAATTGAAAAAAAAAAGAGCTCGGAAACATCCAACGAGAGCCAGAATAGGCGTCGGGAAGAGAAGCCGGCCGGCGGCGCGGCAGCGGCGTGTGTTGTTTGCGCCGCAGATTGGTCTGGGAGTGAGACTGCATTTAGATAATTAGAGCTGCAACGAAGGATTAGACTTGCGTCTGTCCCTATGGGTTCCCCTTTCATTCTTCCTCGACTTCCCCACAATGGACTCCCAATAGACGAAACACAAGAGGGGTTAAGAGAGCGGAATCGCGGCGGGTAGAATGTGTGTGCCCGGTCGGGGGCATATGTTGGCTCAAGGGTTTCAAGCGAGATGTCGAGCAATACAATTGGCAAGACACGGGTAGAGAAACGCGCGGAATGTTGAAGCTGACGAGCGTATGGACCTTCCGCGAGGCTGACCGGCGTGGTTTTGCGAAACTCCATTGAACTAAATGGCTCTCGGTTCCGCCTCGTTGGTTTCCACATCCGGTTTCTTTGCCACCGCCGCCGCCACATTGCAGTCTATCTGTCGCGTGAGAGTCCGTTTGTCAATACGGATTCGAGGTACTTTCTCCGTTTTCAAGAGTTTTTCACGCGTGGACCTGGGGAGGCGTCGAAGACAGTGCTCAACTCACTCGAAAACGTCGCGGTAATCAATCTGAACCTCAAACAACATGCAGCTGAAACAAAATACGAGGTTCTTGAATTGTGAGGATTCGTGCTTTTGAAATTCTTGTCGTCCGGCTTTCCAAGAGCTGAATTCATGCAGAAACGCGTCTGATAAGTGGATTCTGCACAACAATGAACAGCGAGAGCGGCCGGGCGACATCAACACAAGAACAGTTGACGGCAGAGAGAACGTAATGGTTGTTCCGGTGCAGGTGGCTCTGGAATAGTTCGGCACAGCAAGTAAATGGAACATTGCTTGATGGACTCGGAACGTCACAAACAGCTGTTAGGGTCCACATGACTTGAACTTTCGCACAACAGCAGGGCAACGCCCATCTGAGAGAAACCAGAAACAAGCTCCAGGATGCCTTGGCTGCAATGATCAAAATGGATGAAGAAAAATCACGAAGCTCGCTGATTAACTCTGCGTCGCACTCGAACACCAGGAGCTCAACAGATTGTGAAGAATCACTCTCCACCTGTATTCTATAGCAGGATGGAGAGAAAGCGTTACAAAATGTGGTCGAGTCCACGAGCAGAGGTTCAAGTGAGAGACGGAGGAAGGTTCGGATGTCGGAATGAAAATTTCCAACTTTCCCTGACGGTTGCTGGGCCCGTTGTGAGGCGTCATTTCTTTTCCTTCTCGAGCGACTCCTCGTATCATTAATCAAGACTACCCAGCTCATCGCAGTCGGAGAGTTAGCCGGCGACAAAGCCTGAAACAGAAGCGTGGCGAGGCTCCACGAGAGGAGCACCGAGTCAAGAAGTCGTTGGTTCGGCTAAAAGTTCTCCGAAAGATTCACCAGCTGCGTATGCAGCAGACAAGCTCGTGATCCGAACGCCGCTCTCTCATCCTAAACCTTGAGGACATCTGACCGAAACGGAAGTCCATCCTCGAGGCCAAGTACCAATGCTCTTGCTGCCGACGCTGCAAATGTACACTTGGTTGTTGTTGGAGAAAGTCTTGCAGCTGACCCATGCGGATTGTGGTCTTGATCAAGTTCCTTGCATTCAATCAACATCGACAGCGGTTCTTAAAGAGTCTGTTCTATCTTTTCAGGATCAGTATGGACGATCAGATGGTGACAGAGGACAAACTTGTGTCGAACTTGAAGATCGACCAAGTGAGAAAATCGGACTCGGGCGTGATAGAGTGCACCGTCACCAACCCATATGGGAAAGAAAGTCTTCACACACGCCTCATCGTCCAAGGTGAGACTGTTTTCAAAATCTCAGGAGTCGGTAGCGAGGCGGGGGAGGATCGGAGAATGGAATCAAAGAAACTCTCAGCCCGAAGCCAGGTTACGCGAGTTTTAGATTGTGGAAGGAGCTGTTTTGATTCGGATTTTGCGAAGCTCTTAGAATGACGAGCGATTTTCTCGCTCACCCCGGTACGGGAGGTTCTCTGGGAATCCACCGAAAAACTCTCTGCTGTGCGGGTGAGAAGCGGACACAACTCAAGTCTGCGAAAGTTGGGGCTGGGTATGGCGAGCCGCGGAACAACGGTACAAAGGGGCGCGAGTCGAGTCGAGCGATGGCAAACTCAAGTCGTGTTCAATTAGCACAGAACACAACTCCGGTTCTCCGAGGCTGCTAGCGAGCAAGCATGCGACCAGCCAACACGATGTCCCGCCTGTCAGGAACACCGCCGTCGTTCTGGTCGCGCGTGCGGAGAAAACCAGCTACCAGGACCCGACAACCGGATTCACAAGCTTTTGCAGGACGAGGCTACATTATGGTTTTGTGCAGCCTTGTCGAAAGATATCACCCTCGCCTCGGGGACATCTTTCTTGAGTTCTTTGTTCAGACTGGTCAGACCGGACAACATTTGAACCGCTCATGGAATCGCTCCGGAACTACGATTCCGTCGCAAAATGACTTGATGGTTTTCCTGAACACGTGGACTATTTGAGATCGTCTGCTCGTCATAACTTCTGAGCTGATCTTGGTCAAAGCGTCATCGAGCTCAACCACTTCGAGAAAACGGTGGCTCAATGTGTGTGAGCCGTTTGCCTTCGCCCCGTCGAACACTTGAGATCAGTCAGGGAGGCTTAATCCGATCCTCGTTGATCAGAGTTTTGCTCGCCCTCCCGGTCAGGAGCGTTCGTGTCCACACTTTAGAGCATCCTCGATAGATAATAGTTAACGAGACAAAGGCCTCGTTATCGTTTCCACCGGATCTCTGGCTCGAAAAATTTCGAAACCTTTTCGGCGAGAGACTCAAAAGTCATTTGATGATGAGACAGAATCCATCCTTGAACTGAAAGTAATCAATTGAGCCGAATCATTGAATTTGTCACTCGAGAACGTGGGTCGGAACATCGACAAACAGAGAAAAAGAGGAAATGTTTCAAAACTGACGTTTGTCATTTAATGGAGACGGGCTCTCAGTTGTTCGAAGTTCGCCCATGAAGACAAGTGTCTAACTCCGCTCGTAACAACCTTGCAGATAAGCCGGAGCCTCCCACCAAACTCCGAGTCATAGAGGCAACCTCGAGCTCCATCACTTTGCAGTGGGAAACTCCACCTGACGGCAACAGTGTCATCAAGAGTTACGTCATCAGCTACCGTCAAGGTGAGTGAGGCATCCAACGCGGTGAACAACGTTGTGAGCTCACATCGCGTCGCCACAACAAACTGTAGATTACCTGCGAACGAGCAGAAGTGTGTCTGCAGAAAGCAAGAGAAACTCCCGCAAACGACTCAGGATCAAGAAAGTGAAACTTGGTTTGAAAGGCGACAGGCAGCTAGTTCGTCGCATCGGCGCGGCGGGGAGTTTGAGACCAGAACGAAGAGAGGCGAAAGTTGACATGCCTCTCGTGCGAAGAAGAATAATTTCAAGGGAAACTTCGATGCTCTGCTCTACCTTTCATTTTTTTCCTGCGAATTTGCTCGCGCACCCGTCCGTTGTCTCCTCTGAACTTTTCCCATCGTTTTTCATTAGCTTCGATGCTCGCTCTCCCATCCAGCGTTATTTTCGAGCAGCTCGTCCGACATCTACGATGGATTCCGTGCAACATTTTGACCCCGATTCTTTCGTGGCTGGGTCAGCCTCTTTTCTCTTCTGTTATCGCGTTCGCAGCTCACCTAACTGATCGTCTTGGCATTGCTTTGCCTGACCGACTAGTCAGTCAAAGGACGTTAGAAATCTCTGTGGTGCTTGTAATTGCCCTGCGGTACAAGTTGGTCGGGACTAGAGCACCGAGCATGAGGCCGACCGGAGGAAAGTCGGAGAGATGTTGAGCTTCGACTCATGAGCGGCTTAGAAGACGGTCGGATGGTTTGTTCGCTTGCTTGCTTGCTTGACGTAACATGACGGACGGATAAACGGTTGGGAGAAGCCGGGGAGCGGATTGTCAAGTTGTCAAGATAAAATTAGGTATGGTCGCTTGGCCGTCCGCCCAACCAGTCAACTCAGCTCGGTCGGCAAGTGGTCATAAAACGAACGGTCATGGGAACGGTCACTCAGTCAGTCAGTCAGTTGTACGGCTAGATAGTCAGTTAGTGGGTCTGCACGAATCGGTGTTCATTTCGCCTCCCATCGAAGCGACAATCAGAGAAGATCTCACCACTCGCCTTGCCAACAGCAGCAATCACGGTCAAACAAATGAGGAAGGAGTTGTATTCAGTTGGTATTCCACTGCGCTCATGGCTGAGGTGGCTTCATTCTTCATTCTTCTCTATGTAGTGGTCGAGCATCGTCTTCGTTTGACGCAGGTCACGATTATCCCCGACAGCCCTGTTCATCTGACTGAACGCTGGGAAAGACTCCAGTTCGCGGGTTGCTTGTTCCCCAACTGCGTACACTCTCTCGGCTTCGGTCTCGGCAACGGAATCCGCGTTATTTCAAGGAAAGGTCCACCCTGTTCACTTGAGCTCGCGGTGGGATAGCTTTGATTCTTACCACGTGGCGATGCAAAAGCTCCTCAGAGGAATGTCACATCTCTTTCAAAGAAGCATTGTGGAAGCTTTTGCGTTCCTCCCGGGTCGGAGTCCTACCGGAGAAACTTGTTCCGGTCAATTTCCCGCCAAGGGACAGAGTTTTCCGGCTGTTTTGTCCCTCTAACTCTTGGCCTGACGACTTATTAGGGATACATGTCTCGGTTTGAAGTTATACTATGTATCAGAATGGAATGCTGAATTTTCCGAAACTCAGCAACTAAACTTCCTGGTGATTAAGCCTGCTTTGTGTTTATGGCGACGGAAAAACGTTTCTCATATACTCCGCGCTGTGCTCGTAAAAAGGGGACAGAAAAGGGGTTTTCCAGGACGAGAAGAGGACTGCGGAAGACTGAAAGTACTCTCACTTTGAGCGAGAATAGGGGGACCGAAAGGCAGAAAAGGTGAAGAATGCGGAGGAGAAGACTTAGCAGCTCGAAATGCGATAATCATAAAGCTCCCCTGAAATATGCTTTGTCGCTTTTTTATGCACAAAACGAAAAAGAGGACTCCGCTGGCTACTGCTGCTGCTGCTGCCTGCAGCTCAATTTAGTCCGCTGATAAATCTTTGCCGCCGCCGCCGCCGTCACCACCCCCTTCAATCTTTCCTCCCCTCCTCTTTTTAGTTGAGTTTCCACATTCGTCCTGAAAAGCTGTGGAGTCGCTGCGGAGCGTGGAGGGACGGGAGGGACGGGAGGGAAAAGGACACGCGGGGGCGAGATAACTAGAGCAAAAAGGAAAAGCTTTCATCTCAAGTCTGTTCTCTCGAAGATTTGAATGTTTTTTTCTTCCTCCCCTCCTCTCTCAGAGCCACTTTCACTGTCGATTGGCGAACCCAGTCAACCAGTCATCGGCTCCGAGTCAAGTCGGCTCCGGAGTCAGCCGGACCGCCTGCCTGTCTGCCTGCTGGCTGGCGTACGAAGTATTCGTGGCTCAGAAGACAACGAGAATGTTCGTCTCGTTTTGAGAATGACATTTTCTTCTCAATCACGAACTTGATTCGCATAAAAAACCTAAGAACACAATGGAAATGTCAAGAACTTGAAGAACATTCTGAATCTTCTCCGAATCAGAACGAGATTTTCTGACAATCTCTCTTCTGGAGCCCTCGACCGACGAAAACGAGGGGGTTTAGATCCATGGAAGATTCCAATCCGGGCTTTAGCTGATTGTTTTCCATGTTTCTCGGACAAATGCCGGAGCTCCGAACTCCTCACACCGATCTCTGCGTCAAGAGCTTAGGAAAAGTGACGCTGACGGCAGGGTTCTCCACAAAACATGTCCCAGACTTTCGGAATGCGTCGAATTTTTGACGCGACTGCTCCTCGAGAGAGTGTGGAAGCGGTGATTAATGGATGCAAAGAGAGAAATTCATCCGAAGGAAGAGTTGGTTTTCCCGCCGATCGTTCTCAAAAATGGCATTTCTTTTTTTCTATCCTTACAGCTGACTCAGCCACCCCGGAAGAGTCTGTCCTATCTCAACACAGAGCGAGCTTCGTGTCCGACGACGGATCCCAGAGCGCCACAATAAAGAACCTTCTGCCTAGAACAACGTACGAAATCTACGTCGCTGCCAGCAACGATATCGGCACGTCAAGGCCTTCAAAAACAGTCAACGTCACCACCAAAGTCGATCGTAAGTATTGTTTCTCTTCTCTCTTCCAGCACTGAGTGAGTTTGGGTGCCGTTCGCCACAATGGTGCAAGCGAGCAGATATTTACTCTACGTGGCTACGAATTAACGAAGCTCACACCCGGGGCCCCAGCCTCCGATCTCTCCCTCTCTCTCATCCCTCCATTTGAACCCCTCTCTATTCTTCCCTGAGATCCCACATTACGTCCCCCTCCCGCCATTCCCTTTTGCTTCCCAACACCGCCTCCAGACTCCCCATGGGTGGTCGCCCCTGCGATCTAGTCCCCTTCGTTTGAAATCCCCCCCCACCCTACTCCTCCGTCACAAACACCTACCCGTCATGGTTACCCCCTCAGCCCCTTTTCCCGTTCGCAATGTTGTTTGTGTTTGCGATTTGAGAGCATTTCATCACCCGCTTCTCCTCCGAGAGCGAATCCCTCCTCGTCGTTCTGTTCCCTTGCCCCCCCCCCCTCCCCAAGGTTTCCTTCAACCATCCCCCCCATACCCCTTTTTTCGTGCGTTTACTCGAAATCCCCCATACACCGAGCATTTGAAGCTGATCTGCTACGCGACCGAAGGGGTTGGGTATGCTTCGCCGGGAAAGCTGAAAAGGGGGAAGGGGTCGGAGGATACAGCGATACGGTTGCTGCCGCTGCCCTAAATCTGAAAGATAAACAAAGCTCAATCGTTTGCAAGAGTGGCGGCAACGGCGACGACAGAAACGAACTGAGTGAGTTAATTCCAGATTGAATTTTTCCATTTGAGCAAAGCTTTCCAAGCCGCGCAGCGCACGAAATGGCTGCGATGGAAGCGATCGGAATATTTGTGACGGCCAACAAGCTGTCATCTACAGTGCCAAGAAGCACAACGTGGTCCCGTTTCAAAACCCGGATCTCTCTGTCATGCTATTAGAGGAATTACTCGGAAATCGCGCCAGTTTTAGAAAAGAGCGAAAACACCTTGAAAGCGTCGAAAAACAAAATTCGGGCTCTTATAAGTTCTCATGATCATCGCGATTTAGAACCGTACGGACGGCGTTTTGTCCACTTACGCTAAGGGTCCCGGCCATGCGAAAATGCCAATTCTCGAAAACTTGTGCCGTAAAAGATCATCAGAGAGAGGCTGCTTCGGCGAGAGAACCCGTTTCCTAGCTCACCGCAAACGTTCGCCGGGAATGGCACTTCAGAGAAGAAAATATCTTTGTGGCGTACCGGTTGTGAGGAGCATGCGCTGGTGAGTTACTTCACTCTCCGGCAGAATTCTATTTCAAATAGGCAATTCCTCTCGTTCCGGCGAACAAAAAAAAAGTCTCGTTTCGTGCGCAGCTCGACGGAGGAATGAGGGCAAATGCATGCCCTGAGTTGGCCCTTCTGCCTACCCGGTGTGTCCCCCTCGGCTGCCGCCTACTCTCCCCTTATTGGTTTTTGTCGAAAGCCAATCGGCCGTCGGTGCATGTGTCTGTCTGCCTGCCTGCCTGACTGCTTGGCTTTGAGCAAGTCGCTTTTTTCGGCGCATTTACATTCACTTCTGCTCCGTCACTCAGTTAGCTGTTTCCGCCAATTCTCCCTACAACAGAACGACCGACCGGCTCCGCTGTTTTTTTTCTTCTCCCGAGCGAAGCGTCCTCTCTCGTACCCGACGGGGCTCGACTTCATCCTTAAACTTCCCGTTTCCACTGTGTCGCCCCTCATTCAACGTCTGTCTCCTGAGTCGGTCTCGACTCCATTCCTAAACGCCACCTCCGGCCGCAGCCAGCTGCCCCATCTCGCTTGAAGAAGATTTGCAAGTGGCAAACTGCCCTTGTGGTCTGAAAAGCCGCAGCGGTTGTCGTCCTCGCCGCCGCCGTCAGTCAGTTGAGGTGTGAATGGGAAGATTTAACTCAAGGAGCAGAACCACAGAAAAGACGGCGGCCTCGGCGGCGGTCACGACGACGGCGACAAGGACCACTACCAACAGCAGCCAGGAGAACAGAAAAAGGAGAAATCCTTTTGTGTTCGGGAAGGAACCTGGATGAAGAGTCTTTCACACGGTGTGGGAGGGAAAAAAAACGCGCGGAATGACCGCAAAACTGCAGGCACCGGCTGGCACACCCGCAACCTCTTTCTCGGCTCTGTACTTTGTCTGAGTTTCGTGCTTCGTACTTTTCACCGTCTGGTGATAATACCCCGTTTCTCTCGATTCTACTTCGGGAACGTTGAGTCACTGTCAATCTTGAGAGCCGGCTTTTCATGTAGAGACTAACGGAACGATCGCGCCAGAACATACGTGCACTGAAACCTCGTTATAACGGACTCGGGTGAGTCGAACTATTCGTTATAACGGGCGCATTCATTCGGTTCCGCTTCCGTTAGAGACTCACTCCCCCAGTGGCGACGAATCCGTTGAAACGAAGTTCTATAGTAAGGTTAGCTATTGCGTTATATAACTTGACTGCATAAAAAAGTGCAACGTATGGGGATGAGGATCCAACGATATCATTATATCTCGGTCTGATCGTTAGCTGAGGGTTCAGTTCGGCAATATGCTCAGTGGTTGTGGTGGTGGTCGACTAGATGCTGGGTGGTTGTGTTTTCTGTCCACTTCCTCTATGCTGTGAGATGCTGCGATTCGAGCGAATGGCTTCACTTCCGGAGATATTCTTGCTGCGGCGTTCTTGTGCTGCAGCAGCAGCGGCGACGGCGGCTGTTGTAGACACACGTTCTGCACGAGTATGTCGAGGCGCTCCCACAGCATGAGTTCTACCATCTTCACGGCGATGCGGACACGGTTGGTATTTGTTGCCGATCGGCCTAACGCACGACTTCCCGCCTCGCTCGCAGGTGGAGTCTCGCTCGCCCGCGTTCGCCCTCTTCTTCGGCTGGTACTGTGCAAGAGTTGCACATTCTTAGCATCCAGTCAGCTTGCAATCCGGTCGACTCGACTCACCGCCATCCAACGAACGGACGAATTGAGCGTCGACACAGAAGTGAATGGCGCTTACTAAGTTCAGCGCGTCGGCATGCCGCGCGCTGCACAATAGCCCTCGGCCCGTAGAATCAGTGGATGCCGCCAGCCGAACTCCTTCGTGTCGACCCGCCAAGAGAGGAAGACTTTCCGTACACTACGACCGCTGGTGGAAGTGGCGGCAGTCGCGCGGACATGGTTATATGTATGTAGAGATGCGGGGCAGGATACCGGAGCTTCCTTTTGTGTCTGCTGGATACGGGTCTAGACAGCTTTGCTCGCTGCTGAAAGTACGCCATGGAATTCGCCGTCGAAGCCATTCCGGAATAGTTTCCGTGCGAGAGTCGTTCGTTCGTATGATCTCTTCAGCGAAATGTTCTACAGCAGGAATTCTATGAGCAACGACCGCACCTGGCGAACAGCTGCTGCACTCCGGGTAATGCACAAACATCCAGTTTGACCTTCAGCTCGCCGATACGGATCCATTTTTCAAGAGAGCTCGGAGTGAGGAAAAAAGCTCGCCATTGAGGGATTCGACGGAAATTTCCGCGTTGAAAAAGGACACGGAACGGTGCTCAACATCAATGCTCTATTCGGACGAGGAACGAATCTCCGATTCGTCGGTTTGCGGAGTATTCTTGAGATTTCCCGACGAAGTTGTTACTTTTTTTCCTGTGTCTTTCGAGCTGACCTCACCATCGTTCAGGAATTCGTTTCAAAACTTGGAGCCCCGCGGAATCGAAACGACGAAATCGTTTCGGTGTTCCCTTGTCGAGCGCCGATTCGTTCGGAACAGTTTTCCGCAGCGAAGTGGTCTCAGGGTGATTCATCGAGCAATTTCGGACAACTTATCAAGTTCCAAGAGTTCGTTCCCGAGCGGCATAACTTCCTAACGATGTGTCTTCGGAGCGACGATCGCTGAAATATTGTTATTAATTTTTTCTTCTCTTGCAGCGCCTCAGAAGCCTCCCCGAGATGTGGAAGTAATTCCCTTGGGCTCATCGAAGTTTCGGGTCCGCTGGAGGGTAAGTTGCTTCATTCATTGTTGGACGAAGAAATAGAAAGTAGACACACGAAGATAAGCGTCGAACAGCCTCTCGGCTCGGCTTTCGTCGACTCCTTTGTTTTTTCGCTATTGGGATTGTCGTAAATCGCTCACGGGGGTCGAACGCCTGCGGAGATGAAGACGTTCAAGATGTTCTTCTTGCTCAAGTCCGCGGGGTGGGTTTAAGGAGCGAATAGATTGGCGAGGTCGTGAAAGGAGGAGGTCAGGTTCAAAGAGGAGTCAAGCAGCTCGCTTGCTAGATCAGCTCTCGGCCTTAATGCAAGGACAGACGTCCAATTCTAATTGAGAACAGTGGTCTCCGGACCTCGCTTAGCAGCGTTCACTCTCCGTCTGGCACAAAAGCTTCGTCTAACTCGGAACTCGTCCTTCACAGCGACCCGTCGACCCTCAGTTGGTCCCCATCGAGGGCTACTACGTCGGATTCAGGGCCAACTCGGAATCCATCTTCGCGTACAAAACCCACTCGTTGTTGAACCTCGTTCCGCGTGACGTCGAGGAGTTTGTGATCCAGGGCCTAAACAAACGAACGAAGTACTGTGTGATCTGCCAAGCCTACAACGAGCAGGGCAACGGGCCGTCTTCGAAGGAGGTTTGCGCCAGTACGTTTGAATACGGTAAGTGTTTTTCACGCATCGAGTATCGCGTTTCGTTTCTCCGCGATACCGAAAGAGATCACAGCAAACAGCGCAGCTTTGATCCAGAACAACAAGCCGGTTTTCGAGCGTTTCTCGGTCGTGATCGGCCGTGCGCATCATCGACGTTGTTTTGACGTTGCGCGATCTGGTTGAAATGCTTTCTTCTTTTCTCTGAGATTTCGGGAGGGAAAGAATCCAAAACAATATTCCTTAAGCACGGCTTTGGACTAGAATGAGAATTATCGGCTGCTGAATTCCGCGCTGCGGTGTAAACAGAGGGAGAGGGGGTTGGGGGCGCTCAAGTAGTCGTTGCAGTAGCAGTAGTCGTTGCAGTGTTGCGGAGAGCATCAACGGCGCGGCGGCTCTTTGAAAACGCGGCTGCAAAGACGTGAGGCTCCAGAGAAGCGCTAGGTCGCGTTGAAGAAAGCCTTATCTCATGGAGCGTTTAACACACACTCCCCCCCCCCTCCCGATTCGCCCGTGCTCCCCCGTCCCCCTCCACTCGGGCCCTCACCACATAGACACGAGCCGAGAATAAAGGAAGGAAGGAACAAGAATCTACGAAGCAGGCCAGGTATCCTTTGTGGGGAGCTCCAAGACACGTCACGCTGTTCGCGCACGAAATTTTCTCTCAAGATTTAATACACTTCTTTAGGCGGAAACTCTTTCAAACACTTGAATACAGCGCCATTTGTCAGTAGATAGAGCAGCAGACTTAACGCTGCGTGAAGATACCTCTTACGTTTTAGTTTCGAGTGGGTGCGAGTCTGGATTGACGAGTGCCTCGACGGATTTTTCTGACGCGAACGACCTCGTCGTCTTGCTCGAACGAAGCGTCGGAGAGTCCTCGGCTCAGCCCTCCAAAGAATATGGTTGCTCGGCCGACGCAAGACTGAAAGATCGAAAGAAAGTGTCGCGATGTCGTTCAGTGTTCGACCCAGAGACGAATTGAACGGAGAAAAGTTGTAATGAATGATGATCTTTACAGATCCGCCGGAATCGCCTCGGCTCAAACTGATTTCATCAACCGCTTCCTCTCTGCACGTGTCGTGGGAGCCCCGGAAGGGCGATATCGTCCAGGGTTACATCCTCCACTACAAACACGGCAACGGCGGATTCATCGAGGAACGCCTGAATCGTCAACTCAACTCGAAGATGCTTACCGGACTACAATGTGGAACCACGTACACGATTTACCTGACGGCTTACAATGACGTCGGCCACAGCGAGCCGGGAGAGTTCCTCGAAGCCTCGACTAATGGAAAACGTATGTTCGCATGAAGCTTGCCCAGTAGCTAGCGGGCATTGCCGAATAGCACTCCTGTGACGGGCCACCGAGCCGTCCGCATCATGGCCGAGACTTTTCCGAACATAGACGAAATCTGCGCCCGAGCGAGTCCGCGAATAAATCTGCAGAAATTGATGGAGCACTGAATGTCCATAAAATCGACGCGCCAGTAACTAGATCACAACATGCTTCTCCCGATCACACCGTTACAAGCTTCGTAAAGAGGAGCCACGGCGAGTCTACTTCGGAATTTTCGTTTTTTCGTGGCGCCCGAATCCTCAGGCGATCCTGCGATGGATTTTCCAAAGTTGAGACTCGTCGTTGTCCGCGCGAGGTCCCCGCGGTTTCGACGGCCACCGAGAACCCCTGGAACGACGAGACGGATTGTCATCTGCAAAATTTTCTCACTCTACCGGTGGCAGCTGTTGCAAACTGCGACTTCCGCAGCAATGAAGCTTGACCGTTATTCTGCATTGAATGTTCGCACATCGGCCCAAAAGCCGAGCTGCTGGGGCACTCGATGACTTTTTCGTTCCCTTCAACTTTCGTTACATCAACAAACTGTGTTGCGCGCGAAACTTGAAACACCGTCCAACGAGAACGAGTCCGAGCTCATCGATTTGTGTTTGCTTGCTCTCTTCTTTCCCGCGGATCGCCGAGTGCAAGCCTGTTTCATCTGCTTCTCATATGTTTGCCTATCTGTCGGTGTTTCCGCTCATGTACGATATCCTTCTCGACGAGCGAGCGATATAACAGTGTAGGTTTCGAAACCCGAAAATAAATTTGACGGATCGCTCCCGAGCCGAACAGGCGGTCGCCGAAGCAGCGGCGGGCTTAGAGGGATCTGAGACAGTTCGAATACATCGAAGGTTTTTCGCTCTATTGGCTGGCTCGCTCACTCGCTATGTATTGAACGAAGGCATAGAGCTCGCCGAGGATTTTCAGTCTGTCATACGACAGCCAACACGAACCACAACAACAACATCTTTGAGCCGACGGAGAAATAGGAAGTGAAACCAGTGTGTCGTTGCTGTTGTTCGCCTCGACAAAGAACCAACGAAAAAAGTCGTTCCGACTCGAAAGGAGTCGACTCGAGTCAAACTGTTTCTTGTTACCAATCCTAGTGGGGGGAGATAGGGGCAATGGGGGACCGTGTCCGTGTTCTGCGATGCAAAGCTCGAGCAATCTAGCTAACGGGTTGTCGTTTTCTCTATCCACATTCTCTCCGACGTCCTCGACCGACGATCTCTCCGCCTCTTCCAAACCCTATCACGTCCCCGACTCCAGCCCCGGTTGCGCCCCCGATGGAAGACATGGTGGATACAAACCAGACGACGTTACGGATCTCGCTGACCAAATGGCGGGAGGCGGGCTGCCCGATATTATTCTACGTCGTACGCTACAAGCCCAGGGACTTTATCGGCGACTGGATCGTTTACTCGAACCATATTCCTCCTGAACAGCAGGTAAGCACCGTTGAATGGTCCTATTGGGACTGGCCTTCGTTAATTTTCGCAGAATACGATCCGAACTCCAATATCCGTGCTTTTTGCGGCCAGAAATTCGTACTATCGGGCCTGAATTAAGTGTATCCGTCGAAATACGATGAGAAATCGGGTGAAATGTTCCGTACTTGAACTTTCCCAAAGATTCTTGGGGAGCATGTTATGTTTCGTGGAAATATTTCTGTTTTGCAACATAGATCGCAGCTGGAGGGAAGAGGATGTAGTGCGTTATTAGGAATGAAGCGCCACAAGTGCACGAAGATGTGCAAAGCCAAGTTTTGAGAAGCAGGTAAAAGCCTGGTTGGTATGCGATGCGATGTTCGCTCGCAGTCTCTCCGAGAACGAAGCAATGGGAACAGGGAGAGGGGATCATTTCCGAGTGGATTTGGAGAATTTCGCTAGCTCACGCGCACTTCAAAGAGCGGCAAAAGCCGCCGTCTCTGAGTGGGAAAGTAGTTCACTCTGGGCGAAACAGACCCGATGAGAATGAAAGTGGGAAAATGTTGAGTCTCCGCAAGTGCGGGAGCAGCTGGGGAACGAAATGGACCCGGTCGCTTGTTGCATCTGGTTCCTTCATTGGTTAGTTTACGGAAAAAGACCGCCCCCGTGAGCGGGAAGTCGGTCGTTTTCGGGAGATGAACGAAACAGCAGCGGCGAGAGATCGGCAAATGCCTGAAAGCCCCGCTCTAAAGTCAGACAATCGCACTTTCAGGTGGTTTTCATCACTGACTTGACGCCGGCTTCCTGGTACGATATGTCGGTGTCCGGATACAGCGAGGCTGGTCATTCCGAGGCGGCCTACCTCGTCGGAACGCTAACTCCGGACGGTCGTAGATTGCCACCTCCTCCCGAAAGGATTAAGGAAACTCCGCGAGGACCGCTGCAAGGCATGCAGGTGAGTTCTGCTTCACGGATTAGCGAGCGACGTCGTCCTACGAAGTTTTCTACTCGGAACGCTTGCTCGTGAATTGTGAGCCAAGAAGCGAACGGACGGAGAGAAGAACTCTCCTGACAGACACGAGGCAAAGCAGCAGTAGCGGCGGCGGCGAGGAATAACAAGCGGAAGGCCACGTTGCTTTCTGCATTGGGTGACAAGCCATTCCATGGGAACTTTTCTTCGCTGTTCAAAAGCGCTTGTTCTGAATGTGGCCAGCCCCGGATTCACACCGTGAGAGGAAACGAGTCGTTGCCTGCGTCATTGTTTCCATTTTCCACTCTTCTCGCTCCTAATCCCTCTGGCTGAATTACAGCTTTCACTCGTTTTGTCCCGCCGCATAGTCCTCGTTGTTCCCTTCGCCCCGATCCCTTCAAGGTACTTCCTGTGCCCTTGGCAAGGCCGTTCACTCTCTCTCTTTCTCCTCGTGGCCAAAAGTTTTTGAGATTCGTTTTGGTCTTAGCGTCGTTCCACTTCCCCTCGGCCAACTTGTCGCCTTTTCGGTCTCCACTCTCAAGGATCTGCTCGAATCCTTTGCCTACCTCTCGGTGCTGGTTTTATTTTTCTGAAAAATTTTCGAGGTCCTTCTCGCTGCGTGCTTCCCGGCCGTTCCCCGTTTATTTCTCTCTTCAAGCCTGTCGTCTCCCTCTCGATTCCCGCTCGTCCGTGAAGGCAATGGTGGTAACGGCAACGACGACGATGGCGATGGCGGTGGCGGCGGCGGCGGCGGCGACCAGCACTGCAATCTCTCTGCAACACAAAGGCCAAGCTTTCTGCATATTTCTGCTTGAAATATGTTCTCCAAAACACGTCCTTGTCCCATTTCATTCAGTCTCATTCCCCTCTGCGAGCATACGAAAACCATGTCGTTTCTTCACAAGGCAGCCTGGCTCGGACGACCCCCATTCCTCGCGAGCGGAGAAGAACAACGAGGAAAAACTTGAATGCGCTTGCCAAAAGAATGCCATGTCGAGCGAGCAAGCGGCCAGCCGGCATTCAGACAAACAGCCATCCGAGAAACAAGCATCCGAACTGTAGGTAACAGACGAGGCTGCCGACGGATCGTTACCGTCTTTTCGTGACACAGAACGGAAAACGAAGGAAACTAGGAGTGGGGTCAAGGCGCAGGGACTCGAAAAACTTGGAGGTCCGTTGTCGACAACGTTCGGTTAAATATGAATGAATCCCGTTCGGGTGGAACAAGAAGAGGAAGAAGATGAAGCCGGCTATTATTTACCCTGCCGGAGGGATCTGGAAGGCCTGGAGCGCTGCGCACAAGGGCTAACAAGCAAGTCCGAGACGAAACAAGACGGCCGCCCGTGAGGACGGGAAAAACACGAAGCACTGCTAGTCGGTAGCCAGGGGCCATTACATTCAAGTTGCGTGTAAGTGAAGAGCAACCAACAGACGAGCACGAATCCACTCGAATGTGACCTGGTCGCACTGCGTTCTCGGCCAGAAAAGCACTACGTCAGTTTCTCGATTAGTTCGTTCTTATGCACACAATTGCGACGTAATCTCACTCGATGGCTCTTGAACCCTTGTGCTCATCGCTGGACATGCGATCTTAGAACAGCAGCGACATTGAAACGAATCGTTCGCTCGGTCGTCCAAAGGTGTTCCGAGTTGGGTATCGCAGAGATTTTCGAGAGAAAAAGAGAAAGTTTTGTTCTAACTTTCCTTGAGGGAAACTCAACCGATACAGAATTCGACCACGAAGTTCTCTGGGGCTGTGAATAGCTCGTGTCAATGTCCCTCCTTCGCTTTGAACACTGTCCCACCACAAAAACCGTCGAAGCTGAATCACTCGGAGCTCTCTTTGAGAATAAAACTCCTTGATGCCCATCCATCGTTCTCACTCAGAGGAGCTATCTATCGCCGATGGATCGGCAGGCGGGAACTGTGGGTGAGTCTCGTCCTCGAGCCGAAAGAAGATGTCAAGCCCAGATCCGCCCTTTCAAAGCAGGTTTCACACGAAAGTTCACAGGTCGCTTACGCCATCCCACACTTGAGCTCGTTTTGTTCGTTATCTCCAGGCTTCCTAGTTTGCGTCCACGTGGCACTCTGAGTCTCGCGGTTTTGCGATCGCTGCGGCTCGGGATAGATCTCTAGAAAAAAGGGTCTCAAGGGGTTATTCGATGTCGAGCCTTCGAAGTACTCATGGAGCTGGGATTCGATGCATGTTTTCATGGTCGCGAATCTTCCGAATTACTTGAATCCGTAGCACTATCCAGGTCATTCTTTCGCAAATGCGGAAAACTCGCGTCGGATGAGCTCCATCGTACAAGCACGGAGACCCGATGACGGGACTTGAATGATCACACCGTCTCTTGGCACCCACACCCTCGTTAACCAACTCTTGGTAACTGATGGTTCACCCAAGCGGTTTGATCCTTTGAGAGATAGTTTGGAACCCCTAGTCTTCGTTCAGCAGCAGAAAAAAGGGTAGACTACAAAAGACCCCATTCGCTCTTTCCTCTCATTGACATAGACGAAGCAATAACCCCAGAGTGTAGCGAGTGAGCTCCGAGTCGTCCGTCTGACGCCCCCTCGAACAACGCCGCGCACTCGTCTGCCTTCTTGCTTGCTTGCTTGCTCGGTTGGCTTAATAACAGCAGGATCAAAGGTGCTTTCCGTATGAATACTCTCCCCAGAGATGCCTCCGCACCATTCCCCTATCCTGTCTCTCGTCCATCCATCCCTCGAAACCATCTATCTATCTATCCATCCATCCATTCCCGTTCTGCGTGTGCGAGCTCCAAGACTACCCCCTGCAATTATGATCGCCATTATCGATGAAAGAGGTCGAACGTAAAAAGCAAAGGGTTCCCTCGTGGTGGTGGTACCTCCACAGCCCCTAGCCTCTTCTTCATCCACCACCACCACCAACACCAAGTGGCCCGGCGTTCATCCCGCGATAAGCCTCAAGAGAGCAGAGCTGCCTCTGTCTCCCTGAGCTTATAATTGCGTTATTAAAGAGGAGAATCCGAATCGACCCCATTCATACCGAACAGTGGGGTGAGATTCTCACTATACCTCTCGAGGATAGGATTCAGGAGCAAGCAGTCCCTCGGCTTCTTTCTCGCCCTCTATCAGGTCACCTGATGATTACGTCAGATACGAATCGATTCCATTCTAGGTGTTGTCCAAGAAGCGTTTGCAGCCAGGTGTTTAACTTGTCTTCTCTGTTCTCGTTTCCAGAACCAAGCCTGGCTGGTGCCGATGATGTGTGTGATTGTTGCAATTGTGGTCATCATCGCAGTGATTTCGGTGCTAGTTCTATGGACGAGAAAACGCGAACGTCTACAGGAGTTGTGTAAGTAGTTTTGCCGAGTGTTGCTAAGAGCAATCAGCTAAACTCCTCCAAGGCTCTCCTTTATGGCACAACCAACAGAACTGCAGCTATCTATAATACAACCTACCTGAAGGCTCTTCCGAGTGCCTGTCCGCTTGGCGGTCGGTTGCTCGGCCTTCCTGCTGACCTGTCATTCGTGCTTTGGCCCTCACACATCGCACGAAACCGCTCCTGTATTAAGCAGAGAAGAGAGAAACATTTCTCGCTGACTTGTTGCGAAGGTCGCCCGCGGGGTTTTGCCAAAACGCACAAAATTGTTTGTCGCTCGTTAGAGCGACACCATTGGACAATATGCGTAAAAGCTCGTTACAACGAATCCCACGGGTATGATGGTCCGATGACTGTACCCAGAAAGAAGTTCATCGATGAGAAACCGGAGTTTTTTCGCAGATAACCAAACAGACACGGGGAACTCGATGACGCTGAAAACGTACCCGAACATGGCTTGCAAGACGTCGACGTGCAGTCGCAACGGAGGCTTGGGTCAGGCGTTTTATTACCCTGAGAGTTACTCCACCACGACCAGGGGCTTCTACCCCAACAACGATCGGCACACCTACGAGGATCCCTGCAAACTGAAGGTGAGTTCCCAAACCTCTTATAGCACCGAGAATATATGAGGTGTTTCTCTTTCCTCTCTGAGTCCACTGGGTTTCCACATAGGCGGTTGCATGAACTCAGAAAAAGTGGTGTTCTCTAGCTGCCAGAACGAGTTCCTGTTGGACGAAGGAATTCGGTATTATGCTGCATTCTGACAACAAACGGAGGAATAGGTAAAGCGAGCGGAAAATTCATGAACAGCCGATTCCGTTCGTTCTCTCGTCCTCTGACAGCCGCTGCTCAAGCAAAGAGCTCGTAAGCCCTGGAGGCAGCTTCACTAATACCTGCATTGCACTGAGCAAATTCAGCCGTTAACCCTTTCACTGAGTGAGCTCCTCATGAATATTAAAGCATCATTTCAACGTCAAAAGCAACAACAACAACGACGACTGCACAAGCACCAGAAGCGGCTGCAGCAACATCAACAATAATATATTAATAACAGCACGAGCAGCCGCAGAGGCAACTACATCAACAGTAATGGTTTTGACAGCCCGAGGCGGTCTTTTCTTCCGTTGTTGCTCATTGGGTTTGATTCGCTCTTTGTTCACCTCCACTGAGTCGCTCCTGCTTGCACTTGTGGTTTGTTGAATAACCACTAGGATTCCACTCAATGATCGTAAACCCTGATTACCGAGTCTCTGCATTCTCTTTGGCGAAAAGGCTCTGAAAACGCGGCCCATAAATGAGCGACAAGGAAGAGTGTCTTGAAGCGCGACGGTATTAATGAAGGGATTGCTGAGAATCGCGACTTTGAGGCGACCCTGTCTGCGATTTTTTGAATTCTCAACTTTACGCCTGATCCATGGCTGACTTTTGTGAACAGTTTGATAGACATACTTGAGGAGTTAGATGAGATATCATTCCTCCCTGACGGTTCCGTGGGCCATCGAATGACTTGACGCAGCCTCGTGAACTCTGGGGCTCTGGCGAAGCTCGCTAGCGGATTCAGGATTGAAGTGCACAGACGCCGGATATGTTCCCGTTGTTTATGCCGTTGGCAAAGTTCCGAGTAAAGGCTACAACTTAGTCGGAACAGTTAGTGTTCTAAGCTGCAACTGCGGGACCGTGCTGCCGTTGATTATTATGTGCATTTCGTTTCGCTCCCGACACTGCACCCCGTCTCTCTGCTGTCCTCCTTCTCAGTTAGCAACATCGACAGCGCCGGCGACCTGCATAGAGTCGAGCTTCCCCGAGCGTCGTTTCAAGTTACGATCTTTGCGAGTTACGTCGCGAGTCGAAACAAGTCCCGCCGTTTATTGTGAGGAAAAGATTGAATGAATGTGTAGTAAGTGTTGTAGGGGATCGGTGGGACATTTACAATTAGTCTCGCTTTCTCAGTTCGTCGATAGCAGCTTCATTTCTCTTTGACGCTGTCTGTGTGCCACCTACAACTTATTCGCTCCGAGGTGCTTTCCGATCCGCCGCTGTGCGCGCGTTTCGGAATTACTACGGGAAGGAACGACTCACACAGCGGGGAAGCTTTCCGGAAGTTGGAGATGTTTCACATGCCTGTTGTGAGAACGAGAACTGCTTTTAGAATTATCATTTGATCGATATTTAGGGCAGCGTTGCACAACCGAGGGATTCCAAAAGTCCGGCGATTCGCCATGGGCCTCGATAGTTTTCTGTGTTTTTGGGCTGGGAATATCACAATCCGTGATGGAAACCGATGATTCCCCTCCCTGCTCTATTGAATGACTTTGAAAATAAGGAATCTGTTTGATTTGAGGCTCCGTGAGCGGCTCGAAGCGATTTTGTTGAAAGCTCTCGACGGCTCGGAGCAAAAAGAGCGGAATTCGCGATTCCGAGTCCGAGTCCGCATACGCCGAAAGAGGGAAACGAGACTGGGACTTCCAGCATCGGATTATGAGCGCGATCCATTCTATTGTCGTTCGTTCAGAGTCCGGGATGCGAAGCCGGATTGCATTGTCGAGGGCCTTGCTCTATCCCGCGGTGAAACGCAAGCGAAGCTTTTTCCAACGCTGCGATTCACGCAAATGTCACGATCGAGCGCCAGTTTGATAACTTCCAACCAGATAACCATCCGAAAAGATGCCGAAGCCCTTCAGAGTTTGTTCTGGGCCTGCTCACGAGTTCGACTGGCATCCTCCTGATCTCTAGAATGTTAACCTTATTCACGGGACAATTAGTAATGTGTTTGCTTAGCCATCCGTTCCTTTGTCTCTATTCGTATATTTGCGTCCCAACGATATGGAGACGTTCGGAGGAAGCATCGAGGGCGCTAAGGAGAGAAGAACTAGAATAGATTACTCTCAGGGCCGAGGAGTGTCGCCAATGATCCCGAAATCAATTACTCTCGACCAGATGGGAGTCGAGGTGGTTAGGGGCTGAGCAAACGAGGGGCAAAGAGCATAGGGAAAACGAAGAGGACCGAGACTAGTGGCAGTAGTGCGGAGAGCGCCGAACAAGATCCACGTTCCATTCAATGGATAAACGGCAGCTTGCCGGATGAGTGGGAGTGAGCGAGGTCCACTGGCCGCTCGTCCGGGAAAACGGGTAAGCGGCAAAGCGGAGGGCACACTGAGCAAGCCAGTAGCGAACTTGTAATGGTGATTACCATAATACGCACTGCAAGCAAACAGCCTAATGGAAGCCAAGGAAAAGTCTTTTCTCTAATACCGACCTTCCGCTCGTTCGCTCGCTCGCTTGCTCATCCGACCGCCCGCCCGCCCGCGCGTCCAGTCAGTGTTCCTCTCTCCTCCGCTATTCTTTCAATGTACACAAATCGTTGACTATGCACCGTACTCTCTCGAAGGGTGATGTGAACCGACGATGCATCCAAAGTTGTCTCCCGGCGCCGTCTCCAATCGTAGCGGCTTCGATCGAGATCATTGTGTTGTTTGATCGTTTCACCGCTGACGACCTCAACATTCGTAGGTTGCACGGGCTCAGCGGGTCTGGAATTGACTCTCAAATCAATTGACTGACACTTGTTGAGACGAAGCGCACCTGTTTGTTGGCACAAATCGCTCGCGCCTATTCCTTCTGAGGTCACATCGCTTCTTTCGAACCTGCAAACATCTCGAGAAAGCGGGGGTCGAACTCTAGGCGTCACCGACTTCTCACGATAGAGAGGCAGCGACCTGAACCCCTCGTCTCGCTGCCGTTATGTCGTCGTATCGTCATCGACGAAGTGAGCGGAACGAAATTCCCAAGGCACTATTTTCGTTTACCACACGTGTTGCGTGGGAAGTGTTTCCCAACACGTTCGTACAGGTCGACAAAGATAAAGGCGACGACGTGCGTTCTGACCCCTGGTTCTCGTTCCGCGACCTCCGCCTGTCCGTCGATCTCGGTCGACTCGTTTCCCTTGAACCACCGCCGCCGCCCCAAGACGACCTACAGGCCGAACGACAGGCGGCAGTGGTGGGCATTGAATTAACTGTCGCGGCTATTAAGATGCCACCGACGACAAAGCCTGGGGGTCACGTCTACTGGACAAGGGCAAACAAATACGAGAGCTCACTCCATTATTCACAGCCACGAAGCGTCTTCTTCCGACTGCTCCTGCCATTGAACGATCCCTGCTTCGGCCGTTTCTTCGGTATTCCAAGTCAAACATTCAGTTCCTAAATCTAACGGCTCGCTTCCTCCTTCCACTTTGGCATCGATTTGCCGCAGGAGTCCGCTTATGTGGGGAGGAGAATTGAGCCGACTTGAAAAATATTCCGATTAAAAACAGGCCCGTTCGAGGACGCTTCCTAATTAGCTATGGAGAAAGCAATAGCTCGTGGGTCACGTTCCCAATACTCGACCAACAAATGCTGCGCCAGCCCCTCTCGCGGAACCCTTTTCCAATGACTGGGCAGGCCCGTATGGGGCCCCTCGATTCCCCACTTCTGCCCGCTTGCCCCCAGAGGCCGAAGCCGTTGCTGCCGTCGAGGCCACTACGACGATGTACGCTGATCATTATTCTTGATTGGCGTGCAGAAAACGGGCCTTCATCATTAGAACACAACCAAGCCGTCAGTCAGTCAGTCAGTCAGCCAGCCAGCCGGCCGGCCGGCACAACATCGAGTCCACCAGTCAAACCAACCAACCAACGAACGACCGAAAGAACCTACGAGCAAGCAACGAACGCGCACCGGCTCTTGCGGCAACCGTTCCGCCACAATGATCAGGTGGTGGAAGCCGTGCCGGTCTTCTCGTCATTCACGGACTTGCTTGGCTTTCTGTCTGCAGAACGTACGGCACGCCTTCTGCTGATGCAACACCCTCCGATCTGGCTGTGTTCTTTTCTAATTTTTGATTCTGTCGTCTTCTCCTTAATTTTTCCAAAAAACTCTAAAGATTGTTTCCACAGCAGCCCTCGGCACAACGTATTTGGGACGATGCTTTGACGATCATCGTGAATGATGGAACGTGCACAGTGTTGGCGTCCTACCGAATCATTATGCAAAGTCCAGTTCTCAGTTGCTATTCATCGTAATGAATCAGTCCGTGGTCAGCCGAAGCGTGTCTTCTAGACGATATACTTCATGATTTCGCTTCATTCAGGCTGACTTCGGTTTCGTTCAGTTACGGCGGTGGTCTGAAACGATTTTGGGCTCCCTGCTGGAGACTTTGAAGCTCTTTCTTCTGGAAACACAAATCATCGAGACAGACTTCCACTAAAGTCAAAGTCTGAGCCGCTCCATCGATCTCTTTCGATCACCGCAGGCCCAGCCGCTCTCGCTCAGCAATGCGAGTTCGAAGCAGACCTTTTCCTCCCATTCTCACGGAGATCGATCAATCGAAGGGATAGCGAGGCTCGCGGAGCTACTGCGCGTTTCCAGTGGTTTTGAATACAGTGTTCCAGTCAGTTAGATCCGAGAAATCAGACCGAGTTACGGCATCGTTGCCATTCTTCCGAGATGATGCTTCTATTAATTATCTGAAAACCTGCATCCTTGGATTGGGATCCGATGGGCCTTGATTCCGGAGTTTGTCTCCGTGCGACTAGTTCAGGAGCATGAGCATTTACTTGACCGGAGACCCAAGAGCTATGGGGGCTCAGGGCTCACTGTTCCCTCTGCAACCTCCTGGTCTGACACATCTCCGCTCGAGGACGGAACGGGTTAATTATTGATGGTTATTTAATCGCGAGCAAAGTGTGAGAGCTTCGGATGCGCGATTGTTCTTTTCCATCGGCTTGTTCTTCGATTTCTGTCGATCCAACCTTCGACTACGGCTACGGATTCCCACTGAACGATGAAATGGATTTCAGTAGCGAAGCGTCGGCGTCGGTCTTAGAAGTCGGCCTCCTGATCAAAAATAGAAGGCTGTGTTTCTTTTGGAAAATATCTATCAAGGCGGCGACCAGACGGCGGCGCACACTCAAACTTTCCCGCTCGCTCGGAAGACATTAGGTAATGCTCTTTCCAAACAACTCCGGACGGAAGAGGCCTTGACCGGCGAAATAACAAAAGTCGAAAAGCTGTGCCGTGCCAATTGCTTTCCCGGTGAAAGTTTAAATCGCATTCGAACAGTAGCTAATCTGGGGCTTGGGTTCGTCCAGAGCTTTCAGGCGTACTGAGGCGGCTTCCCCCCCTGCCGGGCCCTGTCCGTCCTGTTCCCTCATTACAACGTGTGTTCTCGTATTCCCAACCGACGATCTTCCCCTGTTTTGGGGGTGAGGGGGGGAGCCAGCCGCCCGTTAATACTCTAGGGCTCCCGAGAGAGGCATTCGTCGTCAAATCTCGCATCGGCCAAATTCAATTTTCAGTCTGGGCTTAATTCTCGATTCTGCTCCGCTTGCTGCTGGAAGTTGGATCTATGAAAGCCCAGGGCCAAAAGCTGTGAGGATTAAAAAAGGGGATCGGATCGTTCGCTGTTACAAACCGAGGACGCCGCTCGGGGCCGTGGACTCCGCGAGGCGCACACGGCAAAGAGAGAAACGAACGACTTGAAAGCTCAATGACAACAACAACAGCGTCGTCGACGACGACAACATGAGCGCGCCACGCAAGGATTACGAAGCCTTACGAAAAGCTCCCGTAGCACGCTCGAGCAGTTGTTAACAATACCCGAACAAAAATATCCACTCGTCGCGAATATTCTCCCGGTGCTCCAGGACCTGAATCCGGGAAACCTTCTTCCACTTGAAAAGGAAACATGCAAATCAACAACAAAGGAGTTCAACGCCAGTGGAAGCGAGCGGGGCTCGACGTATATGCGTGGAGTTATTCCTCCGAATTCTTCTGAATCCAAATGTCTACGTTTACGGGCTCTCGAGGATTATCGGAGGCTTTTTCTGATATTGCGAAATCTATATTACGAATAGAGCTCCGAAGCGAATCCACGAAACGAGATTCTGTCGAAATATTTCCATGCTGATTTCAGAACACCAACAGACCGAAGCTCCGAGTCTGATCTAGAGCTTCTGAGACAAAGAGCTGAAGTAAAGGAGATAGAATCTTTATCGAGACACTCGGAATTCCCGTGCAATGAAGCTCCTTTCTCGTTACAAACGTCCACAATGCCCATTGAGGCATCACGCTCGATGTTGAAACTTGAAAGCGGGCGATCTGAGTTGTTGCGAATGTGAAACTAATAGTGATCACGAAATAGAACCCAACAAACTGCTAATGACGCACTACAATTCCTACCTTCTTTTTGCAGGAGCAACAAATGCGAGCCGCAACTGCGGTTGATAGCTCAACGTTAAAGAGGAAAGTGCAGATTGACGCCACAGCATTCGAAGGTCAGTGTATCCTAAGCGGACAACTTCAAGATGATTTGAAATCTGCTGTCAGCAAGAGCCAACGCATTCTTCCGAAACAAATTCCCATTCCGGCCAGAATTGACCAAGAGATGTTGCTCTCCAGTGGGCGATCTTGGAAGCATACGTACAATACATGCGGGCACACCATGTTTTTGGGTACACGACCTTGTCGGAACGAGAGGGGATTGAGGAATCAAAGTTTTGAGGTTTTCCAAATCTGAACAAATAAAACCGAAGCGACAACTAGGCTCGGGAAACAGCGAATAACAGATCTCATATGAAACGATGTGCGCGGGTTTGTGTGAGTGAGTTGTGTCTCCGTCGGTTTTGGAATTCTATTGCGCGACTACAGACGGCAGCCGCCTCGACTGCGACGATGGCAGAGAAGAAACAGTTTGAAACGTGGAATGTGTTCGTGCTATTTTCGATTCGACGTCTATCGAGATCCGACCGATTTGTGTTGGAGCCCCGCCGGATGGAAGGAGAGGCAGGTGGGGACTCGAGAGGGCCGCGGGGAGAAGCATCGGGGAGAGTGGAGAAGGAGAGATTCCCGGGTATCGCTGGAACTTTCGGAAGAGAGAACTAGAGAAGTACTTGAAGTTGGAGAATCTGAAAATCGGAAGAAGGAGGCTGAGTATGCAGCGGGAGACGAAAGATGACTGTGAGGGACCGAACGGGGAGGAGAAGAGGGACAACTGTCAGAGGAAAACAGCGGCAAGGAGGGCGTCGATGCGATCGCGCTGTGCGTCTATGCGCATCTTCTCTTTATGCGTATGCTGTTGCATACGGCCTCCTTCGCCGGCGTCTTCGTATTTTGCTTGCGCAGAAGAGGCCTCCCGCTAGGAAGAGAGAGTAAGAGGCAAGAGAACGAAGGAGTAGGACTTGACGAGAGTCGGAGGGGGAACGGATAGAGCGGCGACGACGTCGACGGCGGCGGCGGCGGCGGCCTAGGAAAACGGCAAGAGGGGCCTGACGGGCATCGCAAGCAAAGTAAGCGCAATTGTGAAAACTCAAATCTCGTTTGTATTCTTCCAACTGCTCAGCACGCCCACTATCGCAATAGGCAGATTGTGTCAGATGCCAGGCTAGGCCGTACTACGTCATGCAAGGCGACGTAACGCTATGACAGCAGCTCGTCTCCCGAATACTGTTCACGGCTTCTCCGCCACTGGGTGTCGAGACGAAGAGATACATGGACTGGGTACGATTTTTTCTTCCCCATTTGCCCTCGTACCGTATTCAGGTCTCGTGTGTAAACTCAACCCGGAAAACAGGAGAATTTTCTCCCCATTCCGGATATTCCCCGCCACAGTATCTGAACAGGGGATCTGAGCTTTCTCCTTCCGACAATCCTGGACTCTGGAGTGATTTCGTTTCCTCGGCTCCGACCAAGAGGTAATTCCACTTTTGACTGCAATCGGAACTGTCGGCGCGCGAAAAATTTTAATTCGCCCGCCATTTTTACTGAAAACGCGGGAAATTCAAATTCAGCGACTTTGGAAGTGCCTCAGACTTGGAAATTCTTGTCCCTTGGTCGCACGAGTAATTCGGAACCCATTCTGTCGTCAGTTTTTATTTTCCACAGAGGAGGGAAAAACGCCGCGAGCTTATCGACCTACGCGGGTTTCTTGCTCCTTCTATGAGTTCCATGAAGCCACTCCGGACTTCTCTTCGGTTGACTGGGATGGGTCTGGAAGCGTCCTTGCAGTCAGTTCTATTTCGGAACCATTTCTGTCTGCAGGCTCTCCGTCAGCTGATATCTCGTTGCTTTTCTTCTTCTCTCTTCTTTGAGTCTTCTCCATCTACTAGTGGTACTATTCCGGATGAAGGCTCGTCCGGCAGTCCGCGCGCCCGCTAGCTCCCATCTCCGAAACTGGACCGACCATTCTGATGATCTCAGGGTCTTTTGGCGCGAATCGACTTTCTCGTTTTCCCCCAACGCTCATTCTGCCGTTACCGTGCCCCGACCTGCTCCTCCCTCTCGTTTGTTTCTCTCGTTGGTTGTGTCTCGCTGAATTCTCTTCGCGGTTTGCGGAGCCGCCCGAGCCCCAAGTCACACAAAGAGCTCACTCACACTTCCACATCATCGCGGTAGAGATCATGATCATCACGGTCGTCTGACGCTGAGAGAGAAGAGAAAAAAAAACGATTTTGAAGTGAAATATGGGGACGATTCATTTAAGAAACGTTCTTCCTTGGGACCTTCGTTCGGTTGCGGCAGAAAAGACTCCGTCCGAATAAGAAAGTGTTCTGAGATATTTGGAAGTCGTTCCACCGTTTGTCGGAAGGACCGTGGCCCGCTCGGGGCTCGGACCTGTTCGCGTGATATCGGTGAAGGAGAGGAATCGGAGTAAACATTGAATGTTTGCCGAGTTTCCGATGTTGGCCTCGAGACAAACTCACCATGACGGACTCCGGATGCGAATCTCGAATCGGATACAGCTCTATGGCGATGGCACGAGGAACCGCCGACTTTGTGAGCCCTCAGACTTTCGAGGAGGAGTTCCCGTACATCGTATCGACAGAATGGAAGTGTCCACGTGGAGAGAGCCATCGATTCACATCATGCGAGGTACCGCGGAAATATCGTATAAGTATGAAATTAAGAATCGGGTGGGAACGGTCTCGTTCTGTGATCGAAAGGCGAAATGCTCCAGGATGTTGACCATTGCACGCTGCTCAACATCTTGCGTGAACCAACTGGCAACCGTCGACGGGAAGCTGTGTGAAGACCGATCATATGAGCCCCGCCCCGACCGGATTTGTGTCAAAATCAGAGGCGCCATTTTCGGCGAACGAATTCGCCGGACGACTCACTGACTGACTGACTAACTGAGTGTTGTTGCTGCATCTCTGTACGCCTCGCTTGACAGACAATGAATGCGGATGTTCCATCGTGTCAATCATCAACTGTTCGCACTCTGGGCCAGATTGCCTCGAAGTCTTCACCCGAAGCCCGTCGTTCGTTGTAGCTCTTCCCTCTGCCGCCGCCGCCGTTGCTGTCTTTACGTACGCCTGCTCCTCCAGTCTCATCAGTCGGGATAGTCGACGCGTCGACTTATTAGTTTGTGAAGCAGCTGTTCGCACTCCTCGTCGCTCTTCAAGCCGTCGTGCGCTGTCATGTCTCTCCTCAGACTTCCTCGTTTTCTCTGTTTGACCTTCGTAGGAGTCCCTGCTCGCAGTCGATCCGACCCGACCCGAAGGCTTGCGGAGATTGAAGGACGGAGTTAAAGCTCGGTGAGGGAACATAAAGCGGAAGAGGGCCCGGGCGGTCGAACAAGAGGACCTGAAGGCCTTCGGAGGAGACTACTATGGAAACTGCCGCCGTTTTCGTTGTTGGTTCTGAGTGAGTGTCGGCTGGAGCCTATTTTATCCGGCTCGTCTCGGCACCGTATTCATTCGCGTGTTTCCTCTGGAACTGAACAGATGGTCGCCTGCCGCGGGTCGTCTGTTCCTTCGGATATTGGTGGAATCACTGGCGGCCTTTCCTCAGAATTTTTCTTCTCCGTGGGCTGCTGTTGCCGGTTCTTGAGCTTTCTCTGCTGCCACATATGACTCCGAACAGGAAATCTATGTTTTTCGTTCCTTTTTCCGCCGACGAGGACTTTCGCCTATGCTTCGTTCGTCGTTCTCATATTGCGCGGTGCACTTCGAATCCTCGATAAAACAAAAGATAGAACGGGAAATGATTTTTCGCGAGAAATTTGATCCCACGACGGGTGAGCTACTTCAGGACGATTGCTCAAACTGCTCGCGAGACCGCCTTGGTGAATTCCAAAGTTTAAAAATGTTGACTTGATGTCGACCAGCAGTCTCGAACAATCGGAATCTCGTTCCCGATCCACTCATTTCGAGCCTTCGGTGAGGTTCCAGCCTTCCGTGTCTCAATATTGGCCTAATTCATTCGAGCACTTTCGTTGACAGCTGAGGTACGCTCTCAGGTGGCCGACTCTCAGTTGGAGGTCCCGCGGTGATGTTAACAGTGATTGCGGGCTATCGAGAAAGACTTGGAGAACGGGGGTAACCATCTAATGAAGTGAGCGAATTCCTCCCAGAGGTCCGAGATACCGAGAAGTCTTCGCCGATCCGTCGCGGACGTGGACGCTCTCGCGGACTCTTGCGGGATTTATGGTTTGAAAAAAAGGTTGAAGGGCCGCGACTCAACTTGAATTCTAAATCGGATATTTCTCTTGTTTCAGGCGGGAAGCATCGATTGCAATATAGCGAAGAAACCAATCCACTGTGAGTGTTAATCAATTGTGTTTGTTTGATGATCAGATATCGGGGAGAAGGGTCTAAGAGGGCCAAGCTCCCTTGAAAAGAAGATGAGACTACGCAATGTGGGCCAAAAGAACCAGGACGACGGAATAATGTCGAGATTGTGGCAAAAAGAAGAAAGGCGACGAAAGCTAGCTGTAGGGGCGAGAACGGGAAGTCGGGCGACGGAACAGAAAGACGACTCCCCAAAGAAAGTAGTGGTGGAGGAAGTATCGGCCAGTGGGCCGAGACCGTCGGTCGCCGTGATTCGTCATGGTAGCCGGCCAGTTCAGTCAGTTCACTTCATCACTTCATCTCTTCCGTCAACGCGCGACGTTCGCTCAGCCGACTACTACAGCTACCAGCACAACTCAGGCCATTAGCCACGAGTCTTTAGCTACGCCTCGAATCGATCAGTTTCTGTCTAATCAAAACAGTCGCCTGGCTTTCTCGCTCTGCACCAGTTCGCTAAACTTGCCTTTACTGACTTTTTGGCCGATGCGGCTCTCTCCTGTCCCTGACTCGAGTGGGGGAGAAAGGGAAGCGAGTCGCAACGTGTATTCTGGATGTTCAGAAGTCCTCACCATGTTTTCTTCACTTCTGTTTCCAGGGACAAGACGTCCTCGTTTCTAGGCACCAGCACCGGGATGTGTCGTCAGAACAGCATGGAAGAATTCGAGGAGATGTCCGACTTCGGAGACGGCAAAACCGCCTGCTACACCTCGTACGGCTACAAAGGTGAATACACGATATCGAAAAGCTCGTTGCGCTCATTTCCTCTCCGCTCACCTTTTAGAGATTATAACAATTTCTACTCTGTTTCAGTTCCTAAGCCGTATCCATCCACGATCAATGAAGAGTCTTCAATCTACTCGGACTGTACATACCGCTCGTAGGAGGACGCCGATTTAGGAACAGCAACGTTGACAACATCAAGGAAGTCCTCACCGAATCAAACGAATATTGTCACACCCACACCTCGGAATTGGGTGTAGTTGTTGTTGTAACCGGAGCTTGTGGGGACCTCTGAACGGATCTTCTGATAAGGATTTCAAACCTTCATGGATTATCCTTCGAGTAAGAACTCGACTTTTCTCTCATCTGATCTCAAGATTTTCTAGACTATGATTCTCATTCCGACGGGGGTCCACGGAGTTCCTCTATATCAATTATGTATCTTTTTGACGCTTCAACGTGGAAACTAAGAGCTGTACAAAACTTGCGGGATTTTCAAGCACTGAAAGCCAGGAACAACTTCTGGCTTGGACACCTTTTGCAGACACTGAATCGTAAATGAGTTTTTGCTGCCGATAAGCGTGTCGACCTTGAAGCCGTGACGTGATGAAGGAAAATTTTGGAGAACGCTACTCCATTATTCAAGGAGGAGTTCGAATCAAACAGGTTCTCGGAGAAAATGGATCCTATTCTAATTCGACTACATCGAACTCCGGAGAAGCAGAATCAAAACTTTCCGAACGGAATTCGAAAGAAAATGCTGATTTTGATACGAATAGGATGAGACGCTGTGGGTATATGTAGATCGAAGTAGTCGCTCGTTATGAGTTCAAGAACAAAGTGGTGGCGATTCTTCGAGAGTGCGAACAAGGAGAGGGATGATGACTGTTTTCTTTTACAAGCCAAGAGGAAGCAGAACTCTCTAAATAGTTTGAAAAGACATTCATTGGACGGTTTTTTCAACTTCTTCCCGTTTGTTCATCTCTCACGAATCGTAGATAATACTTGGTGTGCCACGCCACCTGAAAGTGCCTTCATATCGACGACGTGGATTCTGTGATATGTCGTTTATAGGAAAAGATGAAAACTTTAGCTGCGAAGCGAAGACATGAGTCGAGGAGCGAACGCAAGAGAATCAGAAGAAAATTGCGAATTACTGGAAAATATGAATTCAGCGAGTTGGCAGTGTGCGTGAACATTGGCGAGGAGTAGGATGAAAGCTTGCGTAAAGTTACGAGTGTACCTTGAAATCACTCGAACCATTTGATGCATCCGAGACGTTCTGATTCGGAAACTGATTTTCGTTTCCAAATGATGATTGTGTGCAGTTTGAGCGAGGAAGCATGACAACCGCACTCTAGAAACAAGTGAATGAATGACTGACCGTGCTCAAAACACGTTCGAAGAAAATCTATGGAAAAAAAAAACGATGAAAAGAACACAAAAAAACCCTGCCGCTAGATAAACTTGTTATTCAACTGAAGTGAACGTAAAAATGTGCGTGTGTTTGTCTGTACTTAGCGATGATGGGGAATGAGAAAACACGCCGATGTCCCCGATCGAAGCTTGCGGTGGTGAGGTCGCTACACGTCAGAACCTAGCATAGGAATTGAACTTGAACGTCGACCTCTCAACGGAAGCCTCTGTGCTCTATCATGATTGTGCCGTTAATAAAGTTTCGATGACGACATTTATAAACTAACACCAGAACGTGTTTTCATTTCGCTCCTCACCCAGATAGAAATCAAAAACCCAAAGCCATATCTGTATCTAATGTAAGAGCGGCGCAGGCGCAGCCAGCTTTCTACGCACAGTCCGGGTAACTGATCTGCTCATTTTGTGTTCGAAACGATTGACGGTCGTCAACTATCAATCGATGCAAAGGCCACCTAACGTGCATCCCGACGCATAAGGACCTAAGCTGACGCCATCACGTTCTGGTTTCAAAGTTAGCTCCGTGACCACCAGTGCATCATGACAGAGCGGGGACTCAGCCCCGTCGGAGCACAATTACAGCCCCTTGCCAAGGGGACCGGCATTGATCACATGATGATTTTCTCCCTGAATTCTGTGAAAATCAAGTTCGGGCTATCTACAGTGCGTCTTCGCCGTTGAGGCACTGGCAAAGCCGTTCAGCCTGTCGCTTGTTCAACGCATTTCACGACGCTGTCACGAATACATTCCGAGAATGGCCCGGGCTTGAGTACGCTCTCGATTCTGAAGCAAGCAGGGTCGGTAGATGAGAAGGGAAACAGGAAACTTTCTGTGAACTTTTTTTCGCTCTATTTTTTTGAAAATATTTGACGCGTCATCCAACGAAGACCATTGTAGGGTTTCCATTTTCAATTGCCAGAACAATTATGAACCGATTGTGATGAGCGAGCCAGTGGGTAGTTGGGAACGATACACCGACCATCTGGATTTCTTTTTTTCCACGGTTCCGGGCATCGTACACATGACTTCCAGGATCTCGGCAGCAAACTAAACTTCCAGGAGCAACAGATTGATTCTCAGACACTCAGTCTAAAAGGAGGTGGATCGAAATGGGACATGAATTTCCTAGAGGAAAGAGTCTCAAACCTTATTCCTGTCTGTTCCACAAGGAACACCGAGCCTTCTTACACCTTTTCCTCGAGAGTTTTCTTCAACTTCCCCAGCTCCGAGAACGCCTGAAGCAGGGGAAGCTTCATGCTGTGTGTTCGCCCGATCCGGGCGTTATTCGTGGCTGACATGCGGCGTGAAAGCTTTTTTCTCAAATTTCCCTTTTCACGATTACAGTGTTTCACTTGATTGATGACCTCCTTGCGACGATGTTGAACTTCGGACGAATGTTTCATTTCTCTGCGAGCCGAGTTTTTGAGGCTTCAACGAAAGACGTCAAAAGGTTCTGACGGAACGCTTTCTTTTACGAACAATTTCCGAGAGGAATAGTCTTGATAGCAGGACAGATAACTTTCGAGGTCGGGCGTACTCCATGCGGGTGGATCGTTAAAAACAACTCCTCAGCTGCAAGTTACGTCTTGCTGAGGATTCAGGCAAACGTCATAGAGTAACCTCGTTACGGAATAACACGAGAAAAAGAAGATCTAGATACGGGAGAGCTTCGTTATACTGAGAACCGCCCTGACAACTTCCGTTTCACTGATCCATATCGAATCCCCGTGTATGAGAAATATATTTTCCTGAATTTCCGAAAGAAAACGCTGAGAAACAAGACCTCACGACTGCAGGTCAAAAAGAGAGAAAACGATTCCTTTATTCGAGTGGATTTCTTCTCAAACTCATTCCAAAGAATTTCCACGACTTGACGCGAGGGCTTCGTCTGCTCGGAAGCTACGTTTCACGTACCGGATTTCCTCGGGGTGCGCCTAGACAGCGTGATTAGATGTTCGTCTCCAGAGAACCAGCTCCCGTCCGAATCTTACACAATCAGGCTACGTATCATGTACCGTGACGGGAACCGTAGTTAGGCCACGGCTAACACCGAGATTTTCCATTACCTGGTTACGTTGCCAGAGCACCCTGGAAGCCAACGGCAGGAGCTGAACCGGCATCGAAAAAAAAGCTCATGTGCACCCACACACACGCAACAGCGTAATTCTGTTTTGGAGAGAAGAGAGCTAGACTTGGCGTCGTCACAACAAGGTTGACGTTTGAAGTGTTGTTAAATCATGGTCTGTCCGTCGTTCCCTCTGTGTGCCTGGCTGGCCGGTCGTCCGCTTACCCGAACGACCGCCCGCCCGCTCGATTGTCTGCTTGCTTTCGTTGAGGACGATGGGGAATATGGGGACTAATAGGGCGCCGCAGTGGGGGTAAAAAAGGAAGTCTAAAGGACGCCGGTGAACTAAACCGTGAAACGAGCTTTGCCATAGACCCACGGAACAAAGATCGTAGCGATGAGCCTCGAAAACGATACCGGCTCTGCACGGCAGCCCTTCGGTTTCGATGAAGGGGGAGGGGGGGGGTTCATCGGGAGTCCCGACCGTGGACTCCGAGCTTCTGTCGGGAATTCGCATAACCCGCATTTGTCGTGAATTGGACGAATGCACAGAACGTTTCCTGTCGAAGAAATATACGAGAAGCGCGGATCAGCAGCGTGGTTTGAGTTGAAGGGAAACCAGGCGGACTGGTGCGGGAGCGGCGAAGCTCCTTCAAGGGCCCGGGCGTCGGCACGCGCCATAAAGCTTCAATAGAAACGAAGGCCAACGACGTGGCAAAAAATCAGATAAACGCTTGTGGACATCGCCGAGATGTGGAAGCAACTCATCCTGGAAGGGATGGAGGCTGAGATGGCCGTCGCTTGGACGAACGGACGGACACGCGGGTAAGGGATGGGCAAACCAACGAACAGTGGAGACACAGGACTTGAAAAGCCAAACCCCAAAACGAATCCCCATACCCGGTGGCTTTCTTCCACCCCCGCCCCTCCCCCTCTTCCACTCCGGGGGCCTTCTCCGGAAACGCATTGTGCACTGACTGAGTCTTTCCTCCGAGCCGCAAGCGGCCTGACTGGCAAATCGAACGCACCGATGCCGTGGCCACAGTCAGTCAGGCAAGCTCGACTTATCAGCCACGGTTTCCTGATTGTCAAGGTTGGAGCTGACCGATGCTGTTGGTGGTTCTGGAGTTGGATGCCATCTGGTGCGTTGGTGCAGGTGGCGTTCTCGGTTTCCGTCGGAGTCCGTTCAATGCGGTCTCTCCACGCTTCCTTTCTCTCTCCTTGTCCACGCAACCGGTGAAGCTCTCTTCCAGTCCTCGGATATTGCAGGAAAAAAAATGCGTTCCCAGTCGGACATAATCGGCCGTTGGGACAATGTTTCATCTTTGCACAACAAGGGTAGTCGGCTTCATTTCAAATCCGGAAGGAACTGGAGAGCTTTTGAAACTGCGTGCTGAGACATCGCCTTTGTGAAATCGTGCTCTAATCGAATTTGTTGGACGCCGGAGCCTGTTGTCAGGGGGTCCGAAACACGTCATATGATAAGTCGTCGAACCCGTGAGTTTTCGACCGAACTTCTCACAAAATAAGATTTCTTTTTAGAGAATCGGATGCGCAGGCGGATTTCCGAGGAGACATCTCTTTCTTTGTTCAGATTCAATTGCCTCACCCTTTATGCGAAGCTGGATTGCGTCGATCGAGTTTTGATCGATTCGAAGACGCCGGCTCGAAGTTTGCTCGACGGAAAGTCAGGTGGAAAGTTGAAACAAGGATCAAGTCTGAACGCCTTGTTCCGCTGCCTCCGCATCATGACTCCAACAGAGAGAGATCCACAGGGATTCTCGAAAGTCGTCAACGACGATTGTTTGTCTCTGAGTGAGTGAGTGAGTGAGTGGGCTCAGTCAGTTGAATCTGGGTTCATGTTTGCGGAGCCAAGACAGAACGGAGACAACAGCGAGAAGTTCTGAGCCTCCCAAAGCCTTTTCAGCAGAATGAGTGACATCGGACGAGAGAGACCGAAGCACGCACTAGCCGAAGCGAAGAGAAACTGTACGGAAAGAAACAGAGAGAGCGAGGGAAGAGGATGGAGAAGAAACCCAGGGATGAGCTTTGGCTTAGCTGTAAATGACTTGCGATTGAGCCCTAAAAGGGATTAGGGCCCGCATATTATGTCGTCCGCCGGAACGAGCACGCGTACCCCAGCGCTTCCTCTAGCATCACACTTACAAACACGCTCATTCACACACATACCCACGCAAGCAGGGACAGAGACACGTACTTACTCGCTCACACAACCCATAGTTCGGATATCGCTACACGTCCGCCTTCTCCCATCGAAAGCAGATTTGTCATTTCTACATCGCGCTATCGCATCACGACCTGAACGACCAAAACACCCGCATCCGACTGTGACCGCTGACCAAGACCTCACGGAGTTTCTCTTCACAGCTCCACTCAAGACATTCCATATTCTTCTGAAGACGCTACACCGGCCGGAAAATGTGATTCCGGACGCCAAGTAAAGTATACGATGCCTTCTCTCGAACACAAAAACTTTGAATTGAATCAACCTGCTTCCACGTCGGTTCGTTGATGCTGTCGAGGACTTGGTGTATTGCTTCAGTCGGAGCAACTTTATTCGCAGGTTCCCTTCGCATAATCCCCTGAGCTGGTTACACTCGATCGTTCCCGTTTCCAGATTCCTACTACAGATCTGCATGGATAATCAATCTCCTACATTGCCTTTCAGCTCGCTGGCTTTTTGATTCCAACTCCGGAGAGGGGATTCGATCGCTTCTTTTAGCGGAAATCCGCGACCCAAACACTGACAGGATTTTCCACATCGGGATCAGCGTCGAACCGATGCTATTTTTGGAATACGAGAGTGTCCTTTTCGACAGGTATTGAGGATGATTCAGATCAAAACCTTGAAAACAAAAATGGAACTTTTGAAACCATTTCCGCCTACTCCCGTTGGAAATGCAAATGAATCGGGTTTGAATTTCGGCGACAGAGAACCATTGTTCCAAAAACTTTCGCGAAGAACGGCCGCAAAAAACTTCTCTTAAATCGGCCACCTGTCTCGAGGGTCGTTCCCAAGCTGAGCGGGTGCATTCGTGAAACAGCTCAGAATTTTCAAAGCAGACAAGTTCGTCGTCCATTGTTCGAATGTTGCATTCATTGTTTGCCTTCTTGCACGGGTCTTGAGATAATCTTAATGAAAGCTCTTCCGCTAGTCAGCAAAGAGCACGCTATCACCCTGCAACTCCAAAGAGAGGGCTCCTCGAGGAACAAAACGACGGTTTTAATTTAGACTTCGCCTCACACCTAATGAGAAGCCAAGGGACAGCGAGTGGTGCTGCAAAGAGTGTCGGGTCCAAGACAGATTCGCAGGATCATATCTGCTCTCAGGACGGTTTCTTTGCTGTTTGTGGTCTTCGGCCCAACATCGGCCTGCGATCGATTGAGGACTTTCAGCTCTGTCGTTCCACAAATGCCAGCGACGAACGACCAACGCGGGGTCGACGATCGCAGCAGGCAGCAGTTCCTGAAGGAGAAAGGTGTAGAGATACCAACTACGAGCATGAGGAAGACCCGCCGGAGCGGGCATCAATTCATGTTCTATGAGGCTAATTCCCTTTTCCTTCTCTTCTATCCCGCGTTTCACAAAAGACGTTCGTCTCTTTTTCCGTCGTCTGTCGAATCGTCTTTAACGATTTGAAGACCCCAACGACCTCGAATTCGTTTTTCGTTCAGGTCTCTCGCCCGCTCGCTCTCTATCCATGACTTCTTTCTATAGCTGCGCCCGTTTCTTCTGATCTCCTTTTCTCGTCGGAACGATAATCACACCGGTGAGGCCTCCTTTTTTTATTCCTTTCTCCGTTTTAGTAGACTGAGAGAAATCGGATCTGAAAGACCCAGACCAATCTCGTCCAGACCAATCTACCCGCTGCAAGAATAAGACCTCTCCGTTACATTTCACAATAAGCGTATGCTCTCTCTACCGATTCACCTCGATGTCGCTGTACATTCGTTGCAGCCGCGTCCTCTTCGATCTCTTCGTTTCCGAAATTTAACTTTGACTTGCCCGTTTGCACTTTGAACATCACATTCTGGGTTGCTGGCACTCCGGTCAAAGATCAGAGACAGGAATGGAAGTTCGCAGAGAAAGATCACGAGGTGGCAACGAGGCGAAGAGAAGATCAGCTCTAGTCTCAGGGCTCCAAACTGGATTTCGGTGGCGATGTTGTTACGGGGCTGCTCCATAATTGACAGACCAAAACGAGAGGCGAGCCAACAAACAGGATCAACAGAAACGCTATTAGGCCTGAGCACGCAACGTCAGGCCAGAGGTGGCGTCGCGAAGAACTTCCTACGCTGGCCCCTAAAGCAGCCACCGAACCATCTTCTGCTGAGGCACACTTCCTGACTAATTGGATCATAAACCACTATCCGTGACAAAAATGGCAAAAGAAAGAGACGACCGCTGTGTCGTAGGTGATGATAATTCAGATTCACACCTGATTTGAGAGATACCGAACTCACATTCCGTCAAATCTCGTTACGGTCGAGGCGTTGTCAACGAGGCCGACCTAATACGGCGGTGGAGACGCTCGAGGCCGACGATGCGTACAGAGTGGAAGACTCTTGCTGAACGACTCCGAATGGCGCAGCCTCCACGACCCACGAATGTTGTGAGTCCGATATAGAAGCATTTATACATATATGAAAGACAATTCGATATCTTCATTTGACTTCAAGCCATTGATGTTAAGATTTTGCCACAGCCTTCATGTCCACATCCTGCGCCATAGTCTCCATGTTCTCAGAGCGAGGAATTGTCCGGCTCTGTTTCGGAGCAAACTGGAATGGATTGGCGGATGATAGGAGTGCATCTCTTGAGAATCCTGCTTGTTGTTCCAGAACTCGAAACGTTCTACTTCGAATTGTTAAAGAATTCACTCGACTCGTTCTCGGGAATTCATTCGAATCATCTCCCGAGTTCATTTGCCTCAAATTCCAACGGATGGTAACTTCCATCTGTTTCGCTCTCCATCTTCGAAACCTGGAAGTTTATCGGATCAACGATGAGCGGGGTTGCATGGGAATAACGCAAAACGTAATCCTGTCTTTGGGCAACCGGAGCAAACAAAATGCTAGTCAGTACTACGCTTTCTAGGCAGGACAAGGTTGGGATCGAGGACGAGCTAGAGGACCGGTGAAGTCCGGTCATTCATATCATTCTCCCACATCCTGGTTCCGGAATGCAGTGGAAAAGTTCCCCTGATAGAAACTAGAGAAAGTAAAGGATGGACGGTACTTCATGTTAGGACTGCGTAGCTCAGCCTTATAAGCAGAATGAGCAAGTTGTTTCAAGCGACAAGTTGATCGAATCTACTCCAACTCTACTAGATTCACCTGCGTCCGTCATTGCAATACGACAGCCTGACGCTCTACAGAAAATGGAAACATTGACACAGCCACAGACAAAGGCTGACGAGCTCTTGGTGCATGAGATTCCAACTGAAGGAAGTTAACAATCACAGAGCAACGTGAAAGCTACTCGATTCGAGCGGAAATGGCTCTTGAGATAAAACATTGTCAACTGCGACAGAAAGCTCCACTAGAGCCACTTAGTTCCGGGCCAGTCTGTAGGGTCGAATCGACTCGAGCGAGCTCTGCTTAGCCTTCCTCCTAGGTTACGTTAAGCATAGAAAAGAGAAGAGCCAGCAACAAAATGGGAATCGAGCGGCCGGCCGAGGTCTTTAAGGTCGTTGTTCGGTCCTCTTCGCTCCCTCCTCTCGAGCTCAGAGTGTCCTCTGGGTTGGTTTCTTCGGACACTCGCTTCGACGGGGGTGGGTATGGGGCTGGGTGGCTGGCTGAGCTGTTCGCTGACTGTTTGGCTGGTCGGCCATCAAGCTGATCCTGACTGAGTCTATCGACGCTGCTTGGAACGCGCTCGGCCCTGCTTGCCATAATAGGTGCATTAGGCTGGCTCTCGGCCAAGCAAGTCTTCCAACAGAAAAAGAGCAGATCAGCTCAGCCCGGAGTACAACGAATGAACGAACTGGAGGCGGCAACCCTCTCAAGCACCGGACCAACGGAGGACAGACTGCCCAGCGTCGCTCGGTCGGTGGGCCGTTCGCTAGGATAGAGTGTAGTCCTTTTGTTGTCCTCGCTTGTTGTTGTCATTACGGCTGTTGTTGTCGCCGAATCCGTCGTCGTTTCAGGATGCCTAGGGATTAGCGAAATTACTCGCAATCGCAAAAACTTGAGACTGATCCGGGAGCGATGAATCCATCTATCATTCAGAGGCGGCCAACGAGCCACCCATCATCAATTCATCCTCTTCATCCATCCATCCATCGATCCATCTGAATGTATGTTCATCCACCTCCTCTGAATCCATCGGTCGAACCGACGGTGATGGTGGTGTTGGTAGAGGACGCGGCCGCCGCAGCCGTCGTCCTCGTTGCCATCGACGTCGTCCATGTCTGTTTTTATATGAATACAGCCTGAGCCCACAGCTCTTCTGCGGACACCGCTAATGCATGGAAACATAAGTGCTCTCTTTCCAGATAATCCGACCGAAGTCGGGTTAAGCCTCGAAGACCCCAAACACTTTCCCGAACGAATGCCCATCACCCCTTGTTAGACCCCCGGGCGTGGGACTTGAGTTCGCGTCCCCTCTCCACTCTTCTCGAGCCCCCAGAACAAACATTTCCAAGCGGTGGCGATTACATACAACATGGACAAAGTGGGTTCTTCGAGTACACAGCCCGATCTGAACGACATTCCCCATTCCTCTTGGAACGAAATCCGGAGTGTCTACAATGACGAGAGATATTCTGTTTTGTCGGTGATTCAAATGAGGTCTCCGCAAATTCTAGGATTGGGTTGAACTCATCATGGTGCCAACTTCTGCTCTGGAGCGAGATGCTCTCCTTTGCCGCAGCGCAGAGGTCAAACCTTGGTTCCGGAGTTTTGAGAGATATTTTTTAACCGGCCCCCAGACACAAGTCGATTCCTCGCAATGAAAGTACGGGTCTTACACCCTCTTTTACCTTCTGTACCCATTGGATCGGGGTGCAGCGAATACAGCGTAAATGTCCGCTAGATTTTCATTGGTGACGATTTATCTAAACCCTCTGGCCATAATTTCACTAACGTTGACTGCTCATTGTCTGTAATAGTCTCAGGACAGTTTAAGACATTAAGATACGAAATGAGGCATTCTGAAAGAAATTTCTCCGGTATGAAAGCGAAAAAGGCGTAGGAGTTGGATGAGGAACTTCGTTTTCAGCGCTGCAGCCAAAGAAGTTTGGTTTCGGGCGAGTAGGGGACCTCACATTCGTAATCATTGTATCGGTGATCAAGAGATCACAAGAAGCACGAAAACTCCGAATGAATCGAAAGTACTCCCATCGTTTGTAGCATTGGGGAAGCTTATGTTGTTGATGTTGCTGATGTCCCTGCAAACGCTAATTCTTGCGAGCACAGCTGGGCGAGCTCAGAAGAACCCAACTTGACGACCATCAGGTGAGAGACGAGTGGGTGAAACTGCAACTCCAGGAGAATTTCCTCCCTCTTCCAGTTTCTCCACGTGTCCAGTGTCCTCCATAGATGTCCACGGTCAGAGTCGGTCGACGTAGTTGCCAAGAGAGTCAATGAAGGCCAGCGACTGCGTGCGTGCGTGCCTGCCTGCGTGGAGGAGTGCGGATAAGAAGGACCATTCACGAGCGGTCCTCGAGTCCGAATGCTCCTCTCTCCGGAGGCGTCCATAATAATCGCAACCCTCAAGAGATATAAAAGGGTGGTCCACCCCTTGGCCATCTGCTGACAGTCGCAGACAACCAAATGACCAAATCAGTAGGAGAGGCAACTGGCCGAAGGGCCCCTCTTCCCTGCTTGCCTCTCCAGCGATCCCTTTTTTCCTCCCTCCCCCAGCGTCTCCTGTCTGAATTCGGCTTCCCGTTCCCCGAAGTTCCCCGGCTCTTCCGCCACGATTTTCTTGCCCCGTCGTTCGCCGTTTTTCTCCATTCACTAACTCGGTCTCCGTCCACGAGCCCACTTCGAAGCCAAACAGACAAACCGCAGTGAGCCCATGAGAATCAGGAAACACGGCTAATTTCGCAACAGGGATCTACCGAAGCCAAAACGTGCGTGCTCCCTTCTCCCTTCTCGTGCCTCAAGTAGAGTCTGTCCCGCCACCCGCTCGTTCACAAGCCTGACTGACCGAATCTCCTGCGTTTTCGTCCCTTCTTTGCTCTTGAGGCATTTCCTAACTAGCGAACGAACATACAACGAACAAACCAAGCAGAAAGCGAGCAAGCTCCAACCGGAAACGCCTCGCCGGTCATCTGTCCGGAACGTAAATTAAGAAGAGCGGCATCTCCGCTGCTACACGAGCGGCGCGGCGTCAGTCCGTTCGTTGGTTCGTTGTAGATTTAGTGGCTGACTTTCGTTTCCTCATCCGCTCGTGTGGAGCGAGCCAGGTGGTCGAGCAGGCAGCCATCTGAATAGCCCACTTCGTTCGTTGGAAATAAACATCGTGTTCCGGGCATGTTTTCAGACGGTAGACTGTCCGTGACGAGTTTACCCCATCTTAAGCACATTCAGACCTCTATCTCTTGTTCCTTTGGTCCGTCCGACCGTTGTCTGACTGTCTTGCTATTCTGTCTTGCCACTGCACGCTCATAGAAAAAGTTACGTGGTATGCCCTCTCAGTTGTTGGGCAAAGCGTCTGTTTCATCTTGTTACCATTTGGATAAGAGCTCTTTCTCGAAGTACGATAGTCTGTATCCGCCATACTCGGATGATATCGAGTGCCCCGGAGTGCCGCCCATAACGAACCCCTCGTATAATGAACTCTGTCCATAAATTTTGCGAGAAAGTTACTGTTTGACTCGAATCTGGCACTTATCATTGAGATTTAATCCCCAGAGGCCGCCGAGAAGTTGCGGATCGTTCTAGATTATCAACTGGGTTTGAACTCATGAGAGTCAAACCACCCACACCAAGGAGTGATTCTTTACCTTCGGGGCATTGACAGTCGGGGCTCGCTGGGGCCAGGCCGACCGTTGTCTCCTACTTCGTTCAAATTGATTGAATGTCGGACGCTTGTTGCTTTTGGAGGGAGAATTCATTTTAGAACCCGGAAATGCGCGAATTTCACGGTTTCGCATTCGAAGCGAGCCGGGAACACGGTGAGCCAAGGAGGAACTTGTCGGCTCCTGAGAAAATATCCAGATGACGATCCTCGTTTCAGCACTCGTACAATTTACGGACAAGACGGGAGGGCGATGTGGCCATGCTGTTGAGAGAAGGGGCCTACCGTGTCCCTACAGGAACATCCGTCCACGCAAAAATGTTGGGGGAGGATCTCAATAAAGCCAAATGTGAGAAACTCGCTGAAGCTTTTATCAGCTCAAATTATGGGCTTGTCTCGAGCTCAGAAAATATGGCACGGCGCTAAGACAAGGGACTCGCTTCGAGAGGAGTGATTAAATCACAATTCCTAACATAACAAATGAGGAACATCATCTGATTATAGTGAGTATCAGTTACGAAGCTTCATCCCCATCACCGCCGCCCGTCTTAACTTTAGCGGAGACGATGCTTCAGAAGCACAGCGTGCGCGACAAGGCTATTTCACGCTTTCTGAGTTGCCAGTGCTGGCGTTGCGCCGTCGCTGTTGCTCCTCCCGGCGGCACAGTTTTTGTCTTCGTTGTCGCCGACGTTGAGCTGCACGCCCGCGTGCGTGCGCCCGCGAACATATTGTTGAATGATGGAAAACTCTTCATTTCAGAGTGCATCCATCTAGTTCACTCTTTGCGAACGCGAACGACGACACGAGTGGCGATGAGGAACTTTGACGGCTTTGATGTTTCGAATTCCTCCCGAGGCTTCATCCAAGGTCGCCTATTCATTCACCTGCTCGGCCGGCGACTTGCTTTCGAGTCGTGGGCGCCAATCACCAGCCACCTAACAACTGTGTTTTCGGGGGGGGGGGGGCGGTCGCTGGTGGCTGATTCTGTTTTCTATTATCAGTCGGTTATCTCGAGCACTTATCTCGTCCGCGACCAACTGTACGAGCCCAGGCCCGACACTCTCGGATAAGGAAATCGCGTGAATTTTTCATCCGCAATCTAATTTCTTCCCCAGGAACGACTCTCTGTGAGTTCACGCATAGCGGATACAACGTTTCAGCGGTCGGATGCACAACGTGAGCTTCGTTTTAATTCATCTCCCCCGCCACCCTTCCTGCCTTGGGCAGCGGCAAGATGTGAACGCGGCGAGAATCTCTGGAAGACTCCAAAGTCTCATTCAGAACAACAGTCTCGCTCACGAGCTCAACAGGAAATTGTATGTGTCGCTTTTCGAGGTCCGCTGAAGGTGCCCTTTTGCTCTCTGATCATCTTAACGGATGGTGGCGGGAGGGATTGAGTGGGAGAGAGGAAACTCAGGGACACAGAGGGAGCTGCAGAAGGAGGGCTCAGGAGAAAGACAAAGGGAACGCAAAGGAGAAGTGAACGGGCACCGGAAAATATGAAAAAGCAAAACGGGAAGAACCCGCAGAAAAGGACGCTTGCCGGCAGAAGGACAGTGAGAGGAGTGTGGAAAGGATAAGACAAGATGGTGAGTCACAGAAGAGAGAACGGGCAGGCAGGCAGGCCGGCCCGCGAAGGAGGGGCCCTGGATAGAAGGAGAACGGAGGAGAGAGAGAGAGAGGGAAGAGAGAGAGAGAGAGAGGAGAGCTGGATAGAAGGAGAACGGAGGAGAGAGAGAGAGAGGGGGACGAAAGACCGAGATAAAAGTGTGAGTTCATTTTTCAAGCCTTTCTTTCTTTCTTCAGCCGCCTCCTTTTCCTGCTCCTCATCTCAAGCCTCATCCCTCCACGTTGTCCTTGGTAATAACACCATACTTTCGTCTTTCCGTTTTTTAGCCCCTCATTTCCCCTCGTTTTCTCCCGGCGATCCTCCTACCTCCGTTCCCTCTTCCCTCCCTTTGTTCCAGTGGCCTTTTGCTCCTTTCCCCGGCGTTCTGCTCACTACTACGGTCTGTTCCACTTCACCATTAAGATGTTGGTTGGTTGGTTCGTTTGTCTGTTCGCGTAGCGGCTCGAAGAAAGAGGAGAACTCGAACGATCATGCTGACCAGCCAGCGTTTTCTCCCATTTCTGTTCGATCGTTTCCGTTTTCCCAAATCTAAATTGTAATGTTAGCCCCCTTCCCCGTGTCTCCTGTTTGAAAATGGAGACATCGACGAAGGTAATACCAATTTTCGACGGAGGTGGACGTCCATGAGATCGGATTTCGGCTCGAGCGCAACGGATGTAGTTGTCTGTTTCAGAAAATGCTCAAACCGGGAACTTTTCTGAACCTCTTGCGTAGTATTCCCTTGCCAAAGACCGAAAACTTGTCCTTGCGAATGCTGAAATTGGCTCGCGCCAAACCTTAGTGTTCTATGAACACTCCGAAAGGTCAAGTCAAAGTCTTGAAGTTAATCCAAGTCAGGCAGTATAACACTGAGCAAATTGCCTGTACATTTCTCATGTAATCGTAATCGCTGTCTTTGGGATTTCATGATTTACATGATGTCTTGTTTTTACTCGACTGCAATATTTTTTTCATGGAGTCCATGCGTTTCCAGAAATATATGCAACAGGTTGTCGAATGATCGACGAATCGAATTCAAAAATGGAGCTCGCACATTGAAATTCGAAAACAGAGTTTCCTCATCCCCGACCGCTGAGATTACTTCTATCTGTACTCTACTTTCAAGAGGAGAAACGTGTAACATTAAACCCTTGAAAGTATTCCGAGGCAACAGCCTCAGTGTTCGAGAGTTCCAACGGTAACTATGTTCCTTTTCGCTCGTCTCCATCGGGACGAATGAACGAACTCCTATTGCGTTTCTTTGGATTTTGCTGCGTGAATTTCTTGACTCAGATTGAAGAATTCAGTAGAATTCCTCGGATCCAGTCGATGGCTAAGAATTCTCGACAGTAAGTTGGTCCGGAGCGCTGCCCCCACATCTGGTCCGCTTGACTTCGAAGTTAACTTCAGAATTCACGCAGACAGGACACAGAGCGTCAGGCAGAGCTAAAAAAAAATTGGAGGAAAAACGACATTTCTCCACGCTCACCATCAGAGAGTTTTCCTTCGAATTCCACTCGTCGCTTCTGTCTCTTCCTCGGTGGGATTCTTTCGGCGAACCCGTCGCTTGCGTCGTGGAATGCGAGCCTCAAGCAAAGCTTGACGTTGTGGCCGCGCACGGGCCCAGGCGCAGCTACGTCATCTCAACACCTCAAAGGCCAACACCACGTTCTACCAAGCATTCGAATCCTGAGTCAGCGAGAAACAACTTTGCTTTTGCCCCAGAGCGGGTGTCATTCAGAATTTCGATCTCTTCTGAAGTAGAATGCGTCTCGGAGCGCGCCTTTGACTGGTAACGGAACAGACATCGTATCCTAATTTCTCTCTAATAGAGCTCACCGATCACCGCTTTCTGCAGTCAAGCACATTTGTAAATGATATGAGACCTGATTTCCAAAAACACTAGGCAAATCCATAACATCGATTCACGCTATAATTTATGGTTGAATCTCAGAGATCGGCTGAGAATTTATGAAATGACTCATTAATTTGAGCAGAATCATGAATCTGAATCATCAATATGGGCGAATAGAGTGCCGCTGTCGGTGGGAACAACTGATCCATGAGAATCGCGTGGCATTCCATCAAAACTTCAATTCGCAGCCTCAATCAGCGATGCAGCAACTCGAATTTCCAAGAGCGAAGTCGGTGAAATCCCGGTCCCGGACTCGAATCCAGAGGAACGAATCATTATGGGTAAGTGTAGAGAGCTCATGAAGCCGAGCTGAATGGAGCCAAGCTAAAGTATTTACGATTGTCGCTGTTGTATCCGACATGTAAGTTGTGAAGCACGTTCTCGCCACTGTCTGTCAGAGTAAGGAGCGAGTGGTTTCGGAGTCAGAGAGTGTGAATCGCCGCCAGCCAGCAGGGCTGCCGAACCTCAAGCAGTGAAAGAATAAACGGTGTAGAACTGAGAAGCCGGTGTCATACTTGAGAGGGATAGAACAGTCGCCATACTTTCGATGCAGAGGTCGCCATAGATGAGAGTCCGAAGCTCAGCGTGAAACTCAAGCTTCCAGTGACCATCGACCACTTCTTGTGAGTTCAAAATCGAGAATTCGTCTTGGCCAAGCCGAGACCATTTTAAATGAGAATTAAGAAGCCCGGGTGACCGCTCCGTCTCGCACAGTTTCGCACATTCCAAACGCCCTGAAAACAGTCGGGAAAAAAACTCAATTCGTTTCGTTTCAGCTTCATCTTTTCCTCCATGAGCCTCCTTCACGAGTCCGAGTCATCATTCCCTTCCTAGAGGAGCTCGCCATCGGGATTCTGGTGTACCACTTCACAGCTAATTCTTCTCTCTAAATCGATGACAATCGCGCTCATATCCTCGGTTGCCCCTTGGCATGATGGTCGCATTTTTTGTTCAAGACCTGTCCGCAGTTAGTCCACCGCACGCCGTAAACGTCTGGACATCTTTCTAAGTCATGATTTGCCTTATCATTCTCCTCCAAAGACATACAGTCGGCTAAGAGAGAGATTGAGATCAGTCCTGATAGAGTTTTTCATGGCGGCAGCGAAATTCGCAACGATATCATGGTTCTTTTCGTTTTGTTGAACTTTTCCGTGGGAGACTCGAAAAAGTAATAAATGAATGAACCGGAAATAGATCCATGCTTGCGCACAGTCATCAGAGGGCACTCTCCGATCATGATCTCATGGGTCCCAGTAGTTTTCATCCATGAATAACCGTTCTATTCTCCGGATATCTAAAACTATACCTGTGGTTTGTATCGAGTGCGCTTGGCCATGTGCGCGGTGTTCACCACAGACATCGTTATCTGGACTCACTTGCTGCGGATGAAAAAAAGCAAATAGCCAATCATCTGAAATGTATCCCTCCATTTCATACGCCGTAAGTTCTCCAGCTCGATGTAATCGATGCGATGTCCTCCTTGCTACAGAGGAGACGGTTTTAATCACAACTCGTAAAAGGCCTCGAATATACAGAAACTCCGGAGTCGCCTATTGGGTGATGATGTTGAGAATGGAATCTAGTGGCCTTAGTTGGAAGGCCGGCGGTCGAGCATATAGAGAAGCTCGTTAGTAGGCCCACCAAGTAAAAGCGGAGGTCGCGTCTAGAGTAGGAGAAGCAACTTCGAAAAACTGAAAAACCGGATATCGTGAAGATCTCGATGCGATTTGCGTCGAAAAATTTCAGGATTGCTTGCACATTGACTCACCAACGAGATCACCGTAAATATCATCATCATCCGTACGCGCCTTGTGAGGCCTGAAATCATCCGTACGCGCCTTGTGAGGCCTGAAATGATTCGAAGCTCGTCCTCAGAACCTCGTGGATCGCTTTTGTTCAACACTTCGAAGTGAAAACAGGGAGTTTCAACATGTCTTCTATAAAACAAGCATGACTAAAGGTGACCGAAGGAGGCAAAATCGATAACGACGTTGATTAGTTAAGGGCAATTGTTTAAGTTTTGAATTCGAAGGCTGTATTTGGATATACTGTTTTTGGATATCCGAGACAAAAAAACATGGACTATTAGAAAGAAGAGACTTTTTGAAAAATCTCAGCTCCCACGCCAATCAAGCATCCAAGTACTTCTTACAAAAACTGTATCTGAGTCTACGGGAGCGGAGGACAACGGCGGGTAAAGCTCCGAAGCAGCTCCCGTCTGATGCTTAAAGCTCGTTCGACGCAATCTCCAAACAATTTTCGCGTTGAGAGCATCTTGGCAAAAAAAAACCTCACATAACGATGTTGCTTCGACGGTGGTGGCATCGGCTGTAAAATCCCTCGATCCGTGAGACGACATCTTCGGATCTCCTATCAAGCCTCCTCGCTTATTCCTCCCTCAAAAAGAGTTTGGCACAGTTTCGTCTCGAGATTTGTTCTGCAGATCGTGCATCCAACTTGGCATCTGCAGACGACGCGAAGGCAACACGGAATCGCATGCTTGAACTCTAACGAGACACCTTCTCGGTCGGATGGCATCGTTTTCCCCCTTTTGGATCTCTCCAGAAAAGTCTTTCCGTTCGTTTTCTCGTTTTTCCGCGGCGCAACTTCTCAAGATCCGAAAGGGATCGTTCACTGCGCGCTCCGCCGTAGCACGGATAGGCATAGTTCTATTTAAGGGCTGGTGGTACGCTCGGCTGGACAGATAAGATGAGAAGGGTGCCTTGACGGGGAATGCCCATCCTTATTCCTGTCTCTTCACTTCCCCTTCTCACCCCGCAACTCTGTGCGGACTCCATGAAAGCTCGAGGCAGAGACTTCGGAGAGAAAAAAACGAGCTCTCGGGGCTTTTGTGAATCTGCCTCTGTTCTAGACCTCACAGACGAAGCAGAAATTTAATCAGTGGATGCACCAAATAGGATATCGTTTGCGAAAACTGCACCGAATCGGGTGAGGGATACGTCGAGATCCTCCTCAAGTCGTTCCTCCCGATCTCAACGGCCTGGATCGAGCTCGAGACATCAACGAAGAACTGTCGAACGCTTTCTGATTGGCTCGACGCAAAAGCGATGGAATCCTCTTCGATAATTTCTCCTTTTTTTTCGCTCGCACGCCTTTTCTATTCCTCTCTTCACGATTCCTTCAGAAACCCCCATTCCGAGCTTTGCCTCCTTCGACCAAAGACTTTCGCAGTAACTCGGAGCGGGGAAGTTGCCTATCGGAGAAACTTGCTAATGTTGAGCGAGTATCCACGACTCTGACACTACTTGGAGATCGCATCGAACGATTCCCGACGACCCGATGTCAGGATTTTCTTGATTGAAATCCATGGAAGTTGCTAAGTAATAAGTCAACACCTGTTGGAAAGCAACTTTGCTCCGATGAGTTTCCCGAGAGAATATAAGCCAATCTCGGATAGCTGAAAGAACCCAAATCTTCGGAAGCTATTTTCATGGGAATGACGTTGAAGTCGACGACAGGAACGACGTCGGAGGTTGATGAGCCGGCGGAAGCCGTAAGAACTCGCCGAGGGACGTCGTTGTATCTCAGAGAGAAAAGTATCGAATTTCAGCAATTATGCCATCAGAAACCTCCGTTCGGGATACCTCGTCCGATGCAAAATAACCATCTTCCGTCCCATAATATCGTTCCTAATATACCGCTGAGGAAATCGAAGTCATTCTTCTCTCTTACACAAGTTACATTCCGAGTATCGAGATACGGAGAAGTCAGAAACCGAGCCCGGATTCCAGTTCAGTGTACGAACGATGCGTAGACATAAAAACCGACAAGAACCTAACCAACCCTCGGCTCCCATCCACGAAATCAACAAGGAGATCCAGTTTTCATGAACTACGTTCCATCCTGACGCTCATCCCGACACATGAGGAATGAGGATCCGTTTCGAGAGGGCGGTACACAGTGTCGAGCACTTGCTGGCCTTGCAGCATCTGTTGGAGCAAGCTGTAATTGAATGAAGTTTATTTACTTTGTTGACACCGTTCCGATCGGATTTCGCCGTAATATTTACTGTCATTCGAATCCACAATTCTGCTTCATCACTTTTTGGAAAACAAAGAACTTCCCTGTAGCTCAACCGCGAGTTCGAAATGTCTCATTGTTGGGTTCAATGTTTCCCTTGTGCCGTGACGCACTTTACGGATTCCCCAATGCGAGTAAATCTTCATCCCCACAGAGTGAAAGGATAACCTTCCTGCATCGGTTGCAATCCCTTCACTTTTCATGCAACGTTTCCTTCCTTGCTCCTTCGTCGGGAATTCGATCTCTGCTTTCGAGAGCGGAGAAGCTGCCGATCTTACCTCTTGGCGACACTTGTCTCCTGTTACTCTACGTCTTCTTCTCACCCCACCCCACCCTCCTGACACCGCATCGGCACCACCCACCACCCATACCATCACCGCTCTTGCACCACCCAGGCCGCGTCCATTGAGGACAACAAACCAGTTATACGCCGGTATCCACTTTGCTCTCTCCTACCCTCCTTTACTTTTCCCAGGTTTCCCCATCCTCGATACCGGCCGCTTGTCTCGCAATGTCGGCCTTCAGCTCTTCCAAAGCAGGGAAACTTTTGATTGACAGAAACAATTTAGATTTGGCTGCTTTGTAGACCGGGCGGTAACGCGGGACGACAGACAGCCAGCCAGCCAACCTTAGAAGACGAAACCCAGCCAGGGACAGACTTGAACGAGACGTGTGCCAGGACTGGGCTGTCGGTCGAGATCGGGTCGGGAACGGAGCACAAGCGGGATTTGCCCGTCCAGTTATGTTAGCGCGATGCTATTAGAGCAGAGAAGACGGGATAGATAACTTCCGAGCGACGGAGCCAGCTACAGTGATCCGAAAGTTTAATATCCTCTCGCTTGACGCGCGTCCTTCGACGACGACATTCTCCTTGTACCACTTTCGCCCGCGGGCTTCACCTCTTTTTTCTTCTCTCTATGGTTGGCTCTGGCCCTGATTCCGCGACTGCGCCTCCCTCGTCACCTTCACGCGGCCTCCGTTTCCTTCTTCGCCCTCCCCCCCCCCCTGTGGGTGGATCGTTCCCTTGCTAAGATTTCGCTGAGGTTCTTCGAACTCCCATTTGACGGTCAGCCCCCTTCCCCTTCGGACGTCGAGGCCGCGGCCCTCACTTAAACGCTGTCGACCGTCGGCGGCCGCAACACCTGGGCTCGTCTGTTTCACTTTAAGTGAACGCTAGAGCCTTGCTGGCTGCTGCCACTGACGTCACCATCACTAACAGCACTGGCTGGCTGGCCATAATATAAACAGCGTGAAACTGTCCCATCCGGGAAAGAGCCTCATAGAAGAAGCTCCACATTGGATAGCGAGAAGTAGGAAGAAAGAGAGGGAGCCGCCGAAGGAAGGGCAAAAGCAGAAATGAGACAACTTTGTATGGAGGCAAGGGCATTCTGCGGACGGAGCAGAAGGAAAAAAACCGAGAAGAGAATCGTTGGAAGAAGGCCTGTGCTTAGTGGCTCGGCATTAGGCGGCGCGTTGTAGCGGATGCGCGCATCCCCTCGTCGTCGTCGCTGTCTCTCGTCGGATTCTCCGCTCCGCTCCTTCGGAACCCCTTTTCCAGATGCATGCCTTAACTCCCTTAACGTCTGAGCCCCCTTTTCCAGCTTGAAACGATAGTGGTTGCGTTAATGTTATTTGAAATGCGTTTCCACGAACCGCTTCGCCTGCTGGGCCAAGACACAGATAAAAGTTTCATTCCGAACGGGAGAAACCGGACGCTCGGGTTTGGCTTCGGTGCCTGACACTTTTGCACACGAAGAACTCTTCCTTCTTTCTGGAAAGCTTTCCGAGTAACTGCGAATTCCCTCTCTTCACAACGGAGTCGAGAAATATTGTATGAAATCCGGGGTTTTTCCAGAACCTTGGAAATCCGGGAATCGCTGTCATTCATTGCATTGAGCGCAAGCCTCGCTCGGCGATGCAAATTTAAATCCAATGAAGCTGAAGTTCAGCTTCTAGCTCGAAAACAGGAATCTCGACTCAGCCCAGAAGCGTGCAGGAGGTCGAGGTTTCCTTATTTCTTAGTCAATGCTCCTTAAGCAAGCAGACGCGCGTAACAGGCAACGCTTTGTAGAGATGGAAATCTCATAACATTTTTTTCCTGGCTTGAAACTGCTTCTTCCCCGGTGCGCGCAAGGTTCACTCAGCGTAATGAAGACGGCGCGCCGTGGCCTGCCAGGACCGAATTATGTGCAAATCTTGAAGACTTTAAGTAATTAACCGCAGGGTTTTCCTTCTTTGTTTCCTCGTCTCGGTTACGAAACGGCTCGAAGTTCCAAGCTCCGCTCGGCCCCAGGCCAAGTTCGGAATTTTCCCCCAAATCGGATGAGCAAGCTGATCCATCAACATTTCTGAGAGCGCTTTCTCGAGCTTGTACATACGCTCATTAAAACTTATGACCTCGTTCACGGAGGGACCTTGTCCCCTTCAAAGAATCGCTATTGTTTTCGGGCGCGCATTTTACGCCTTTCCTTCAATGAGGCTCGATGGCAAGACTTTGAGCTAGCTGGATGCTTGCTCAAAGTCTTAACCCGGCCATTCAGACATGGAAATAAATTTGATTTTCAGCGCTGTAATAAACGTTGAGCTTTAGATAATTCCGTTCATTGTTAAAAGTTCTTGCAGCTTTGTCTTCTTACGACATTCTTGGAAGAGCACGGGATCCTTCCGGGGGCATCGCCGCTCTTGACGTCATCAGTCAGTTGACGGAAAAGAAGGATTACATCGAACGAGATTCGTTGCTGCCAGCTTAATTCCTCTCCGGTGTGTGTTGTGTTTAACATAACCAATAAGTTCGCGGCGGATTCTCAATGGCTCAGCAGTGGATGGCACGCGCCAAGGTTGTCTTTGTTCATTTTCTAGGGAGGAAGTTGAATTCAAGACGAGTCTCAGCACTTCCTGAGAACTGGTTGCCTCGATTTCTCGAAGACTCCGCAATCGCTTGGAAGAAGCTCAACATCCACGCACTGTGCGTTTGAACCACTCTGAGAAGCGGATGAGTTTTAAGAGAATTTACAAATTCTCGAAGGGTCCGGCATTGTTGTGCCGAAAACCATCGATTTCGATTCAAAAACATCTATTGCATGTTCGAGGATGGAGGAAAACATGTTTCGGAAGATTTGAGACTTTGCTTTCGATGGGATCGCAGTTCGCTCGCAGATGACGCTCGACGTATCTCTTGTCGAATTTCACGAAATGTTCATTTCATGCAATCTCCTGCTTTCTCAAAGCTCCTGTCGACGAACTGAATAATTACGGATTCAGCTAGCTACATATATTTTCTCGATCGGTGTCTGCTTCATCGTATACGCCGGTGTTGGAAGGAGCCGAACCTATCCGTATGCAAATCACAGTCAAGAAGACCTTGGGGCTTGCTTCCGCTCCGCTAACAAATCCGTACGGACGGAAACATACGCATCACAAATCGAACTTGAGAGATGATGGAGAACTTCACCAAGGAGAACAGACGAATCGTTTCAGAACATCTTCGAATCGCAGCTCTAAGAAGGTACTGTTCGACTCGAGGAGCTTCTCGGAGGAGGATGACGTCGGTTTCCGAAGAAGTCTCAGGCGAAATTGGAGCTCCGTTCCCGACCATCTGAATCGGAGAGCTTTCAAAGAAACGACGAGAGAATGTCAGAAAAATCTGATAAACAAATTCGAAAAATATCTGAGCCAAATCGTCGATCGGCGATGACGACTACAATTCACTGGAGGGAGGAGCTTTTTTCCGCGATGTTCGCGGCGGCGTTTTCCATACCAGTTCGATACGTGATTCGAAAACCTGGCTGACTCTGAGCAAAAAGGGAAAACTAGTCGTGCCAGAAAACTCGTGAAGCAAGCCGAGCCCTTGTTTCAGCCTTAAATACCCGAACTTCTCGCTTAACCTTTCTGAAACTCTTGCGTTCACTCGAAAACTTTATATTGCCGGCCGCCGGCCCCGTTCGCCCCGGAGCCATCACGAGCAGATATTCAAGACACAACCTGGCAGCGGCTTGCCGTCAGCGAGCGCGCCAGTTCGCGGGGCACACAGCGAACGCAGAGGAAGAAAGCCATTTACAACACTTTTAAACCTGTGGACCATAAATGCATTTTTCACTTGGAAATGCAACACTCTCGCGCTCGTCTTTTTTCATCGCGGCGAAAGCGCTCCGGCTGCTGTCGTGTTCTCTTCATCTAACTCGAACTTCATCAGAAACGAATTGAGAAAAATCCCCTAACAGTTTTTAAGCTTCTCCTCGATTTGATTTATTGCATTTGTTCTCTTCCCACGGCGGCCTCCAGCGCTACCGCCCGCCGACACTGCCCTCTCAACTACCTTCTTCAGTCACTCACTTCGATGATGATAGCTCTGAGCGTATGATTTCGGGAAGCGTGTAGAGAGCGACAGAAGGACCTCATCGACTGCACGGCGCTGCGGGAGGGAAACTCAACCGACCGGCTGGACAGTCGTGACGACAGGAACGCCGAGTCTATGATTTCGTAATGTTTAATTAAAGTCTGCTCGTGCATGCAGTTTTTTTTTATCGCTCGGCCTAGTCAGTGACCCCAGTGTTCCTTGAGCTCGAGCTCAGTCTGTTACAGCAATTGCAGAGGTTTTGAGAGATTTCGAGACGTTTTGAGGGCGGATGACGTTTCCTGGATTTGACTTTGAACGCGCGAGCGACCGCCGCGGCGGTCGCTTCGTTGACCTGGCCAATGTAACTGACTCCAACTAAGTGGTCGTCCGTCCTGCGTTCAGGCGGTCGTTTTGAATTAGCTTCGTCCACAGTCTCTCCACTTTGTTCCAGAGCCTCTTCTCTTCATTTTCCCTTCCTCCTCTCGGTCGGCTTCCCCTTTTCCGTCCGACCGAGCGTTTGCAGTGCTCCGTGTTTTGTCCCCACAGGGCCCCAACAAGCGCTCGTATCTCCACCCGACGAACGGTCAGCGCTGGAGTGCGGGGGCCCTTTGTCTTTCCCAGACCCCGTCTACTCCCTTTTGGTAACTTCCCCCTTCTCTCTCTCTCGCTTTCCATTACTTTTTGTCTTTCTTTCCGATTCCGTCTGTCCATCCGAGGGGTTGGCAGCTCATTGTGACCGCTCCGCGGCTTTCTGTCTTGACTGCTGGTCGTGTGTTATTAAATAAGATTTAAATTAAAAGTTAGCGTGTCGAGTGCACCGGCGCGCGGACAGCGGGAGTTTGCCCTCTTTCCATGAACCGTTGGAACAGCAGTCCAACAGGGTTCCTGGACAGAGACAAGAGAGGATTTCGCAACGGCTAGACGTTTCGAGGCCTTGCTCGCGTGAGTCGGGCCTCAACCCTTCGTCGTCGTTCGCTCGTTGAACATCGTACCGATGAGTTCAATCGGTCATACGGTCACACGATTGCCCCATTTCAATGATGACTGGCGTGGACGACTTCTGAATATTTCAGCGCACGTAATGGAATGACTCGCATAAACTCTTTCTCTTCTCAATCACAATTATCAACGATTTTATTCTTCGTTAATCGAATTGGTCGACCTTGTCCACAATATCCGGAGGGAATCTTTGAAGAGACTCTTCTTTGAGTTCACGGCCGAATCTCAAGGAGAGGGTTGAATACAGTTCACAAGGAGACTGTGGATCTGGAGTTGGAGGAAAGACAGAGACGTGAGCCGATCAGGAAAAACTGAAACCGCTCTTCCATTGAAGAAGAAAGAGCGGCAAACGAGGGCAGGAGAGGAAATTATTGCTGTATAATGTATTGATTTGATTGTCATTGTGGACCTGTCGAAGCCAGCAGACGGACTCTGCCCACCGGACCGTCCCGCACAGCCTCACGCGGCCTGGTCTGCTCTCTTGCAAAGTTCGGCCGCTCGGTCCGGTGCTGCTCTGAACCGATCGGTTGGCCGGATCCTCCTGGAACAGAATAGAATAACACTACCGCGGAGGAGAACAGAGGATAACGAGGAGGACGGAATAATAGAAGAACAAATGGATGAGGGGCACGGCGTCAGGAGGACGAGATCGATATGGAGAGAAAAAAAAACTGAAGCCTTGAATAATCACAATGGATTTGGCTTCTTCTGAAAATAATCTGCAGAGGATAATAAATAGCAATATCCTCCCTCTCGTCGTCTCCTTTTTTCCCCCGCCGTCCTCTTGATCCTGAACGTTCCCTCCGCGTTGAGTGTAGCGCTTCTATCTCCTCGGTCGCTGAGTGCAAGGGGAGCCAACTCTGGCTCGGGTCCCGAATGACTGGCTTCAAGCTGACCCTAGAGTTAGCTATCCGGCCACCACGGCCGCTGCTGCTAGTGCCTGTGAAATATGATGAGACAAATGAAATTTTGGTCCGACTACGACTCCCACCCAACTAACCATCTTCGCTTCTTGAACGCCCATTCTGCTCTCGCCGCGGCTCCCCTTTCGTTTTGAGCTCATCCTTTCTATTCTTTCAGATTCTTGTAGAGCTTCCTACAACGCCAGAAGGGAGCTCTTTAGTTTTTTCTTCACCAAGAATACGTTCATTATTCAAAGTTGACATCCGAGAAAGGAGAGACTACGGCGACCAGGGACGCTCACTTGAACCGTTCCTCCGTCAAATTCAACGCTGGTATCCGAGGAGCAAAAAAAGTGAAAAGAATCCCGATATTACTCCTCGAACGAGGTGAATACGAAAACAGAAATCGGAGGGCGAGCATCGTTAGTGTTAGTTTCTCGGAAGGATCTTCAGGACCATGTTGTTCCTTTCATGGGACAGAAGCGTGATCATGGTGGCTGCCGGTTCTATCCAGTATCCCCTCCCCCCCCCCGTTCCCCATGGAATCGACCGTTCAGGCAAAGCAGGTCGTGCACTTTAAGCTTTCGAGCTCGCGGTCGCTCTTCCTCCCATTTTCAATGTCGCTTTCCCGTTCTCCCCGAATCAGAGCAAGGTTTTTCGGTCGGTCGATAGGTGAGACTCCTATAAGAGTTGATTGGACTTGAGGCAAAGGAAAAACGCAATATGAGTTTTCTCCGTGGTCGTAATCGGTTCACGAGACGCACTAGTCGATCCTGAATCCTTCCAAACTCCTTCGGCAGCCGGTTCCGAAACGTTCCGGACGGAAAACAGCGAACAAGAATCACGTCGTGGATCGGGCGCGATCTGGATGAAGGAATGTTACCCTGGAATAAGGGTCGGCATCGTCGAGGCGATGGAAACCAGATGGCGTAGCGGGCGGAGGTATAATGCCGAGGGAGTTGAACAGAAGGAGGGAGTTGTTTCGGCGGACGGAGTTGGTTTCAATTTCAAATTGCCCGTCGACAACGTCTTTTACACAAGCACCCAAAAAGCTTCCTCGTACACTAGCGCTCCTGTTAGGAAAGCGATTTATGGCGGTGAATACATTATTTTGGTTTCTTTTCTCTTCTCCCTCAAGAAAACACACTTGCTCTTTCACTCATGAGACTCGTTCGGTTTTGAAAGAAGAAACGTCAGATCCGTTAACCCCTCACTCCAATCTGATGCCGTCGTGGTAAGTATAAGAGGCTCGGAGGGGAGGTGAACGACGAGGGCTGGCCGGAAGGCGGTGGCTCTCCAAAACAGTATTCGAGCACTTCTCTCCTCTCGCAGATTGTTGTTCTTCGTCCTCTCCTCTCGGTCGTCTTCGCCTTCCTTTAACCGAAAAAGAGAAAACGAGTAAGAGAGGAATGTTGCCGAGTGCAGCAACGGTTGGCAGCCTCATCACCATCGAGAAACAATCACTGATGGATTCGGCGAAAGCATGAGAACATTTCGCCGCCCGCCTGCGTCCGTGCTCACTCACTCTCTCGCTTGCCGGTCTGCCACCCGACGGGCCGCCGGCGAGGCCAATGCAAGCAAGCGAACAAGCAGCAAAGCTCACACCACCCGAAACAACTGCTGTCAGTTTGGGAGATCAAGACGGCATCAAACCCATTTCAGCGATTCCGTCCATTTGCCTCTCCACGTCGCGACCGAGATCGACGCGAGGCTTCAAATAAACTCCAATTCGTTCTGAATTCAATCCAGAACGAGCGTTTCGGACGTTTCGAGGTTTGTGATCATGAGGAAATTTCACGAGAGTCGCTTCGCACACTTTGTTCGAAAACTTCGACAACAAGGAAAACTCGGAGGTATGTTGAAGAACGCTGGAGTTTTCCTGGTTGCGGAGAGGCGCATGTCGAAATATGCATCAGAGGAAGCCAAAGTAGCTATCGCTCTGTCTACCTTTTCGAATCTCTGCGGGGAAGAATACATATCGTCATTATGTTCAAAATTAGCAGTGGCGTGACCGAGTGCCGAGCACGCAACGGCACGCACGGGTCCTCGCCCGCACGAAAAAGCAGCTTCAAAATAGACAGGTTCATCTCTTCCCGCTCTGAACCATTGTTGCTTCGTAGCTTTATTCATTCGTCAGTCAGTCAGACAGTCAGTCAAGCATGCATGCACGCGGGCAGGAAGGCGGACTGGAGAATGTCGGTCCCTCGGTCTTCATCAAGACGACTGCGTTTTTCGAAAAGTTGGCTTCTTTTCTGGTATTGTTACTAGGGGTCGCAATTACCCGGGTTATAGGACCCGGGTCCGGACCCGGGTCCGAGTCCGATACCCGGGTCCGCAATTTCTGGACCCGGGTACGAAATTTCTGGACCCGGGTACGAAATTTCTGGACCCGGGTACGAAATTTCTGGACCCGGGTACGAAATTTGGACCCGGGTCTTGTTTCATTACCCGGGTCCGGAGTTTCCAGACCCGGGTCCAATAGCTCCGGAACCGGGTATCGAGCTCGGACCCGGGTCCAAATCTATTACCCGGGTCCGGAAATCTCGGAACCGGGTCCAAATTTCACGGACCCGGGTATCGAATTCAGACCCGGGTCCAAATCCATTACCCGGGTCCGGAAATCTCGGACCCGAGCCTGGACTTTCGCTCTAGGGGTCCCACTACCCGGGTCCGGACCCGGATCCAGGAACCGGGTATTGCGACCTCTAGTCCAAAAGTCCAGGATCGGGTCCGAGATTTCCGGACCCGGGTCTGAATTCGATACCCGGGTCCGTGAAATTCGGACCCGGTTCCGAGATTTCCGGACCCGGGTAATAGATTTGGACCCGGGTCCGAGCTCGATACCCGGTTCCGGAGCTATTGGACCCGGTTCCTAGATTTCCGGACCCGGGTAATGAAAGTGGACCCGGGTCCAAATCTCGTACCCGGGTCCAGAAATCGCGGACCCGGTTCTGAGAATTCCGGAACCGGGTCCAAATCTGCTCTCGGGTCCAACTACCCGGGTCCGGACCCGGGTCCAGGAACCGGGTATTGCGACCCCTAATTGTTACACCAGGCTCCAGAACATTAGAATGACGGAAACAACATCCTACTCGCGACTTAGAATCGGATCCGAAATGTTGATAGTAGATCCATGTTCCGCCCGTCGATGTTCCCGGACGTAACAAGGACTTCGAAAGCGAAGAGAAAGCAGAGCGAACCGCTCGGATTGGCTTCTCGAATTACAGCGTTTTCCGCTCATAGATTTTGATCGTCGGATCCCTTCCATCTTTCCTCCAACTCCGGAACTCGGTCGAATTCGCTGCTGTATTGATTCGCGTGGCCTGGTAACGCGAGACGTTAATAGCTACACAGTCGTCTGGTCGTACGACAATTAATCCGCGAAGATTTCCTCCGGTTCTCGACGATGATCGTAGTCGAAACGATAATCTCAAATCGAAAATTCGAACACCTCCATTTTTGTTCTCGAGAAGTTGAGCGAACGAATTTCAATTTCGAATCTCCAACAAGAGGAGAAGCCGACTCGGAGGATGACAGGAGACAGCGTTGATCGCCGCCGAACCAAAGGCTGGTGGTATAGTAGAGCATCATCAGCGGAACAAGTTGCGAGCTGCGCGGCGCGGCGTGGTGGTGGCAGCGGTGGTGGTTTGATTCAACGCCTGAATTCCAGCGGGTTCTGAGCGGGAAGCTATAGCCGAAAGTAATTCAAACGCGGCCTCATAGCCGCAAGCGCAGCAGAACAGACTAAAAAGTTTGAAGCTCTTCTTCTTACGACACAGACTGGAGTTGATGGGCCATGGGGAGACTATCTCTTGTGATGCGAGGAAGGCAAGGCGATGCGATACTCCTCCACCGAGTGGGGGTCAGGGAACGGGTAGAGTCTGTAGAAAACAGAACGAGAGGAACGAGAAACAAACGCGACTTAGACGGAGAGAAGGCGTAATTGCTAAGAAGCAGCTGAGGCAACTTGAGCAAAACACTTTATTCTCCTCCTCCTCCGTCGTCGGCGGCGGCGGCGGCCGCTCCTTCTCCTTTTTCCAAACACCAACTGAAATAAGCCTTTCTCTGGAACAGACTTCGAGAGCGCTATCGACGCGAGGAAAGCGCGCCTTGGACAAACACGCATGCAGAAACGGGAAAAACTTCAATGATTAAAGTGATGCTGCCGTAGTTTGCCCATCTCACACGAATCATGGAATCAGAATGTCGCGTTGGGAAAATGAGACCAAAGTTTTACCACAAATGGTCAACTTATCGAACGCTGTTTCATCTCCGGGTTGCAGGTTATATCGAATCGAAAGTAGGCTTAGGAAGGGGATGAATTGATGGATCGGAGCGGGGTCGAATAATCCCGCAGAATGAGATTCGTTCGACAATCCGAACAGGAAGCTTTCCAGCACGAAGGAGAGAGGAAGCAATGCTTGTGCGGTGATTACGGAGGTGGAAAGAGACGGGTCATCGAGAGGGAAGACAACGAAAGGATTCTTTGTCCTTTTTCGAGAGGAGATCGAAATCTACAAGACTTCGTTTGAGTTCAGCGAGCCGGATTCTTTTCAACGACTTGCCTTTCAGTTGGATGACATAAGCACTGCTCCCATCGCAGAACGGATCCGGTCGTTTCTTTTCTCGCTCTTTTACGCAGCTATTTCTCCCGGAATACTTGAATCCGAGAAGCATAGAGGCCGTACGGTCTGCGAGACGAGCGCTCGTGGATCGAAGCAAACTTGAGCGCGTTGTAGTAAGGCTTCGTGTCACCAGTTCTATTTGTTCCTCCTCTTCCGTCAGAAAATATGCGGTTTAGGCCTTTGGATTATGTCTGAGTGAGTGAGGTTTGGGAGGCCCTGACAGGAATGGATTTCTCGCTGCGACATCGGAATCATTTCTGGAAAGATAATGACGATTACATCCCGATAGTGATCGTTAGCGGGCGGAGGAAATGAGTGCCGTCGGCAAGAGGAAACGATGATGGAATCGTCTCCGCCGAAGGTATTCTGAATCCTGTGTCTCCAAATCTTCCAGACCTTCACAGATTGGAATTTCTGAGACCAAGTTCAACTTCGAAAGACAGCGGTTTTGCTGAAACATCCAAACGCAGACGAGCCCCAAGCCTCAAATCCTGCCATTCTTCTTGCGCAAGGATTTCCTCGCTCTTTCGTCTCTGTTTTCTCGATGCCTGGCAGGATGCAAGAAGCGATCGCGTTCGCCGCAATAATTATGCTAACTAACGAAGGCTACGCTTTTTGATGGGTATATTTATTTATTAATATAATAATATGCTAATATCGGTTCGTCGTCATCTTGTCTTCCTTCGTTCGCCGCATAACAGTTAGAATAGTTAGCGACTTCGACGAACGGGCGATATCAATACGGACCAGCATTCTGTTACGCCTCTGCTGCTCGACAACCCGGGCTCAAAGGAGAAAGCCAAGAACCAAACCCGAAAGGTGAGAGAATCGGTCGTTCCGTCGACTCCTCAAAGGGGACCTGCGACGACCAAGTTGGACGAGTTCTCTCGCCGAAGGAGAACGAGTTGTTGGAGCGGAGAACTTGCGCCATGCTGAAACGCCTTCCTACGTTGAAACTCATGAAGCAACTTTCAAAACGTTCTCCTGGCGCCCTTCGCCCTGTCCGCCTCCATTTCGGTACTCGCCTCCGAATCGTGCACGAGCTCTTGTTTACCTTGGAGTTCGCCCTTCTGTGTTTACTCGTGTGACGCCTCCTCACGACGTTTCCGTCTTTTTGGATGTGTCAGCCGACTGCTCGACTCGACTCGAACTCCTCGACCGCAACCTCGACTTCTCGCTCGGGTGTAGTACTTGAGAATGGTAGTTGAGGGAAAATCACGCGAGGAGAACGCTTCCCCTCTCATAAACAATGCGACTTATGCGACAGTTCACCTTGGAATTTATGACACCAAAGGCTGTATCGTAAAGTGTTTTCTGCTCTCGAGCTGCACAACTTGGACGGCCGGCTCGTTTCTCGCTACTCGGCCGCTCGGTTGGTCCGCAATCGAGTCCGAACCTCCGACTCGGAGTTTAGAATGTCACGTAGTGCTTTGTTTTTGGATCAGCATAGCCTTGCGGCTGACTTTTCTTCTTGATTGCTTCAATCTTTCTGTTTTTCATGGCCAGTGAATCCTTCTCCGGACTGGAACTCTTCCCTGCTCGGGCCAAATCGGTTCTCCTGAGCTTTTCAGGAGAGTGAATACGTTAGTTGGTCAGATCGATCCTGTGACTTTCAACTGGCCGTTTTGATCATTGATTCCACGTTTTTAGAGAATTTTGTGTAAATCTAAGAAATAAGCATGGGTTACAATGACTGTGCAGGGAGACCGAGTAAGGAAAATCCAGAATGGAGGAGGTGTCGTTCGCGCCAAAAGGGGATCGGAGAGAAGGGCGGTGAGTGAGAACTGGGCTTGTTGAGAAGAAATGGCGACCGTGGAAAAATGAGGCGAGGCTGTTGATAACAAGTAGGCTTTTCGTTTCAGAGCCTGAGCTTCAGGGGATCCCTCGCTCCTCTCTTCCTTCCCCGTTCCGTCATGAAACGCCCGTCGTCGCCAACAGGGTGGCAGCATATGCAAGCGCTGCGGCGCGAGAGCCTCTCGATGCTAATACATAAAAAGCAATTTAGATCCGTTCATGCGACAAATTTGATATAGAACACGGCAACAGCGGCTGCATCTAACAGCCTCCCTCTCTTTGCTTCCCCCTACCTCTCAAACCGCTCGCTGTCTCTCCCGGCCAATCGTTGTTCTCGTTTATTTCATCCTTTTCTTCGTTCGCTGTAGGGAAAAAAAAAACACTCCCTACAATAGTGCCACCCTGATTCCCCTTCGCCAGTTTTTTTTTTTTCGGTAGTCGCCAAAACGCCTACTGATGCGTGTCGAGCTCGCTAAAAAATAAATAGAGCGACTTTTTGTCAGCCGCGTTGTGGGAACTCACAAGAAACTCGAGAAGCCATTTCGTCGCGCCAAGCACGATGAGAAATTTTCTCGTTAAATCACTGCTCCGATTTTCTCGAATAGTTTCTGATTCGCTGCTCGAGTTGGGCTCCTCCGTTTCTGAGAGGGTTCTTCTCGGATTTCGAAAACTTTTCTTTCCCGTTCGCACTCCGAAATCATCAGGTATCGTCGTTGGATACACAGCCTCAGCGATGTCTGTCCACAATGTTTGCGTATCTCGTCAGCAACACAGTGGTGAGACCGAACCGCAAACCGACGAGCTCGATCAGCTCTCAGCAAACTGTGAATCTTGTGCTTGCTTTCTCCTCTACCTTCTCCGCCTTCGAAGAGCGGGAACATCGTTGCCGACGTCCGCGGAACGGTTGGTTTTACTCGTGGGAGAATTTACTTGATGTTCGTGTTTGACGAGCGAGATTTTCTTTCCCGATCCAGGAACCGCCGATGGCTCGCAGCTCAACTCCATGAATCAGCAGGATACCAACCGTTCGCAGGACGAGAACTGTCCTGCGGGCCTTGTATCTTCCTTGAGAAGGAAGGCAAGTTCCAGGGTTTTCGGAAATTCTGTTGAAAATTTACAAGGTCTAATATCCGGTACGAAAACATCTCGACGGCAACTTCGTCGTCTCCTACTGGAGATTTCGCGGACCGAGTCACAGAATATTATTTTGGAAAATTCAAGTTTTCCACTTACATATATCACTAATTCCCTCTCTGGTCGAGTGATTTAGGATTTAAGCATAGAACATGAATGAAAACTTTTAGGAGAAAACCGAATGAGGTTCTTCTTGAAGTTTGGGAAACTTTCAGGCGTCAGTGCTTCATGTGTGCGCGCGCGATGCTGTGGACGTGCACGACGCACTTGCCTCTCAGTTTGAAGAAGAATCCCAACAAAACATCGAATCTGAAGTCGTCTCTGAAGTAATGATGAATTCTCATTTTCTAACGATGAATGATTACCAAGATGGCGGTTAACCTCCTCGCCCGTTCGTTCTCATCACTTATTGGGTCAGCCATCTTTAACTTGAAACTATTTTTATCCGCGAGAAGAAGAAGAGGACTCGTGGACAGATGACTGTCAAGCTCAAAGTGGTTGTTTCGGTTGACCTTCCGAGGATGAACGTAAGTGCTTTCCCGTATTGCTCCGCATAGTTCCGTTTTAGGGCTGGAGCAGCACACGGAACAACCTTTATGCTTTCAACTTCGTGAATTTTGAAGTTTCCCGACTCCTCGCCTTCCGCGACTGTTCAAATGATGATGTTGCCATGTTTGGGAAAACGCTGTTTCTGAGTTTGTTGATCTTCCGAAACCAGGATCCCGCGGAAGTTCTCCACCGAGAAGCGATTGAAGTTGCGGAACGTCGCTTAAAATTCCGTCTTGAAGGCATCCGACATCAATACGAGGCCAACAAACGATGCAACCGCAAAGAACTCCAGGCTAGTTGGATTCTTATCCTCTTCCTTTAGAAATATCATAGCTTTTCAACGTAATCGAAACATCATTCTCGATTCTTCTCGAGAGTCGGGTCTGGGCTCTCGCTGCTTGAAGTGATCGAAGTGGGATCCTCGGTTCTCGCGGTTTCCTCGATTTCTAAAGGCTTCTTTCGGCGAACCGCAGGAATGTAGCGCGCAGGCGAGGGTCGATGTCTTCCGAGAGATCTACAGCGAACTCAATAAGGTGCTCATGACTCGGCTGGTGCTGAAACTGAGTCGATTCGATGAAGCACGGGCACGACTGTCCAAAAACCGACTGAGAAGTCAATCAGCTGAGGAATCGTCTGGAGCTCCGACAGGAAATTTCACAGATCCCCAACCGCTGCCGGACTCTACGATCGCTTATCCTTACATCGTATATCGCCTCACACCTCAGCAAATCGACGAGGATCTTTTCGTTATCCGTAAGTGTTTCGGAATCATGGAGTTCCTTGTGCTGTGTGTTCCAGGGAACTGATTCCCTGATCTCACGAAGGTTTCGGAAAATCTCGCATCAAGTATATAGCGATTCACCAACTCAAGAACGTGCGTCGATGAATCAGGGAAATCATTTCGTCGCGGATCGTTCATTTGAGGACGCGCATTGTCGATTTGAGTTTCTTTTTTTCGAAATAGTGCCGCGTATCGTATTCATTCATTCCTCATCTTGACTTGAAACTGTTTAGAATTCTTGTCGAGATCTAATCTAGAAATTTCCAAACTAATTGTTCCTTCAATTTCCAGGAAGAGCGAGTGCAGCGTCAGCCGAAGCCACTTGCTCCGCGACGAGAGACGTTTGACTTGATCAAGAGTTGAGGTTTTCTAAGTTATATAGGACGAACTCAGGATTTGAGAGTTGATTCGGTATTTTCGAGTCAGGATAATCTCGAAATATCTGAAGCTGAACGATAAACGACGGGTGCCTTTTGATTTTGAACTTGGTGTTCTCAATTTCTGAGGGGGGCGGTAAAAGAATAAGTGGAAGAACGCGCGGGATGTTCACAGACCGGAAAGTATCGGTCGCGTTACAAAAACATCTGAGCGACATGCCCGAAACGCGACAGAGAGTGAGAAACTCGCGTTACACGTAATCCTAGAATGCATGGAGCCGGTAGACGCGGAATGCATCGTGAGAAAAAGGATTGGTCTACAAGAGGAAAGCACTCAATGTCCATCCATCCATATTGGGAACACCTTGACCTTCCGCCCAGGGTGTTCTGGGATGCGAGTTCCACCTGAGATCTGAATCTGTCGCATGGAACAAACGATTCACCGACCGCCTCCTGCCAACTCACCGACGATTGGATAAAGTCAGAGAGCCTCGGCTCCACGAGGTCGCGGCTCCTCTGTTTTAAATGCTTCGCTGATTCTTGTGTTTTCGTCAGTCCGTTCCTCTTTCTTTCCTTCCTTCCTTCCTCCCTCTTTTCCTTCCGAATGAGCCCGCTACAACTTCCTGGGTTCGGGTTCCAACGAAGAACAAGAGCGAACGGGAACCGCCACAGAGAAGAAATCCTCTGAAAAAAATAGCGTTTCGCTCCGACTCTCTCGCTAGTTCTTGGATCCCCTGGAGACGATGTCAAGGAGTAATAAATATGCAAAACAGGTGGCGGAACATGTGAAATTGTCAAAATGCTCTATTCTCAGACTGCATGCTGTTAGCGGTGACAGGAACGTCCGAAGCATTTTCTGAAGAGCCCGAGGGAAAAACTCCACACATTGACCCGATTCTCGATCGCAGCACGACAAATAAGTGAGCTAGGTGTCAGTGTGTTGATCGGTAACATCTCCAGCTCTGAACTGTGGCTGACTACCGACTCGCTTTGTTTTCTGCTCCTTGAGCTCTTAATGCGATTGCCGTGCTGGGATGAATACATTGTTTGTTTTTCACGTTTGTGTTTCGCCCTTTTCCCTTTGTTTTCCCCTCGGCTTGTCCGGGAGGAGAAGAAGGAAACTGTTTGTGCAACAACGAGCACCCTGCCGTAGACTGAGAGAACCGAAGATCAAGGAGTTGTAGTTCCTTGATCCCGAGAAGCTGGAACCTCTCTGCTTCTCTTTGCAGCGGAGAACGCTCGTATTCTGTCTCCAATCTGCTCTTGTGAAAGCTTTCTCGAGAAACTGAAGAAGAACAACAACACACCGAGAGAGACTCTGACAACCTGGCAAAACGAGGGAACCGACGCAGAGAGAATTGATTCTCGGATAGCAAGACGAACGTTCCCATGTTCGATGCGAGAGCTCTGCATCGAAAAGAGCCAAGGAACGATATCAATGCATCCGAAACCGCGAATGATGCAGGCGCTGTTTGCCATCGACAGATCAAAAGTGAAATGAATTCGACGTCCAAGCTGGAAACGCCGGCCGCAGCCGTTCTCGACGATACATGGACCGAGTTCGATCGCAACGACTGCGAGGTTACCTGCCGGAACAAGGAGTAGAGCTACGATTCTCATCTGAGCACATTTGCATTTCAAATCCGTTCTCCAGTTCATTTGCCTCAAGTCCCTTTGTTCGGAATCCCTCCCTTCGCCAACGACTCCTGATTCGGTTTCTGAACTTCTCCGGATGTCGGCTGCCTTTATCATCGACCTACATGGATTTAGTCCGACTTCGAACCGCTGCTTCGTTCTACCTTGTTCCGTGCAAGGGAGGAACGCGTACCCTGGTCACATCGAGAATGTCCGAGTTCCCAAACTTTCCTCAAATTTACCTACTCAGAAATAGGAAGACTCCGATTATAGCGCGAAACGCATGCCTATATTCTGGGAACTCGTTTCCAACGTTCAAGCCCTCAACATAACATCTGGCTCGCTCCCAAGAAATTCCTTGTTATCAGCGAGAGTTGAAGTGTGAGCTCACTTTGTTTATTGCGTATTTCGTAAGGCGGTTTCGCAACTTTACAGGGTCAGTGGAAGAGGGCTATCTCTCGAGGATCCCGGCTCGCTAAGGAGGTGAAGAGTACTTGGAACCCACTGAGAGGTTCTAGACCACCTTTGCGAGAATAACTGCTGCGTAATCCTGAGCTCTCAAGTAACTCGAGAGTATTTCGGAAGTACCTCCTTTCCGACAGAATGCATTCCTTCTCGAATTCGGTTTTCTCCCTGGAATCACAGATGAAGTTCTGCTGCTTTCTTTCCACGGCTACGACTCTCAAGGTGGTTATTCTGATACGGCAGTTTGCTTGATAAACCATTCTCCGATCCACACCTCGTTATGCATTGATCTGCCCCCCCCCCCCGTGCGAATGGACAAATTTCGGAGACAAAAACTCCTAACAGGCGAATTCCTGTCATTCTTCGGATGGACGAAGATCCAACAGCTGATTAGTCCCAACGATCCTTTCGGAGCCCGGTCAGAGGAGGGAAAGTGTTGGGCAAAAGGTTGGGGACGAGATCTGGAGGGCGGCGTTTCCCGCCATCGCATACTTCCAATTGACTCCTCGCTGTACGTCGGATGCTCACGATCGATTTCCTATAATCGTACCACCAAGACTCCAACACTGCCACCAACGGCTGCGGCAGCACTACCACTGAAGGCATCAACCAGTCAGTTAGACAGTCCGTCCGTCAGCCAGTCCTCAAGTGAGGCGCGAGAGGCATCCAGACAGAGCGGCATCAGGGCTCGCGAAGCAGTTGCATCCAGCGTTGCGTAGGGCATCTGTTGGGCCACTCTTCTGCAGGAGAGATCTGGCAACGTTTTTGCGATTTTTTCCTCATCATATCCTCCACTCCCCACTCTCTCGACAACCCCCTCAACACTGTCTCTATCGCCGTTCCTCTTCTTTCCGCAGTTCGAGACTTACCCGCCGGGAAGGATTGTTTGGATGTACAATCTAACTGAATCCTGGGATACAGTCGTTACACAACATTGTTTGACGTTATTTTACGGATGTTCAGCCTAGGTGCGTAAAGCGCATTCGAGAAGTGACCGAGTATTTCGAATTGGGAGCAGAGTTGGAGCAGCGGGAAGACATTAATTGATATAAAGTGATCAAGAGTCAAGTAAACGAAAGTTGCGTACGTCTCCCTGCCACATCGACTAACTGACTCGCTGGCAAGAGGAATCGTTGGCTTGTTCGCTCTTCGTTCATCTGATAGCGGAGCGACTGGTTCATGAGGGTGCATAAGTAAACATCATTCACTCATTGACCCTGACGCCGCGCCGGCCGACAAATCGACTAAGCGGGTCAGCAATGAGGGTTCGCGAGGAGAAACAAGTGGCCAAAGCCGCGTTTAGGTTTCCGAATGCCGATATTATGGAACTGTCCATCGCGCAGATCTGTTGTTCGGAAATTCGCACGAATCGGGGAACTCCTGTAACCGACAAGCAGGTGGCCTTATCGATTGGCATTTTCAACATTGTTGTGAGAAAACTTCGTGGAGAGTGAGGCCTCAGCTCCATGAATTCCTTTCGCGGTCAAACTTTGAAGGCAGAGATCAACCCCTGGGATTCCAAAGTTTCGCGGATTTATTCTTGGCTCTATAACTCGTCCATCAACAACTGTATGTATGTTAGATTTATCCATTTTCGACGAATGAAATGCACGGCAGAGGAGTTTCGATGGAAGATTTCAAGTTCTTCTCGGAAGAACCGAGTCAGTCATTCTATACAGCTTGACGAGACGCCGCCGGTTTCGTTGGACCGACATTCGGTATTTGTTGAGCTTGATATTGAAGTAATGATATCGTTTCGCAATCATTTCGCCGTGTTCCTGCTCAATGAAGTTCTGGTTCAAGAAGAGGAACGAATCGTTCGAGATCCTAGCGGAAAACGGAAATAGCAAGGAAGATGTACCGTGTATCGCTAGTGAAGGAAACCTCCAATCACTGAGGAACCTCGTGATTAATGGGCACTTACCTCTAGAAGTCCTCGAGGAAGATCATCGAAAGCAGCAATTTGACGTGCCACTATTTCTAGCTTACTCTGCTGACGTTTTATCCGTTGCTCGATGGTTTCGAGCAGACGTTGCCACGCGTACTCTTCGCTCTGTGCCGATTGCAAGAACTTTTCCCCATCCGTGCTAAATTCACTTTCATGGAGCGGAATGGGCTTCGTGGGAGGACTACTCGACCTGTAGTCAACTAAACGAGCTTGGGATATCATTGGATCGCGATGGCGTCGCCTCAAATTTTATTCGGGCGATCTACTCACTGGTTTGCCGGGGATTCTCCAAACGCATCGAAATCGTTGTTTCGGCGCGAGAGAGATGGTTTTCATCGAGTCACAGTTTGTACTTGTTCTGCCTTAATATTTTCGGAACCTTACTTCGTTTCCCACGAGGGGACACCCACTTCTCAACAAGATAGGGAGCATGGAAACCATCCCTGTAGTGAAGACGTGAAGTCTAGCCTTCGTCAAGGTGGCTGTGGCACCACCGACTGCTACTGACTGTTCGCACCATTCGGCCGGTCATAGAATTTCTTTAGCTTCAAGATGATCAATTCAAAATGCCATTCAGGGAGAGCAGCGAAGACATCTTGAATAAGCGACAGTGGCAAACCGACGATGTTCTAAGAATAACGCTAAATGTTACTTTGAGATTTCGGACAAACCGTCTGAGTCACACTGAAAGTTTCCGTGGGAACACTTTCCGCTATAAAATTGCTTCAAGTCAGTCTGGCAGATAATCAAATTGTACGAAGAATTCGCGCAGGTAAAACGCCATTTCATTCCAATCATTTTTCTAAGCTGCAGGACTCCGCATCTACTCGCAATTTTACTTGGCTAGTGTCTGGATTGAAGGGATCAACTCGTAATGTTGAGGGAAGCGAAGGATTCTATCAAGCAATGAATCAGTGAGAACTGAATCCCTCATTCCTCGACGAATACTTGCTCAATGAAAGAAGAGTCACGAGTCAAGGATCTTCTCTCATTTACTGAATGAAATTTTTCTGATTTCTTTGGACTGAAACGAGTTTTTCTCCTCGGGTTTTGCAACAACGCGACAAGACTGGGTCGAATGAATCGCACACTGATAATAATGGAGGATTGCCGATATGAAGTTTTCAGCTCCCGTCCTTGTTGACGATTCGAGATTGGAGACTTTGTCTCAACGGCATCCAAAACGGGTGTCCATTCGCGAATTTCCCACTTGTATCCACAGTATGCACATTCCATGTTCTGTTCCGCGATTCTGGTTACACAGGACGACTTGATGGTTGACATGAGCAGATAACAAACACTTTCACGCACTCTATCACCATCTCCACAGGGCAGCATTCATCACGAGCGTTGTAGATACTGATGATATTGATCTTGTCTTGCGCCACGATCGATCGCAGATGCTATGAATTATATCCAGTGCAGATATGATCACAACATGCAATGATGAGTTCCGAAGATTCGGAAGACTGATTCGATCACCCTAGATAATGGATTTCTATTCTACTTCCACGTTGAAGTGACCTGTTCGATGATTTTCCACGAGGCATCTATCATCCTCTCCTGACTTCCGTAGTCCCAAACCTGCTCGGCCATGTAATGAGGGACCCCTACGTGTCTGTGGTAGATGCCTAAAAAAAGAGATGGATATTGGACAATAGCCTATGCCGCTACCTGACATTTATGAAGCAGCTCGAACCGGGTTTCTTGTTCACCTGTGGCATGGTTAACTTTTTCTGTGGCGAGATTCACTATTATCGAGTGACCGAATGAAGCGTCCAAACTGTTGAGAGAGACATGGAAATTCCACAGGAAAGACAGCCAACTATGTGAGCGAGTAAACTTCGAATCGACGAAGCCTGCAATAGAGTTCAATTCGATTGATTGGATTCGCTAAAGTGGTTTAATCCGCTCCTCACGCCGCATCCGGTGCTAGCGCGGAACGTTCCAATACTCTATGCATCGATACCGACCTGGCTCAACGCCGTATACTTTCTTACGGAACTCATCCACGTTGCGGGCCAGCCAGCATGTCCACATGTTCAGCATGAGTTTTGTGTTGGCGTACAATTGGTCCACCGATGGGTAGCGACTCCGGTTCAAGGGTAAATCTAGAAGCCGCCAGATACAAACGTTGAGGGCCATTCGTCTGATGGCACAGCCATCAAGAAATCCATATGAAGTCATATTCAAGAGTGTTATTTTCTTTGAAACATTCACGCTGGAAAGTGCGCGAGTGATTCGAAGTTTACCATCGAGGTCGATCCAGCCTCGTCGATGACGGTCAGATGAAACATTGATGATTTTTGAGCACGAGTTTTTGGATGAAAGACAGCCTGTGAAATGGAGAACGGATTATCGTCGCAGTTTGTGCTCGAGAATTTAGATATCAGCGCAGTTCCACGTGCGAATCAGGCTCCGATGGCGGAAGAATTGGAATCCATTCCTCCCGAGTGTCTCTTTGGGGCGACATAAGTACCTGATTCCATGAGAAGACCCGTCAAATAAAACGGTCCAAGATAGTTCGTGGCGAACGTTACTTCGATGCCTTCTGACGTCAAGGTCTTCTGTGCTGGAGGCAGGATGGCTGCATTGTTGATCAAGACATTTATCTGAACTTCTTTGGCTTTCAAACGATCCACTAGAGCTTTGATCGAAGAAAGCAAACTCAGGTCAGCCTGGAAGTGGGGAAATGCACACTTAGAATCATTCTATCAATCTCCGCGGAGGAATCGGATCTCCGCGATGTGGCTCGTTCGCTCATAAAATCTACTCAGATGTTGAAAATAACAGAATTATGAGAGAAAATATGGTTTAGTCTCACAATCTCGAATTCGAGTCTGTTCGCTGCCTCGGGAACACTTTCTGCAATTCTTCTGACGGCCTGAAGCGCTTTCTGCTGACAACGACAGACGAGTATAATCCGCGCCCCGGATCCCGCGAGATCGCGAGCAGTTTCAAATCCGAGCCCTGGAATGGCAACGATAAGCTGTTGGAGAACGATCACGATCAGAGTATGGCGGATTTAACATCAGACGTTTCTCTCTAAAGAGCTGCGACACTGAAATTATAAAACTTTGTGATTCGTTCCAACCAGAGTCCGAAGAACTTCTGCGACCCCTCAAAATGTCCGAACGTTCTGTTGAGAGATCGCGCTAATATCGAAGCTATGAGGTAATTAGTGCGAGTTACGAAATTTTTCAACTCAGCTACCAAGGTTCCGTAAAACTTTTAATAGAGACACAGAGAGCGAGCCCGCGAGCGGTCTGGCGTGCTAACAGCCGATAGAAAACCTCAGCGTACTTCCTCGGCCGCTGTTCATTAAAACTCTCCGATATTCTGAGAGCTTGTTCAACATCAATATTAACAATGATGCGACGACAACAAAAGCAACAGTAGCTGCAGCAGCAACAAGCTCGTGGCAATGCGCAGAATTAGTTAAATCGATTGATGGATGAATCGATCAAATCGGATAACGCCCATGGAAATGCTCGACGTCTTGGAGAGCACTGCTTCATAGTTTCGAAACGGCTCCGATTATTAAATACGGACAAAGTGAGGGCGCAAAATGTGGAAAAGATTGAAAGAAAATGAGTTTCCATCGACTCTGGAATAGAATTGAATCGAGACCCTAATCGCGCGGAACCCTGACATCCGGTAGACATCAATCACCGAAAACGGAAAATGCTCAAATAACGAGGGAAGAAAGAGGAAAACTCAAACACTCACCGGCATTGGCGCCCGTTATCAAGACAGTTGTGCTACCCATCGTCTTCTGTTCGGCCGCGGCTCAGAAACGGCACCACGCTAAGCTGGTGCCAGAGGGCGCTACAGGCAAGGACACCAGTCGCAGTCGGTCGTACAGATGGTCCTCACGTAACGTTTAATATGTTTCTTTCGCCAGAAAAAGGAGAAACAATCCTCGTTCGGGATGACGGAAACAGAAGCCCTTCCTCATGAATAAAGGACTTGGGACAAACGTTATAATTCTAATCAGCCGCTATCCCGGATGGCGTGAAGGGTACGATTAAAGTGTCAAGCATCCGGGATGAGAGCCAAAACAAGTCTTTGTTTTGTAGAGGAACCGCACTGATCCAAGTTACGCAAAACGTCATCGGTGTACTTCTGTTTTCTGATTCAATCTTTTAGGACATTTAGGCTTATCTGCACAACCGCATGAAAAGTGTGACACCCGTAAGCTCAGGAATCGCAATGTTCCGGCATTCGCTCACGAAGCTCAGTTGAGAGTTGATATTTTATTTAATATCAATGAGATACTGTCGGCCCATCGTAACAAACCTGGCGGTGTTTTATTCATTTCGTTGTTCGTCAACCCGCAGTCGCTTCCAACATGACGTCAGTCGCGTTTCTGTCACGCTCTTCGCTGTGTCCGACTTTCCGTGAAGAGCTTTTTCAACGGCTTGAAATCCCTGACAATTGTTACAGCAGACATTCTACCAATGTTCTTCCCTGAATCCTTATCTTGCGTGTATTTCGAAGTTCCATCGAGCTTACTAGCGACCAGCACCTACTCTTCGATCAAGCGAATTCTCAAAATCACGTTTGGGACATTTTCCATCGACTCTCGAGTCAGCGTTTGAACTATTTCTCGACATCTGTTCACATATGCCAACTGTAATGGAACACCTAATTTTCCGCTGTATCGTCTTTGATTTTGTCTTCTTCTGCACATTCCGCATACTTCCCATCCATCGCATATTGTAAGATTTCTAGGGACAGTTTCCCGATCCAGTGCGTTCCAATGTTCCATCTCCCATGTTTTCCATGAATGAATGACGGCAGTTGTACATAGTCCGTGACTTTGCGTCTTAAGAGCAAAACATTGTTTGTGGCCATCGAAAGTCCTTCGCCGGATAAGCAAAACGGCGGTTCGGATTAACAGTGCAGCGCGCGTAACGAGAACAAGCGTTCAGGTTACGCAACGCACTTTTTCGTCCATGGCTCTGACTGAATCGTTCGCATTTTCTGGCTTCGGTTCTCCAGGGTTTCCAACTGCAAGGGTGATGGGTGTGATGAAATTTCTTTTGAGGAATGTACATATGTTGAACAAAGCAATAGCAGAACTAAGCTCGGATGATATGGGGGAAATAGTGATGGGATCGAAGATGAACCGACGCCTAGCGGATGATTTGCCCAAAAACGCCGGAGAAAATATGAGAAAGGGCCAATCATCGAACTTCGTAGTTTTGACACAGAAGATCATATAAGAACTTAATCTAATAATCTGTTCATTCCAACGAAAGTGTGTTTTTCCGTCGCGCTCTGAAGACTCTTCGGCTCTCTCCCATTGATCCTCAAAATTATACGGCTTTCTTATTCATACGGATCACCTCGCGATTTGGTGATCCGTTCTCAATGAGTGTGTGATAACTCCAAACGACGACAATGACAACAGCGACCATATTCGCAAAAGATGGCGCAACGGAGAACCGAGAGAGAATAATAAGTGAACATGAAGATTCCGACGGTCACATTCTCATACATATGTGATCGTTAATCAGGACAGCCGAATGTTTTTGTGTTCACAATCAGAGTTCATGAAGAATCTCCCGACGGCTGTTTTCGTTATAACATGAAGAAGCCGTGATTTGTATGTGGGCGGATAGGCCTTGTTGCAGTCGATTTTACGCCCCATAAAACTCTAATCATAAATAGCAGCTTTAATATCTTGTAAAGAGTGAGAAAAACGGATAAAAACAAAGAGTATCAAATGGTACAGTCTGCTGACGCGATAAAATTTCAAGATAACTATCAGCGCATTTCTATTAACTCGATATCGACCAATATTTTTGAGGCGAACATTTTCCACGTTAACTTTATACCTTCCGTTGGATTTCCAGAAGTTCTCTCTGATCGAAGCCTCAGCGTTTGTGAACGAAATTCATGGATCTACCATGGGTGGACAATTTTTGTTGCAATTGCGATGATAACACGTGCCTGACTAAATCCGTCGTCGGGAAATATTGTCTTCTACATAATGGATGCGCAGACGTTGGCTTTTGTGCCATGCCGAAACCAATAAAGCTCGGTCAGTGGACAGCGTGCCCAGCTCACGATTGCGAGCCCGATGCGGGGTCGGTAAGCAACTCGACCGCTTGCCTGGACGCTGGGTTTCCTCTTCATTTCCGCACGGAATCCACTCAGATTAGGGACAAGATTACGTTGATGCCATATTGCATTCTGCCGCCGTACCTCGAGCGTTCGTTCGTTACCTGCTCGCAGGCTTATCTTCAGATCGAAAACGTAGCATTATTGTGAGACATTGCAAACGCCAGCTGTTTCTTTGTGATTGGAGAGGAATAAGCAGCGGACTAGCGGAATTACGAAGCCGCAACGGGAGCCAGCGGTAAAGAGTTAGACATGCATTGCGCCTGCACTCTTATGGGCCGAGGAAGAACAATCGTTCTTTCCTCTGTCTCTTTTTCTCGCTCTCTGTTGAGCGGGGACGAACGAAAGCAAAAGCCTCCGTTCTCGAGACAGGTCCGCTGCTGAAAGATGGGATTTCGTGTGATTTCTCTCGAAGTCTTACAGAATTTTGTTCCCGAGACCAAGCTGTGCCGACGCCGCGTCGTCAAGCGAAGTTTGTGGGTCCCGCTATCGGGATTCAAAGCGCTTCCCGCTCGACGATTTCGAGGGGACGCGGATTTCAAGGAAAGTATCTTCGGCGGTATCTAAACAAATTTCTCCCGAAGTCAGAGATAGCGCGGAGATGGAGGGTTCCGTTGCGTGACAACGGTGTAATTCTTCATAATTCTTCAGAAACATCGCTTTCGCTCGTCCTCGACATCATCTCGCAATCTCAGTTCCGCTGTGCATGCGATTAGCTTGACGAGTTCGATGTTCGCTGCAGCGAATCAAACAGATCGAGTGCCCTCCCCTCCCCCCCTCCCCTCCCGTATTTTGCCATCATACCGCCGTTTCCATCTCTGTTTCGATTTGATTCCCGCTTCGTTCCCGTCTGATGTTTGCGACGAGCCGTTCAACCGCGCAGTCGACTTTCTTTGCGACAGACCGGTCGGGATCTGTGGAATAGTTTTGATTGCCTCTCATTGTCGTTCGGTGACCAGGCGGCTTCGAGCTCAGAATGCGGCCTCCTTCCATGTCTCCATGTAACGCTCCTGGGGGAAAACAATGTCTTTGGGTCTTTCTGTTTTGTCGAGAAGGAACCTACTTCAACACCCGCGTGCATCTGCCTCGGAGGACGCACTACCCCGAGAGACTGACACCGATATCGCTCAAAGCAGCGGACTGAAAGAAGCTGATCAGTTCCTCCGGTAAGCTCTGTGTTCATGGAAAAACGTGAAATCAATCAATAAGAGATGAGATGTAAATAGAATGAAGTACAAGAGTCTCAAGATTCAGAGCAGGGGCAGCTTTTGAACTTTCCGTGGAATGACTTCTTGGAAGAGCGTGCTCGACAATTGAAAGAAACACGGAATCTCTCTGTGTATTCGCGACAAACTTTTACACCTGTCATCGGCTCGGCTTGTTGTACATGGGGTTTCCGAAAAGGGCTCAGACCCTGCCCCTGGCTTTCCTGACTAAAAACTGATATTCCTGTTTGTATCCATAAGTGGACATTACCGGTGGTGATAGTTTGAGACGTGTTGCTTGCACATGCGTCTTAGACTGGGAGTCTTCTAACTTTTGTCGGCTTGAACAATGTGTGTCTGACAAAGACATAGGCTAACCAAACCTTCCGCGGCGCACAGTGGGCCTGCAGATATTGCACAACGCAAAAAGTGCGCGATTGGCCCGCCAATAGCTTACGGTTGGCATACGAGTAGTGCACAAGGGCTCTTCGGGCGCCGCGCCGGCAGAAGGTATGCGGTGGGCATACTGTGCACCCAGTGGTAGCGCACAACGGCTTCGCCGGGATCTCCAGATTGCGCAAAGTTCGTTGCGTTGCGCGTTGATCATACACGATGAGTCGCAAGATGCCTCGTGGCGTCGTGTGCACGTGGTTGCTGCAACCTACTGGATGAACACGAATGATCACGGAGGGCGCAACGACTCTTCACAGATGGCGCACAAAGCCTCACAGTCATAGAGGGCCTGTCGGAGCTCCGCGGGTTCTGTGAGAACTCGCTACGACGCATGGGCCGTCAATCGCAGATTTTGTTCACGATAACGGGGTTCGGTTTTAACGAGAGTTCCTCGAAATCGCCCATATCGTAGGTCAGCAGAGCAGATAATCGAGTTCCTTTGATGCGTCGAGTTCTTCGTTGTAGCGACGAGATTTTATAAAGGGGAAGCTACATTCAAGGTTTTGAATCGCCTTGGAAAATTGGCGTGTTGTTTCTCGATGTCCCGGTGAACGGAAGGGAACGTATACCGTTTGCTTCGGTAATGAGATCTCTTTGTCCTCTGCTGCCGTTGCTCCCGGCGCTGTCTCCTGATCCTCCTCCTTCCTGTTCACAATACACTCAAAGCCTCATCGCCTCTTGAAAATTGTTAACGACCTTGCCCCGCTGCAGCTGGAGCGGCAGCATCGGAGCAAACTCGTCTAAAGCCCAGTCATCAGTATAATAAAGAAGGGAGGACCACTACTGGCGGCAGTAGCGGCTCGGAGGAGGCTATTCCTCGCTCGCTCGCCCGCTGGTATGGTCGGCCTTCAACTTCACTGCTCGCCAGGCTTCCGAGCTCAGCTATCGCCAACAGTCAGACGGCGGACTGCCGAAGCGCTCGACCAGAGCAAGGGGTCGCCAAACCTACATCAAAGTCTCTTCACGAAAAAAACCGAACCGAAGACATCGGCCGACAATCCGCCGTTCCATTTGGAGAGCTCGACCACGAGGCGCCCCTTGCATCTTAATTTCTCGTCTTCGTACGAACAAGCTGGCAGCCAGGCAGGCGGACGAGCATACGCTTTCGCAGAAGAGACGATGTACGTCTACGTTGTTGCCACTCGTAGCAAATGGCAAAGTGTCCTTGTGTAAATATACCGCTCGCATCGCCTCGTCCCGAACTCTCGGTCGTTCCCTGTTTGCTGTCCCTGCACCTCTCGCCGTTTTAGGCCTCCGACTCCCCGATCTCGCTCATGCAACGCATTAGAGCCCTTCTATGGACTCCGCCGATGACGCAGTTCTGAGCGAGCCGTCTGATCCTCATAAATGCCAGAGGGTCCCTGGGAAGTTCCTCTCTTCCCCTAAATCAACTCTGAGAGGCTCAGGATAGCCTTTGGGAATATGTCTATTGAGGGTGAGAACTCGAGTCTATATAAAACTTTCAACCCCTTGCCTCGTGTCTCCCCACACTTATCCGGGCGGCGTGCCGGGAATGGTTCGCTTAAGAGGAGTTAGTGACCGTCGATTCCAAGCAGGAGTTTGGGAATCTCGGGGAAATTACGTTAAAAACAGATCACGGATCACTCAGAGCTGTAGTTGAGCGACCGATTCGGCGAATTGAACGGAGATGGCTCCAACCGCTCACAAAGGTCATCAAAGTGTTTTCAGGAACCTCGACGCACTCGAAACTCAACCGAGCACAGCGAACGAAGGACGGAAAACACGGTGACATACCTCACCGCGGTCGATTTGCGAAGAAAACATGAACTGAATGAAAGCGCCATCTCTAGCTTGAACCGACGATTCTTGCCGAATAGTCGGCGTAGCCACAGTTTTCATAGAAAAAGGTAAAACCATATTCCTCATGAGATATCACAAAAATTCAAAACGCCCCTCTATCCATTTATGAACTCGCGTCGGAGCGACTCCCCGAACCTAACGGCAAACTCCTCGTCCAGCCTTTGATTCTTTTTGCTTAGCACGGTCCTGCCGAGGCGCGGTTTTTATTTTTCAACTCACTCTCCTCACAAGCAGCGTGATCATCATCATCAACAACCGGAAGTTGAGGTTGAGGCGCAAGAGGCGAGCGAGAATATGCAACAGCGAGAAGGGAGCTGTACAAACAACGAACGATATAAACACAATACGAAATAAACAAACAAACAAACAAAGACACGCCCCGAAGAGAGCGATCGGAGAACTCAGTTCAAAACGATAGTACGCAAAATAAACAAAGAAGCGTTCAAGCAAGAAGTCTCGAAACAATAGAAAGAGAACGGAGGGTTCTCGCAGCAAATCGGCTACATCGGCTCGACTCTTCCCCCCCCCCCACAAGAAAAAAGGTTTGATAAAGCGAGAAAACAAGGGCATACGAAGAAGGGAGAGAGAGGGAGAGGGAGGACGATATTGTTCGGGGCTCTTCGTCCCGGACGCAATGATCTGAACGCGATGCTTTTGAGCGACTATTTGTGATGAAGAGCCCGCGGGTGAAGAGTCCAATTAAAAAGATGCGTTCGCTTTCCTTGAGAGCCCCCGGACTCAGCTGAAGAGATGCAGCCGCTGACAACGAGGACGACGAAGATGACTACGGCCCCGAGATAGAGACGGGACCATCGAGAGAGAGAGAGAGAGAGCAGGAGGGGGTCAAAGGCTCCCCGAATCGGCCGCAACGCCTGCGGCTCGCGCAATCAATGCTAAATTGGCCGAAGAGAGATGCGCGCCTCGCTTCGCCCCTCAGCCCACTTGCCGCTATTTGCTCCGGCCACCAGCCAAGCAAGCGATCGAGCCCTGACTCGAAATTCCCACAGCGTTAATGAGGAAGAGGCGCAACGACGTCATTCGGAAGTTCTGAGGTTTGGTCCCGGAGGCGCGAAGATACAACACGCATCTCGCTATCATCTCGTTGATTCCAGAGCTGGCGGAACCACCGCCACCGATAAGACGGCAAGCGACATTTCCCTTCTCTTCTGATTTCCTTTTCAAATAGCCATTCAGAGGAATGAGAGAGGATTGAAGGGACTAAGCGGATGGAATTACGCTGTTCTAGTCTTCCATCCCTCGATCGTGGAGTAATGGGGCGCGTGAAGGGAACAATATACAAACAGATCCTCGGCGAACGTTCCTCCCAGGAGCCTCGCATCATCAAAACATCGTATCGAGTCGACTGCGTGTTGTTGGATGAAGTCTCCACTGACGATAGAGTTGCGACTCGCCAGGATCGAGGCAATGGGAAGAAAGTTGCGATTTAAGGTCATTGACGCCTGGGGTCAGCAAGACCGAACCGAAAAACAAACTAACAATCTATCTGACTCTTCCGCCGCCTCGTCTCCGGTATCGGAGAAGTCGAGCAAATCGTCCATTGTGGTGGTGGCTAAAGCACTCCGAAAGTGTTCCGTCTTCGGGCAGCGTTGTTAGCGCGGCGGCAACGTCGCGGCGACTGCCACCAACTTGGTTGGCGACAAACTTAGCTCGCAACTTCGACTGGCTAAGAGAAGAAGTTTACTCTCGTAAAGCATCTACTATTGCTAAGAGTCTCTCATTAGTAAGAGATCCAGCCACCACGGACTAGAGCAGGCAGCCAGTCAGCTAGCTGGCTGGCTGGCCGGCCGGCCGACGGCCTGTCGGGCGGACCGACTTCAGGCGACGATCTCAACGTTCAGCAACGGTCAGCAGCTTTTAGTCTTGACGACCACGTTGAGACGCGAAATTCGATATTAGGCCCAAACCATGTAGGAAGCTGGAGTAACTATCAGCCGTCGAGCACCACGGTCGAGGCAGCGATGCACCTGGTCAGCTGAAGCATCCTTCCTTGAGTCTGCTCGTCCCGTTATCGCACGCGTGAAACAATCAAAACCCCGACATGCGTATTTTGAAATCAAAAGTTGAGCCTCATCGAAAAGTACCCGAGGATGATGCACTTTGCCCGAGCTTACCGAAAAAGCGAGGGAATCTTTGAATCAAATGAATTCTCTCCCTTCGAGCAACAGTGTTTGGGAGTTCTCCACCACTCGCTACCGTGTTGTTTGCATTGGGAATCATTCCGAAACTACGCGGTCTGATAGCTCACTTTGTTCACGTTCTGAGCGCATCCTCCAAATCAACACAAAGTTCGGGTACGGCGCGCGGCGGTAAGATGACAAAAACCGATTCTAAGCTTCGATTTCAACATTTCAGGAAACGCTCAGATCGGGAAGTTTTAAGCTCCAATAGTCACTGGGGTATCAGATGCTCCTCGCAAGGTTGTCTTCATATAAAAACAATGTATTTCTCTTTTGAAGCGAGTCAGTTCGATAGTGGGTTCGGTTGGCCCCGGGCAGAACAAAAAACTCGTGTTTCAGAGCAACTTGCAGTCGACACGGGGATAAGGCTTGTTCTGCACAAGGAAGAAGCGCGGCGGGAAAAAGAAAGGAAAAAAACAGAGCTCAATGAGACAACGCTAGTGACACTGAATGCCCGCGGCATTTCACTTATCTGGACTGTTATCTAAGTTGTCGGCCGGTCTTATTAGTAGAACACGACCCCACCCGTCATCAAACGACAAAGCACCAATACAAATCGTTAGTTCTCAACTCTCGCGATTACTCAAGAGAGGTCTTTTTCGTTCAGACTGGGTACTCGACCCAGTACTCCTCAGTCACACGACTACAGTCTTCAAAAGAGCTCCTCCGATCGGGGTCTTTCTATTCCTCTCGCTGGGATTTCTCCTCTATGTCTGAACTTGCAGGGAATCTCTCGGATCGTGATTCCACCTCGGAATGAGCGACCAAAGAATCGATAACTGTACTCTGCATGAAACCGAAGGAACACACGAGAGATTCGATTCACGGATGGCACAGAGTCGCTCAAACTTTCATTCCTTCGAACCATTTTAGGAACCAGTGGCTCGGTTGACGAACTGTCCAAGCAAAATGATCAACTACGGATGAATTTGAAATCAACCTCCCATTGCATATCAATGAGATCACTCGAGCGCCGAACGATATTCTCTTCTTTGTCCGTTCCTCTGAATATCGAAGAACACTCTCGTAAAGAAGAACAAACGTATCTCCGTTGCACCCAAGGACGTATTTCCCGTGCTCGCAAGGATCAGTTCCCCGTGTATCTCTCCGAGGCCGGCAGTGACATGACGTTTCTTCTCTGATACAAATTCTCCCAATCATTGTCAACAGCAGAGAAAAGAAGATCTCGGGCCGATGGAAGCCCAGCGACAAAACTCAAGGATCTCAGTGAATGTTCTTGAAGGAAACTACTCCAACAGATGGAAAGCTCAAAACATTTCGTCCAAGATAAACTAGCACAGTCGGGTTCCAGTTGTGTATGAAAAAAGGGGTTTCCGAATTCATGGAATGGCCGATTTCATTTCTCATGGCAGCCAAAGTTGAGGCGCTCCCTGTCTCCTGACGCTTCCAACAAGGGATCTCTCCCAGGAAGGTTCGCTGAGCGACAACCTGCTGTAAGTTCATGAGAGCAATTCCAGAATTCCAGTTTCAAATAGACTGAGCTCAAATCTGGAAAGTCTGAAGTTAAAAAGATGATTTCCTCGATCACAGTTCACACTGGGAGAGAGTTCCCATCGTTCTCGTCTTGGAATGTACGTTACGAGATTCATCCCAGGTTATATTTTCTCATGGCACCTTTACGCTGTCCCGAAAGGCAGCTCAAAGCTCCGTCCGTCCTTGGAGTCGCATAGCTGAGATCCAATGCGGATGTTGCAGCAGCCGGCTCCGGTTCAGAACGTCGCAGTAATTTCCTAGCCGTGGAATTTCGGCATGGATCTCTTCCAAGGATAGGATTCGAATTCCATACGACGGGTTGCATCTTCAAGATTGTGAAATGAGTTTCTAATTCATTTCGCCTGCTGTCCACTGCTGCGGCCGAGCCGCCCGGATTCGAGCGGGTGAAAGCGAGGCCAGAGTCATCTTGCAATCGCAGCGCGATTGGAACACGAAGCCAACGGGTGCGATGGCGAGATGGAAAGATGAAATTCCTGCACGGATGGGAACAGTGATGATTTTTCCCCAAATCGAATCCTAAGCCACATACCGAAGTAAATTAGGCTCAATACTTTATTGAACACTCGACGCACATGTGTTGGTGGTGGACAGACCCACAGATATATATGTGGCTCCGCGACGCGACCGAATACCACTCAGCTTTTGAGACGCAGAAAAAATATAGGGTCAACTCTCTCCCTCGTGGACCATCAGTTGCCGCTCCTGCGACGGAGTTTTGTCGTCGAGTAAAAAATACAACGCAAGCGAATCCGAAAAGATTCAGTAGGAGACAATCAGAACAGTTTCCCTCGAGTTCGTCACAAGTTCACTGCCTCCGGCAATGGCTCCCTCTTCATTTGAGACACGTTTCAATGAATTTTCAGTCGTCCATCCGCCTCCTCGCATGATCTACGACTCCGGAAGCGACTGTTTTGAATCTAAAATCACTGTCGATCACTCGGTCGGTCAAAACTTTTTGGGATTTTCGATGCGATTCCCTCGCGTTTGTCGGAGGAGAACCTTTGTTGAATGTGAGCCACGTCCGCTTTCTGCTCATCGGAGTCCCCGCGCAAGTTCACTGGCAGGCACGCTGCTACTGACTTACTGCCTAGCTGGTCGGCTGACCCAAAAAGTTGGAGACCTTTCGCTCGAGTCTGCACAGTGCTTTGTGTTCGGCAGGCGGTGACAAAGACCGGCAAGGATTCAGGGGTTGAATCGAAAGCGAAAGCGAAGAGGGGACAGATCATTCGAGAGCATTGTGGGTAGAATGGGGGCACATAGGTAGCAGAGATTCCCCTGTCCGAAAGGGCGAGCTCAGTTTGCAACAGGCACGCTTTGGGTTAGAGAGGCGAAAAAACTGTTTTCTGCTTTTTCCAAGACACGTGTTCGTTGCTCGGCGATTCGAGAGCCAGCAAACCAAGCCTCACGCATGTCAGAGAAGTCGGCTCTGTGACTGACAGCACGGGCGCTTGCACAAAGCGTTCACAGAGTCAGGAACGGGAGTCAAGGAAGCGTTCTGAAAAAAGCGAAGACAGATAAACCTGGATCTTCTGCATCGTTCTCCGTCTAATTCCGAAGCAATTACACATTTGGGAATCAACGTGATGCGATCTGATTGTATTCTAGTGTTGAATGTGGAGAAGCGAGCGGATTTCACAAGAAAAAGAAACTCCCTTACTTCCGCAGAGATTCGCCCCAGCGAAGGCGAAAATTAGAAAAAGTTGGACGAAAACGAACACAGTCTTCAGATTCAAAAAGTAGGTATCTCTTCGGCAACTAGGATGAGCTTCAGAAGCCTCATAGCGGTCGATTGGGAAATCGTTGACGGACTGGAACTTCTTCCCCCCAAGAGAGACAAGAAGGAAAAGCAGTAGAGATGTCTTCAACGGGCTCGTCTTGTATTTTAATGGCCTGCTTACGACCAGCAAGCAAGCTGGAAGGAGGCGGCATGGCAGCTGTGGTGGCGGCTGTCTTCACGCAACGCCTTCGTTCTATACCTTTGGGAGAAGCCAAGAGGCTCGCTTTCTATTAGACCGCCTCATGGAGACGGTAGTTCTTCTCTACAGCTCTCGAAAGAACCCGTTGTTGACGGAGGGCATTCGGTGTCATGGGACAGAGAATGGACAGATCTGAGTTCCGAGTTTCAAAACGCCCGACAGATGAAAGCTCTGATGATGCTACGTACTCTCTCCGTCATCTCTGAAACGCGAAATCCATTTAGTTCTTCCGGCTCAAATCGATCTGAGCTTTTAGATCCTAAACGATTCACCTCAGTGTTGCCAATGCCCTATTCGCGCATTTTGCTTTCAAATTTTCGTGGGAGTCTTTGTGGAATCCGGCGATCTCCGCGAACAAGGAGTATTCCTCAAGTCTCAAATTCACCGCCCTTATTCTTTGAGCCATTAATTTCCTGATCAGTGATAAAAGACAATATTGGAAGGCGCGAGACCGGCCGCGTTTCAGTTTCTTCTATACATGTAGCACTTTTCGGAAACTTGAATCGAACTTGAATCAGCTTCTTGAAGATACGAGACTTATGATCATAATCGTCGGCAGTTTCGGTCCTATTCTTCCTGAGGAACATTCGGATCAAAGGAGAAGAGGGGATCTCAAAATACTCTCTAATGATATCATAGGACCATAACTCTCTGTTACTCAGCCGATGATCGTAACCGTCCGACCGGCATCTCGCTATGAATTTGCAAATCGAATTCGGCGGCGATTTTTTTCTATTCTGTAATAATTACGAGGATATAACATGAAACCTCCTCGCCTCTGGGATCCTTCATTGAGAACAAGAACTTCTGAACGGTTGATCGTGGATTTGACACGATCCAGCTCACGTTCAGAGAGCAACTTCTCAACAGGCAACATAGGAATTAGCGCACGTTCAACGCTTCTCTGACCAAACCGGTGAAAGTTATCGGCTCTGAATGATTGGCCAAAAAGCTCGGTCCAGCGACGATACAGGTTTCAAGCCGGAAAAACAGTGGAATCCTTATCATGGAATAGTCACCTTGTGGTGTGGCGCCGCGTCGTCGAATATGTCGTTGTTCGTCTGTTCCAGGAATGATTTATCAGTTTGATGACTCACAGTTGGAAGGGATGCCATGGATCTCTCCATTTCTATTCATTCAGCAGCTCTCAGTTTCGATTTAAATCAGGCAGTGCTCGATAACTCGAGGTTTACGCGTCGCTCCACGGTGGACAACTACTGTTGGTCTCGGGATGGATCTCCTCGGTCAACCACGAGCCGCGGTGGTCGGCGTTGTAGTGAAGACTAAAGACGGACTGGAATACTTGCTCGATTCATCCTTCTGGAAGGATTCATCAATCCTTCGGGATCGGGTGGATCCAAATAAGACTCTTTCGATAGACTGCTCAGAGGAGACATTGAACAGTCTGGAACTTGCGCAACTAGAGCAAAAGTTTCCGCGAGATATCAAGAGCCTTTGCGATCTTCTATCCGTGACAGAGAAGCTTCACCTGCGGAGTCTGCAACACCAGTGCCTGGATCGGCTCTTCACAATCAAACAGTTCTGGGAGGAAGAATACCCGAAGAACCTCTCGAGCGAATCTCTGACCCTCTGCCTCAAGAAATTGTTTGAATCACCGTGTCGCACGACAGAAATTTATCGAGAAGAATTGCGCCGAGTTTCAAGACACGGATGCTTCGCTCTAACGGTACCGTTAGCAGCGGATTTGCTGGAACACAAACTTCGATGGAGCCTTGAATATGACCTGGATCGTCTCCCGGTGCCGTTTCATGAGCGCTCCGTTCCCATCGTGATCATGAATCGTTCCGGAAGACCTCAGAGCGGGTTTTGTTTCAACGGCGAGTGCATTCAAGCGAACTTGTTCGGAAAGTATTTCGATCTCGAGGTGATGGAAATCGATGCCTTCCATCTCTGGCGTGAGGAGTACGTCCTCTTTAAGTCTGAAAACGTCGTTTATGCGAAGAATATCGATCAGCAAGGACGAGTTCGAAAAATGATCGAAAACTGCATCCAATTCATCTCGAGAGGACACAATGTGTTCGTCGTTACCATCGAAGATAGCAAGTATAGCGTTCTGCGGCACCAAGAAGACGATGCGAATTGTTTCGAAGTTATCTACAGTACTTTAAGCGAAATCTCGAGCATCGACTTTGATTGTGACGCCGAACGGCTTCTCATTGTTAAGAAGACAGAATCAGTATCGGTGTTTGGCCTCAGAAATCGGCAGCTTGTTCTTCTGCAACAATTCGACGGCAGTTTCGACTTCGCCCTGTTCCATCGAGGACATGTAGTTATGTTTAACGCCGACGAAAAAAAAACTATCATTCAGGCTTGCGTCCAATTTCATGGGAGCCCAGAGCCCGAGGTAGAATCTTCCTTAGGACTTCATGAAAACCTATACAGTCTGCTCCCCGGAGAGGAGGTTTTCCCTCTTGCTGGAAAGATATTCAAGAAAACCAAGTCAGGCTTGCGAATGTACGAGGGCTCTACTGAGCATCCGATGATGAGCGCCGGAGAATACGTGGCCTCGTCGGAACTTTGTCTGCTACCCTGAGTTGTAAGCGTTCCTATGACTGAGACTCGATGTGGAGGAAAACAACTCAGATCTAAAATTGCGATGTTGTCGTGGAACTTCTCCAAGAGAACAGCTCAGGTTCTCCAGCGACTTGCTTGTGAATATATGGAACCACGAACAACAATGAATCCTCTGCGACCATGCACTTCTCTTCCTTTAGTTGAATTTCGTGACAGTCAGTCGGTGTGATATGAACGCTGTACGCTACCTCAACAGCACGTCGACGTGACGCGGCGTGGCGTCGAGATCTCGAGCTCGTTGTGGTTAGTTGAGCATTTTGATACACGATTGAGCGCTGACTACCACCGCGGTAGACACTCCCACCCCAAATACCAACAATCATACTATCATATAGCATATACTATCTACACCAGCGTTTCTCAACCTGGGTTCCTCGGAACCCGCGGGTTCCGCGGACGATTTTTTGGGTGCCGTCGGCATTTTTGTCGCGGAACCTGAGGGTTCCGCGGCCGTTTTCTCGGCGCTATCAATGAAGATCCACACGGCTCTCTGCCTTCGTATAGACTAGCATTCGAGAGAATAGGGAAGAGAAAGAGAGAGAGAGAGGGGGGAAATCTGAGGTGTGGATTCCGCAGACTGGGTTGTCCCTCCCCGAGGGTTCCGCGGAGAAAAAAAGGTTGAGAACCGCTGATCTACACTAATTAATCTGAAATTCTGTTCCTTTTCTCGTTTGTTCATATTTTCGATCTGCATACAAATCTTCTCAACTATAGGACCGACCGCCCCGCTATCGTGCCAGAAACATTTCTTGATATCTCCTCGAGGAGTACTACAAGCAGATAAGTTATAGGGTTGCAGTGAGCGAAAGCAAAGACTCTCGATTATTGAGCATGATGATGATGCTCGACCAGATCGCTAATGAGTTCGGACGAGGATTCCGCGGACCGCGACGCCCGGCTACGTCGCGTTCCACCGACGGGTTTGGGACCCGCAGTGAGCTTCGTCAAGAGTTCGCGATCTCCATTGACGCAAAATACCATCCCCGGCAGTGCTTATGTCAGGCAAAGTACACAGTTCTAACATTGGGTCTACGGCTGCAGGATTCCGTCCCCAAGTGCATGACGCCAGGTTTTGGAGTTCCGTGAACTATACCCATCGATCAAATTGACAGAGAACCCAAGTCTCAGACATCCTGTCTCTCCAGATCGAGAGACATGGAATGAGAATTGAACATGCACTTTTGCAGAAGGAAACATTTCTCGACTGATTGCTGCATGATAACAAGCCTTGCGAAAGTCCACGGTCAGGAAAACTCTTGATCTCGTCAACAATTATTTCTATCACAGCATCCAGGCGGAGCATCATGAAAAAATCCATAAACTCTTGCTCCAGCATTTTGGGGACTTTTCTCAAGGAGTTTGCGGCCGTTCCGCCTTTGAGAGTGAATATCGTTTCTTCCAGTTTTCCAGATTTCCGGCTGCTTGAGCGGCGCGGAAATAATCGTGCGGAAACCAGATATTCTCGATCGATCCCAAGATTGTCAGCTTGCCAACCGCGTGTGCGTCGGAACGAGCAATGAGCGAGGGTACGCGAAGGGAGAGGGACGGACGGGTGAGACTATGTTTGTCATGGATGCTCAGCCTCAAAGCAGCCCGTCTCTTTCTGTGATCAGCTGATCGAATGCTCTAAGAGCTCAGATTGAAGTTTGGTAAGCTCGCGTTCGATTTCCTGGGGGGTCGACTTTTGAAGCTGAATTCGGAGCATCTTACTGCGCGCCTCCGCGCCAACGTTGAAAAAGTGCCGTCATTCTGCGCGACTTCATCTGACTGAAACGACTTGTCCGCCGGTTCGACAGCGTTGTTCTCTGACCCGACTTTGTCGAATGTTCGTCTAGAGGCCTTACCCCAAATCTGATTGCGTTCCACGTGCTTGTGGTGAGCTGAAAGTTCGGAGTCCTCTGTTTTCAGAACGGCAGATTTGTTTCGACGACGATTCGGACGCTCACGACCAGCCTCAATTTCCATGACAGACCACTAAAAATATTACGGACACTCTTCCCGATCAATCGTCACACGGAAAGCTGATTTTAAACAGCGAGCAATGGAACTATCCCAAGCTCAGAGCTCGGAGTCCTCAGAAACTTCGGACACCCGGCGATTGATCCGTGACCAGAGCCACGAAAACATCTCCCTCGAGCAGAGTTATGTTCTTGATGTAATACTCACGATCTACGCGCTGTACATCGGTTTGCTCGCGATTCCTGTGACCGATGCCATGATGAAGAAGAGCTGTTATTTCGAACTGAATTACAACGACACCATCTGTGAGGCTCTTAACAAGGAGGAAAATCACGAGTTCTTGAATGAAGTACTGCGAATCACCAAGTTCTACGGGCTCGCCATGAACATCGCCGGCTCACTTCCAGGTGAGGCATTGGAAGTGATCGAGAATTATTGATTTCACCAATTCTGTCATCTTGATGTGTGACATGAGAACGACATCTTTCAAAGCCTCAAAATTTGTTTGTTTCAGCGGCCGTGAGCACCATAATCGCCAGTAATTTCATCACTCGTTTCGGAATGAAAAGTCCTGTGATATTGGCCCTAATCGGCTCTGGATTAACCGGCCTGCTGCAAGTGTACTCACTAGACCAGATGCAATTGCCGCTCTACTTCAATGTGATCTTTCAGATTCCACAAGCTATTGCAGGCAAGCCATCAAATCGAGAAATTATAAGTAGAAGGTCTCCGCAGGTCCGGGATCAGTGTAACTGACTTGACCAAACTATTCCAGGCGGCCTGCTGGTCATCATGACCGCGGTCCAAACACGTATCGCGCTAACAACGCTGGCAGAGAACCGAAAATACCGGTATTTCCTGCTTAGATATCTACTGTTGATTTCGAATCTGATTGCCGTCGCGATCGGAACCCCGATCTACAAGAGGCTCGGGCCACTTTTCCTCGGCGCCGTCTTAGCTGGAACTTTAGCGGTGGCGCTGAATCTCTCGATTTTCGTTCTTCTAGATCTGGGTGAGAATTAATCCAGGCTCTCATTATGATTGGGTGCTCGATTTGTATTTAATGTTACGGCGGAATGAAATTTCTGCTGACGGAACAGTGAAATTTGATCACGTGGATCGTTTTCAGGCGTCGACTCGAGCGAGAGTTTTTGTGGAGCTCTCAGGAAATCTGTGGATTTCAGTTCCTTGAATGGCGGTATCGGTTGCTTGAACAAGAAACGTCCGGGTCATGCACGAGTCCAGGTTTACTTCATGTTGATCTCGTTGACAATCGGAATGATACCGTTTGCGGGTACGAATGGAGACGAAAAATTTCGGAGAAACTTGTCTCCCTTTCAAGGCTCAACGCGATCCCATATTTCCTTTCTCTCTTCGATTCATGACAGGCACGGACAACCTAGAACAGCTCTACGTTAATAAACTCTACGGCTGGGACGCGTCGACATTTGCGACGATCACCTCATACTCTCTCATCGCGCTCACGGTGGCAAGCCTCATCGTGTTCTTCCTGTTCACGAGGGTTTGGCATCTATCTGAGCCCACTCTGATGTTGATAAGCTTCGCTCTGTACACTGGGAAGTTGTTCTCGAAGTCCGTCATGTTCCTTGGGAAGTTCATGTTCTGGATCCGTGAGTATTCGATTCATTGTTTTTCTGTTGCTTATTCTTTGATTATATCCTGCTGAAACTTCAAAACGATGCCAGATAGCAGGAGTCCCACTTTGAAACGTACTCTCACTTACTCCCCACAGAACTCGCATTGGGAGCGCCGCTTTCTATCGGAACGACCGCCGCAAGCGCTCATCTCACTCGATTGTTGGCGCCGACCGAGACTGCGATGATATTCGGTCTGAACTCATCGTTTGAGCGAGTGATTCCGCTCTTCGTTGACATCGGATTCTCGGCAATCTACGCGGCAACCATCCAAACATTCCCTGGACTGGTTTTCATCTTCGAAGGATTGATTTTTCTCTGTCCCGTGATTTTCGCTATGTGAGATTCTTTCTTCTTTGGACTGGGAGTCGGAGGCCAAGTGTCAGATTACTCTGAATGTCAAACCACTCCCCGTTCTGACTTCATTTCTCATCGAGTTTTGTTTTCCGCAGACTATGCTCCCGCTGGGTTCGGAAAGAAGGATATCCAGACTACGAAAAGATTGAAGATGAAAGCGGAGATGAAAGATGATTCATAGAATACGTGTCCCGAGATCGAAACTCGAATCGAGCGGCGGACTCATCGCCGCAATCCCACAAACCAGGAGGCCCTCACCGACGTTTTCCTCAACGCACAAAGAGACGTTAGGCATCTGTGATAACGCTGAATGTGCAAGGGCGTGAATTCCCTTTGTTTGCATCAAGTTTTTCAGAAACAATTCCCTAGAATCTATGGGCTGATCGAGGTTCAGAGGAACTCAGTTCTGTTGTTACTTTCATAGTCGGATTCATAAACGGTAGAGACTCAGAGAAGTGTTCGGAATTGTCGACGCACACTGACGATACGTCTCTCTCGAGCAAAATCCTCACGGAATGGTTCGATAGAATTCCCAAAATAGCGCATATTGAGATTGAAATCGGCTTCCCGTGACCGCCGAATCGCGATACTAATCTCCCGAGACTCAAGTCGCTGCCTCCGGTGAGTACGGGAAATGCAGAAACAAGTGCTGATTCGAAATAAAAAGTATCAGTTTTTATTGAAAACCAATTCCAAGGAATCCCTGTTTTTCGGCCATGAATAAATATTTTAGGTTGAATATTCCCTACGCGAAAATGAAGCTCTCTCTAAACTGTGACAGACATTGTGCCACCAAACGGAAAAGGCATTGCTATCAAAATCGTCAACAACAACAATAGCAACAGCGGGAGATTGTCCGTACATTCACATCAATAAATAGAATGCAATAAATAAGGCAAGTCTTGCTCACCTTTCACTCTACCTGGGCACCCTAAACCCATGATCCGCCATGAAATATATGTATCATGATCGAAATTTTTTCTCTCAGGTCGATTCCTATCCCATGATTACTTCCAATGTTCCGCTTGGACGGTTGCCGGGATGATCCGATCATCCGGCTCAGGCCTTGAACTCAAAAAGTTGAGGTAACTTGTCGACTTCTTTGGCTGCGGCCGCGCTCGGCTGCTTGTGCTTTCTCCGTTTGTTTTTTCCTTCATTTGTCTGGCTTTTCATCGCCGACACCTGCGTCGCGCTGTGCGCGGTCTGGCTTGTGAGAGCCTCCTCGAACGCACACTGGAATTTTGGACAGGAGGTGGGATCCTTCTTCCCTTCTTGGGCGGCTTTCTTCATGCGGTTCTTGAACGACTCGTTGATGTGAGGATTATGAAGAATGTTTGTGATTAGCCTAGAAATGAAAAAATCATCAGAACTCAAGCCTAACGCTCCGGATCAGAGATCCCTCGACTGGATGAAATTATATACAGTACGATGTTAGGAATACATAATTTGCACTCAGCAGAGCAATTGTCCTCTGTGGATTGGTGACAATACACTGGAACATCATGTTCGACTCGTTGCTTTGGCTATGGAGGTTCGCTCAGGACTCATCGCTGACATTTGGACTCAGAGATCGATTCACATAGAAGTCGACTGCTATTTGCGGCTTCCCTGCTTTCGCCTTCTGCTCGCTCTCCTGGTCGGGCATGCAAAGAGCGCTGTGACCAAGGACTACGAGACTCCTCGACTGAGTCCTTGGCTGGTGAGATCAACATCGTTCAATTTGGATGCTTGCAAGCTATTCTGCGCTGATTTATCATTCGTGGCGTGGTCGAGAACAGGGTAAATCAGAGTTGTACAACCAGCTCGGTTTCCGGAAAATCGCCGTGCTCAAAAAGTCCTGCTCTGTGTGCTGGGCTGACCGAGCCACCGAGCTTGACATCTCGAGTGCTCGCGATGTTCCGCGCCGGACGCGAATTTTCCGCATCTGTTTCGGTGTAGCCTAATGTCAAGATACACAAGTTCTCATCTTGTAGACTAGATGTCCCATGAATTAGAATTCAGAGAGAATGTGAATTTTTACATTGCCACGCGCGAAGTTTCTGAAACGAAATTCCAGAACAGGCGATCAAGCGCTTGATTGCGTCGAAAATGAGCGCAAATCGAGGGAATAGTGGAAGTCTCCGGATGGCCTTGGGTGGCAAGATCGAAATCGGAACTAGTCTTGAAACTCTCACGGCTTACTCATTCCACCTCTCAGCAGCTTACGTGTGTACGTCATCGATCTGGAGCTTTGAACTGATCGCTCGATGTCCCGATCGAGAAGAGTGATCATCCCTATCATTTTCAAAACGCGAACCATGATTTCACACTTCGCCGACGTCATTCCGTTACGGAACTTTCTTCGATTTGTGACGAAAGATTCCTCTTCGTTCATAATTCGTGGATTCGAGATGACTAAAATCGAATTTCTCTCCACGCTGACCTTCTAATAGTGTCGCTTATTGCGCGAGAAGCCGTTGGATCCTCTCGAAAATATCTCATGGACGCGCTAGACAAGCCCTTCATTCAGACTTCCTGCTAACCCAGCAGCTTGAGAGCATCATCAAACCGGGACGCAATATGCGGCTGCTTGCATTTGAGCTTCCGTCCTCTCTTGTAGGTGGACGAAAAGAGTTCCTTGTAATCGTTACCTCCACAACTCCAAGTGTTTCGATTAAGCCTGAAAGAATTTTCGAGACTTTACTCACATTGCCGTTACTTCTCGTTCCAAGCGCTTCGATTTTTTGAAATCATTCAATGCTGCGAAGTCGCAGGCCAGTTTTTCCACGCAGTGATTCTGAGCACTGAGCAGCCCGGAGCATCTCATGTACCTGCTGCAAACAGTGCATTTTGATGTTGTCCATCGGTTCGTGACAAAGATCGTACATCAAACTCATGCGCAACCAATATCGGCATAATCATGGTCGGTGTACTCACCTGGCGATCATTCTTTGTCGCATCTTCTCAAGGTCGCCTTGCTTGCCAACCAGGTCGCGTTTCCCTCGCTGAACCACAGGTGTGCCCGCTGTGAATGAAGAAAAAGTGTCATGACCTCGAACCGGTCAGCAACCCCCACAGAATATACAGCGCCATTTATGAGATGTGCCCCCTCTGTCAAACTCGAGCGGAACTGCGGTGACCGTGCTGCATTCCTCGGGTCGAGAACTCGAGCGTGGTCGGTTTCCCTTCGCTCGTCACAACTCGAAAGAATGAGAACCGCCGATTTGGGCTAGTATTTGCATGAGAGAGACAAAAGTGGGCCACGATGTCGAAACGATGCGGCTCATCGTTCCTCGAGAACAGGACGCGTGTTCGTCCGTCGATCGACAGATGCTCTTCCCGATCGAAGTTAGTTAAGCCTAACATTTGCATGACAGGTACTCTAACCAACCGCTGAACTGGTGACGACCGGGATGCAGCCTCGCGTTTCGGCAAGCGAACGAACGAACGAACGGTCGAGTGAATGAATGAGTGAAGGAACCATCGAATGGCCAATGCGTGGATGTGGAATCAATCAATAACGCCTATCTAGGACGCGGATCTGGGTCGGACGAGCCTAAACGCTGTTTGGGCTAGTCCTATGCTTGCCATTACACGTGACAGCCTGACACGAAACAGTCTATTGATCCCCGCAAGTCGATCTGTTTCGTGTTGTGTCAAATGTTCGTTCGGAATTCAGGTGGTGTTCCGCCGACGAACCCGGGAGCGCCCCACGTTTCTCATGGAGATTCGTTGACCTCTCAAGCGAAATCGAATCCGATAATTGTCGCCTATTGATTGTTCAGCGTCGTCGACGTCTTCGTTAAACGGAATCAATGTCAAACAGAATGCCTCTATCAGAAGAAGTTCATCGGCGGCGTCGACTTGAATGGAGACTCCATTCAAGGATCTCTGGGATCTGAGCTTTGACAGAACGGAACTATATTTGTTTGTGAATCTTCAGCGAAGCTGGTGTGCACTCATCCAGTGACCAAGATGGACGAACGGACGGATGGACCGCTGACAAGGCGGATGAATGAAGTTGGAAGCGCCAGAAATAGGAACGGACCACCGCGGCGGGCGCCCTGTGCATGAACCCACCCAACCAAACACCCATCAGAACCGAGATGCGGATTGTTTGTAGATCCGTTTCTGGTGTGCGAGGCTTCATGTGGGCATCGGAGCCTGAGAATTCCTCCAGTTTCCGCATTTTGATCCTCGTGAGGGCATCATTGTACTCGTCAAACCGGACACGGCATGGGTTATGCCACGACCAACAACAGCTCGGGTGGAGGGAATCGGGGCGAGCGAGACGTCCAGGAGAACTCTGGTTTCAACGAAATAATTAAGAAAGAACGAGACTGAACATTTTAATCTCAAGGATCACCTACCTCTCGCTGCCAAGATGCTCGCCGCTGCCATTTGCGTCGGTAGTGTCAATGGAGCCATCAGCATGCCCACCAGAGGTGCGAACACGAATGGTAACGATGCCAGAAGGATGTCGCTTCCGACCCCTGGATAGAATCGCAGTATTTCATGTTAGTCGTTCTCCCTTCATAGCCCTTTGGGGCCGGCCAAGGTCGAGACAGAGGCATCGGGCGAGATTTTTCAATTTCCTGCGGCCCGTCATCTAAACTCACCGCCGAACAGACCCTTGCGTTCTGCATTGGAACTCTCGTAAGCTTGGAGATCGTAGGCGTCATTCGTCCAGTGTCTTCTGATTGGCGGCCTCCGCTTCTGCCGGAGGGTAGGAGGCACAGGAGAACGCCGCGGGGGAGGATAGGCGATCGAGCCCACCCGTCTCGTGAATACCTCCATTGATGGATACCCCGGGTAGTCTGCAAAGACAAAGTATCCTCTCAAATCGAACGGTTCCTAATCGGTGTAGAGTCTTTCGCTGTCCAAATCGAAGACTCCTTCTCGATGATGAATAGTTGTCCTCTCCGTCGGCTGTTGAGTGGTGTTCCAGAAGCCGCACGGAAGCTCCTGTACTTCTGGGTCGATGGTTAAGTTCTGTTTGCATTTCGACTCATCTAATATTTGCCTTCGGGTTTGGTCCGATGGAAATCGGCACGAACTACTCCGGCTTCGCGTGCACTCAAGGCCGATACCGCTACATCGCTCAGTTTAAGGCTCCCCGGATCGGTATCGGGGCGTCTCCAACAACAATCCACTTTAAATTGTAAATTCAGAATCTCCGAGACAGATAAGAATTCGATTTCCATTCTGCGTCAGACACCGCCAAAATGTCAGCTTCACTGAAGAGTTCCCTGAAAACTTTGGGGATACTTTCAACTACGGGCTCTTACCATCGTAATCCCTCGGCTGATTCGAGTGTACGCAAGCGACGGCCACGGCTAGAACAAGTATCCGTAGAACTGTCGGGTAACTCTCCATGATCGAATGAAGACGTGAGGCCAGAGAAACGGAGTCGATGTGAACACCACGGGGACAGATCCACAAATGATGAACACTGTGAATGCCGAAGTTTCTTCTGACTTCTTCAAGCACACCCTCGCATGCGACGCCCTTTAGGCGTCGAGCTGTAACGTTCTTTGTCCGATGCGTTTCAATCATCCGGGAGAAAGTGATTCTCGGACCACTGCGTGCCAGTAGTAGGTAGCCGTTCTTAACAGCCGCACAGGGCGACACCCCCCGTCATCAGTGGCCGGAAGAGATGACTGGACATTTTTCTTTGACAATGCAATCAGTGACAGATCGTTGGTGATTCACATTCAGTCTCAGAGAATAATTTGGGTTGTTGTGTAGCTAGATTAGACGCTGGATTGTTTCATTTCATTGAAACGAAGAACTAGGCCAATATTCAGAAGAACCACGCTCTGTCTTCGTGGGAAAACCGTCGTGTATCTCGAGCAAAACATGCATTTATGGATTTCGTCACGTGATTCAGATGAGAAAACCTAGAGAACTGCCTGCATGTGAACGCGCTGTCGAAGCGAAAAAGATCAGTCCCGAATTTTCCGAGAAATTGCGGCCAGATGGGTCGAGAGGCTTTTGCGTCTCTTTCTCCGCTGCTTCTTGGTCTCGAATCCTATGTACTGCGACTCGCTTTGTTTTCTCTTGGGCAGATGTTAGTCATCCGTGATTCCTAACGCTCCACCGATTGGGTTCGTGCTAAATCGTCGCGCTTTGAAATCGCGGGTCGAATCATAACAAAAATCAGAGTTAAGCCAACAGTCCTTGTCCGGAAAACTGTTGCACTGATCCGTTATCCAATCCTAGAGACGCGACGCTATCGTTTCGATTTCTCCTTGGTGAGCTCATGGGTAATCCTCGACGGTTTTTCCGTGATTCTGTGTCTTTGATTGGAGTCCCGGGTGATATCAATTTCGGCCGAGCGGGAATCACTGACAATTTGATTGAACAGAAAACTGACCGAGAACCTTCTAGCTCGTTCACGACATCGAACATTTTCTATAATTCTGACTGCCGAACAGGATGAGTTTCCGTTCATCATGCACGAACAGAGTGGAATCTCAGAAATTGTTGAATGCTTCGACTGGCAACGATTCATATGCGGGGGAGACAGCATCGCTTCCCCCGTCCTCGCGTCCGTGATATCCATTCCTCTATTAGTCCCATATTTGCTCTTTTGAATTTATGCGATGTGGCTAACTTTCATAATCTCGAAAAGCACCATCAGCTCAGTAATTAAGTCTGGTCGATAGCACTTCGAAGAAAAAAAATGGTCTATGATCGACTTGCAGTTCTCTGTCAGAAACCGAGATTTAGGTAAAGATGTTGATTTGACTTGATTCCATTTTCAAGACAGAGCACAGAGATCAGAAAATCTGGGCGTGTCTGAAAATCATTTTCGTATCCGATGATGGATGTCGTGCGAATATCTTCGAACACCTCCCGTTTTTCAAGCACGGAGACATTGCGGTGAAGCACAAGGACCATGAATAATGTTTTTGGTCACATTTGCGAATGGTTCTAGATCTTTCTCAATATCCGGTATTTCCGCCGAGATAATCTCATCAATTTCCACGACCAGCCTGAGCAGTATATGCGCGTGCAGCAACCCTAGTCATTCGAGAGAGAACAGCGTATCTCCCCGAAAACATGACATTTTACAATGAACTTAATCATGGCTCTCAATTTCGGCTTCACCACGCGAGCAATGATAGTGTTCGAATCCGAAGGCAGCTGTCTCGCCAAGACGCGTTACTTTATTTCCTCCCACGTTAGATTGTGCGTGAAAGACTGAGGAGATCTGGACGCCCGTAAACCTCTTTGTAAATCATCGCGTCCTGAGCGAATTCATACATGAGACGAGGACTACCGACAAGCGTGAATGGAAGTATAACCATCTTCCTCACCTCATCGGGGTTAACGTTGCCATCACCGAGTGCAGAGGAGTCGCTCGATCTCAATTTTAGCGTAGATATCGACTACGACTTGTTGGAATGATAGCCGACATGTCAAAGATGCTTATCTCTGTCATCTCGAACCATCAACCGATAAGCATAGAGATTCATTGCACCGCGGATCTTCTTCACCTTTCTGCATCTCATGTCTGCCAGAGAAAGTCCTGTCCGCCCTCCTAACAACTACGTGATCTTCGAGAGGCATTTGTGGAAGCCTGGTCTTGGAATGACCCGCCAACTATTGTGCTTGTGGAGGAAATTCTGTAACTTTGCTACACACTCTCGTTGTGTATTCACGTTGAACCTAATACTTTGATTAACGTCGTGATCAGTTCCTCTTATAGAATGAAGAAGCAATTGGCGTTCTACGTCCGGCAAGAGCAGAAGTCATCCTACACCATGGTAAACTTGAAATTGTTTCGATTCTCTTGGAAGCCCGAATGTCTACGATGCCAATTTTTCAGGAGGAACTTAGGGAGTTTAACTTGACCTCCGGCGGAGCGCAACTCCGGCGCATCAGTCTTGAATTTCGATGCGCGACAGAACTTGCACGCGAGATCCTATCTCCCCATGGCCTCGCTCGGATGAATAATGAAATGGTACTAGCGAACATAGTTTCTAGCCGCGAAATTGAAGTCAGTCTGAGCGGATCATCTACTTCGTCATTAGAACATTTTCTTCAATCTCTGATCGAATCTATGCTCCGCAGATGATCCACTGTGATGAGAGCCAGAGAATATGCTTCCAAATATTGAAAACCTTCGATATTTGGAAGCATATTCTCCAAATGCTCCAAAATATCGAATTAAAAGACTAATAAGTTCTTTCGCTTATTAACTTTCAGTCTCTTCCCTCTACTCGATGCCTCCCGATATGCAAATATCTCCTCCAAGTCGGGTCTTCAGAATGAAAGATCCGTACCGGTGGATGATGATTTTGATCTCATGTTCGATCCCATACCTGAAGCAATCGGACCCTTGCGTCATCCATATGTTCACGCTGTTCCTTCGAAAGATTAGAGACTAGCTAATCAATAATATCTCATCCATGATATCAGCGGAGACTGGTTATTCGATGTGAATGAAGCGATGAAGTTTTCGAATCCCGGCGGAAGAAGCTGCATGTGATTTTGACGATTCGGATGATCAGTTTGAGCAGAGTTCTCGATATCACCAACTCTTAACTCGATGGTAAACCTGAATTCGGAAGAGAGACCGGATCTTCTCCAATTTTACTGGGGGAGTTTGAAATTCCAATGCCCCCTCGATACCTAGTTGCTGGGTTTGCACAGAATCTTCGATCAGTCGTTAACTACGGAGCAATCAAGAAAATATCGAGGAAGCTTGGCTCGATGATCAAGAATGGACTAGGTCTCGCTAAAAGCAGAAAATTGCTTAAGTTATCCTGAAAAGTTCAAAAACTTGACGAGGAATCCTTAAAATATGACAATTTATTGACGGGATCTTTAGAACACGATCCACACATGTGAACACCATTAATTTCCAAACCATTGACACTTGTGATTCTCCCGACAGACCCCATAGGTGGAGCGGTGGTCCTCGTTGTATTTGTTGGTGATTGTACTTATCCGCAATCGTAGTCCTCAGCTCACGGAACGACCAGTCTACTCATCTTGAAGATCCTCGCCTCCTCACACGGCTCCTGTCGTCATGGGAAGATGTTCAGGGTTCGGGAAATCACGTGTCAGCGGTGCGGGGGACTCAGCGGCGGGCTGGACTTGAGGCGAGACGGGGCCATTGATGTTATCGTGTTCGGGCTGTCGATTTTCGGGATGTTGCGTCTCCATAACGGTGGGTTGAGTATCATGCAGCTGGTCTGGTTGCGTGGGGTTCGGGTGATTCAGAGTTGATGGAGGGTGCTGAGGCTCTTCGTTGGTCGCTCCCGGAATGTCGTGAGTTGAAGCTGCGTTTTCAGCTTGCGGAAGCTCATGCGTTGGTTGCGTCGGTTGCATGGGTTGCGTCGCTTCTGGCATCGTACGGGTTGGCTGCTCGGAATGTTTCGGAACCTCGGAATTCACGGGTGGAACCTCCTGCGGAGCCTTTTCAGTCTGATCCCCTGCCGAATCCTCCTTATCTGTATCCGCTGACTCCTCCACTGGATTCGTTTTCGGCGAATCAGGCTGTGTCGTTGTAGTGGCTGCTTGAGACGATGCGGGCAACGACGCTGTGGCTAACGCTTCGGCTATGGTTGTGGCCAATGCTCTGGTTGCATTGTTCGGGTTCGAACTGTGGCTTTTCTGATTCAGCACCAATGGTATGGTTATACAAGCAGCAGCGATGATCACCGCCAACGTACCCAAGACATAGATCTTGCCGCGGGACAACGCTGAAACGGAACAATTCATATTTAGATTCGAGGTTGTACTGACGCATACGCCGGCTATTTACTGATCCATGTACGACCTAAACATGAGCCACTAGTTTTGTTTCATCCTCTAGATTGCATTTTTCGGCAAATTTGCACCTGTTGCGCATTCCCCGCGATCTTGCGTTCATTATTACTGTCCCTCGATATCCCCCGTCCGTACACAATCCCAGGACCTGATACCCGACAACCTGATAGCTAAGATGAGCGTTAGAGTACATCTTTCCCGAGAGGCATCGAGAGTGGAGGGACATTCGAATCGATAGAGGGGTTTTCAGCTCTCCGGAGGTCTTCTGCGTCGTCTTGAGGATTTCTTTTTAACGTCTCCTCACCGCTTCCACACGAGACAACGTAAATTTGGCCGTGCAGATGTGCACGTGTGATGCGGGTAAAGCTGGTCATCGCGGCTTTCTGTCGTTCAACATATTTGCGATCCAGAGATGTAGGAGTGTTTGAGAATTGTAAAAACTCGGGCAACAACATCGAGACGTTAAGAAGCCCTCAAGCTAAGCAGAAGGTTGAATTCGTTTGTCACGACCTCATGCTTGTAATAGCCAATATATATGTATGCCTTCCTCTCTGACGGGACACTATGAGATTCCATGAATAATCCACTGATTCTGAGATTTTTGATGGGCTTTGCGGCCTAGAAGTTTGCCTCTAAGATTCGGGTCACAGAGAGTGTTTGCCATTTGCGACACGCCACGCATTGAGTTGAAATGATTCGTCCACTCACTTAGCGAGTGGAGGCTTCCGTTCGGGTAAACAGACAATTGCTTTCGATTTGAACCACAATCGATGAGTGGATTTCCAATGTGTACTCTACAAACCGAGGAACCCCTATATCGGCTGTGTCATCAGTATCGAATATTGCGGATGCGTGACCTTGAGAGCTTCAAAACAAGCAATGCGAAGATTCGTTCCAGAATAATTTATCTCCCGTATTCGTCATCTTCCGATTTTGACATCTGTATGTTTCTTCCATCAATCATTTGGACCAATCTCGTTCTTCCATCGCGCAAGATGTCGGAAATTAGTCTATTTTATGAACTCCCCCTTGGAGCCGCGTTCGACCCCGACCTGGACTCGCGGATAATGGAGCCAAATGCCGGGGAGCAACAAAGCAACACGATAAACACAGCGGAAAAAAAATCGTGACCTTCTACGGCAGGCACCTGCTCTCGAGGCAGAACAATCAGCGACAATGGGGTTGTCCGAGGAGCCTATCTCGCGCAGCCTTGGCACAGTTGCCCTTGTCCCGATTACGGTCGCTGCACACGCTGCTAGTTAGCCAGAGAGGACAGAAACGAGGCGGATTATTCTGTCAGACGAAAAACATCACAGAATCCGTTTTGTTCTCGCATCGAGAAAGAAGTCTCATGGAAACGTAAACCTGAAGTGCTGCTTCGGATTGCGCAAAACATCGACATCAATTCGCTCTGTCCGAATGTTCTGAAGGATCTGGCGACGAATAGCTCGCTTCGGCTCAAGTCGGGTTGACTTTGGGGGGCTAAAATGGGTCGACTAGATTTTTCTATTTATAACATCAAAGATGGCTATTCATACTTCTTTCCGACAACCTTGGCGGTATTGATCCTCAAGCCTGCCGGTCCTTCCCGTCGCTTAGTCTTCGAACCTCCTAGTCTCTCCGGACTTATCCGAACCCTTTTATCTGATCTGTAACTCCGGTTCGATGCCCCAGAATTCGATATGCACGCTTCTGTCCGCTTGTTCCTGACTTTTCTGAAATAAGCCACAAGCGACCTGGGGCGAACTAGACAAAACTCGGTAATTTTAGTTGTCAGACGAGAGCATCACTTCTGACGTAATCTAACTTGCAGCGTCCAGCAAGCGTATTTTATTTTCATCAATCTTAGATTCTCTGAGGAATAACGGTCGAACTAACCTGTCGGCTCGTCTACCCGGCCACAAGTTCGAGTTTTTTCGTGAGTCAGACCCTCTCGAGGAAGTTAAATGTGAGCTTTGACTCAGACTTGTCCCAAGCTTTTCGTGACTCTTAAAAAGCGATCGGGGAAAGTTTGCTCTGACAGATTGGACTGATTGCATGAAAGCTTTGATTCTGTCAAACTCCAGCGCTGATAAAGAAGATGAGTCAATATCGCCTCTTTGCGACGAGCGAAATGCCGAGAGCAACCTTGAATCGGTTTCATTGGTGACCTAATAAACCAAGGCTTCCGAGAAATTAGGCTCGGCGAAATCAATCATGATCCATGGCGTTAGAAAGAGTTTTCGAAAGCAGCGTTGTCGATACAGGCGGTCGTTGAAGCCGAAATCTGGAAATTTCCAGGAGTCTACACTCACCGCATCTGAAGGAACAGTTCTTCATCCACTTCGCTCGTCTCCTGCCCACAACCTGCCACGCGTTCGAGCGCGCCTGCTGCGTTGCTTCTTCGACAGTCACCGTCATGGTTCCCAAAGAAACTCTTTTATCCTCTCAAGAACGCTCTGAGACCTTCGTTCGTAACAACTCAATGATCTTCACGAAAACACTCAGTTGCGGCTGCCGACACAGCGCAAGAGTCGGTGGTTGCCTTCCTTCTGCTAGAAGCTGGCGAACTGACAAGTTCACCAACTCTTGAAGTACACTAGACTCGAAGGATGTTTCCGAAGTCCCGGCCCGCGCGGCGAGCAGAGAGGGCGCTTTGGGCGAGGGTGGTGGTCCCCCGTGGCCCTCCAGCCCCCTGGAGCCCCTCGACTTCTGACAGTCCCGCTCCAACCCTTTCCCGTGGTATGGCATCGAGATCGAATCCGGAAACGCTCACACGGCGCTTCGTGTCAATTATTCGATAGATATGCACCAGGATTCCGGTGATTCTCGGTTTGCTGACAATATTCCCCAGCCTGGAAATATTGACCGACAACTTGGTTCCGACATGCCCCCTCTTTCTTCTGCTTGCGATCCACTCCAAGAGCGATACAGCTCACGAGGTGTTTGTAGGACCAGGATTACGCCCAGCCGTCATTCGAGGGAAATGTTCGTGTTCTGAGCGAGACCAAATAGTCGCAGACCAGAACATATCCGGTCGGGTTGCCCGGTTTGCAACATCAGCGTCCCCATTGGTGTACGAAAGCTTATTTCATAGTACGTGATTTGGTCGGACGTTCTCTGTCGCAGGCTCGTTGCCTTCCATAACATCAGACAGATTTCAAGGTACGCTTGGATCCGAAAAGCGGCATGCCCGAAACGGCCCTGTGATTTGACACTTTTTTTACGAGACTCACGACGCGCGCTCTCTTCAAAAATACAGCTTTCTCAACAAGCGCCGTTTGTTGGCTCGATGATTCGCTCGCCACAAGTTCCATCATTCAAACATTTCACTCTAAAGACTTATCAGCTTCTAAAAAGGTCATCTTTCCTGACCAAAACATCGGAGTTCCCGTCCGGGATCCGCGTTTTTGCTCAGTTTCCAGATAAAACGGTTCGAATAGAACATGGGAAAGGCCACTTTTGGAGAGTTCTAAAGTGGCACCCGAATCTCGACGAACAACACTTGATATTTTCAGATCGAACTTCCGAGCGGAAATGGATTTGGTTTTGAAATCGTTAGTCACTAAGGAAACGGGAGATGGACCACAACGTGCTCGGCGGCAATTGCCACCATGGCGACCAAAGTTTTGATCTGAGCGAGACTTGCTCTGTCAAAATCTCGCTCTCGAACAAACGCGGGATTCTGACATAAATTTTCTCTTTTCGACATCACCTGGTTGTCTCGGCGCAAGAATTCACAGCAACGACTGAATGCGACGAAAGCCATATGAGGACATCTGAATTGAAATGTCCTCTCTGAAGAGAGATCTTCTAGGGACGCATATAGAACAAATGAAAAATGAATGTCCTATTGGATGAAATTACGACTTCCATGCCCTTGTTCGCGTCTATACTGGAGCTGACTTTCTGCCACCGGCGCTGACGGCGTGGTTAATTTATCAACAAGTATATGTCACGAATCAACAATCGGTCAACCACACACGTTGAGTACTCAAGATTGATTCCTGCGCCTTCGAATCCTCGACCGGCCATCTCGCTCACTAAGAAACCACTGTATCACCTCTCCATGGAGGGTAAACACAGCGATCCAAACTGGACATCACGACATTCGAGGTCTGCAGCCGAAGTTTCGACCATGGCTGTAGGTGACGGCTGCATATTGAGTTTGAGGAACCTAGAAAGTCTCTGATCTTGATTTTCCCATCAACGCTTGCTGCTCGCAACAGAATCAATATCAATGAATTTTGGGATGCGAGAGAGAAAGCAGAGATGATCTGAAAACGTTTCATTGATAGTGCCGGCGTGCCGTCGTCGAGTCGACTGACCGTCACCTTCAAGCCACCGCTGTTTGCCATTTTCCCCAACTGCGTTTTCCCTACAAGAGTACCACTACATCACGCGTGCCGCGTACCTCGGTGGCAAAGATATCCAACGCTGATAGCGGATGCATGAGAACACGCTTGCGTAATCAATATTAGCTTTTAGTTCACACAGCTTCCTGTCCGATCCGATTCGGGCAACCGCCTCATATCAATGCATATTTGTGGACGACCAGAACGGGCGATCGATACCTCACGAAAGAAACGTACAACCCACTGACCTAAAAGTTGATGTCTGGCTATTCCTAGACTCGCTACGTCGGAGCACAATGAATCCAGAACGGAATTCGATTTCAGTTCTCGAAGAATGATACATGCACTCCGATCACAACTTCCGATGAACGAGCACTTTGCAGGTGCGAAACATAGTATCGCTTAGCGATGTCGAACTGTGTCGTACCCTTCGAGTTTTCGAGTTCATTGAGTCCGGTTATCCGCGGAGAAATGAATCTCATTCTCGAATACGCTCGTTCTGAGAGGTTTCTTGACGCCTCTTCTCAACGGGCTTCGGAGGTGGTCGCCACGTATTCGTTGAACGAGGATTGTTCCGACGTCAGCACGGGAAGGAAACGTCGGACCGATTCCTGATTTCACTCAAACACAAGGATACGACTCTCCGACTGCGCAATTCGTAATCATTATCGTCAGCAAACACAACTCAGGTTCAGTTCACAATAATGAGCGCCACTCGGACACTTTGTGGATCGCATAACACCCAACACCTGAAGACTCTCGTCCAGCGATTCTCTCGATCGGATCCACCGACCAATGTTCGGGCTTCTCGATATGAATCAGTTGTCAGGCATTGATTGCAGGCACTCGGTTTTGGTTTTCCGACGTCTGATAGCAAATCCCTCAGATCCAGTAATGAGGAAATAACACAGCTCATCACAGGAAACTCTGTCTCTAACCGGCCGGTAACGAGAAAACCATTACGCAATTTTCCTCGGATCGGCGCGAGTTGTGGGATCGGCGAAAATCAAAGCTTATTCTAAGACTTTACGAAAAATCGGAATTCCGTCAAATCAAACTCACCCATTTCACGTTCCGTTGTTGTCGATGTTGAATTTTCCCTGACCTAAGCACACCGATGCCAGTTGGAAGAAGACCTTGACAGTACAAGCACTCAATAGAGTATTAACAGAGAAATGACTCTGGAAGGCTGTCTGTTCTGTAGGGATTGTCGTCTAGAGAACAGTCTCTGTGTTGAGAAAGGGATTCTGGTACTCGCCAGGCGCTACCCACGTTTCCGACTCTAACTTACAAGCGTGGGACAGTTTGCCACAGCTTTAGTGGCGCTCCAGTTGCTGATGCGGTTTTTGATAGGTTTCCACAAATTGTTCGAGAGATCCGCTGTGAAAACCCTTTGGAATAACAGTTACGACAGACACGGCGACGATGCAAATGACGATGCACGACATCATGGAGAGGACCGACGAGACGACGACGGAAACCACACAGAAAATCACTTTTTTTTTCGCTTGTAAACAGATTGAAGTTTCGATGCGTCGTGACTCGATTCATAAACATCCGACGAACAGACTGAGCAAGTGAATAGGAACAGTATTTATATTTATACTGAGCCGTTGAATTATTCTTATTAGGCTTAACTGGCGCGGAGCTAAATCGAAAATGGAACGGGTTAGGCTGATTGATGGACTTTGGAGAGAATTTCATCAAAATATCCGAGTGGAGCCTTTCTGAATTTCTGAACCAGCGAATCGGGACTCCGCACTCTAGACGAGAGAATCGAGCCGCCCATCGAACTGGTTGCAATCGAGTAGCTTACGTGACGTGTTTGTTAGAATTCGAATCACTCATAGAGAGAATATGTCACGAATGAGCAACAAACTGGAAGTTTTGCAGAAAAAGCCGCGTCCGCGTCTGCGAACGTACATAACCATGGCTCAGATGTGAGTGAGCGAGCGTTGAATCATTCGCCAACCGACAAAATAGGATGTTCCCCGAACGTGGCCGTGGAGCGTTCGCCGAGAGACGGGGGAGATCCCCACGATACTCTGGATTTTCCTCTGACGGAAAAGGAAAGTTCCAGAGACATTGCGTTTCCCTTCTCCAAAATTTCACCCGATTCAAAGGCGGTTTCTGAAGTGGATCCGTTCGCCCTAAATGGCGAACTCAGTGACTCCGAGCTCGCGCCGAGGATTTCATTCTCGCGTGAATTCCAATCCGAAGGAAGGGGCTTCGAAATGTCACCAAAATCGGCTTGCTGACTCCAACCTCGGGTAACCGCACTACAGGGAATGCATGGTGTGACAGTGCTTTGTGAGGTAGCCGTGTATCGATCCACTGTTAGTTCATCATTCATGGCCTCTGGGACCGGCAAGCCAACTTATAACAAAGATCTTCGATATCAGCGTTGGACAGAATGGGAACTATGGGAACAATATCCAAGGAAATGGCCATGTTCGGATTCGAACTTATGACTAGAGCTTGAAAGTTCAGGCATTTATCATTTTTGAACTTCCATCAATCAAAATGAATTGATAAATATTTGGTGAAATAGTGCCTGATTGTTCCAGCCCATGACTTTTTTTGAGCCAATATCATCGAAGTGATCGACCTCCGATCATTCGATCCATGGATTGATGGAGTGTGATTAATGAATATTGCCTGAACTTCCAAGCTGTACTTATGACGCCTGCGCAAGGTTTCATGGAGCTTCTCTGAAATAATTATCTGTACTGACAGGTTTGGTTTCCTTCCACTTTTGATCCAGAATTTACAATGTCAGTGATTCTCAAGTCATGTCTCCTGAAACCTCGAGGGTAGTGAACATGTGCACAAGAACGTACAGTGCCTGATCGAGTTCAAGGACTTCCAACACGTGCCTTCGAAAAATTGGTGCGTCCAATTTGCGACCGGATTGATTGATCAAAGCTCCGATTGATTTCGAGATTCATATCTCGAGCTTTATCGACATGAGTTAGTATAAGCCAAAACCTTGAGGGAGCGTTAATGGTTAATTCAGTTTTGACTCTCCGATTGGGGCGGGAGCTTAACAGTGAGCTCGCAGTCAACAAGTTTCAGCAGACTTATTTATCCTTTGAGAAAAGTTCATGGAGATATTTTCATTGATGGAGAGAACGGTAGAAGCTGAAGCAAAAGCGATCAGATCCTCTTATGGTTGACCGATCAATATCAGCCGCGGAGATCCCTCGATGTTCGGGAAGAAGTTCCAAAAATATTGACCAGGTACTTGCGAATCTCCAAGTCGCAAAATTTTTCGAACATGTCTATTTATCCAGCCAACTTTCGAATCCTCCAACTCGAGTAACTTGTACGTTTCATTATACTTCGTTTGCATCTGAACTCTTCGAATGTGAAAATGAAGCGGAGACGAATAAGAAACAGCTCAGATGTAATCGAAAACTCGGAGGAGCTCGCTCGAAATAACGCAATTTATTTTAGACTATTTACAAATACATGCTCCAAAAAATAACTAAATCAGAGTCGTTCAACGTATTCACTGTGAACATCGTTGCCCGATATCCAGCGGCTCTTGCTAGATGCATCTTCAGATCACAAAACAGTACGCGCCAGCCTTCGAATTGATTGACAGGTTGATTGTATCTCGACTCAACTCCCCTACTCGGCTACATAACGAAATCTCTCAGAACAACAAGCAATGAGAGTCACAGTTCGCGCTGATGATGATAATGATAATTCCGCTCCTTCCATTGTTTCTGAAGACTGTTTCCTTTCGAGTGATTCTCATCCTTGAACCTCATGGCCGCGTGGCTCTCGATCGTTCGCTCTGCGCGGTCCAATTTGATTTCTCAACCGCGGAAGGTTTTGTTGCTTTCCTTTGACCCCCTCCCCCTCCGGCTATTTCCTTTAATAGCTTAAGTAATTTCCTAATACCTAGTGACTTGAAGGCTATTTTTAGACGAAGCTGGGCCCTTGAGCAGTGATCCATCACAGCTCCTAAAACAACGTTGATGATCTCAGCTTGGCCGATTGAAACGCGTTTTTGACCAGTCTAAATCGACCACCGGCTCCAACTGTCCATCCATTCATCGGTACGTAGGTTCGTTCGTCCGTCCGACCGTTCGCTCAGTCTCTCGACCGAAGTTCGGGAGCAGTCGATCGATCGGTAGATCGATTTGAAACAATTATAGATCTCGAAAGGAAGACTCAACAGAAAGATTGGTGCCAGGTAGGTAGAATCTCTTCAAGGTTCAACGAGACTGTTAAACTCTAAAGCAGTGCCCCCGTACCGACAGCTGACCCTGTCTCCTGATAGAAGCACTTGTGTTAACATTGTTCTCTCGACATCTTCATCTAGATCCTCGCTCTCTTCTTATTCCTAACCATTCCTCATCCTTGTTTCCCATCTACTGCTGCCCTCGCCACGTTCTCTTTATCGATCTATATCCTAAAAATCTTCTTATCTGATTCCAGCATTTGTTTCAGTGCCTACAGTCACGCCGTCTCGACCCTTAAGTTTCCTTGCTAATAATTGTTCTCGTATTTCTGCTTGACATTTTAAGCAAATCTTCAATAGCAGGTGGAACGTGGTTTCCCTGTATTTGTACGGTGCTTGAACGAACTTCTTCTTACTGCCATCTGTTTTGTTGCTTTCTAACGGAGAACCTCCAGCATGATCTCGGATCGCGATGTCAAATGTTTTGGATAGGTCAGATTCTGTGGAATTTAGAACTCTTGAGCATACGATCCGGAATCATAATTTGATCTGTTTTCAAAATCTCCGGAGGTCGGTTGAGACGATTCTGGAGTTGATCAATTCTTCGAATGTGTGGTTTTGGAAAAATCGCTCGAGCTCATCCGACACGAGCATTCCGAGGGATAAGTGCACGGACTCTTTCCACGAAACCTTTCCCATGCTGACTGATAATGAGTACTATGTACTTCAACACGGCAGAATCGGCTCAACTTCTACGAGGTACAATGTTAACTGGTATCATTGGTGTGGGTGACATCTCAAATTCAATATCTTCGTTTATATACAGCTTGTTGCGGAGTGGTGTTTTTTTGTGGTCTTCTAAATCATGAAGATTTCGCAGCCGAGTTTCGGCTATTCATGGAGATTACTGATTTCGATTCTAATGGTATTATTCGGAGTGCGAGCGCGTGGCATCTCCTAAAAGGTCGTTACGTGGAGGGCAACACGTCGTCAAACTACGATGATGCCGGAACGGGCATTTGCTACAGGAACTGTTGTACCGTCACGGTGTGTCCGGAGTAAGAGCTCCAATCTCAACCGAATAGATTCTAAATTCCTCGGAATTCTCTGTTTTCAAACTTGAGTGGAAGAGGACTTGCTGCGGTCTTTTCGTCTAGAACTATACAATGGCTGTAGGTTCGTCAGCCCCTTTCAGTGAACTGAGCTAAATACAAAGTTTGAGAGATGCCTCCGTATCCGGCGCGGAACCCTGGCCGTGCCTTCCTTCGATTTCTGATGATGTTTGTTTCTAAAAGTTCTCCCAGAGTGTCCGAAGATTAGACATTCCGTTGACCGAATCGAAAGACGTTCGAGACGCCGTTCTGGGAATATGAAAATTTGGCGTTTTCGGATGCACGAAGACCGAGGACACGCATCCGTGGGATTATTTCCAGGAGGATTGCCGAGGCTAGCACGTTTACGTGTCCCAGGCACATTTGGCACGTGTTTCGCATCCAGTTTTCGACTTTAGCCCAATTTTAGCTAATCTCGATTCGCGCGGACGGAGGCTGACTGACGACGAGTATATATGGTTTGAAAGAACCTTCAGGAACCGTCTCCTCCTCTCTTCTTGATGTCCTTTGCTGCTAATCTGTGAGGGTCGTTTTTCGGGCTACGAGTTCTCGACCGATTTCCGAACTGCTGCTTCTGCCGCTATGAGTCCTAGTGCTGTTCTAATATTTGTCGACCTTTCGTTGAGAACCTCGTCCGGTCACATCGCCATCTGATAACGAAACGATATATTGATTTAAGTCTGAGATCGAGAGACACTCGTTACTCCGGCTGGACTCTTTCGCTGAGCTGGACCTCGACGCCTCGGAACGGGATCATATCAACACTTCGTTGACGTTGGTATCTGTGAGATTTGGGAAAATACTTTTGTGACTAACTGTTTCATGATTGAGCTTTCGTCTTTTGGATCTCAACGAACTTCTACCCCCTAGGGTTTAGAATTGGAAATGCGGATTTGGGAGATTTGCTGCGAGAACATTCTGGAGGTATTCGAGAGCATTACGTCAGAAGAGGCAGATGCACTCCGTTGCTCAGTGTTAGGAGATTATCCATCGTGGCGGGAGTAAGCGGCAAATCCGCGGTGTGTGCGTTACAAGCATGGAGGGATCTGTGGGAACCACAGGGTTTTAAACACGTGACTAGTCTGTAAGTCGGTAATGTTGTCTCGATAGAGTGTATCTATGTTCTCAGATATGGTCGCGAGAGAGTGTGTTTTTCCATTAGCGGAACGCTGTGATGTTGTGCAAACGATCCGCCGACGATTCGGTTAATCGAGCGTTCCCAAAAGCGTCGAGGAGCAGCTGTTAGCGGAAAGAAACGCCAACCGGATTAGTTCTGGCATCGAAGAATGATTTCTGCCTGGTAGAAAAGCGAGGCTCGATATACACATATGGACTCATCTACGGTTTTTCGTTGAAATTCGGCATTACGTCGAGAAATTCGTAATAGCGAAATCTCAGTTCCTAAGGAATCGCGTAGAAACTAACCGTTCGATGGTCTGTTGCCGCCAGTGGCGTTGCCATTGGTGGTCGCAGACTTTGTTCGCTCGTCGCTAATCGTGCATACCGCGTTCTCCATTCCACCGTTCATATTGACCGCGTAACTTTTCAGTTGAACCTAGAATCAGCTTTTTAATTAGAATCGCATCTCATCGTCGCGCAATGTCTATTTTTGAACTTTCCGTTGTGAATGAACTCCGTTACACAAGCTCACTGGGAATGAGCCGACCTTCGGAGGAAGACCAGAGAGAGAGAAATTCTTACCTTTGTGGTTGTTCCCTCCCGGGCCTTTGAGGAGGTCTCGTTGCGTCCAGTTTCTTCTCTCCAGTCTTGGATGAGGGTCTTGTCCGAGGGCCCCCATTTCGAGGAGGGCCTCGTTGCTTTCAGGATCCGCTGCACGCAACACAACAACAAAGGTTACACACTCATTTCTACAAAGCCCACTCGTAATCCCGAACAATGGAGGAAGCTCCCGCGCACCTCATCGTCTGGCATCCGAGACTCTCAACAACACCTACGATGCACGAGAGACCCAACCGTATCTATGGACCGTCTAAGAGGCATTTCTTTCGTAAGATTCCGATCGCGGAAAGACCATTGATTCCCACTGATTTCAAAGATGAATGAGGAGCTCAAATAAAAACGGAGCATCGACCAGAGCAGCATTCGGCTCGCAAATGCGAAACCGCGAATGGGAGTCTCTTGATGGTCGTCCAGGTGTTGACAATCGGAAACCAAGCGGAGCATCAGGCTCCGAATGATGAGGACTCGGAATGGGCGTAGAAAACTATTTTAAGAACTCCAATCTCTTCGAACATCGATGCCACTTGGACGCAAGCGCTCCACGCCAAACGAACAGTCGTCCGCCGCACGCAACAACCACGACGCGATGCGATCTAGCTTTGCTCGCGTGTTTGTCGTGCATCCCGCACACTGACTCCTCTCGGGTGTCATTCATTTCGAGAATCTGTGGGGTGTGTTCATTTTCCTGATGGATTCTCCCGTGATTCCAATCAGCGACGACTCGGCAGAATTAACTCACCTCCGTTATGGAGTCCGCTTCCTTGACGCGACAGACCTGGATAATGGCCCAGATTGGAATTTGCAACATTGCGCACAATGCCACGCACCAGCCCATCGCATTGGCCCACGACGGGTAGATATACGAGCCGTAGGTAACGGGTCGCGCGGCGTCCGAAACTGCCAATGTAAATACCACCTGAATAGAAACAAAACATTCCGTTAGACGACGTCGCGAATATCCTTTTCGTTTCCCAAAAACGTATTGACGTGGCGTTCTTTGACACTGATCGGAAATTGGCTCTTCGTTTTCTTCCAGAAAGTATTCGAGGACAGTATACTCTTCAAAACTAGGCTATTCCTCGTTGTCGCGTCCTCTCGACTCGCTCCAACACCGCTCGTCTGGTAACCATTGTCTTTCTCTTGTCCGCTTGCCGGAATATTCCTCCTGACCCCGGAATCGTTCCCGTTTTATAGCTTCGCGTCTCGTCGCCGATTTCCGCTAAAAGTCCTCTTTCATCGGCATGATTCAGCCGATCGCGGCTCATTCGGTTATAATGACATGAAGAGGTGGTGGGGAAAGGCCGAGAAAAACGACTGACCTCCCTTGGCCTTGCCTTGCCGAATCAGGTCAGATGTTGGGAGAGGACCGCCGAGGGTGCTCCGTCGAGAAAGCACGGGACGCCGAGCAGTTGGGAGACGGGGACAGCCATTGGACGAACGCAAGGAGCAAAGGAGGCAAAGAGAGTCTGCCGACGACCGGACGGCCCGGCAGCCAGGAGAAGGGGCGTCCGGGAGCCATTGATCGCTTGTTCGCCGGTGGCGCCTTCGTGGCTTCTTCCCCTACCAGCCAGCCCCATCTTTCCTTTCCAACAAGCCGTCAGCTACTAACGCTAAAGAGGATTATCAGCAGCTCTTTTCCTAAATGCCCTCCCTCGCCTAGGACTTCTCTGCCCCAGCTTTGTCTGTTAGCGGCCCGTCTGTTCGCTTTTGTCGAGTCCCTGTTGTTTTCTTCCACATTATCTCCGTGAGTGGAGGAAAATGACTGACAATCAGACAGTCGCGTCGGTCGGTTCCCCGTTCGACGCATCCATTGGTTTGTCCCTTCCGTCAACTCTAGGCGGCGCACGTTGAACGCACGCCAGCCTTCTCGGTTGGCTTCGATTGAGTCGTCTTGTTCTACAGCAGCGAGCGGCGAAATGGAAAGACAATGGAGCGACTATTTGTTCATCTTCAGCTTGTTGGATCTTTGAGATGTTCTGAGACGGGGAACGCGTCTCTCCAGCAGTATAAACAGTTGAGCAAACTCGACAAACCTCCGAACGGCGTCGAAAATGTGTTGCATGGTTGATATTGGGAGCTGTTGTTCACCTTCTCGGTTTCTCTCAAGTGAAACCAGAGGAGGAAATGCCGTTCGAATTGGATTCGAGATCCGGATTGTCTCTTCTGCGTTATTCCCAAGGAGTTCGTTTTCGAGGAAGGCAGAACCTCTTCGAAAAACGAGCCCTTTCCGTAGACGAGCCTTGTCCTCGATTTCGGTGTACTCGGTGTCATGCGATGATTTCCCTCCCGCCGGAGTTCAAGGGACGCTAAAAGTACTCTCCCCGCGCCGCGCTGGCGTCCCAGTCTCCGGCAGAGATCGAAGGCCGCTCGGCTTCAAGGTCAGGTTGGCAATCGATCGTAGGGTGGTTAGAGGAGCTTAATGGCAGACAGGTAGAGACAAAGGAACCAGATCCGAGGGGTCGGTTGAATGGCGCTGGTCTGGGCAACAGTGGAGACGCGGTGAGAAGGGCCTGCGGGGTCGGATCCACCGGTCAAGCGAGAGCTCCCTCAGATCAGCCCCACGGCTCAGTGAAGGGGCGTCGGCGGCTGCACCGTCAACGCCACCACCATCACCACCACTACCACATCGCTATCAACGTCTGGGAAGGTTCCCAGCTGCCGGCAACGAATAAGGAGCGGACGACGAGGACGACGGCTAGCGGGCGACGGGCCGAGGAAATAACGGAAAAGTTAGTCTGTCAGAAAAAGGAAAAATCCGGAAAAGCACTCACGAAGAGAATGATCGGCGCAGTGAAGCACCAGGTCCACTTCCAGTAGACCCCGAGTCGTTTGTTGAGCATGAAGTAAATGTCGTTCGAGATGTTCGCGTATCCGTACATCCACGAAATGGCGATGCATTCACAGATGGCGATGAAGATCAGCGCTGTGCTGCCTCCATATTTATCCATGACCTCAAGAACATATTGTCCACCCTGAAAAAGCGTCAAGTGGTAAAAACCAAGGTGTATTCGTCGATTACATCCTATCTCTCTTTCTCTTCATCTCCCTTCCTGTTTTATCTTTAGCGGCAGAGCACTTCCCTCGGGTCTCCGTCTGGTCTCAGTGTCAGCAAGACTCAGCCTTGCTGGAGGCCGTTCGACTTGACACCCCAAAAACGGTCAACAACACCTGCTTCATGCCTTGCAGCTAAGAAAGAAGAGGGCAAGCCATCTCAATTTGCATTCCGCGTATGACAGACGCTATAACCGTAATCATGAGCATCAGAAGCTCCTCTGTGCGCTCCATCCTCACACAGCGCCACAGAACTGAGCCGCGGACTTCGTTAGCAACAACTGGGTTGGAAGGCGAGACAATTCACTTATGGCTTCTTCTACCACGTCCTAGATGACTGAGCGCATGCTGGAAAATACACAAAGGCGAGCTACACGAAATGACAAACGAACCCGTGGAGTAGGCAACACAGTGAGTCGCCGATCGAACAACGAGGGGACGTACGAAATGCGTCGCCGCAAGACTAACGGACGCTCAAAGAATGCAACGAGACAATCAATCAGAACAATGATGCGGAAGCATTCCTCTGTCTGTCATGATTCCCCATGCGGTAATCGTGGATATTTTTGCTGAATCGCTCGTTACTCACCCGAGTTACAAATGGAAGACCGAAGATGAAACAACAGACCCCGGTGACTATCGTGAAGGGCATTTTGTGTCGACGAAGGAATGGCACCTGGTCAGCGATACCTGTCAAGAAGTTTTCCAGAAGAGCGAACTGGAAATCAGGGGTGAACATTAAACACCGACCGAACGGATGTCCTTGTCACGCGTACGATTTGAAAGCTGACTGTGGACGACAGCTTCAACGAATGGCCTCTCTCTCTGTCGGCCTGTTTATTGCAGGACATGACGAGCCGAGTTGGGTTCCTCACCTCACTGTCCAGGCCAAGGACGAAGAGCATGAGGAAGAAAAGTACGGACCACAACTGGGGACAAGGGAGTCTGGCCAGAGCCTCAGGGTAAGCCACGAACGCCAATCCTGGCCCGCCTTGGACGACATCTTCTACCTTTGGGTAGAAAATTTTGGGGTCAATCTGCGTTTTAGTCTTTGGATTGCATAAACTCGAAGCAGAATCGTTTCGGATCAGGTTCTAATACAGCTTTCGTCTTTCTTTCCGCCTTAGAGAGCACAGCTAGAACATCATTTTCTGGCATCTCCATCGTCAGAGCACTTACTTTGACGCCGAGTTCATGAGCCATGGCGCCAAGCACCGAGAAGATAACCAGGCCAGCGATAATCGATGTCACGGTGTCGAGAATGGACACGATCATGGCGTCGCGGAAAACGTTGTTGCGGAACTGATTGTAGGAAGAGTACATGATCAGGCCACCTCCAGAAACTCCGAGGGAAAAGAACATTTGCCCAGCAGCCGCTTGCCACACCTGTGGACAAACATAAAAACTCTTATATATTGTGCGACAACTGCCGACACTCAATCTTGGCACAGCCGACTCCTGCATCAGCTCTCCTCATTCCTCCCCGTTCTATTCCTGTCGTGTTCGTCCTCCGCTCGTAGCTTTTCAGCTTCACTCCCGTCGCAACACATAACTCCGTCGTCTCCCGTCAGTTGGCTGGGAGTTGTCTTCTTGTTTCAGTTGGCGAACTGCAAAACTTATATTAATAGAGTAACTCACCTCGATGCTGCGCAGTTTGTCGAAGTCCGGAGTGATGAAGTACAACACGCCGTTCATGGCGCCCTCTTGTAGGAGCCCGGTGACCATCAATGTTAGGAGGATCACGTACGGAAACGTAGCCGCGAAGTAAACCACCTGCGACGTAACAGTTTTTTCTCATCGAGCTCTGATGCCGCTTCCCCTCTTATATCGTACAAAAAAAAATTCTCCCTCGGCCTAGAGTACTCGGACTACTTGAGGACATTCACGATTCGCTCGTCCCGCTTTCGATCAGATTCAAAGCATCGTTCTATAGAATTCACTCGTAGTCCAATAAAATGCAGGCGTCTGCGAACCTGATTGGATTTGCGCTCGGGTCTTAGTAAAGTGGGTGGTCAAGAGCCTCCTCCAACCAGCCAGCCATCCGTCGCGGTCGGTCTCATGGCTCCTTCAAACACTCTACTGTGGTCGAGGAGAAGCAATCGCTTGCTCGAGCGTTGATTAAATCCGTTCTCTAACTGAGGTCGCTAGTTGCCTCGCAACAAATCGTTTGTCATTCGGCACGTGTTGAACTCGGTCAGCTGTGGCAAAAGTGAATCAACCTATAGCCCGCAGCGAGGAAGTCAAAGAGACTCTCCTGCGCCTGAATGGTTGCTCTTGGTTTAGAACACGAGGCCCGGTTCGAAACTGTGGTGACTTCTGAAGCGCACTATGTTTTTGTTCAGCCAACGTTCTTCTCCTGGAATCTTTCCCCCAGCTTTGATTCACTCCCGAACAGAATCGAGTGCGTTCCTCTTTAAAACAGTCTGGCTAAGGCTTCGAATCGGCCTGTGTCCTGTTTTTTCCCTCCTCTGTACAACATCGAAACACTTGAGACTTTGAAGGCACTCTCGGAGAACGCAGCCTCGAGGAAAAGTTATTTTCCTCTCCTTTGAAGTTTTGAAGCTGTTTCCCAAACTAGTCGTAGTCTACGCCTCGACCTGCGACTGTCTCGTGCGTTTGATCTTCCGGAGGGCATTCGCGCCTGTTGTGAATCTCTGTTTGGTTTCATTTCGCTCCTTGAGAGCTCTGGTCCGCTGCGTTGTGACCAAAACTGAATCTGACGGAAGGAGCGAGCTCCGTTGATAACCTCCGCGCAGTGAATCGCCGCGTCGGAGGTTTTCCGTAACGGAAAAACGACCGGGAAAGGGCTCACTGAGAAAAGGGGCACGCAAAGATCCTCAGAGAGACCAAGCCACGGATCCAGTGGACGAGTAGCTCGGTTACGAACAGAGACGAGAGGTAAGACAGTCTTAGAGGGCGAAAGCCTCCCATGGATCATCCGATATTGTCTTTCGGATGCTCTTTTCCCTGATGCTTCCTCGGCAGCTCCTGCCTCTTCGACGACGGCAGCGGTTGCCGACCCACAATCACCGGGACTCCTCGGGATAGCATCGTACTCTGCGGAGACATCATCGTCGTTGTCGTCGTCGTCGTCCTTCTCGAACATTCGAAACGACGGCTCCTTCCTTGTCCTTCGGTTGGTGGCCCGCGAGAAACCTCTCGTCAGCTGAAACGTTCGGCGAATTCTGCCGACTGCTCAGTCGTCGAGTCTTGATTCCGGAAAGCAATGAATTATTCAAAATGGGAAGACTCGACTTACGCGTTTCCTCTCGTTCGCGGTTAGTACATACAACACTTAGTTGGTTCGCGTTTCGAGATTACGTCCCGAATATTTGCTTGGGCGTCCGCGCGAAAAGGTTCTGCGCCGTGGCGGCCACGACCGCTCTCACTCACTCAGTTCGTAGAGTTTCGTTTTCGCGCTCCGTTTGAAGAGACGGTCGTTCGCTCCGTCAGTCGAAATTAGAAAAGAGCTCGATGTTCTTCCGCATGGCTAAACTTAGCTACGAATGAGAGGTAACAAACCTTGCCGGAAGTTTTGATTCCTTTGAGCAAGCAGGCGATCACGATCACCCACGATATGAAAAGACACAGCGCGAGGTCCCATTTGATCCCATTCAGGTTTTCGATACCGCTGCTGATGTCCAGCACGGTGCGCCTGGAAGGAAACGAATCAGAACATCACTACTGACACGGCGCGCGTCGTCTGATTTATTCATAGACGTCGACGAGAGGAGTCAATTAATCGAGCGGAATTTCCAAACGGTTCGCTCTTCATTCCAGATTCGTGATTGACTGCGATGAATAATCCGAGCGTATATTGATTTTTCGTCTTCCTTCGTCACTTACTCCCAATAAAGTTGACTCGATGGCAGAAGTCCCGTGAAGTTGAGAGTCATCTGGAAAGAACATACGATTGGGGGTGAGGAACGAACTGTTAGTATGGTCTCACTCATCGCGTTTGTTCACCGGCAGGCAGACTCGCTCGCTTGCTTGGCTGTCTGAGTGAGAGTCGGCGTCGTCGTTTTCGTCCTCCCGGCTGTTCGGTATCGACTCTGAGAACTCCCATTTACGGCCAGAAGGCTTCGACGACAACGACCACATTCCTTTGATGTCGCGCTCGGTTTCCCCAACACCTTCTTTCTGTATCCTGCCATCACTTCCTGTACCTCACCACAAGAACGGCCGCGGCCTGTCTGGCCACGAATCTCGCTGCCGCACTCTCCGACTCTGCCGCAAACCGAGCAAAGCCATCGTTCAACACTGTCAAGGTTAGCTCAAGGACGACATAAAAAGAGATTCATTTGCTTCCCCCGCGATGAGGCAATGGATGGTTCTGCTCGATAAAAGAAGACAAAGCCCACGACCGTGGCATGGAACGTTTGGCCATAGTTCAGGAGTTCGTCGACAAAATCAATATAAATGCTTCAAGTATTTAGATTTGCACTCACGTTGGTACCCGCTCCCTTAGCGGCTTCCGAGCGGACGAAACAAGTTCCGTTCCACTCAGGTGCGCATTTCTCCCACGGAACTTCGCTTTGGAACGTTGCAGCCATGAAGTATAGAGTGTAGGACATGACTACGTTGTAGTACACGCAGACGATCAGAGATGAGATGATCATCGCCATCCCGACTCCTGCAAAAAAATCCAAATTGGCAACAGATCCTTCCTTAGAAGCAACTGCAATCGCTGTATATGGCGACGTGAACTTTTACAGTGTGTGACGTTGCACAGGGGTTCTCTATCGGGTTTCAGTTTTGATCTTTACTGGAAGGGCATGCACACATATACTGATTTCTCATCGATTATTTGAAATTTCGATGAATTCACTTTCACGGGAAAAAAAAGTGCCGCCGCGTCTTTCTCGAGTTCATGCACGAACAACTGCGCACGGGAAGTCGGAACAGGGAATGTAGAGAAGGAACTGTGAAAAAAATCGAACCGGATACGGTCGGTCCGTCAAAACTCTTGCCGGATATCAGAGAACTGAAGGCCCGCCAGCAGATGGAGAAACAAAAAATCCGCAGCACCTGCTCTATATGCTTCCTGTTCAGACGCTGGAAACAAACCCTCCGGAGAGACCAGTAGCGAGGAAATGTTCGAACAAAGGGCTGGAGGACTGGTCGCACGGAGCAGACAAAAGAGAAACGAGGGAACGGGCTTGGAGTGTGCGGCGGGAAAGAAATGCAGCGCCGCGAAGGAACCAGCATTGACGGAGTCAGGGGCTCGGAATCGATAGAGACAAATCACTTTGGAAACTCTCACCCCCTACGCAACTGTGGCATCTGCAACAAAAATTTCTTCCACTGGATCTCGTGCGATCTGATGGATTCGTCGAGCTTTCGGAAAAACTAGGAATATGACTACGAGCACAAAACCGTCTCGACAACCGAAAGGAGCCCGGAACAACGGCATAGGCTCAAGCTTACATACTCGGGACCGTGTTGAAGGCATATGACGAATCTGACAAAACAGGCATCGTCTGTCGTCGGAACATCCGGCGAACGACCCCGATAGAAGAACGCAAAAGCGAAATGAAAGAAGCACAACACTCACTCAGAGGAGCGCTGCTCGACTCGGGTCCGGCATTATTCAAAGCACTGTGAGCAGCAAGCAAATAGTGGGTGCATTCCGATCCGTTCTCAAGAGAGGAAGCGTCTATGGTAACTTCTTGATTCAGATGTTTCGGTCGTACACTAAGCGCTTATCAGTGAACAGGATCATGCTCGAGGATATCGAGTAAATCCGAGTCGCAGCTGGAACTCTCAGCGGAACTAGACGACCTAAGGCTACTTACTGCTGTTCGTACCCGTGCACTACCATTGGAAGTTGAACGTACCTTTGCAAATTGGAGAGCATGCCCAGATGGTCAGCGGGCCTTGTCCTGCAAACTGTCCAAAAGCCAACTCCATGAAGTACATCGGTTTCCCGACCAACATCAGCATCACCAGGTACGGGATGAGAAAGGCCCCTAGAAAAAGTAAGGAACAGTGATCGATCTTAGCTTGTCAACTACCGATGTAGCATTGAATTCGACCGGGAGTGTTCGTCGCCGTCGTCGAACAACTCGTCGTCGACCGAGCGAAAGACCGTCAACCTTGGATTCGGACGTTTCTCCGATGGCGGGGTCAATCGAGACGGCAAATCGACTCTCGCGTTTTCTGCCGAGAACTCGACGGGAGGCTCCGCGGGGATAGAGTTCGAGAGCTCGAAGTTTTCACCTTCTTACAGGTGAAGCATGAGAAGAAGCGATTTCAAGGAAGGAAAAAACGGAAACCCCATCCGCTAAGTGGTATCATGAGCTGTCCGTCGTCGAATCAGCGTTCGAGCCAAGGGTAGAAGCCGGAAGGTCCATGTCGTCGACTTCCATGAAGGGTAAGTTCGCTCTCTCTCGCCTTCCCGTCTCGAAGGTTGATTGCGGTTAGAGGCTGCCGGTGAACCTCTTCACAACAAAAGAAGCGTTAGGCTCGAGGACGTGCGACACAATGCGCCGTTTGCGGAGAACGCTTACGAACTATTGAAAATAAGACTGAGAAAGCAGATGCCACTTCCAGGCGCCGGGTCGAGGCATACACGGAAACAGCTTGCTCGGTTGAGGAATTTCTCACGAGCTTGGCTCTTGCTTGATTGTTCCGCTCCAAGCGGCCGAGTGATGCGGGAAACCCAAGAAATCCGTGCCTGGAGCGAGGAAATCATCGAGTGCCTTTTTGTGCATTGCAAACATTGCGGCGCGGTATCCAAGACCGCGTTTTGAACTCTGTCTTGAATCCGACGCTTCAAAGCGTTTTTTTTTCTCCGTCAGGAACGGAGGAAGACTGAGAACAAATTGGAAACACGAATTTCCCGAGCTCAAATAACTCTGTGCTCCGCTGTGCAAAAAGATTGGCGCTTCCGAGCCGAGTGCACGGCAGCGAAGGGTAGGGAACGCAAGACACGCTATGACGGGAATTCCGCAGCGCACTTGGCCTGGAAACTCGGGAACAGGAGAAAAGCACCGACGCAGCCATCGGAATAGAGAGGCCGACGAGCTCAGCGGCGTGCTGAAGACGAGCGATTCAGAAACTAGAACAGATTTTTTTTCCCGAGTATCCACGTGGACTCTGTCCATTGGAATCTTGAAGGTCAGAGATGGAAGAACAGCGGTAATGCACTGGCAATCTCCTGATGCGCTCTTTGAAACGGACTCGTTCTGTCATTTTTCCAGACGGTTTCAAGTGCGCTCCGAATGTCGGGAATGCGGAAAATTCCGGAGCTTCTCCGTCTCAGAGCGAAACAAGTCACGAGAGTGTTTTCTCTCCACATTTTTTAACGAGCTACTCGATGTGGATTTACTACAAAATGGGATCCGTTCTCGTTTCTTTCGAAATTTTCCCGTCTTACCTCCTCCGTTCTTGTAGGCGAGGTAGGGGAACCTCCATACGTTTCCGATGCCCACCGAGAGGCCGACACAGGATAAAAGAAACTCCCATCGGTTACCCCAGTTGCCCCGCGACGCGATACTCGCAACTGAATTTCTCCTTCCTCCGCTGAAAAGAGAAAAGTAAATGACATGTTAGAAATACCTGCTCATCTCTCATCATCGGCCGTGCCCCCAATCGAAGACTTTCTTCTTTCTGTGCGATGACCAGTGGTTGCGCTGTTTCTCGCGGGTCACATCAGACCGTAGAGATCGCCTCGCTCGGATGAGGATAATCATATCATTTGTAGGTCTGATAACGAAGAAAGTTTCAACATTTCATATCCGGCTCCGGAAGTTGAGGAACGTATCTAGACACAAAATGCCCACTGCTTTTTGATTCTTTCAAACGTGCAGGAAACGATGTTCGCCGTTGAAGTGACGAAACAGAAAAGTGGCTCAGCCATGGCTTCCACTCGGAATCGGTTGGGATCGTTTGCAATTGTGTATCCGTTAATCCACCCTCACTAAAGTGCGGGCCCCGGCGTCGGGCGCCCACGTACACTACAACAACAACAACAGACGAAAAATTACAAAGTATGATTTGAATTGACGAAAACAAGTCCCATTATTTTCGTGCACATCTATGATCGCTGAAAGACGGATCGGGACACAAAATAAGTAAACCAGTCGGCCGGCTGATACTGGAAGAGATATTTTCGGAAAGCTTTCATCGAGCTTCTTATTTGTTTTCTACTGAGAGTCGAAATGAGATCCGCTTTGCTGCGACATTTCGTCAACCAAAGCTGCCTAATAAGATTTTCGAGCACAAAATAAAACACAGCCTCATCGTTTGGGATTTCCAGAACGAAAGAAGAAATTCAATCTCGGCCATTCAACCTACGCGCAACTTTCAGCGTACTCTCTTTCTCTCTCACTCTCTGTAGTGGATCAGCATCCGCCCCATAGACGGCGGAACGTGCCTGAACCTTGGAAGGAGAAGGGTTGTAATGACGTCACTGCCAACTCTTCCCATCTGCTTCCTCTTTCGGTAGCAAGACGATATGAAGGACGTTTTCCGTCGTTCCAAACTATTTTCGCTCCTTCCTGGCAAACTTTATCATCTTGTGGGAGTAGCACTTCATTTCTATGAGTGCATGTTCTCATGTGGTTCGGGGCGAGTTGCCATGAAGGCGCTATAAAACATCGGTCAACACAGTCAGCTATCAGAGGAAAGTGTTCTTCCCCTTCCAGCTTCTCTGGATGAGCGGTTAGCCGAGAATTGGCGAGTTGTCTTGTTCCGTTCTTTCTTCCATTCGACCAAGTCAGCAGAGTCCGCACTGACTGAGAGGCTGTCTTGGTTTCAGAAGGTTTGGAAAACTTGCGCTGTCCGGAAGTGTTCCATCAAAAGCAGCGGACAAAGATTCCCGGCTTTCTTCACTTGTAGAATCTTTCATGGAGCAAAATTTACTCGACCATGTTGAAGATGGATTATCCTACAGAACTCCGTCCGTTCAAGCGAGTGTTTGCCGAGTGCAGCAGCCGTTATATTGCGTGCTCGAGTGTTGGTGCGCGTCCATCGGTGGGTGCTCGTACGCAAGCAGCCAGCGAGTTATTTACAAGCTGAAGAAACGTGCGCATTGTTTAGAATGCCCACTCGAGGCATTTTCCGCGCGGGCCGCCTACAGATGTCGAATACAAAGTCGTCAACAGCTACATGCGCAGCTGAAGCAACGGCCGGACAGAAAACGGACAAGCTTTGCCCTCGCCCGCTTCTCTGACAGTTCGTGCGCTTTTCCCGAACACTTTGCCAACGTTTCCCCTTCCCGCCTTCTCTTTCTGCTACCCCTGAGGCTCTCGAGAACTCTGTACACACGCGTAGGTAACTTGACACGTGTGAGCGTAGGGTTTCAGTTGCTTTGCATTAGTCTCGATTCAAACTCGGAAAACGGCGAATTTTGCATCGGTTTCCTCATTTGTAGAAATCTCTCCGGCGCTCGCTTTGGAGGTTGTGATCTTTTGAGGGCAACATCATCATGGCATTCACTTTTATTGGCCGTTTCGGAACCGTTGATCCCTGCGGGATTCGGAATTGAATGAAAGAATAAAGAGATAAATAAAGATATGAATCGACTGCGGATCCGAAAGGCCACGATGCGGGTGGTGAGCACAGAAATTCCTCACAATTCCCAGAAATTCAGCCTCAAGGCTCGCCCGAACTCCCTTGACTGATCCGCTCGGGTGGTTTCTGGTTCCGCTATTTTCACTCAGTTGCGAAGTTTCACTTTGATCCTCACAAGAATCCGATCGGATGTTCTCAAGGTCCGTTGATGTTTTCGTTGGATCCTGTTTCGATCCAGTTTTCCCTAAAATCCATCTCGAGTAAGATCGATAGCATCGAGGAAGGGGATCATCGCAGGGAGAACGAACGCCGAACTGAAAGTGAACGGCGCGGCGTTCGTAACAATCGGAGCGGCATGAATGCGATTATTTTGGATTCCGTCTGATCTTCCGGAAACTGGACCGATGTTCTCGGAGGATGCTTGCTCCTGCTTTTGAGGAAAACTCGCTCAACTCTTTCGAGGCAAAAAAGCTTCCAATGAAAGGACGCTGTTTCTCAACGGAACGTTCAGCTCTGCACTTCCAACGCATTGTCAGCAAGAAGCGAACCGTCCGCCAAGTTTTTCGGACGAAACACCGAACATTTTCTGCCACGATTCGGAAGAATGAATTGTTTCGAGCTTCGTGCAAGACACGGAGCTGACTGGTAGTATCTCATTAAGATAGCTATGCTTGACGCACTTACAGAAAAATACACTTCGACTTCGTCCATCCGTCTTTGGATTCTCTCTCTTATTGTAACCATCGGTATTGTCTGCGACGTTATCAGCACTCGGATAAAGAAATCCTCGGAGCGAGCTCATCGTGACAAAAACCTCTTCGTCTCAGCCTGCTCCGGGACGTCATATCTCAACAGAAATGAATTTCACTCGTGAAGAGATTCGGTGGAAGAACAACTGACTCATTGTTGATGCAATTTCATTTTTCAAGGTTCGGAAACAGCGGTGGGCTTCTTCTGATTGAACTTCGAACATTTGAAAGCGCCGATTGAGGAATTCTCGGCGAAGGCATTTCTGGCATTCACGCGAAGAATTGTTCGGGCTATCGGACTCCGCTCTTCCGGAACGAATTAAACCAATCACCATTCTATGACCTTCCATAGGAAAACGATTGTGGAGACGAAAATAGGTCGAGGAGCTCCAACGAGAACGGAATGCGCCTAACCACCGAGACAGAACTCGATTCCGCCAGAACCCGCTCGCTTCCAAACCAACGCGAGGCAACGAATTTCGAAAACGAAGAGAGGAATCATTCCGCCAATTATGCAAGGTTCCGTTTTTGTCCAGAACACCGGAATCTGTTTTCTTCGGCTGACGGCCCCAACCCGTGCCGCCGGGGCCCCGACGACGATGATGTGGAATGACGCAAGGGCTCATCGGGAAGAAACGCTTTTTCGACAGATAACAGATCAGCCGAAGTAGCGGAATGTTTGCTCGAAAGCAAGGTGTTCGTCACTCGTGGTCGAAGTTTTCCCGAATGAAGAGGAACGGGGTCGAGGGAAATTGCGATCGATCCAAGATTCGGTCACGCCGGAAGCGATCAGAGTCGCAACAGTGGATCCGAAAAACTCCTGCCGCTCGGCGGTCACTGGCTCCGACCTCAAGCTGCGTAACACGTTCTCTTCGCCAACTGCCCTCCAGCTGGTTACCCAACAAGTTCCTTCAATGATCTTATTCATTGAGTCAGAGACACTCAGGGCTAGGCGACCTGTTAGACGTTGGAGCAAACACGCCACTGAAAGAGTGTTGTTTCTCGAGATGTTTGGTCATGCAAACCGAGCAGCCGAGCGATGTCTCAGAATGTCGAAGCGGACTCATACCCTGCCAGAGGACTCGTTCGTCCGTTCTCTCGATCCGTTGTCATGAACGGATGGCCAATCTGGGAAAACAACAAACAACTGCCGCTAACCGCTCGACGAAGATTGCTTGCTAACTTCGTGCGTCTTCCCCGCCGTCAGTTGCACAGGGGCCGACCGCCATTGAAACATTTGATGAAATTTCCGCGAGGGAGACAGCCCACCAGAAACTGATCAAGGGAATCATCGGACGACACACCGCAACCGCCGCGCCGTACACTTCGACGATCGCTATAATCCCGAATTCGAATGTCGCGAGGATGATGAAAGTGTTGAGAATTCAGAGACGCGGTGATATGCCAAAAAAATACTTTGTCTCCCGTTGTCATGGCGAATGAGGTACTTGTGGAATTCCTTCTTTTTTTTTTGGCTCGGTTCGCTGGATTTGAATGCTGGCCGATCGGCGTCGATGATTCCTCGGCTCGTTGTTTCTTTCAGCAAAAGTTTTGCGTCTAAATTCCGAGCATATTCTTTTTGATAGCTGCATGTTACGTTGATAGCTTCCGGATGCGCTCTTCCACTTGAAACTGGAACGCAACGCAAGCCACCAGAAGAGGAACAAGTCGTTACAGAAGCACTCGTCTCAATTGGTCGGACTAAAAACGGCAATGATACACTTGTTGCATGCGCTCTGATTAACGATTCAGCCGCCATGTGTGAAAAGTTGGGAAACGCGAAGCTCAAAGGCTGAAGCCTCACAAGAGAGTTCCTCAAGACAAAAGGACGAATCCGGAGTTCTGATAATTTCAATAAGCAGGAACGAAATTCGTGTCGACCGACTCAGAAGTGTCCCAGAGAAGCGAACAGATTTGAAGCGAGAGTTTTCTGTTGTTTCCGTGGCTCATACCGCGTAGCACGCATTTGTATTCAGACTGGAAGAGATGATATTGGGATTCCAAATTAATTTTCCTTACCTCTCCTTCTTGATCTGGTCATCTCTGGTCATCTCAAAGGCAGCATTGACCTCTCCTTCTGTTGCGATTTTCTCTTTCGAATTCTTGTCTTTGGCGGTGATGACGTTGTTGTTATCGGCCCATAGATCCACTGATTTCATACTCTGCAAGAAAAACGGCACGTTTGAGAACTTTTGCTGGCACCCGAGTTGCGGTACCGTCCCGCCTCCTTCGTGGACCTGGAACGACTTCTCCGGAGCCAACGAGAGGACAGCTTTCCGAGTTTTCCCGGAGGAACAATGCCGTGACCGCGGTTTGGATCCGACGGCGGAGATTCGCAGGAGGATAACAAAGGACCTTGGTGAATGATCTGTTCTGCGAGTTCCGCTAGAAGCTGACGATTGATCTATCATTGACTCCATCCGGACTAATTTTCTCTCGAAAACCCCTATTTCCGGATTTTACTCGAAAAGCCCATCTGAACGACTCCTTTCCTTAATTCGCCGCAGCAATAGAGAACTCTATCTTGAGGGGATGCCGTAACTTTTTGAATGGCGGTCAGGAACCACTTTTAGAACAAAAAAAAAAAAGATGGAGCCTGCGGTGAGCTTAGAGCTTAGAGTCGACGCGACTTTCACTACCTTTCCCGCCGTAAATAAAAGATTCCACCCTCCCCCGCCCCCCATCACATCCCCCTGGACGGGGCACCCCAGATCCATTCGTGGAAGGCTTTCGCCGAGCGCTATCAAAACGCGGCACTTGTGGTGAACCTCACGAGACTTCCGCGCGGCCATCTCGAAGTAAAACAAACAACTCTTGTCTAGCACTTGCATTGAAGCGAATCGACCACAAACATTTGAAACCACGTACTTTTGGATTTTCGTTACCGTCAGACATTACAGCCTCTTCTGTAGCCGTTTGTCTTCTTTGTGAAGATCGGGTTGGTTATCCGATGCTAATCCCTCTCCTCGAAGCGCTCGCCACAAGCGTTCTAGCGTCATTTCATCGGTTATCAACACGTTCCGGGTCGAAGCTCATTGTTGGTTTCGGATTTGTAAATTTGTAAATGTAAGTTTTGACGTCAGCGTTTCAAAGGCGCTCTAGTTTTCTCGGGCGGTTTCAACCCGGTGTCTGCGTATGCTTCCCAACACATCTTTCCCCCGTTTCCGATTCCACCGACTTCGAATCTTGTAACTGAAATACAATCTGAAGTGAAGAGTCTGTTTGAAGAATCAACTGCTTTCGCTTTCCCAGAGACGCTGGACACTTGAACGGAGAAGACGTGGCCTTGACTCGTCCACCACGGTCCATCTGAGAGTCGGTGTCCGGAATTCAATTCTACCGGGCAGGGTGGAGTAAACGATAGCGAAGAAATCCCAGAATGACTTGAAGAGCCAAGGTTGCACAGTCTCTTCAATCGTGAATATGGATGTTCGGCTCCGGACTTGGAGGCGTCTTCCCGAAAACAAATGCGGCGGCGTGGATTCGATGATTGGAGAACACTCTCGATTTCTGAATGGAAAAATCTCCAAAAATCTCCACCCGCTCGATCCAGACGCATTCTTCGATTGACTCTCCCCGAAACAATAATCTTGGAGCATGGTTTCGAATCCTCGGGAATGCTTGAGTCGAGGATTGGGGGCGGACGAGAACTAATGGAGGAAATATTCGCTTCCATCGCGGCATAGATGCTTTGCTAACTGGTGGGCCCGCGGCTGCTGTCGACTGTCGGCATAGCGATCCCCTCACTGTTTTGCCAATAAGCACTTGGCATAAGTGGCGCAACTTCCAATACCCTGCGGCCTCCGGGAAATTAATGGCACTCGTTTTTCGAGGTGTCAGTCAGTCACTCCGTCAGCCGGCAAGCCGAGTCTGTCAGTTAGTCAGGCGAAGTCGTCGCTGCGTCGACACATCGTTCCGAGCGAGCGCCTCGAGACGCGTTTTCACATTCAGTTAGCGTTCGTGCCGCCTTAATCGGGGATTCGTTTGACACGTGTGTTTCTCGAGAGGGAATCGATTTCTCCCCGAGATTGTTTAGTTTCCTTGAGAATAACGTCTGCCGCCCCTCCCCCTCCCCACTCTTACTACGGCTCGGAACGCTCGTGCAAAAAACCGAATGGTTCATGCGATTCCGAGTCGCGAAGAATAAAGTCGCCGTTGCTTGCTCTTGTGGCGGGCTGGCCCTCGAGCGCGCGCACCACAAGTGGATTTGGAGTGAATACGTCCCCGAACGACGAAATATAATCCAGTTCGCTTGGAAGCTCGTGTCGCCCGAGACTTCGAACCGATAGAAAAAATTCGAGGATTTCCCTTCGCTAATTGGGAATCGGATGATTCCGTCTGCCGAATTCTCTTGAGCAGAAGAACCTTCGAGAACGGTTCCACCGTCCTCGCCAGACAGATGGCATGCTTGATCGAATCAGTGAAGATGAATACGTAATTCCAACATACATGGACTTCCCGTTCGTCCCATCAATAGATTCCGTTGGTTGGCGTTCGACGGCATACAATTCATCGGACTCGTCATCCACCGACGTCGAGGAGCAAACCATTAGAGCCACGGTTCAATAACTTGCAGCACTCTACCAAAGTTCTCGATGTGCTATGTCCTTCTACACCTCTTCTCGGTGATGGTACGCCTGCATCGACTCGAGTCACTGAAAGAACTCCGGGTCGTTCGATGGGAGATCGAGGAAACTTCCGAAATTATGATAATTTTGAGATGAAAAAACTCTCCACAGCGTATACAGCTTTCCTCCGTTTGCTGGCGCGCGGCAGAGAGAGGGAGAAGGGACAATAATCATGATTATAGTGAAGTTCCCCAGCCCCCCATCCGGATATGTCTCTAAATCGAGTAGCGGTTTTGTGAGGTATACGAAATTTCCGAGTGCTGCCGCGAAGCTGACGATCCGGAGCAGGCTGTGAGCGTTGAGAGAACACAGGAAGTCTTTTAGGCACAGTGGGCCACGTGTTGACACACACGACTCCCTTGTGTGCTCGGAAATAATTTCAGTGGCAACACCACCATCACCACTTCCGCGTCATTCGTGTGGTCTATATCACAGATCTCTCTTTTGGACTCCCGAGGGAGATTCCGCGAACGTTTTCCTCGAGAATATTGAATTCATTGAGAGATCAACTCCAGCTCGGCCTGTTCCCTCCGATGAAGATGATAGGAGGAAACGCATTAACACTCCCACAGGTCCCTCACTAAAACAGCCGACTCCACAGAATTTCAACACACGCCCCAAAACACGAGCACAGCTCGGTTAGTACAGAGGTGAGCGTTCCGGATCACCGAGTGCAAGACATCTGCACCCCGCTTCGTCAGAAACGTGGGCGCGTGGGCGTCCGCTTTCGCTGAGGAAACATTCCCAGACTAGAACAGCAGCAGCAGCTCTCTCCGAATTACCGCCTCATGGCGTGCCACCGACATAGTTCTCTGTAGCAACTTCTCAGAAGCGCTCGTTTACGAGTCGGGAATCCGTAATGAGGGAAGACAGTCGTCGTCCGGAGGCAGCTGAAATGCACAACCAACTCTTGAAGAGCTCGAGTACGAGTCCTCCGCGTCCCGCCGGCTGCGTGGGAATTTGACACAGGAATACAGTCTTGAGGACTTGAAGAGGGTCTTACGTTCTCGATTAGAATCCTCGAAGCCGATCCTTGGAAACTCTTCATATTCACAACTGAAACACGGGACGATTGCGACGAATCGAACGAGCGCCATGTGAGTGTCTCGTTTCGGAAACTAGAACCGCTTGTCACAGAGGTACGTGTACCCATAGGCGCAGAGTGACACACATCAGAATCTCGCTCCACTGAGCGAACCGCACGCGGAAGTTACGTGCCGGTTCTCTCGGGAGCGAGAAACCCTCAGAGAGCTGCAGCGAGCGCGGACTTTGGAGCGTTTATCTGCTCTGTGACTGCACTCGGGGCATTGTCACGATTGGGGAATAGCTTGATTGATCTGTCTCTCTCTCTCTCTCTCTCTCTTTCTTTCTTTGGACTTCTCTCAATAGCTCAACCAACGTTATGCGTGCATTTCAGGTGTTCTGCGGAGTCCAAGGGGTCACCAGGCTTCCTCAGATGTTTCGTCCAGACAACGAGTAACAGCGTCCCATGCCTCACAAAAATCCCGAGGATATCGAGAAGCTCGGATTTCCCTCTCGTCGAGCAACGGAAACTTTCAACGTCATCAGTGTACATGGTCTATTGATGAGAAAGAAGCCACACTGTGGAGATTGCAGCTGCCTGCAGCGGTGCCTGCTTTTTCACCTGATTCAGCAGATTAGAACCGCGAACACGACGACGATCACAGCAAGATCAACAGAGCCGGAGTGGCCATTGTCAACATTGCCATAATTAACGACGACAGCGGCGACGGCGGCGGCGGCGACGGGAGCAATCTGAAGTTGATCTTTAGCGAGTCGGGCGCCTAGTGACACTCAGCTGTAGCAATGGCGGTGACATTTCGAATTCCCTAAAGCCTTTGACCCCATAGCATCGTTGTGCCGAGCGCGTGCAAAGTGCATGACACGAAAACGAACGGCTTAAAATCTCGCTTTCTTCCGGAGGCTTTCGGAAACTCCTGCTTCCATATCCAGAAATCAATGGTGCCGAAGTGGAAGATCAATCATCCCGTCAATGACAGCGAGTTTTCGCTTCGATCAGAGCAGGGGTCGAGACGCTTGCAATTATCTCGATCTCACTCTGAGCCTTCCCGTGGAGCGGAGTGAGAGAATACTTGTTGGCTCAGCAGTGGCCTCGAGGGATCGGTGGACGAAAATTTGCGTGACATTTGCAACACAGCACTCGATCGCCGTCGTTTGACTCGCGGCAGCCGCAGGTTACGGAGAACACTCCGACAGCCGACCGATTACCGCAACCTCAGACGTAACAGAGGGAAACGGACGTCTACGTAAGAGTACTTTACTCACATGTAATAACCGCACATGGTTGCCCCGGTGGTGGTCGCTGACTTCGGTGGCGACGATCGTACTTCCCGGAGAGCCACCGATCTGCGTCGGACGAGTTCGTTTTCACCGATCAAAATTAAACTGACGATTGTTTCGAACGAAATAACGAGGCGATCTCAATTCAAATAACTCATCGGCAACTCTCCCCATAGATCCACTACCGTCCTTCACTCGGGGCTCGGAGAAGGCAACTGAGATAGTGTGCGCCGTCGAGAAGTTCTAGTTCGTTGGGAATCCGCAGACGGCGCTGTCGGCGAACTCAGCCCGAAGGGAGTCGGGGAAAACGATGGGGCGAATTTGGAGGAGGGACGGGAACTCTGAGGAGGGGAGGAGATTCTGGGATCAGGGGAAAACTCCAACGGCGGCGGGAGCCGATTCGAGAGACGAGGGAAGTTTCAAAAGGAGGGTCTGGAGGGGACCTTCGAGCGAGCGACGAATCCGGGAACCGAAGAGACCTTTAAGTAAGGGAGCTTCAAACACTGTCAGGGAAAAGGCGCCTGCGGGAGAGAGGGGGAGGGGTGACAAGAGCCTCTAGGGGTATCGGGGGAGGGGGGGGGGGAGAACTCGCGTGGAAAACTCAATGACTGATGGCGGGACTCGACAGAAAGATGCTCGAGTTATCGGCGTCCGATGGCGATGATCGGAGACTGCTCATTCAAACTATTCCCTCCTCGATTCTCGTTCACACTCTGTTTTTATTCCAGATTCGTGGTCCTTGATGGGACGCATATGTCAAGCGCAGAGGGACACCCGGGAGTAACCGTAGTCTCGCCAGATTCGTTGCGAGATACTTTTTCGACGATTGTCGTCGACGCTCCGATGATTTTCGGATATTTCGAGATTGGTCGATGATGAATGTTCCAATCTGAGACGGTGGTAGCTGCTGATCAACAACATCAGAATATTTTGGTTCTGGCAAGAAGATGGCAGGCAAAGTTGGCGGACAAACAGTTGGGAAAATCAAGGAGAACCAACACGGTTTGACAGGGGGTTTCGAACGAAAACAAAAAGACAAAGGAGCCTGTCTCGAGCGAACCGGATATTTGCGATGGAGTTCGCCGGGGAACTAGGATTTGCTTTCTCCAGACAGCTGTGGGAAACGAGCACGGCTTCGGTGGGGAGAACGTTGGGAGGAGGAATTTTCCAAGCTGCGACTCCCGTTCCCTCCGACCATACCTTTCGCGAGTCGTGCCGTAGCTTCGTTTTGGCCAAGCCGAGTGTGGCCTCGTATTTTCTTGCTGTGCGCAGCCCACTGATTCTAGAAAATCAATTCTTTCCTTCCCCCTCCCCCCCCGCCCCGCCCCGTTTAGCCGGCCTCAGAAAGTTGCCACCGTTAGGGCCTCAGCTGAACTTTCCAAGAACTCAATGCAGTTCCTAGTTATACTTTGTTCGAGAGTAACACGTGCCCTTCCACTCTTCTTCATGAGCCGAAATTGCGATAATGCAAGCGATGCCGTGCCACGAGGGAGAGGAAATCGAATTCAGATGATCAACTCGATCACTCGGGTCCTAAAAGGGTTTTTCTTTCGCTTACTCCGTGTCTTGTAGTACTTCTCTAACTCTTGAGCCGTGCTCATGTGGGCCATGAATGTTCGAAGAGTTAGCATTTCATCTACTGACCACCAGCCAACGTCGAAGTGGGCGCAATCCGCCCAAATTATAAACAACACTATTGTGTACATCGCGTACTAGAATTGTGCAACATACGCCTATCATCGCCGTGCTCATTCATTGTACTATGGCATGCCAGAGCTTCCGCCAGACCGCGTTGTTGCCACAGCTGTTCTGCCGACCACGGCATGCGTTCGTGCGCGACTAGGCCAACTGTCCGACATGACCGCCGCGCCGTTCGAAGCCTATCCACTTGAACACCGCATTTGTTTAATGAAAACCGCATTTCTTCCGCATTGGAACAGCGATCAGCATATCTCATCGGAAGCATCCTGTTCTGTTTTGAGCCATGACACGATTCGTACATGCAAGTAATTGATTGTGAGCGAATGTTTCCTGATGGTTTTCGGTTGCACTGTTCGCTCGGTCCTAATTTGAGCTTTCGGGAGGATTCTTCATATCATTGACGAGGTGAGAAACTTGGACCGAATCTCAAACGTACTCACGATTTGACACTTCAGTCTGAACGTGTTGTTTGACGGAAACTATGGTCCGGTGTACTCAATTGACGCGATCACAGCTGACCAGAGTTTTGTTCAACTCTCGAGTGTTGTGCAGGTCGAGTAATTTTCCCATTTATACATATTTTATGAGCTTCACGAGGTGAGAGAAGACTTCACTCTGAGAACCAACGACCCGTGAGAGGAGTAGTTCCTCGGAATCGGCAAAAACTCATCATTTCCATACATGATCGCTATTTGGAAAATGCGCGCTTTGGCGGAGCTTTCCGCAGCAGGGGAACATATTTCGTAGACATGCTACATCTCCACAGCTTCAGGCCTTGAAACATTTCAGAGAATTCAGATCGACAGAACCGCTCTTGTTTGTTTTGAAAAGCGCTCAGTGAGAGGTGGCTGATAGCCCTGCGGCTAATCTGCATTCATTCATCTGCGCCGTCAATGTGCTGTGGTTGCAGGAATGCCGGACCTGTACGCTTTCTGGTTATGTCATTACTCAGTCTCATCTTTCGCTGTATCTGGTGAGCTTTCACTGAACGGGTTGTGCCACGTTGATTCTGGCTTCGCCCACTTGCTCGCCGGCTGGTCCGGCTGACAACGAGAGAGAGAGAGAGGGAGTAAGTGAGTGAAAGCTTCATCGTTCGCGGCATCGAGGGCCCTGCACGTGAGAAGCGGCTTTCCTGTGATGGACCTTGACTTGCAGATCAACAAACTCATCGTTCATTCACCGTTTGAAGTTGGGTCCCGCTGCTGCAAAGCGTGAAGTCACTCCATCCCGACTCTACTCTGCGCTAATTCACGCCGTTGCCGCCGATGATTCCCGGTGTTGTAGTTGCTAGTCCTCGGTGGAGGATTTCACCCGACTCTTGGAATTGCAGTCAAGCCTTCCCATTTCATGAGTCGGTTAGACTGACGAATCATCATGAGAATATTTGGAATCTTGTATTTTGCCAAGATCGAAATGTTCCCTTGTTCTGAACGTGGAATTTTGATCAAAAGGAATTGGGGCTTATTCAGTTTTGGAAGAGTCGGAAGAGCTTCGTCGGTCACACCGAATCAGTTTTCGCTGCGAAGATATGGTGATCATGAATGAATACTCCACACGACACGCTATCGATGGGCAGTGGTATCCGGAGGGTGTTTGCTCGGAGAAGAGACTTCCCCTTCCTTCCTTCCTTCTATGTTAACATTTGCGTCGACGAAGGAACTTGCGAAACCGCGTTTCCCATCGAATGAAAAGAAGTCCCGCGCGTTTTGCGGGAACTTCACACGAGGCCCGCATTGCAGAACAGATAATGAACTACAATCCTCGTTGGAACAGCGACGAACAAATTGAGGTTCCTGCTTGGTATCAAACTTCCTAACTCGCAAAGTGGTACAGTTGGTACACAGCCCCGAATGTCTTCGCGCTGCTCGCAATAACTCAACCGAGAATCAAATGAGAAGGTTCAACAAGCTCAGCATCGAATCCGGCGAACTGCGAGGAGATTTCGTTCGAGAAACCGAATCGAGAGGCTGCCAGGGTCCTACTTTCATCGATCAGCGACGCATGATTAATTGACGTAATCCGTTGCTCTGACTGTAATGTTCGCGTCACAGCATTTCTCTGCGCGTCAGTCTTGGAACCAGTGAACCGAGTAGCCGGATAGCCGACTCGCGGAGAAAGAGCCAACGAACGGCTCTCATTCACTGTTGACTCCCTTACGTCAATGGACCCTTCAGTTGATGGAGACGCCCGGTTGAAAAAGAAATTCCGTTTTCTCTTTTTTTTTCGTTGCGCACTTTTCTTCCTGATCTGGAGTCGTGCCCGACGCGCTATAGTGTTGGGGGTGTGTTTCCATATTCACTTGAATTCAAGAAAGCTTATTCGTCTGCAATCGGGTTTAGCCCCAAGGACGAGGGCTCGAACTCTCGGAACCCTGGTTCCTTCTCGTCCTCACTCGCCTGCATTCTGGTTTTTCCCTTTGATTTCTTCCTTTTCGCGATGTTTGCGTGAAAATCTCTACACAATTGTTACACGGAGACATTCATGACGTTGTTGCGATTCGCGAATAGCTTGACTGACTGACTTGCAAGCGTCCCATAGCATCACCGAATGACAGTAACGTCGCGAGCAAGAGGGAAGAGGCAGGAAAAACTGGTGAACGAAGAAAAATGGAAGAGATCTATGGCCGGTCCTTCGATCAAACGTGCCGGAAATAATCTTCAACAAACGACCGAAAACTCTTTTCCACCGGCGATTGATCAGCGAACTCGCACAAAAGCACCGAGAAGAAGTTACGTCCTTTTTTTGTTAACGTTTTGCGGAGCGGTTCCTTTCACCGGCGTCCATGTAATTCGATGGTTTCTTCTTTTCGGGGAGAAAATTGAACAGTTCTTGAGCAGAAGTTTGCTCACAGTGAACATTCTGGGTCAGTCGAACGCAGAATTCATGAATTCGTATTTCAAGCTTAGAAGAACTTCTTCGTCGACAACATTGGCGATTTGCTGCTTTCAGTGTGCTTGCAAGTGCAGGGGATTCATAATGGTGCCAACAGTTCTCCGGACAAACCGATCATCGTTTAGGCCAAGTTTGGACAAGCATCTAGAATTTCGAAGGGAATTGAATTTGTCATCGTTCAATTCTCCACGTGAGTTATTTCATTCTCCTGGGAATGATTAAGATTGTCCTCATCGGATTCGATCAAAATATTCAACAAAGACAGAATATCGGAAGTTATTTTTCTTTTCGTTGATGGAGCAGTGGCTTCATGACGCGTTCATCTCTGAGGTGTCAGGGCCACGTCTACACCCGGTCCGCGCGTATCATTTTGTTTCTGTCGTGGATGAGATAAGGATTCCGATGGAGTGAAAGTGTTTCTTTCTGTTCCTCCTCGCGCCGTAAATACGAGAACGGTTTTCGAGCAAGTTTCACTCGACTGAATCTCAGCCGTGCTCGATAGGATGGAGAATCTTCTTGCGCAGCAGCCCTTTCGTGCTGCATGGTCGACCAGTTAGTGACTATTAACGCAGTGCTTGACGCTAATTATTCGGCACGTATCGAAAAAACGGAGAGGAGGGTATAATGGGCGCTCATTAAATCCCAACCGAAGCGATTCAGTAACTTTTTTTTATACCCAAAGATGATTATCGGAAATATTTCTTCTCGCTGACATCGCCCTTTCCGACGACCGTAGAAGCTCGTGTGGCAAGTGTATTGTGGAAATTTTATGAGGCCGAGACGACTCGGAAGTTCGACGTTTTCGTACACCGCGTTCTAGTGCATCGTGCCCGTACCTGACCGAGTGATTTATCAGACAATCGTAAAGGTTCGGCGTGTGAGGAGAAAACGAGTAAAATATCCGAATGACAGACTTAGAGAGAGAGAGAAATAGGAAAAGAGAGTGAGCACAAATCCCATGGATCTGTTCTCTCACTCGAGTGAATGGAAACATTCTCACAAGCTAGCCTGAACTATGCTGATGGAAAGTTGCTCCATAAAAAACAGCCTGCAAATCTCGTTACTTCACAAAACGCTATGAAATTCACAAGGTCGCTTCCTGTCCACAAATTCACTCATGGAAGGCGCCTTTGAAACAATGCTCAAAGGTGAAGGATTTTTGAAGCGCTTATTTTTATCCGACTCTTCCGTCTTTATTTTGCACTTTCTTCATTCCGTCTTCAGACTGACAGACTGACCGCTGCGAGTGATCGACGCCATCCGACTCGATCACAACAAATACTCTCACCTGTTCCGTCTGTTTGACTCTTTCGGTGATTCCGGCAGAACTGCACGGACTTCCACCGACAACTTGATTCCGCCAAGAGGTTTTGGATTTTGAGTAACCGATGCTCCGAGAGCTGATTATGAAATCATTTTCATGAGTGGAAGGAGCATCTTCGATTTGTTTGGCCCGGATTTTTTTTGGCGGAAAAATTGCCTTGAAAGCGATTGAAATGACGAGCTCTTCTCGAGACAGTGTTATGGAAATGTGTCGATGCTGGAAGTGACGGCAGGCACCGCGAAACTCACCTTGTGTCTAATTTAGAAATTCGTTCTTGAATATCGTGCTTATTGATTGGTTAGACGATGCCGCCGCTTTGAAGGCCGACGACCTACGGGTGGTTAGGTGTACGCGTGATTTTCTCATGGCGTCTCTCAAAAATTTCATGGTCATGGATCCGCGTACAGGTAACGCAGCTCTGATCACGGGGTCGTTTATATTTTAAATTGGAAACGAAAAGTGAATATTCAGAACGTGGATTTAACAGCCAATCATCGCAAGCCATCGCGTCTGATTGTCCCGCTGTGTCAAGTCTTCGTCAATTTAGGAGAAAATGTCACTTGTGGATTTGATCATGATTTTGACGAGGGTTTTATATTCTAGTCGACGGACAGAAAGATTAGTATTTTTGAAAGTTGTCGTCGTCGCGTCGCCAATATTTAGCCACATCGTCCGAGCGAGGCCATCGGGCGCGAGTACCTTGAGCCCTTTGGATCCTCTCGTGTCACGATATACCGAGCCGGAGCCCGATCGGCTAAAATTAGGTAAAACATTTTCTGTGTGAATGAATGAATGACGTCTATTTTGTGAACGCTTTTTTTTCTCAAGGTTGCCTTCACTGAACCACTTTTCTTGCAATTATTCAAATCTAATCACTGGCACTTGCCGCTGACAAGCGTGGCAGCGACGAAAACGAATTACGGTGCCCGGCTGAATCCTATAAGATACTTTTCGATGTTGGAGGAATTCGAGTTTGATATCATAGAAATTCGAAATGATGGGCGCTTCGCCAAAAGAAGGAACCAATAAAATACAGCGTCGGAGCGTAGAATATCGCGGAAATGGAACGAAAGACTCGAAACACCTAACAGAGGACATAGTTTACGGCAACGCAGGAACCCCAAAAGGTCTGAACATTCTAAACTGAGGTGTGGACGAACGAAATATCGAGTCATTCATATGCTCGTTGATAGAGATAGCATCGAACGTTCGGCGCAGGGCGGGGAAACGAATTCAGAAAAACAGTCAGCGTTTAAGAGAGATAATTGGAGAAAATTTCCGGAGAATAACTCGCGCACGCAAGGACCGGTGCCACGAACGGCATCGAAGGGATCTGTTCGAGCACCAACTCGAATGAAATTGTGGAGAATGATTCGCTCTCACAAGATTCGACCCGAATGATTTCGAGTTCCGCGATTCGGGTTGTCGAAAACGATATTTTCTATTTCTGATCTTCCAGTCCCTGTCGGTTTCCTTTTCTGCTTCGATTAGTCCTTACATCGTCCACCTTACGCAACGGTAGCGAACAAATCTGATAGTTTCGATAATAGCAGGTGCTGCCCCCAGCCAAATGACAAGGTCTCATGTTTCAGCGGCAGGCTCACAGAACATTTTCGACGGTCCGTTATCAGGAACTCAATGCGGTCATGTAGACGGTCCTATGGTACACTGACTCGAATGAAATTCGTTTCGAGGAAATTCTACTGTTTTCAAGTTCGATCGACTAGAATGTTTCTTCATCGATTCACTTGTCGACCTTTGTTCCGGGAGTCTGATTATCACTTTGGACAATCAATTGTATTTTTGTAGCATTAACTTCCCTCCGTCCCCGGTCTCGGTCCCATTCGCTGCTTTCTCACTCCGTCCATCGAAGTATCCAATTAGTTTAATGAGATTCCTGATTCAAGTATTCAGAATGTGACGCTCAAGAATTCGCTCAGATCCTGTTTCTCGAAGCTTGGAGCTGATTCGGAGTTCTTTTTTATGACAGATGAATCGACTCACAGAGCTCAAAGTTCAACTTTCTTCGTTCAGATCTACTACCGACGTCAAACAAAGATCTAGGACTCACCCCGACCATGATGAAAATGTGGAAGATTGGAACTTGCACACTGTTTCGAACACTCTGGTTCAATCTGATGCAATTCAGGTGCGGCTTCACAATTTCAGAAAATATCCAGAATCTCTCGTTCTTGCGGCACACCGCGTTTCAAGTCGTCTCTTTTTTTCTTATCAACTACGTCAATCTCCGAAGATCGGACACACACTTCAGAACCTCTTAGTTCTCTCTTCCTGGGATTGCTGTCAACTCAAACAGGGTTGCTCGTAACAAATGAATGAAGCTGAAATGTCGCCATAGATTTTGTGGGTGCGCGCTCTTAGCGTCGGATGGAAAGGGGGCCGCGGAAAAGTCGGCGAGGGAAACGTTTTCAGAAAATTTGACTCATCAGACGGGACTTTCTCCGGGTTTACGCGATCGCTTCATTTCGTAACAATATGAATGTGATACGTTTGTTGAATATTTCTTTTGATAACGTGTCGAGGAACGGGTTCTTAGGGAAAATACGCGAATTCCGTAAACGGATGGAGCGGATTACTTGGAAACATGCCTGAAGCGAGTTTGTGTTGGAGAATGGATCACAAGATTCTCAGGTGCGATGGCCACCGGCGGAAGATTGAGCGGTATGTCGAAAAACCGGAAAACAAGTCTGAACTTTCAAATCACAACGAATTGAAAACCGAGGCGTGTTTTGAACTTGTCTGTGGATTCCATTCAAAGTGACCGAACTCGGTGAGAGTCGTGCCGATCCGAAGCATGAGTTTGCATGACGAACGGCATTCTTATCGGTATCACTGTCAGTCAACTTGTGAGGATGCGATTAACGACAATAACGAAGAGAGCAATCTTATTAACACCTTCTTTCGATAGGGAAGAACGAGACATAAGAGGGAAAAGCTAATCAATCGTCTGAAGCGCTGGTTCGCCCGCATATTCCTTGCATGCAAACTGCAAATGGATCTGACTGAGTGTGACATGCAGATCATCGAGAATATGAGAAACAGTCCGCGATGTTGTATATCGGCGGATTTTCTGGGTAGCGGTTGCTCGGGAACGCTCAAACGGTTTTCCTTTCAGCTCAACGTTCAATACTCAACTCAGCAACTGAGCAAATGTTGGTAAATGTGTGTGCTCTTCGCATGAGATCCATTCTCGATGGCCTCGGCGGGCTTCGAATGAGAGTGACCTACTCCGGAATGAATGCCAAACTCGGCAAAGTGTTTTTGTCCGGCGCTACGCCCGTCCGCCCGCCGACAGCGGTGAAGTACGAAAATGTCGATACCTGAGTTGGGAAACGTTCAGTTGATTCAGGCTCCATGACTGACCTTGGACTCCGATTCAATGAAAATAATCTGATTTACCTCCGCGAGACCGGTCACGTGAAGCTCTCCCGAAAAAGCTCAACGCCAAACGGAATGCAAATATTTTTCGGAAAACCATGAACTTTGTAGGATTTTAACATCGCAAGGAAATACTCACATGCCAAGGGTGAAACTGAAGTCTCGAATCACCTAGAGGTCCACGGAAATCATCGTTCAACAGAGTTCTCGGAGGAAGCTTCAGTAACTTGAATGAATAATGCGGGCGCAAGAAAAAACGCTGATAGGTCGCACCCGAACTCATTTGGAGCGGAATATATTCGCGACTGTGGAGCACTGGTTGGCTCATATGACATCATGGGCCGTAAAACCGCATTCTATCCAGAACCGGAGAAGGTGCTCCAGAAGTCTCCAATGGGGGAAATTACCGGATCAGCTCATCATGGTGCGGTAGGGAACACCATCGGTGACAAGCCTTTATGTATGTCGCTTCTTCCTTCGTAGGTTCTCGTGCGTCATCCATGGATGATGGGTCCTACGGTTCTCTCACGCGGTGATCGTTCTCTGTGTCACACCGAACTGATTGTGGCTTCTCTTTCACCGTTACTCAAGACTCAAGTAACGAAGCTCAAGGCAAGTAGGCCATGAGAGTGAGCAGAAAACACTGAAACATAAACCTGGGATCCATGACTCAGAATTCGTTGAGATATCCTTCAGTTTCGCGGAAGCCCTTGGAAGCCCAGGAGACTTCCAGAGTCTAATGCTGAAGATGACTTTCCTCAAAACCCAATGTTTTTCGGAAATACTGGAATTCATCGGAGCGTTCCCTAGGTTCGGAGAAACCACAGATAGCAAATTGTCCTGAATACCCCTGATGTGTGTTTTTTTTTCTGGACACTCATGTCTGTCTGCGAGAGCATAACTATTCAAATTGAAATCGCGCGAACCGCAGACTAAATCGATTAGTTGGCCTTGTCAAATCAGCGGCACAAATCGCGCCTGTCGATAAACGAGATTCTGTGAAAGAAAACGTCCGAAGCCACGGTTCCGGTCCGAAGCCACGGAATAAGAAAAAGACTGCGACCGCTTGACCGAAAGAAGTTCGTTCTTTAGCAAGAGAATGAGCTTCTCTTGATTCGTTGAGGCGTTCGGACTGTTCCCTTTTGAGCGGAGTTGGAAATCTCCATGGAGATGATGGACAAAGTATTGAGTTCGGGAATGGCAGGGGGATCAAATTTCCCTAGACTTTCAAATACTCCCAGAACGCATTCTTGCAAATCTTCCCAACGAGCTTCCATGCGTGACGCGAGGAGTGCAGAGGAGGATTTGTTCAGCGGAGAAGAATCCGAAAAACTTCTTGATTTATGAATCTGCTCATGATGCAGGAAGAAAGGACGAAAGATACTTTCAGAAACCTTGGAGCAGACAATGCTGATGATTTACCGTGCTGAATTGACGGCGATCACCCGATGACCGAACTGGAGGCATGAATGTGCGGTAAAAGCGGACTCTGAGCGGAGCAACTCGACGGATCTCTGTATCGATTGGAGTGCACACCGCAGAGCAGATTGCAGTCTTTCTCTCCTGCAGCGGAAAGGTGGGGATCCCTCTGAGTGAGCAACGCGCCGTTGCGGGAATCGATTCTTCGGAGTTGTGAGAAGATCTAACCTTTCCTAATTCCTGTTCTTTTCGCATTACTGGACAGGTTCAAAGCAACGTTCATGAAGAGAGTATTAGGTTTGAGCAGGTGCGGATTAGCTTGTCTGAAATACCATGTTAATGACTGTGATCAGGTAGAGTCTATCGCAAAGCTAGCGGGACTGGACTAAGGGACGTACGATTGAACTATACTCTACGCTAGTCGCTGTAAATTATGTTAATTATGTATCTAACAAGTATTTTAACAGATGACAATAAACCTTGAATTGAATTGAATTCCTGTTTTCTTCTCGCTCCAAGAAAATTGCCCCAACTTTGACGTTTGATCCTATTCCTACAGTTCTAAAAGAATACAGTAGGGTCCCAGTTGAGGAACTTGAGTCGCAACGAGCCATTTGAAATTTCGTTACCCGGGTGTTGGCGATAGCCAGTAGCAGGGGAAATCTATCAGCTCTGGAACATTCGCCAGCGCCTTCTTCCATAAATGGTATTTCAACCTCACCGATAACAGTCATAGAATATACAAACTTCAGGATATTTGTTATCTATCGGCTGTATGGCGCCCCAATCTGGTTATGTGATAAGAATGAAAGGATTCCCGGACGGAAATCTTTCAAACTTCAGGATCCTTTGCGGCATGCGTGAACTTTGTGACCGAGTTCACTTCAGATTGAATATCTAATTCCAGCTAATATATACTAATCTCAGCTCACGATCATGAACGAAAGAATCGCACGGAATTCTCGTCTCCGATCGGGAGTATCTTCCCATAATACATCCAGTCTTCACGGGGAGATGGCCCTAGCGTTCGTCGCATTCATCTCCGTCCATATAGTTTCGAATTCCAATGGGAATTCAAGTTCGAATGTCCTGCAAACTCTAACAAAATATTGGAGATTCCTCGAAGCATGATGTATCCGCCGATGAGTCACCAACAGCAATGGGGAGAGATGATTGTTCTCCGAGCAATAAAGTGAAGAGTCATTTTGTATCAAACATTGACTGAGGAACATTCGTTTATTGGATAATAATATTTAACAACGTAGTGTAATATGTTTGGTATGCCTCACTAAGACCAGAACGATCCTCCACTCATCGGAAAAAGACCTCATGCACGGAGCAGAAGAGTCGCGTCCGGTTTCGCCTCGTCCTTAAATCAGATATCATCCCTCGGATCGAACTTCCAATCAACGGCGAGTCTCCCACTGGCTGTTTCGAACGAATTCTCATTCAAAGAAGATTCTTTTCCCTTGAGTTCTAAAATTTGAGGTTTCGGGCGGCCGAAAATCTCTCCTCCTTCCAATCCGCTGCTCATTCACTCAGTTTCACTTCAGTCTTCGCTTAAATTCCTTACTTCTCCCTAACGATCCAACTCAGATGCTCTATATTTACACTTCCACGCAGCAGTGAGAACAACCTTTAACGCAATCGGAACCGAATGAGCCGATCGCTCCAGTTAGAGCGTACATCAACTAACATACTGTAAAGTGACCTGACCCGTAACGGACCGGAAATACTTCCCTGGGCTCAAGAAACAGTAATCAAATGTTCGGTGAAAAAAACTACTTTTTGAGGAGACGGTTCATTTGCTTGGTCTGGGAACCGATTGCGATGTCAGCCCGGTCTACTTTGTTGTCAATGGTGTTGATAAGATCGAGCTGATCGTCCAACTCTGTACTAAGGCCTTGAGCCAACGTTTTCAACCGGCTCATCCCTGAACTGAGTTCGTTGAGATCCTGGCTCAATTTGTGCTCGACCATGTCGGAGCGAGTCATCGGTTGATTCTTACGAGCCTGGTACCTTCCTGGAGCGTCATCGTCATCATCGTCAGCCGCTCCGAAGCCAGATGTATCGAAACGGCTCTTGAGGGCGGGATGGTTTTTCTGTCTCGCGTTCTCGGCTTCACCTCTGACCTGGAGAGTGCAATCTTGGATTAACTGACTCGGTACGATTGAGGATTTCCGCTAATTCAAAGCAGGCAGATCGAAGTTCAGTTCGTGATTATCGTACCTTGTTGGTGGCTGCCGCGAGAGCACTTGACGGCTGTTCCTGAGGCGACAAAGACGTCGTTTGGCTAGATGAGTTTTCAGCGTTGTTCGATCTGCCAAAGTAGTTTTTGAAGCCGCTGAACACGCTCTTCATAGCCGTCAAGTGTTTCTGGGTCGTCTTAGTAATGTTGTGAATGTCGTCGAGATTCCGGTCGGCATTTTTCAATTGCTCGCCCTGGCGAACCAATTCATCGGCAGTCTCGATTCCGATCTGGAGTGAATCGGGTAATTAGAATAGTCGAGTGAGAGCAGACACGAAAAAGGATATTGTGGCGAGCATCCCTACTTAGCTAGAGCTCCAAGAGCGTTACTCACTTGTTCTGTTTCATAGAGCGCCCGAACAGCTGAGCTGGAGCTCTGTAGCATTCGGTTCTCGACTTCGCGTCGCTCATCGAGAAGCTGCTGCCGCTTCTGTTCGTACATGTGGTGTTCCGCATTGTTATAAGACTGCAAAGAGATGCTGACATTATTCATCGAACAACAAATGGAACGCTAGGCGATGGCCCATAAGATTCAGCGCGTGAATCCGAAACAACACGCTCAAATTATCAGCGCTTATCATCACCAAAAGGAATAGACCAGGAGTGCCGAGGTTTTCCGGTCGGAGGTTTCTACTCTGCGGAGGTCATCTTCCTGCAGAGTTCGATACCTTAGTATCAAAGTTTGGGTCATCGCCCTCAACAATAGTATTCCGTGCTCGGAAGTCCCCCAGACATGACGTAGTTCGCAGCTTTTGGAAGAGTTCTGATCCATATCTGTGGTGAACGACAAAACAAAGCTATTCAAGTTCTATAGTGGATTGTGGACCGGATTCCGAATGAATTTCTTCACTCCGCAAGAATGACATAACAAAAGCAAAACTCTGTGTTTGATTGGCTCGCGTCAAGGTTCAACAGATGTTCGAGATGACTCGAAGCTTTCGCTGTGGACCGCATCCGATTTGGATGATTCCCTGAGATTCGTACGGGCAACCTGTGGTTTCTTAACATTCCGTTGTTTTCGCGGAGTTTACAGAAACAAACATTCACTCAGCTTATTTTAGTAACAAGGTCACAAAACAAGAAGCACGAAATTGGAGCCGATTGTAGCGCGAGGAGTTCTAAGACAACCATCGAATGTACGTCTGGGACTTGACCCCTCACAGAATCGCGAGAGTCAAGGAGTAGCGAGCCAGGTTGAGTTCCGACAATCGATTCTCTGACCAGGAAGTCCTATCATGCTTCGGTGGCGGATTCCTCCAAGAAAGCTGATCATTATGGGAGGTGCGCTGCACTGTGGGGGGACTCGTGAAGTTGATCCGAATCCCTCATCTGACCATAGTCACGCTCATTGATGGGGGAGTTAACACGAACATTATTGCACTCACCCTGGATCGGTAATTAACGAAAGTGTCGTCGTCAACATCTTCCTCGTCCGGATCGTAGAATGGATTCTTAGTCACTGTCGGGCTTTTTATCGACATTTTGCAGTTGCTATCCGCTTCAGGAAGGTAGCACTCAACGCACTCGGTCCAACTCACAAGCTGATCCTCCTATTCTACACGGACCCCTTTATATGTTGAATCATCTGTTCATGAAGTCAGTCGTCTACGCCTCCTCCTCCTTTCTCGTCGTCATCGACGGCTGTTGTTGCCGCAACCAGCGCTCAGCCGTTCGGCGCTTGCCGAGTAAAACCCGCGAAACGCCGACTTAGACCAAGCTTGCAGCCGCCGCCACAGCGGAGGAGTGGAGAGGAGGATTCAAAGTGCCGCAACTAGTGGGCCTGAAAGTTCAAAAACTGAGGGACCTCTGATGAATATATGCGGATTTTGAAGAAAAGAGGGGAAGTATGTCACATCATGAGGGGTCCCGGTCCTAGGGAACACGCCTAAGAAGCTAATGAAACCATTCCGGAAAAATGGCGGCGATGTGGATGTTAATGATGATCTTTGGGTAGCGCGAGCTCCATCTCCAGGGAGGCGGCCACCCAATGTTTACGGTGTCGAAGCATAGTTTAAAGGTACTGCGAGCGACGGAGTTCTTCCGAAGCACATTCAAAGGACGGCGGTTCGGAACTCGCGTCCGGTGAATTGGCCAATGGACATGAAGAGACAGGTAGTCACAATATTATTAGTCAGAGACGTGTGTTCATGGCTTTACTTCATGGCTCCACAGCATCGAAGTTTGATTTTCGAATCGGGCGTCTGAACTCTGCACTCTGAATTGTGTCAGTGTAAATATGCGCGGGTCGTGTATTTGTACTGAACACTCATTATTCGTTCCCATTCATCTCCATTCATCGGTTTCTCAAGGTCCGATCTTGAAAAAGTTAACGGCAGTGATGAATACACACAAACAAAGCGAGTTGTTGTAAAATAGTACGCGGCGAAGACTCATGCTCTGAGGATGAATTTGATGGAGAACCTTGAAGAACTGTTGGATGGTGCTCTCGATCTTGGTAAGTCTCTCATACAGCAGATCTGGAGACGTTCTTCAACCTCCCCGCGGTGAACTGTCTTCCTATGTAGAGGGACTGCGAATCGAGCTGGAGGTTGGCGCCCCCCAAAATTTTCAGTGGGCCATAGGACTCTATGGCAATGATGAGGATGACCAGCTCTTGGTCCCCCCCAAAACCATAGGAAAATGGTCTTGCCCCCCCCCCCAAAAAAAAATCCTGGGTACGCCCCTGTCAGCCTCCCTACTTGTTCGAATCCCCCGAATCCTGCGATCTGAGACATTTCGAGGTCGAAATGGATGCCGCTGAATACTTGACAGAAGGGCGGAAATCGATCCATTTTGCTGCCGCCTCCGACCAAAAAGTGAGCCAAATCAGCCAACACGAGAGTTCCTCAGGTTCGTTGTGCTTCATGTGTACCAAAGATCAATTCGATTATTCCGGTGACGCTAATTGTGATCTGCTCCGACTCTTCCTAACTTTGGCTGTTGAAGTTGCCACATGCGAGAGGAGCTTCTCGAAACTCATGTCACGGATTAGACTATTGATCGATAAATCGCTTCCTAGCGAATTGGACTTCGATGAAGCTATCAAAGATTTTACTGCTCTCGAGGTGCGGTAAATTGCTCTCTGACAAGAGGTCAGACAAAGGTCAGATCGTAATAATACGTTTAATGATAATCAGAATGGAAGTTTAAGATCATTAACAACGATCACCCGTCTCGCTTTGATTCATTTGGATTTCATGAGAACAATGCATCGGAGCAAACTACACATTCAGTCCAATGGATTTCCCGAATGGACTCGAAGGAGCATCAAACTCAGGGTCCGTCCCGGGCATCACCGAGAGTTCGCTGTGCCAGTATTCCAACTGCGCACTTTGGGACGATGATTTTCCCGACTCGATCTAGAATTTTAGAGGAGGCATAACTGGTATAAACCTGTGACGAGGCTCCTTTCTCTGGATACCCGATACTTCTGTGTCTACCCACCAGTGGCGTAACTAGGGTTGATGGCGCCCGGGGCAAGACTCACAAAAATGCGCCCCCCCCCTCCCAACACTCTTCCTCACCTCTCGGTTTTCCCAGGGCGCCTCAGTGAAGACACTTTCATGCATGCGTTCTGATTATTGTATCCATATTTTTCTATGACTCAGATTATATTATTGACACAATGACTGTCACACATCACAATCTTTCGGTGCTTAAAGATTAACTTTCCGTGCTCTCGCTGAGGCAAAACTTTCAACCAGAGATTTGAATTTCTGTTTCTCCGGTCACATCCTTCTCAATACTTAGAAGTGCCTGGTACACTAATCTTTCTTGGCTCATGGAAGTCCTCAGATGAGAGAGTATTAACTTTAGTTTGCTGAATGACCTCTCGCAACTTGCGATAGGAACTGCTATCGTCAGTAAAATCTGGATAGATACTCGAAGATTTGGAAAAACGCTTTCGTCTCCATAATGAACTTTAAAATGAAGGAGCTCCACTGGTGCACTGACTTTCGAGATTTCCTTTCGAGTTCGCAGTAGCATCCTACAGTCGCGAATTCCGCGGTACAATTCCCCGCCCTTCAAATCTACTTTGTAGAAGCTAGCAACACTGACCGCAAAAGAGTCCCGGGGTATCTAAAAGAAAGCCTAACTTCTCATCCAAGTCAGCCAAACGTATGAATCTTTGCAAAAGCTCATGTGAAAGCCTGTCGGTAGAGGCTAACATCACGCGCCTGACGTCGTCTTCTGCTGAAGGAACGTTCTTTCCAGTGCGATCCGATAACATACCCTCGCGAACTTCATAGGTCATGAAATCACAAGATTCTGCCCAGAAAAATTTCCCGGAGAGCATACGCAATTCAGGAGTTGACTCTGATAGTATGAATCCGGAAACCGATTTTGCGCCCCCAGAGGCGGCGCCCAGGGCAAGTGCCCCCTCTTGCCCCCCCCCCCCCCCCATTGTTACGCCACTGCTACCCACGACGGGATAGAACGTATATTTGTACGTGGAGGATCCACAAGTCTTTGAACGAGAGACCCTCCCCGGGATCCGTCCGTCACAGGGATTGCATAGGAGCTTGACCAGTAAATTTGCAAACCTTCAGGAAAATGGGAACGATCCAATCCAACCTCAACTGAGTTTGAAGAGGGAATCTCTTGAGGAGAAACCTCATCATCAATGACGGAGCACCATCATGCGGCTACCTCGGTCTCGGGAGAGATGCCTTCACGTCAAAACTACGAGCATTTTCGGGTCCCTCGACCTAGACAATGAACCCCGAGCCAAGAAATGAAGACGAGTTACGAGGCGGAGAGGCGGTTGGATTGTCTTTGACCAGTGATGCGCATTCATAAGGCTGATTCAATTTCCAGAGCTCCAACGCGAGGTTCCATAAACAGAGTTCTCCGCTGTGGAGCGGTCACTCGGGTCACGCGCAGGGCCATACACAAAAATGGAGGTCATCAGGTCATCTAACTAAGGAGGGGATGTTAAGTCCGATCAAAGCTCGTGACCGGATCGCGTAGCGCGTCTTGAGATTCGATATTTCTCGCCCTCACCTGGATTCGCGGATCTCGTACGCATGATCGGTCCCGTGAACTTTCAGGAGAGTTGAAGAATCAATTTCGGCCGGGGAACGCTGCCTCAGATCTCTCTCAACGGAAAAGTGCAGAACACTGATTTGAACCCCGAATCGGAGAACTGACGGGATGGGGGAGACTGCCGATTGTTTCGAAAGATGTATATCATATGCGTATCATAGAATTTTAGACTATGCCCAGCTCGAACTCGAATAGACGAGACCCTCGTTCCTTTGATTGCTGTTGATTCAAAAGCTCTTCCTATATCGATCTAGAATTAACAATGATGGCTGTAAACTTTGCCGTAAGGAATCGTCATCCCCCGAAATTCGTCGCCCCACGTTACTATCCGGGTTACCCGGGATTGTCTTCCGGCTGCGGTGCCGGAGCTTCATCAGGGCGCCCTGGCGCGCTCTCCCTTCACCCGCGAACAATGCATTCATTCATAACAACAGTAATCAAATGTCCTAGGCGCGTTTCTGATGTAGCTAATGTTGGAGTCCTTCGTTGTTCGAATCATTGGAACCGTATCTTTGGATCGAAATTCTCCATTTAAGGATAACCCGAGAAAGGATGTTCGGCCTGAATGACGCACGGAAGAAACAGCCATCGCCGGAGCCCCGCGAACTTGTGGTGAAATTGGACGACGGCTTGTGTTTCGATGAATTTGGGCGCGCTGTCACGAGTCTACTTGAGGATCTCCTTTACAGGACCTCACATATTGATCAGCCTGTGAGGTAATTAGACGCGTTGATCGAGAAGTATTTTCCGATTCGGTTTTCAGCATCGAGAAGCAGTGTTCATTTTTCTACTCATCTCAATGGTTGTGGGTATGAAGTAACTTCACTAAGTTCCTCACTTATTCCAGACGGCTCGACATTCTGCGAGAAAAGTTAACACCGCGAAACAGAGTCCAGTTGGAGCGCCTCGAGAAAGTTCTGGACTCCGTAGAACGCCTCGCATCGTCAGGGAGTTTGGCGGAGGTGAGTTTGGCTTTCATCTTAAGGAGCTACACCGCGAACCTTGCTGAAATGCTCGCTTGGCGTCTCCGGCGCGGCAGACTTTGGAGCTGGGGTCGCGAGTTTATCTCAAGATGGGGACTGATTCGAACATTCTTATAGGTCGTGCTGGTCCAGGGTTCCACAGTTTCTCTCGCTCAATACGTAACGCACATCAGACTTCAAGCTGCTCGATGGAACGATAATACGAATCGCCATGAAGACGCTCTGAAGCTGTCCAAACTGAATTTATTCCGTGCCGTCGCCTCCGTCGATGACGTTCTCGCGCCGTCCAATGGAACTCGTTTAGCCAAGTGTTTTCTCTTCATTAAAGTCGTGCCCCAATCTCCGGACCAAACATCGATCGAAGGTTTTGAAGTGCGCCCAACCTTGCCGCATAGCCGAGCGAAATGCCGGACTATCTTCAAGTTGTGTCAGACGAACGGAGACTCGGAAGAGACGGCAGAACTGAGCGAAGAGAACGAAAGCCACAGAAAACCGTTCTCCGGGATATGGTATCAACTGGCGGAGCACGTACCCACTGTTTCGATCTCGTCGTGACGATGTATCGAATGTTAGATTCTAAAATCGTGTTATGCCAGATAAACTAACGAGGCCGTACGCAGTATCGATCTCGAACTATGTAGCCACCACCATGTGACAATGCAATCACTATAGGAAGCCACGGAGTGTTATTTCTTTCTGAATGCTTCCTAAATCCAGATTTCGGACTTTAATCCTGAAAAGATGACCTCCTGTTTCGACTCATGAAAGATCTCGTCCATAGCCTACGGAAATTCATGTACTTATTGTATTGCTGTGTTACGGACCAGTGAATAGTGAAGATGATGATGACGTTGAATGATAATAAATTTTCCCGAAAAAACACTAAGGTAGCATTCTGTTGTGTTTAATTCCGAATAGTTGACAGAGTATGCGCCAGTCGCACAGAAGTTTCATAACGGAGGTTGACACCAGTTAACGAAACGTTGCGGGCGGAGGAGGGTATACGCTGTCGCTTTGCGCTGGCGATGCGATGTCCCATGGCGGAAGATTTCCACCACGAAAAACCAGTCCCTGGAAAGCACATTTGGATTCGAAAGATGTCTTTTGAAGAATTGGTCCAGTCGCAACTACTGACACGATAGCGATCTTCTTAAAAGCATTCCGATCAAGAGCGAATTTCTTTCATTTGGAGGAAGTAGCAAGTGTTGGCTAAGAGAAAATGTGCGGCTTGCAATATTTCGCTTTCAAGTGAAGAAGATTTTGCGGGATGAATTTGAGCATGTTGAAGGTGACGAATGGAATGATTAGGAATGATGTAAGGCGGGCGCGTGGATGGGTAACGGGAATGGCAAGAAAAAATATCCTGATTTCGGGGCTATGGTGTCCCCCTCGCTCTTTTCTGATTCTCGCTCAGTCTTGAGTGCGTGTTCCTCGAAACCAGCATCATGCAATCGTTCCGTCGGTATGTGGTGAGACTCATTAGCCGCCAACGAGTGAGCTCAAACCCCTCCATATGAGAAATTCCAGCTCATCATGAGCGAGGGATGGTCTCAAGTCGTGCGGAAAGGAGGTGCCAAAGATCACGTCATCAGTCCATGGGAGAGGGCTCACCGGACCCGCTTTCACTGACTGGGTGAACCACTGGAGTGCCTTGCTTCACTGCAGTTTGTTGACGCTGTCAAATAGCAGATAGTGCACTTCTGTTTCCCTACACGGCTCGAACGACGTGTTCACGTGTTTCTTACAGGTAAGCATTTCTATTGGTCGCTTCCGCAGCAGAACGCCATCTTTCGAAGTGAGTGACGGTTTCCGACTCAACTCTGTGACTCGAACCCTTTTTGACAGTTCGAAATGAGAAACAATTTCGTTTCGTTCCAAACTCATCATCAAGTTCTGTTCGAGTAGTGGCTTTTGCAATCTCCGCTCACACCGAAAACCTGCCCCGTATAGCGGATAGCGGAGCGGACTACTGCTAAAGTTGAATTAAGACAGAGTTCAATTCCTCTGTAATCAGTTTTGCTCTCGAACTGTGGCTTGATCTGGCGCGCAGTCATTCCCCAGAATTTCATAATAAGTGGGAGTCTCGGCGGAATCTCGTTCTGATCTCGTTGCAAAAGACTCTCAGTTCGGTGCGGCATATATTGAACACGCGAATCCTTCTGAAATTAGTGTGATCGTTTCATTTTAGAGGAATGTAATTTCTCTCCCGCAACTATGGTTGCCTCTGGAGTTTCATTTCGACATGTAATTCTGTTGGAATTCTTTTCCTTGTCTTGTCTAAATTTCATCAAAAAAGTGGTGCCGTTGGAGTGCTCCCTTAGAAGCGGATACTTCCAACATAGCAGTGCATGATCACTCAGGTGATCAGTGATCGATATTTCTCTTTAACAGCCCTTCGACCTGTTGGTAGCGGATCGAGTCAACGAAGTTAATTGGGGAAGCCTGCTGGTCGAGGTCTCGAAAACAGACACGAGGCATGCGATTGGAACTTTCCCTGCCATGTTTTCCCGAGGGAACGTTGCTATTCCACTCTGAAATTTTCCAATGCACACAGTCCCTCATGTATTGAGAACGAGCTCTCTCAAAGGATCGTGTAAACTCCAATATCCTGGATGAAAAGGATTATGATTGTATCACGACGTTAAATCCGAGTGCAAAACCGTGAATCAGCATTCGTAACCGAAAACGGATCCAGTTCTTGAGATCCTATCGAGATCCAGTTGACAAGAGTTACCAGTTAGTGCTCATTATGATTAAGGCTGTAAGTTTGTCGTGGAGCGCTACTTTCTCGTGATTATCGCGACATTCTCTCGGGGATTGTCCATAGTAGTTCAATGGAAGCCGCGATTTTAGGCGATTTCTGCTTTTTTTTGGCCCGACAAACAAATTACAGCCCTAATTATGATTCAGCGACCTCTGGTATCGAGACGTTGCATTTCCTGAGACTTGGTTTGAATCCGTGGTTCCTTATAGGTATGATTCAAATCGTTTGGCAGCTGAACTTTGATCTTGATCTATTCTCGTTCTGCGGTTCTTATGGACCGCAACCGGGTGCTGCCTGCGACTGGGATTTCTATCTAGTGGCTATAAATCAAAAATCTTTGTTCCGTTGTCAAGCACTTTTTGGATGAAATGCGGGTCTAATTTTCCGCTGTACGATTGAAAAAAAGAGTCGCCGACTCATACTCGGAATGTGTCCTGTCCTACATGATTATCGTCCTTCTATAAGACAATGACAGCCTACCCTTTCGAACATCCCCAACACACCGCTGAATTGAGAACAATCCCCATTCCATGCCTCTCAGCTCTATGCTCGAGCGCCGGAGCTCGGTCGGATCTTCTTTTGCAGGTGCCCAGTTCATGTAAAATCGGAAGAGAAAGTCTTGTTGGTTCTACATCCGAAATTAGTCCAACGGACGAGTTTTCGAAAGAACTAAGCCCGATCAGTTTCGGCCGATTCAAATACGTCGGCACTAGGGCCGTGTTTCCAAAAAGCCACATCGTCGAAGAGCTCCAGCGAATTGTGTGAAAGCTTATGACTCTTTTCAGGGGCCACTCGTTACAAACATTCGAATGTTCTGAAAGTTACTTGAGATACGCTCGAGCTTTGCGGTAATCGCATGCTCGCCGCTTATTTGAGCTTCCCGTCCATTTACGCGGATGTGAAATAATCAACGATCGATGTAGAGAGCGAATTTCCGTTTTCCTGCCTTTGTTCGGGTACAGTCTTTACTCGGGTTGTGCTCATATCGGAAATCGTGGTTTCTGGAAGTGTTGGCCTCTGGAACACATTGTCGCTGGTCAAAGGTGGTTTCCGAGGGCTCGGGGCAGTGGCCAGTTCAGTGTCACGTGGGCTCAAATCATTGACTCTTAGGTCCTCAAGCGTCAAACTGGAAAAATGACCGCAAATGATCTCGCGTTGGAACATTCAAGCCAACATTGATGGAACTGCCGACGAACTGGCTGAGTGGTTAGCTCGTTCTGTGTGAATATTCGCCACGTATGAATATTCGCATGTGCACTACCACAGGCACATTGACGCTGTCTCGAGCGGGAGGTCAGAGCGTAAGCGCTTGGTTCGACACCGCGAGCTGGCGTCCCGGAAGCACACACCGAAGCATATCCGTGAGGTCTTACGGTGCCTAACCACCAGGCTGGTCGAGTCTTGCACGAGGGGCCGGTCAGGAGCAGCATGTTGGCCTTGAGCCCGCTGTCACAATGCACGTGACTTGTTGGCTAATAATATTCTCTCACTGATCCTTGCAGAGCTCCGACTATGAACGGCTCCTCTCACATGAACGGTGACCACAGCATAGCGTAAGTTTTTTCCGTGTCCTCGTACCCTGGTTCTTGTAATTCTGTGATATCGAATAATCACGAATTGTGTGATTTCCAGAATTCCACCTGTTGAAGTCAAACGACTATGTTGCTTTGGGGCCGGCTACGTCGGAGGTCCCACGTGTTCTGTTATCGCATTGAAATGTCCACATATCACTGTCACGGTCGCAGATCCTAACGAAGATCGGATAGCACAATGGAACTCAGACAAATTACCAATTTATGAACCAGATCTAGACGATATAGTATCGAAATGTAGAGGACGGAATCTGTTCTTCACAACCGACCTCGCCAAATCTATCCAGGAAGCAGATCTCATATTTATTTCGGTGAATACGCCGACGAAAACTTACGGTTTCGGTAAGGTGAGGTAAAACGCATCGAAATTGACACACGTCGCAGGTATATTAATTGATTCTCCTGATGCTTTATCTAGATAGAGATAATCCTGGAGTCGATCAAGCGACTCGAATCCGGATTAGAATTCTCGTCTGATTTCCAGGGCCGAGCTGCAGATCTACGTTTCGTCGAAAGCGCCGCACGTTCGATAGCAGAACATGCACGCTCGTACAAGATTGTGGTTGAGAAATCCACCGTACCAGTTTCCGCCGCCGAAAGTATTTCCAAAATATTGGAAGCCAATATCAAGCACGGTGAGATTCTGAAACAGCATATCTTCTCAGATAACATGCCACAATATTGTCATGTAAATGGACAATCTCGATTTTTTTTCCAGAGGCCAAATTCCAAGTTCTCTCGAATCCTGAGTTCCTGGCTGAAGGAAGTGCAGTGTCTGACCTGTTCCGTCCAGATCGAATCCTCATCGGAGGAGAACAGAGCCCGGAAGGTCTTTCAGCAATTGAGAGTCTATGCAATGTTTATCTGAATTGGGTACCGAAGGAAAAAATTATCACCATGAACACTTGGTCGTCGGAGTTATCGAAACTCGCGGCCAACGCATTCCTCGCGCAAAGGTACCACATTTCTCTCGATTTTGTTGACTGTTCCGCTGTTTCCTTCTTTAACGGGGAAACCGAATTCAGGTTTTGGAAAACCTGATCATCGACTCAAGTTTTTATCTGAGTTTCATTTCCGTCTAGAATCAGTTCTATTAACGCCATGAGTGCAATCTGCGAGGCAACCGGAGCCGACGTCCAGGAAGTCTCTCACGCCATCGGATCAGACTCGCGAATAGGCTCCAAGTTCCTTCAGGCCTCTGTCGGTTTCGGAGGTAGCTGCTTCCAGAAAGACGTTCTTAATCTTGTCTACATCAGCGAATCGCTCAATCTGCCAGAAGTTGCTAATTACTGGTACCAGGTGAGTAGCTGACTGCTGCCTCAAAGCGGAAGAAGCGAGCCGACTCGCGATATCCGCCGCAAACGCTTAATTCATCGACATTTGCAGGTGATCGAGATAAATGATTTTCAAAGGACGCGCTTTGCGAGACGAATAACGCAAAGTATGTTCAACACGGTCGCCGGGAAGAAGATCGCGATATTCGGATTCTCCTTCAAAAAAAACACGGCCGATACTCGAGAGAGCGCCGCTATCCACATCTGCAAGCAGTTGATTGAAGAAGGTGCCCAACTCAAAATCTTCGACCCTAAAGTCAAGAAGGAGCAGATCCTCCTCGATCTCAGCGATGACTTCTCTGGAGTTTCTAAATGTAAGCTAGACGAACTGTTCGTGTGATGACTATATGGAGGAAGGTCATAGAGTGAAGTTTGATTTGCCGGGAGATTTACTTGCCTTTTCGACTGCAGCTGTTCTCCAGCAAGTTGAGGTTTATTCGTGCCCCTATGAAGCGGCTGAGCAAACACACGCCATCGCGCTTTGTACCGAATGGGACGTTTTCCGGGGTCTCGACTACGAGAAAATCTACTCCGAGATGCTGAAACCGCCTTTCATTTTCGATGGCCGAAGAATTCTGGACGATAACAAATTGCGTCAAATCGGATTTCAAGTGGAAGTTATCGGCCAGAGATCGACAGGACATTCCAACCAATCAGTGAACGGACATTGACGGGTGTTGCCCAATACATCATGTACAAAGGGATCATACAAGGATACTCGAAAACCTTCTTTCGGATGAAATAAATTTGTTATATAATTCTACTCTATAACCGCTGGCTGCGTCCCTGATCAATAGATTCCAACAACAGCTAAGGACTTCCACTATTGAAACCTCATGAATCCGAGCGAAGTTTTTCGCAGTTTCAAAGTAAGAATAAGACACTCCCGATTCAATACAATAATCTCTCATGCATTTTTTATCCAATCCTTCCGATAGCAGGAAGAAATTGCTCTCTAATGGCCACGATTGAGCGATACTAAGTTCGCCAAGAGATGTAGACAATTGAGTCCTTGGACGGTCTACTTGAATTCAGTGATTCGAGTCATTTCAAAAATCAATAATTTCGTCTTATAGGATACCTAAGCTTGCAGTCATCTGTCAATGAGATTAAATCAGTAACGCTCCCATCCACGAACAGTCATCTCCGTCGTGAACGAACACCTCTGTTGAAAAGGTTGCCACTTGAAATCGCGTCATCATCTCGAGCCGCTGGAGTGTTCATCATCGCTCTGCTCAGCTTCTCCGTCACGATGCTTTCGAGAAGCTGAGCTCTGACCGCTTTGCGAGCTCTCAGGCCTGCCCACCCCAGGCTCTCCATCGTTCCCCGACGTGGTGGGCTCATCGCCAGGAACGCGGTTCTCGTTTAAGCCACAGGACCCTCCTGCTCTCGAGTCTACGTCGACAGCTCCAACAACATTTCCAACTTCGGCTTCAGCAATGTTTCCAGCGAGATCTCCTACCTGGGCTCCGGCAACATTTTCAACGGCATCTTGGTCTGCAACACCAGGAAGGTCTTGGCCTGCAGCTTCAGCAACGTTTTCAGCGGCGCCTTCAAGGAAGTCTCCGAGTGCACCTGCAGGAACGTCATCATCGATTTCATCCTCTGGCGGAGCATCCGGCTCAAAAATTTCGAAATCATCTCCTAAAGGTCCTGGAAACACATCCTCGATTAGCTCCAGCGGACCTAATGCTTCCATCTGCTCAACTAGGGACGGATCTGGCTCGAGGTCCATGGTTGTACTGGATCTTGGCCTTTCTTCAGTTTTCCCGAACACCTTGAAGATCAGTGTCGGCTGAAACGTTCGCCACCACGGGAGTTCCTGCAATGATCCATGGGTGAGGTATTTCTCGCTTCAAGGGAGGGCCGTGAAAACCTCCACCAGCGGAAATTAGAAATTTAGCAGCAACTCTTGATCTACCCCTAACGATCAACACTAACCTGGTCGCTTTCATCCTCATCGAACCCATTCAGAGTTCTGGAAACAACATGGAAGCTATTGTCAGGGTGGATTCAAAATGCTCATAAAGATCTGCGCCGATGTATTCTGAGAAATCTCTGCCATAACTACGGTAATAGAGTCAATTTCGAAAATCGACTCGCCGAAGTCTTTCGCTCGGCCTGGAAGACGATCCTGGGAGATTGTGTCTTCGAGTCGACTCTTTAAGGTACCAGAAGCCGATGCCGGCGCCGCCGAGAGACAAAGTCCATCCCAAAACTCTTCGCGCGCTCCTCATGACTCAGATCGCTGGAATGGTGACACAAAATCTCTAGCGACCGAAGCTCTCACTTCGTCAGCGAACGGTCTCTGTCAGTTCCATGCAGCTGCGTTCGGCTTCCAATGTTTGTGGAAGTGCACGATGTGCGTATGTTCGCGCTCTGACGTGCAGCAGTGTGCATCAAACACGCTCATCCCGGAATTCGATTGAATGCGAATAAAGGAACATCAATTTACTCGGAGAAAACTTTTATTCATACACTTGCTTGCCGAGCCGATATCACGCACACTTGATTTAGAATACCGACTTGAGCGACGCACCCGGTAAATTATGAAACCTCGGGATCATTATTAAATGTCACATATCACAGATGATGTAAGGCGAAGTTAATCAGGAATTCCGAGTAGATATTTCATTATGTTTCGTCGTCTTCCGGTTCTGCGTTCCGGAGATCCAGAAACTCCGCCTCGGTATTTAGTGAATTGCAAGGCGCTTCATGAAATTCCGTTCCTTCGTCCATGCCGGCTTCGTCCAATTCTGCATCCTCGAATTCCGCAGGCTCTCCACCGAGCGGGTCAAGAGCATCGTCTTCGCGCGGCGACAGGAAATCTCGTTGGCGGTAGCGACTGATCATCTCGAGAGCTTCATTTATGGAAACCTCAATAGGCCTGTTCTGCTCCCTTGGCTGAAATTGTAATCGTGGAATGTGAGCCCGTTCTCCGCTTCCATCGAGAGGATACATTCTGTTCAGCCCGGGACAACCTAGTTATACAAGTAGACTCGAATGGTAATCTGATGCTTACCTGTGATGTGGCCCCGCCACTTTCGAAAACCGCTCCACTCGAGCTCGCACTCGGAAGTAGGTTCATTTGATGCGAGGCAGCCTTGGGCACTGTCGTGGAGAACTCCACGCTCAGATTTTGGTTTAGTCCTTCCAAGTTGTTCAGATCAGCTGCACTGGCTTGACTGTCCTTCATCCTCGATCGAATCGAGGCGCGGATGGCTAATTCTTCAATTTTCAGCTTGTTCAACTGGTCTTTGAGATTCAGCATGATCTCTTCAACAACCGTCTGTTCCGCTTCTAGGTACTTCAAAGCGCCGAAAGTATTCATTTCGATTCGCTGGCTGGTCGATGAGAGTGAAGTAAAAGATGTATACCGAGATAGAAGCTGGTTTAGGGACCACAGCACTGAAGCTTGTTGTCGCCTACAAGTTCTAATCACAGGGTACGAGTAGTGTATTCTGAACCACTGGGTCCGAGCTCAATCGATTCGAATTTCTCAACGATGGGCAACCAGTGAACCTAATCTATTCCCGATGAACTTTGCTTGCTCTTTCGAACAAAATCTCTTGAAACCCTCTCTCGAGCTTCTCCCTCTCTCACAGGACCCGCTCAGAGTTTCGAGAGGCGGGAAATTTGAAACGGAAACCCTGAGATAGCCGAAAGACACGAAACAGGAGGAAAAAAATCTGCTCGGACAGCATCTTTGCAATTCCAAATAATTTAACGAAACTCTAGAAGCTGAGATGATGCATTCTGATATAAGGAAAAATCCTGATTCCATTCCATCGTCGATCAAGACTTTATTGTATACACTTCACGAGCTAGCAAACCACTATAAAACTCTCGAAATGAAATCCAAGAGTTCATCTGACCTAGGTCGAAGCGCTTCCCACTCTTTCACCAAAATTTTCCACAACGGTGAAGGCTAGGCCTCTCTCGGTGAGCCGCTTCGATAAAGACGTCTTCTCAAGGGAAAATCCAGGTGTCAGATATCCACCCCTGTGGAGGAGAAAGAGAGACAATGAATGATTTTCGTCAAATTTCCCCCATTCGAAATTCTGGGAATAATTTGGTTTCAAAGAACCGGACTCACTTCATCGGGATGCGTTCCGTCTCCTTTAAGAGATAAATTGCGCTCTGGACCAAGCAGATTGATGTTGTCATATAGCCAACCTCTGGTCCATCGACCCTGACAATAATGCGGTGGGTTGGTGCTTTATCACGAGCCTCGTTCTTGAGCCATCCCTCGCCGATGCCTGGACCATGAACCAGAGTACCATTATTCAATTTGTCGAGGACTTCCTCTCCGAAAGGAACGTCGGGACGCTCAGTGAGCTACAATCGTTTCTCATCGAGGGCCTTACCGATCGTCGTGAAGTTGCATGTCAAAACCTGCTCTCTGGTCGGTCCACCTGGCCTGAACAAACCGAGCGTAAGAAGCGAGGTGTACTTCTGCAACAGGTTGCGACCGTACGAGAACTGCGCTAACACTCCCAGAATGGCGGGAGCGTAGGTCAGCCGCATCATTTGAATGTTGGATTCACTGTCTTGAATGTACAATTCATCACATTATTACATTGTGTGCATCAAATGATCAGAGAAACCTCTAAATCTTTCCCCGTGGCCTGCACGACGGACGCGACGTTTGCGAGACCTATCGTAGATTTTTTATTTATCTAAGGCCCTTCAACTTACACAAACGATTCTGGATTTGAGTTCTTTGGTACTGAGGATCCATTTCCCGGCGGAAGAATTCCGAGTGGTTCATCACGGGCTTATCAGTTGCGATCATTGGAAGGCTAAATCCTGGTATCTCGGAACGCATGCCAAAACTCAACCTGTAAAAAACATAAATTGCTTTTGGAGGGTTCGCGGACCTTACGTTCCCCGGTATGGACACGCGAGACAGAATGAGACGCTCTACCGGAAGCAAACTTTTGAAACGTTTGAAAAATCCTTCGTATACTCGAAAGGACTTCTTCTCACCATAGACGCTTTCGGAATTTCACCTCCTGCCATGGTTGTTTGAAGACACTCTTCCATGCTTCCTTGCGGATGGGCGCCATCTCGGTGATATTTCTGGAAATCTGTATCAGGGAGTTGAGTGTCCCTGGAACGATAGAACACTGGACTCGATTCGAAAGCATTCCCGCATGCCTTGCATGATTACATCAGAATGCTACTCTATCGAGAGCGATTGAACGGTACAAAGTGAGATCCGATTCGTAAGCAGTTTCGTAATGGACCGTCAAGTTGAGAGTCTGTATAGAACATATGACGAGACCGACGAAGAGGTACCCAACTCTGGCCATCTTTGTGGTCTCGATTTCTTCCGCAGCACCTTACCTGTATTTCCTGTGGACCCATACTCGCCCTCACGGAAAGTCAAGTAGGTCTCAAATGTGTTCAGATGTCCAGGGAAATTTTCCTTCGCAAATAGGAGCAGCAGTTCTCCCGGGACAGAACCGAAGCCGGCGGTTGACAGGAGTATTGTTCCTGTATTCATTGAGAACAGACTAAGAACCGATCGGGCAGCAGGATATCTCGATTACGAGCGCGCACTTCGCAAACATTCAAGGAAGCCCCACCTTTATCCTTGGCCTCCTGGTGGTACTTATTTCGCATGGCTTCGTTGAAATGAAGTTCGCCACTGAGATCGAGCATATGCGTGCCTTGTTCAAGGCAAGCCTTGATTACTTGCTCCCCCGTGAGTCTGGGATGGGGAAAATTTAATATTTAGAAACTAGAAGTTATTTCATCATGATCAACAGCCATAGACGCTTATACAAAGGGACCTTAGACTATAGGGAAGTCATTCGAATCAGCCGTTCTCCTCCTCATGGAACTCCTCGTGGAAAACTTGACTTCCAGGAGGCTCCCATCGAAGCTAAACTTGCTCAACGGGATGCGCCGATATTCCCATGAAGAAGTTCTACAGTGAAACCCCGTTATAATGAGCACCGTTACAACGAATTTCTCGAAATAACGAACAATTTTCACGTCCCCGTTTGGCCAGCCTGCCATAGGGACTGATGTAAAAAGACTCTCGTTATAACGAATTTTCGTTACAACGAACTGATTTTGCCCGGGTTTCACCGTATTCATATCTCCGGAAAAAAAGAGGAGAATCCCGGCAACGAGATTCACTAACATATTATTCGCTTACGTGTAGGAGCCGACCGTGTTCAGAATGCAACGAGTTCTCTTCGCCATAGCCGAGAGAGTCTCGGGCTTCTCGACATCTGCTTCGATGACGTTTGTGTTGCTCAGATCGGCACCAACCCACGATGAAACCTTGTAGGAGAGAAATTGAGCGCATCGATCAAGTACTTCATTCGGAATTTGCTCCGTCAAAATTCGGATAGAGTATTCGACAGACCTCTTGGAGGATACCGGAGAGCTTTTTCTTATTACGAACTGCGACGGCCCATCTGATATTGTCACTGGAACTTTTGTGTAGCTGTTCGATGCAATAGCGACCTGGAGAAAGCATAATAAATGTAGCGGGTTTGTACTCGGATGGATATGTTTCCGAGACCACTTGAGAAGTATTATAAATGATTCTTTACCCGCCAAACCCGTCGCTCCGAGAACCACGATGTCAAACTCACGACCATCTGCGTTGAGCTGAAACAGTGATTCTTCTTTTTAGCAGGAGCGCCTGAAACTCTCCTGTCATCGTCGTAAGACAATGATTCTGTGATTTAAGGGTGCAGTACTCTACACTTCACCTTTGATTCGGTTGCGGAAGTTTCTTGTGAGGAGGTAGACTGTCGTCGCGCGAAGCAAACCAGAGCAACATTGCATCCCTCGAGGCGCCGGCCAACCACATTTCCTTTGAGAAGGATCGCGTGTCTCTCATTGCCATAAGACAATGAACGTCTGTGGAGTATGTGATTACGGTAGACATTCAGATTACTTGGAGGGCAGATACAATACAATTGCATTCAAATTCCCGGGAAGTAGTCAATGATACAATTTCAGGCGTTTCTCCACTTCTACTCTGTCTCACAGTCAGTGGAGTCATGACAGTGATTTCAGTTGAGCGTTTGCTTGGCACTCTAGGTTTGCGCTTTCTAGTTCCCACAGATTCCCAGATCGGTGACATTAAGTGAGGAGTTGACATGCAGCAGGAGGACTCATTCAGAAAGTGTTCATTTTACCTTGCAACATTACAGCTGAGCGGCAGATACCGGAGCATTCCCCCGGACCGGCCGGGCACCGATAGTAAGAGAGAGAGAGACTTCATGAGGACCTGTCAACCACGCAGAACTTCGACAGCGGGTTGAGTTGCTGATTCTTATGGATAACACCAGGTCACTATCGAATGCTGATTTTATTTCGAGCAAGTTTTGTGCCCTTCATTTGTCGGCGCTCTGTACCGCGCAGCATATACCGTTTTCCCGCGTTGAGATCTACACCAGAGAGAGTTGACTTTCACCGGATCCTGACTGGCGCGACAGTGTATCAACCTAGACCTGAGCGTCAATAAATTCGTCTCGAACCTGATTCTCACTCGAGTATCAGATGTCGTCCGAACTTCCGAATAGTGAGCAATGAACCAATATAGAACGATGGATTGACAGGGGATGGCCAATATCTGATCCTCTCGTAAAAGACATGAACATGGGAAAGTGATCCGATTGAGAGTCGCGCGTTGTGCTCAAGATGCAGGAATTTTGATACTGGAGATTTGGAGACCGGAAGACCTGGTGATCTTTCTCCATCGTTTATCGATGAGCAAAGGTCACTCTCCCGGTAGAATAAAATTTAGGTGACTCCTCCGGACAAGATGTTTTCCCAGCCTGTGATGTAGCGGTTGGGTACCGAGAGCTGTTCCTCACATTCTTGACTAATCGAAGGGGAAGCAAGACGCAACTGATACCATGAACTACGTTGCCTCTGAATATATTATTGGTTTGTATATAAATGATGAATCATTCGATCAATATCACTGCATTGAGTGAATAGAAGTTCAGAAGCATTAATGTAGTGGTTTCGAAGTGATATCTGATCAGAAGTGACGGGATATTGACAACCTTCCTGATTTCCTCAGAAACTCGAAGAAGTCACAACTTTTAAAAACTCGGAGTGAGTTTATATGCTACTGCTAAGCGAATGTTTTCTCGACTACGCTGAATTTGAAGCCATTCTCCGTGAGTCTCTTTAACAACGACGACTTCTCCAGAGCGAAACCGGGAGTGAGATATCCTCCCCTGGAAACAACCATCAATGGAAAGTTAGCAACGGTCCTTTACAAATCTTTCTTTGTGTGAAATCGGAGGAAAAGGCAATGGGGAGCATTCTCTTACTTCATCGGGATGCAGTCTTTCTCCTTCACAAGGCAGATCGCAGTCTGCACCATACAAATCGAGGTGGTCATGTAGGCCACTTCCGGTCCGTCGACCCTGACAACAATCTTTTGTTTCGGTTCTCCCTCATGGGGCTCGTTTTCGAGCCATCCGTGTGCAACACCTGCAATAAATCCCCACGCTCGAATTGCCATGTTGTTTGCTCCACATTCCGAAGAGCGTTTCTAGAGCTCCCACTTCCTTGTAATAACTTGACCCTCCTAGAACTGTACCGATATTCGTGAAACCGCAGCTCAGGACCTGTTCCCTCGTGGGTCCGCCCTTTCGGAACATCCCAAGCGTTAGGAACGAAGGGTATCTTTGGAGAAGCATTCTCCCCAGGGAAAATTGTGAGAAGAATGCGACAATCATGAAGATAAACGTCAGTCCGAAGATTTGGAGGAGAGACTCGTTGTCTGGAATGGACGAGCCATCAAGTCAGTCTCGTTGATTGAGAACTGCAGGTGTCTCAGCTGCTTCCTCGTTGGACTAGTTCCTCACACTCACACAGGCGGGCTTGGAATTGCACTCTCTGGTAGTCTGGATCGAGTTCTCGACGGAAAAACTCCGAGTGATTCAGAACGGGTTTGTCGCCGCCGATGAAAGGCAAGCTGTAGCCTGGTACTTCACGTCGCTTTCTTATCATGAGCCTGGAAAGGCACACGGCAAGTTGGAATGAAGGTATCGGATTCTTCCAATAAGTGTGAGATTTCGTTTAGCGGAGTTTTCTACAATATTTCCGTGCGCTAACACTGTGGGTCATTGACCGGGACAATCAACTCGAGGGAGCCTTACGACAGCGGTTTCCGGTGCTCCACTTTCTGCCACGGTTGCTCGAAGACACTCCTCCAGGCCTCCTCGCGAATGGCCGGCATCTTCCTGATGTTCTGACAGATGTGAATCACCGAATGGAAAGTCCCTGAAACAGATTTACTTCCAGCAACCTGCCTTTGTTCCAACATTGGTGACCGTATCAGTTATGTCTCGAGTGCGTACGAGCCTACCCGTATTCACAGCAGCTCCATGTTCGCCTTCCCGGAAAGTCACATAAGTTTCCAGATTGTTCAGTTTCCCTGGGAAATTCTGCTTCGCGTATTGCAGAATCATTTCGCCCGGAACAGAGTCGAATCCAGCCGTCTGCAGGATCATGACTCCTGTAAATATTCGAAGGAAGGCTCAGATTTTGTTCTCAATAAAGCAATAAACATTGACGGCTCGGTTGTCGAGACGGGGAATGAGAAGGAGAGCCCAACCTTTCTGTTGCGCTTCTCGGTGGTACTTGTTCCGCATGCTCTCGTTGAAATGCAGCTCGCCGCTCAGATCGAGCAAGTGTGTGCCTTGCTCGAGACAAGCCTTGATAACTTGTTCTCCCCAAAGTCTACACGGGAACGAGAGAAGAATCGGATTCAATCATCGATTTTCCGGCGAGACTTCATCGAAGCCATCGTAAGAATCCCGAATCATGGATGCTCACGTATAGGGACCGACGGTGCTCACGATGCACTGAGTTCTCTTAGCCATCTCTGAGAGAGACTCCGCCTTGTAGACATCTGCCTCGATGACAGCCGTTTTGCTCAAATCTGTGTCGACCCATCCTGAAACCTGATGGAAGTTCATGAGCTCTTCGATTCGTGAAGATCGACGCGGTAACACCGTTCGGCTATCAAGATATATTCAAGGAGCATCCTCAATGCAGACCTCTTTCAGAACTTCAGCGAGCCTCGTCCGGTTACGACCCGCGACAGCCCATCTGATATTATCGCTGGAACTCTTGTGGAGCTGCTCGATGCAGTAGCGACCTGCGCGGAGTTGGAAAGATGCCGATCTGAGTTTTGCGGAGAAAAGCAGGAGCCACTTACCTTGAGGCTTCCAGAATCGCTGGCAGCCTTGAAATTCTGGACTCACCTGCCATACCCGTCGCACCGAAAACTACGATATCAAACTCTCTGTTGCTCATGGTGAACGGAAACTGCAACAAAATTCAATGAGCGTTGACGGAAACGATTCGATATAGCACAATGTGAAAAAGTATCTACCTGCGGGCTTTTGGTGTTAGATCCCCTCTCCAAATCCAGCTGTCGAACTTTATTGTCAGCTGGCAGAGTGTTGACGTAGACGGAAAACCGTAGAATCACCGCGCTTCTCGATGCGCCGACTAACGAGCATTTCTCCGGGAATGATGACGCGCTTTTAGCGGCTCCCCGAGGGGGAGAGTGGTGAGGGACAGATGGAGCAGCATCTAAGGACTCGCCGCTCATAGACTGAACTGAAGTGAATGTCTTGCGAAAAACGAAAAAAATCGATACGAGGTGAACATTGAAGTCAGAGATGAATATTGAAAATGATCTGATGAGAATATTTTTCCAACTTTGAATATCAGTTATAGATATAGTGGAAAAGCCGCATGCCGAGAATTCGCCGCCGAGGAAAAACGGACTGAAAAACCGAAAAGTTTGCGGGCTGTAGCCCATCAAGCCTACATGCAAGATCCGGCTTCGGGGGACAGACGACACCGTATTTCCCGCCTCAGTCGTGAAGTTGGCAGTTCGGGACTACAAGTCGGCGGGCTTATTCCGAAAAAAATCCCTTTATCCTTACAACAGACTCAAGGCGTTGGCATGTTTGGATTCCACCACCCGATCTGCTTAAGGGGGAACACGCCGGGGACGCGAAATGAAGATGCAAGCTGTGCGGGGTAGCGCGAAAAAAATGTCATTTGTATAAATGTAAACTTTCAACGGCATTCGATTGAACTCCAGGGACTCACAATGTTGCGGCGTTGAGTGTCGAATCTCGGAAAGAAGTGAATACTACCCGGAGTAAACCGTGAATGTACTCGAAACCGTCGGTCGCAGTCCGCGAATGTTCCAAATCGTGTTAATTCCAGGAATCCGCCACATGTCATGATGGATTCAAAGGGGTTCGCGCGCCCGAAAAGCTTGTAAAGCACTGACCTAGGCGATATGAGCGCTTGCGCGAATCGCCTGGTAGGCTCGGGCGTCGCACGAGTTGCGCACTCCCTCGATTGAAGCGCAACTTCCGGCGAATGCTGTGATACGTCTCGACGGCTTTGTTGCCCGGAGAATTCTGATGTGAGACGAGTGGCGATCGCTTTGCTGGCGGATCAATTCCATCCTGACCATTCTGATTATGTAAGTGCGATATCCCGGCTCTGTTGGCAGCGTGTCTTGCACTTGGGTCGTGGAAAACCCTTCGCGCGCTTCGCTCTCCGTCGATCTCTTCATCTCTCGGGAGCCCTGCAAGGTTGGGCTCCTACATATGACATATGAGGCCATCACTTCCCAGCCATGACACGGATCAAGCAAAGGCTGCTCTGTTAATCGCGATGTACGAATTAATTTTTTTCTCTTCTATGGAGAAAAATAAAGGTGAGTCAATCCCATGCGGTCCTGATGGGATGGTTATCTGTCATAATGTGCGTGTTGGAGGGGGTGGAAAGCATAGCCGGTACGGGAACTGATCACGTAGCGAAGAAAGGAGAAGATGCACGGTAGTCACGTTCCAATCCCATTTCGAATCATTCGGGCATCTTTTCGAATGAATTTCAATTCCATGACCTTTGCGAGGCGTTGCTCGAAATACCGCCAAATCATTCTATCGAAGAGGGCAACTTAACGGAGTTCGATCTACTCACAGGAAACGCATGAGGAACTCCTTCGCAAAGTTTGTCATTTTCCACCAAATGTGACCGCGACCAAAAAATCGGAGTTCCCTATCCGAACGTGGTTCTCTGGGGATCGGAATTCTCGAGGGAGGAAAGCAGTGACAGAGTTTTTGTTGCTCATAGCACCTTATAATAAACACCTTCGGACAATTGATATATCTCAGATTCGAGCAAGGAAATCCGCTGCTGCTACCGTTACCGAGAACGGAATCGATTGCATGCTTCATATTCGTAACACATGTTTCTCACACAATAGGTATTGTGTATGGTTGGAATATTAGACTTTGAAACGGGAACAAGTCTCACATTTCGGAAAGAAGTAGTCCAGTATGTTCGTTTTGTTGGCGGTCGTTTTTGTAGTCGGCCTAGCGAACGGATTAAACGATGGAGCCCTCACCGGAGCCCCGGAGACTTCACCGCTCTATGAAGGGTGAGCCACGGTTCTTCAACTTCTCCGAGGAAGGACAAGGAGTCGTTCGACATTTCCTGACTATTATCGGATCCCTGAGCGGTCATTGAGCGCTGCTGTCAAACAGCGGAAACTTCACTGAATCCCTCTTTCAGTTCGAAGGTTCTTTCCGTGGCTATCGAGGACGATGATCAATTCTGGCACATCCTCGCACTCCGAGATGAGGGAAAAGTTCCGTTTCTTATCCTAATTTTCCATTCCGATCGAAGTTTTGTTCCCGATTTCGAAAATGGATGCGAGGTTCCGTTTTGCTTGCTGGAAGTGTTATTGATGACAATAATTCGTGTTTTTAGGTGACTTTCATTACCGACGGTCCGATGAATCAACGACCAGAACGAGTTGTTTTCATGGTAGAGGAGCGGAATGGACCGGAGGTCAACGAGACCTTGAATATTTTACATGTTCAGGTCGAAGTCGTCTCTGACAATTTACAACAGTAAGTTGAACGAGCATCAGAGCGTCTTCCGCTCCCTGTTACGCTGTAGATTTTTTATATTTCATCTTCTCTCGAACGTGAGTTGACGGAAGAAGCAAGCCATAGATCCGAGGGCTCTCCCTGACCGGATGACGTTCCAGATATCTCGATCGGGAAAATGGTGGCCCGCTGACCTATAGCCGGGGCCCAGCGGACGGACCTTTCGTACTCAATGCCTACCCATCTTATGATCAAATTGTGAGAAATATCGATTTCTACGTTGCGGATAATCTCCGCGGCAAACACGTCAGCAAATTCATCACCGGAACAACTTATCTCGGAAAGCCCATTGTCGGAGTCAAGGTACATCAGGTCATTTTGGAGTTGTCGTCAAATAACAGACGACCACAAAATCTGTAACTTGGAGAAGTTTCTGATTGTGAGATAGGCTTTCCAACTGTTGAGGGTTTTAATTCTCAAGGAGGATGGTCAAATCGAACCCATCGCTTGTGGAACTCATTTTTCCCCAGCATGATCTCAGCTCTCAGAATTTATTTTGCAGTTCGATCGGGGAAACACCGGCGACAAACCTGTGATTTTCTTCGAGTGTGGAATCCATCCCCGGGAGTGGATTTCAATCACCACTTGTGCCTGGATGATTCACGAATTCGCTTTCAGCGCTGCGAAGTACCGCGATATTCTTGACAACTACGAAGTCCGCATCGTTCCATCCGTAAACCCGGATGGTTACGAGTACACGAAAACTGTTGAGTATACCGTTCACTTCCTTGAGGCTCATTTCCAGAGTCCGCATCTCGAAACTGCGGAGACCTCCACGCAGAAGCGGAATTCAAGCTCTCGATGGTTTCGGCTCTGAGCGTACCCTACTCGAGCTCACTTAATTAGAACGAGTAATCTATCCAAGTACTCGATTTCGAAAAATCTCGATTCAAGCCCGACTTGAAAAGAAGATGACTTCTGTTGTCCTTTCAGCGACGATTCTGGAGAGGTAATGTGAAGCCGAGCGACAAGAAGCCCAAATGTAAGGGAGTAGATATCAACCGAAACTTCGACGTTGGAGAATTCTGTGGTGAGGAATTTTGAAGTCAGGTCGGACTTTGTTAATTCTCTGGGACAACTTCTTGATAACGCTTACTGGGAAGCGTCGCTTTTTACCGAAGTTAGAAGTAGCCATCGCTTGCAATGGTTAAATCTTCTAGGACCCGGCACCAGCAAAAATCCCTGTGAGGAAGAGTACTGCGGAGACGGCCCGTTCTCCGAACCGGAGACGCAAGCATTGAGAGACGCTATTCTCGAAGTCAGAGATCGACTTCAATACTATATCGCGCTGCACGCTTTCGGTAATCACGACCAGCCATTGACGTCAAAAAATGAATCAATCGAATTTAGGCGAGGAATACGTCCGACGTGATCCTCGCACATCTCGAGGACTGTTGTTCTTTTTTCAGGCCTGTTGTGGATGTACCCATACTCTTACACCACTGAGGATGCCACCGGACGCGAAGACTTGCACCGCAAAGCGGCCGTCGGTGCCCGTGCGATCGAAGAGGCTTCCGGAAAGAAGTACACAGTCGGACCTATAGCCCAAACGCTCTGTGAGTAGATTACGCTCTCCTTTCTCATGGAGTTCCCATGTTTCCAGAAGACGAGTTGTCGCACTCTGAAGAAAATCGAATCACTGATATTCTTCTATACCAAATTCCTCTGTAGATGCTGTGACTGGCTCTTCTGTGGACTGGGCTTACGAACAGGGCGCTCGTTTCGCGTACGTGATTGAACTTCCCCCGACCTTCAACGAGACCAAGGGTGGTATGGGATTCATCGTCATGCCCGAAAAAATCAAGTCCATAGCTCAGGAAACATTCCATGGGATAAGAGCGATGATTCACGCAGAATAAAGAAAGAAGGCACGTTGAAACTTTCGAGGCTTTTCATGAGCGATCCCTCAAGCGTCTGACTTATCGCTATGGGGTAACTTAGTCAAGCGTGTCTTCCTCGCTCACCTATTTTACAGACAAAAGGCGCTCATATATCATCTTCTTAGACGTGGAAACCTTGATGATCATTCTCTGTCCTCCGAGGCTGGAAACTTCCGGTTGGGAATATCAATTTCTCCGATGTAAACTGCCCGTGATAGTCTAGTCAATAACATGTTCTCCATCCCGGGCATCCCTGTCCTACTACTTCGTTATCCAAAGATTAGGCTCCTCGCTTGTCTATTTGATATCCATTTTCTTTCTTAGCTCATTTTATATAAAGTCCCACCCTTCTTCGAGTAGGAGCGTTGATTATTCCTTCATGAGGGAGATTTCGCTCAGCTTCTAAAGCTGCGTCTCGAGAGCATCCAAGGGGCTCGTGAACGTTCGAATCAGTTTTTGCTGTGATCTAAACAGCAGAGGAAAACTTGTCCGTTCAGCTTGATTATTGTTTTTCTTTATACCAAGTCGATGTGGGGCTGGCGGAACGCACAACAAACCTGGTTGAATAACCGCGGAATCTCATTAAACTGATTTTTCTCAGTTTATATTTTATTGATTCTCTATAAAAGATTCTTGATGGGAAAAGATCGGGGAATTATAAACGAGTGGTGATCCACGCGTAACTGTTACATTTTTTTGTACAAGAGTTGGCGACTCGGAAATCTCGGAACTTGAATCACATTTCACCCATCCCATAGGGATCCATGTTGCCTGGGACTTTGAGCAGCTCGACTGCGCTCTCCTCGATTTTTACGAGCAGTTGGGCGAGGTCTTCTTTCGAAAACTCGTTGAAGAGACAATTGTCATCATGTGCAATCAGATTAGCGATGGCCATAGACTCTGCATAGCGTCCGCTCCCGTGAAGCACTGTTTGCAGGAGTGAAGTGATCTGCGATGGACGAACGAATCATGAAATCTGGTTTAGACAGGAAAGAGTTCAAACTGTGGTCCGAAGTGAATGTTCCGTTGGAACAATAGACTAACCTGGGGAATGCAGATCCTGCGGAGCGCTTGAAGTTCCTTTCGTCGCCTGGAATTCGCGTCGAGGCTCGAATCCATGTCAACGTCATCGTCGACGGTTTCTTCAGTCGGATCGCACATCCAACCGCCATCCGGATAATTGAGAATACACTTCAGGTGTCGCGAAGCCCTATCGCACAATCCTCCCAGGGTCGCCTTCCACGTCTCCATCTTTGACGCCAGAGTTCGTTTGGCGAATTCGGTCGAAAGCTGGCGAGAACGAAACAGGTGTTAGTTGGAGTAGAGTCTTCGAATCGAAGCCACGCACTTCCTGCCAATTCACATGGTGAGCTCAAACAGGCAAATGGACTTCGACTGTCGGCAGCAGAAATAGAATTTAAGGAATCAGAGAGCATACCGCGCCACGGGCCGAGGAAACGTCTGCGGGTGCAACGATCGTTTCTTGAGGTTTCTCCCGATGATAATGTTGGAACCATTCATTGAACGACTGCAGTGCTTCCAGATACTCCTGAAAATGGGCGTCCGGTTTAGAAATCTTTTCAATTAATATTCAATGGGGGCCTTGTATCGAATTGATTGATCACAAATCTAGAAACACCGAAACTGAGTCGAAATGTCATTTCACGAAGAACTCCGGTCTCTCGAACGATCTCACATGAAAACGGGAAGACCGAGAGTAGACAAGATCTTACCTGGGCACACAGATACTCCTTCAGACATTTCTTGTACTCGAGTGCATTGCCCTCAGCATCTTCGGTGGAATTCCGCGGCGATCTCTCGCCCATATTCACGTCATCTCCGCCATCCACCTGTTCCATGAAAGATGTTTTTAACCAACAACAACTATAGTTGTCATTCAATCTCTCTCGAGGTTTGAGAGACTCGTCTTCCCTACCTGGCCAATTCCTCCGACAGACATCACCGAATCTTCTCTCGCATATACGCTTGAGTCCCTCTCGGTTTGCACGGCCATCGCAGCCAGCTCCCGAACGCTGTCTTGCGGCACCAGAGCGATGATGCTGCGAGCTACTGACGGCCTCTGTTTCATGATCGCATTCCTCAGAGCTGAGTTCACGTATCTCATACCCAGTAAAGAATGACCAGGCTCTGCGAAGGAGACTCCTTATTCAGGTGCTTCAGATTCGGATATCGAGATGATGTACGGACTACGACGAAACAGGTGGGTACTCTATTCAGGTGGAGAAACTCACGGGCTAAAAGCCATTTCAAAGCATCGTTCTTCCCTCGATCTTCCACCGTTACTTCGTCTCTTGGCTCAAAGTTGTCGGTCTCGCTATGAATTGCATCTTAAACGAACTTTGTGATGTATTTCAAGATGTCGATGTCCTGTCTCTGAGCTGCGAGAATGATGTCCAAGCGGTCCTTCTCTGTTAGGTCTTGTAGAACGCTCAGCAACCTCAAGTAACACGTCTCGCGAAGAGCATCGGGCATGTGGAGCACGTATTTCGGAACGATATCGAAAATTTCTTCGTCGATCAGTCTCTGAACATAGAATGCCACTATGGAAGGGAAAGCGATCTGAGAAATTCATTCCCATTTCATCTCCTCTGGAAGCCGAGGAGCGGAAGGCTCCGACTCATTAGGACTCTCGGAACTGTTCCTTACCAATGAAATCTATTTTCTCAATGTTTTCCTGGATATGTCTGTTGTACTTGAGGAATAATGCCAGGTTCGCCATGAGTCTCAGATGATGCCCGGGAAGCGCACCATGGTTCTCAACGTCCGAGATCTCAATGCAAAAATTATATATGAACTCTATGAGGCCATCGACGTCTTGAAGCATGAGGAACTTGTGCATCTGGCGGAAGAAGTCTTGGCCCTCGAGCTCGACTCGCGCTTCGAGGCCACTGAAAGGATGGAAGAAAGATCCTCAATCAATCCGATTCGTGTGCTTCCCAACTTTTCACCGTTTTCCCGATGAGTTGAAATTTCTCCCTCAGTCTCACTCAGCGCCTACGTGGGCTATCCATCCTCCCCATGCTCAACTAACCTGAGAATTTGTTGAAGTGTTTCGTTCTCCTTCGGGTAGTCTTCCGGCAAAGGCCCCAAGTCGGCTCCTCGAGCGTTTCGGAGATGGAGCTCGGTGGCAACATCCACCAGAGTTTTGAGATGAGCCCAAAGCTGATCTTCCCAAGTGGGGCACATTGGTAGCAACATTTCAAGGTTTCCGCAGAGAGCTGCATAGATGGCTCTTTCTGGCACACTGACTCGTTCGTCGTTCAACTTCTTCCAAACGACAATCTTCCAAACGTCTCGATACGGATTGCCTTCATCAGGCAATAGAGCGCCGTCTTCATCTGAGAAACGAACACGAAATGTACTATTCGAGTTCGAGCAGACTGGCGACTCTGAAAACTCTCTCGACAAACTTCACATGCTGTATATGATGATGAGTAATATCACGACTGCCATCACAAACCTCGAATGTTTCCTCGAAAAGCTTTCCAGCCCTGCATTCCAGCGGCCAACATGAAATAGCCTTGATCCATCGCTAGCTTCTGAGCTTTAGGAAGTTTCCCGGCTCGCACGAGTTCGAAAACGCATCTAAACAACCGTTGCTCATCTTCAACATCCAGGTCGTGGAACCCTTTATTTTGCCGGAGAGGAGCGTCGGGATCCAACTCTGTTATTGTTCCGGGCGAGATCTTGTTCTTAGCAAGAGCGTGTCTCGTAGCTTCGTACATTCCCCCACTCTCCCTGGAAGGAAATCACTTGGAATCTGCGTTCATGGTGTGGAAAGTTTCCGCGTTGAAGCGCGATACAACGTGCATTCTCACTTGAATGCGTGGAGGGAAGCTGTATCCGAGGAGCACTTCTCTTCTTCGTATCTCTTCTCAAGCCAATCGACCAGAGTTTGGGCCATGCGGAAAGCACAAGACGAATCGAACAGATCCTCGATTTCCTCGGCATCGGACGCCGGAAGTTTCATGTGATAGTCGACCTCGATGTCCGCATCATCACCCTGAAGGAGAGAGGAATCTGTCAGATGCTGATGACCGTGCTGAGTTATGCTTCTTATTACACTGATCAAGCAAAGATGCGTACCAGATTCCGGAGCATAAACCTCACCTGAGCAGCATTCAACAAGGCCCAAGCCAACGTCCATGTATATTTTTCCTTGTGGAAGAACTCATGGAGGTCTTTGATCTCCGGAGCTCGACCTTTGAGTTTATCTTCGATTTCCGCGCTCAGTTTCGAATACCGTTCGATGAGAGGGATGGGGTCGATCAGGAAAGACTCATTCCTGCCCATCGTGAACTGGGCTTCGCAGAATTCGTGATGAGCTTCTGAATGTGAAACGGCGAGAGGAAGTTATGAGTCTACTTTTGCCGCTTGTCAACCTCCAGGGGAAGACTCGAAATATTCAAAAGATTGACTCTTCGGAGGAGCCGACGAGAATCATGACAGGAGAGGTAGGACGACGGACAGCCGTCCAGAAATCCCTCCCGGAGTTCGAGAGGGCGAGAAGAAGCCTATGTTACCTCTCGACACCGGTGTGGTTCTATCCTTGGTGTTCGTGTTCAGCGTCTGATTGCTACCTTCCAAAGCCGCGAGGTTCACTGTATACTCTGGAATATGAATTCAGCTCGAATTAAAGCTCTCTGAGGGATTTCCTAGATGATATCAACGGAGTCAGTCATCGTCCTCCCGCGTCCATTGGTGGTTCATCACTCACCGCTGAGAGAGTCTTCGTTGTGTCCGCGGTTCCTCCTATTTGACGTTGGCGTTGTCGGGAACAGAGCAGAGTAGACAGATCGCTCATGCTCTGGTGTTTGAGGACGTCTGTTCTGACGCGGTGTACTGCGGACGAGAATCGAAGTCTTCTGAGAACGTTACCTTGCCTACCGAGATCTTATGCTCAGAGTCCTCATCCCGCGTAAACCCCACTCGTATGTCAACAGCCCAACTTCGCCGAACTCCACGAGCATTTGGTTTCCATTCACTGATTGCGGGACAGTATACATATGCATTGATCTGCGGCTGATCAAATTATGGATTGCCGGATACATCGATTGTTGGAGAGAGAAAAATGATTTCGAATATATGTAGCTTCACAGTTCATCCGAAAATTCAAGTATCGATGATGTTTTGGGATGAGATCTCTCGTTCCAGATCAGGCCTCATGTCTCCAGAGGTTATAACAAAATTTCCCTCGGTGTCTTAGCGGTAAAAATATGGAATTCAGGAATCGAGTTCCGAAGTCAAGGATTCAAAAACTCACGATGAAATCATCGTCGCTGATGTCGTTGACGTTCTCTTTTGATCGATTCCTCAAACAATCCGACGATGGCGGCACGTCACGGATTCTGACACTATATAATAGAATAAGTGGCAGCTTGTAAGCGAGTGAAAATTTATCTTGAGGGAATTGATAGCAGAAGCTTCGACATTCCGCGCTCATAGGCGCCGGCTCCTCACTCGAGGTTCGGTTTCAAATCGTGTTTACCTCGAACGTAAACAGACGATGATGAAATGATCCCGAGCGCTCTCGTTTCGAGATACGCGCTAAGACCAATACTCGCAGCTATCGTCGAACAATCCTTGTGAGGACTCACATGCAAACTTCCTCCGTGGTAAAAATCAGGACTCTTTGATCGAATCTTCGACGGAAAGGATATCACACGCGCGCGAAAAAATCATCATCTTCTTCTGCTCCTGCCTGCGTTCGGCGTCGTCGTCAGCTGTGTTGATATTTTGCTGATGGCGCCAAACCGAGCTAATGACGATCATCTGAAAAACCGTCACTCACAATTAGAGCTGAGAAGTCGGACAGCTCGTCGAATCGGCGGGGTTTGGAAACGACCTTCGTTCCAGCTCTGAGTTTCTCATCATCATGTTCGTCCAGGATTTGAAGACAGAGTTTTACGACGTTCTCGTTAATGAGCGCGTCCTCGTCTTGTGCGGCACTGATGTCGACGCTCTAGTTTCATGTAAAATCCTGCAATACCTGTTCCAATGTGATCACATACTCTACACCTTGGTGCCCGTCACGCGGAAACAAGACATAACTGATGCTCTGGAGAAACACGGAGAGACGGGGCGCTACGTGGTACTGCTCAACTGTGGTGGAACTTTCGACGTTCTTGAAGACTGTAAACCGGAGAACGAAAACCTAGTGTTCTTCATAGCCGATGCGCATCGGCCTTTTAATGTGTATAATGTTTACAACAACTCCCAGGTGCGGATTCTCAGCCCGGTCGAAAACGAGAATATCCCCGGATTCGACGAAATTTTCAGAGACGACATGGACTCTGAAGAAGAAGACCCTGAAGGAGAATTAGATGAAATACTCGAACGCAATCGACAGAAGCGAGCATGGGTCGAGAACAGGAACCGACTCCTCTTTGAATATACGCAGTTCAATTACTTCGGCAAGGCGACATCGCTCACTATGTTCGAGCTTTGCTGGAAAATGTCCCGAGATTCCACAGTCATTCTCTGGTACGCCATTATCGGTCTCAGTGATCAAATGGTGCATCGACGAATCGAGTCGGACAAGTACGTGACGGAGTGTGGTTTGCTCCAAGGACACATGTCTCGCCACGATCAGTTATACGACCAAAACTCCTCGGACTCCAACGTGAATTCGGTGAAGTTGTCTTTCGATAGGGAACTCAACCTCATATTCCTCAAACATTGGACTCTCCTCGAGAGCATGCGGCACACCCAGCATTTCGCTTGCCGCTTCAAGATGTGGACAGTCAAAGGTCAGAAGAAGATATACGAGTTCCTCGCAGAGCTCGGAGTACCGCTGACTCAGTGCAAACAGATTTTCGCATCGATGGACATCACATTCAGAAGCTCAATCAAAGATTGGATTTTTAAATTGGCCGATAAGTACGCCCTCGACGAAATCGGAATCTGTTGTTTCTCGGCTAACTTGGGGTACAAGCACAAATTCAACGCGTTAGACGTGGCCATGGCTGTCAACACAGTTCTCGATGAAGGTTTGTAAAGATTCGCTGCATATGCTAAATGCTGTAGGTCGACACCGTTCGATGATTGCTATGTGATCTGTCGATAGGTCCTGTGAGAAAGATTTGATACTGGTTCGTGACACTCTACTACTTTTGTGTGTTTCTCGTACAGGTGATTTCTTCAAAGCGCTGGACGCACTCTCCTGGTCCCGGATCGAAATTCTGGAGAAGGGGATCGACTGTTCGAAGACCAAGCTGATTTCGATCTTCCAACAAGTACAGACCTTCCTCGAAACTAGACAGATCGCGTCAACGGGACGGTATCTCTATGCTGTCCTCCAAGAAAGTACGCCGAATTCTAAGCTTTTCGGCAAACCCGGTGCACTTGGAGACCTCGCTTTTTTCCTCCAGGCCGCATATGTGGCACGAAAGTCCAGAGATTCCCCACTGTTCCCCATGGTCGTCGCTGCGCCTTCGGTCGCTCACCCCGGATACAGTCTGGTGGTTGGCATACCACCCCTCGCTGAGACATCGTCGCGTAACTTGTTCGCGCAGGTTTTCAGTCAGGCCGCGACCCGCTGTGAGAGCGCTATTTTGAAAGAAGCTTATCTTCAGGAAAATTTGGTTTTGGTCCAATCTGAACATTCTCGGCAGTTCTTCGAGGCGATATACGACCTGCTTTGTTCTATTGACGGTCGAGGTTAGGCAGAAAAAGATGTAATAGAGGATTCATCTTATCAGGCGGCCGGTCAGCGAATTCGTCCCAAAATGTTGTTTCTTTTCGACCCAACCCTTCTTCCATCAAACTGAGTCATATGTACATACGATCATCGATATTTGGAAGTGGAAACATACCCTCGATATTGGAAACAGACATTGACTTCCTCATCATTTGTAGATAGAACTATTTGTATTTGGAAGTTGAAATATATCCTTGATATTGGAAAAAAAAATGACTTCTCTGTCGCTTGACGCTCCGTCAGTCCGTTTTATTTCGTGGATTGAAGAGTAATTTGTGGATTGCTCAACATCCAATTCTTGAAGATTTCGCTCTGCGTCACAAAACGACAATTGAGTCAGGTTTCGCAAAAGTGTCATCCGAAGTCTCTTTGTTATCCTGTCATATAACGTAACGATTCGTCATCTATTGAGAGTTTACACTATATAACACGTAAGTGAGTCAACATTCGTCTTCTACAACGGATACACTATTCTTCCGACGCAAAGATCCCGAAAGAACGACAAGAGTTCTCTAAATCGGAATATTCTGGCGATACCCTGCGCAAACGCTTTCCGGGTCCCTCTGGAGTAGCTTGGTTTCGCGCTCAGCGCAAAATCATTCAACCTCGTTATCTCTGTGTGGTGTATGTCCAATTCCCAATCGAGCGATAAGGTCGTGACGATGTCGAAAGCTGTCACGAAAAGATCATGCATAAGGGTGCCAAGAGTGAAATTCACCAACAGAACAATGCATCTCATCAGCGAGAACATCACGTAGTATATGAACAGAGTAGGCAAAAGGAAAACCACTATTGTTAGAATGATTGGCCCCAAAATGACTGGATCCGAGTCCGTGAGTGTGTCCACTCGCTGACGCAACGGGTTGAACTTGAGCCCCCGGAAAATGCGCAACAAAGCGAACAAAGCACTTAACCATAGGGCATAAATCTTACACATGTAGCCGTAGAAACAGTATACATGCACGGTTGACAGAGTCATAATATCGCATACCAGAGCACACTGGATGGTCAGAGGGACGAAACCGATTTGCTTCAAAGCATTCGTCAGCGTTCGCAACGACGGAAGCATGACATCGACGTAAACGTCCCACATATTAACATGTATTGTGAAAAAATTGGCTAACGCGTGGTTCACTTGTGGATTCAGTTTGAGACCTAGCGGTGTACCCTTTCGCAACCACTCTACGATACTGCGCGCTTTCGGAACCGCTTCTTCCACGGCTGTCGGCCACCATTCGCAGACATGATGTCCTAACCAGGCACCGAGCAACGTGTCAAGCAGCAGAATAATTATCAACCTCTTACCCCAAGAGAGTTTTTTCAGAATTAGCGCCAATTTCACCAACGCCGAGTGGTGCTCCAAGTAATATGTGTTGTTTTCGTTTTGAGACTCTGGCCCGAGTTCAGGACGCCTCTCGGCATGAGTCAGGGTTTCAGAATCGCGGATAAGCTGCTCGTAGAGAGCTCCGTCTTCTACAACGAAAACTTGATCGCACGGAAACGACTTGACGAATTTCTTCAGCTCGCAAGTTCGAGAATCGATTGTGAAGTCGTAGGATTTGAAACGCTTCTCATGGTGACTCTCCACACCAACAAACGAAGAGGAACGTTTCTGCCGGGGCTTCTTCTCGATGAAATCAACAAATAGATTCAAACCGTCTGAAGTGGGTTTTGCCAAGAGAAACGGATGACAGTCCGCGGTCCCGAGAGCGTCCAGGATTTCTCTAGATATCATCAAAAGCTGTAAGGAACGAGCACGATATGAGTTTCGATCGACAAACGCGGCAGCAGAAGATGCTGCTGAGTAAACAACCTGAAGGACTCAACCGTGGAGGATTCATGACAGATATTCGGTGTCTTGAGAATCCACGAACTTTTCGCTGGAATCGGGAACATTCTAGGTGCTTGGAATATCTTCAAGGAAAGTCTGATATGAGCGCCTCGTAGTGATGAACTTTACCATGTTGAGCAGGGGGAAGGCGGTCGATCCGTTCGTGAAGAGTGAGTGAAGTTTCTGCAACCGATGTCGATGTTTGCTCAAAGCATGGCTGCTCCTGCGACTTTCCGCGCGAAGTCTGAGCTCACTCGCCTGCACACAGCTTGACGTTAACCGAAGCCAAAAATTAATTGTGACCGTAGATCACGAAAAATCATTTTAGGAGAGAAATCAGGCAGCAACCGGTCTTGAAGTGAGAAACCCGATTGTTTATGCTCGGCGGCGCGCGATCAGCTGTGAAACCCGGCTGAGGAAGCGCATCAGTTCGAATCCTCCCAATCGAACCCGTGGAATGCACCGTCACCAAAAACTACCACTGACTGGAGAGAATCATACGGCTGAAGACGAGCTCCGAAGTATCGTTCTCACATCACCGGATATCAACGAAGTTTCGCGTCGTGTTTGAACTTCGCGCGAATGGCTCGAAGCCTGCGGAAAGGCGCCACATTTTGAAACTTACCTGGCGGAGCGGATTGCCGATCACCGTGCCACTTGGATGTTAGCAAAAATGGAAAATATCGAGACTTGCTGGGTGTTTTTACCTCTGAAAGGCGAGTAGGGGGCTTCTCAAGAATTCTCTGTCGTTATCGGAATGCTCTCCAATGGCTCATGGCCGCCACCCTGAGGACCATGCCCATGCTCATCGCTTCTGAGAAAGCTATCCGACCCTCCGGTCACTGGAAGATCTTTCAATTGAAGTCAAATGCTTCGTTAATAATGATAGTTCTTTTTGGAAATGCTATCACACAAACAATCCGGATATCAGCCGGCAGCACTCTCGGTATGACGATTCGGGTGAAATCATTCAGAGCCCGATCCCTGAGGCCGTACACAGACATCTCGGTGCCGCCAAAGGACATCGAAGACTGCGATCTGATCTGCGGAGATTTGGGCGTCGATCCCCCAAAACTGATGTTACATCTTGCTCGTAACTCCCATACACGCAGGTTTGTGGTGTTCTCCCAGGGATAGGTATGAAGCTCGTCTGCGGTATCGCGTCCTAAATTATGGTACCATTGCAGTCGAAAGAAGTTCTCCTCTCATGAATCAGGGTATCCCTCAGAAATAATCCACAGATGCTTGCGATACGGATTTCTGGATGATTCTCCCTCGAACACCGGGTTTGCGCGGTGATTCCTTCGCGGAATACGTGCTGAGCGAGAGGAACACACCGAGACATTGTGAGCTGATTGATTTCAGTAGGATTAAGGTGGACGATTGTCCGAATGTCATTCAAGTCTACATGTTTTATCAATCGGTTCCCAGGTTCGTAGCTCCTAGTAGAAGGCGAGGAGCTCGCTTGTTTATCAGGAGCAAATCCATGTGGGAGAGCATTTCCCACGTAGGTGCTCGAATCTCGATCTAGGGCCGACTGACTGCAGAGAAAGATCACGAGCAAACAAAGTCTTCTATTCGAGAGCTGCTCACAGTGTAAGCATGCCAGAGCAAGTTAAATAACTTTTTTCGCGCGATATCGTCCGCCCGCGAGACCACCTTGGCTGGCACTCTCTTCTCTCTGTTCGAAACCTCGTTGAATCTCTAAGCCGATTACCGGCGACTAGCCAGCACTCCTCATCTACTTTTGATGGTCTTCGTCGTACGACCATTGACGGTGTGAGAATTCACAAAGAATCATTCTGGACCGCCGCGATGAGCCATTGACGAAACGAAGAAGCTTTCGACCGCTTCCATTTCTATACTCCCGAACCTTTCAGAATGAATCAAGGATGTGCGAGTGTCAGCATCCGAGTTGCTTTGAAGTGCTGGAAGCTCGGTCTGGTGGAATCGAGGCCCTTTCGATAATTTCCAACAATCGAATTGGTTGATTGATGATTCAACAGTATGGTACATTTAGACATCCAGTGAGGGGTTCCGCTGTCTTTTCGTGCCTTCGTGAGCCCCAGCCGAGTGGGAATGAAGTCAGGTAGAGAGAATTTCACGGGAGAATGACTCGGGAGTGCGAAACTCTGCTCAGAAATAATCTTTGCACTCGTTTACACCCCTTAGGAGTCGAGTCGCGCCAATTTTTTGCATTGGAGGCATTCAATAGAACTGAGTTCTTTCCTGACTTATTTCTGGGTTCACTGACGACAACGAGCCAATCGGACACGGAAATATGCCACCCATATCGGATTCAAATCTCTCGTGGAATCGCGTCTGAGGGGCAAAGATTCATTGCTCACAAACATTGGAAAAATCAGGATTTGGGGAACACAAGTTTGTTGATGAACTCAAGTTGGAGTCGAGGGTCGGGATGATTCGAACGTTGTCAACTTTTCTTATGATCTAGATCGAGCTGCCGGTACGGCGGAACGACAATCCGCATCAGAGAACGTCCTTACCGCCCAACCGCCGGGATCGGGATGATCATGATTCATGAACCTCTTCGGTGTTGGTTTGCGATCCCTTGGAGCTCTGCTTGAGCTTCAAAGTCACATAGATACGCACCCAAAAGAAAACATTGCGAATGTTCCCCGGCAGTAAATCAGTATCGAGCGCGTCACATTTAGTTAAAAGGAACTCCCCCACTACGATAACTAAAGTTTCGGCTTTCAATGGAACGCGTCTCGAGAGCCTTATGGGAAGTTGAACTCGTCAAATCACGGATCGATACTCCCCCCTGTTTTTATATCGTGAACGAAATCTTTTCGTCCTGCGGTTTCATATTTATCTATGCCGTTATCGCGCATTCCGCGTCGAGATCGGAGGAACCCGAGGGGCGGGCCAGACGTCGCCGATGGAAAGTTTGTCTGAACCAAGCTTTCCAATATCGCCATCTTTGGCTGTCTGATGATCTCCAGGATTTGCGGAGTGATTCGGAACCAGCAGATCTCTTTCCTTTCGAACCCAATTTCCCAGAATGATAACCGAGCTCCAACAAATCGTGTTCTCCAAGTTACGACTCCTAGAGGAAACGTTGGGAACAGCACAAAAAGGATACCCGTCACCATCGTAACACATGACTTGTGTGGTCGCCATGAATCGAATTTCGCTGGCACACTGCCTGAATAGGCAAAGTTCGAATATGTGTTCGAACGTGTGAAAATTTCCTTGTTCGAACCAACTTCCTGTAGTGGTTTATCGCTTGTTAGCCAATAAAAGAGTGGGCGTGCTCGAACTCATATACGGCACATTTGTTCGTAGCGATGCAGGGTGTGCAGCGGCAACTCGCCGATCAAGGTGGGTATCGGAGTCGCAGTAGCTTTCGCAAAGGAGGAGAAAGGTGTTGGGGCTCGAGGACGAGCGATATGAAGGGATCTGTGAACAAATAATGTGAATCTCATCACTTCAAGCGTGCAATGTGATAGCAGGAGAGCTGGTTCGAGAGAACTGGGGCTCGCACGAATGAAAGAGCCTGTCGACGAACGGATAGCAAACTTCAGCGAGGGGAATCGTCAATTGATTTCGACACGTGCCGTAGGGAACAGCTCCCGTGTAGGGGGTGCTTCGAATTCAAATACACTTTCTGATTCGTATCAAAACAATTTTTCAGGAACGCTTACCCTCGGAGACCAATCAGATCTTCTTCGCGTCGAGCACCTATCCTGAGGTTTCTACAATACCGATGGAGCGCTGAAGCATCTGCCGAAGTTCGGTGAGGCCGATGCTTCGGCGGCGGATCGTGTACAGCCTGTTTCTAGACAGCATTGTCTTCCGTGTATGTTTCCGAGAAACTTCCTCGTTCCGAGACCTGGCTCGTTTAGCCTTCAGATCAAACAAATCGGTCAGTGGCTTTCAAAGAGTCGGAACAGCCAAATGGATATCAGGATCGTCCAGGACTCGGGAATCAGTATACAGCACGGTGCTTTTGTGGATTTCCGATCTATTTGAAAACATTAGAACCTGCTTGCGAAAATCTGACATTGATTCCCATGGGGCAGAGTTGGAGTTCGAATCATCATCGATAGCACACATGCGATCACTCAGGACATCCTTCAAATCTGAAGGAATTTCTTCACGTAGATTGCTGTTTTACTGCTCGCTGATATTGCAGCCTTTCATAGTGCAATAGAAATTTCTGGCCTGACTCCGATGACACACGCGGGGAAAACGGATCTCAAGTGAACGAAATTCGTATTTCGAAAGGACTCCTCCGATTTTTGTTCCGTTTTCTTAAAACAAGCCACGGGAAAATCTCACGTGGGTTTCGTGCCGTTTCACTTCGTCGCTGGACTTGCTGCAGAGGATAAATTACACACTTCGTTGAGCGTTAGCTAAACGGCGGATTGTTGACAAGCCTCTGTAGCGAACGAGTGTTCGGTCGAGATAAGAGTTGGGGAGGAGCCTGACTCCGGGAGGGAGGGAGGCGGGCGGGTCTTTAGTCGGAGCTCGGACGTCCGGATCAGTTTACCACGCACTCGAACATTCACTCGCACAATTCGTCTGGCTTTCACATGCTTTGACTCGATGAGATTCCGATTTCCGTCCAGCTCAGGCGGGTTTGTCGTCGGAAGAACGATCTGTTGAACTCTCAAACCTGAGCGAGAGCTTCGCGGTTCGCCGAGTTTTTTTCCTTGATAACAAACAACTGGCGAACTGACTCCGGAAAGCCTGGAAACGATTTCGGCTCGTGATGTCGAAAGGAGAAGTGTCCGACTCTGAATCAGAGAAGAATTTTTCCGAGTCGAGTTCAAACTACTGCCTGAGTGGAGATGAAACTTCTACTCAAACATCCAACAACACCGAACAGCAAAGCGACAGTACCACGATCAGGTTAGAAACATTCAGAATTTCGTGAGGCGCTCTCGAATAGTTCTGATGCGCTGTATTCAGATTCGGGGTTTTCGTTTAGCTCGTTGAGTTTGGAATGAAAGTTTCTATTTCGCAGAAACTCGCCACAAGCGCTTTCTGGATACGCTCTGCCCGGAAGGACTCTGAGCACGAGAGCCCGGACACCTCCCCGGATCCTGACGGGACCTCCTGTTGGAGTCCACACTCGGAGATCTTCGGCACCAAAACGGATGTTCACCAACAACCGCGAGCGATGGCGTCAGCAAAACGTGAATGGAGCTTTCGCGGAGCTGCGTCGACTTGTTCCGACGCATCCTGCAGATAAGAAGCTCTCAAAAAATGAAATATTGCGGCTCGCCATTCGTTACATACGATTACTGATGAGCATCCTCGAGTATCAGAAAGCCGTGGATCAGCCCAGCAGCGACTCCCTGAGAAAGGTAAGCGAGTTTTGGCTGAAACTTCAACTTGCTTTTCGCTCGAACGTTTTAGTTTTCCTCTTTTTCTTGTTCACTCGATGGGTGGGAGGGAGGGAATCGAAACAGCAAGTACCGCATAGACGCTCCTCACGGAGCACAGGTTGAAGTGATCATAAGAGTCGAAGACCCGCCCAAAGTTCAGCCCTGTTTCAGCGGACGAACTCCGCGGAGCTCGGAGGCAGTTTCCACGGTTACTACGCAGGGAGCTGTTCGCCCACGATATCTTCGCCCACGATTTCTTCTTCCACGATAAGTTCTTCAACGCCTTCAACTCTTCAAATCCAGCCATCTTCAAATGTACAGAGAGGTGCTCCGGGTCATATAACAACGACTTCTGTTCTGAATGCGTCAATCAAGAGAGAACTCCTTCCCCCGAATTCGCCCACATTGACATCAACTACCAATAGTGCGGAGTCGACGACTTGAGGGAGTTCTTCAGTTCACGACGGGAATCATCGGTTTCATGCGTCATCATCGATTGACGGAGTATGGAATAGACATATGTGAAGATCTGACGTGATCGAGGTAGACGTCCGCGTGAAATGGATATATTGTAGCGGATGGAAGACTTGACTAATTCAAAAATGAACAGCTCCGAAGGCCGGTCGGACTTTTCCCACATCAACATGCATCTCGTCGAGGATTGAAAGAACTGATCTTTCGATTGAGCTCGAAGTGATTTGGAAAAAATCAAGCCCAATCTCGACTCAAGCTTAATTTCGATTCGGTCTCGGAGCAAGAAGCAATATTTCTTCCGTACACAAGTGTTATGTGAGTGTTGTGCTAGTCTGTGGATAACGCAAATGGAAAACAAAATTACTTCGAGAGCATACATGCTCAGCAAGTGAGGTTTATCGTGAAATAAAGACTTATGTAACAAGCACAGTCTCAGGACGTTTCATCGCCACTTACAATAAAACAAGACCTCTGATTTCCACTGAAGTTCCGGCTCGAAAAAATACAGCTTTCATGGTCTCTCTTGTCAACCCTTCCAAAGCTTCTTATCGTCTGCTGTCCGAAAGGTCAGTGCTATTCGCTGGGCAGTCTCGAAAGGTCGATCGAATTTCAAAGCCGAACACGGAGGAGTGTTGCAAATCCACTCATATGAAGACCTGTTGTAGAGAGAACAGCCCACGATCGCCTCAGCATCCGAGTAATTCTTCGCTGTGTCGCAGACGGGATAGTTACAATAGACCCAGTCTACGCCCGGGAGGAAGACATAGGTCACATTTGATCTTGCCGGAGCTTGATAGCGAATGAACTTTTTCTGAAAATGACTCATCCCGAATCTGACTCGATTTTTCCTCATATATTTGAAACAAAACGAACGAATGAAGGGAAACCGGAAGAATACGTCTGTGCCCGGGATGCATTTTCAAGAATGAGTCATGAATGGAAAGTCAAAATGGGGTTTGCACTCCAAGCATCGGACCTCCTTCACGAGATGCGATATTCGATCGGCGGCTCCGCTCTTTTGAATGAACTGGCCTGGATCCAAACGTACTTACCTTCTCATAAAATTTCTCGCAAAAAGTATTATACGGAGATCTTCTGAATTTGGCCGTGTCACGATAACAAGTATACACTGCTTCGTAGGTTGCGTCGTGATCGATAACGACAAAGATGCCAAACGTTGCATTGAAGGTTTCCAAGCCGTTTCGCGGATAGACTAGTCCGATCTCTTCCTTGTTATGTTGCTCGTGTACCACATGGTAGGCCTGCTTCCACTCGTTCGAGCTGCAAAGTTGGACTTCGAAGTTTGTAACCCACTGGCAGAGTTTGCAGAAATCCCGGGGCGGCAGCTTAGCCTGACTTCACCGTTAAATATAGGGGTTATACAGAAGGGTTGTTCACTCACGCCAACATTGACTCGTCGAGAGACGTCACTTGAATCCGGTTCGTCGTCAAGTCGAATAAAACGGCAACAACATTGTACTCGGACATCGTTGCGAGGAAAATGAAGTACATTGACAAGTTCAACGGGTTCCATAACAGACTTCGATCGACTCTCGCGGTGACCAAATATTGCATCTAGAGGTTGGGAACGAATTCCGTAGAAAAATTCCTCCTGCTGTCTCGATTTGCGAGCAGTGAGCATCCCTTTTCGCTCACTCACTCACCTTTGTCCACTTGAACTGGTTGACGGGGTCAAAAGCAGCGTTATGGGTTTCCGGATGATGATAAGTACTGTACTGTCTAAAGTCCTTTGTAATATCGCAACCGGGTTTGACTTCTTCGGGCCATTCGTTTTTGCTCGTGTAGCCGTATACCCTCGGCAGAAGTTTCAAAGGGGATCCGATTCTCATGCCATGCTTGTAGACCGGATCATCATCCGACCACCCGTCGACTTGCCCGATGATCCAGAACCCCGTCAGAAAAGGAATGATTCGGCACGTGCTGTCGCGAAACATCGTTGAGAGATAAAACGACGTTCTGACGAAGTCGAAGCTCCAAGTATATGCCTTCAAAACTATTCTTGTACGATAACATATCTGATTCCTGACCTGGTCATCATGCATCAAGACCACCACATTAAATATTTTCAGGAAGTAGTAATAAAACGTCTTTGCCTGATGCCTGTGTAATGGATATCAACGACGTTGATTCTGCGACAGAAACTCGCGCTCTCCGCAACGTTCGTTATCCTCCATGGTTAATGCACACTTTTTTCCAAAGTCGATTTCCTTTCTGTAAAACGAATAGACTTGTTTTGTTTTGGACCTGGCTGGCCGCCGGTCGGGCTGATGTGCCTGCAATCGAAGCTTCGTATGCATCCATGAACAAAAATGCTCGTCATACAATAGAGCGATAGTCGAATAGAGAAAATTTCAGATAATTACTCGGACATGGTGCTAACGAGGCTATAGCCCCTTCCCAGGAGTGCGAGTCCATACCATCGAAGTCAAAGACGCCACTTTACATCAATTTCCCGGGGAAAAACGAGCTCGTCCTCACGAATGATTAGGCACAAGCCACTTTCCTCGGAATGAGACCTCGCGAAAAAGGTGATGGCTCAAAGATGTTCATTCGCTTGCGTACTACCTAAGGCCCACAGCGAGCCTTGCGTGAGGCGTGAGGCCTGCAACAATTCTGTCGATTCCGGCCGAACTACTAACAGGAGACCACATTGTAGTTGTTACAATGAGACCCTTGCTTCTGAGCTTTGGCTTTTGTCTTCAATCACTGTACTAGGCTTCTCCCTTAGTGTGAATTCTGATAACCTACATTGATTCTTTCTCCATACACATCATATCACCGACGAACCGATCGCTACCCCATCTACCGGTCGCTCATCGGTGGAAGAAACTAGAAGAAGAACTACAGCACCTTGTCAAGCTCCCAGTCGACTGCGCTCGTCGTTTCCTTTCCGCATTCTTTTGAAAGTTTGTCCCAAAACTTCAGCTGCTCCTCATATTTCGACTCCTCTGATCAGGAGTTAACCACAGCTTCTAAACGTCCTTCGCGCCTCCAAGTTTATCGTTACTCATTCAATTCTAAATAATGCTAGTGATGATACCCCATTTATTCAATGGGAATGGTTATGAGCGCGGGAGTTCCGCCATGCTAAGTGGTTGAGCACAACATCGTTACGGGGAACATGTTTCGCAGTAAGCACAACGCCGCGGCGTGGGTTGATTTTGGCATTAAACATTCGATCATGAGACGGCAGCATTCTGAGGTTTTTGTACATGAGATCATCTGCTTTGTCAAATATTTCAGTCACAGGAGTCAAGTACAAACTGTCATAAGTGACGCTGCATCTTGCAGCGACCCTCCTTTTAAACTTTCTCTGGGCTCTCTCAAGAGCATCGATATCACATTTTCTGAAGGGCCGCCAGGCCGGAGCGCAGTAGGTGAGCCGCGAGACAACGAGACATGAGAACAGCCTGAGGTAGAAGGCGGGATCACGTAGGACGAAGCATCGGAAGATCATATTGGTATTCCTCGCCGCAGAGAGAAGTGAAGACGCGATATGATTTGAGAACCTAAGATTAGGGTCAACGATGACACCGAGGTCACGGAAATGCGTGACGACTGGGAGGGGACGGTTCATGAGGATGAGGGGAGGCTCTACAGGGCGCGAAGAGAGGACTGTGCATTTTGCGGCGGAGAGGAGTATCTTCGTTGTATCTTGTTTCCAATCATTACTGGTTTGTTTCCGCTTCTCGTATTCCAATTTCATCGCGCCGTCTGACTGATTTAGTTTCTGGAAGATTGAGGACACCATTTCAACCAATTCGAAGCGGATGACAAAGCAGAAGGCGAATCCTCGGAATACCCTATATTGATCGATCAAAGACCGGGAAAGAGCCGAATCGCGATTGGTGCGCCATGAATCGGTATTTTAGCCCCGCAGAAGCACGCTTACAGCCGACATTGATGCCTGAGAGTCAGCTGCGCTCAATATTTTTGAAGAATCCCAGAGTTCAGCACCGAAGAACGACAAAGAGCGAGAATGAGAAGATGGCTCTCGTGGGCCTCGACCCGCGAGCTCGCGACAGTCCACTGAGCCCTCGCACTGGACGGCATGTCTTCTAGAAAGACAGATCCCCTAGGACGGCGGACAATGAAGTATTTTCCAGTCTTCGCGGTTGGTGGTGCGCCTCTGAAATCTTACCTTGATGGTTCACTTCGTCTAATTTTCCCCAACATTGATGTTCTTTCGAGAATGTTCGAATCGACAGCCACGAGCAACATCTTGTCAGAACTTGCTCTCTATCGCTTGGAACGGTGAACATTTTAATCATCGAATACGATACGGTGGATGAAATCACATTCGATGAATTTACCGGGGAATTCGGTGATGGTAAATTCAGCAGATTCATTCGTCAACTTGGCGGTCAGCCGAGCTCCACAGCATCCTAAACGACAGTTTCTCTGGGCTTTTCCCCGGTTCCAAAGCGACAAGAGGATAACCGAGAGGAAAAAAATCCGTAACTACGGATAACGGAATTCGGAGAATAATGTATGCGTATGTTTGTAGCGATTCCAGGAGAAGAAGGAGGAACGAGAAGAGGGTTTTCGGAGGGTACGTTCAGCTCACCATTCCCCACTTCCTCTCAACGCTCTGTCGTGAGTACGGAGGATCCCGAAATCCGTAATTACGGATTCGATGTCCACTCGTGAGCCTGCTCACTCATTGGCGAATGAGGCGCATCATGTGTTCTCTTTTCAAAAGTTGCCGCGCTGGCCGAGATGAAAGGCGGCAAACACAGCCTACTGCTGTGGTGCCCATGTGCGTGGTCGTCCAGCTGATGTTTTGATTGAGACTCGAAGATAGAGCCGATCCAAAGCAAGGAAATTTTCAGTACCGTCAGTACCGCGGACAACCACTGAGAAGTGGAAACAAGGAGGACTCACTTTGTCACTTCTACGGTGAATGCTGTGAAACTCGATTCAAACACTGGAGATGGCAGATGCCGGAGAGTCCCTACAGTACGATGCATCCTGGCCCCCGAAAGATAAAGAGAGGGTAATTCAATAATTCCAAAAAAACTGTAGAGAACAGTAGAGTATAGAGTTGACGCCAGATCCTCATGTGTCATTGCGTTCCTCTGTTAGCCTTGAAGTTCCGAAATTCATAATTTTCCGCAGTCGCTCCATGTGTTCACGAGAAAAGAAGACTCGCTCATCGTGGATTACCTGATAGAAACCAAACAATTCGATCGCTTAGGAGGAAACGAAGTCTGGAAGACCATGTGTCGCTCGAAGAGGGTGAGTCATCTGAATTTACTTTGATTCCGTTCTTTTTCTCATTCTTGGAAGCTCTTAAGCGGAATGTTTTGTCATCGAACTCCAATCGATTCGCGTCGATTGGTTATCGAATCGGAGGTGACTGAGGAGAATGTCTTCTCGAGTTCATACAAACCCTTCATCATACAGGAATCGAATTTCATTAGAGATATCGTGGAGACAAGCGAACTGATATCGATTGGTCGATTCTTCTTGAGTTCGCTTTAGAGTTTGAAGGGAGCCGTCTTTCAACGTTTCCACAGCTCCCGTCCCTCTCTCCCTCAGGTCGACTGTCGTCATCGGCAGTTTCAGAACACGCCGAACTCCCCGTATCAGTTTGCCGTGCGTAATCCAAGCAACGTGATAAGTAAGAATACATTTCGGCAGTGAATACCGTTAGGGCACCTGCCCTCTAGGATTTCCTATTTTCAATCAATCGATCAAAGTTTAGGGCGAAACATAATGCTTGCGCAGGCCAACGAACGGATCGCATTTGAATGATCGATTACGCGGAATAGATGGTTGGGTTTGGAGTGGAGAGTGCGTAGCAGAGTACCGCGGATATTCATTGGGTCATCGGACGTCCCTGATCCATTCCTGTCTGCGGGTATCGAGGAGACAGAACAGAAATCACATCGAGCGCGTGTGGATCGAATTGTCCTCGAGCCCTATCCACAACGAATGCGGTCTCGAGATGATATGCACGCCATGATAACTCCTTCGTGGCTCTCACGCACGCATTCATGCCACTCGAACATAACACTCTTCAATGCCTCAACGGCCGAGAAGGTGCGACGTCGGAAATTTCGGGAGCTTCTCTCGCTCGATGCTCATGTTTACACAACAAAAGAGTCACAGATTGTACCCAGTAGAAACCAAGCCTAAATTTGATAATAATAAATGAAATAGAATGTTAAATAACCACTCAAGGAGTATGTTGCATCTGATTTTTGAATGCATTCCTTCCCTTGTCGGATTCTTTGGGGAAGGAGCAGCACGGCGGTGAAACCGAAAGGTTTGTGGCCGTATCTGCTGTGTTTGGCTTTGTCGCGACTCGTATCGACAGCAGCCGTCGACGGTATTTCAGCTATGAGTCGCTCGTCACTCAAAAATGAGCCACTGAAGCCAGTCTAGCTATAGATTTCAATTGTATCGCGATCAACGGCTGATATCCTCGTTTGAACGGTTAGATTCCATGTCACTGATTGAGCTGATAGTGGAGCATGTGGTGTGGTCGACATCAGTGGTCCTCTGGTGGCCGAGTGGCGCGACAGGTCTTCGGAGTTCCCTACTATCGGGAAGATCGAGAAAAAGTAGTTGACGAAGTACAATACTTCAGAGTTCTACTATGCGTATGTTCTTGGCTTTCAGTTCAACCCTGCTGGCCGCTCTTACCAAGGGCTCCGTGAAAGGTTTCTGAAGCACATCGTTAAACGATTGCACTCGTATAATCGAGTTACGCCGCAAATCAAAGCGCGCTTTTTGAAACAGAACCCGAAGGCTTTGAAAAACATCAAGTTAGTATTTGCCTCTATACACCACCCTCAAGCATTAATTTGACCGTGATCTGGTAAGTGTATGAAGGAGGAATCACCGTTGAACGCTTGATGATTTCAGTGCGATGAAATCCACGAAAGAACTAAAACGAGACCTAGCAACGAGATGGAGCAGTGAAGATGAAGAGGAAGTCTTCGGGGAGAACGTTCCCAACAACTGCACCTTAACCCCGGTCTTGCTCGAGCGCAAGCGTTTGGTTGACGGGCTCATGACTCACAAGACCTTGAGTAGCACACCGCTCGAAAGAATCCGCGATCAGGTAACCTAAATCGTCTATATCCATCGAGAAGAACCACATCACAACATTTCAAGATTTTTAGATGAATATGGATGAGAATATTTGATGATGGGTTGGGGATAGCGTCATCGGGGAATGTGGAAGAGACACTTTTTTATCTTCTAAGTACGAATAGCTCAATGTTATGGATTCAAAGCATGGTTTGCTTTAGATTTCCTCCAAAGACGTTGAAACGGAAGAATCGACCCAAAGAGAGACCACCGTTGCCGCAGTAGAAGAGTTCCAAGACAGTTCCCACCTATTCTCAAGTCATTCCGCTGCAGAAACAACAGAGGAAGATCCATTAAACAAATCCCAATGCGTAAGTCATCGAGTGTTGAGCTGTTGGAGTCTAACGGATAGTGGCGAGATTCAACTCTTGGAGACCGAGAGGAACCATTTGAAGGAATTCTGATTTTCAGGAGATGTCGGTACAGCTGTCGCACATATGCCCTTCGCTTCTCTTCGTGTTCGAGTGAGTTCTAAGTAAGCTTAGCGTGGATAACAGTTCTTCGAATTTTCTAAACTCACCATAAACTATGTGAAGCTCTCTTGACCGACAATTAATCGTCGAATCGTTATGAAATCGTACGATAGTTCATCTCGGGAAGACGTGACCTTCCCCTTCAGAAGACTAAAGGCTTTGGACGAGCACAAGGACGTAAGCTACACCTTGCAGCTACTCCACGATTCTCTCCGGGATACACTCGAAGCACATTCCAGCACACTGTCGATGAAATCTCTCTCGTGTTTGAGATCTTCGTGCAATGGTGAGCTGAACTTATTCAAGGCATCACTGCTGAATCGGGATGCGAACTTGCATCGAGCTGATTCTCACAGAAGATTTACTGCTGATATTTTCCCCAGGAACGTTAACATACTTCGGATTGTGGGAAGAACTCATTTCATATTTCGAGAAAATTGAAGTTTATCAGTTGCGGTGAGTTCAAAGCTTGAGCAATATATTTGTGGCTACTTATACCTTTGCTTCTATGTAATGATGGCTTTCCGTGGAGATCGACTGATCGAGATGTTATGTCGTTCTAGATTCGATGCATGCTACGTGAAGTTCTTCCTCCGGGTGATCGGAGAGATCCTCGCCACGCCGATGTGTTGCGCAAAATCTATACCCGAACTGCCGAAATTCGAAGCTCCAGATCTTTATGAGTGAGTGTTGGTCTTGAAAATCAGACAAAATATAAAGAATCCGGAGTTTTCTTCGTACTTTTAGTTCGGGTAATTTTGGAAATTTCATCGACGCGTGTCAGTTTCACTGAACTTATGCCGTATAATAGCCACCAGTAAGTCATTAGCTCGTGTCTTGTTCGTTTCAGGTACCTGTGCTGCGAATTCGCGCAACCTTTCAGAGAAAATTTGATATCGGTGCGAAAGCTGATGAAATTCGTGCGAGGAAAGGATAATTAAGATGGATGTTCCAAGATTGAGTATTGAGACGACTCAAGCTTTGGAAGTGCTAAACGACCTCCACTGTACATCATTTACTCAGAAAATCTGCCTGGAGCATACATACCAAGTTTTTTTTACCAGAATCTGCCAGCTGCGTTGACAGCTGATTGCCGATGAACATCCCATCCTGAAGCAGATGAAATGAGTCATGTGCACAGAAAAAGTTATGGGATAAACTTCGCCTTTCTCATTCCACTGGGGCTGCCATCAATTTTCAGTGTGTTTTGTCATTGAAGTGAAGTTGGCCTTCGATATTCTCCAATTTTGATTGCTTTTCCTCATTCCGTTGTCGGAGTATCCGACAGGAAATCCAAACCCTTTCGTGACATCGCCTTGGAGGAGAACAAGAAGAAAATGCCACTTGTGACTCGCCTGTTCCCCGACATTTTCATTCAATGAAACTCTCCTCCATGTGCACCATTGTGTCTGCATAAACAAATTAAACCAATATCAAGCATGTTTCGAAGCGGCGAAACCAACTATGAAATGCGTTATCTATACTACTATCTATGTGCATCATCAAAAAGATGAGATGGAAGGAGAGTCATTAATTTTCCTCGGATTTTGAATACGTTGAGGTATTCATAAGGAGAAAATGGTTAGGACTGTGACTGTTGATGTGAAGCATATTTTCACACGGGATATGAAAAAAGTTGATGAGTTGAACTGATGCTGCGAAACCCACTATGGACTGCAACTCTAATTGGTCAGCAGGATTTTGTTGGCTGGCGATTCGTTATCTACTCCACCTCAAAGGGAAGGGGTTCCTTTGATTGTGAACTTGCTCATATATCCGTGAGGAGAAATGGTCAGAAGACAGAGTATCGACAGCAAGCATATTCCAATATCCGACCCGATAAAATCGATGTGTCAAATACCTCTGAGTTTCAATCCATCGATGCCACGAAGCGAAGCTCGAGATTTGTTTCAAGACTCAGGCAATTATCTCCTTACATCAGTAACCGCATGAAATCGAATTGGCGGTGCCGTGATCAGCTGCTCTTGCTACCGAATCATCCCCTAGTGCTTCACAGACAGAGTAGAATGTCAAGTGAGAAGTCCTTAGATTGCCGGATTGAGGAATAGCCACCTACGACTCCTGAAAACTATAGATCTGGACCAGTCGTTCTCAAACTATGGTTCCCACCAGTTGGGCCCAGTGACTTTTCTGGTGGGGCCTGGGACTGATCTTGTGGAATATCTCCGTGGAAACTTCCTTGATTTGATAGATAGAGGTCTCCCGCTCTACTGCGCATTTCCTAGACCCGAAAAGATCAAATCTCACAGTCCCAAGTTCCTTGAACCGTGGGTTCCATACCATTCGGCGAGCCGTTTCCGAATATCTGTCAAGCTCAGTGTGACTTGTGAAATGCTCTGATATCTCTCGGAGGACCTGTAGGACATCCACCTAGGTAGCAGTTTGCGGCCCGATTCCCGCAGACTTTCTGGCGAAAACTCTGTTTCTTTTCCTCCGGACAAGCTCATGCTGACTGATATATTAGTAGAGAAGGCTTCCCCATATTTCCTGTCGTTCGCATGTTATTTCAACTCTATAAATCAGCTGGCGTTCAAGACCATCCGACAGACCGCAATAAGAAGTTTCGTCGTGGTACGAATCGGGCCGCCAAATGGCATCCAAAGGGAGGTTCCAAAACCGGACAGGACTGAGAGCCTGAGCACTGAGAACTCAAGCCTCCTGATAGACATTCTGAATTGACGCCTGGTGGGGCCCGGGTGCTTGAATCAATGCCAAAAGGGGCCCAGGTCAACAAAGTTTGCGAAACACTGATCTGGACTATAATCCGCTAGACTGGAGTCTAGCGGAATCATGAACTGACTCCAGATCTTCAGCTGATGTAGGCGTCGCTTGGATATCCCAGTGAGAATCTGGAGTCACATTTGAGGACGCCACATGAACAGGGGCGTACCCAGAATTTTTTGCCAGTAGAGTCATTGCCATAAAGTCCCATGGGCCGGCTGGAAATTTTGGGGGCCAAGGCCCCCTTGCCTTCCCCCCCCCTGGGGCCGCTACTGCACATCGAAGCAACTAAGAGGTCGTGTCTTTCGTGAGATGGCCCGTCGAAAAATGACGTCGAGCAGCATTGGTCGCTCTTTTAGCAAAATTCGAATCAGGGGCTCTCTTCTCTTCGCTTCACGTTTGCTAGCCTTGGTTTCAACAATGTAAGGCATACGACGCGATTTGCTCGCCTCCCCTTCCTGCCTTACTTTTTTCTCCCCTCCAGAAGTGTCCTTCATGGAAGGCCGTGGATGAGACGAATCAGCTTAAGTAAAACTTCGTTACAGTGTACCCGCTGGAGCCAGCGATACCCGTTCGCTCTACTGAACGTTCGTAAAAATGAACGTTCTAAACATGGGCCCTATGGGAAGCTGCGCGGCGAAACACTTCGTAACACTGAGCCATTCGTAAAAACGGTGTTCGCTGTAATGGGCTTCCACTGTATCTGCTTCTGATGACTTTTCCTTTCAAAAGCCACATGGAATTTCAATATAGGATTCGGAACTGCTGAGAAGCGGGTCCCCCGAAATCTTAAGAGGGATTTCTGTGTATTCTCCTGTAGGACGTTGAGAAAAGCCTCACAAGCTATCGTCTCATAGAACACGGGTTTTCACCGCCACTGCCACCATCTGCCTAGCTTCTGTTTCGCCCGCGGGATTGAGGAGAGAGCAATACGTTGGCCTGTTGCACCCTTGAACGAACCGAGTTCAGGGTAGCTTTGTTTCGACTGAAGGGTTATGAACCGGGAAAGAAAAACAATTTCTCAGAAGTCACGTTTTTGGCGCCTTTGGAGCTTCCCAAGATTTGTTTCGTAGTCGGCGGCTCCAAAATATCAGCGATCTTGCCCTCATAGTCAATGGAATGCGAGCACTCATAGAGAAACCATTTCGAAACGAGGGGTTCACATTAAAGCGGCGCACAACGAAGTTACCTATTTCTCTCCCGAGACGTGAGACGAGAATGACCGCTCTGGGTTGCGGTCCTGTATTCTGGCTCAGGATTCCCCAAATCTTTCTGTTGAAAAGTCCTCCGAGTCTGGCCCGATGACTTGTTCCGCCGCGATGTGTGGAGCTAGACAACAGTTCGATACCAAAGCGTCCATTGGAAGCAACAAAGAGCAAAACTCCATATTTGAATTTTCGCGCCTTGGCTTCTGTTTCCCTCTCGTCTCGCGAGCCAATCGGGTCGCTTTCACCCTCGAGATTTAAACTTTCATGAAGCCGCGGGCGGTAGTCGCTTGGTGGTGAAAGCAGTAATCAGCACGAACGGGCAGTGCAACAGACATTTGGACGCGCCTCGTGTAGAAATTGTGACCGGGCAAGACCTTGTGCATTTTTACTTGTTCATAGCTGGACTTGCTGAGGAAAGCAAGCGACAAGACAACGAAAATGGCTCTCCAACAGAGATCCCAACTGGCCGTTAACCGAGAAAACAACGGACCCATCCAAACCATCAAGGTTGGTAGAATGCGATGGAAAGCTTGGTTATGTCGCCTCGAACTAAGTTGAAATGCATTACGCAACAACATCAGCGCGGTTTTCGAGGAAAAATCGATCGTCCAGGATAAATTTTTCACAACGGTTCGCCACAGGCGAATTCCTCGGCGAAAGTCCGTTGACCATTCTGATCCGCTCGAACGGCGCTCGCGTCGCACTAGATGACGATTTTCGAGTGCCAAGGTAGACCTTGGGTAGGATTCCCTATCACTAGAGGTGGAGTCTCACATTCGTTCATTCTAAACTTCGACTTCAATTTGAGCGTGTTGTGAGGGATTCAGTTTGAAATGACGTCAGCACAATTTCCGGAGTCTCGATCGAGTTTCGTAACTATGGCGGATAATAATTTATTGTAAGTTTCGATGAAGCCTCATCGAGAGGGCTGAGCAATCTCAGAAGCTCCGAAATTCAGTGCTTGTTCGGGCAGGAAATCGAGTTTCGCGTCTGCTAGGATTGCGGCACGCGGGGCTGTTTCTCTTGTTGTGAAAACCGTTGAGCGCCTTTCTAGAGCTTCGCCTACTCGGAGTCAATTGCTGGGAGGACGACGACCCAGAAACGGCATCGCTTTGAAAGTATTGACTTGCAAGTTGCCTCATAACTCGATCTGCGTGACTCTTTTGCGGAGAAACTTTAACCTACCAGCGATCCTGAACCCAAATCAATGTATGCAGGAAAACTTCTTCGCTCATCTGTCGAATATATTCAATTCCAGAATGGACTTTCAAAGAACCAGGTTGCGCCTCGTTTGGCACTCAGTGCACGCAACACGAACGTTGCGACGAACGTTACATCATCGAATCTTCTCAAGGGAACCAAATCCAAGCTTCAGTCGGCGTCGTTGAAACAAGCGATCGTCGAGGTTCCGAAACCCGTGCTCAACAGTGTTCAGATCGACAAGATACAATTGCCGCCGCACATGGTAGACATCGATGAGGAAGACATGGAACATCTCGAATTCAGCTCCGTCTACGTGAAGGACATCTACCAATATCTTTTCAAAATCGAGGCCAAGAATGCAGCCCACCCTCAGTGAGTTTCCACAGACGATGCAACATGCGGTCGGATCGTTGCTGCGTTGGCTTTGGGTGTTTTTATGGGGTTCCACATGCCTCGACTCGAGTCGCCTGGTAACCGATGATGTTTGGGATCTCTCTTCTTTGGAGTGCATGTTTGGAATTTCTCAAACATTATCGTACACGGAACAGCGTATCGGTGAGGTTTCAAGGACATGACTCGGAGTCAAACTTACAAATGACTCCATTCCTGCACAGGTATCTCCAGAAGCACCCAACTCTGCGAGCTCACATGAGAATGATCCTCGTCGAGTGGCTGGTTTCGCTCCAGGCTCGTTTCAAACTTCTGCAAGAAACTCTTCTGATGACGGTTTCGATTTTGGATCGATACATGTCCGAGACAAACATGGAAGTCAGCCGCAGCAAGTTCCATCTCGTCGGTAAGTTCTCGTTTCACGGAAGTTGCATTGATCAGGATTTCGCAATCTCGATTTCCAGTCGCAATCCATGCCAACTTCGAATCTGAGTTTTTTCACTGATTACAGGTGTTGCCTGCATGCTGGTCGCCTGCAAGTATGAAGAGATGTACTTGCCCTCGGTTTCGGACTTCGCCTACATGTGCGACGGTGCCTACACGGCCGACGACATCTTGCGCATGGAGCGCATCGTTCTGAGCACCCTACAGTTCGAGTTTGCCAAACCCTTGAGTGCGCATTTCTTGCGTCGCTTCTCGAAGGCCGGCGGAGCGGATTCGCTGACCCACACCATGGCGAAGTATTTCTTGGAGTTGGCGCTCTACGACTACAGCCTGGTTCATTGCAATCCATCTGTGATTGCGGCAGCCTCGCTCTACATCGCCGGACGCATCACGAGAGTCGTTGAGTGGGATGAGACCGTCCAGTACTACAGCCAGTACAAGACTGAAGACTTGACTTTCGTCGTTGGTAAGCTTGCTGAATTGGGAGCAACAGTTGAAACCAACAAGTACCTCAAGACGACCTACAAGAAGTACGCGGCAGACAAATTCCAGCGCGTGGCCAAGAGCGTCGTACAGAGCAAGGTCATCGCTCAATTGACCAAGAGAGCTTCAACGTCTCCGAACTGAAATCACGATCGTTCATAATATACAAATATTGTACTTGTAAATAAATCTCAACAATAATCCCCCGCCATGTAACCCCCTCAAACTTGTGAAATTCAACGAGCGAATCGACGACTCAAGTTCTCGTCGACTCCCATCGTCGAACCTCGATTGTGCTAGTAAGCGGAGTGAATCGACGAACGACCTCAATAAATGCAACGTAAACTCTTTTTTGGGATTCCTGATGTGGTCGATTTCTTCAGAGGAATTTCACGCGCGATTCGCAACGTGCAGTCACGTGATTGACGCTGTCACATGCGGACGGAGTCGGGAGCAGGAAACTGACTGAGATGCTCTTTGACGACCAGCGACGTTGTAACAGAAAGAGTTACAGTGAAGGACCGGTTCCGGCCCGATTGGCATGGAACTGTAACCGTGCTTCGGCGGGGCTGAGTTCTGGCGTCAACGAGCACCAATGGCGATTCGGTTCGTTCCCCCTGCTGTGGCTACACGGCTAATCTTGTAACCAGAACTCGGCCGCCGGGATGCACGCTAGGCGGAATGTACACATGTGTGCACGTTGCCGAGAAACATGTCTGCGGATACAGCATGCATATGAGTGCATGGGAATGGGTTTAACGGTGTCCACTCTGTGACCAGATCCAAAAACTGTGGTTTGCATAGCAAGGGAATCTGCTGAGCTTGCTCCCCCGAAATGAAGGGGTCATCCAGGGATGAAGATGCATAGATACCAATACGGAGTGATGCACATAATCAGTGATTATTCTCTCCTCACTCTGTGGTTCCGTCGCGTCAGTCTGGAATTCTCAGATATGAAGTGAAAATCAGAGTGACGCGACGGCTCTGAGTCCTCACAGTCGCTTCCAGCTATAGTTTCCGATGAATTTTACAGCGAGTGAGATCAATTCTACCGTTGGCCCTCTTTTGAGGTGTGAAGTTTTCCTCACTACACTCAAGCCTACGTGGTTCAGTGGCGGAGCTGGTCATCCGCGATTGTCTCTTTCTTTTGAGATTGGAGTTATATGTCTCACCCTCGACAGGAAACCAACAGCTTGACTATCCCTTGCTTGGTGGATTGAACGCACAGGTTGTTTTCCTCCAGGCCTTCCAGGAGCTCCCGCACCGTATCTATAAAGTGCTTCTAGACTCAGGACTGCATCTTCTAAAAACTCGAGATGCACAAATTGACATCATTGTTCGTGTTCGCTTCGATTCTGGTCCTCATCTCTGCTTTCGGATGCAGTCATGACGATGAACGTAAGTAAAGCTCTCGTGGAACTCCACGGTTTGCCATAACGATGTTGCTTCCCAGCGCTTCCAATCATTTGCAACAATGAAACTATGTGACACGCTCTCGAACTCACGGGTTGAACTCTTGCATTTGCAGCGGAGGACTGCAAAACTTATGTCGAGACAGGAAACGAGGAAGCCTGTAAAAAATGCTTGAAACTCATGCCGGATCTACGAAAGAAACTCTGTTCGCTCGCTGACGATGATCAGAGTGAATTCTGCAATTTCGAAAAATGCAAATTCGATAGATGCTGCACTTCAACTGACATACCTAATACACTCCCGAACGGCTGCCCTATTTGCTTCAAAACTACCATATGATGATATCGCAGAATGAGCGACCGGTAGTCGACAGAGTGAAAGTCGGATTTCTTTGTGACTGCAGGAAAAATGTTCGACGTTCTGAGTGAATAAATCGTAGGTGTTGAGATCAGTCGGGTAAAGCGTCTGGTTTCTTCCTCCCACCGAGAAGATAAGATTCCGGTGCGGGCTTTGAAAAAACAAACATCCTTATCTCAATCGGTGACAGGATGCTGCCAATCGCCTTGTCAGCTCGGCGATCACACTGATTCGTCCACGAGGATGCGGCTGACCTGTGACTACAGAAAACATGTTTTCGAGAGCAAACATGTTGACCCTGGCCCGAATCGAGATTCAATCTCAGCTGAGCAATATAGAGGTTCAGTTCGTTTCGTTCCATTCCTGGGCTATGCGTTTGTGCTACTTGAGTATGGAATCATGTATCTCTCGAGGTTTCAGCAGATTTGGCAGTTTCCAAGTAGCTAATGATAAGAGCGAGGAAGATTCCATCTGTCCTACCAACGCCTATAGGACAGAGTCCATGTGGTCGACAGGTTTCAGAACTTTATAGAAGCTACATTTTTCAGTCTTCAGTCATGCATCTCTCGAAACCAGACGAAGAGGACGGCATCAGATCGTTGAGTCAGCAATGTGATCAATCGAACGCTTGCAAGTTGAATATAGGATTTCGTCCAAGCTTTCCTCCACATTTAGCGTTTCTGAGTCTGAAATCTCTCGCTTCGAGGGCTCAGATCTGACCATGAATGACCGGGCTTCCCTCGGAGATGGGATTCCCGTGGGAACAGGAGTACGGTATCTGAGGCGGGGAAGAAGCTTTCAGTATTTTCATTTGTGTCTCGAGCGTACGAGGCTTACAAAAGTTGATCATATGCAACAAGGAGACTTACCTCGACGTTCCAACGAGCGGCTCTGATTCGTCACTGAAACTGAGAGAAAAAAATGTTATCGAACTTTCACCTTCTGGTCTTTATACGGCTCGAGAGATGCACTGTGGCGTGTGTTCGGTGAGTTCCCCAGCACCAACTCGGAGAGTGAGTGGGAACTCGACGCCAGAGCGTGAGTTGCCCACTCAAATGTTCACTCATCGAACAAATTAGTTCTCGGGAACTCTGAAGCTGTTCCATCTCGAACATATATCCTTCGCTTCCTGACAATCGATGCTCACCCCAAGTAGATTCGGCCTCCTCTGAGTCTTTTACTGATTCGATTGCTTATCACATCCCCAAACTCTCGGAAATTACTCTTTGTTTGCTGAAGGCTGTTCGCAATAGGTGAAGTTTTACCGATTTTGCGGTAATAAGCTAAAGCCAGCGCCAGGACCCAAATACCGCCGTTGAGCATAACTGTGTTCCTGTTGTGAGCGGAAAACAACATTCAATGACTGCTTTCGGAGTCCTTCAGATCGACGACTATCGAATAGGGACGAAGAGGTTTCCTTTCAGCGTGTTTCAACTTTATCGGTGAGGACCTACATATATATGGAAGTTTGGGACACGGAGTCGTTGACGTTAGTCAGAAGTTTTTTTTGGAAGAGCTTCTTCATCAGGGCTTTAGCTTCAGACTTCTCTACAACGAGTCTCCAGGTGCACGAGGAACACGTCTTGGAGTTCTTAGAGTCGAAATTCGTGTAGATTTCCTCAACCTTGCCTTCTTTTTTCAGGAGGTTCAGGAGCGTTCTAGCTTGAAAATATTACGGATCAAATCGAGTAGTCTATAGATATCAGTCCAATTTTTGTTTAAAAAAAAGCTAAAACATTTCAACTTACACGCTTGCTGGTCGAGTGTCAAGTTTATAGCTACAAATTTTCCCTTCGGCGCAGGTGCACGGCTCTCTTCCATGCTGGCGATCTTTGAGGAGTCCGCAGATTCGAACCTTGTGATCAAGAAGAAGAATACGCCAAACTTGAAAGCTGTCTTGGAATTCGACCACTTCAGGATCATGTTGACGAAATTTCGTTGTTGTCAAAGACAGTTCATGAGGACTTGAGTTTGTTCGGCACACTCCGACCACAACATTTCAGGATACGACCAATGAAACTTAACCGATCGGAGGAAAATCACTTCCGGTGAGCGGATGACATGGATTGCTTCCTGTGGAGTAGAATCGATTGGCAACCTCCACCCTACTCAACTCCTGCGCCCTCATATCCGATTTTAATTAATTCTCGAACAGTTGTGTCACATTCGAGCAAAACACTGACTCCAGGAGCACGCGAGCGGCTCGTGATGTTCATCAATGTCAGTTAGTCAAGCTGTCAACGGTCTCTTTCGCCCAAATTCTCTCCTCTGCTTCCGAGAGATTGAGCTCATCGAACGTAGAGGATATCATCGTAAATCGTACCTCGAGCCCGTGCGATGTCGCCGCCGCCGCCGAGATGAGTCTGACCCCAGTCTTTTTCCCCTCCCAAGCGCCACAGACGCGTACCGCTAGCATGCACATAAAGCGTCGAACGGATGTGATGAACGCGTGATGACTTGCTGTCTCGATGTTGTTGTTGGCTACCTGGCCGATCGGTGGGTTTGATGTTTCCGAAATCGATTCTCTATGATCACGGAGCTCACCTGCCGGAGGTCGAAAGTCAATCTGTGGATGGTGAGTGTGCGAGTGCGTGTTTGAGTTTTGCATGTCAACCTCACTTACACTACGTGGCGCTTACAATAACCATCCGTCCCCAAACGGGCATCACAGAAGACGCGGATCAGATTTGTATGGTCGGAGCGAATCGAGCGCTTCCACAAATATCTACTGTTTTGAAATGAATTTTAAATCTGTTGCTGAAAAAGCCTAGTTTCGTCCCTCCTCATTCTATTCGAGCGGTCAATACGTTATGATGGTGTCCCAAGAACCGATTTTCATGTGCACCCCATGAACTTTCATTCACGAGAAAAGGTTTGAAGTGCAGCACTCGTCCCATGATTGTATCGTGCGCGAGCTGAAACCAGGTTGCGTTTCTTCCCCTCTGTCATACAGGAGGTGGAGTCGAGCGCGAGTTGATCCAGGATTATCTAGGATTTGGACTACACAGAGCTCTCTTGTCTCTCAACGTGTCGTCCTCTGCAATGTCATAGACCCAGAATGATTCACGAGAAAAGCTTCAGTAATCAAGTATCAGTTGACGGAAAACGTTTCGATAGTGTGCACCAGAGTCGTCCGAGCAGTCGTCTCTTTTGTTTTTGAATCGCCGAAGTTCGATTCGATTTCGGGTCTCGATTTGGCTTTGCAAGCGGTTATTTTGTGGTTATGATTAAAAATTACGTAGTGCTCGTGGGTTTGATTCTTGCGAGATCGCTGAAGTCTTATCTTGTAGCCAAGCTTGAATGCTGCGGAAAACCCATGCTACTACTTTTCCTTCTACCATGCACTCCCAAGATTCTAGAGCACTTCTAAAACGGCATAGCCGCCGCTGCGGTTATAACCGAAGTTGCCCCAGGAGCGTCATTCGTCTTATTCTCAGTCTTCTATTATTGTTCTCAGAAATTCTGGCTCACAGTTTATGATTTCTGCTTCTCCTGGAAATCTCGTTACTTGATGTTCGATTTGGGAGACGACATCGCAAAGTGATTCCCAATCTTTTTGATCCGATTTCTTGATATCCGGAAGCCTAGTGCGAGCGAAAAGCATAGGTTGAGCAGGGCCCTCAGTTGTTGGGAGTAACTTTGCCATTTTCAAAACGTCCCCTTGTCGAGAGGATTCCACCAGATTCACCGATGAAAAAGGGAAACGGTTCGATAATCCCGATTCAGCCTTGGACCTCGAACACCCGTAACAAACGTGCACGGAGAGTCGAAACAAAGCAGCGGCGGATTTCGAAAAATTGTCATGTCGGCATCGTCTACGGCTCTCGCGCGTTCTAAGGATGACGAAATACTCTCGCGACGATCCATCGAACAACACTTTTCCGAGCGTTTGTTGCTGCTATCGGTGGTGTTGATGTTGTTGTTGTTACCGTTTGAAAGTAGGAGAAATATCACAGATCGACGCCTGGCTCCATCTAGGCAGGCTCGTGCCGTTCGCGTGCTGAAACTTTCTTACTCGTGAAGTGAATCCCCAGCCCGGTCTGATAGAGCCTTGGCTTGAACACCTGCCCTCTGCCTGGCTTTTACTTTCCTGCCTGCCTGCTTGCTTGCTTGGTCGCCTGCCTTCGTTCGTATTTCAGCCCAGAACTTCAACAGACGATCGAGCGATCATACTACAAACAGAGCTGGTCGTTCATCAATGTATCTTTGTCAACCGCGCGCGCAAGCGGATGCTGAATTTTGACAGTTTTGGGAAAACTCTCCGATGAGATCCAGGGTATCGTCGAGCCAATCTGGCAGACGTCACCAGCTCTGAATGGGCTAGAAGGCTAGAGAGGCTATTTTCTTAATTGGAACGAGAACATTTAGCAAACCTTGATCGTCTTGCAGGTTCCGGAAATAATGGATTCCGCATTGCAACACGGAATATTTTCCTTTTCCAATCTTAGGTTGGAGTAGTAACTTCGAAAGATTTGAATGAAACACGAGAGCGAAGTCTTCTTTGTTTCAAACATGGCTCTCCCAAACTCTTGAGTGCTTTTAAGGCCCAGCAACCATTTTTTGGCGCAGGTGGTCTATGAGGCCCTTCTCGTAGACGCCATTCTGTGGAGTGGTGGAGAGTCTCTGCCCGCGAACTGGATGCTGATACTTACCTCTCGTAGTCCATCTCCTAAATAAATCTCCAACACCGAAAAAACATATTGCGGGATCCTCTGAGCGGCATCTGACTCATTGGAAATATCGACTGAAACTTCAAAATGTCGAGGCAGTGGACAGGAGTCACGAAGAACTCGTGAACATGGGGATTCGGTCGAAAACTGCTACCCGCTGCTTGGAAAACCATTCCCATTGATAAGGTCCCGGGACATTTGTTTTGCGGTCTCCTTACGTGCGAGCAAGCGTCGGACTGTCTTGAGCCCGAGCCCGAACCCGAACCCGAAACCTCAAGCGTATTCCGACTGCGGCTGATGTGCCATCGACACCTAGAGCTCGGTCAGGTCATAAACAGCAATAAACACCTTTGTTTGTGTGTCATTTGCTTGCGGTGAATTTTCTCTTCGACACTCGCTCTCTGCATTGGTCGCGCTGTGTTTGCTCAAGCTGAATGGCAGAGGTAGAGTTTAAATTTTTGTGTCGTGCTCGGAGATTCTCATTTCGCAGACGCGGTGTCTGGACCTAGCCCTCTTGTCGTCGTCATTCTGCAACCCTTTGGCTTCTGTCATCTGGTTAATTGAGTTGCTCGAGCGCTTGTATTCTTGTTTCTCTGTTCGCCTCTCAATCAACGAAGTAGCTCTCGAACGAACCATGAGACGTCCCGAGGATTACGGTGGCCGATGCTGACACAGCGATTTCCGTTGAACTTTTGCCGAACACGCCCTGTGGCTCGATGTTCATGGAAAATGAAAACAATGCAAAACTTTCGGGAAGCGGGCTCTTTTAACCCCACCATTGCGTCACCACGTTCTCGATCTGAGTTCAATCATCTACTATGTTTCATATAGGTGGTCTCGACCCAGTCAGCGCAGTATCCGGTATCGAAACGCCACGTGCCGGAAAAACTGAGTTTCAGCTTAGAAGCGGCGTATCCATTAAGAAATCATTAGCTTTTCGTTGAAAGTAGGCCGTGACCCTTCGAGGTTGGTCGGAGCGAGATGTCAGTACTTCGCATGGCGAACATCTCTTTTTCTCCCTCGATCAACTTGAGGGCGCGCAGCCATCGTCGCAGTCCACTCTAGTGTAAGCTGTTCTCGGAGTTAGCGCCAGCGACGAGCGGCTGCTCCTGATGCTGAGTTCAACCGAAGCTGGTCGCGAAAAGTCGGCCAGTTAGGTGGAGCGTCACTTGACGTCCCACTGATTTCGTCGCGCGCACCATTTAATACTTCGGAATCCGAATCATTCAGGTTGAAAGTAAGAACAGTTGTCTCTGTCCCTTTAACTCAGGCTCCGAGAGACCGAGACCGAGAGAAATGTCAGACTCGAGCAGCCGTTTCACTGTGACTCGGATGATTACCATGTCCTGACTTTCACGAGAATGTGGAATGGAAGGGTTTTGTACCAAATATTAAAGCCGCCAAGACAGAAAACTCGGGCATTCAAGCTAGAAGAGAATGGAAAATGGCTTGTGGGACCTGGCACCGTATCAGAACATACATATTTGGAATATGCTAGTACCTCGGTATTCTTTGGTACTTGATCGAATCCAACGAACTCATCGTCAGAAACGAGAGCAGAGTTGTGCGTTTTTGGATAAAAACTCTCCTCGATCCTTTCCTTCGGATCCTTTCCTCCCGGTTGAGATACTCCGATACCTCGATTCAATGAGGTCGTGGTTCCACTCACGCAAATCTGCACGGGTGGCGTCTTGACCACTCGGCCATGTCGTCGATCAAAGCTGTGGCATTTGATGAGGTGAATGGAGGATAACTGCGGAGAAAGTGCCGCAACAGAATCCGCCAGTTAACCCGGAGGAGGTTTCGGTTGAATTCGGGGCGTAACCTCACGTAGGTTGACCGTATAGGGTTAAAAGGCATTTAGGTCGAAAGCAAACAATTGCTAATGACGGGTTGAGCTTTCCGAAGATCGGGTGTCGTTACAGCTATCTGTCTTCGAAATATGATGGAATGATGTGGGGAAAGCCAACCGGTAACTGATGCTCATCGCGAGGAAAATTTCGAGGATTCGCGGCGTTCAAGTGAAAGTAAAGCTTTGGCGCGAGGGTTCCAACTCTTGCCTTCTTCGGATTCGCATGTCTCTTATATGGTGGTTCTTATACTTACTTTGCCTCATTTGGTACATCGCTCGAAATAAAAACTGGAAGTACTGATCTACATGGTTCAAACTTGCACTCCTGTCGAGGAAATTTCAGGATTCGTTGGTCACTATGGGAAATAATGAAGTTCTCCGAGCGGTTCATAGAGAGCTCTTGGTCGAAAGAGGTGGCGCAACCCTCAGGCCGTGCATAGAGTTGCTTACGGATTATCTCGACCGTGTATTAGCTAAGAATCTGATCAAATGCTCGAGAGGAATGTTATTCAAGTCGCCGGCACAACGCGTGTAGCCAAAACAAGTAGCATTCGTTTGAAAGTTGCCGACGGACACACTGCAATACATCGAACGTTATCTACGACTCGGCGTAACAAGAACCCCCACGTCTTAGGGGCGAAGGGTAGCCACACTTCTCTCGATAGCCGTTGGACGGTCAGCCAACAACGCAGCGTACGAGGAAAGTTTTCACAGTAAAACGTTGTATTGCAACAGAATCGAAGAGTTGTAATGCGAAACAGAGGTTTGTTGTCGAGACTTTGACGGTGGGATGAAGCCGTTAGGATCGGCAAGTCCGCACGACAGTTCGCGGAAGGACGCCCCAAAAATAGTAGGCAGCGTTTTTGTTTCATCGAAAACATTTAAATCTGTTAGAAGAAAGAGAACTACGGAAACAACAAATCGCGCTCTAGGAGGTCTAACAATTCGACCGGCAGGCTCTTGTCGACAGCTTCACAAATTGTTTAACTGTTCGTTTACTCAGCCAGAGCTTGCGGAGGGGTTACTCAAAGGAATTACGGGAGGTGGCGCGTGACTTCGCGTAACTTCTTCATCAGCACCTGGCGGTTGGGAAGAGACCTCAGAAAGATCCAGTTCTCGCTCGGAGCTGGAATCTTAGAGCGAGATGTTCTCTTTGATCGTAATTTGTTTGAGAAAAAAAAACGATCTGAATACCGATTCATTGATTCAACGCGACGAATCATCTCGATCGGACCTGAATCCGGTCCACTTCTAGCGATCATTGATCGTCCCGTAGATCCTAAAGACGGAACCCACGACGCCCGCCGGGATGAAAGCTCTCACTGAGCGTTGACGGCCGCCCAAAGAACTTCGATTTGAAGTTCTTAGCGGGGGCGTCGATACTCCGAGTCGGTCAAACTGAAAATGAAAGGCTTCACCGTAAAAAGTAGGCGATGATTTGTGGGTGGCGGGCATGGAATTGAATTACGTATACGAGACGGTCGAGTTTTCTCCCTCTGTTTGTGACTCTTTGACTGTCGAACTTTGATGTCTTCATTCACGTTCCGTGGACCACCGAACCTCGGTGAGAGTCCAGGAACTTCTCAAACACGGAGCCTTCTTGCTTTTTTCCGTCTTCTCCGTACTTCAATTCAAATTGATCGGATTCAGAGGGATAAGGATAGTTTTCGAACTACCATTGTTTCTCCTTCTCCTTCTGTCCGGTCAACTGCCATGGTCTCGATTGTCTTCCAATCTGACTTCTCACTTCGGACTGGGTCGGTGATCGGTTTTCAATTTTGAAAATAAAAATCAGCAGCATTCCGCCGTGTTGTCGATGTTCCGCCGGCACTTGTAGACGTCGGGAACGAATCGGGCATGAGAGAAGAACACACAAAAAGTCAGTGGAATTCTGTTGAGGCCGTTTAGATGGAGTAATCCATTAGGCTGGTTGGTTGTTCGGTCGGTCGGTCGGTCGGCCGAATGAAGACCGAGTACGTGAAGAAAGACCACCGTCATCGAGTCAGCACCGCGTTCGATCATGGATTCAATTGTTTTCGAAACTGTTTCAAGCAGCTCTTTCTGTCGACACTCAACGACTTGGGTCATTTATCGAGAAAGATTTAGAAAATTCACCGAGAGACTGAGAATCTGTGAGCAAATAACTCACTCAGACGTAACTCGATTATTGTTATCGTTCGTTTTTATTTTTGCTCCGGTTAGCGGCTCAGGTCTGCGTGTCGTTGTCTGAGTGAAAGTCGACTTCCGAGAACGAATGAGGCTTCGGAGACATGCGTTTCGCCGCTCGGATACAAACCCGGCGAAGGGTTCCCTGGACTTCTCGTTCACACCTTGGAGGTCTTCGCCGCGCCGTTAGTGATCCGTCAGTACGAAGTTAACACCAACTCAATATCGAGTTGATAAGACGAAGTTTCAGGGAAGTTGATTCCGTCTCTGTGAATTTCTGCGACCTGAAGAACGGAGGTGGCCATGGGGAAATGTGTCCCTTATACTTTCTCGACGAGATCTCAACGCTTCGATTGGGTGTGTTTCATCAAAGCGATTGGGTGTGTTTCTCCAAATACACTTTTCATGACTGGACGAGGAACGCAGACTTCTCGCAAGATTTGTGTTTGTTGGTTCCATTTTGAGGACAGTGGCTGCGGTCAGAGGACACCTGCGAAAGAAGCGAGATCTCTTCCCTCAGCGCTTTGGGAGCTTTCCCCTACAACTAGATCCCAGATGAGAACTTCCTCGCTCCAAAGCGACATGGCATGGCTCATGTGGAGCCGTTTTCCCATATCGCGTCGCTCGCGTGCACACCTCTCGGGAAACTTGGAACATCAGACAAGTTCAGTCGGATGGATGCGACTCTTCCGCAACGCAGCTTTGTGATGTTTTTCTCCGGCTGCCGTACCCATTGACCTACTCACCCGTCATTGTCGCGAGGCAGAGACCTCAGCCTCTCCGCCAAATCACTACTGTGAGATAATGTTTCCGGAAATGAGCGGTCGAACTTCATCGCAGAAGTATGTGGATGTGGGTTTTCTTGTGGGCTCAGTTGGTCGATGTGACCTCAGGGTATGTTTTCAATCGCAAAAGGGGCGGAACCAGAGATCCTTTTGCTCAGGAAACTCTCCTACATTTCGATTTGATCCAGAATTCACATCGATGACGTTGTGATCATGCAGCAGTGAATGCTCGTGTATCTGTTCTTGATTTCAGTTGAAATCGATTCGAGTTCTCACTTCAAGGCGATGTCTATCGACGTCCACATGCATTCATTTTGGTACATATGTACGTCAATGATCACAAACTCGTGTCGCGTGGGCGTTGAGGTCGCTACTTCACGATAATCACTCGTATCAGGTTGCTACAATAACACGGCGTTCTCTCGACGAAACTCAGAACGCTGTAGATGAATAATACAATCGTTCAACCTCCTGTTTAACCCTCCTGTTTTGCCTGCAACATTGAATTTCTTCAGATTCGAATCATAAGAGCTTCGTCTCTCATGGGAAGTCTTCATTGAACGTCCGGGGGTCTATTTGACTGAATCAAAATGCGTGACTCTAGGTCTTGGGAAACCACGGTGAGCGTCCTTTCGCCAGATATGTGACAAAAGTCACCTTGTTAGTCGGGGATGTTTTTAACAACATTCCGTGCAGATCCTGCTTTCCACCATGCACAAAGTTCTGCATCTGGAACTAATGCAAAATCGGATTTAGCCGCGAGATTTCCGCAATTTTGGATTTGACTGATTTCCGTGAATGAGTGTCTCTGGTCGTCGGGATCTTTTTCGACTTCCTCGGGCAGTTCGCTCCATATGTACCAAAGTCTCTATCATCCTTCAAAATAAGTACTTAATCGCGGATGTGATTCAGTAAATAACTTCGGGAGTTATCCCTCCTATATAATAATTTTGTGCGTTGATCGTTCTAGAAACTTCTCATCCTCGGAATATCATATTGCGAACAGTTTCGAATTGGCTGAAGCAGGCGTAAGTGCAGCAGTGTACAGAAGGCGGGCCTTCGAAGGCTCCTCCCTGGCTCTGAATTGGGAGAGGAGGCGCCATGGCTCACAGCTTAAATACCTCGCGGGTTATGCTTTCTCGCCACTAGCTAGAGTTCAGAAGTGGCTTTCACGTCGACGTGTCACCAAATTTAGCTTTCATCCAGTTCGTGTTTTCTGAAAATGAACATGCAGCAATCTTTGGTGATGAGCCCCACTTCCGAAGAGGATTTCTCATGGGCCGTCGAGTCCCAGACCGATTCCATGATGTGAGTTTGACGACATCGAAACCTCGGTCCTGAAAAGCTCAGGACCTCTATGGTAAGACGGGTTCCGGAGAAAGGCTCAAAGACCTGAAAGCTAACTTTGAATTCTTTTTCAGTGGCTTTTGCCCATCTCCGTCTTCGGACGATTCTCAGTCGTCTCTTCTGGAAACCACAGGGAGCGACAAGGATGATAAGAAGAAGTCGTCAACCTACAAACATGTGCCGCATCGTGAGAAGCCTCCGCACCTTGTCGCCCGCAGAAACGCCCGAGAACGTCGCCGCGTGCAGGCAGTGAACGGTGTTTTCGCTAAACTGCGAAAGTGCGTGCCCATCGAGAATCGTTCGAAGCGACTCTCGAAGGTGAAGACTCTCCACAAAGCGATCGAATACATCGCGGCCCTGCAAAAGCTTCTAGAAGAGTCAGAGCCCATGACGAAGGATCGTCAAAACAGCTCGAATTCCGGTGCCACGACAACGATCATCGGTCACAGTAGCGACGACAACAACAACAGCAACAGCGCGACACCTAACTCTCCGAATCCCGGCTACACGCAAATCGGTGAAGTGAGCTCGACGTCGTCCTTCAAGCAGGACATAGTTCCTCAATCCGGAACGATACCGTGGACGTCTCCGGCAGAACCTTTCCCCACCGGTCAGGACTACCCTTATCTGAACTCGTATCCTGGTTACGGCGAAGTTCATTCCTTCCAACATGACGCGCCGTACCACTGCGCGCCTGTGTACATCTATCCTTCAACTTCAGCTCGGATTTCGCCCTGTTAGAGTCAGTGCTCCCATCTCGCCAAACTCTGTCTGGTCGAGCGGATTGTAAATAGTCATTTTTGATTCTATTTTGCCGATTTCCGTGAGTAATCCTGATTTCCGGTCCAACCCTGTGATTCAAGAAGGAGAAGAACAAAACCGAATCGAGACTTTTCCAACGTACAGCAGTTACCAAATACTCTCTCGTTCCCGGAGCAGTTCCGATTTCCAACTGACTCCTCTCGCCTGTAAATATATAGCTACCATAGTGTGCAGTTACAACTTATCTGACGAGTTTCCTTGAATGATGAGAATGAATACTTTCGAAGTTTCTCCAATGAACGAAGATACAACTGATGCCAAACCGCCTCATGCAAATGATCAATAAAGCGTGTTGATTTTGTACACCGATGTCAAAGTTGAATTAAGTCGTCATCATTGTCGTCGTCTCATTTTTCCTCATATCTTTCGTATATCAAGAAAACTCTCGAGGCTCCTGCGTACCCGGCGATTCAGAATGGATAAGTTTCACAAAAGAGCATCGGACACCAATGACTTTTATGAATTGTCTCTGGTATGAAGAGCGGATCAGAGCACCATCGTACGGTATGCAATCGAAAGAATCGCGCATTGGAGCAAACACTCCACGCACAGCCGAGCGCGAGCCCGCGCGCGCGCGCGCCTCAGGAACGGCCGTTTAGGGACACGGACGCTGTGCCTTCTGCATCGAGCAAGCGAAATAAATCCAGCAGGTGGAAATGGTTTAAATCCGTTGCCTCCGGGACGCGTGCTCGTTACGCTTTCTGACAACGGAGACTCGCGACAACTGACAAAGAGGGACTCTCGGGCTGCAGGCAGGTGGACTCTACGTCTGCTCCACTGGCAATGACAGTTTGCGACCTGCCCGCCAGGCTACTTGACTCGGTGCGCGGTTCGCTCTCCAACTGTAACGCGTTTGGAGCAGAGCCGGACGAACGATGTTTGTCGTTTTCTTTCGAGATATCAAAAGGAAAAAATGGCATCGTGCAAATCGTCGAGATTTCGAAGTCGCATAATTTACAGAAGCGGAGGGAAGCTCAGGCGCGCGCCGTCGCAGCGAATGGGTTGCTTGGCTCCGTGGGGGGTTTGAGGTAATGGAGGCGATTTGTAAAATGAACGACTTTGGCGCTTCAACGAGCCGTCGATCCAAGATGAAAGTACTTCATGGGGGTAGCAGAAGAAACAGGCACCAAGTTGATTAGGAAACTTGAAACTGAAGAGGTTCGAACCGATTTTTAGTGGATTTTCGCGCAGTCGTCTACTTCATTTGACATCAGTGCCCCCAGCGTCAGGACTTCGAAATCCGAACAGCAATGCTTGTAATTGTCTCGAGGACTTGACGGAGGAAAGTTCTCGTTCGATGCTGCTGCTGCTGCTGAGCATAGTTGGACTGAGGTGAATTCGCGGAGTTTTCGATTGTCGGTCTGACTTCTAACCCGAAACTCATCTTTTCGGCTTGGAAATTTCTTCTCAAGACGGGAAATGTTTATGTGGGAGGAAGAAAATCAGAGACAGGCGAATATCGAAAGACAAAATCCGCGGTATTTCGGCGCGAGCAGAGTGCGAAAAATGGATGGGATCGGCGATCGTTGTTCGAATTAGAGTTCGTTTTCGAAGTTACGGTTCCTTTAAGGTGGCACGAGACTTCGAATGCGGGTAGTTGAAAGGCAGTGAACGAACGATCGGCCATCTAGCCAGCCAGCCGGCCGGCCGGGTAAGGAGCTCGACGGAGAAAATGTGTGTCTGGCTCTGCGTCAAGAGAATCTTCGAACGCCCGCAGCAATATCTTACGGCGCCGCATCTCCCAGCACACTTCTCGTCGTCATCAAGCATCTCCGGTGACCTGAACATCGATGTTGTTAGACCTCAGAACAGACAACATTTTGCCAAATAGACAAACTTTGTCGAGTTTCGCTACAAGCAATCAGAGGGATTCAGAAGCTGACTCCCGTTTCCCCGAATCCATATAATTTCCTTCATACTTCGACTTTCGAGTCGAAGGAGTACACCACAAGGTCCGATTAGTACTCCTCGAGCTATGCAACGAGATTGACACTAATTCGTGAGTGTGCGGCAGCCACTCACTCGACGAAGGCGGCGGCGCAGTCGGAGCTTCGACCGGGGTTCCTGGTAAAACGGGATCTGAGCGCAGAGAATTCAGACAGCAGACACCTTCGTCCAACCCACCCACCCAACCGATTGGGGGCCCTTGAAAACGTGCACTTTTTAAAATGCGTGCAAATTGATTTTGAGCGAATCGGACCGAATCACCCAGCGTTCTAATTAGTCAGTGAGGGGCACGCGACTCCCAGCGAAACGGCTTTTGATAGAAACGAAGTCAAACCCCAAAACATACCTCGAGCTGTCAAAATGAGAATCATTTTTTCTCTTTCCATCGGTATTGATGAATTGAACACGCACGAGAAACAAGTTCCTCGCCGCCACCGCCGTTGCCACCGCCGCATTCACGGCCAAACACGTGCTCGAGATGGCAAATATGAGATTATGGTCGTGATTGCTCGTTGGTTGGAGCATTGGTCGCTTCTACTTTTCACGATTTTCCTCTGAAAACACATCTTTTTTGATCGATGCTCGGAGCTAGAGTCTCTCGACCCAATATCGAGGTTCGCAGCCCTGATTCGCAGGCTTTGTCACTTGGCATTCCGAGCGCAGAACCAAACGAAGAGTCCGCCGTTCAGGTGCCAAGTCGGCGAAGGTGTCCGGGATTCAAACACGTTGTTTGGGAGGCCAGTAACATCGACACAGATAACTCGGCGACCAATTACTCAACCCGAAAGATGACTTGCTCGATATCATGTTTCATCCAACGTTTCTATCAAGCTATCAAGGCGGTAGATGCAGCAGAATCGTGGTCGTAGCTCGGAATCCTGTTTGAGCTGAGGGCGGCACTCGCGACCCTTGACCTTGATCTGATGACTCCATCTTCGAAGCGATATCTTCCCATCTTAGCGGTTTCTAGTCTTGTTCATTATTTACATAAGCTTCACCCAAGAGCATCCTGGACCAGAGTAGTGCGGAAACCCCTCAATCGGAGAGAACTTCATGACCCTCAACTAGAACCACACGGTTCACATCAAGACGCAGCTCAACTTGAGTAAAGCACGGTGCTGATAACGAAATTGAAAAATCATGCTTTGGAACGTTCTCCGCAGCCGTCGCTGTGGAATGGCCGAGACAGTGATCTAGTCTTTGGTCGGTACTACCCTTGAGCTTAGGGTGGCTCTGGCTCGAGATGAGGAATCCATCGTCGAAGACCTCTGAGCCCTCGAACATAGGAGCTAATATCGGACTTTGGTGAATCTGGGGCTGAAATTCAGAATGGCGGCATATTCAGTCAACCACGCTTTTTCTACTGACACGAAATCTTGGAGACAGGAAAGCGGCCAGCGCCATGATTCTTCCCAGTCAGCCAGGAAGCTTCCGAAAGGTTTATCAGAAAGCGGACATCGATGTTGATTGAGAGCTCAACCGGGGGCTGAACCCTGTCGTCCGGTACAACTTAACTGCTGCGAGAGCGACGGCCACGACGATCGGTCGAGTTAAATATGTTTGACCACAGTCTGACATGAGACTGTTTGGAGACAAATAAGGATGAGTTCTCTAATAACAGGACAGCCGCTTCCGCGGTGAAAACACCTCTTAGTAGTCACGCAACGTGTTTGTTCAGGGTGACCTTTCTCATTGCTACCCTTCGTCAAAACGAGGGTGTAGCGGATAAGAGTGATCGCCATGCCTCAGTTCTCGAGAAAGCAGAAGAAACACTTCAAGGAGAGAACGAAAGTTCAGTCCTGAAACTTTCCGGCGGGCGGGCACTGTTTGCTGGAATGAGTCACAGAGAGTCTTGTGGATGGGTTCCATGCTGAGGTCTCGCACCTCGACGATCTGTCGGCTTCTTGGATCCGCCGACCCGGGCATCGGTGGATGAGATCTTTGGGATCTTGCTTACAAATGCCTGTGACTTTATAGCTCCCCCGCTTCGACGTTTCCGCTCTCGCGAAAGTTCCCACGTCAAGTCAAAGAAATAGTACGCGACCCCTTCGAACTTCAGTCGCCGCTGACTACGTTTGAGGAGTTCGTGAGCGGTTTGAGGGGAGGTTCTGAAGTCATCGGGCTACCGTTCGTTGTCGCCGAAGAAGCTCCTCTGTGGCTTGGGGCTTCCCACTCAGACATCGGGTCTCTCGGGAACTATTTATTAGCCAAGATGCCACCAAAGTGATACGTGCCGGAGATTCAAACCCTTCCGAGTTACAATCTTGTATTCGTTTCGGTTTTATCTACAAGCAGAACGTTACCTGAACCTCAGCGTTTCCGATCACGATACCTGAAGTTCAGGGACTGGGAACAAACGACATCAAGAAGCTTCGACTAACATATGGAGCAGATCGAGTAATTGTCGTGCATCGATTATCAAACCTAGAATCGACAGTCGTGGTAAGAATGGCTTTTAAATCTCTGGAGCCCTTGTGGATCGTAGAGCCACTGGCCTGGGAGTGCGGTCGCAGGTCGTGCACTCAAGACCGATCGAGACTTCATCCGCAGATTCATTAGACGGGGTCCCCGTTGTTGCTGTAATGGCCGGATGTTTCGAAGCTGCGAGCCGGGATTCAATAAGAGTTCAGTTTCAGACTCGATCTTACCTCTTAGTCGTGAGGTCGAAACCTTCAAAAAGTCACGACGTAACAAAAAGTTCAACTCATTCACGTGGGAATCTCTTCTGCTGTTCGGTCGCTCCGATCGAGACTCGTCTATGTAAAAGCTGCCACTGCAGCAGTTCGTACGGCACGCGACGATAGAATACGTATCGGATCTGTCTATCTGTATTCATTGGAGTGTGTTATTTAAATCTCTTCTCGATTCTCGTGCAGGTGGATGTGCCGACTTGTTTCAGGGAACGACGCGTCGACACAACTTGATGGAGAGCGCTCGATGAGGATGACAACGTCTGACGCCGAGGATAAGACATCGAGCAAGCGACCGCTGCGAGCTGATCGAAACGTGTCGAAATGCCACCCGGAAACTGGCGCCACATCAATATCACACCAATCGAATAAAACGGATGATCAGACAAACAAACGAACGGACGGAGGAACTGACAAACAAACAAACAAGTCCCGGTATTCTAACTTTCTCACATCGATACCCAATCAACTCCTGCCGCGAAGCCAAGAAGAGGTCGAGGCCGAGAACTTCCAGACATAGCGGTTTCGATTCTAGCCGCGTTTCTGAGTGCGATCTTCTCGCGGACGCGGACCGGCGAATCCGTACAACGCTGTACGAAGAACAGCGAGCCAACCCTTCCGTACGTATAGTGGTCGCTCAGCGGCATCTTCTAGCGCAGCTGTTTTTTAGTCGCTTTACAGTTCGCCACACCACCGGAACCCTCAGTAGTATCTGTCTCCGGTGTTCCCTCGACGTGGCTCGAGAAAAAAACGGATCACTCGCTTCATACGTCCATCTATCCATCCATCCACCCAAGCAACCGTCGTCTGTCCGCTCGCCTGAAGAAGCGACCAAGGGACTGCGTGCGTGTGTGTGAGTGTGTATGCCCCGGGACCGCGGTTAGAACCTTCTTCTCACAGGAAGCGTACGATGGGACGGCGCGCCGTTTCGCTCTACAGAGCTCCAGATTCCAGAGTAGCGGGCGCCCGACGCTCGTAGGCGATGAACGAGCTCAGGTGTGCGAATCAAGATTACGAATTACGGTCATACGAGAATCCATCTATTTGGTCGTGTGTGTATGAACCCGAAGTGTAGCTTGTACTGCAGCTGGACGGAAGCTGGGTTCCGCCTGTATGAAGTGCACACTTCATGGGGCTCTCCGTTCCTTCCGTTGCTCTGCTCGAGCTTCCAAGCGGACCGCCCAAATATCGAGACAACCTCCGAACTCCGGGATTGAGGGCGCGACATCATGCCACTCGCGTTCATACTCGATGGTCAACTCGTCAGCAGGCAATCGAAGATGCTGAAATGTAAGAAGACCCATAAACGTGTGTGGACTGTATGTACCTACGTAAGCATGATTTTCTACGTGCCGTAGAAGGCGGCGGTGTTCGGTCGCCAGGTCGGCGAGTAGTTTATATTTGCAGAGTATCTCAGGTGCATCTTCTACCCCCGCTGGTGCCACTTTGTTGTGCGCGGGGGTTTTCGACACGCAGAAATTACAGGAAGAACACAGGAAAGGAAGCGGCTAGCGAAAGAAACTGCCAGGCCGACAGGCAAACTAGGCGCTCAGCTAGACCGGTGGTATCTGAGTCAGAGATATAACTTGGGGCTGCCACTAGTAAAGCCGTTACGCCGCACACCCGAATCTTTCTTCTCCTTTTGAGAGAGTGACCGGTTTTCAGCCAACGTTCAACACGGGTTCCTGTAGTCTACGGCTCTGCACTTCAGTCTCAACCTCAACCGGGAATCCATTTTCCCGTGAGACTCGGATGAAGATCAGCAAGCGATGAGGAAATGAAATTCTCCTCGGGGGGAGTCATTCGAGCCGAACGAAACCCCTGGTTCGAAGTTGACCCGAAGTCAACCGGGGCCATGCTCGAGAGGGGTCCGCAAGGGTAATGTGGTGCGGGCCGTGTCGCGGCACCGTTTCTGAACCGTTCTTCGTATGAATGAACGTAAGTTTTCAAGATCCTCATTGTAGGGAGGAGGAGAAGAAGCCCGAGCAAAGCCCGCCCGATGATGATCGCACACACCTGCTGTCATCTTCACGCCGCCGCCGCCGCCGCCGCCGCCTCCGCTGGCATTCAAGCTTTTCGTTGTCCTACGTCGACCCCGTGCAAAGACGTTTGTGCCGTCGATCGATGGAACCTCGATACTCTTCCAACGTCGACACTGGGCATGACATGTTCTGATGCGGTGGTGCGGCAACCGCGGCTGAAGCTGGGGCTGCTCCTGCACGGTTTGATGAGATGACGATGAGCACTGCTGATGACGACGATAACGCGTCACCTGGATCCAGCTAGCTGGCTGCGAGCCACCGAGCGAAATCTGCTCGACTGGGGGCGGATACATCGCGTGAGGTTAAGACCCTGAAGCACAGTACATATGCCTGACGAAGCTAACTTTGGTTAACGCCGAGACAGGTGACAGAGCACGGCACAGAGCTCTACCCCAGTGGCCATGCTTGGCCGAATGAACGTACGTACACGCGCTAGCTCGCTCGTACGTTCCCGAGAACGCCTCCATGAACCTGTTTCATATTCGTCGGATAGCTGTCCCAGCCATCGAAAACCTGGATTTACTTTGGTTATAGTTCCGAATTTACCGAATTGAAGACTTCTTGAAGTTGTTCGTCGCGGGCGACCCAAAAAGCCGAACTAGGAGTTAAGAGTGGACGTGAATGGACTGTCGGACGATGCTCCCAATAGAATCTTTGTGTGTGAGGCCCTTGGGTTGAATCGATCGCTATAACACAAGACGTAAAAGAGTGGCCTGAGCTACGTCTACGAACGAAGGAGGTAGCGGCCCAACCAAACGAAAGCATGCATACCGGTACGTTACGCTGCGTTACGGCTCAGACTACAAGGCGCGGCATTCTTATTCAAGCCAGAAATCGTACATCAGCCACTTCAGTGTTATGGCGTTCGCTGCAAGGCGATTAAGTGCCTGAGAACCTCGACTTGAGACATGGTGTCCCGAATGCGAAATCGTCCATTCGAGCGGCTTCGGTGCCGCGTGGAGTTTGAATCGCTAAACTCGAAAAGTTCCCCATCACACTGGAAGAACAGCGGCAAAAGTGAAAATTCCCGAAACTTCTTCTGAGATTTCCGCTTCCAGAGGAAGGGAATTCCCGATAGTCGCCGTACCTTTCCTCGGAGCGTGATGTACACCAGTCCAGTGCAGATGGACTGGGTGAAATGTGGGTTAACCGAACTGGATTTACTGCGGCGGCATAAAACAAGAAAAACTTTCTCGGCCGCCGAGCAGTTGAGACGCTACGTCGGTGAATGGATATGCATTTCGGGTTTTGTGAAAAAGTGGAACAAAACTCTGGCCAAGGTCAAGTTCGTATCCGCGTACTAGCAGCTGGAACCTTTGTTACGAACGCCTTTCAATTCATCGAAGAAAAACACGAGGCATGCATCCAACTCAGTTTTCCATGAAAATGCGGTAGAAAATTCTTCGTTATTTTTCTATACGAAATTATTTGATCTTTATCGAGGGATCATCGGACGACTTTTCGAGTGAGTTCGTTGGAATGGAAGAAACGGCAAGGAAGTTGAATATCATGCTCTCCGCTCAGACTTCGCAATCGAACAGAGTTTATTCAATGCATCGAACAGTGGAATGGAAGAGAACGGAACGCCAACAATAGCTGATTCGCGGGAGTCAATAAAAGACTGATGTTTTATTCGCAGCGAGTTAGCTGGGTCGTCGTCTTCCGTTCGAGGTGTAGCTCGGCTCCTGAGTGGTTGATTCGAAGCGACGAACCTCGCTCGAGTCCCGGCGCTCGTCAAACTCCTCCCACTCCTGAGCTAGTTGCAGGAGTCACGCGAGCATGGATCAGGATGAATTCCTGAGCAGCATGTTGTGAAGTGCTCTGTTCTCTCCGAGTGGCCTCGAACCTCTCGCAGGGCTAATTACTGTAACTTATACAGTTGGATTTGCACCGCGAATCTCTCCAGCATCGTCGGAGAACTTCGACGGCGATTCCGCTCCTTGGTCGGCTGTTCCTGTTGAAACGATCAGCCCATCTATCTAGCGGCAGAAAGCAAGAGTTCATTTCTGCCCTTGGCTGCCGGCGCGGCGTGAGGTGAGAGATCCAGACAGCGCTGGACACATCGGTGAGGATCGAGATCCGCCAGTTTTGACGCGTCTGTCCGGATGCGACGGGGCAACATTCAGAAGACATCGATATACTGCTCCTTGGTTTGGTTATACGGCGTCGACAGAATAAAAGCGATAAAAGAACAACGACTGATCTATCTGTTTATATCGTTCGATATAGTTGCATACAAAACCCAAGACAAACGGCATGGCAATGCAATGCCCTCGCGGAGTTGACTCCAGCAGCCCAGACCTTCCTACCTGTTCGTTTTGCTCGTAAACTTGGCTTCAGTCTGCACTTCCCACCGGCTGGAGGCGGCCTATCTCGCTCTCGCGTTCCGACGAGCGTCTGCATTCTGTTCCCGATAGTTTGTCAAACAAGAATCGGATCCTATCCGGAAATTTCGCTAGGAAATGTTAACAAACGGATTGAGCCGGATTTTCAAGCTTCTTCTCAGTGTCATTCCATACTATACTCACTCACTCAGAAGTAGTCTTGGCCCCATAGCAGATAAGCCGTACTGGACCGAAGCCTGGTCTGTGCCAATTAAGGACAGCTGCATCACAAGATCCATGAGCCGAAGGTGGGCGAAGGAAGTTGCCATTTCCGTAGGCCATAGCCTGGAGCAGAAGTTGTTGCCGCCGCCGCCGCCGCCTTCATCGCCGTTGTCGTTGCCGCTGCAGCCGCTCCTGTACTAATTTGTAGAGCAAATCGTGAACGGACAAGGGACTCTCTCGGAGCATCGGGCGTATAGCGACAGAATAAAGAAGAGAAGATTCTGCTCCAACTAGCCTTCAACAGCAAAACAACCAAAACCCGATTCTCGGTCCGTCTTCCCCGACGTTTCCTCTCCAGAAACCGTGAACGGTCAGATGTAATGAACCTAGGGTTTGGGCATCGGAGACGACGGCATGCGGTGACAACAGCAAACAAAGTTGGTCATTCACGGTGGAATGCTCCTGAATGAATCACGCACACATCGAGCTAAGTTGGCAGGCAAACGACAGAGAGTCCCCAACGTACATGCATTACTTGTGATAGCTCGCGAAACACCCTCATCTCGCGACACCTGTTACTTCAGGACGCCCACTGAACTTCTTCTAAAAGAGCTCAAACTAGTGGTACGTTAACTGTCACTCGTCCATCCACACTCGGGTGAATCGCCGCCGCGTATTCGGCCTCAGTCAACAGCTCACCTGCACTGTTCACCGGGGGTTTAGACCTACAGTCGGTCAACGCTGGGAAACTTTGTTTCGGAGCGTTTTTCTGCCGCCGCTGTTGCTTTCGACGCACTATGCCAGCGATTGCTGCACGGGACCAGGTCGCCGTATGGCGACTCATCTCTTACTTCGGGGGAGAAACGTGGGAACAAACCCAACTACTAAGTATCTTCGTCTTTATAGCGCTCAGCTCCTGAGATTAAAACGAATGATTGATCAAAGGCGAACAGAGGAGGTCTCGAGACCGTTTTCCTCGGCTCTACCTGAACATTGTGGCATCCACGTCTCCGCTCCGTTCTGCTACATTCTGCACCGAGATGCCAATCGGAAATCCCAAAATTTTCGATTCCTCAAGGTCACGGTAGCGGAATGTCCGAGGTAGATGTGATCTAGCGAACCCGAGAAATTCTCCTGGGCGTTTCAGAGCTGACTTTGGGCTACGGCGCGGCGGTGACGACAGCAGCCGCGACGAATTGGCGACAACTCTTCGAAATCGAGCCCAATAAAGTATTCTATTTGCTCGTCTGCGTGTGAATATGTTATCTCATCAAGTGCATGGGATCTGATGTAACAACACGCTCGATCTCGTTCCCTTTCGCTCTTGCCGTGGGTCTCAATCACAGTCTCGGTTTCTTGCCGTTTGTTTTATGCTTTTATAGCTGGATCGGCCGAGCGTTCGCTTTCATCAGAAGCTCACTCGCCTCAGGGAGGTGAGCAGAGAAATCTCTCTGATTGATCTCGGTGCGGATTTTGTCCGAAGCACTGACCAGAGTCGACGGAAGATGGCGCGGATAAGAATGTCACCTTACGTAAGAGATTCGGCATTGAGTCCGCAAATTGCGGAAAACAGCGAAACCGGACACCGAATGAGCGCAAGTTACAACTAGCCGGGAAAAGAAATTCCAAGATTCGGAGCAATACAAAGCGAAGACTGTGAGCTCGTTTTTTCCGAATTTTGAATAGATGTACGGAAACATCACTAGATCTGAAGCGGCTTTCGTTCGGACGATCAAGAGCAAAAGCACAAAGTCCAGCAATGTTGGTCAGTCTTTGGAGATCTGGGCGTGGACAGCGGTACATTGTGTGGTTGGTACATGAGTCTTCTAGCTTCCGCAGTGCCCACTGGGTCACGCGGCAGCAGTCAGAAAGTCGACTTTCAGCGTCTTTGCTTGCTTGCCTGCCTGCGCCGATCGAAGTTTGAATCTCGGCGCGTGGCCGAACATCTGCGCCGGCTGCAAAGTCTTCACAGCGCCGGACGGACCGACGGACGATCGAATGAACGGACGGACGGTGGGTCGAAGTGACTGACTGACACAGGCAGAAGGACAGACAAACCCCGTAGACAACGTAGACGGCCACGATAGCGTTCGTAGACGATCGAGCAAGTAACCGACCGTCCGGCGGACAAACGGACGGATGAACTGACGCACGGACGCTCCGGCGATTCGATGGGCCGTTAGACTTCACCTCACTCGGCCTCCACTTCAGACTCGCCGGTGCGATGCGGAACTTTCTGTCAAAGAGAAAAAAAAACGTCACACACACACACAGCGAAGAAAAATTAATTGGACTAGATCCGATACTGCCGATCATGATAATGACGCAGTCGCTATCGGAACCTGGGCTGAATGATTCGAGCTCCTGTTTGGGTTTGTCTCTCAGGTTCTTACGGGGATTTCTGATGTAAGGTCTTCCGCTCTCGGTAGCTGGAGTTCTCTCGCCGTTGTCCTTGAATATAATCGAAGCGAATTGATAATGAATCTCCCAATAGGTTTTTGTAAAATCTGTTTCAAGGGAACAACGTCTCCCGGTCCCAAGTGCTCGACGAGGTTTTGAATTCGAAGGAAAAACTTCAGGTTTTGACTGAATTTTCAGCGCACCATTCATAGGTTTGATGCAAGGTTTTTGGATGAAACAAAAGGCATCATTAGATCGACATTACGACATGATGAATCAATGGACTCATCAACCAACCCGCATCGCAAAAAAACGCCCGATTCCGTCAAGCGATCATCTCACTCACGTGACAGACGAAAAGTCTTCAATGAAGTGAAGTCGAATGTCTAAAAAGAACAACGCGTGAGGCGCGTGGCTTCTTTCTGTGCGAATGCACTCATCATGTTTCGCAATATTCGTTTCGATCGCGGACGAGAGGTGGGCGCGTGCCTGCTCGAAGCCTAAGAATTGTGGGCGTTTCCCAAATGTATGCTCGGCCGTAGAAAGTGAGTTTGCATATCAAGTGATGATTGAGTTGCATAACTTGATGGAAAGCACCGACTATGTTCCAGCTCGACTCGAAAATGTTCCGGAAAACGGGAGAAGCAGTGAAGGAAAACCGATTTTCGGACTTTTCTGTGGATTTTCGGGGAAAGTTCTGGACTGGATCCGCGAACACTTTGGTTGAACATCTCGCAAGCTCAAAATATTTTGTCCGAACGTCGTCCCGAGCAACAGTGGACGAGGAGATGGACGGATGATGAGCAACAAATATTCGAAATGAAGTCGAAGACATTAAACTGTCGAAGTGCGGGACCACCCCGAGGCTTTCCGGGAAGCTTGAGCCCTTCTACAGTTTCTGCGCTTCTGTGAGTTTGGCTCTGGCTTCATGCGACCCGTATGAGAGCGAATGACGCTTTAGCCGGTCGGTCAGTCAGTGAGTGAACAAGTCGGGTAGTCAGTCAGTCAGTCGGATGAAGACTTCACTCAATTGAGACACTTCTCAAATTTGCATCAAATCAAGTAGTCGGAGGTCTGCTCCCGCGTCCGCTCGGAATCCTCGAGCCATTTTGAAACAAAAGAGACATCGAACTAACGACTTTTCTCAGCGGAACCATTGAACTCCGAAATTAGATCAAGCCACCGACCCATAGCATCGAAGAAGTTCAAGTTCAGGTCCGTATTTTGGATCTTTTCTCCTCAATGAGAGCAACGAAAAAGCTCCAATCTACTCTGGGTACCGCGCAGCCAGTCGATCCCTGGAGTTCATTTCGATGGTCTCGATTCCCTCTTATGAAGAACCGAAGGACGCATCGTCGGAGTTCATATTTCACAAACGACACGAGATTCCAAGAAGCAAACCGACATCTATCATAGCCGCAATGGCTGTGCCGGGCGTTCGTTTGTCTCTTTCTCGGTCAGAATCAGAGCTAGACACTTTGGAACAGAGCCATTACAATCGAATGCATACACTGATTTTACGTGACGTCAAACGTCCAGCTGCAGCGCGACGGGAGGTCTGAACTGCGGTCGGTTCTCTTATCGAATCTCAGCCCTAGACACCCATTGACATTTAGAGCTTTCAGCCAGACGCGTTCCGCTGCCGGACTACCTGGTTATTAGACAACTATTTCAAACTGAGGAAAATATCAACGACTAAATCTGAAGAGACGAGGGATCCGAGCCGCCGCCGATCGGAAACCCGTCGCTAACGAAGAGGTTTTTGGCGAAATAAGAAAACAGAATCGGTGCTCGAGACAATGTTAAGCTGCTGAATCCTGAAGTGTCGTTCCTTCCGTTGAAGTAGCCCCAAACGGTAGCAAGAGACGAAGACCCAGCTATCGAAAAGTACATTTGTACATATGTACGGCTGTTTATTGGGTGGTCTCCTTGCTCGTTTGCTGGGCCACCGGTAGCAAAATGTCAGGTTTGGCAGTCTCAAATGAAAAATGGTTTTGACGAGAATACTGGATTTGACTGACTGACGGACGAACGGACAACTCTGAGCCCGAGTTCCCTAGTCCGCCGGTCTGTTCGTCTGTTCCTGGGTAGCGAGCTGCGGACCAGTCAAAACTCGATGATCAAAGGCTTCCCACTGCGTACAAAATGTTCTTCATTATGGACCTGATGGGAATCACACAGCGAAGAACTGTTTGTTCGATCCGGAACACCCTTGCCTTGGTTTATGTTTGTCCAACAGCGCTTCATTCATTCGGACTTCTGTCAAATGTTTGAAGCTCAAGGGCCGTGTCTCGGGTTCTCCTGCATTCTTCGGCAGAGGGGAATATCTAACAAATTCAATCTCACAAAGAGCTCCTGAGAATTATCTCGAATTAGGAAATGAATATTTGGGAGGTCGAATGATCGATGGTGTAGCCAAAAATACCGTATTCAAATGTCAGACTCAAAAGGACCCGCGCGAGAAAACTAACGGCTCACTTTATCTCTTGAGAAGAATAGATAAATTCGTCAGGTTCGGATGTCCACAGAAGATCTTCTCGAAGAACTCTTCTTCTTATATCCACTCTGCACAGGTGCTTCAAAGCAAAAAGCACGACAAATCTGGCTGTCATCGGGGTTTCGAAGCAGTTGACGTATTCCCGTTGTGATCCTGGATCTCTTTCACTGCGTCTGTGCGGTGGTGTTCGAAGACCATCAGATGATTCATTTCGCGGTTGTGTTTGAATAGATTTTCTGTCACAATCCCGTTATTTTCGCCGTCTATTGTCGAGCTGAGTCGGCGAACGACTGGGAATGATGAGCTGAGCTTCATTTCTGCGATGAATTCCGAGTTGAGCTGAATACACCTTCGCTTTCAGGATGGGGAGAGATATCCTGGAGTGAAACTTGCTTTTTCTCTGCTCCTCGTTCTCATAATAAATTCCACAAACGTTTTCCCTCAGTGAGCAAAGACGACTGGAACTATGCGGGGAGAAATAACCACGTCGACAGCTCTTGAAATTTTTCGCTGAATCGACTGAATTCTATGACTGCCTCAATCGATTAAGATCGATCCGGGGCTGGAAACTTTCGCAAAGAACATTTCCGCCTGTACGAAAGAAAGTTCACTGAATCGATGATGATAGATTCATTGGAAGGAGAGCGCGACTTTCGAATCAATTGTGAGATCTCATTATAAAACAAGGACGACGGAAGTTCGGAAGAATGATTGATTGAATTTCAATACCTACCAAAACTCCCCACTCCTTCCATTGTCGAATGCATTGAAGAAAGTTTCATGCATACTCAGTTCATGACGGACGTTGGAAGAGCTCAGTTACGGTAACTCTGTGGTCAGTCCATTCTACGCGGAGATAAGGTTTCCCACGTGAAACAAAAAAAAAATAGCAAACGTAGTGTAAAGAAATCACTCGTCATTCAAATTCGACTGAACGAAAAAGGTAAGATGAATCGAACGAAGGTAAAACGCTGAAAGAAGAAGCTTTTCGTATTTTCGATATCGCCTAAACCGTGGGTAAAGGAGTTGAAGTTCTGGGAACCGAAGAGCTAGAAGATTCTCAATAGCACATCTCAACATCTGACGACGAAAATGAATGTCGGCACCGCTGAAGTTCAAGCAGCCAGAGGGAGAAGAATCGAGAGAAAACGACGAAGCAGAGAATGAAGACGGATGACGATCTGACGACTAAAAGGATGAACGATACTGACGTCGATATCTTCGAGAAATTCGCCAACAAGATCCGTTTATCAGTCAACCTCACTTTTGCCCACTCCAAATCCCACCGTTCAAACAATGTTAAAGGGATCGCGCCGCTTTGTTCACACTGACAGGTTTCAGTTTATTACGTGCCAATACTTTCGGTTTTCGCATTCACGTGGACGAGGACAACGCACGTGAATATAACAACAAAACAGGCCGCGTTTGAATCAACCACTCGTCTAAGTTGTGCAAACTATGTCCTCGAGCCAGAAGGAGTCGAGAACTTTAGGTCCCGTTGTTTGGTTTCACGGTAATTTTCTCGTAAGATTTTTGGGTCTTGGAGCATTTGGGTCGATCAACTGAATCTCGGCACGAGGCAGGAGATGACTGATGGATGGATGGATCACAGTTTGGAAGGCACAAAGTTTTCCTTACCATCCGCCGTGGTATCAGGCGGACGTAGTTTCAAAACAAGATTTCATAGCACTCCTCCTTTGAAACACGATCTTCCGCATCCCAGATGTGTGAACAGACCGGAGAGACTACCGAGAACGTATTTGTGGACGGCTTGGGAATCGATTGCTTGATTGTGAGAGCCGCGAAATGTGGATTCTCGATAGCAGTACCAACTCTATACATGGCACATCGTTAGGCGGATTGTTTCCATTCGATCCGTTGAACCGGGAATCGCTTCAATTGTGAAACTCGTTCTGTGTGCTTTGCTGTGCTCCCCCCCTCCTGAAGCTCATGTGGGAGATATTTGTGGCGCCCAGGCCGCCTGATATCTCTGGAAAACATCCTGGGCCGTGGTTGAGAATCACTGCTCTAGATCATGAACGGAAAGCAGGGCTTCCCTACTTCACCTTATCTGACGAGGGAAGTGCACGACCTCAACTTGGGGGAAATCCGGGGTCTGGGTCACCGATAACAGAAACTCTCGAAAATTGACAAAAATTTCATCATTTAGCCAATGATGAAACTTGAAAAAGATGAAAATGAAAGAGAAAAATCATCGATTTCTGCCAGATTCGGAACGAAGTGACATTTTTTCTAAAATCATTGAGCCGATTTCGATAATCTCTCTGGCATCAATGATTTCGAACCCAGGTCAGTGGAAGTCACTCATTTGCGTCACTGATATGAAAATTACGTCCAAAACCGGCTGAACACACGCGGAGAGACTCCGAATTCGCAGCGATCGCCGTCTTCTCATCGCGTCAAAGGAGCTCTCCGAATCGAAGTCGAGAATATCTGAGTTTGATCAAGTCTAGAATCTCCGCATTGAGGATACGGTTGTCGACACGATTCCCTTTTCTGATTGTGACAAAGCTTCCTTGTGAGCTTCGTCGGGGTGGTACTTGGGTTGATTCCCAAACCAACCATAGACAATCGGCGCACAGAACTCGTGGAACAATTCGCATCCTGCGAGACAGGAGAGGGTTTCGGGATCCTGTGTCAAAAAAAAAGAGCAATGTCTGCGCGAGGAACTCGGAAATTAATTTATTGATATGACGAAACTCGTTTGGTGCTTCCTTATGCGGTCCCGCTCTGTGAACTCATGAGATTGAAATCATTAGATGAGCTGTATAATAGATCTCCGCAAGTGTGGTCCAGCAAGGAAGATACCAAATGCGAAATTCGGCGAATAATTGAATCTTTCCGCGTTTAATCTGGATCAATCTCAGAAACCATCTGCTCGCTCTCCAACCATGACGCCGATATCTCGCGGCGTCCAGCACTTGCTTGTCTCGCGAAAAGCTCTTTCAATTCGTGCCACGAGCTCGTTCAACATTAAACATCCCAAACCTTCTTAAATTCTTGCGGTTAATATAGGAATACCGATTTCCCGTAGTTTGTCAGAAGAAAAAAAAAGCTCTTTGAGGGTAGTACGACAATTTCTGAGAATTCCGGACTACGCATGATACATTTTCGCTTTTTGTCAAACTTTGTCTCCATTTTCCCGTCTACGAAGTACTGCAGCAACTTTTGCCACTCTATCCCTTCTCTTCGTCTCTCTTCCTGTCTCTTCATCGACATAGGTATCGTGTCACGACTGTCAATGCCTAGCCACCCAACAAAAGCTTTCGAGAGTCGAAACGAGCTATCTCGACTCCGCGTAAGATTTTGAGACTGGATTTCACTCTAAATCCATAGCGCCCCGCCCACAGGCATTTTAATCCCACCAAACTTATCCCCGCGCTGAATTGAAATCCTGAAAATTTCATTCAAAACTTTATAGATACTTTCTATTCCACATCTATCCGTTCCAGTCACTCATTGTCAGTTTAGCGTCGATGGCGGGCATTTCATCGGTAGACCATGATCCTCTGAGAGGAAAAGTTCTCAGGATTTTCAATCGGTCGAAGTTTTGATGACGGCATCCGATAGTTGCTGTCCTTGCAAACTTCCATTGTCCCCTTCCCGAAGAGAAATTCCCGAAAATCACTTCCAACAGACGATTTGGGTTCAATCCAACTCTAAAGGATCAACGCATCGAAAGCCGACAACGAGGAGAACCGACGGATAGACCAATGCTGTTTTCCATTGCAGCGGTTGTTCGCCGAGGATCGAGATGGAATTTTCAAAATACTTCAAGTTATGGACTGTTGTCGAAACGATTCCCGTTCCTGATTGTGACAAGGCCATCAGGCATCCGCCCCTGCAGAGAGATGTCCGAATATTGAGGCAATCATCTCAAAGACTCATAAATTGTTAAACTCGTCCCGGCCTCCTTTGGTTTTCTATATTGCAGGGGCTTTCGAAATGTCGCCATTCTCTTCAAGCCGGCCATGAGCGAACGTCGATCTCGATTCCATTGATTAGCGTCTCTCAGATGTCGCGAAAAATCCGCCACACACTAAATATCAAGGAATTCCATGCTTTCGATGACGGCATCGCGGTGGTCGAGTATGCATCGTGAATAGTTTCAAAGTTGGCTGACGTTTGTCGCCGCTCCGAATGACGGCGTTGTCGGCGGTTGTGGCCGCGGACAGGAGTTCGTCACCGTCGTCGGCGCCGCGCCGTCAACGCAGTCAACACCATGGGCTGTGGTGTGGAGTAGGCATTGTCGGTGGTGTGCGTCCTTCTTCTCCTCGGCAACCTTCTCTCCTCGTTGTTTCTTCTCCACAACTGTCCGCCCGCGCGCCGGCTTGCGAGCGGATGAGCTCCGTGCCCTGCTCCGACGTTTTGAGGCGGGACGTTAAACAGCTTTAGCCGCTTTTTCACTAAGCCCACGGCCAAGTTGCGGCCACTGCGGCCGCTGGCTGTAGTGTTAGTGCAAGTAGTGGCTCTGCGGTGACTTCGTTTAGTAAGCTTTGTGCGAATCGGCAAAACAACGTTGTTGTACTCTCTCTACAGAGTCAGATGAGCAGTCCGTCAGGGGATCATGGATCGGCGAATCCCGCCTTCAAGTAAGTCGTTAACTCTGATTTTCTCGTGTTGATGTGTGAAACCGTAGCTGCTGTCTGTATTCTCTGCGCGGCGCGGATCGTGTGACTGGCGTATACGAGTCTCAGCATTGCGGATTGCGGTGTCGACGGTTTACTCTGGCATCGCGCGACTAAACGCGGGGATGCTCTGCGTTTCGCACCAGAAGTTCACCGTGACGTTACCTCCAGAGTAATCGATCCAGTGACTGAATTTGCGTGCCTAGTCGCTCCGTCAGCGGATTTCATAGGGCGGAATCGTTCCGCCCTAGAGGAAATCCAAGAATCTATTGTCGAACACTAGGCCGGCAAGCGAGTTTCCGCTGTAAGCGTTTTATGGAAAACTCAACGCAGTTCGCTGCTGGGCATTGGTCTCTCGGATTCAACGGCTTCCCTGGCGGCTGTGGAATATCTCGCGATCTACCGACAGAATCTCGCATTTTCCCGGGATTTCCTAGGAATTCTCGATGAGCGAACGAGGATTCATGGCGTCGTCATTCACTATTCGTGCTTTTCGGATACGCGTGATACTACTCGGGTTTCGAATGTTTATCCTCGGGAACAGTTGCGGTCGTGTGCCGATGACCCGGCCTGGGATAACAGTCGTGAACTTCGGTCTCGTGACTTCTGGTCGTCTCAGTACTCAGCCGTACATTTGATGGCTTCTGTCAGTCAACAATAGGAATAGATTACTGTCAGTCACGTCGAGAGCAACAGGAAAGGTGGAGAATCTGAAATCGAACTCGTCGACCGAGAACGATTCAAGAAACAGCGGTTTGGGCCAGGCTGCTTCTCAACCACTGGATTCTTACGATTGACTGAAAGTGGATGCTAGACGGGTGGCATTGAGTCACAACTCTGATTGTATTCGGGAGCCTGCTCGATCAATGCTACGGCATGAATACTTGAACCGCTTGAATGAATATCGAGTTTCAAGCCGATAGATGCTCCGAGTTTGGTTGCGGTGGTCGTCAGAATTATAGAAACGCAACGAGAAATCAATGAGTTGCCAAACTAATGTCAGAATTCAACTGATTCTTATTCACGCCCGTAGTCCACGGGATGGATTGCGACCAGACTGGAAGGCACGGGCCAATTCAGAGTGCTATCGAGAAATTGAGGAGTTAGGCTCGTGTTGGGAGCACCTGCGAAAAATGGTCTTGAATTATGATCTCGAACGAAGGTCTGCAAGCATTTTGGACGAGTGCACTGCCATGAACTCTGTCATTCTCGAACGTTCAGAGCGTCTCGCGCTTCTATGTTGGAACTTAAATTCAAGTTTCTCTGATCGGATTGTCTGACAATTCATCTACTCGAAGAATCTCACCATTCGCCATCACAGCGAAAAGCAATAGCAGACATATGGAACATGGGAAAGTCTCACAAATGTCGAAGAAGCCTTCGAATTGAATACGGGAGAAAGACCTTCAGACATTCTGAATTTCAGTGATACATCAGTCACGAAAGTCAGTGGGGGATGTTTATTCTTTTCACGTTTATTCGCGGGCAAATATTCCCACACCAGAGCGGTGTCCTGAAACATAAGAGACTGGAATCCATCATAGGGTCGCTTTCTGATCGCTTCCGAAATAAAACACATGGAACCAACTCTATTTCCATTCGTTATGAACAGTTCGACTCCGGAGCTCCGCGATAAGATGACGTCGATCTCAAATGTCAGCTGGATGCAGCCAACCTTTCTGCCTTTTGCTTTCATTGGCGTAGATTTTCTCGAAAGACCTTACAGGTCGTGCTCCTAAAATTTTAGGAAACGTCTCATAAAGATTCGTTCTCTCAGGAGGCATGCAGTTTTTTGAGCGCGTCATTCCCCTCAGCCTGTTTCACTCCAATCATCCCTGCCTACCTTGACGAGATTTCATGGTTTAGTGATCTAGTAGAGGACGGGGAGTGCCTGGGAGGCGACTCGCGCGAGAATGTTGTCATCCGTTTCTAATTAAACCTCATAAAGCGCTCAACTCGCTGCCTCCATCTAGAGCCGCACGTCCGTTGACTGGACGCATTCAGTTCTTTCCGGATCAAGCGCCTATTTAGGAGAAATCTCCGGATCAGCTCGCATTTGATGGATTTGTCAGAGAGCAACAATCTAATCTTTCAAGCTGGGCAATGATCAACTGGAAGTTGTGGTCCAGGCACGCTCGATACTGCGGTCTTCTCGAAATCGAGCGTTGGATTTGGTCGAGTGTGCAAACGAGACATTGAGAGCGGGAAAGAGACTCTGATAGATCAAAACTAGGCTACATCGATCTCGTCGAGTGCGCAGAATTTTCCTCGGAAGTCGATGATAGTAAATCCAACCTTTCTCAAGCTAGATTATTCGATCGTTCCATGGGGTGATTTGAGAGGGTTTTGTTGAAAAACGTTGTTTCGAAGGATAACGAGCTCAACCATACAAGGGATTTAATTAATTGAAAACTCATGATGATGACACTGCTGTCATTGTTCCCACTCTATTCCTCTCTTCATGATCGAGGCCATTCGCATTGGAGGCCTCTCATCCCCAAACTTATCGAAGTATAAGCTGTATCCATCCTCTATTTGCTCTGACATCACTTTTAACTTTTCTCTACAGGGCGGTCGTATCACTTTATATGTTCTTCTTGTACTACTTGGATTTGATTGTAATGGCTGGGATGGCGATCGTATTCTACACCGTTGGTCCGATTTGGCACCTCCTTGGCAAACCGTGGCAAGACGTCAACGATTTCCTCTATGATCTGCATGAAAGATTCGTCGTCTTCTGTTCTTGCACGATTACGAGAGTTCGAGTAAGTATCCAGTTGACCCTCAGCCTCATCCAGGGTTTCTCCGGAAGAAAGCTGGACGGCAGAAGAGTGCACATGTTACAGCCTAAGCATTCCCGAGTCACAGCTCCCATTCGTTCGGTGCAATAACCTCCGAGCAAATTGAGACAAGTCTTGTTTGGATGAATGTCGATGCCCTTGGCCGTACGAATTCAATTTCTGAATGTATTCAACTGAACATGGCCTAAAGTCAGAGGCAAACTCTTTCACAGTTGCATTACTACGGTGACTTCGACAAAATAACGTGGAAAAAGGAGAGCGTGCTCGTGATTTCCAATCATCAGGTGGAAGGTAAGCTCGAATCAACGTTTTTTCGATTGGTCAGGATTTTTCCACGTTAAACCCGTGCTGAGATGGCCGGATCGGAAGATGTGTTGATGATCTTGATGTGAAAAATCTGATTCTCGATTCCACAGCCGACTATTTCGCCATGGCCGCCGCGCTGGAAAAAACGGGATGTCTGCCTCGATTGCGGCACGTCATGAAGGAATCGCTCGTATGGCTTCCCTTCGTCGGTGGTTTCCTCATTACTCACGGCTCCTTTTTCATCAATCGATCCAGACTGAATTGGAACAGATTCGACAATAATGCGAGGCGGCTCGCACAGGCCGTAACACCCGTGAGTCGACCAGAAGCGTTTTGAAATAAGATATCTGAAGTTTCTCGACGATTCCGGTGTCTCGAATCGCGCTTGCTGGAATTCGAGGCGCGTCCGTTGGAGAAATGTCGAGAGAGAGACTTAAAACTGGAATGATGAAATTTCAGACATCTGTGCTCATTTATCCGGAAGGAACTACTTGGAATAACGGCCTCGAAGTTGAGGGCATCTATGAGAGGTCCGACGCCCTCGCGAGGTCCTGCGATCGAGAACCGTTTAAGCACGTCATGTTTCCGAAGCATAAAGGTTTCTATCGGCTCCTATCGCAACTCCGTGATCGATTGGATGCCGTTTATGACGTAACGATCGCTTATTCGTCGACTCGTGGGCCGGAAGGTCGGAGACCATCGCCAGGCATGGCTGGTAAGCTGTGACAAAGATGAAACAACTCGAAAGGGCCGTTCGTTAGACACATCAGGACCGTTCGTGATATCTTTTCTTTATTCTTTCTAGCATTCCTGACTGGGGGTTGTTCCGATGTGCACACTCACATCAAGCGGATCGATATCAAAGATGTTCCTACCGGAGAGACAGATGTTCGGGATTTCCTCATCGAGCGTTTCGCCGAGAAGAATGAACTGATGGACGCTTTTTTCAAAACGGGTCGTTTCCCGATGCCGAGTTTCATAGGTCCCAGTCAAGACTTGTATCACAATCTGCAAAGCGCGGCAGTGTTTATCGGGTCCATATTCCTTGGAGTGTCGAGTCCTGGTTTGAAGATCCTGCCCTGGTTCCTTGGGTTTCCCCTGCTGGCAGGATACGCCTGCGTCATTCACGAAATCTATTTTGCATAGTTTCATCGGTCGTTTGCGCACTCGAAACATCTTTATTTTCCGAAAAACGAGTGGTGCCGCAAGAGAAAAACTTGTCTAAAGTAGTAAGGTGAGGAGTAAGAAGAGTAGACGACTACCTTTTCCGCCAACGATCTCCCCGCATAGGTAATTGACAGCAACTAGTGATCGTGCATTGTAATTTCAATAGAATACGCCCTGTTATTGTACTTAGAGGAGGAGGCCATCGTTCTCGATCCGGAATAAGTGACGGAGAGGAGGAGAAGCTTCAACGGATCCAGGGTAAATGATTATTGATCGATCGAGGACGAGTGTTGTCGAATTATCGACAAAACTTTCCAAAGAAGCCTTGTAAAATGTCCATCTAATCAGTGAGATGACTACGACTCCCGTAAAGAATGATGATGCATGAGATTGGCACAGAAATCGCATAGACATATAGGTCACCGGACAAGACTTGAAAGTTCAAGATATTGCGAGGAAACTTGAGAAAGCCAAGCTAGCAGTGAGTCAAAAACAGAGAGAGACAGACACGCTTAAGGTCCGATAAACAGGAGGATTTCAATAAATTATAAGGAGTCAGGAAAAGCTCGACTATGCATCTTCACATGAAGCCCTCTCTTCTGAGGACTCACATAAGGAAGGAAGAGCACGTGAGTGTGTCTCTCCTTATCGAAGCATTCGTCATGAGCGGAAAGCGGAACGTGCTTGAAGCATTCTTAGAGCTTGGATTCCAACCTTAGCGATCAGAAACTCATCTGAGCAATCATCGAATAAACGCGCCAAGTGGGTGCACAATGAGTGACCTCAGAAAAATTTCGAACAGGGTGAATATTCCGCCATTCGAGCGACCTCACCTCGCAGACCCAAGTTGATAATACTTGAACGCTTATTCACATATTTAGACGATGGATCCATCATTCTGTTCCTGGGAACGGATTTTCCAGCTTCCAGAAGTCATGGGTGCGCGGGTAGCTTGCAGCTGCAAGCGAGACCCATTCCTCAGCTTAGCAATGTGCCTTCTTACTTCTAAAAATTCACTCGAGGTCGAAATGTTGAATACCTACTTTATGCTAAATCAATCCTGTCGCCATTCTTGCTGCAAGTTAGTTCGATTTCGTATAAGGGGAGGGGGGATTCTTCATCCTGGAGTGCAGGCGTGACGTTCGGGCAAACTTCACTCAATAATTGTTGCGCGTACATATAAAAAGACACGTGAGCCTTCATCGTTGATCATCGCTCATGTAGTTCAAAGATAGTCTTACGTTTCCCTTTTCAGTCGACTCGAAACCTTGACGTTAGAGCGCTCTCGAATTCCCGGATAGGTTGAGTGAAATGATCCGAGTACGCTGTTCAGCTGACAGCCCAAAATATCACCGCGACCTGTCAGACTCGGAGCAGTAGCTTCTGAGGTCATCGGAGTGGATCTAACGGTCGATGGAAAAGTGAAGCTTGCGTCAATCAGTTTGAATATGTCATTGCTTCTCATGAACACCCTCAAATTTAGGGGTGGCAAATTTAGGGGGGGTTATTTTTAGAAGACATAACACATTTTTCATTTCTGGTTGCCTAGGTACAAACTCGCGAACCGTGACACAAATAAGTGCGGGCAAGAAGAATTTCAAAAATAGTTCCTCTTCAACAGTGTCAAGGCAGCTCCTGGCTCTATCAAAACGCACTCTGGTCTCGTCCTCGCGAGAAAACGTGGCAGATCTCCAATTCGAATGATTCGAGTCAGGTCTGGCGTCTGCGATGAGGGAGACAGCTGGTAGATAGAGCAGAAAAATATTTTTGTTGACGGCATCCATCAGTGAAGAGTTTCATAGAGAATCGCTTTCAAGACTTTCCTGTATTTGTCGAAAGGTGGGATTGAAACACGCGACCCATTTCTTCCTTGGACTTAGACTCGCGTCAAACGCTCTCATGCTTTCAGAAGTGAACTTTTGAATCAGGAATCAAGGTCCCGAGAAAGAGTTCGATGAGTGAAGTGTAATAGATAGAATGAATGCGAGCACGGCTCGTTCGGTTCTGATTTGATTGTAGGTCTGTGAATTAGATTGCGCAATCCGAGAGGCAACGCTAAGTTTCGCAATTTTTGGAAGACCGCTCAGGAAAATCCCAATTCCACCGTCGCTCTTTCAGGGACGAATCAGTCTAAAACTTCAGGCACAATCGCCCTCTGAGCTGTTGACCTATTGCAAAGCATTCGGTGAGCGGCGCGCCGCATAACTTGTGTGGACATCGGGTGTCTGACAAACTGAGCCAGTGATTTAGAGAATCGGTGGCTCGGATCCCACGCCTGGGTTGAATTGACTGGAAAATCTCCGCACCAAGCTAATGACGTGGGTCTGAATCGTGGGAATCGTGAATCAGGGCAACACCTTGAGCCTAAGCGTACCAGGCTTAGTTCCAAGTTCCAACTTCTCTTTCTCTTTGCGATGTCCTTCTATATAGTACGAGCTTCTCTACGGGGCACAGTTTCGAAGTCTTCGTTTTCTCTGTCTGCCCCCCATTCTTCCGAAGATTTCGCTCGATCGATTATTCCATCTCATCGGTGTTCCGCTGTTCTTAACTCCTGAGAGACCGCGAAAGTAGTAAAGAAGGACAACGTGCACAGTATTTGAATGGAAAGAATCAAAATCACTCGGACAGTCATATGTCTGCCAAGGGAGGTTGTTAGCTGGGTGGGAGGTTGTTCCGCGATAACGAAAGTGGAACTTGTTAGTGAGAATTGGTTGACGACGATGGAAAAACCCGAAATGGCCATCGGAGAGAGGGAACCTAGTCCGACCAATCTGTGGTTCACTGAGAAAACCACGAACAGTCTTGTATCGTGGCTCCGCTCAGTATAGATTCGGCTGTCTCCCGGTGTACAAGTGCGTCTCGAAGGCGATCTGTAAGGCGTTCTTTCGCCTGCGGTCAGATCTCATCGACAGGAGCAAACCGGTTCTTTCACCAGAGAGCTCCGCAGCAGCGATCATCGGGACGTGCGAGTTGAAGTGATCTGTGTTTCTGCTTGTTCTTCACTCGGTTCCTGCTTGTTTGCGCTATCAGACATCCATTCAAGGTGAACCAGAGAAGCTTCCGTGTCCGCAAAATGCAAGATCAATTACGACTATAGCCTCCTCTGTCAAACTTCTGTTCGATGCCAATCTCCCAAACTGAACAACGCAGAAGCTGACGCAAAGTCACATGCGGAGTTGGATGTCTGGTGACAAAGCCGTTATTCCAGGTTCGGATGATGCGAGTCCTCTGTTTGGTTGTGTCGAGCCTGACCGTAGTTCTCCCAACCTTGCTGCAGGGAGTCGTGGCCGAGCAGAGCGATGTCAGCTCTGTGAAAGATATATTCTGTGTAGAAAGGCTTCATGATCATCTCTTCAGACCGGTCGCCCTTGAAATCATCGACGAGGACGTTCTCATCGGCGAACACAGAGGTGAATTCGTATGTTCCGATAGCGAAGATTGAGAATCATACACGAGAACGATGCGAGAGCAACGAAAACAGCGTTTCATGTCGCGTTCACCATGCCGTCCAGTCTTTAATTTGTGAAATGACGTCCATACATCTTACTTAGGGAGGATTCTGAGAGTAAATCTTGATAGCGGAGCCGTCTCAGACGTGGTTGATCTCTCGGGCCGTTTGCTCACTTCAAAATCATGGATGGACCACCGGGGACTGCTCTCCCTTCTCGTTGTGGAGACGTGAGTAGAAGCATTGCTGTTTAAAAACAGAGACTCTAGAATCTCTGCGATTGTCTTCATTCATTGCACAAAGTCAGCGCGGTGGTGTGAACAAGTTCAGAAACGAAGGTGGAACGGCTCGAGAGTGGAGCAGTTCCAAACCAGCCTTGCCTTCTATTCGCGCTGTAAACGAAAACTCTAACGATGCCCTTTTTGCCAAAGCAATGAATCGGAGAAGCCAAGACGTACTCTATTACTCGCTTCGAGCAGGACCAGTCCCGACCCAGATGCGAACCACGACACAGTTATCACGGCCATTCCTTTCGACGAAAATGTACGTTCTTCTCCAACATCTATGGGATCTATCAGCAGAAGTCTCGCTGGTCTGAACTTCTGAGCTCCAGCAACTCTGAACGAATTAATCACCGATCGCGCAGAGTTTCAAGGAACGTTTCTGTTCAGGGTAAACTGGATGAGCAGAATGAATACGAATTGACACGAGTCAGTCAGCCGAGTGATCGCTACAACGGCGGTCAGCTCCTCGTTGAATTGGACAAGGGCTTCCTCTACCTGACGACCGGAGACGGTGCAATGAAATATCAACAATCAAAAAGGTTCGATCCTGCTCAGAGGCAATGTCTCGTTTAGGGATATGCGATGAAAAGCTTGGATGAGTGCTCGGAAAGATTCGGTGGTGCGAGGGAACCGCGACATCCTATCGACGTCTCCGCTTTCTTCAAACAAGAATTCTTATGACCTCGATTCAGAATTCAACAGAAAATAAGTTCAATTGTGAATATTCCTCATTCCCAGATTTGACATGACATCTACGAACGGTAAAATCCTCCGAATGAAGATCACACTACCCTTGTCCACGGAACCTGAGTGCCAGATATCTCTTCGTGACCGAATTATTTTCGCAAGCGGCTTCAGGAACCCTTGGCGGTGCGCTCTCGATACGAGAGAGGTGTCAAAAGGTCGAGGCTCATTTGCTTATTGGCATCCGGTGTGGCGACAGTATCCTCCCTGAGAAGATTGGCTGAGCTTGGCTTCGATGCCGAACAGCTCTGACAGGATGTTTTCTGTTCTCCATAGGGAAAACACAATTCTTCTGCGGCGACACTGCTATCGATCCCCATCCAGAGGAAGAAATTTTCTTAGTTCACCAAGGGAAACGATATGGATTCCTCGCCGCAGGTAGGGTTCGTTCATCGTCATGATTGTTCTCTGCTTCGTAATGTCTTGGAATGGAAATGAGGGTCCTTTCGGAGGTATCACTTGGCTCGCTCGTCTCAAAAACGCATTTTCGCGGAGCAAAACAAAGCCACAGTGCGTTTCTCTCGGAGCCCGCTAGATGCGTTCGTTTTGAAATTTCCAGATTCAAACGCAGACGATGAACAAGCCATCTACAAATACTCTCTTGAAACTGGAGCAGCTGTCGTAGGAGGACGGGTGTACAAAGGCAGTGGTTTGCCATCTTTGAATGATACTTTCGTGTTCGGAGATTACGTCAGCGTGAGTTTCGAAAAAATAACCGCTCGTTACAAGATCAGCAGTCCACCCAGCCCAGTGATGAATTTGCCCTTTCTCCAAACTCCAGGGGAAAATTTTCACTCTCTCGGAGACCCCTGCCGGTGTCTGGAAAGTGAAAGACCTCGGGGTGACCAATTACTGCTCGACTTCAATACCGGCTAAATTGCACATTGTAGCCTTCGCTGATAATCATTCTGGTGAGTAAACTGGTATAATATCGATTCTGAGAGTATATGTATTACGTCAAGCGGTTTTTGCTTATTGAATTGTTTTCTTAGTCGAGCTATTGCATCATTCCCATGATAAGCTGAGAGCACCCTGAAGCTACGTTCAATTCTTTCCAGGCGAGCTTCTTATTCTGGCTGATGACGCGACTCAAGACGGATCTCAGAGAGGCATGATTGTGAAACTCAGACAAGTCTCAAGCTCTCCGAAACTTTTTGCGAGCTACGGGAACTTCATAGCTCTCGTCTGTGTATTCTTTTTCGTGAATCATGCGATGTGAAGAATTGATGGATGAGGCGAGCTGGAAGAAGTCAGTCGAACGGAAAACTCTGGCGATCTGTTAGAAACCGCCGACCTCGTGAAACAGGACAATCCAGTTCAAAAATTATGAACTCCAAGAGAGATCTCGATTCAGCGATGCAAACTTTTTATATTCCTCCGAATCCGTGGTCTGTGACACTCACTCCTCATCTCAATATGATTGGATATACTTCCAAAAAGTCTTCCTCCGCCGGGGCGATGGTTTGATTCCGATCGGAAGTTAAGAATAAACTCAATTATGGACAAACCGAATGATTCCAAGTTTCATTTACCGGCCCGTGTCAACATGCATAAGTACGCTAGCATGTATTGCACAACTGGCGCGATGTTATCTCCAGTTTTTCAGGCAAAGCTATCAGAAAAAGTTCTTTTATAAGAATTTTTTATAAGAACGATTTTATAATGCAGCGAAATTTGATCGAAAAACTCCGAACTCCGTAGAAATTCGTTGCAAAGTTTTCCTCACGTCGATCAAATCCGAATTTATCGTAACGAATGCCGGAATTCCGTCAGTTTACGGCCAGTCGTGGAGCGCTCCTCGGACACAACTGGAAAATGTGGCGCAGTTTCCACCGATACCAACATCCTTCCAAAAGCGACACATTTGCGTCGACTCGGGACGGAATAAAACACATATTCTTGTCATTTTCCGCAATCTTCGAGGGGATAGCCGAATCGTAACCGCAGAGTGTCTCCTCTCCGTCGGAGCACTACAGGAATTGTATAATGGATTGAGCCGTGTACATACCCTCTGCCGGAGAGAGCAGGAATAGTATTGTTGTAGATTGAGCCACGTTTGAGGGCGATAAATGGCCTCACATATCGTCGAATAAGCGACGAAGTTGAACTGGACTGTAACCCCGATGCAGTTGGAGACGTTTTTGCGTGGAAAAAAAACTGTTGCAGGTATCCCATGCCATAGCGACCTTCATGAATCGGTGGGTATCAACAAGGCCTCTGTGGTGGATGTCGAGAACGCATACCGTCGAGAACTCTTTTCGCCCCTAAAACCTGTTTTTCCACCGAAAGAAACGAGTCTGACGGGGGTGCTACCGATCTAATCAAGTGGTGGTGCTCCCTGGCGGTACAGGACCCGCGGTTTCTACACTCTCAAGGACTCCATCGGATGAAACCCTCACTAGTTAGTTCCTTATCCTGAGGTTTCTCGAGAGAAGCTGAGCGGAGCTGGCGTGAAATATCAGTGATTGATTCAGATCGAACACGGAGACCCTCTCCACGAGTGAAGGCAAACAGCAGGGGAAAGTGCTCTGAAATAAGGTAGGGTAAAACCACCAGTTATGGGCCACGCACCAGTTTTGGGCCACTCACCGGTTATGGGCCACCCCAACCAGTTATGGGCAACCCCTTCACCAGTTTTGGGCCACTCACCAGTTATGGGCCACCCTGTAGATACAGTTGCGAACGAAAATTTCCGGACATAGCTCGATCTTGTTGCCGTAACTTCATGGTGTTTGTAGCTTTAAGCTAATGTTTGATCTTGTGTTCCTCTTCCGCAACAGCACGCTCACGAGCAACGTCTCATTTCCATCATCATCACATCACATTGAGACGACAACGACGAAGTCAAGCTGTGTCCAGAAACTATCGTACGCTACAGTATGTGCTACTCTTCGAGCACTAACTGGTCCTCACTCAGACAACTATCATTCTCGATTGAAACCTATCTCCGACAGAGACAACTAGGGACCGACAGTTTCTTCTCGCTTACTAGCTCGTTACCGAACTCGTTAACTTCCCTTCCTCTGCCGACTGTCCTCAGAAACTTCGTCATATCTACTCTATTCATGCGGAGTGGAAGAACAGCAGACACATTGTTGATAGATGGTCGAACAATCCATGCGCACATGAAACATTGAAATGTGAGCCAAGACTCGCAGTGACGAGAGCTTGTGCCGAGCAAGAATCGACTCCTAGTGAGCTGATCAGCTGACTGAGCTGAGTCGATTAGGCTTTCTCTCTCGGAGCTATTCCGAGAACCCCGCACCCCCACATGTTTTTCTCCTCCGCAAGGGAGATGCTTGCTACGCATTTCTGCGGATGTTTGAACGTCTGCCGCATGAAGTGTTCGACGATGGATCAATCATGAGTTAGCCTCTGAGTCTGCTTCTTTTTGCTCCGCTCGGATGTAGAGATGACGAATATTCAGAGTAGAGGTAGGATCGGAAGTGAAACTGTCTTCGCGAGATAAAACTGTCCATTCCTCCCATCAGAGAACAGTAACTGTCCGAGTGAGGACCCGTAACTGTTCGTAGAATGGCACAGATCCACGGGGTGGTCCATAACTGGTAAAGGGGTGGCCCATAACTGGTTGGGGTGGCCCATAACTGGTGAGTGGCTCAAAACTGGTGAGTGGCCCATAACTGGTGGTTTTACCCTACCTACTTCGGAATTTGATACCGAAGGCAGCAGTCCATGGGCGCTCGCATGATCTAAACTGAGCTTAAACAGAGCCTCAATTTCATTCCAGTCGACTTATTCTGCCCCGGAGTGTTCGGATCAAATGTTTCGATACGATTCTTCGCTTGAGTCATCTCAGGTGGCCCTCGAGCCCAGAACTTACTTCATTGTATTCGTGGCGATGGGATGTATTCTGCATGCGACTGTAACACGGGCACTGCCCACCACAGGCACGTCAGCGAGTAATACTATACGAGCAGCAATAAATTCTCGTCATGTTCAAAAAATATCGGGGACCTCCGTCCAACTACTCGTAGCCCGATGAACCCGTGAATTCACAGCATCTTTTTCACAAATCGTTTCACAAATATTTCTATCCCGCATGAGGGCACCACTCCCGATTTTCCTGTTCATCTGTGCATTGTCATCCAAGAAGCGGAAGTCGTTCTCAGGTAACCTCCATTTTTGTTATATCGTTATACCAGGTTGAGTGTGGATCGAATGCTGTAAATCGTAAATGATTCAGTGCACCAAAATAGGAACCGCCGAATTTCGAAAAGCGCGAATTCACGAGGAAAGCCAGGGAGCCTCTGAGGATGCAGTTGTGCTCCAATGAACTTTTGGATTTCCTGCAGTCTGGAGGTTACGGTCCCACTCGAGGCCTGAATGGGGGAGAGGTTTGGCGGTGCGACTCCGATCGGCCTGAACTGTGATTGGAAAGGAATCAATTGCCATTTCCTCAACGGACGCTTGTTAACTCCGGTCTTCTTTGCTATCCACGAGTGGAAAGATTGCATAACGTTGATCTCACCACCCGTCGCCTTCCGACTAGTAGCATTTCAAACATGTGTTTTCAGCGAGTGTATGATCATATCAGCTTTAGATGATACTAAACACCTTTCAGTCAGGGATCCACGATTCCTTGAACTTTACGCGAGCGACCCCAGTGGAAAAGTCTTCATAATCCGTCGCTCTTAACCGGATCGGCAAATGCGAATCCACAATGGAGCGCAGGGATAACCCACTGCGTTTCATTGTAAGTGGTTGCGCGAAGTAAGATTGATTACAGTTCACTGCGGAAAGCCACGTGAAGGTATTTTTAGAGTACAGCGTTGAAGGGATTCTAGCTTCCTCGGACGACGAAAGATTCGAAAAAGTTTCTGCGAGAGATGGAATGGCGTCACTCGTTCAGCTATCGCTCTATAGACCAACTTGTCCAGAATTCTCAACGATGCACGGAACGAGGACAAGCCACGCGTTAGAGAAGATTTCGGGGTCGAAGTTTCACTATTTGAGACTTCTCCAATGAAAAAGACAGAGAGTACGAAGCACCCCGACTGAGTCGAGTAGAGAACCCAACCTGAAGACGCACATTTTTCACTCAGGAGCTGACATCCTCCCACTCCGGATGGGCGCGATTTCTAGCATAAATCTTCATACTGAAATCGTCTCGGACGTGGTCGATCTTCCGTGCTGAATGTGGACTTCACATTCATGGATGGACCACGGGGGACTCCTCTCTCTTCTTGTTGTGCCAACGTGAGCGGAACCGTTGCGTTCATTAATCACAATCAGAGACGCTCTTTTAGTTAGTGAATTAGGCCAACACCAAAGTTTTGGAGGCAGAAAAGGGGAGGAAAACGCTGGACATCGGGAAAACTAGAGCTCGGCCTATAGGGAGGGAATGCAGGTGGACGATTTCCTCTCTGGATCGGGAGTCGATTCATCTAGCGTCACGGTCGGTCATCTCTGCTCGCATCCGCTCAGGTTAAGACTCGCTGAGAATCTTCACACTATCATATTTCGAAATGTCATTGGTCACGTTCGTCGGCCTTCCGCGAAATTCTTCTTGTCCCAGGTTTTTGCCCCTCAATTTTTCTCAGATTCTGTTGATTCTGGCGCAGGACATGCGCAACACTTCACTTGAATCTAAACATTTTTTTTTAAATTGGGTAGCAGAAACTCCTCCCCTGAAGGAAATCTATTCGCTCAAGTGGGAACTGAAGCTTAGGAGGCGGTCCTCCAGTAACAGTTTTGATTTCCGCTCTGATGTGAGAGCTCCTGTTTTCGAGGTTTCAGCTTCCGAAAATCACCTTCCGTGCAATGCAAGGTTCCCCCAAGCAAGAAGAGTGCCTATCAAGATGGAAACCACGACGCTATGATCTCTCTAACGATGGTGGCTCAGAATCCAGAGACGAGCAGCTCTCTCGCAAAGAAAATATAAAATAGAGCTCCAATTGATGAGCTGTGTTGATCTGATTCCCCACCAGCACCAAGGCGTATAAACGAAACGGCAAACGAAATTCGGGACGGAGAATGTGGACTCAAGCCAGAAAGCGATGGCATTGGGTATCAGACACGAATTGGCTTCGTGAAGAGCACAATTAAAAGTAGCTTGATTGCCTTCCTTTTCTGCAGAGTTCAGGAGAGGTTCGCAGTAAGCAGTTGAATAGCGAAAGCTGGCGTAAGAGAAAGAATACGAATTGGGCCGAGTCAGTCAACCGGATGATCGCTACAATAGTGGTCAGTTTCGTGCTCGATTGGATGAAGGCTTTCCCTGACTAACGAAGGGCAACGAAGCAATGGACTCCCAGCGATCTATAAGGTTCAATTCTGGACGATGGTGCCGGACAGGAAATAGCTAAATCAGACAGCATCGATGAAGCGAGCCTCAAGAATAGGCACTGACATCCGATCGGGATGGAGATGCGAAGTCGGCATCATCTAAAGACGTCCAAGTCATCCAAATGTTGGGGAAAAGTTGGCTTGGGGATATCGTTTCACCTTTCTTGAGTTTGGGGGCGGAGTTCTGCCGAATGTCTTGACGTTCTGTTTAGAGTCTAAAGAGCGGTGGCCAACCCGGGGGCCGTAGCGAAGTTCCGGGTGTCCGTGAGCCAATCGTGTCCAACATGAATTTTATGGAAGTTTCCCATTGTAAACCGCGGCCCGCGCTTTTGAAGGGTCGTCAACCTTCAAAATGGTTTATTCGTCGCTCTCTGTCGCCGCTGATTCTCCGGGCGGATTTTTCGGAACGAGCCTCGAACATTGCGAATTCGCATCACAGGGCAATTTGCGTCGCGTCGCAATTCCAGCTGTACAGAATCGGGGAAAATTGACGGAGATGGAAATCCAAGTTGAACGGGAATAAAACTGAGACTTGGCCTTGAAATTTACCCAGCCATAGCGGAGATCTCATTTTTCGTCTGGTCAGTTAACGGACTGATCAAAACTGGATCGTTGTCGGACGGCTCGGAAAGGTGATGCGTGGTTTTCGAGGTTTTCAGATTCCTTATCTTCGGCATATTCCTCTTATCCGCAAACTAATGTGTGTTCATCTGGTACTTTGTACAATGTGATCGTCTCTTCACTCTTTTTTTCGAGGGTTAAGCCTGGAAAAGCGCGAGAAAAATGCAGGGGGTCCGCGAGGATTTGAGCCTGCGACAAGCGGAGGAAAAAAGGGTGGCCACCGCTGGTTTAGACCGATGAAAAAGCGGAGTTTCTCAACCGGTCTGTACGCCACGTTCAGGTCTGCTTGCGGATGTGGATGTGGTAGCACACCACATCACATGCCATGTTGACTCGTGAAACCACACTCCCGAGCGACTCGCCGTTGGTTCGAGCTTCGCCCTCTAGCACCAGAAGGCCAACTTCTTCAGAGATGGTTCACCATGTTTTCCACTTCGCAGAGCGGAAATCGAAGAAGTTCTGATACCAGAACCTCAGGCCTCCCGGTACCAGAGGCCATCTGAGACCAAAGGACCCCCGGTACCTAACCCCTGCAAGACAGGCCGCGAACGCCTCTAACAAAAGGCCGGGGCGAAGGACGAGAAAAAAACTACGGTTATTCACCGTTCGGTGTACGGACTCCGTACATCGAGCTACTTGACCTTTTCCCTCGATATTCTGAGACCATCATAAAACTTATGATTGAAATGTGTTTCTTTTTCTGTCTGTGATATAAGTTTATCTAAGTTAGCGAGGTCTCGATTTGGGATGATTAGATAAGTCATCCCAAATCGATGCACTCCTAATGTACCGTGCCCTCGTGAGCAAAGTCAAATCATTGTATCGAGCCGAAAAGGCCTTAAAATACCACAGAATCGCATGTTCCTCGGCAGAATTCAGATTCGCTCGCTACCCAGCCTCCAGACAAATCGCCAAGACGGCGGCTTGCCAGCGCGAGGCAGGATTTGGCGGAGCCAGGAAACAGCTCTAGCACAAAAGGATCTCTTACCCCTTCGGATCGACAATTTCCGAATATGCCAATGCTCTTTGTGTACTCGGTATGCGACCTGATGGGCTGTGATTCTTTACGAGCCGTAGGCATGTGTTATCAATGCTGGAGTTCCAGATCAAAGTCTAGATCTTCCAGCGATATTTCAATCGAGTCTGTTGGGGAACAAGAGAAGATTCCGCCAACGAGATCCCGCATGCATCTCGCTTCGAACGAAGTGCAATGCAATCGTAGAAGACGCGGATCCACAAAGCGATATCGACGAGCGATCCGCTATTCGAGAGCCCGTATTCCAAAGCTGCAGAATCAGTTTCCTAGTTTTTGGAATAGAATATCTGGACAATTCATTCTCCCTACTTTTCTACGAGAAGCTTTACAGTTCAATAGTAGAGCTCAGAAGTTTAGTCACTGTCCATCAATCATCTCCCATCAATCCATGCATCAAAGGTCGACCACATCGAGGATGATAGCTCAAGGTGGATGAGGTGGATAAATGGATATGGATCAATGGATAAATATGGCTCGAAGAGCTCAAATATGAGTAAATGACGCCGAATAATAATATTCGGCGTCATTTATCCATATTTCGATCGCATCCGTTTTGCATGCATTTTTAAGATTGGGGGATTCGCACCACCAATTTGAGTGAGAAGCAAAATTCTGAGACAAGCAATGAGACTCCGTGACGGGAACTTCAACTTGGGTGTCTCCATTTTTGGATGTACGGGTTGAGTCAAGGTCGACGTCCGGATTTGCGAGCGCTCTTATTCCCGTCAAGAAAGACCGACAGACTCGGTATCGAAACCACCTTACGGCCAGATTCTTGGAGTTTTTCCGAGGGAATTCCCTCCTTTTTCTGAGGGAGAGACCTCAGGAACAACAACAGCAACAGGAACGGCGCGGCGGAGGATTCATTTGAATAATCGACGGGCTCCGATCGCAAACAACACGAGACAATCAAAACGTTCAAAATATTCTGAAATAAAACAAACATTCGAATCTGGACATGAATAAGGGCATCTCGATACAGAAACAATCTTGGCTGGGTGAAATATTCAATGAACGAGTACAGCCAATGTTATTCCGTATGGACGCCTTCGTTCATTCAAAGCAGTATTCAAGCACTGTTTCCTCCTCGAAATTTTCTCGAGAAAACTCCAAGACCTAAGCTACAAGATGGGGCCCAGTTCCTCGGGACTCTCGGAGGGAAATAAGAGCGCTCTCGAACAAGGGCTTCGAACCTGAATTTCCCTACATTCGCCTCAGTCTCATCTAATTTCGTATCAGAGAAGTTTCATGGATGGACGGGCATGGAAACCATGACTAGATGGCATCCAAGGAACCTTCACACCTCGGGCATTCTGCGCCAGGGTTGGAGCAATCCTGAAATCCAAGTTCGTGACAATTCTTTGGAGAAATGAGAATACCCTTGGATCGGTATTTCGAGAATCAAAACCAAGAAGTTTTGGGAGAGGGGATCGACAATCTGCTGGAGCATTTTGGGAGGAGGTCTTGACAAGCGAAAGTCCTTATATTGTGGGATAAAGGAACGTTGATTCGGGTACTGATTGGTGGGGGGAAAACGGCGCGTGATTTCCCTAATATCTCCTACTTAGAACGTTCGAAGATGGAAAGATGGTTTTCGAGGAAGGGGCGACGCCTTTTTCGTCTGGCCACGTGGTTGTAGATCACTTCAGCCACGCCGCGTCGTCAAAATCAACGGAACCGTGTCTCTAAGTCTACGTTACGCTGGTCTCCATCCCTCATCACTTGTCGCGGGATGCTAACCTGGTTTATTTTTAAAAGTCTTTCCGAGCAACAGTCATGCTTGCCGCGTTACGGATTCAGCCCCTGTGCCTCAAAAACCACGGCGGCCTGTGATCAGAACGAGGGTTTTTCTTTCGTTCCGAGATCTGCTTTCCCCCACAAACTTTCTAAACACATTCCCTTTGAATAAGATTCACTTGAGGACATTCAAAGTGAAGGTTCCTGAGGACATCCGTTCCTGGAGTGAAATTCGTGAATATTTTCGTCACGCAGGAATCCGCGAGCATCTTTTCGTTTCTAAGCGGCGCCATGGCACGGCGAGCGCTAGACGCGACGGAAACTCTCAGAATTCGAATAGTTTTGAAACGTTCAGTGTTCAAAACGGTAGCAGATGCTTGCCTGCCAGCCAGCTAGCTCGGTGGAGTTTCCCTTGTTCCGGGTGGTGAGGAAACGCTTTTCACAGCTCGCAGAATGCGATGTATTTCCGCAATGGCAAGCCACCAGTCAGTCTGCAAGCGACAAAAGCCGTTTCTGCAAAGTCGACTCAGTCCGTCGCTTTCAAAGCTTTCAGCGCAAAAAAAATAACGGGGAAGGGAAAGTAAATAACGCGCGTAAAACCGAATATGATGATGATTCTCGCAGCGTGCGTCGTTCGGTTTGGTCCTCAGGCGGAAGCATTGCACCTACAGCGAGAGTGGCTGCAGCTTGGCTTCAGCAGGCTTCGAGGGAAAAACTTTTCGAATTGAGCAAGCCAACACTAAAAATCGAGTTGTCGTACCGAGCACATAACCATTAATCACATCCTTGAGCTATTAATGAATTCATTAGATATAAATCTCGTTCAAGCGAGCGGAGTTCGGCTCTTCGTCTCAGCTTGAAAAACTGTTTGTCATATAAATCCCGAGGCATTGAAATTCGCCTCATCTTCCATGGTTCAGTGGATAGCTTGCTTCGATGTCCTCATGGAACCACATTGATTGCTAGATATCATCGTTATTCCAGATGAAAGTTTCTGCTTCGGCAATACAGGATCCTTCCAACGAGAGCGGTTGAGATGGACTCAACCAGAACTACAGATTATCAAGGACAGGAAAGTCGCTTCTATCCTTTTTTCCAGACCGATAGCGTGATGGCGTTGGCAGTTGATACCGCTCACAAACCAGACCTTCCCCTCTTTTTTCTCGGGGAACAGTGCTTCGCGCTCCTGTATTTTATTGCTTTGTATTGAGCCGTGGATTGCTTTGTTGGCCCGCTTGGTGTTCGCGTAGTCCTCGAGTCTGTAGGGAATGTCAGTGCGGCATCTCGATGACTTCTAAGTTCTCTAGGGTTTCCTCTGAGCAGCCTTGTGACGTCACTTCAATGCTTTGAGGTAATTTCGGCACTCTGACGAAGAATACCAGGAGCCACGACATCTAATTTGCTCGGATTCCATCTTTTGGAAAGTTTTTCCCCCATTCCATCACTCGCAGAAGACCCCCCATCCTCCTCAAGGAGCTCATCGACACACTTTTTTCCTAGAGAAGGGAAAGATGGGTCAGTCTCATCCCGGAGTTTCACGTAAAACGCGTAGAATTGATGTCGAACTGTTCCAGCGATCTCTCTGGTTGCTTGAGAAGATCTTTCCAGAAAGTCGGAACACGAAGGAAACCATCATATTTTTGCAGAGTTTATAAATGGGCAACCAGTCTAGCTGAAGCTGAACCTCATTCCCTCCGTCTCCCCTGAAGCGATTGACAACTAAGTGAATGAGTGAAGGCCCTTGGTTCCCAGCAGAACTCCTTTCTACTCCTCCAATATTGATAGAAACGAAAAGGCGGCGGGTTTCCGAACTAGCCGAGAAGAAGAGGAAAGGAGTAAAAGGGTTCGGAGGAGAATCATCCTCCCAGTGGTCGAATTCATCTTGATTTTCGTTCTCCTCTGGCGTGCTCCCAACGCGCTCTATTTCTTGAGGAACAAAATTGAATCCTGTCTGCATGAGCAATACGATCTGGTAGGGGATCTAAGTTATCGCACTTCTTGTTTTTCAGGAATTCTCGGACCGACTGAGCTCCGATTTCCGATTTCGGGTGACTTGGTGTTCGAGGAAACTGTGAGTTGTCGGAGCAATCGGATGAATCCTTCAACGAAATCGACGGCACAACGAATTGCATTCACTCAGAATAAGGAGAGGAAAGGAATCTCTCGTTCTAACAATGCCAAGTTTCATTCACATGTCGAGCCTCCGTTCCCTTCCGATCGCGCCAAGGGATGTCGGAGTCCGAATCCTCGCCTTGAAACGGTCGGCATGACACAAGACGGCTCCATTCTACCGTTCCACTTCGGTTTTCACGAAAATACTTCCTGAACTTGACTCGATTCATCGTCGGCCTCAACATTATATAATAATGAAATTTCGTGCTTGAGGAATTCGCCGACCACGTTGTCGTCTCGGAAGATATCTCGGCGGAACTCTCCTTCCCGAGTTTCTTGAGTTCCGTCCGCGAATTTGAGGTCTATTTCGGCCAAAGAAGTTTAGTGCTTAGAAAGAGATGCCGCAAAGTCGCTGATGTAGCTTGAGAAGTGCTCTCAAATCAAGAAATAATAACCCGAGCTCGATGGAATCAGATCTATAGTTGGCCCCGATGACATTGAAGAAGCGAATGACGACTTGGGAGACGAGTTTCTTTCAGGTCCGTGCCCACAAAGGAACACGGTTGTTGTAGCTCAGAAGAAATATCTGCGAGTCCGACAGACCGAAGCGGTTGTAACTCAATCCTCAACATGGGTTTCCGTGAGAGGATTCTCGATAACCTCTCTGTCTTCCCGTCTCGTATAGGACATTTGCCAATATTGTGCCAAAAGCAAGAAACAAGTCGAGAACCACTGACAGTCGAACGAAACTGTTGAGATTGACTGATTCGAAACCCAACATCGAAGTATCGACGCCGACATTTCAGATGTGTTTCAGCAACCAACATTCATATCTACTAACGACGATTACAAACCCTGTTCTTTCAGATTGAGGTGAACTCGAAGCTCTAACATGGGACTTGAACTTTCCGAGGGTTTCTAGCCGAAAACACCGAAAGCAGCGGAACGGAAGAGTTCTCGAGCGCTTGGATGGAAAGGTTCACTCGAACCCTCCTGTGGAATAATAGAATGAGCGCGCTTCTTTTTTTGTCTTTTTTTCCACTCCTGTTTCCCGCTCAATTCTGCTTTGTTGTGATCTGCGTGTCCTCTTCTCTTTCTGTTAGATTTTGATAGTCTTGACCCTGTTCGCTTAGACCGAAACGGACGAAGTTAATTCATCCCGAGGCGATGTGTCTCTTATAGGCCGATTGGATAACGAAGCATGCAGCGTGGTCATGCGCACTTCCAACACTTTCGGTGTCGGTCTCGAGACACCAATCGGCTTCCCTTTGAGCTCTGTTCACCGTTTCGCTTGCCGATACGTATTCGGTGGTTTCTCTCATCCAGGAATCGTTTATCGTTAAACGTTACGAGCAACGATAAAAACTATGATCGACCTTTTCCCTTTCTCCTCTCGCGCAGCAATTATAGGACATGGCCGAGTTAAAACGATGACATTGACGCGGGACTGTGTCATTCGAACGAGTTCACCACGCCAACCCTGAAAACATCGAGGATAAAACAATGGCTCTGGCTGTGACTCGATTTCCAGCTTCCGTTGAAGAAAGTTTCCACTTCTCTTTCCCCGAATCCCACCCTTGCACTGCACCGCCCATAGAGGACCGCTTCAAAACATGAGGACTCGAACATGAAGTTTTCATTCAGCGCTGACAAACTAGACAATTATGGAGACTGCGTCCGGAAACTTTTCAGGCTCGAGCATCGTCGATGTTTTTTTCTTCCCGTGAGATGGGGATCCTTGGGCTTAAAAGTCGACTCAAGAAGGGAATTAGGCCTCTTGTGTAGCCCGGGCGGCTGCAAGACAGAAGCAGCAACACTCAACCAAAGAGGAGAGGAAGTGGCAAGCAGACAGGCTCCTGCTAAGAATCAAGCTGTTATTAAGAAAACTTTGCGCAACTCCGAAGCAAGTCACGCAAACGACTACGGCCGCTGTTCCCTAGCTGAAGCGTTTCCTAAGTTCGAGCAAAACGAAACTGGAGTCCTGTCCACCGAATCGAGCGACTCGAAGCTTCTTCGAAATCGTTCAAAGATTTCTGAGAGTTTTCCTCATGAAAACGAATCCGAATCGAGATAAACTTTGGAACTGTCTTGATCACGAAGTCGACGTTATCGCGTCTTCAGATTTCGGCGATCTGATTTAAGATTGGAGCGAATCCTTGTGATCGTAGTGTGCGTATGGTGTTTATCAACGAACTACTACTTAGATCCTCAGGTACCATACGTTGGACTCTGATGATTTAGATTTTTCCGAGGACTGACTCGAGATCCGGTGAATGAAGTGCCGGCTGGGGTCGTGGTGCCAGTCGGTGTTTTCTGGGGTTTGTTTCGGTGAGACTGGAATTCCATCAGGAGCAGTTCCGTGCGTTTCAGTTTCTCATCGTGAGGAAACTCTAAATCGTCGATGAGTGAACTTGGGCCTACTTGAAATTCACGATTCATTTGGGGCTTTACTCCGCATGCATCTTCTCCATCCAACAATCTCTATGCCTTCGTTCCTCGTTCTCTCTGAGCGAAACCGCTCATTTGCGTCCTCGTCGGATGCTCGGAGAAGCAGCAGTTGTAGGATTAGAATCCCCATCCTCACCGCCCAGCACAAGGTGGAGAAGGTTCTGAACCCAATATCAACGAGTGTCTGGAACTAAAAAATGCTCCCAAAATTCACCAATATTCATCATCACGTGCCAAATCATCGTCTTCCATTCTTTTTCGACTTCAGACCGTTGGTATCGCCCGATCGTTAACGCTGACCGGTGACGGAATTTCGCTCAGAAATCAAAAGTTCCGGCGAACAGACTTTCCACGCACCCACGCAGTTCTCTCTCCGTGAACTCCTGGTGCAGCCTCCGGCTGGACCGGCGGCCAGTCAGTTTTTTTTTGACACTATACGATTCTAATATCCCTTGCTGCTTGTTCAAGTCGATTCTTTGCTGGTCCCCGTCGTTGTGGCTGGCATTCCCGGTCAGAAGATAAGCACTGCTTTTCGTTGGCGTCTGTTTATTTGCAAGCACAGCTACACGCCAGAGGACGCAAGAAGAATGCGGAGCTCTTTCCAATAACAAATAGTCTCACTCGACACTCGGTCGGCTGGTTAGTTTGCTGGCCGTCCACCGCTAAACCCAAGCTTAGGAGTGAACTGATTCATTGCGTCGATCCTCTGTTGCAGGGCCTCTTTCGTTTCGTTTCTTGTCTAGTCGTGCGTTTTACCCTTTGGACGACATCTGTGTTTGTTTTGTTTCCAAACTCGGCAGCCTTCGTGTCCACCACCGACCGGATCAACGTGTCCTGCGGGCCGCAGTTTGGACACTTCTGATCGAGGAGCAGATATTGCAAAGGAACCAGTTTCGCTCCTCAAGACAGCAATGGAATTCCAGGTTCGGCCCTTCTGTTCCACCACGGCCCGAGATCATCGCTCATCAGGATCGTTGCGAAGCGCGCGAGTCGCTCATTGGACTCATCTCGGGTACATGCTTCGAATCAACACGAAAGGTCGGTGTTCGAAGTGCGTCGAGTTCCTTCCTCGAAGAAGAAAAACAATGGATTCAAGACAGCATCACGAGGCGTCGACGAAGAGACTCACAGGGAGTTCCGAGCGAAAATGAGAAACAATGGCCGCTCATAATGACGTCCCAGAGCGGAGTATCCGTAATCTCATCGATTGCGAACGCCTAGCGTCAACCTGTGGGCATGCTAACACCCTGACAACAGTAAGTAATATGAGATGGTACACGAGATGTTATCCATTTTCACGCGTTCACGTCGTCCGGACCGAGAGGAATGCGCGGATCCCACAAAGCGCACCCTCAGGACTACACCTCCTCCTGCGCCCGTTGAATTTTTCGAGAATAGTCCTCAACCTCCTCCCTGCGATTCCACCTGCTTTGTATGAATTTTCTGCATCCAGACGAAAGCAGATGGGCGTTCTCAATCGGAGATACTCGCTCAAAATGTGCAGTGCGTAAGAGCTCGGGAAAGTCGACTTCATCTCACAGAAAAGTGCGCAGCTTTCCTCGCGATCGATTTTTTCCCAGCGTGCCACTACCTCAGACAGGGTTTCGTTGAAGAAGATCGCGCGGTCTGTTAACACTTTAGAATCCGTGAATGAGACCATTTTCAGAGAAGGCGAGTGACATCACTGGCCTGTGCGGTTGAGATAGAGGTCAGAGATACGGGAACGAGAGGAGCTCAGGAATATGCCTATTCAGTGAGAGCTGTTTGCACACAATGCGAACCCTCGCGATTGTAGACGGTGCATTCATTCCACCAACAATACAGAGGTTCCATTATTCAAAGGAAATTGAAGTCTAAATCGCCATAAAGTGACCTGTCCACAACGGAAGAGGTCTCGTGGCAGTCAATTGAGTTTCAAGTTTTTCGAGCAGACCGATGCAGAATGATTGTGGTGGAACTGGGAAAGTTAGAAAACTCAAAAACCTTCTCGGAATCTGATACATCGGGCCGACATTTCCGTCTGACCTTCATCCTAACAACCTCCACGAATGAACGGGAAATCGACAAGACACTTTCGTTTAACGACATCACTCGACCGATATGCTCAGACGGAGATTCCGCGAGGTTTTAACTCTTTCGGTTCTGTCTCGACCTCAAAACCAGAATCGGAATGTTTTGAGTTGAAATCAGATGTCGTCGCGACGAACTGCTTGCTTCCATCGGAATTTTACAGCATAGGTACGTAGGTTGATGAGCCAAACGACAATGTTCTCTACGGATGCGGCATTCACTCAAACGGAGGACGAACAAATGGTCGCGTCTTTCAGCTGCTTACTGTTGCAAGATGGCTTACGAGCAGCCTGGACGACCAGACGACACGACTTTTACTCATAGGCCACTCATTCGTCTGGGGACTCCAATATGTTGTTCCACTTGGGCAGATTCCGCGCCAGCCCATCCCGATTTGGGACAGCTGCCTTTGTGTTTGCTGGCTTATGCCGCCGTCGCTGGAAGAGTCTCAACGAAGGAGGCAGAAGGAATAGCGAGATGAAAGAGGAACAGACGCTCCACCAGACCACGTTCTTCCACTGAAATGTCCGCAACTCCCCAACTTACGAGAGGAGGCCGAAAATACCGAATGAAGAAGGGGGAAGGTCTAACCGTTCAAAAGTTGTGTGCGACAACGAGCTAGCACACAATGACGCGCGTTTGGTCGAAATAAATAATAACAGAAACACTCTGACAAAGGAGGGACTATCTCGATTCCTTCCATGGTAGTCGAGATGGACTTGTTTTTGAAGAATAGCTGGGATTTCGCCTTCGATCTTTGAGGATTCCGTGTCTCCAGAGGAACTCCTGGCTTATGACGTGACAAGCGGACTGTTTTCGTCTTTGAGCGAAGAGCTGGATTTTCATCTCAAGAATTTGCGGGAAACAAATGCAACGTCTCGAGTACCGAAGGAATTTTTCTTAGAGACATCGTAACTGAAGGGCAAGAAACGCGACTTTTACGCAGATGCACGTCGTAGAAGACGTGGAGCACAAAAAATTATCGCCGCGCTAGGAACGCGAGAAAATTGGGGAAAATAGATCGCTGACGACGAAGTAAGAAGATGAATCCGGCATGCAAGCAGTTGAAACTCGACACGGTTATTTGTTCTCGATGTAATACGAAACTCTGCTTAAGTTGGCGTTGCCGAATGTGACGGCAAGGCCAACTTTCATTACGGCTCAAGGGTTTATCGAGTCAACAAACAACGGTCCCTCCATCCTTCTCTGCTGCCCTTGCTGTCACTATCTATGCCACTCTCGGTACACAGTAGCACCCTATCGTATTCTCGCTCTTAGTCGGGCATCAGCTCAGCTTGGGTTTTTATCGTGCTGTTGTGGATGTGGTTTCTCACCTTTCCGACCATTTCCTGCTTCTTGACCGTCTTTTTTTTGCGGTGCTCACCTTCTCTCTTCTCAATAGGCCAGGGGAAGAAGTTTCCCTCGATCACGGTTCAATAATCTGTGACCTCCAACTAATCTTGTCATACAAAACAACTTGCCATTAGTTCGCTCCGAACTGTCGAAACATCAGGCAGCAGCTGTCGCTTGGGAGCCGGAAAGCGTCCGATGTAACAACTTCGCCAGAGGGTTACCTGCGGAGTTGGTAGCAGGAAGCAGGTTGTTGTTTCCGATAGCATTCGTGGAAGAATCGATGCTTGAGCCGCGGGCCAAGTTTGGAGTCGCCTTGACAATTTCGCTCAAATATACGCTCCCCCCCCCCCAGTTTGGATCGCAGCCAAATCTCTTTGTGGAAAAAAACTCTCGACGCTCTCTTATACGAGTCAGATTTGTTGTTGCGGTCTGGAAAATTCTCAAATGGGCTCACACTCGATCAGCGGTTGACGTTCGTCACTCTCATTAGAGAAACAGCGGCGGCGAGCAACGAACTCATTTCAATTTCGTTGTGCTAACAGTTCGCGTCATGAAAGGCGTTCCGAAGAAAAATTTCCGGTTCTCGCAATCCTTTGTGCAGGATTTGCGCTAACCTCCGAGAGCGGAACATTCCCCGCGATTCACTGCTGTCGCCTCCACAATGGCACCCGCTGGCCGTCTTCCAGACTTGGAAGTCTCGTTGCCCGGAGTGATTCCGTTTGCCTGTCTGGTTTTGGCCCTAGCTGACGTGTCTTTTGTAAACTAATATTCTTAAATGTACGTCACTGTCGTGCAGTATTTTTCGGCAGTCGTCGTCGACGACACCGTCCTAGACTGTCCAGTGACCTCATCTTCTAAGTGGCTCAATCTTATGATGAAGCCATACATCCCGAGGAAGAGGGAATGAAGCCAGATTGGCAAACCGTCCTTTCCCTACTCTGATCTTACATCTGGACGCTGGCTTTGTGGTTTGACTTGAGATTCCTCGATTCGAGCTCAACCCTAGTTCGAATATTTCTTTGTCACGCTCATATTCGGGATAACCCGCAGATGGCTTGATAGTTTGAGCAAGACGTGCCTCAGATTCGAGTCAAATGGCTCGGGAATACTTCGATCGATGGATTCGTTTCTTTCTCTCCCTGTTCCTGCCACATTACAATCCTTGGCTCAGTCGGGGCGCCCGAATGAAACCAAGGTTCATACCAGCATTCGGTAATGTCCGATTCCTCTCCAAGAGGAATCGTTTCCCGTTGGAGACAACGGAGTAAGAAACGGAATCAAGAATTAGAATATGAACGAGATTTTACGATTTTCTAGCCTTGGCTGAATTAGGCTCGAGAGAGAACGGAGCCACTTGTACAGTCACCGGTGTCCATAGCTCTTCTCTATAACTATATCTTCTCTTGAAAAAACAGTTTCTTGAGCTGATCGGGAAAAGAGCTTCAGAATCATCATCTTATGTCGCAAGAAGCTAACTCTTGAGACATCCTGAAGCCAGATGGAAGACCTTCAAAATGACACCAGAACGGGCTCGCTGCCTTTGATAACCGATGCGCTAGACAACTTTCTAGAAGAGAACGCCCCCAGTGGCACTCGGACAAGCCTACCTGGACGGAAGCGATACACAATACATACAGAATATGATTCCCGTCCCAGAGAAGGAGCTGAAAGGTTCGGCCGCCTGAAGAACGAGGTCCACAGAGGGAACCCCTCTTCAAATCAGGCGGGTGGAAGGGCCACCTCTTCATTTCATTAGCCGGGAAACCCCTGGTATAGAATCACTTACGATAGCTTTGCAGAGGATCAGGGGACTTCAATAAGTCATCCAACGTTTTTCTCGTTTCCCGACCAACATGCTGGCAGACTCAAATCACTCATTTATCGCGAGGAGAGTCCACAGTTTGTATCAATGACAACAAGAGGCGTCAGCCCGCAGAGAAAGCCGAAACCGTATGTGGTTGGCGTAGAAGGGGGAGTTTTCGGAACACAAGTACTCAGAGGCTCAGAATCCGCTTGGCTCTCTCGCGTCTGAATTAAAGGTTGATCATCATCTCCATAATAGCATCGACGGGATCCAACGAAACACAAAACCATCATCACGGTATTATCAAGCAGACCTTCTCCAATCCTATGTGGTGCTCGCCCGTTTATTCTTTGCGGTGCGGCGCCTCTCTTTCTTGCCTTGCTCTTTGTCCCACCTAGTCTGCGAAGTAAGAGCGAGAGACATGGAGAGAGCAGAGAACCGTTATCTCCGCTCATTTGGAGTCCTCCTGCGCTAAATGGACTTCTCCGCCTTCAAAAACGGGAGAAGCCGGTCGCGCATTCAGATGTGAGCGACGAGCCAAGTGCTGCGTTCATTCACGTTTCCTTTCTTCGGCCTCCCCCTCCCTCGGACGAAGAAATATATATATAAGAAGAAGACTAACACCTCCGAAACTGGCCAGGCGATTTTTCCCGCAGGCTCGTGACGTTGAAGCACGTCGCGTCGCAAGAACAAAGTTGGAGCTGACTGTGTAAGACTCACTGACGTTTAGGGTGTCTACTCTTCCGGCTAAACGGATAAATGGGTGGCTTGTCGAGCGGATAGCTTTTCGAGGAAGCGGTTGGGTTCGGGTTCTCGGCCAAGAGTTCCTCGCTGAGGTTTCTCGAATCCGTCTGTAGCTGGGATCTGCTCACTTACAATGAATGAGTTGTCGACGAAAAGATGGATACGAAAGCTTTGAAACGCCGTTCCGCACTCATTGAAATTCGTCCCGACCAAGTATCTGGCGCGTCGTTATGTTGATATTCGTCGATTTGTGTTGTACATAGCTGAATGCGGCGTTTCCGCCCGTGAGAGTTTGGAAACAGACGCATTTGGAAGGATGTCGTACTGAAACTTGAATTTCGCTTTCCATTTCCCACCGTCGCATCGTTTCTGTTTTTGTGCGAAATTACTCTTTTCCTTTCTGGATTGCTCGAGGTTAGCTCGGTGCTCGCATTTTTCAGAACTTTCGGTCGCAGCCGACAATGTGCTCACTCGACGATCCTGACGTTTGTCACCAGATGCCGCATTGGAGGACGCCGTCGAAAGTTTAGACAGGCGGATTCCTCACCGCGAATGAGTCTCAATTCGCAATTCTAGGCGTACTTCACGTTAACGGAATATAGAACTTAGAGAGACGTGGTCAGGCGTGGACAGTCGGCCGCCGCGATTCGGAACACTGCTGACCGGGGCTTGGCATTGTTCAGCCTGGGTGCGTACCCCGGCCGCGCCGTCGTCGTCGATACATGGCAATACATGCCGTAATAGCTTCGGATGGACGGAATAGACCGAGCGTAATGAGTTGCTTGTCAATTTACCTTTTTCTGCTTCTCTCCTGTTTGTTCGCTCCCGACTGCATTCTTCCAGCTTGGGCTATTGAAGGAGAATATCAGTGCACAACGTTCCGATTATCAGCACAACGTGACAGCATAGGGAGACAAATTGTGGGGAACGCGACGATAATAGGTGATGATAAGCGCGAATATCCCAATATTAACCAAATTGCCGATTTAGATAAAGATGTCGTCTATCACTTCGTCGAACTTTGAGGGACGATAAAGTTCGCGCTAAAAATGTAGCCGGGCACGGAGGAACGAGCCGCAAACCAAGTCCAAGCCAAGGGGACGCAACCGAATTGGTGCAATCATATGGCTTCGAAGAATCGGTTCCAACTTCTTCTCGGCATGCTTCGACGGAATAGGTTGCGATGACGCGTGATATTCGCGAAAATATGGTCATCATTCGTCACGTCCTCATTCACCTCACGGAAGATGAGTTGTGCTGATAACGTAGGCTTCCCATGCTTAAAGTATTTCCCTTGCTAGATTCTTTCGCCTTGAAATCCGAGATCCTCCTCACATTACCGATTGATAAACACCGTCCTGAGTTATTGTCGAAGTGTGAGCATCCAAGATTAAACCGGAAAATCAAAGAAATGTATATAACCAGAGGAACAGACATTTGATCTGAACTCATTGCACTACCGGAGCCGATTCGCCTGATCTCTGAGAGATGATCACGCGTTTCTGAAACAGAAAATATTTCCAAATCAAAACCTGAACTCTGAGAATCCACTGGAAGCGTTTTGCAACCTCGTCTAGCGCCCTCATGGATAAGTATGGCAAGTTTCAGAGATTTGGGAAACGGATTGCACCAAAGTATCCACTAGTCGACGACGAGACTTCCGTTCTATTAGGGTTGAGTCCGTGATGTAGATTTCACGTGGCTGAGAGAGGTCTTTCAACTTGATGAGTCGATCACGACCAAGCAGTATCAGAATATGGATAGTTGCCAAGCATCTAGTAGTTTGGGAGAGAAGAGGGAACTACACGAGAAGTCATCAATCCTCGTTCTCACGGCCCCACGCTGGAATTTCGGCAGCGGAAAGTATAACAATAAAGATCGATGAGCCGCCACACCGGGAGGGAAACAGTCATTCCATAAACGCCTGAGACGCAAGGATGGAAATGAATAAGAAATCAACCGCGTCGCATTTCTTTCCAGGTCGTAAGTTCACAATCCGAGTTTCGAAGACAGGCTGAATAGACTGTGGAAGTCTCGCCCGGGGACCACCGGGAGTCGATCCGATCTTCCAAGAGATACTCTATGCCTCTGGATTCGCCTCTTTTTTTCTCTGATTTCAGGGAGAGTACGAGCTGTCTATCGGTGTCAGCCGCGGAGTTGCTCCGTGATATAGATTGGATCTCTCCTGGAAATCACGGGTTTCCGCTGACTCAGAAAGTCTCCCGTATTCATTCCACACCTCATCGCACTCCCCTGAGCGTTCATCTTCGTGGACCGCGGGTAAAAACGGGAACTTCTATCCACTCTATCGCTTCGGTTTCCCTCTAAAAATTCATTCTGGACTTTTTCGCTCTTTTCGGAGAATCCATCATCGATCCACTACTTTCTTCTGATCTGCTTGAGTTTATATCTTCTCCATAATCCCGAAAATGCATTGTTCCGCCCATGCACCTTCTCTGTCCAGGGGAGAACTATCGAGTTGCTATTCTGATTGCCGGATCGATGAGGGAAAACCAGGGGACTCGAGGCGAGGAGCGGTCGAAAGAAATCGAGTTGTGAGAGAAATCATGAAACTAGCTCAGGTACGACGGGTTTCTCGCTCGAACTCTGATTCCGATGCGCAACGAAGAGAGAACGAGCCGCCGAAGAGAACTAATTTTCAGCTTCGTTTCTGCGATCGCTACTTTCGATCGACAAAACAGTATCTTCACCGCTTGGATCGGCAAAAAACAGTCGAGGCTGAACCGCTTCGTTCCTTACCGCTTTTTTCGTTCGCACACGGATACCCCGGAAAACAATCAGAGCGACGCGTCTCGACGGCTCCTTATATGGGGCAGTACAAAGCCATGTTCGTCGACTGAGGTCGTTGGGGAGGCTTTGGCGCCCTCCGTTCCGCATCTCCCCAAAAACAAATTTTCCGCGACGAATTTCCGTCTGATTGCCATTTCTTTCAAGTACGCTAGCTCCTTGCAGCTGCGCATGAGCCGGAGAATCGAGTCGCCACTTGCTCTTCTGATTACCTTTCCGCTCAATCCAAGGTTCGGAATGCCACAGGATTTGCGTGCAGTTTTCTAGGGAACTCGAGAGGCTCTCTCGATCCGACTCTAGGCCGTCTCTGTTCCGCGAAATCTCGCGCACGTCAGAATCGGAGCTCTTCCGACGAGCATGCTTGAAACTGTTAACCCCGGATCTCGGGTCGGGAAAAGTCTGTTCTCGGTTCTCTCCTTTCCCGTGAATCGGCCCGCTTGCTTTCCTGCCTCCTCGCGAATCTGATTCATCTTGCGTTGAAAGATGAAAGATCTTCGGCTTACTAATCCCACTCAAATACTCAATACGTCAGGCTTAGGCGATTTGAATAGCCGGCCTCTCGAGTTGAACCGCTTCCACAAATGCGGGGAAAAAGCTGAGTTCATCGTTTTTCCTTCGCTTCGGGCACGTCTCGTCTCCCGTTTTTTCCGCTTCCTTGCTGCGACTCTTCACCCCAATCCTCTTTCCTCGATTTCTTCCTCCCTCTCACTCTTTATACACTGCAATCTTTTCTCCAGTTTTGCTCACATGTCTCAAGACAGCGTAAAAGCTGAGTGCTTAGCGCACCTGCGGAAAACGTGCAAAAACTTACGTTACGTTAGCTTTCTCGTGGATCGTGGACTTGGATCTCGACAAACCGCGTTGGAGACAGTTTCACGTTCACTTCTGGGCCTGCGAGAAACCTCAAAACGTTCTGCGCGATAAGATAAGTATCGCGGTTCACTGCGGAACGAAGTATTCTGCGGCCTCTCTGAACCTTTAAGCTACTGTTATCGATTGTCTCGAGAGAGTCTCAATCGTCTCTTATTCCCTTGATCTCGACGCGTGGATTATTTTCACTTCTCATCAACTTCATAAATCCTCAGTTTTCCTGGAGATGAGTGCGGAAGATATTCGGGAAACCGTGGAAGCCTTACTGCATGAGATTTGGGTAGAGTTTCAGAGCTCGCCGGACCGAGCAAATTACAAACCAGAAAACAGGAGAGCTTGAGTTGGGCGAGACGCGTCTCATGCGAAAATTTTCGCTCATGTCATATGTCAGATGCTCGGATCAAGTTGCATATGTTATTTTTCCAGTCCCTCGTACATCTACATGGCCAGCGTTCTCCTCATGCAAAGTTTAGATTGACAGCGGTGACAAGAAATTCGAAGTGAATGATCGAATTTCTCTGTGTCCGACGAACAATCTAGAGAACGACATAATACGAGAGAAGTAGTTCAGGTCGGTGGTATTCGACAGCAGCCACCGAGCAATTTTTGAGAACGAAGCAACGAAGGCGGATATTGAAGATTCACACAGATCTCATCCGAACGGCGAACTTCCCGGAGATCGGTACGAAAAGCAGCAGGATAAGTCCTCGGATGGGCCGATTAAAAGATAGATGTAGAGACCGAACGAACTAATGGGAGCTTTCGGGCGGAGAGTTAGGTTTTGGTTTGTTGCGTCCATCTCAATCTCTCATCCTTATCGATGCGACACCCGGAACACTGATCGCAACTTCTTCGACGGACGGACCGGCCGACTGGTCGTCCATCCATCTATAGATGCCTCTCGACTGTCGCAACGTCCAACGAGAGGATTGCGACGTGATATCTTAATTGCAAAACCATCTCGAATCTACGTGTTACCCAACGTCCGAGCTCCCTTAGACTTCTGCCCTGTCTCGGTGGACAGTCCTATTTGTGAGTCGATGGTAGCGGATTCTGTTCCTTGCCGAAGAGCGACTCGATCGATTTCCAGAATAATTCCAGAGAAGTCACCCTAGCTCCGCCTAACCGTCGCTGCTTTGTTTTTTAGAATGAATGATTTGAGGAGAAAAATGCCGGAAGATTGGTACAGAATAGATTGGTATCATCAGCAGGAAACCTTCCCTCCTCGTGAACTGTTGGATGCGAGAGTGGTTCTCAAGTCGGTGATCCAACTGGCGCGGGTGGTTCTCAACGTCGGGAATGATTCCCCGTGATGTTGTCTGGGACTACTGCGGATCTTATCAAATTTCAAATATCAGATGACGACACGGGAGCCAAATTCGGGAACGATTGACGATCGATGTCACAAACTGGACCCCTTGAAAGTGAACAGGTGATGAAGAGTCGCAGAGAGATCCGAAGAAAAGCGTCGAAATCGCGTCGCTTGAAGATGAATCGGAAGAGATAGAGAGTCAGGATAGTGCCCCCTTCAGATCTGAAAAATCTTCTCCATCATCGGACTCCTCTCGGATGGTGGCATTCCGACTCTGCTCTCACGCAACAAACTCTTGTCAGAATGTCCACTTGTCGTTATGATGAGCCTGCGAACGGAAACAAAGTGAACGAATGACGACTTCATGGAACGTATAAGTTCCTTCCATCGAGAAATGACTTTACTATAATTTTAGGAGAAAGGAGGCGACTGGAGCTCTAGTGTCAAGTTCTACGTCGGTACAAGGCACACGAATGCGAAATGCTAGTTTCCTTTCCACCGGTTGGTGCCAACTCTAAGGTATAATTATGGATTGATGGAAGCTCGCGATTGGATGTGACACGCTGAGATACCTGATCTTTGATTGTAATGACTACTTTCATAATGATGAGATCATGAGAGAGCGCCAGAATAGGTAGACCACAAAAGAGAACGTAGAATGAACGGGAAAGAGCAGCTACCAACGGTTTCGGTAATTTCATATTTTCTCGATGAGGATATTGACATTCTGCCACATATCCCTCATGCACTGCTTGTGATCTCATGCTCATGAATGGAACTCAGGGAGCACGTACGGCAAGTGACTCGATGGGAGCTTTCCCATTTCATGGTGGTCTCGGCTCATCGCTCCCTCTCTCTAGGGTGCTTTGCTCATTTTAATGAGTAGATTAGGATTGACCATCTAATCGGCTTCGACCGTGTGTCGTTCTCCGTTTTTTTTTCGTTACGCAAACGTCCATTAGTTCTTCCTCGACCGATCTGCGCTGATAATTAGCCACGATCGCCCCTATTCGCAGGACGTATGCTTCATGACCATTCAAAATCGTTCTATTTGATTCGATCCCTTCCCTGACGTTCAACTTTGACTTCAACCCGCATTTTCCGTTTCACCTTTGACCCAACTTTGGAGAGAGTTTGAAATCATGCTCTGATGACCAACGTTCTTTTCCATCTCACTGATGGTGGGACTGACGGGAGTGGGACATGAGTGGCTGGGAAATGGCCGCGTATTCCTGAGTGTACGGAATGCGCGTGAATATGGTCAGCTATTCAGAAGGTGAGCGGTAACAACGAGGAAGCTGTAACACAATTAACGTTAGGAAGCTCATATTTCTTGTCAACCGGGGCGCAATACTCTGTTTCCCTCTGCTTCCGTAGACTCCGGTTTGGTCAATTTTCCGCGCGGAACGAGAGGCTTGACCGCGCCCGGACAAGGACAGTGCCGCTCCCGATCCCTTAGCCCTCGTTCTCTTTCGAAAGACTTGTTCTCATTACGCGATAACGCGGCGCTCGTGGCTCTGCACTTTGCGGAAAAGGAAGCCATTAAGGCTGTACCGTGAGCCGTCTGTTCTGCGAATCCAAAAAATAGACCTGTCTTTGCCTTAAACGACCGCAGCTCAGTTTCCTTGAGCTCTCCGCTCGACTGGTTGACTCGTTTTCGTGGCACACTTTGGAAGCTGTGCTAATGTCAGGTGCTCTGTCAAAACTGCCGACCGGGTTCATCGTTCCTCACCGGAACTGTGAGGGCTCTCCGAAATTCCAATTTTGCCACATCCTTCACCTTGGAAGCAGTCCATCTTGTCGCACAAATTCGAGCTGCGAGAGATCGCGAATTGAGTCCTCCCGATACTCGGCTGTTTTCGGTGCGTTGGAAGTTTCACAGTCTTCTTCCACAGAATCCGCGTCAAAGCCAGAAGTCGAGTGTTCCCCAAAAGAATGAAAAACCTCCGATAGGCAAATTAGGAAGGAGTCCGATGAAGGACAGGAGTAGACTCGACAGCGGGAGAGATCCAAAATCAAAGTCCAGGATGCGTTCTCCGAGACGACAGCCCAATGGATGAAGTAGGTTTCATGGGCGCACTTCGTGGATTGAAAATCGGGAGAAAAAACCCAAAACATATTCTATGGTTTTGAATTTCGGTTAACATAGATATTTATTGTGGCACAGAATATCGATTCCGTATCGGAAGCGGTCACTGGGATGGTTGCTGAGGTGTTTTTTTTGAGTCTTATTTTGAAAAGACACATTGAATCGAAGGTTTTCACGTCCTGCTTGTCTCCACTTCACTACTCGATGCCATCTTGCTGGACGCTCGCTTGCGATGTCCGTTCGAGAATCTCGCGATCAGAAGTAGTTCTGTTCTTTCCCCTCTGTTAAGCATCCAACTACTGTCCATCGCGGTCGCATCCTATTCTGTGCTGAATAAGCTCTGAGAGACCAACAGACTTCGAGTTTTTCCTTCTTTATTCTCTTCTTCGGTCGCTTGTTCTCGTCGTCGCCCATGAACAAACCACGTTTTCGTTACAAAGCTCACTGATCTGAGATCCCGGCCCTGCGGACTCTTTGTTCGTTCAAGTGTCCTAAAAGACCGGCTAACAGACGCGCGAGTCCTCCGTTTTGGAATCAGACTTTCGAGAGGCGCCCGTGGTCGCCGTTATGACCGGCGTCAGGTGACGTCATGCAGCTTCCTCTGTAAGTTTTATTTCTTCTCCGTCCAACGCCGAAATCGCAGTTTTACCGTCGGCGACGACCCAGACCCGGAGCCAACGCGTGGCGAAACCGGGGATCGGCCTTGAATACAGATTGAAGGAGACGCAACGTTCGGGTAGCGGGCGCCGCGTCGCATTACGCAGGGAAGGAGACGAAGACGACAGCGGTACCAAAGCCCACTTATCGGGACGTTTGACGACTCTTGAGGTAAGGCGGAAGTAGACCTGAGTTCCTAACCTGACTTCCGGAGAGTGACGAGTTCGAGCTCATTTCCGCCGTAACGCTGCTCCCATGCTAGAGTTGCATTCGTCCGTCGTTCGTGATGTCTCCATTGAGTCTTTCTCCGATTCTCCGCCACGGACGACTCTCCCATGCTCGACGACTTTCTCGATATTGCATTGTTGTCACAAAGCGGAGGAGCAGCTCTGACCTCGTTTCGGATTCCGCCTCTTCGACGACCAGAACTTTTCCTCGAAAAAGCTTCTTTTATACCGATATAGGTGGACAGGCCTCTACTTTTGATGCTCGGAATTCTATGGAGACGAGAAGCAGACTTCGGATTCTGAGACATCCCGAGGTCGCGGAACTGAAGCATAGGTGATCATGGAATGAGGAAGTGAGCTCAAGGGGTGATGAATGTCCAGAGATGCGAGACTTTCGAAAGCATTAATCGGGAATCTACAATCGCGGCGCTCGGCGCATCTCCAACTGCCTTCATGTCAAAACACGTACAGCCAAATCACGTCAGTTTCAATTTCGTTTCTCCGGGCGTCAAATCAAGCTTCCCAAAAGATCACAAAAAGTCTAACTGTCTACGTTTCAGGGGCGGATAAGTTCAGCGAAACACAAACATGGGTCACCCGCGGCCCATGTGTTGACGCGAATGACCAAAATGTTTTCTTGTTGGAACCTTGAAAACTGAGTGCCTCACGATATCGTGTTTGTTCGGCAAGCTTTACGTACGAGGAGTCGTTCGAGAAACGCGAGATCGCTTGTTATTTGTGCAGTCCGCCACCTACTCCTCCTCCTTGGGAGCCACGAGTCAGTCGCTCGTCCGAAAGCCAACTAATGAGCCTTCTCTAGCCGGAGGGCCCCGCTCGGATGGTCCGAGAATCCTGTGAAAGAGTCCTCCCAATGTCCTCGGAGGATTCACTCGAATTGAATGCGATCCAAAGGCTCGTACGAGCAAGTATCTCACCGATCGACTGACCAACTGCTTGAGCCATTGTGTATAGAGGTCGCAAATTCGAGGAACCGGTTCCTGATTTTAGGAACCGGTTCCAAATTTGAGGAACCGGTTCCTAATTTTAGGAACCGGTTCCTGCTCGTAGGAACCGGTTCCGGAACCGGTTCCTGAGATTTCTTTAGGCCGTTTCTGACCTCTCATCATAGATTCCGAGGCCGATCACATTATAGTCTGGGAAAAGTGAGGGCTGCTTTTGTGGTCGCTCGAACTATACTTTTGAGAAAAAAAGAGGAGGTCCCGGGACCGATCAGACCATACTTTTGGGGGAAAAAAGAGATGATCCCGGGACCAATCAGACCATACTTTTGAGGAGAAGTTGATCTTGTCTCCATGATGATCCTGCACCAGCAAAATCTCACCGATTGGTCCAAACATTGTTTCACGTGCTTCAACGCAGTCGTCGCGTCAGCTTCGGAAGCCTCGTCGATTCTGCGCAATAGCGCGCTGCCACTTGTAGCTTTCGAAGGCAACTACGAGCGGGTTCCGCGTTCGAGGGAAATGAGTACAGCGGGAATTCTATGGCTGTTTTTTGAGATATATTATGTGCGTTCACATCCGATACAATGTTTCTTCATTTTATGACCATTCTTACGTTGATTGTCGTGCGGAAAATGTTTACCCGTTCGCTCTTTGAATCTTCCGAATTCACTGCAACGCCGTTGAGCGACTTCATCCACGGAGACGACGATGAGATGGACGACAGCGACGCGGAATTGCTTTCTGATTCAGACTACTCTCAATTTGGAAATCCGGGAGCAGCAGTGAACCGACCTATCGAAATAGCTGAAGCCGGAGATCCAGAAGAAGAGGCTTTATCAGACGAAAACCCAGAGGCAACCGCATCGGCGTCTGAAAGCGATGTGCCAATCGGAGGATCAGAAGACGAAGAGGATGAAGCTCGATTTGCCGTAGCTGAAGACAGCTCGGAAAATTCCGACGATGCAGATTTTTCTTCTGTGAAATCAACGATCGATCACTTGAGGAACGTTCTCAAGGGCATAAAGCGCAGGAACAGAACGGAAAACCTCTTCAAGTTGTGTTGGACGTGAATGTTCGATGGTATTCAACAATATCAATGATCGAGAGGGCAGTGCGTATCATGCCGGCAATCAGCTTGCTCCTCGAGGAATTCGGAGAGGAGCCCATCAGCCGGCAAGAGAAGAAAAAGGAGGACATTCTTCGAGTGCTGTCTCCTTTCAAGGAGGCCATGAAGCTTTTATGTTCATCATCGGCAATACTTTTTCATGCCGATCGCATTATCATCGCTCTCCTGAACGAACTGCGCGAAACCGTGAGTCCGTTATCGTGCGTTCTCCAGTCTGCGGTGATCGAGGAAATGTCGAAGAGGAGGACAGGATTCTCGTCTCTGCTCCAGTCTCTCATCAATCCGCCTCACGATTCTGCAGCTGAGAACGAGCTCGGAAAGAGTCCTGTGACCGACGGAGACTTGCTTTGTTTGATACTTGAAATCCTGCGCATGGATCCAGAAAATTCACCCGATACCGAGGCACTCTTTGACGAAACGGACGACGATGATCCTCTGCCCAGGCCATCGGCATCAGAATCTTCGGGAACACTCAGCTTCAAGGATGTGTCCGCGGGGCCTGTTCGTCGGCCGAGAACTGAATCTCAGTCTGAAGCCACGCATGAGAAGATCTCCCGAGAGATGAGGCTCCATGAAGCAAATCAAGGTCTTGGCAAGTTTCTGCAGCTGTGTCTCCGCAGACTGACGACAGTCCAACCGACCTCAGTAAAACCCGGAAGGGATTTCACCATCATGAACCACGTGTGCACCAAGACGAGAAATTCTCTCGGACCAAAAACTCTGGATAGCCTCGAAGTGTTGCGAGCTTTTTTCAGTGCTAGCGATTTAGAAGTGGAAAGAGCATCCAAAAAGAAAAATACGAAATAGTGGTAAATGCTAGCTATTCAGATATGGCTCCCATGGTTTCTTCTTTAAAATACCCTAAACCCGCGCGTAATAAGAACGGTGCGTAAGAAGAACCTCGCGTATAACGAACTCTCCATATTAAAATAGAGTTCTTCATACGCGAGGTTCTCCTTGCGGAAGGTACGTCATACGCGAAGTCATTCTCCCATTTCTGGGGTTCGTCATACGCGCGAGTTTAGGGTAAATTAATTTCTCAATCCCTGGGATTTCTCAATATGAATCATCGTCCTCGGTTCTCATGCGTGCTACGGCAGTCGACAAACAGCCTCAAACCTCCCGCTTCATTTGTATCATTTTTGCCCTGGAAGGATGGTCTGATCGGTCCTGGGATCATTTTTTTCCCCCAAAAGTATGGTCTGATCGGTCCCAGGACCATTTCTTTTTTTCTCAAAAGTATAGTTCGAGCGATCACAAAAGCAGCCCTCACTTTTCCTAGAGTATAATGTGATCGGCCTCGGAATCTATGATGAGTTTCCGAGGTCAGAAACGGCCTATAGAAATCTCAGGAACCGGTTCCGGAACCGGTTCCTACGAGCAGGAACCGGTTCCTAAAATTAGGAACCGGTTCCTAAAATTTGGAACCGGTTCCTAAAATCAGGAACCGGTTCCTCGAATTAGGAACCGGTTCCTAAAATGAGGAACCGGTTCCTAAAATGAGGAACCGGTTCCTAAAATTAGGAACCGGTTCCCAGGAACCGGTTCTGCGACCTCTAATTGTGTAGCGTCCGGCTGGCTACTTCGACCGCGGCGATTCGCTTATTACTGACGTGAGAGCCGTCGCATGTCTCCGAAACTTTGCAAGTTCCAGAACTCGGGAGTTCTTCGTCTTTTCGCGGAATGCCATCGGTTATTACGATGTTCGACGCATTCTCCGTCTTTATCCGAGACAGAGGAGTGCGAGGAAAGGAGGACGAGCTCGCGGAGTGATGGAGAGGTAAAGTGAGAGGCATCAGCACGGAGTGTTTTGCGTCACAACAAAGCAAACTTTTGAACCGGTTCAGTTGCCACTCGACGCATTTTATGTTTATTCGTAGGGAAGGGTTTTCAGGCTTCGATCTCAAATCGTCGGATTCTCACGAGAGCGACTGTGGAAGGAACTCTCGAATATTTTATCACGGATCTTCCGCGAAATTATGGATATGATGATGGTTATCTCCGGTGACGATGATCATGAGCAGTTTAATCGTTTATATAATCAAACGCTCATCATGATCCCCGATCATCATTTTTTGATCATACGATCATACGATCCGTGAAGCTTTTTTAAACCACAATCAAGACCACTGGAAAAACCCTTAATGTCTGAAAATGAACGAACTTATTCCGACTGGATCAACTGAGTTAGAACAACACAGAAAAGGTATTCGCGTGACTGACCTTTGCTTCGAAGTAGAAGAGCATCTTGGGAATATCGCGGATCCCACGCGCGCGAGCCACTGTTGGTCCGAGACCGAGCTCGAGCACTGCGGAGTGGACGTACGTACGAGCGGAGTTTCTCATATTTCAGCTGACTGACTGAGTCGTCGGTTTGCATCGTGCCTATGTATGTTGACATTTCAAAACATTCTTCATTCGTCGTCATTCTTCAACATCGTCTTTCATAACCTCCATCGGTATCATTACGACGTGTATGACCACGAGAAAGAGACGCGGTCAGAGACCGGAGAAGAATCTTGCGTTTTTGGGAGCTCGCATTCGCTTTCTCATTTTTCTCGGTAACGGGAGCCCTTCACTGGAACATGTTTTCATTCTGAGAGAAGGGTGTCTGATAGCTGGCTCGCGAAGGTTTCCTCCTTGGCCCTTGTCTTCTTTTCGCGCGGATGAAGCACTCCACCCGTCCATTAAGACAGGAGTCACATTCTCTGAGCATTTTGTATAATTTCCGTCACTGATCCAGGTGCAGTAGGGTGTTTTTGGTCTCCTTGTTCTCTCGCTCTTCGTAGATTCAGAGGAATGCCTTCAAGCACACCTTCAGGGCGCCCCTGAAGACACTATGGGACTCCATCTTTCGTGAATACCCAAAGGCCTCTCTTCGATTTTTCGATATATTTCTTGCTCGGATTTGGATTCAATGAGGAACTCTTGGTTTGAAATGAAAAAGAGGCATCATGCGTGCAGACCGCTTCAACCACTAGGCTATCGCGTCGCTCCCTCTCTCCGGCCTGCCGCTTGTTCTTCTGTCCCGGTTTGGCCACGACAATCATTCCACCTCGGAAGGGCCCGCGTAGGGCTCGTGTCCCGGAGTGTGGCCCGCGCTGGGTTCAAGCATCGGAATCTAACCCTCGAACTCTCTGAATTAGACACCCCTGTTCTAAGACCTGATTCCAGTATCTCGAAGCCACGAGACTTGGCCCACGTGAAGATCTTAAAAGATAACTACAAATAATGGATTCGTCAGGGGAGAAAATGAGCGGCGGAGAGGAAAATCACGAACTTGAAGCATCTGATAGAGCATTACTCGGATTCTCGGCTGCGATGATCGCAAATGCTTAACAGCCTCGACAGAGACCGATGCGCATCCATCGAATTTTGTGGAACCCCTGGTTTGGGTTTCTTCTCGGTTGCGTCGGAGTTCTCGAGAATCTGACGAAGAATCGAAATCGAAGACAAATCCCGAACCGGATGAGTCGCATTCCATAAAAACTCAAAGCTCAGAAGCATCTTGCGACGAGAGCAAACTCTCTTGATGACCTTTGCCGTTCTTGTTCTTCCCCTTCTCCCGGAGCACGTTTTTCTCCTGTGTTGATTTCCCGCACTTCCGCGCGCATGAATATGAGATTACGGCTCTTGATCACTTCAAGGTCGGACTCTCGACTCTCCGGATCGATTTTCTCCGAGAAAACTTCCGCTCGGAATTGAAACAGCTCCCGAAGCGTGCTCGATAGTTGAGAGTTCTTGCTGCTTTTCGGAATCTACGGATGAGGGACGAGAATCCCGGGACTGCGTGGTGCCGCACGTTTCGTCCGTATGTTTGACTCGTCGGTTATCTTTTCTCCCCGGCAACAATCCTAGGCAATTTCAGCTCTGCTCAGTGGGAGCAATTTTCTGATGCGAATAAGAACAATTCAAGGAGAGCCCTGAGATTTCGCCCGGAGCCACGAGCCGCCACCACCAAGGGAATAGAGAGCACGACATTCTGGACGCTCCAGAACCATTACTTCCACGGGACACAGCGCTCATAAAAGCGGCGATAAATCTGCCGGACAATTTTGGATGTTTTCTTCTACCGCAAATTGCTTCGTTCTCTTGAAATGCGTTCGTCCTTTTCGTCTTTTGCCATTCGCTCGCTCTTCTCCCCAAGGATGAGCGAACGAACGCGAGGAGAAAGTGAACTCTCTCATCTTGTGAGTATCCTCCGAGAAGGAAGAATGGGCTATGAGGGAGGGGGAACGAAAAAAGCTAGCTGACGAATAAATCAAGCAGCAACCCTTCCTTTCCCCGTTCACCGCCACTGGGCAGCTCAAAGGCACGATCTTCACAGACACCCAAGCTCCCCGAATCCGAATTCATTTTCCGACTTACCTCGTTGGAGATTCTTGAGATTTTCTGCACAGCCTTCTTCTTGTTCCCGAAAGATGAATGAGTCTGGCGCCACAAGCTCGTCCACCTGTACCGCAGTGTTCGAGGCACTGGCCTCAATGACCTTTCCTGATTCTGTCTCTTACTGTTCCGTTCAATCGCCAACCTACTTTGGCAGAATTTTCTTGCGGTCGGCTTCTCAACTTTCTCACGCTAGCCTCATGAACGTCTTCATTCCCAGTTTGGACTTTTTTATCGTTGGCTGTAGCTGCCGTCACCCTTTCGGTCCGCGTCTTGACCGACTTTTGAACGATGGACTCAGTGTCCCCATTTTAGAAGAAGAACGTTCGTGATCTCAAAATAGAAAGCAAAGAATGGAACACAGGGCTCAATTTTTTCCAGCAGCGAACTCATGAGCCACAGACTTTGTTATTTCCCCTGTCTCAAAACGTGACGTGGGAGTCAGGTCTCGAACTGTCTTTCTGTCCGCTCGATTCGCTTCATTGTTCCAAAGCACGTGAGTGCATAAGGAATCCAGTCTCGACTCTCAGGGCGTCTGCTCGAATGACTTTCTGGTTTCAGGATTCGTGCTTCGAGTTCACTCGTTGGCTGTGTTGTCGGACGACGATTCTGAGCTGAAGAAAGTTCGAAGGAAACAACTTCACACATTGTGGGTCAGTGGCTTAACTCGATCCACATAGAGGAAAGTACAAAAAGAAGGAAAACTGGCGACGAGCAGAGTGTCGAATACAAGGCATGAACCAGAACGCTCATTGGATTCCTTTCTGGGAAACATACGAAAAAAATAAAACGCCGAAGAGGAGTGGATTGGTAGTGGAACATCCTGAAAGGGGAATTCGGGGGAGGCGTTTCAATGAAATGGAATGGCCTTAGCTTAGCCTCGGTTTGGCGTTCGTTGGCGCCTCGCCAGATTCTCAGTTCGTCGAGCGGCGTTTGCATCCATGGGTTTGTGCCATCCTCAATCCCGTTGACTCGCCGCTTATCCTCCACCCAGCTCGGGCCGATTTTTTGCTCCTCTCCTCCTTTTTCCCTCCTTCGTCCCCTTCCTACGGTTCGGTCCTTCCCCGTGATTCCCAGCCTCAAGTCCCCATTGCTACCCGGTGCCCTGTTCGACATAACGGCGTTGCTTCTTGTCCCGGAGTCTTCCCAGTCCGTCCGTTCGTCAGTCTCTACAGTTCGAGAGATGACGGAAGGATCGACGCAAATGTTTTTCTTGTCACATAAAAATCTCCTCGGCTCTCTCTCAGCGCATATACATACATATATACGCACACAAAGGGTCTCCCACACAAAGACACAAAAGCTGGGGTTGGCGGCACATACGATTTTCGACTATTACGCTGGATTTTCCAGATCCGGGTCAGGCTGCGGAAACATTTGAAGACCGTCCCAGACACAAGAGGAGCGGAGGAAGGTCAACAAAGTCTTCCGACACTTCGCACGTAAACGCGGAAGCTTCATTTGACCAACAACTTTCAGGATCCTCTCTCATATCTTATGTTCTCGTGTGTATGACGGTTTATTTCGACCCCGTTGGGTTGCTCAATCCGATATGTTACGATTTTGTCATAGAATGCATCAAATTTTTCTTCGAGCTTGCCAGGATCTATCAGTTCTGAACTGTATTCCACTCAAATGAAACCAGATATGCTTTCATTCATTCGCGGCAAACGAAGTCGTAATAAACTCATGATGTGCCCCACGACAAAGAGCTTGCACTACCCACAGTGAGCCACTGGGGCTTGCGAAGCGATTCAACGTTCGTCGATCGGGTCCATCTCGTCCACACTGCTATGTAAACGAGACGTTCATCTTCATCCTCCCCAAGTCTCTGAATCCCCTCCTTTTCCAAGGAAGTAGGTGGGCGGGAAGAGAGGAAATGCGATTGCAAGTCTGGAAATCGAGTTCGAACACAGGCTTTAGTGTTGTTCCGACTTACGCATCTTTTTCGTCGTCTCAGCCGTTCCGAGGTTCCGGTTATGTTGTTGTTTTCGCTGTCGCCGTTGTTCGGTAGAGTTCCAAAGGAAAGCCCGAAGTTGTGTCCCGTCCCAACGGTTCTCGCTGGTTCCCACTCCGCGCCTTACCGTACTCCGTTACCCTCGGATACGTCTAACTCGAAATCGAACTCGTTATCTTGAACGACGGTCCTTCATGGATCCTGATTGCATTTGGCGTCAGTACTCCGGTTCGCCAAGGGCTTTCCGCTCGGTGGAGAAGTTGAAACCTCTTTTATTTATTGTATTTCTAAGCAAAGTTCGTGAGCCAAGGCAATGCAATTGATCATTTTGGTGCTGATAACGAATAGGCGGATGAAAAACGTTCATATTTAGTATTCGATGATCCTTTTCCTCCCAATACGTACTTTCTGGAGAAATGATCGGTTTTTGAGGACTCCGGAGACTGGGAATCGGTTCCGCACGTTTGAAGCACGCGACGAAATTCAGTGGAGATCAGGAAGTAGCGAACACGCTTTTGAAAAGGACGATCAGGACTGATGTGGAAAACATTGTGAAACCAAGAGGGAACACACTGCGCTCGGGAATGCGGGTCTTGTGATGAAGCTGGCTCTATCTCGCAAACATTTCCGCTTCCGTTGACGCGGCCATTCGTCGTGCCGCGCTCGCTCGCTCATTCTACGAACGGTTGCTCGGTTCGTTGGCGGGTGGTCTGCTCGGTCGGTTAGTGTGAGGACGCGTTGTCTGGTCGGGAAGACGCGTGGTGTTATCTTGAACGGGACGTCTTGAAGGGCATATCTACACACGAGGAGGAGGAGGAGGAGCTCGATTTGAGGCCGAGGTTCCTCGCGAGGTTTCACTCAACACATCTATCTGAGCTCACGGCCTCAAAGGCGCTCACGAGGATAGCAGTGGGCTCCTCCAAAGTCAACCTGTCCTGCCACCTCCGCTTTGTCTTCTCGGGTTTGAACCGATGAAGGCTCACTGGCCATGTGTTGCTCTCACTCGATGCTGGGCCCTCTTTCGGAGAATCGCAATGAATGAGTTGCCTCCCTTCCGCAGGATGTCTTGCATTCGCCGCTCCAGCTACCAGATTTCGAGGGAATTCCTCGTCAAAAGCTAAAATATCCAACACTTGGTTCGCTTGCTATCATTGAGACCCCTTTGACGAGCACTTCGAGATTTCTCTCTATTCCGCCCCTGAGACTGTGAGTTTCCGTGCTCGCGTAATTCCCAATGAAGGTCGAAGTGCAATTCCAGAAGCTCTGCTGACGAATGTCACGGTGTTGCTGCATTGGAAAATCTGGGCGCGAATCGAGAAGGGAAAAAAAAACAGTTCGTCGAGAAAATTGGATGCGGGCCGTGGCGATGTGTTCCGCGAGCTCGGTCTCGAGGAGCGATTGTTAAAACGGTTTGTATCAAGACGACGGAAAATTACACCTCGTTCTCTTATTGGAGATTGCCCTGAAAGCCCTCAAGGAGAACCTCTTTTAAGATTACACCCGGGACGCGGCTCCCTTCTTTCACCAGCTGGCTCGTTTGGTTGCTTGCTTACCTGGCCGTTTGGGGTTGACTCCGTTTGCTTCTGAGCTCGCATCGAGTTTACCTTGGTGAGCTAGACGCCTTCCTTCGTCTGCGTGCTACGGTAGTTCCACTAAGATGGAGTGGCGGATGTTTCGGCTAAAGAAACCGTTTTATGACGCAGGATAGAACCTTCTTGCTACCTGCCGTTATATGACCAGATGAAGGGGGGAAGTGTGAGGAATAAAGGATAAAGAAAAAGACGAACAGAAAAGCGGTGGACGACCGGCGGCGTCTGGCCTTTGCGTGTGCTCGGCTCCGATACGGTTGACGGACATAAGTGTTGAAAAGCAACGAGCTGCGCGAATCAAAACCGCGACCGTTTTGTTCCTTCCCTCATAACATTGTCGTTATTCGTTAACACAACGTTCGTGTCCCTGATCCGACTGAGGCGGACTATGAAGTGAATAGAAACCGGCTCCTCCAGGGTTTGTTTCTTTTGTTGCCAACCGCTTCCAATGCGGAACCCGGCGGGGTTCGTTATACCGTGAAGCTGACAACTGAAGTTGAGAGTTCTGAGCGAATCAATGCGCAGACTTCCGGTGCTAGATGTACTCTCATCGACGTCATTTTGACGTGTTTCCTTTCCAGGATTCAGTTGCTCATTTCAATAATTCGAGGCCGCTTTCAGTCTCACTGAACAGAGAAAGGTCATCGACGCGCCCACTCTAATTGTGAAGTAAGGGGCTCATTGAGGTAGATTCGTAGTCACTAGGGCTGGGATTTCTATGAAATGAATGATCTCTTGCATCTCTGTGCGTATTGGATATACATGTTCTCATTCTAGTGCTATCTTGGAAGACTTTTGAACGATTTCTGTGAATCTGCGTTTCGCTTCACGAAAGCCGTTTGATAATACTCGGGAACAGCTCTGGCGAATCTCTGCCCTGAGTATCCTCGTATTCCTCGCTCGCTTGTCGGGAGACTCGTTGTTCTCAGATTGTAACGAATCACTGTTGGCCTGCTTCTCGGTGTTTCAGCCTGATGACCGCTGCAGACGGTCACCGAATCTCTCTCTCTCTCCCTCTCTGAATTGAACTCGGTGCTTCGGGTGAAGATGTCCACGAGAGCATCTATGCGTCGATTGAATCCCTTCGAAGGAGCAGAAAGAACTCAATCGAGTGTTTGCAACTTTTGGGACGTCTGCCATATTTGGAGAAAATTGAGCAAGCAAACGCTCGCTTCTTCGCCTCGATGCACAGGATGTAATCTTTTCAACTTTCTCACCAACACAAAGATCTTCTCGCCTCCCGCTTCTCTTTCTGTTCATCCGATCACTCGCTCTCTCTTCACTCACATTGAGTTTGTTTGCCGTTGTTTCAGCAAGGGCGGGAAAAATTGCAGAAGCCGCTTACGCGCGATGGCACCCAAGAGTATTTCACAAAGGTCGCATACGGGTCTCTCATTCCCCGAGTTTTCAGCTCGCGCGAGTGGGCGGCCTTGTGTGATGGCGAGTTTGTTGAATTTCCCGAGAGGTGTTTCCATTTGTCCATTTATTTCTGTCTGCAGCTTGCCTCCGTTCTCTCTCTCACTCAGTCAGTCGAGCTGACGACGAACGGAGGAAAGAGCGCGCGTCTCGGTTCGCTACTTAGTCAATCGGACTCACTCAACTGAACTGCTCCCGACGGTCATCAGACGAAGCCTTCCGTATGAAAGAAAGAAACAGCTGAACTGCCGTGGCGCCTCGAGAGTCTGACTTCGTTCAACAAGCGGCTGCAACGAAGCTCGGAGAATTGAACATCGTCCATTAAACCCCGTCTGAGTCTCCGAAGCGGCTTTGGATTGAGAGTTCGGGACCACGTCAACAAACCGTGTTCCCCAACAGGTCTGTCTGGGATTTCCGAGGCGGATTGGTCGGAGCTGATGGGAAACAAGGCCTCCTGAACTCGCGGATTATTTAGTTGCTTCGAATGAACAGGAAGAGCGAGAATGGATCGTCATCCGGCTCAAAATAACTGTCGCAGCTGGAATTTTCGAGTTCTCGCATCGAATAGACATCGGTGTTTTGCGCGGTTCCGTCCGACAACTAACTAACTTTCTAATAGGACCACTGTCATGTTCGGCTCTTGGTTCCGATCCGATCGCCATCGACTTCGATATGATCGTTATCAGCATCGCTACATGACATCATCATCATCATCTCTGCATGTATGTATAGGAAGATGAGAACGGAAAAGCCATCGCGTCTATAGCTTGCCTCCACCCCTCTCATTACAGCATAATGACACCCCTGAGTCTTGAATGAGGATGATGTGAACTTGGATGACGGGTCAAGGTCGACAAGGATCGGGATATGGGAATATCCGTACTATGTATAAGGCGAGACGGATGACGGCTTAATGGAAGTGAATGCGCTCAACTGCTCGCGAGCAAAGACCGAAGAGCGAATGGCTGCCAAAAACTGTCATGAGGGAAGAAGCATGAGTCGATGGCGATTATTTTTCGAAATGCAAGGTACATAGGTGGCAATGAAACCTTCAACAGACGTTATTTCCTCGACTTATCTCGAGGGCGAACACTAGTTACGACTTCGAGATCGCGGCGGCAGTTTGATTTAAAATCACTGAACTCGGGGAACCGAACTGAGACCGACGAGCTCAAGTATCGCGCTTGCAATGTCAACTCAGCAACTCTCTAATAATCCTGAAAAGGAGAGCTCGCTGGCTCTTCAGGTCAAACCCAGAGCCCGCTGCCGTGATCTGAGGATAAATTGGGTCGAGAGATAAAAAAACAAAACAAAAAAAACGAGAAAACCTACAGCACCGAACGGATTACCCGCCAAGGGAAGCCGAGGAGCAAAGTTTCTTCTCTAAAAGCACGTGGCTACTTTGTCAGGTGGATGTAGCGTTAGTTTTTATTCACGGGGCGATAAATTCGCTTCTACAAACAGTTCTGTTAGGAGCCCGTGCAGGCGGTTTGCTTCGCAGTGGGATCATAGCAGTGATTCATGTAGGTAGTATTAATGTTATTATGCATCCGAAGCGTTCGCCTGTCTGTTAGCGAGCCGTTCAAGCGAACGAGGGAACACGCGAGCCGGCCTTGAATCAGACAGGGAAGCCAAGACAGGCGAACCAGGAGACGGGAAGCTTATTAACGGTTATAACGTTGCGCGTTGGCGCTGTCACGCGGCTTGCAGGAAAACGACGCCGACGCCACCGCTGCAGGGTTGACTCGCGATGGATGCAACACCTGCGCGTCCCAAACGATGTCGTTTCACAGCTATCATTGTGACGCTGCCCGCCCGGTAATTAGGGCTAGTTGGACACATCCTCAAGATGCTCGGCCTAGACGCCAAAGGACGCTCCCAAGCCGCTTTCAAGTCAGAAGATTGTCGCTCGGCTCGTCACACGTCAAGTTGAGAGAATGTTTTCACGTGAAAACTCTCTTTGGAGCATGGGTGCAATCTGATTGCACTACTTTTATTCTGCAAGAAATTCTCGTTATTTCTTTGGGTCAGACCGGATCTGTTCAAGTTTTTCAACTCGTTGTGAGAACGTGAAACAAAATCCGACTCCCTCGAATTCCAAGGTGGGAATCTCCGGTAGATATTTCTCGACCTCCTGTAGCGTGTTGAATATGTGGATTGAAAATCAATTTATGTCTCCGCTTGCGTAGAGTAGTAAACAGAGAAAACACCCTCAGCGATTCTCTTCTGCAATCTCTGAAATGCCTCTCAACATCAGTCCAGGTCATATGAATTGCGCACACGGCACAGGAAAGGTCGGGAATTCCTGTTGTGCCGAATCCCGACAAAACATTCACCTCGAATCGCAATTTTTGAGGGTTTGCAATTGAATATGACTTGGTTCGTCAGCATCCGATCTTCTGCTTAGGGGTCTTCCCTCCAACAAACATCGCCGATGCTTAATTCCCCCTGATACAGTTGCTGATTCAACTCGATTCCCCTGATTCAAGACGTTCAGAACGAGGACGATCAACTGGCGACTCATCTTTTACTGATAACCGAGATCAGAGATTTCCTCGACGCAAATAAGGTCGACATCTTGACAATTATAGAGGGGGTGGGCGGATAAGCGCCCCCATGTTGGGTGAGAGGGGAAATTCGCGTACCTCAAAATCAGCGAAATCGAAGGCGTGTTTCACCTCCGGACGTGCGAGTTCACGCGATCTTAGAACGAATTCCCGAATCCTCATCTCAAAATTGATTCTAGAAACGGCAAATAATTGCTCATACTCTTTGCCCATCGTACCGCCGTGAAACGCATCGAGAGAAACTCGAATGAATATCCCTGCCTGACAAAAAGAGAAATAGGGAACACTTCTAGCCATGTTCGCTCGCTGGAAACAGTGGTCACGAACAAATAAAGAGCGCTATTTTAAGCAATGACAATCGGGGGAGCAAGATTGTGTTCTTTCCAACAAGCGGGACCTGGTCGGATCATGTTATCCTTCTTAAGATAACCGTGTGACCATTCGTCGAGCCTAACCGTGGATTCGAGAACTCGATCCAAGATTGCGTGAATTCGCACTGTAGGAGATGAAGCACTCCTTCGATTTCGCTGATTTTGCTCGTGCAGATTCAGGATACATCAAGCAAGCTGTCAGAGAAGTCGAGCCATCTATTTGAGGGGAAAAGTCCATTAGATTCAATGTTACAATGAATTGCGAGCCATTACGTCACATCATAGCGCGGATGTGTTCTTCTCTGAGGGAAATCTCTTCGCAAATTTTCAAGTCTCTACGATTATGTTTCGTGATATCAAAAGGAACCGGAAACGTCATGATTCATTCGGTTTCACGCTTTCTCGGAGCTTTCCATGATCGGACCATCAGGCTGGACAGAGAATCAGCAAACTGCCTCGCGGGTTTTCGGACTGCACCTCCTTGAGAACTCTTATCCTTGGAGTGTCTCTTCCTCACGAGGGTCATACTTCTTCGTATCGGAAACAATCATTCCTTCGAGTGCTCCCGAGACTCTTCGACTTGAAGATCATAGAATAACTTATTAAGCCTGAAGTGCGTAATTTTCAAATCGCGCACCGTGCAGCACAACTCTGTGCGGCGAACAGGTACGCCTTGGAGAAATCTCCTGGAATTATTCTGCCTCGGGGCACACTCGGTGTGCGTCAACTTGCTGCAATGGTGCGACTCAGGCTGGTTCATGAACCACGTCGTTAGACAACGCACTTCTCGATCTGGAGGAGCATTCGCAGACTGAGAAAAGGTTTCAAATCAGAAGGAGCTTGTTCCCCGGCCGCACGCGATGTTCTCCGAGCAATTCAGGAGTGAGTATTCACCGATTCCAAGGAAATACTGTGCACTCTGAAGGATTGCTCCACTTCGAGTCGCGGTCGATGGCAAGTTTGGGAAATCCGCACGCGGGACGCGACTTTTTCGGATCCAGTCCTTTCTCTCGAAATCGATTCGAGATCAGGTTGTCAACAGACTTTCAAGGGGGAAAGGTGAATATCGGTCTCATTCAAGTTTCCCGCAGACTCCGACGGCAGGGAGCGTCATTGACGCTCGCTTCTTGCGCTGCATGTTCATCATTATATTCCTCGGTCGAGGAAGACAAGTAGTGAGCGAAGAATAAAAGTCACACCGACCCATCAATGTGTCATCAGCATCAGACGACGGATCGCTAGAACGGTGCATACACTTCGGGTCGAGTGCGCGCCAATCGATGTTTCTCCTCGTAGATCAACGTCGACCGATATTTCGGTGAGATTTCTGTATTGAGTGTGTTTACCAGAGGAAGAAAGCTGGAGACCTCGTTCATCTAGATTCAGAAGATGTCTGATCTCTTTCTCCCAGTCCGGAGTCTCCTTCTGGAACCGCGTAGTCGGTCGATCCAGTTATCGGTCTCTCGGGAAGAACAAGAATCAACGAGAAATACAATCTTTTCCGCTCCTTGCAGAGCAACTCTGGCGGGTGAGTTGTGGAGGTGTGTTCGCACAGTTAGGTTGCCATTATTTTCCTCTGATATGAGCCGCTCACTCAAGTCAAGGACATGGGTTGCTGAGGAGACTGATTGGCCATTGGCTCGTTCACACGTGACGGAGAAATACGGGAGATGCTTTTGCGAGCGACGCACTAACTTGGTATATTATCGTTATTACAGCTATAAAGACCCCATAACCCTTTTTTCCCCTCTCTAATTTCCCATATCATTCTGCCGTCGGTCTCCGCTACAGATCGGTGTTCACACTAAGGAGGAAAATGTGATCAGAAAAACAACACCGGAAAGCAACCGGAATCGGGGAAAGACGATCCTCCGGAGCTCGGCTCGGGCCTTACTGTTCACAGGACCAAGAAAAATCGGGAGAGGGAGGTTGGGAAGAGGAGGGAAAGAGAATCAGGAGTCGTCAGGAATCGAGAGATCGGATCCGATGGAGCAATGCTGTTTGTAATTCAGTAGGTTCAGCCAATACAGGGAAACGCCGACTTAATAAAGCCCGGCCTAGCTGGTTGACTGGCTGACTGGCTCGTAGCTGGCTGCTGGTTTGCTTCTTCTAACGGCGAGTGCTAACAACGAAACCAGGCCATGACATGCATAATATCAAGGACGACATTACGTAACATGGAATCTTTGATCTCTCCAGAGGGCAACTCTTGCCGCAGAGCTTATCATTCAGATCTTGGTCGGCGCCGTCGTCGTCGGAGATGGGGTCGTCGCGAACATCGTACTCTTCTCATACTCCATTAGTCACTCATTAGTGGGAATAACCTTTCAGTCACCGAGTGTTGAACCAACCACAACTCGGATGATTTCCTAACTGAGCCCATCGTGTACATACATTCCCGAGTCTACCGCAAATGACTCCCGTATTCAATCCTTCTGGGTCCGATGTTGCAACGTGGTTTGGCAGATGAGCTCCAACTCTAACGAACGAACGACCTGCTCCACGAGGATTCTGTGTCACGGAAAACGATTCCAAAGTTTCAGAGAACACATTCCTCACAGTCTCGAACGTGAGAGAGCCGTTGCGGCTTCAAAGTCGCGTCGCACCGCCTCATCATATTATCATGAGAGCAAGGAAGCATCTATCGGCTCGTTGTTGTCGGGGTCACGGTTGTTGTTGCCTTGTTCGCTTTTACTGCGAGATAACAAAAAAACGAAGGGCTGAGAGAATAACGGCTCTTCGGTCGTCTCAGTGAGTGGCGGAGTTAAGCCTTGCTGCTACCGGACCGGCTCGACGGTCGGCTAGACTAGGGAAACTGGCTAGGTGGCTAGATGGCTATGCGGATGGTTAGGTGGGTGGGTGGGTATGTGTGTATGGCTGAGCAGGAAAATAGCTTTGAATATAAAAGCCACTCAGGCTCTCATTGTATCGCCCTACTACCGTTGCTGCTGCTGCCGCTGCTGCTTCTTCTCTTCTTTTTATTCTTCTCCTTTTCCTTCTCGTCTTCCTTCCTTTTCCTCCTGTGTTCGTTGCTTGTGCAATCTCAAGGGAGTCCGGTAAACGCAGTTTCGGAGAAGGTCTTGTGCATCCAGAGAAAAAGAGCGCCCGCTTTCTCTCCCATTGACCGTACAGCGTCTGCACGGTTTTCTGTTGGGTTTCTTCGCGTTCGTTCGTTTGTTCGTTCGTTGTTCCGTATTGCAGTCAGTTACTGTGAGTACGGAGCATTATGTGGCAAGCATGCTGTGCGCCGGCTATGCTACAGCGAGTTTTTAGCGTTGATTTCTCGGCACAAAGCACCTAGGCTGGCACCAAAGCGCGCTGGCTGGGATGCTACCCGAACCAGAGGCGAGTCCATTCTTCCTCTGTGTGCGTTTCTCGTTTACTTCATCTCCTTGATGCGTACCATCTCGGGCCCATCACAGGATTGGACAACGAAACGAGTCGTTGACTGGTCCGTTCGGCACTTTCTTGCAGTTTATACATCTGCCTCTGGCTCATCTCCACCTTACGTCCAAATGATCCTGGGCCAATGACCCTATGGGGCGCGCATTTCCCAACAGGATAGCCGTGTTCTCGAGGGAAAACCATTTCTCGCTTCCTTTGGATGAGGCAACCACGCTCTGATTTCGCTGAAATTATGTTCGGATGTAAGTCCAAGCTCGTTATTTGTCCGATGATGGTGTTTCCTGCAAAAGCTGTGGAAAAAGGTTCGTTATCAGCAATATTCCAGGGTTGAAATCGGAAATGAATGTGTTCTTCTCGATCGACTTCTGGTCATATGTCGTGAATCCTCTCAGTGGAATTCCAAGCAAATGCTAGCCTTGAGCCGGAGTTTTGAACGCTTCCGCTGTCTGATTGTGAGAAAGAGCTTGTGTACTCACGACATTTCATAGTGTTCGTATCAGTTGCTCATCATTACATACGATAGCATGTCGAATGGAAACCCTTCGATCCGATCGAGAACATTCGTGTCCATTCTAATAAAATGAGTTATCCATCTAAGGAGGAAGCCGGAACATCCTTTTTCCTCAAGCGAACATGAGCGGCATCTCCAGTGAATAACTAGCTCCAAGGCACCAATCCTCGAGTCATGATCATAGATGTCCGTTGGAAATTGGTTAGAGCTCCTACTTCGGAGTCGATTCATCAGCTCGAGACTATTCAAGACTTGCGACATGCGCGACAAATTCTAAAGTCGATCATGAATGAGCTACTCTCCGATGTTTAATTAGCATACTTATATGCATGTCTAGTTTTGATGAGGATTCGTTGCAGCCTGAACTACAAAACTGCCAAACATGAATAAACATTAGAGACTCGGGCGAATCATGGAACAAGCTGAAGCGATGTCATGATATATTCAAAGTTCCCAGAGTTTCTCTCAACGATATGGGGGCCGACAACAGCTGGTGAATCGTAGGTCGGCAATCCGTTTCAGAAGCGATTCGAGCAACATTTTGCAGCATGTTCCGCGGGTCGAGCACCTCCTCGACAAGTATCGTCTTTCCACTCACTTCCATTTTTCATTCGCATCATCCACCATAACGGAGGACAAGACACAAAGTATGCCACAAGGGCGGATGAAAGCTGCGGCAATGTAAGAGGGTCAAATGGAACCCAAAATGAATCAAGCGACCACGGTGGTCGCAATCACCGGGCTACCGGGAAGGCATCCGATGATGTCGCTTCGAAAAACGCCAGAGGTACGATTGAAGTCTCGTTTCTCAACTTTTCGAGGACAATAACCGACTACTCGGAAGCAATTCCCTCTCCCCCATTGAGCCGTTCCATCTTTTTGGAAATCAGAGTCCGAAGGCGACTTTAATCAGTTCTGCAATGAAGATCATGAAATGCAGTTCTCGTCGACAATCAGAATATCTGAACTGCCAAATCACCTATATCAGAAACGGCTCCGTAAAGCTCGATCGGCTGTGTCAGGCACTTGCGCTACGAACACGATTCCGATGTCGAAACAAGGAGCAGTCAGAGAGCTTTTCTGGGAGAGAACTCCTGAATTCTCGATTTCTTGGCTTACAAACGTCAAGCTTTGATCAGAACGTTGGCAACGTGTCGAAACTCGACTGCTGCGAAATCCTGTATTGTTGAGGTTTTAAACCCGGCTATGTGGAGCCCGATGAGATTTCCGAGGAATGTTTGTGTTTTGCATCTCAGCCGCTACCTCATGCGGCGTTCTCTAATGATTCGCGTCTATTCTCCTTACGTGGTTTTATTTCTTCTTGCTCACGAGTAAGAAAACCGGTCTAGACACAAAACCCGTACCTCGTCCATGCGGTGGGTTTCCAGTACACTCGTGCATACTCAGCGTTCATGTAACACTGATGTTTATGATAATGATGATGACGTTATGGAACGAAGCAGAGGGGACGACACAGTAAAGGACGCAAAGGGGGAACGGCTGGCCGGCCTCGCATCCAGGTACATGGTTGCGGTTCAGGACAAAAACGAGCTCAGCAACATTTTTATGGCTTCGGACATTTTCTGACGTAAAGTCTATAAAGCGTGCGTTGTAAACCCGGCAAGCAGTGAATTCGAAAGCCCGCATTGTCTCGACCTCTGTGTGTTCTGACTGAGTGAGGGCCCACGCGACAGAATCGACGAGAGCGCCTCGTGCGACCTCAAAACTCGAAGTATTCCCCTGCCTCTGTCTCTGTTTCTTCTTGCTTGCCTCGATGCATCTTCGAACGACAGCGAGAGAAAGGTCGAAGCTGTGCCGCCAAGTAACTACTCTTCTTCCGACGAGCAGTCAAAGGAAAGACGTCTGCTCCGAATGATTGTAGTCGATTTTTCCCTTTTCCCATCCTCCTTGGAGGCTAATCATAGGCTTCCCGGATTCGGCATGAGTCGATACAGCCCGCGCCAAACTTTCAGAAATCATATATCATGGAAACCATCTGTTGGCAATGTCTTGCTTGGAGTATTACTCCGATCGCAGGAGCTTATGCCCGATCACTGCTTTCCGGCATCGATAGGCTCTACATCCGGTTCGTTAGCAAGTGACGCAAGCCGTTCGTGAGAAGTTCTGTGGGTCTGCGAGAGGTTTCAATAAACGTCTATCGCACCGCCGCAAATGTTGAGACGCGGCAAGATCATTCAGACCTGATTTAGGAGATTTCGAAACACAGAACGATCGTGGTCAACGATTGCAGACCGCAGCTCATGGTGAAGGTTGAGAAAAGCAACATATCGTGTGGCTTCAATTCGGAATAAAGTTCGAACTGTGGACATACTTTTCACTGGAAGGAAATACAATGCTCCCGATGCCTCAGGATGAGCTTTCCCGACGTCTCCCGGAAAATCGCGGGATCGGCGGCGCAGCGTCCGGGTTCCCGAGGGAAGAAAGAGGGCGAAACGTGACAAATCTCATAACGGGCCAAAGACACAGAGACATTTCACTTTTCGCGCTGCCGCTGCTGACCGCTGGTTTGTCAGCAATGCTCGCCAAAGCTTATCTGTATTCATACAGCTGAATGTGGACCATTACCAACTTAAATCCCAGCAGATGACAAAGACGAAAACGGAAAGCCCAAATCGTCAACCATGTGTGCTGCCAAGAAAACTTCGCCAGGCGGCTGCGAGTCGCGCTCCGATCACCGATCCCGAACGTTATCAACGGGAGCATGCGACAAAAAACAGACGGATCGGAGCACGTTGGATGGAATCGGAAGAAGAGGATTGCGAAGCGGAAAATGAAATGAGCAGATGAGCTGAAGAGATCATGGGTAAAAACGGTACGAAGGAGAGATGGAAAGAGACTCAGAGAAGAGACGATGTGATCACTAAGATGGAAAGAAAGTGAGAACCGACGAGGAGAGGAACTTCAGTGAACTTGAAGAATCGTGAGGAAATTCGGGACGAACAATTCGGATTGAGAATAAACACCTCCCGAAGGAGTAATTTTTGGAGAAAGTATCTGAGGAATTCTTTGAAGAACGGACAGTGTTCCGTTGTTTCATAGAGGAGTGTAACTTTGGGCTCACGATTGAACGGGAAGCGATCTGGGGAGATCATGGTCCATGAACGAAGATCGGAGGGAGGGGACATCGGGAGGGGAAATTGAAGAGGAGTTTTTTCCGCCGAAAGCGCTCCGGACAAGGAATCGTTTCTCGGTCCGGCGTGGACACCGGAAACTGCTTCTTTCATACGGTCAATATATGAGCTGCATTTCCGAACGACATCTGTATTCGACATTTGCCATTGTGTTAGAGCGATTCGCTCGAGCCGAAGATCGTCTGAACATCCTGCAGATGGAGCGAACAAGAGAAAAACACATTTAAGTTGGTGACACCTACGCCACGCTTCGCTACGAGAGTCAGTCACGGCTCTCTTTCGCCGAATGGCGTTGGCGTGTGTCGTAAAAACTTCGTCAAACTTCACGGAAGGCCTAGGCCACAAATTGACCGAGTCGCCAGCTCAACAACACGACGCGTCCTCAACGACACATCCCAGCTCCAATCGCCTGACAAGTCGACAGCTCCCCAAAAAATCGCTACAGGCAGTAGTTCTTCCGTTGCGGAATCGATAAACCGGGAGCGGAGGAGGGAAGGCTGAGTAGTTCACCATGGCATCCGAAGTGACTTCGACATCTCATTGTCAGATACTCTGCAGTCTTGAAACTTCTCTTTGTGTATATTGAACTTGACTTTCGCGAAGCAATCGAATCTCTGGACGTACAACCACAAGGAAATTTCTTCACGGAGGAGATCGGCAACATGGAATTCCAATACAAAGAACATTTCCTGCTTTTATTCGGCCGTACGTGAACTGAGAATTGAAACGAAATTTTCGTTGAAATGAAGGTTTTTCCTCTCCCCCCAACTCTGTGGGCGCAATGACGAGAAGTTTGGCNTGTCATGTGCGAGGGTCCGTTGGCACACTTCGTAGTGAAAACCATGTACCGCACCTCTCGTAAAGCGGTGCCGGTTTTTAAACTGTGCGTTTTTCCATTTGTCAGACGTGAGGGCCGGGGTCGTGAAGAGTCTTGGATCGATGTCCATCATCTTCTGCAGCCATTTTTCAAGGTGATCGTTGAAGGCCGCGGTCTGGGGAAGGCCGAAGGTCCTTTGGAGCTCCTCCGTCAGGAGTGGGGTACCAGCGATCAAGTATACCAACCGGTTGCGGGTGGTTCGATGGAGCCCGAGGGCAGACTTCAAGAACAGTGCCTTCAGTCGGTCAAGCGCCATCAGTTGGGCAGGTCCGAGGTAACTCCAAATCAGTTGTATACCGTAGCAGGCCGTGGGAACGATTTTCATGTGAAACAACTGAAGGGCGGTTTCGAGGGAGAGAGAGCTGGGCTTAGGGATCGAGATCAGGGCGGTCCTCGCCTTTCGGATGCGCGACGAAATGTGTCGCGAAAAATTTAATCCACGCTCAGAGAGTTCCAGGCCCAGGTATGCGAAATGCCGAACCCTTTCGACATTCTCACCTCCAAGTCTGAAAACATCACCGGTCGCAGGCGGTCCGCCGTTTCCAAACTTCATAAACTTCGTCTTGGAAGTGTTGATTACAAGGTCGTTATTCTCGGAGTAGATCTCCAAGGATCTTAGGGCTTGTTTCAGCTGAATCCTTGATCTTGAGTAGAGTATTAGATCGTCCGCGTAAAGGATCGGATGGACAAGGTCATGCCTTTCTGTAATGTAACCGGGGAGATCACTTATCAAGACAGAATACAGCAAGGGACTTAAATTATCACCTTGTGCGACACCGGTGCTCTGATCAAACGGCGGAAGGGCTGACACGCCATCTTCTATGGCGACCTCACCCTTCTGAAGGATTGAGACAAGAAGTATCAGGAGCTTGCCTCCTACACCAAAGGCGGACAGCTTGTCGATAATTTTCGATCGGGATGCGATGTCAAAAGCCGTCCGGTAGTCGACAAATACAGCGTACAACGGGTAATTTTTCCTACGGGTGGATCTTTGTATCTCGTTCATGATCACTTCACAGGCCTGAAGGGTTGATTTGCCGGGTCTGAAACCGTACTGTTCCACCGGGATCGCCTCGTTGATGTCCAGATAGAACTCTAGCCGAGATGCTATGAGGGACGAAAGCAGTTTACTAAGAACGTTTCTTTTTGCGATACCCCTCCAGTTTGCGGGGTCGGAGAGCGGGGTTTTGCCTTTTGGTATGAGGGCGAGGAGGCAACGCCGCCAGTCGTTCGGGATTTGCCCCGATTCCAGGCAATCGTTTAGAAGATCGGTGATAGCAGGAACGATTGCACCCGCCTGAAGTAGGTGCTCATTTAAGATTCTGTCGGGTCCTGCAGCCTTCCCGCGTGGCAGTCTGGCGATCGCGTTCACGATGTCCGCGACGGTCCATTTTGTTGACAGTGAGTCATGTGCGAGCTGGTCATACTCCGTTCTGACCGTGCATCTGGTCGGCGCTGCGGCGGGAATGCTGTCTCTAGACGAGAAGACTGAGCTGAAGTGTCCGATCAGGTCGGCGGTATGTGCGGGGCATGTTTGGTGATTTTTCGATTGCCGCAACCACTTGTATGGTCTACTAATCGCCTCCTGGATGAGCAGTTCCTCTCTCCTCGTGTTGTAGAGGAGTTTCTTCTGTCGTATGAGCCGTCTGTATCGAGCTCGGAGTGGTTGTACGGAATCGAGGGGGATTCGATGGAGGTGATGAAGCTCCAGGGCAGATTTCAGTTCAGACCAGGCCTTGAAGCATTCCTGGTCAAACCAGGGCCTCGAGCGTCTGGGAACTCTTGTCATGACGGAGTTCCGTAGAGTCGTCACGATAGCGTCATTCCTTATGTTCAGGTCATGATCTGAAAGAGCGTCCGCGGCCTGTTTGGACAACTCTAAGAGAACCCTCTGGTCAATCATGCAGTTGAGGCGCTTGTTCTTCTTCCCCGCGAGACTCGAGGGTGAGTGGACTATGGTTATTGCAACCGGCAGGTGGTGCGTGAGACCGAAGATCGGTAGAGTGTTCTGGTAACCAAGGTAGTGAGCGGCAGCGTTCGATGCGAATAAGTCTATTGTTGAGGTTCCCTGTGGGCCAACGAAAGTTTTTAGCAAGGGATCGGAGTAGATAGCGAGATGCCAGGATTCGAGGAATTCACTCAGGGTTTTGGTTCGTGATGCATCTGGTTTGTCGATGGGAGCGTTCAGGTCTCCACAGAGCAGAATTGTTTTGCTTCCATCTATGTGGGCGGCGATGCTAGAGAGTCGCTCTTCGAAAAGGTCGATGTTCGCAGATGGGGTCACGTACATACCGATGATCGTAAGGTTTTCGGTCGTTACTATCACAGTATCATCTTCAGCGAGTAGGCAGCGTGCGCCAACCAGAGAGCGATTGTATAGCACAGCGACACCACCCTTTGGCCGTCCTGGGCCTTCCGATTTCAAGGCCATGGACTGGGCGACGTGGAAGCCTGGGATACAGATTTGCTCCCATTCCCACGTCTCTGTAAAGACAAATACATCGTAGGTCGCGAGAACGTTGTCGGTGAGCAGGGAGATATTTCTTCGGAGTCCCTCACAGTTCCACATGCCGACAAGGATAGGTACATCTGGCTTGGAGGTAGCCTGTCCCTGTGGATGAAGATGATTATTCGTTATGTGTCTTCTGTACAGGCCATTTCTGTTTTCATAGATGCTGGATCGGGTCGAGAGGTCGAAGGTATGGGTAGCGGAGTATTCAGCGGTCGGTCTGTTGACGTACGGGGCGGGTCTGCATGTTCTCGATGTACTGTGGGTCTGGTCAGAGAACGAACTCAGGAGTCCCCCGAGTTGGCGTTCCTCTGAATCACAGTATCATTAAGATCCACAGGTTGGCTGGTCATAGAGTTGCTCACCTCCAACCTAGCTATAGAGTCGATCTGGTCGTCCTTGGGGGCACCACCGAAGCGACGCACGGCGATGTCCGCTGGCCAGATGTCGGTGTTCAGAAGTTTGGCGCCGTCACCGGACTTCACCTCGATCACGAAGGATGCGAAGGTTGGGACCGATGAACTAGACCTCATTCTCACCACGGACATCACACTGCTCGTAATTGTCGAGACATAGTCAAGAATTTTCTTCGGTGTCGTCTCGAGGGACACCCTGGTCAGGAAAACACGTTCACTATCACGAACACCAGTGTGCTCGACTGGAGTTGCGGCTGAGATCGGTATGCCCGATGAACCGGTTCCGAAGTTCATGGCCCGTCGATCGCCTGTGTTCCGTTGCCGAAACGCAGGTCTCGAGAACATGTTCGAAGCACCCGAGTCGGTGTTTGTAAACAACGGCGGTCGGTCTGTTTTGGCTTTGAGAGCCTTGGCGGAGTTTCCGAAAATTTGTTCGGCGAAACGTTTCCGACCTTTAGGAGTTGACATGACAGCCTGATTGATCTCATTCGATGCGGCTGGTGTTCGTCGGGAGATGGGAAGGCGGAAAGGATTAGGGGTTCTGGGTAATGAGGATAGGCCACTCATCTCCCCCTCAGCCCTCAGGAGCTTGATCTCGGCCCTGGCGCTCTGAAGATCGTCCCGGAGGTCCACGACCAGGTCCGTGAGAAACACGATCCTTGCCATCAGACCTACCAAAGACGGTTCGACTACGCCGTGCGGACCTCTCCCGCTGCACGACGGGCATCTGAGGGCCGGGCTCGGGTCGCCTGGTTTTCTGATCGTGGGAACACAGGTCGGGTGAAGGAAGGCACCACATCCGTCGACACAGGAGCGGATCTTGTCGGCCAGCTTCACGTTTCGCTGACATACGGAACAGACCAGATCGGCGCTCATGATTTCCGGGGAATGGGCTCGTGGTTCCAGGTGAAAATGGGCAGACACGGATGCCACGGTCACGGGGGTAAGCTTGCACGGAAGGTCTGGAGCGGATGTTCGGAGAAACCTAGGTTTCGACGCGAAAAGTTCGAGATCGCGGAACAGTAGCAACCGTTCAGTTCTGTAGCAGACGACGCGAGTCCACAAGGAAATTTCTTCACGGAGGAGATCGGCAACATGGAATTCCAATACAAAGAACATTTCCTGCTTTTATTCGGCCGTACGTGAACTGAGAANAGAACCGACGAGGAGAGGAACTTCAGTGAACTTGAAGAATCGTGAGGAAATTCGGGACGAACAATTCGGATTGAGAATAAACACCTCCCGAAGGAGCAATTTTCGGAGAAAGTATCTGAGGAATTCTTTGAAGAACGGACAGTGTTCCGTTGTTTCATAGAGGAGTGTAACATTGGGCTCACGATTGAACGGGAAGCGATCTGGGGAGATCATGGTCCATGAACGAAGATCGGAGGGAGGGGACATCGGGAGGGGAAATTGAAGAGGAGTTTTTTCCGCCGAAAGCGCTCCGGACAAGGAATCGTTTCTCGGTCCGGCGTGGACACCGGAAACTGCTTCTTTCATACGGTCAATATATGAGCTGCATTTCCGAACGACATCTGTATTCGACATTTGCCATTGTGTTAGAGCGATTCGCTCGAGCCGAAGATCGTCTGAACATCCTGCAGATGGAGCGAACAAGAGAAAAACACATTTAAGTTGGTGACACCTACGCCACGCTTCGCTACGAGAGTCAGTCACGGCTCTCTTTCGCCGAATGGCGTTGGCGTGTGTCGTAAAAACTTCGTCAAACTTCACGGAAGGCCTAGGCCACAAATTGACCGAGTCGCCAGCTCAACAACACGACGCGTCCTCAACGACACATCCCAGCTCCAATCGCCTGACAAGTCGACAGCTCCCCAAAAAATCGCTACAGGCTGTAGTTCTTCCGTTGCGGAATCGATAAACCGGGAGCGGAGGAGGGAAGGCTGAGTAGTTCACCATGGCATCCGAAGTGACTTCGACATCTCATTGTCAGATACTCTTCAGTCTTGAAACTTCTCTTTGTGTATATTGAACTTGACTTTCGCGAAGCAATCGAATCTCTGGACGTACAACCACAATTAAATTTCTTCACGGAGGAGATCGGCAACATGGAATTCCAATACAAAGAACATTTCCTGCTTTTATTCGGCCGTACGTGAACTGAGAATTGAAACGAAATTTTCGTTGAAATGAAGGTTTTTCCTCTCCCCCCAACTCTGTGGGCGCAATGACGAGAAGTTTGGCGAATGGAGGAAACCCTCGACAGTGTCTCCTCGTTGATGACAGTTTTCTTGAGAACGATGAGTGGATATTCGGTGTGTTTTTCTTTCTAGCCGTAGAAAAGAGGATCCGAGAGATGAGACTCTGTTTTCTCAGCGTCAATCGTTCGGCACATTGTTGTTGGGGGTATCGCGGAACGATTCATGCTGAAACTCGACGAGTTCGACGTCGTATTATTGTTTGAGGCAGAGCAGCAGTAAAAGTCTGAATAAAAGCAACCGTTTCCGGGAATGTCCACAAGCGCCGTCAACAGTTTCAGTCCGCGCGAGAAAACTCTGTCGAGGCACCATGTTGAAAAGTGAGCATTTGTGTACGTTGAGAAAGTGTTTGCCAACAACAGTACGGGGGTGAACTCGCGGTCGTCAACTATTTTCGCCACAGCTAAGCGAATTTAGTTCGCTTGCTCTTTTCAAATTCTACAGCATGGCCCCATTCTTTCTCGCCTCGGTCGGCCGAACCCGTTCCCCGTACCCGACCCCTGTATTTTCCCCCTCTCATCCGTGCGCAAGCCCGAGTTCACCAAGCAACTCGTCAACGAGCCGTTCGCGTAGAGCTTCCTCTAGTTCTGCGTGTCGCTCATCCACTCCCGTACAGCCTTTTCCACCCGGGAAAACGTATACGTCTGCTTACGAAGTGCGGCGGTTCTCAGTCAGAAGTGTCGGAGGTCTTTGAAAACGTGACTTGACTCTGGTTCTCTGTCACTTTGCCTTTGTGTTCTACCTTCCCTAGGCGGCGATGGTGTTGAAGACAGAAGAACGAATCCCTATGTCGACCCTATCGGACAGACTATTCATTTGCGTCTCGTTGACGTGTCACAGGATTTTCCGCTTCCTTACTCGCTTGCTCGAACTCATTCTTCAAATGGCACGAACGACCACGATTTATGACCGCGCCGGGTGTAAACGACTCGTTCGGAAGGAAGCTCCCTCAAAGCCACGCTAGCGTAACGGTAACGCGAACAACCAATAAGAGAAACGGCTCGCCACTCACTCAGAGATGCTGCCATCGAGCCTCGACAACTTACTTGCGCTGCTCAAGTTGTGTTCTCGGCACAGGACACGGATCTTGGAGGTCGTTAACCCCGAGAAGGGAAACTTTGGAGAGGAGACCTCCTCAAAAAAGAGACGACGAGGGATGAGTCACAACCTCGAACAAAAGCCTCTGGAAGAGCAGACCGGGTTATTTGCTTGAGGCTGCGCACGAACTGAACGTAGGTACATAGCTAGATAGTAGGAGCGAGACGAACAGAGTCGATTCGACCGACCGACAAACCAACTGAATAACAAACGAGAAGAAAACAACCCGAGGCTGTTACTCAGCTCTTGCTCCCGGCTGTTGTGTAGCCGCATGGATCCCTCTCCCCCATTTGGAGGACCCAGCCCCCACTCGTCGCTCACTTGCGAATCCCAAATCACTCCTAAGCTGGTCCTCCGGTACCCAGTCCGGAATAGTTCTCCGTGTTGTGATCCTTCCCTCCTCACTCCACAGGCTTCGCCACTTCCAGACGAATGGAATAACAGTCGAACGAAGGCTTACCATCAAGTTTTTGGTTCTTGTCCTTAATTTGATCAAAGCTCTTGCCGCTCGCTCGCTCACTCGTACTTTCGTTCGTTCCTCCCGTGTCAGCTAACTCCTCTGTCTGCTTAAATAAAAGCCGTTCTAACAGGTCGACTTCGTTGGTTAACGCTCATTCGACGGCTCTTCCATTATTCACGACTTGCTCTCGAAGAACGGCCTGATCGATTCGCTGTTCCGCTTCCCTCTCAAAGACTCGCTTGTGGTGTTGAACTTCAATGACAAACTGAACGATCCTGAATCCGATTCCTCCTCGAGGAGAAAGGATTTCAAGGAGACTCTCTCTATGTGAGCGTCTCCGTTCCTCTCTCGACCGAGCTTTATTTCCAGGAGAATGTCTACAGAAAATCATCCAACCGCCGTTCAGTCATTCAAGAGAATGATGTTTCCGCTTTCCACCCTCAACAATCCACTTCAAAGTCATCCCATAGTTCATTGCGAGGGAGGAAAGCTGTTTTCGTTGAAATCTGTTGTTTCCTGGCGACAGGAGGCTTTGCCTTGAATTCAAGTGAATTCCCATTCGGTCGTCCAGAGAGGAATAAGCAACGTGTTTGGGGTTGATTTAGTTTTTTCTTTTCGTTCCTCCTGACTTGGAAATCTTGTTTCGTAGGTTGGCTGCTTGTTTGGTTGCAGAGCACAGAATCAGATTCCAGTCCCCTGGTCCTTGAATTCGAAACTGGGTCTCCAGGGGAGGCGTAGGCAAAACAGAAAAACGGCATTGTAGTTGCCAGGATGCTTGTGGCTTGTTTCTCCCATGCGCATTGATTTACTTTTGTCTCACGAACTGGCGAACGACAGAGGGCACGCAACAGCCGCTACCGCTGAAAACTCGCTCACACGCGGCGAATTGTGATGAAAGAAATAAAACTCGACGTCAGATTTCCCTCCCTCGGCTGCGAGTTCCCAAACGCTGTGAGCTCGGTGCCAGGAAACTTTCGAAAACATCGACCCGCGAGCTCAATTACTAGTGTTTGTTATCAACTACTGTTCAATCGATCGAGTATCCGAATCTACAGCTGGAATACACGAGCGACTGATTGTGAGCTCCGTCGAGAGCGGCATTCTCCGTAAAACGGCCGAAACTAAAGGGAGAGGGGGTCGAAGGGAGGAACTGAAAACGAGAAGCGATTCTGGAGGAGAATCAGGAGGATACAAGGGTCGCACACCGAGAGGAAGTAGGTACATGATAAAGTAGGCTAGTCGAGTGAAGGTCAGTCGTATTCTTGTGGTCTTCTGTTACTCCTTGAAGGAGGAAATGATCTTCTGACTCAAGTCGATTCTCGACGGTCCATCAATTCCTTGTCCGGAAGGAGCGAAACGACTCGATTCTTCGACAGGCAGTGCGTCAGCAGAGTGAAAATAAAAATAAAATCCGCGGAACTCTGAAAAGTAGAGTTCGTTGCCTTGATCGATGACTCAGGATCCTGAGATTTGCGACTTGTTGGACCTCTGGCTCTGGCTGGGGTTTCGGGAAACTCGACGGAAGGGGTCGACTGCAATCGCTGGCGCGGCAAGAATTGCGGCCTCGGCTTTCCGCGCGAAGCATCGGTTGAGAACGAAGGGAGATTTTGCGGACGTAAATGTTTTTGAGGAGCCGCATTCCGGAGCCGCATGGGCGGCAGATGAGCGGCAATCAAGCTGCCACACCGGGTTATGGCGTACCTCACTCGGTGTTTTTCCCCCTTTGAGTATCACGAGTGGGGTTTGCTGCTTTCATCTCGGTCGGTCGCCGAGGGAGAAGTTTTTCCTTCACTGATTCCGACTTTTGTAACCTTTCGCGAAACCTCAATCTTATCCGCTTTCTTTTTTCGTGATTCTCGAGTGTTATTAAAGCCTTTGGCCGGAATATTTGAAACTTGCTACGAGATAGAGGGGAATGGGCGATCCTCGGACCCAGGCAGGCGTTAACCGCCTCTACAGGTCAAGATGAAGCCTCTTTGAGTGGAAGACTGAAGGGGTTCGATGCGAAAAGCACAAGAACCCAACGTGGATCTGACGTGTTTTGGGAGCGCATGCGTCGCGGGAGAGGACCTTGGGCGAGGGCCCCGCGAGCCGAGCGGGAAAAGCACGGCGGGAATTGTCGACAGTGGGGAAGAGTGTCCGTGTCTTCCGGCCGGCTTTCCTCATCCGCAGGCACCCGCGTTTCGGATTCGTGAATCGTGGTGTGTGCATGAATGGCCGTCTTGGCTGTCAATTGAGATTTGTTTTGTGTTTGTGAGCGCACGACGTAGAGGATGTTCTTTTGAGGAAACTTCGGCTGCTTCGAGGATCTGCCAAAGCTGTGCGTCAAATTCTTTAAGTCAAGTGCTGTTGTTAGAGTCGTCGTTTGTGTCTGGAGCGGGCAGAATAATGCTACACACGGATAATCCGTTATGACGCGTCGTTTCTCCGAAGATTAATGAACGGTAAGGCCAAGAGAGTTCTTTCCTGAAGTTTGCGCGGACGGGCGGCCGGCCGGCCTCGTAATCGGCTGCCTTTTGTGAACTCATGCCTGAGCGCTCGCCACTCACTCACTCACTCACTTACCAACTGGCTTAACCTCTTGTCCGTCTCCCAAAGGTTGAGGTCGTCTCATGAAAAATGTCTTTTGGAAAAATGAGACTCCTCTCTGGGGGATAACGTCGTATACGAACGGCGATGAAAGCTTCCTCAAGAACTTTCATGCCGCGTTCTCTATGAAAAGCTATTCGCAGCTTTCTCGGTATGTCATTCACAATCAGTACGCTGCGGTGTGTCGTTTTCATTGAGAGTCAATCATTGAATAACTCGATCGGACTTGAGCAAATCGATTGATGATTGACAAACATGACGTACCGATGACAAGAAAAGAGAAATCACGAACTCGAATCATTGGGGAAAGAATCCCGAACACTTGTCGCGAGCGAACAGATGCAGGATCAATCTAAGAAGTTATCCCCATGCGATGGAAACCCAAAATCTCGTTTTTTGCCAGCTGGAATTTGCTCCGGAACCGATGAAGGCAGAAGAAATGTCCCGATTCCCCAAGTCAAGAGCCTCTAGAGCTCGGTCGTTATTTGCGAGGATGTCGATGCGATCAAACACCAAGAGCTTCGTCCCTCGGTCCTGTGCTACGGTCGGCTGGTCGTCCGGCCTTGTGCGGAACGCATCGAGTACTCACGTACCGGAAAGTCAGGCTCCAAGTTCGGTCGCTGAACTAAGAAGCTCAAATGTGGACAATAAATCATAGCGCGAAATTGCATAGCGATAGTGGCACAAGAACGAGGGGAATCGACGAAAATGAACGATGTGAACGCGCTTAAAAACCAACGGTGCTACGGCTGCTAACCTTTCCACCGTGACTCAGTAGCCTGAACATAATTTATCAACTCTTTCACGATTTTTCTCGCGTCTCCGGAATGCCTGTCTGGCAGAGATACGTCTGGGAGACCGAAGCACTTTATCAAGATTAGGCATCCTGTTCTCGTTCCTCCTCCGCCTCTTCGCTGTCGTCTCACCTTCCCGAAACAGTTGAGGGTCTCGAAGTGAAGGATGTTCTGATTGAAAAACTCCTTCAGGAGCCATCCTGAAAAGCTCCGATCCTTCTGATTTCGATGGATTTCGACAAACCTGAGTTCGGGTGCTCTTTGACGGTTTCGATCCCCATGGAAAATTCCTCACGATCCGCGACAACCGAAGCAACAACCATGAGTTTGCAGTCGGAGGCGCCAACCGAGTCAATGGCTCCCTGGATATGACCGCAGATCCACAAAGGAGCCCGTCGGGGATTTTCTCAACAATCGAGCCAGGTTCTCCTTTGTTCTCAGCGTACGGCCTTGGCACCGCACAGATTTTCGCGGGTCCGGAGACATGGAGTCGCCGCTGTCCCGGATCGCGATCATTAGGTCTAAATTTCATCGAAGAATAGCCGACGTCCACCAGCACAGTCGGGGTTGTCGTCGTCTTCGACCATCACGGCGGCAGCGTAAGATTGACGACACCGGAATCGATCGCGGGCTCTGGCGGATTGATCGCCTTCGAGCGCAGTTTGTCTTGTGGGAACTTTGAAACAACTCCGAAACTCCGACGTTTTCTCCCGCGCTCGGTTTGTTCGTTCCGACAAGAAAAGCAGTAACTGCGAGGAATTATTTATTCTTCCTGTCGCGCTTCAATGTCAATGCACGCTGGTGCGACCTGAGGACGATAAAAATATGAGAAACGAGAAGAATGGAAATGCGAGGAGATGATGAGCCGAAAGGAAAAGAACCAAGCAAACGATGTAGGGGAGAAGTTTGTTGGAACGCAAGAGGCACACGATGAGAATGACGGCGACTGCGGAAGTAGTGGTGGTGGCGACGACGGCGACGACTGCAGAACAGAAATTCGAGAACAGTAGTCGGGTACGAATCGGTGGACGCTGTTTGGTTGCGTGCGCCCATGGAAGGGGGAGTGAAAGGATCTGTTTGTCAATGTACAATTTACTCTGTCCACGGCGCGAGTCACACAGTGGAGGCATGACAAAGACGGCTCTCTCGCTACTCGGAATCGTCTCCATCAAACCCACGCCTCCCGTACCCGGTTTGAGCTCGAGAGCGAAAGCGTCGAGGGATCAGGGAAATGGTCTTGGAGGGCGGAAGTTCTGTTTCCAAGCGTTTTCAGTTAAAATGTCCCCAAAATACATCAGGAAAACAAACTCTGTACGGTGGAGAAGCCAGTGCTCTCTTAGCTCAATTTCTGTACTCGGGAGAAACTCCGGGAAGTCATCACCGACCTTTTCATGTCATCGACGAGTCATGCATGTTCCAGAATATGATCTCTGAGGACAAAGTTGGATCGTATGTTTCCACAGAAAGGACGTGGGACGAATGACGACGATTTGATATAGTCCTTCGTAATTCGAATCCTCGACTTTTGAGCTGAAATAGTCCTTTGCTGTCATCCACGTGCTCTGGTGCTTCATACGGACACGTTGACCGCTCAGAAGATCCGGTGGAGCGGAAAGAAGAAATTTTGAAACTCGGTCCACAACGGAAGAGAAACTTCTTCCGCGGAACGGAAATTTGATATCACGGTGACGTTGCCGTGATACAATCCCAACCTAAACTTCATCCCTACTTTCCGACGTCCACGATCTCCGTATAGGAAAGTGGCAGAGCGTTCGAGGAAAGTTGATTTCTAAAAATAAGAAAAGAAGGTCGCCACATGAAGTAAAAATCTCGTTCGTCGTCTGCGATGGAAAAGGATACTTGCTCTTCTGTCTGAGGATTCAGAGTCGTGGGAATTATTATCGAGACGACGAATGACTCGAGATGCATTTCGACATTTGTGTCACCAACAACTTCCTCTCTCGCTCTTTTGATGATTTTGTCGTCGCGAGGTCTCTCTAGCGAACAACGCGATTCATATTCAGATGTCCATGCATTGCGAGAGATGATTCCTAATGACGATTCCATCCTCTACTCCTGCATTCGCATGGAAATCCAAAACGCTCATTCGACTGACAGCAACACCAATTCACATCAAGCTCGTATTTACCGTCGCCGCTTGAGGCAGCCCGTCCGCCCGCGATGCGACTCGCGTTTTTGTCTATTCTCTCAGGAGGAACTACCTCCTTCCACACACACCTGTGACCCACGATCGATCCACCTCTTTATTGCCTCCGGAGCACACCTTACGTCCCTGTGACACACACCTGCCCAATATCTGGAATCAGCCTCTAGCGCACCTGCCTCCCACTGTTCTTTCCAACCCCCTCGAACTCAACTTGCATTCATTAGCAACCCGCGTCGTACGTGTGTAACACAAACTGTGTGTACTGCTTTTGGCAGCGTCGACGATGCACCTGCACCCCTGGATCTTCAAATCCACCTGCATCCTCTGACAGCTGCCTGTCTCTCCCAGGAATCGTCATCGTCGATACATCTGCCCCCACAACCAACTCTCAGCGTGCATTGTATTCATCAAGAACGAGTGTATTCGACGAGTTCGTCCGCTTCGAGAGGATGACATTTCATAGCGAACACAGACTATGGAAGTATTTTTAGGTCCATTCATTCTGTCACGATCTGAGAACAGGAGACCAATTATTATCCGTCCGACGCTCTGTCTTACTTTGTTCCTCTTTTCTCAACTGCGCGATTACTTCACTTGAGCATGCGGCTTGCCTTCGCGTGCTGCTGCCCGTACTTTTCGTGTGACGGTCACCACCACCACCTACTTCTACAGCTGCAGTGCATAATTTATTCACGCAGTTTGTCCTGCCGCAGCTTCTCGCTCGTTTGTACTCTGGTGTGGAAGGATACAGAGCGAGGAACAAGCCACGGACACCTCGTCGTCCTGGAGATTCGGAGGGAATCCTCTTCCAAAGGGACTCGGAAGAGGCCTTCGAGACAGACAGGGGGAAGGGGAGGGCGTGGAGACGTTATCAACTGCTGTTGAATGGGCTAACCAAAGCGGTTTGTTGTATCCCTGTTGTGAATAGTTCTGTGGGCGCGCGTTGCGTCCCTCAACTCGACAATGTAGCACCGTGGTTTCGTCTCTCCGTTCGAGCGCCTGCCTTTCTGTCGTTCTCTCTCGCGCGCCGGCCGCCGTGTTTCGTGTCCGACAAAACCCGAACATCGCTCTCGGATGAGAACGAAACCACATGACCGACCGACCGACCGACGGAACGAACGAACGAACAACGTGTGCTATGTTCGCCAAATCGTCCTAATTACGAATTAGAGAGAACGATCTGAACGGCAGCGGCGGTGGCGCGGCGTGACGGGCGGATGGGCATCATGTGGTTACCGTTGTCGGATTAGCGGAATAGTTGTCAATATTCTACTTGCGAACTGATTTCCAGATTGAAACCGATTTCCATTACTTCGCCCACTTACTCTCGGTCGGGATGCTTCGTGGTGTTCACGGCTGCCAACGTCAATTAATACTGCGTTGCATCTGCTTTCCGCGCTTGCCTTGATCGTCGCCATCGATCTCGTACAGTGAGCAGTCAAGAATCCGCTTCAATAAATCACCTCCACTGCCAATCGCTCACATCGCTCCGTTTCTTGGATTGTTTTCTAGGATTCACATCGATCTTTATCCCGGCTCTGTTGTCCATCTGCAGAAGAAATTACCGACGAGAGAACCGAGTGGTCCTCGCGCTCTGTAAGCCACGCGCAGATTTGCTTGCGGAAGTAGTAACACCACATCACAGGACATGGTTCCCACTCTGTGAGGCGAATTTCGAAGAAGATTGCAAGCGGACACGTCTAAAGCTGAAAAATCGCGGAAATTCCGATTCCGATCCGCCTCCCGGTTCTCGAGCTCAAACTGCCGTTAAAGTTATGACGTGACCGAAAAGCTAAGACCCCGTAATTAGGGAGTTGCTCCAGGCTGTGGGGTGTCACCAAGGACGAAACAGCGATCGAGGAAGAGAGATGACGGAGCCGTCGTAGATAGAGAGGAAAGCCGGCTTGGATGACGTTGATGCTGTCATTATTTGACCCAAGAATAACATTGCCGAGGGGGCATCCGAAATGAGCACGTCAAAAGTTATGGCTCGTCGCTATTTTCCGTCCCGTCCCGAGCCCTAAGAGGGGAAGACTGATTGTTTCCTCCCCCAGGGCCGTAACTGTCTACCTGTCCGTCGGATCGCTATGTCGGTAGCGGACTGTATGCTTCCCCGTACGATTAGCGACGGTTTCGAACGAGGCAATTTTTGCGACATTTCCCTCTGTTTTTGTTAGAAACGTTCCGCAGCACGATTCAGAACCGAAGTCAAGGTCATTGCTGCGAGAACCGCCATCGTTAGAAGACGAGCGAGGGAAAAAGGTCAGAACGACGATCCCGCCCACCGGCAGATCCACAAGCGAGGCCCACCATCAGGGCAATGACCAGCCGCATGAACGAAGCTCGACCAGAGAACGGCCCTAACAAAACCACGACCCAGAGCTCGATGAGTCAAGCAGTGGCCATTAAGGGCATTTATATCTTTATTACGGCGCCATATATCAGACAGAGATAACGGAGTAATCCTCTTCATGGGTAAGGGAACGATACAAACATTCGTAATCTTTCCTCTCCCCCCTGTTGAGAGGCTTCTGCAGAAACCGCGACCCGATGTCCGAGCAGTATCCTCGGCTCAGGAAAGGGTTATTTCTCCGTTTCGAAATACTTCCGCGTCAGCAAAAACGCGGCAGAGTTTCGAAAAAGAGAGCAACGGCAACCCAAGGGGCCGATGTGTGTAAATCCATGAATGTTGATCGCGGAGAAAGTTCCATGAGCTAAACAACGGCATAGACCTCCTCGGGGAACGAGGAGCTTCTTCAGAGCTCATCTGCTCTGATTTTGAAGTCACTAATTTGACAAGCTCGAACATTCTTTCGGGAGAACAGATTTTGAAATTAACGAGCAGACGTGGGTGTCGCCGTCCTATCGGCGATCCTGTGCGCCAGCCGGCATGCCCCCCCCCCCTCGGTGGTCTGGCTTATCTCGCTCATTCACTCCCTGATCACGGCGCGGTGTTCGCCCATACTGGACCAAACGAGGAAATCTGGAAAATCGAAGAGGACGGCGACCGAGCCGATGGAAGGCACCATCGATCGTGCTCAAACTCTCCAGAACGGGAGAACTCGCTTTTTGAAAGTTACCGATATCACAACTTGCTTAGAAGAAAATTGGATGTCTTGCCATGGCCTCAGTTTCACTCTCTCCTTATCCTGAGTTCCTCCAGCCATGGAAGACAGCTGGAAGACGTTTAGTCGACGCAGCACGTAACATCGCTTAATGAAATTAAGCAACACGCCTGTCGTTGAACGGCGGCTCGGCCGCTTGAACCTGCGATGTCTCTTAGAAACTTGAAGCGAACTCTCTAATCCTGCGAAAATCTCGCCGGCGCGGCGGCGCTCCGATAGAGTTTTCCAGAGCTGTCGCGTTTCTTCGAACTCGAGCCACTTGTTAAGGAACTGTTTGACGCACGAGCCGCATTGACAGCTTACAAATCTTGTCGAGGACCCCGATCGACGGGAAGGTGAGGGGCAGCACGGGTCGGCACGCCGACGTGCAATGCTCGACGTGCAATAAGTTTTGGCCTGTGGGAAGGAAGGAGAACAAAAAACCAAAGGCACAGTGTCGGCGACCACGCACGCACAGACACACTCACAGCACTCGCCAAAGTGTTTTTCGATTGAAAATCTTTTCTCAATTTGTGCAGCTGCGAGCACGAAACAGGCAAAAGACGAGTGGAGAAAGCACGAAGGCAAGAAGAAGCAACCGCTGGTGTTTCGCAACTCGACACCAAAATGACGAAGCAAGCGGCCCACTGAGTGGAGGAGTGGCGATTCGTCTCACGCGATGTGGTTTCCTTGAGCTGTGCTTGTTTTCACTCCTTTCAAGAATTAGCGAAAGCGCCAAAATGAGTGCTGTTGTGTTGATCCTGATTTCGATTTGAAACTCGGGTCATGGGGCCGCCTCCGTCGAGTTCAAATCGTCATCGCGAAGTCTTCTTCTCGATTCTCAGGGTTGGTGAGGGGGGGGGGGTCTGGAACGCTTCCCCCTCGAGAAGAATTCAGGAAACCATAGTTCGCGGGCGCCTCATATGTTTGGGGACATGATTTAAGGAAAACCGGGGACTTATCGTAATCTTTGTATCGAATGACCACATTGATGCCAGCGTCTCCCTCTTTCAGGAAAGTTTGCTTCGGAGATTACTTCGGAGGGAGCTCATCATCCGACCAGAGCCTGAATGATGTTTGACCGCCAACTCTCCGGTGAGTGTTTCTTTTCAATCGATCGGAGTCAGTTTTCCGATGAGCGAGGAGATCGAAGATCAGGACTCATTTTCCGTACAGAGTCAGAGGAACAGAAGGAAATATTGCGAAAAAGAGAACGAAATCAGCGCGGACAGAGAATACGGAGAGGAAGGCACAGTATCGGCTGCCATCTGCTAATAACATCTGCATTACTCCGTTGAGTCGCTGGCACAATTGATAATCTGCTCAAGGCCAAGGCGAGCGAGAGATATCCTCAACGAATCAGGAAGAAGATCGAGGAGCTTGTGAGGCTACAAGTTTGAAGGGCGGAGGTGCAGCAGTGGCCAAAGAGGAGAGTTTAGCCATCATCTATCGAGAATGCAACAGATGGTGTGCTCGGAAGGACGAAAGGATTTGGTGACGATTCGCGACTACCTCGATCCAGCTCGCTTTCTTAGATGCAATCCACTTTTACTTAAAAGCCTACTTTGGAACCCCGGTCTTCACCGGCTCTGATTCCCCGAAGGTTTTTCCTCTCATTGTCAGAGGAGCCTCGGAGGGAGACTCTCCTCGATTTCCTTGCCTAAAAAGGAACACATCACAGTATCTCTCCGCAGCCACGTAGCCGACAGACGGCTGTCGCTGACTTCCATCCTCTCGCGGCGATAGTTGAGGCAGACGAGCAGTTGAGTAGATCGTCAACACGTAGACAAAATTCGATCGGAATCTTATCTTTTAATGAACAGCAGCTGGGTTGAATAGATCTGCTAAGGTCAGCAGCACGCTCCAGTTCTCTCATTTGGGATTCGACTTTGTTGACTTGATTCGGTCCGCTTAGATCGCACAGAGCTCGAGCCTCTCGAACGCTTGTTGGTCCTCCAACGAATTCCCGCTTATTTTTCCCCTCTCGTTGTCCTCGATTCGTCCCCGGAGAGCTTGCTGATAAATCTGCTCGAAGATCAAGAGGTCCGAGTTCTCATTACCGATCCTTAAACGGTCCATCGAACTCGCGAGGATTTCCGAAGCGTTTTTTCCCTCGTCGTATCAACAGACGGCACCGACTGAGCATAAACTGAGCGAAGACATCGTCTCTTTGATTCATTTGGCTCCTTGTTGTCGGGAGCGCATTATTGGAAAAAGTGAAACAGTGGACTGGTCGGATTGGCTTTTCAGTTATTGAACTCTTCGCCATCGACTGACTGAGAACGATTGTCACGTTCAGAATTCGCGCCATGCTAGAGTTCGGGAGTCGAATTCGCAGCGAACGGAGTCCGATCGTCTCGCAGAAATGTTGCGGACGGAGGTCGTTTCCGGAGAATCGTTGGAGAAAATTCCCCTCATGGGAATAACCTTGATTGCGGTGCCTGAATGGAGTCATCACCCGAGCAGGTGTTGCGAATCCAACGTTCGTCCGATGGCCGGGCAGTGATCGGGAAGAAATCTTTGCGTTCAAATCAAGAAAACCTGCGTCAAACGCGAATTGGCTTCGTTTCGGTGGAGTCAGCACGGTCCGACTATGAAAAAGTTCGTTGAGAGAAAGAGAAAGCTCGTTAAACGTGGCTCTGAAATTCAAACTTGAACTTTTTCGATGCTTTCGAACGGATACGGCCGGAAGCTCAAACCGCGCTCCCGGAGGAAAACCAAAAATTTTATATAGTCGAGGATCACGGTCCGTCGTTCACTCTATCGGTCGGCGGACGGGAGGAATATCGGCTAACGAAACCTGTCGTATAGGTATCGCACCTGATGTGGAGTTAAGAAAGATATCCTCCGAAACTCCCAATGAACACACGAGCTTCTTCCATACTCGGACTTTCCCCAAACTGTGAGCATCTGTTTCCATTGCAGTGATCCTCGGATGCCTTCTCGTTGCGCTCTGCGGAGATCGTGGCTATTGCGATGAGCAGGAATATCGTCTCACTAGGTATCTGATGAGTAATTACGATTCCGCCGTAAGACCATCGGAAAACGCTTCGTTACCTCTCTCAGTGAAAATTCAGGTTCTACTCCAGAAGATCCAGCAGCTGGTGAGTAAGGCTTGCTACTTTTCTACGCTGCGATTTGTATTCGTCTCGCGCGGATTATTCTCTCCGGACAAATCACGAGTTCCGATCGATTTTCTTTCGTTTGCTGTTCATTCGTGTCGAGAAAAGAGGAATCTGTTCCGTGACACCTCCTCCCGTGTTCCGGGTTCCTCCGCAACGCAAAGTTTTGCCAAATGGTCTTCATTGAAGAGCGATAGAACTCATTGAGGGTGAAGACCAGACTTGCTTTCGACATTTGGATTTCCTTTCGTCGACTTGTTTCTAACTTTCCTCCGTTTATCCTTCCAATCTCCGTGATCGTCTCGGTGTCCGAACCCGCTGGAAATCGTCGTCTGCTTCCGTCGTTGTTTCTGGAATGACCGCTGCTACAGGAGTACGAAACCAATACGGTGAAGGCAAACTGGAAAGTTGTTCAGGCAAGTTCCTCACTCGAGTCCCCTCCCCGATCACGACAAGCAGCTATTTATTCCGCCGCCTCAGCTGCAAGTGCTCCTACCTCGAGTATTGGCAAGTTATAAAAACTGTATCACGGCTACTAAGCCGGCCGGCCGGCGTGCTTCCCTCGCCAATTCCACTCGAGAACAGATTGAAGCAAGAAAGCGACCGAAACAGCTCGGAAAGCTTAGGCTTCTGCGAGCAGAGCTTCGTTCTGGGTTTTTTTAGGACCGCGCTGGTACATTCTCGGAGCCATACCGTGCTCTTGGAAGATTCGGGGAAGTTCTTAATTCGTGGTCGTCCTCTCAATATTCTCGTTTGGCTCTTTTCTTGAAATACTTCTGAACTTTGTCAGCAAAGAAGCGACTGACGGATCGACCGCCAATTGGCCTCTGTCGAAGAAATTTCAGGAAAAAAAGTTCAATTCGAATTCGATTTGGTTTTCGCATTGATTGCGGGAAGTCGTTTTCCGGTTTCGGAAACTTTCCGGGCCCTCAAGAACGAGGCACGGCCACAATGTCTGAAGGAGTTTTTGCTCATTGCATAAAAGAGTTCGGTCTGAACCTAATCCGTTAGGCCTTCCTGCGGATGAAGAGAGTGAGCAGGACCGACGACGGGAAAGGCCCGCGAACAAACGCTCCACTCAGCGGGGATTTGGTTTTGCTAATTGCATGGGCTCAAACCCACATCGCTTAAAGGATCATTTGCATTTCGACCGCTTGCCCTCTCTGTCGGTCGGTCGGTCGGTCGGTCGCTGAGTCGATTTCTCGGCGGGTCAGACAAAACACAAATACAAAGGAGACGAGTCCTCTAAAAGGAGCACTTGTTGCAGGAAATCCAGCTTTGTGGGCGCTTGTCGCGAGAAGGCGGCGCCGAGTGATTGATTGAGATATTTAAACTTTTTTTCTTGTCAGCCAAATATTCATTTTAGACCCTTTTCTTACCACGCAGAGATGGAACGACGCTCATCTGCGGTGGAATTCCTCTGATTTCGGGGGCATAGCCGTTCTGAGGATTCCCTCGAATCAGTTGTGGAGACCTGATGTCGTTTTGCTCAATGGGTGAGTTTGGTTCAACGGGATACCTAGGGGTTTCGTGGAACCCGGAATGAGAGATCATTCCTTTTTCTCCGCAGCAACACAGCGGACCGCCGTGAAAGCCACGCCGTAGTCCACAGCTCAGGCGAAGTCGTTCTCTTGGAGGAGCGTAGCCTTCATTCTTGGTGTCATTTCGACAAACTTCATCTCTTTCCTTTCGAAGTTCATCTTTGCAAACTTTCATTCGCTTCGTGGGCTTACGATGCATCTCAGGTGAGATCCGTCGTTTCGAGATGACATCATCGACGCAGATTGTTTTGAAGTCGAAGTGAATTTAGGTCAAACCTCATTGAGCCCTACTCTTCCCGCAGATCACGATGGAGACTCCGTCATTTGGTGTTGACGGACAACTCACAAAGCCATCGCTAGAGTTCGTTCTCGAGGTGTTGTCATCAAATCCAGCGCCAAACATAATCACAGACACGATCGCTCGATCAACGGTGAATCTCGAGCTTCGGCTACACCGTAGAAGCCCTCTCAGTCAACTACTGTGCCTTCTGTTACCCGTCATCTTGGCGAACCTGCTGTCAATCATCGCGTTTTTTGTACCTTCGAACTCGGGTCAGAAGCTGACCATTTCGACACAAAGTTTAATCGTTCTCTGCATCGTCTTAGTGTACATGCATCACGCCATGCCAATTTCATCGGAGAGAGTACCTTTGTTGGGTAAGTGTCGAGCTCCTCGAGGATCTCTTCACAGATGGAAAATTTTCGCTGCGAGACGCGGATTCGCCGGAAGCCCATCACTATTTCCTGATTCGAAATTAAGCTCAGAATGACCTTTCCAGTGGTGTACGCCGGATGTTCAGCTGTAATGGTATCGTTATCACTTCTCTGCTCAGTGCTCACGTTGACACTACACAGTCAGTCTGGGTGTCGACTCCGACCGACAGCCGTCCCTCGCGCTCTGAAGCGAGTGATACGGATACTGGCCAAGCTTTTCGTCATGGATTGCTGTACGGTCAAAGCGTCGGACAGCGACAAGAAGGAGAAGAACCAACTGGTAAGTGCATTCGATCGCATATCCTACGCCGATGTTTCTCTAAGGTGGGCAACTTATCCACCTGTGGCTCTAGATGTAAGAAACTCCAGAATGATATGACGTGAACTCTTCCGATTCTGTCCTCGCCACCGAATGTAAAGCACAGCTCGGGGGTGCCCAAGGGAAGGACGACTCTTGACCAAAACGGCGATGAAAGACTCCGGAGATCTTCAGAGATAATCTGCGAATCGCTTCATGGGAGATTGCCCGCGCGAGTGTTTTCGCGCAACAGCGAATGCTTTCCCGTCAGAGAGGAAGCAACCGGTGATTGACTGACCAACCAAGCAATCAAGCAATCAACGATCTTGTGACCCCAGCGAAAGATGGGAGATCTCGACAGGAAATACAAAAGCAATATTTACCTGCTCGTCATATGATACCGGGAGCAGCGCAGAGGAAATTAACTTTCCGACGAGCGAGGCCGGAAGCCTGGCAGGAAGCAACAAGCGACCGAATATCAATGCGAAGGAGCTTGTCCACCACGGGGAACCCCGTCCTGGACTGCGGGCGATCTCAATACGCCAGTCTGGCGCGAGGTCCTCGGCCGCCAGATCTCAGTTCTTGAAGAAAGTCTAAACGAAGAAGTCTCGTCGTCTATGAATCTATGTAATCCTTGCCATCCTGTTCCAGGACACTCCGAAAGCGCCGGTCGAGTTCACCACTGATCACATCGAGCACTACAATTTCTCGCCTTCTCTAAGGTCACACAGGAAACAGTTTTTGTTCGACGGAACTGCGGGTATCGCTGCCGACACCAGTGCAGGTAGGTTCGCGATTTGCTAACTTTTTTGTAGGATATCATCGGGGAAGAACTTTCCACGAGTTCCTCCTCCTCCTCCTCCGAGAGAGAGAGAGAGCGACAGAGACTTCCGCCGTAGTTCTTCAGAGTCCTTCGGGGCGCTGCTCTACTGGGTGCTCGTCGGGAACTACAGCTACGTCTAAATGCAAAGCCTACTATGAGCTGCTATGCAGAGGAAAACAGCGGTAGGGTCACGGAACGCTGTTCTCCGGGGGGACGCCACTAAAGCACAAGACGGGTGTTTTGTCAAGCTGACTTTACTGGAGTAATGACTTCATGCGCCGGGTACACCTGATACCGCCCTACTCGTGATGGGTGGCCGTGTTGCTGTTGTTGTACTCATGTATTCGGAGCGAGTGGAAACACCACTAAATCAGGAGGCGAGAAACTTCTTTATAGTCTCTTGGGTGGAAACTGGAAACTCGACGAGACGGTCGTTCTGGGTCAGCGACGTAACATCGCCGAATGTTTTTTGCAGGTGGCTTGGGAGGCGTTGGCAGCGTGGCGACAGGCGTTGGCGACTGTGGCGTGAGTGACCTTGTGGGCCAAACTATGTCGATGGTGTGGCAAGCGCCGCCCCTAGCCAAAATAGGCGAATCGGTATCAAGCTTTGACGAGCGTCTGCGGGAGGAAATTCGGCGTCAGGACGTCCGCGAGGAATGGAAAACCCTTTCGCTGTTGTGCGATCGGGTCTTCCTCGGTGTTTTCTTTCTCGGATCTGCGATCACTGCTGCGCTCGTGCTCATCTGTTCCTCGTAGTGCGGAGAGCGCAGCTCGGATTCACCTTGAATCGAGCGTCACTTCACCAATCATCGTCTAGCTGTACTTTCATCTAGGCAGCAATGAATTGCATCACGTCTGCGCATTGTATGTGTATGCATTGATTGATCCAAACTTCTAGAACAAGTACAGTGCCACGTCCAGTGTCTGATAATCATTCAGCAGGTCGGAACGGTGACGACGACGTTTCGAGAGTTGTTTTGGATGGAAGGAGTGTTCCAGGCCAGTTCAGACGCTCATACTGTCTCCTTCTGGAATCCACCTCTAAATCATCTAGATGTTCCTGAAGGACTCATGTTGGAGTTTTTAGCTTCTCCTGAGGCTGATTGATTGAATGTCTAGGTAGGTGAGAAGCCAAGTCTCGAGAACTTGGTTCGAGAATGTCCCTTCATATGACGGCTACCTTTCTCAGGATAAATGTCCCTTCGTTTGTTGAGTATTTGAGGCATTCGTTCACTGTTGGAAGGCGGAGCGAATCTTCTCGGATCTTCAGGTGATCTTTTCGTGCTTTTCCTTTCTGAAGTTCGAAGTTTTGGTCCTCTCCACTTGGGACGGGGACAGCTTTCCATCTGAGAGCTCGTCGCTCGAATCTGTTCAATGAGTTTTACCGCCGAAAGTATCGATAGTTTGTTGGCTTAGGTATTTTGAAACTTGACTCGAGCGAGCCCAGAGCACATCAAGATACACATTGATAACCGATAAAAGATTACGGCTGGAGGATTGTTGACCTCCGCTCTCGAAGATTAGAAACACATCGAGGTATCGAGTGGCTAGCATTCACTGGATCCGAAAATTTATTGGAGTTTATCTTACGTAATTAGAGGTAAAAAGACAAAAATATGTGTTTTCTGGAGTAATATTGTAAAAAAATGTTAATATGTGATACGGTGCATGCTTTTGAAATGGATACACCGACGAAAGTTTCGTATGAAAATGATCGTTATCGCCCTCCCGTCAGACGCATTCGGGAGTTCGAAGGACGGAAAAATGTTGAGCCGAGAGACTGTGAATCATAAACTGGGTGGAATGAGAACCAAAACTTTGAGTCTTCTCTCAACATCTTATATAGGAATCGTCGCCGCATTTTTCTATTTTCAGAACATGGATTAGACGCCTCCTCCTTGAGTTTGCCTTCCTCTTACGGCCCCGATGACACAGCGGGAATTTCCGCCTGCTGGCATTGGTTTTCCGAGGCATTCTCAGAAACAGAACTTTTTCCCTCGGGGACCTGATCTCGATAAAGGTGGGAAAAAGGTCGCAGAGAAAACATTCTTAGAGCACGCGCTATTTACATAGCTGAGCTGCTAGACTCGGCGATCGCTTCTCCCGCTCGCTAACTAGCAGCATGGGGAACGAGTTTCCAATTTTATCGATCGAGGATTTTCTAGAGTGTCTCCTCCGAACTATAAGCCTCAGCCGAACGCGAGAAGGCGACGAGCTCCTCCAAGAGTTTCTGTTTCCTCATTTCTCCGATCATAGCTCCCGGATTCGCGATGGAGAGGGCGTTCTTTAGCTCTGGAGGTCGTAAAGCAGAGAAGGATTCACAGTGGGTCATCTCTCGCCATTAAATCATTCTGCGATCCGAAAAGAGATCTCGTAAATACTGTGTGTGGACGCTGTGACGTCGAGCCTCCTTGACAAATGGGATGAGTGTTCAGAGTCGAGTTTGAAGAGCAGCCAGAGAGGAAACAAACAAACGAAGAACCACAACGAGAGCTGTTTTGATCTTTGAAGCTGATCGAAAACCTCCTTTTGTATATCTTCTTCACAACAGCGGCATCGTTAAAGTTTCAGACAATCCAAAACTCCCACATCTAGACGAGTGAACCACGAAAAACATTGAGACGGCTCTCAAATGGCGGTTTCCAGACTGAGAGGCAGTTCCATCGAGGCCTCCGATGTCTTCTGATCGGGGGATTTATAGCAGTGAGAGAGAGAGAATTCCTCTCCCCCCCCCCCACGCGTCCAACAATTGCCGAGAAGCCGTGGCATCCTGCGTAATGAAGAGATGGCAACTTACGACATTTTAACGCTTTTCTCACTTCGTAAAAAGTTTCTTCAAGTGGTCGATGCTGTTCGAGTCTCTTCGGGAGTATCCAAGAATTCGAAGAGGGAAAAGAGAGGGGGGAAAAACAACCGGAGCGAAGGCCGCTCTCATTCATGGTCCAAATATTAAATATTCATTGCTATATGTACTCAAGGCAAGCAAGCGACGCTTTTCCATATCCGCGAGGGTGAGAAAAAATCCGAGCGAACAAGAGTCGCGAGGACGGGACTTCCGAGCGAGTATATTGAGAAGCTGGCGAGACAAAGGGACAGTTATGATAAGGACTCTTAGTGGGAGATCGATAACTCAACGAAATAGTTCTGCAAACTCTGAGATTCACGTCGCATGGAGGGAAGAAGAATCAACAACTACGCATCGTCTCGAGGGGAAAAACGGGTACAAGCTATTTCGATCATCATCGGCGCTAAAGGAACGCGCCAAAACATCTCGACAAAAACGCGTAAGGGAAGGGCGGGAGAGCGAGCGAGCGAGCGAGCGATCTTTTAAAATTTGTACAACAAGTGGAACTTTGTGAACTTTGCAGCAGAGGCCGCGCACGCGAAGCATGGCCACAAAAATTCTCGATGCCTCGAGTGGAGCTAGCGGCAGCGGCAGCTCAGGGAAAAGACGGAGGGCAACTGTCTGTTCACTGTTCACGACGGCAAATCCATCAGAGATTTTGCTGTTGCCACAAAATGCATCCAGAGTTCGAACGGGGGCGGCGCGGCGTCCGTCGAAACGCGTGCAAAAGCATCATCTACGTCTCCTTCTCTTCTTATTCACACCTCCTAGCAGTAGGAGCAGCGTCTCCATTAAAATGAGTTATGGACCCTAGAAAGCATGTACAACTGTAATAACAAATGGACTGTTTGGGCCGGCCAAGCCTGTCTGCATTTCCAGCGTGCAAACCAGAAACAAATCCAACAGATGTGTCTCCTCGGATCGAGGACGCTCCTGTCTTGTGGATTCGGAGCTCGGTCGAAGTGGAAAACAAGGACTGCGAACCAATTACGGTGCTATCTTAGAACTTATCCAACGTTCGCAAATCAGTTCATCTTCCCGGTCGGATCCATCCCCCGGAGATAACGATGCTTGCCGGACCGAGTAGAAAGCGTGCTCGCCCAGGACCGGGTAACACGACCAAGGATGAAACACGGCAGCGAATGTGAGGTTTTTTATCGTGTGTTGAGAAGAAAAGTTAGCTACCGTTGGGCATGGCTGCGCATGATACGGCTTAGTGCAGTTCATATGCATGTTGGGCTCGTTAACGATCTTCTCTGACATATTACAAACTAAGTAGGAGATAATTGCGTTTTTGTGTCATGTCAGGCCCGCTCGAGAATACGACGAATTTTCTGGGACACATCGGAAGGGAAACGGGAAGATTCAGACCAAGTTCCCAACTTGGGAGCGCTGCTTTGAGGAGTACGCACCGCGACAGCGAACGAAGTGACAAAGTCAAAGTTAGAAATTGAGATAACCGATGAAGGAGAACTTTCGCTCCGAATTTCGTGTTGGAAGGTTCGGAGGTCCTCAAGCTCAACGTTCTCGAGAATCTCGTTCTCTGACGAACTTGTTCTTCACCGGAACGCTCCGACTGAGCATTAGGGCGACAAAGGAAAACCGCGAGATGGAATCCCTCGGCAACGACAAGGGTCCGGGCCTAGGTTGGAAACCTCTTCATAAGTCTTAATTGATTTCGAGGATCCTCCGATACGAATCCTGTTCTTCCTGCAGGTAGGATGTCAGACCGACGTAACCGCCGCCGGGGAGAGATGTCCCAGACGACGGACCCGTGCTGACGAACTCTCTCAGAGATTTTTAGAGGGGAGTTGAGTGCGGTTTCAGTCGTGGAAAAATGGAACTCGCTTATTCACGGGAATTCGAAAACTGTTCGCTCTCCATACTATTTTCTCGCGGCTCCCAGGGCGAGACGATAGAAAGAGAGAAACGAAGATATAAAGGAAATACAGTTTTTGTCCGCAGTAGTGGATGATGACGATGACTCTAATCGATATCGTGAGAACTTTGCCGCAACCTTCATTCGTTGATTCTCCACTGAGCCGTGGACGTTTTCTTGGGTAGAAATGTGGTTGTTTCGAGAGATTTCTCAAACCATCAGAATCTCCATTTCGATGATCCTGTTTTGACGAGATCGACGGAAATACTCTCGCGCGAGTCTCGAGGATCTGTGGATTGAGTGCTCCATCACCATTCCGTCAAACTCCGGACGGGTCCCGAATGAACCGAGAGCTACACAGTCTCCGCTATTTCGGGAAATAGGAGTGACTTCCCTGAGCTGAAAAAAGTTCACATGCAAGGCATTCGAGCAGCTGATTATTTCGAGTGAATTCGGTATTGGCTTCATCAGACAGCGGAAGTCACAACTGGCGAGGGAAACACGAGTGATTTCAGAATTTATTTCTCTCTTCTTGTGTCTCATGAATAGCGGACGATTGCCAGGAGCGATTCCATTGCCTCCGCGCTTGAAAACAGGAATCCAGAGTGACTTAGGAGATTTGTTCTCCTCTGTCCAAGTCAATTTTTAAGGTTCTCCCTCAGCGATGGTCCATGATAGATTGTCCCTCGATTTTTTGAGGTGATCTCCTCACTCGTTTGGGAGAGATTTCTTCATCCCAAACGTTCGGTTCCTCGCCAAACTTCTAATTTATGACGTTTCGAGAACCGGTCTCACTCCGTGAGAGGCGTAAACTCGAAAGGTCGAGTCTAAGAATGTCTTCTGAAATGAGAGGCGAGAAAATCCAGAAGTTCATTGCTCTTAATCGATGGCTGTGTTCCGTTCGATCGAGCTCAATGTATCCGAGGCCGATTAGACTTGTGAGGCTGACGCCAGAGCTGGCCATACTGTCGTCACCGTCGATCTCGCGGAAACAAAGCTCCAAGGATAGCGGCCGTCGTGCGAGCCATTATCGCCAACTCGAAAGAATGTCTTTCAAAGAGTTCGGGCCTGAGCCTGAGTGAGGATCTGAGGTCGCCTCATATTCTCCGTTGTGGTCGGAAGCCGCGACTTCCCCCTCCGTTTCCTCTTCGCGGTCTTTCTCGGTTCGCGCGTTAATAGTCGTCACTTTCCATTGATGGAGTCTTTCTTGAAGAATTCTGCGCGCTCTGAGCTGCTCAAAAGTTTTTGATGGAAACAGTGTTTGGAGTTCCTCGATGTGATGTAGCCGACGGATGTCTCTAACCGACCCGCACAATTTCGTCTGTATCCTCTAGAAATCTGTGTCCCTCGAAATCGAATCGATTTGTTTCGAAAGATTTCAGCTTGAAGATATTCCGCATCGCCGAATTGAATCTTCAAGAAGCTTCTGGTGTCGCCCTTTCCTCGAAGTTCGCACAGCTGCTGGAACTTGACGGAAAAAAATTCGAAGCAGAACGACAACGCGGAAGATTTAGGAGGAGGTTTAGGGGGGAAGGAATACAGCAGCGAGGAGGACGAATTCGAGAACGAATCGCATGCATTGTATGCAAATCTGTGCATCATAGACTGTCTGACGGCGTAATATCGAGCATACGGGTCCTTGCTTTCTCGACGAAACCCCAAGATCTGGAGGGAAGATCAAACAAGTGAAGAGAAAACAAGAAACGATTCCTTTCACTCCCAGACCGCTGCGGCCTCTAAATTGAATCCAGAAGCGCTGCATCTTACTCACAGCGAGATCGTCGTCGGCATTTAGAGCTGCGGCTGCGGAGGGAACGCGGGATAACTCTGATATCCGACGACTACGCTGAGCGGATAGCCGCCGACGCCAGTATTAGACTTTCTGTTTCTCCAATTTCTTCTGTTTTCCTTGAATTGAAAGAGGATTTCGACGACCTTCAAAAAGTTCTAGGATATTGTATGAACTTTCCGTTCTGTTCTTGAACAGAATATGAACTGTATCAAAACAGTCCTACGAGCGCACTGCTGGCACCAAGTGTGGAATCGGAAATCCCACATTATAATTGATTGTCTTCTGCGCCATCTTGTTAGTCAGAACATCGAACTAGCTGCGTCAGAACTTCGTACGGACACTGTGGAGAACAACATATCAGCGCGGGTCCAAGTACGAAAAACGGACTGTTAGGTCTGTCGAACAAATTCTAGATCTGCTGCTCAACTCGGTTAGTTTTTGGTCGGTCGATCGATCGATCGTTTGTTGCGCCCGCTTGTGCGGCAACACTAGACGATCGACCGTCCGTCCGTCGTGCTCTAGCTTTAAGGAAGCTCGTTCCTTCCTTTTCCAACGCAATTTCGTTGTTTCGCTAGCAAGTCGCAATACCCCAAGAAGCTCCGAAGTTTCCGCTGAGTTTATGGAGCGCAATACGGCAGAGATATAACGCGTTGCGTGCACGGAGTTGAACAACTGTTTGCCTCTATACCTTGCCTCCAGTCTTTCCTCTCCTCACGATATGAAACTCGCACTCGGCGACGAAATTGGTAAACGAGGTGAACCTCTCGGCTCCCTCATACCCGAAGTTCGAGTTTCGTTCTTTTCCATCAAAATCTCGGCTCTGAGAGCTCCGTCCGCTTCCAACAGCTTTTTCAACTGGAATCGAGGACACTTCGGATGGAGCGCCCGAACGGTACCGAGAGGAAAAGTTAACAATCTCTGCTTGGGATGCAACGAACTGCCACGTCCCGTTCCGCTGGATGAACCGCTGCTAGGTATGAGTCTCTTCTGGTCAATTATTTAGTTATATAAACGAGCTCTTTATTCATGAGTTCTGGCTTCTTGGCTATCACGGCTTTCGCCTATCCGTCGAGCGAGTTTGCCCAGATTCTGGATCCGATCAATCAGAAGTGCGCGTTGACGTCAGGCTAATTGCGTAAGCTGGTTGAGCTTATGATTCCCCTTCGAACGTTCAGCTGGACAATGACTTTGAGCCGATGAAGGATGCATGGTAGCGAGCTGCGGTCTCCCGTCTGGTAAGCCGATGGAGGAATGAAAGAACGCTCCATTTGAGCGAATACCGCCATCTGTCATACAAATCCATCTTTTCTGTCTCTAGAGATGGACTCACGGGGTGACTGAGCGAGCTGCTAAACAGAGCGCCGAGCAGGCATATTTCCGAAGGCCGATAGGCAACTTTTCCAAACTCCTGCGAAAAAGTTCCCAATGATGGGGGCGAATGGAGTTCTCTTGAAGCGGTAGTCATTTCAGGTCGGCGGCAAGCGAGAAACGGGAGATTTCTGCGGGAAGGTTGTGATCTGTGGTCACGTATGCATACTCAAACTGCGTCCTCAAAAGTCCTACAGAGAGCCATCGACCGAATTTGTGTCATAGTTCCAGACGGATTCTTTTTGGACGAATGAGCCAATCTACCGCCGTGATTCTCCCTTTCCTGCGCCGCGCACTGCCGATGCCAATCTACAGCTGATCTTTGCCAACAATCAACTACTCACGTTCACCAGCACACAGGTTCTCCTGGCAGTCCACCCGTGAGCGTTCCAACAGTGAGCGTGATGCCGTTATGCACTTTGAAAACAAATGTTCCACAATCGCAGCTAGGCGACGAATTTGAGTCCGATTTCGCCGCTCATGTCGCTGAAGTTCTAGAGAAGCCGATCGAGGTGAGGTGGGCGAACATGAATCCAGACTTCATTTCGCGAATGATGGTGTAGGTCGATTTATTGAAGCATTCGTTGTCGTTTCCGCTTTCAAAACATTGTGCGGGCCGCAGATTGGCGACGAGAATGTGATCTCTGACCGGCGCTCTTTTTAAGACTCGGTCCCCATTGAGAAAGTGTCGTGCTTAGAACTTATTAATCTCCTCCCTGGAGCTCTCAGTTTAACGAGTGTCCTCGCGACGATTTTCTCATTCAGTGTAACCTTTGATACCGAGCCTGTCCCGTAAGACTTTTCACTTGGAATGTGCTTCAATTACGAGTCACGATGCTTGAATTTCATCCGCTGAATGCTTCTTGTGAGATTGTTTCGACTCACGCGAAGTCCTCTGCGAAAAGATTTCGTTGCCAGCAAATGTTTCCACGCTCACAGTTCTCTTCTCAGATGCTCGTTCTTGTAGAACCGAATCGTCGCATTTCTGCGGTTTTTTCGAAAGAGAAAAGCAGGGCGGTGCTTCTTGAGCCGAAGATTTCGTCTTTCCAGAAAGTTATCGTTCACGTGGAACCTGGAGCGAAGATCCGTCGTGGGGGCAGCAAAGATGAACCCATACTTTGGCTGAATATCCAAACGATAGGCCGCTTCAACGAGACCTCGAATCCAAAATACGGCAATCCGCTGAAAAAGTATCTGGCGTCAACGCTCTCCCTAGACGAAAAGAAGTGAGTACTACACGTGGAAAAACAGTTTATGGCATGATCATATCTCGATCCCAGAAACAAATGCCCTCCACAGGGTCGGAACACGCATTTCCTCTAGGAACGAGGTTCAGAACTTACACTTCCTTAACGGATATTGTTTTCTCCGCAGTATCGTGGTTTCCTTCCAAGATCTGCCAGCAGCCAATTTGTTTTGAAACTATTCGCAAAATAACATTCAAGTGATATTAGAAGTATTCGCAAATTTCTTCACAATAATATATATAACAATATATCAATGAAAATCTCCTCTCATTCAATGAAGACGGGATGGTCCTCATGAACTTTGTTGTAATTGTATAACTTCGAAAATCTCACCTCCATCATGTGGCGGGCGAAGATATGCGATGAACCATCCGCCGAAGTACAGGCGTTGTTTCATTTCATCCTTAGCGACAGACTTATTACGAACGATGCCGGTGTGTATTCGCTGCGAAAGCCATTTGGTCGAACGGAAAAGAATCGATGAATTAAGTACCTGATCCTCAGGCAGCGCACGGAGAAGACGTTTATCAAGGATGACCCCGAAAGAATTTTAATCCTGAAAATTTTCGCGCACTTTCTTCAAATCGAATCACCAATAGCTGACCTTAGAGCCCGTCAGAAGTCCGGCGACGCTTGGACGGAACCGCCGAAAATGCGGATTCCGCGATGAATTTCCGGATGTCAGTGAAATGAATCGAAGGCGTCAAACGATGATTTTGTCGGGAAATCAGCTAGATCTGTTCCAAACGTCCGTGTTCGCATAGACGCACTAGAGCTGTGTCTGACGTCAGCCATCGGCTTGAATCAAGAAGCGGGCGTTCGACTCCGAGGATAGTTTCCTGTTCTTTTCGGGCGTTTGATTCCGAAACTCAGGTCCCCTAACCTCAAAGTTCTGGATCCTCGTACCCCATAAGCTTGTGCAGTAGGCTGAAGAGAGAATGCAATACAAGAAGGGAGATGATTCCGTGATAAGCTCTCCTTGCAATCGGTCAGTCTCGGCGAAGAAAGTCGAACCGAACTAGAGCACTAGGTTTCCCAAATGTCCAAGCTATCGGCGCGGAGTTCAATGCGTCGACCAGGGGGCCAAATCTGATTCCAGGCCGACGAGAGACGGATTTCGGCAAATGACAAAGTTCAGCCATCCATCAGAAAAGTGTCGCCGACCGTCGACCGAAAGGAACAAACCAAGGTCGAGTAGAAGGGTTAGCAGCTTTTTGAGAAGATCACCCACCGGATAGCAAGCACACGAACACTCGGACGAGCAAGATAAACTTTCAAAGTGAAAACAACGGAGAATGCCACAAACTTCCACTGAGAGATCAGCATCAAGGGCTCCTTGAGTGGTCTTCTAACGCGACTCCCGAACCGCTACTCCACTTTCGCGCATGGTCTCAACGAGATTCGTTGTCTTCTCCGGAACGAGCCGGAGTGATGAAGGATATTCATTCGATCGGTTGATTCCCGTGCCTTCAAATTCACGTGAATCATCGGTAGTTACTATGGTTATTCGTTTCTGCTGTTTGCGTTTGTGGTGATTTCCCACGACGAGTGGAGCGAGAGAGGGAAAAAGATGTCGTTGATGTCTGTCCATTCAGGGGAACACAGTTTTTACTCTCAGGAATCGGTTATATTCTCAAATATGGAATCACATGGTCGTCCCGCGAAAAGTCTACATCGATCGAGAGAGTCCGAGAGATTTGTCTTAATCCTATCGCAGAATCGCGCGTGGGTCTCGAATATTGTGTTCATCCATGTTAGTTTGCGGTTTTCAGCCCTCACTCTGAAGAAACTGCCCGGCCCATAGGCGCATGTGGTGTCGTCATATTTTCCGACATCCGATCACGGGATCGAAGCCGCGACATTTGTATTGTAGCCCACTGCGATTGTGGGACCGCGACCTTAGTTGCTCCAGGGTTGATTTCGAGATAACGTTCTGATGGTGCCGGAAGTGTGATATTTTTATCATTGAACATGATGTCCTAGGAACATTATGGGCGCCCTGCTGATAAAGATCACGATTTCAGACGAAAGAAGTTTTATGATAATGATTTCCAAAAAAAACCTCATGATTATGCTTACATCTAGTCGTAGCCACTGTCATAGATATCATATCTTCCATCATAGCTTTATCATATTGAAAATGGAGCGTATTCGATATTACGATTGAAGATACGATGAAATGATTATCATAATACTTGATGATCGAAGTTATGATTCATTATCATAATCCTTAGTACATACGCCGTGATGAAATGAATGATTGGACCAACCACGATTACCCAGGAATCGCATTCATATTCAGAGGCACAGGATGTCGCCAAAAGTCATGATTATGGCCGGAATCACATTCATATCGAGATAATGCCCAAAACTCGTCCCAGATTGACAACGCTGCTCAGATATCGCAAATCGAGAGAGATTTGGTCTAGACGAGCGGTTCCCATGAAGATTCGTTCTCGATATGAGCGGTTATCGGATCCTCGTTTGAATGGGTCCGAAATCTTGGAACGGTGTGCTGTTAACGGTCCCGTGTGCTTTCAGACCATGAACGATGTCTTTTGAGAGTTTTCGATGGTGAAACTGTGAGCCGCCTCCACGTCGTCTGGACGTGTGGCTCAAAATACGGAGGCGATGCAACTAAAATACCATTAGCTCAAAAGCAATCATCGTCATCTCCATTCATCCGAGAGTCATTTATGAGGCTCGATCCAAGTGCGCCTTATGGTGTCCCCGAGAGCGTGTGTCGGCCCACACGACCGTCCGATCGTTTGGAGGGACGGACTGCCGGACGGAGGTGGACGGAACCATGGGGGAGAAACAAACATAAAAACGCATCGTTCTATTTTTCCTCGCAGCGTACGTCGCTCTTTCAATGCGAGAAGGAGGACGGCCGTCGCGGCAGGTAGCATACCCCAGTCAGGAAAAAACTCGTACGGTAAATAACATCAGTTTCTTCCACGCAATCAATACGGCTTATCGGGAGCGGAGAGGCTGGAGAGAAAATGGAGGGGGGAAAAACGTGAACCAAACGAAGCAAGCCGGCAACGTCTGCCCTACGCCGGCCTCCGGACTTGGACCCGAGTGAAATCCCGTCTCTCTCTCTCTCTCTCGAAAAGTTCTTGCATTGTCTCGCAACGATATCATGGTCAACTCTTTGTCGCCAGTTCTTCTTGAATATCTCGTTTTTTCGTTGTCGGACAGTCTCCTTCAGTTTTTCGAAAACAATCCCCTCGAATACCTACCTCCCACTTTTGATTTTCCTCTGGAACAGACTCTTCTCCAATCCGAAGTTTGGCCAAATTAGCTCGGGGTAGAGGCGGGGCAAGGCTGACCAGTTGATGTGGATTCCTGCGAAGTTGCTCACTTTTCACAACAAGCCACCGATGTCGTTTCGTTACCGGGACAACGGCATGCGCCTCTTCGTCCTGGAATCTGCGATGATCGACCATGATTAGGGCTAGAAGTTGGTGGCGGTCGTTGGGGCGGATTCTCATTTTTGAGCCGAGGCGCCTCGAATTCGGCCAGATTCAGTGATCGATTCAGAATTCACTCTTTTTTCCACTACTGTTGAGTATAGGTACGCGTAGGTTGACATTTTCGAGCTCAAATGTCGATGTTCATCATTCATTCGCAGCTCCAGGCGGGCTGTTCGTGAATTTCGAATCAGCGCGACTGCCTTCTCGTGCGCGTCCATAATGTCCCGGCGGAGCGTTCGTTCAGTCCCCGTTCCAGAGTTCTTCTAAATGATCGACGCTCAACTAAGGATTGGAATCCTTTGATGTGTAGGTTATTACTTTGCGGCCCAAGGTGACCAGCCATGATTAACATTCAGTATCCTGGCAATATGGAATTTCTATTTCCCTTTGAAACCAGGTCCCATCGCCATCGATTCCCAGCACTGGGCAAGTAGGATTCGGAGCGATTTTCATTTTGCATTTCACGGCAACGCGAAAGTTTCGATGCGAATTCGGAAACTCCCAGCTCGCAACAGCCGGACGGCAAGTGTAAGCTCTCAGAAACGAAATATTCGCGAAACCTCCGCGAATTTTCAAGGAGCAGCTGCAAACTCAGGCCAGCGAAAGAGCACGACTTTGCCGTCAGTCACTTTGAGCGCGGAATACGGCTCGAGTTTATGGTTGAGTAGATTTAGAAACTGAGTGAAATCCTGACAGAGAAAGAGAGCGCACAAAGCCGCCCGGAAAAAAAGGATCCCAAGTTCGGCTTAATGAATGGCGTGATTAGAAAAATTATTCATTACGGCAGGAAGGCGACGACGGCGACGGCGCTCGCTTGCTGCGGTCTACATACATGGAATCGGCCGCCTTTACATAATAGCAGCATGGCCTCGTCGGCGTTTCTGAAGGAACTCGTCTTCCGCTCAGTCGTCGCTCATTTTTCCATGACCCTGAATGGAATGAGGTTTTCCTCTTAATAGTTCCGATGTGCGGGTGGATTGGTGAGTGAATACAGCACAGTTTGCACGACGCCTAATGGAACTTTCTGTCCGATATGGTTCTCCGATTTACGTCGCCTCCAGCCTCCCCCACACCAGAACTCACGATTGAGTTCTCTCGGGCGTATTGGAAATCTAGAGAAGCTGAGAACTAAACTGGTTCCGTTCCCGAGAAAAGGGCTTCGAGATAATGAAGATTGTGTCGGCGCAGTGAACTCGTTGGTGTTGCTGCTGAGAGGGATCCAATGGAGAGGAAATGTCATTACCAGGAGATTGGGAAAGGACTTAGCTGGGAGGGAGCGTTTTAGACGTGAGCGCATTCTAGGCAATACTCGCTAAGCGACGATGACGACGGTCCTTTCCAAAACGTTCTTTGCTCCGTCGACTTTCTGCGAGTTGCCTACCTAGTTTTCGTTTGCTCCATCTTTTTGAGACCGTCTGGACGAGCTAACAGCGGGGAGAGCGAGAGACGAGGAGTGCAGAAGCTGAAGGAGGGAAAGGAGTGTCGTTTCCCGAGTCCTTTTCAGCTTTGAGTGCCCGTTTACTTTTGGCAGGATGAATTCAGAACGCTTTGAATTAGCGCTGCGTTTCTGAGGTCTTTTCGCGCTTCTCCCAGTTTCCTTCTCCCTCATCAAAACGACTGCTGCCCGTTCCCTAAGCATATTCACAGTTCGTGGGCTCCTTCCGACGATCTCACTGAAGCAACAACGGCGTCTTTTCTCCCAAACGAGGTCCCAATCAAAATTCTGTACGAAGTTCTTGCTTGACGTGGCGTATGATTGTTATTGTTTAGTTCGTTTAGTCCTTGACGAAAGGCAGAAGATCGTTCTCTCCGGTCGTCCTGTGCGGTAGATGTATACAAGTATTTGTGTGCTTCCATCTACGAGTCTGTCACAACTCACTTAACAGCCTATACTCTACTCAGCTGGACAACTACACTACAATACACCGGAGGAATGCATATTCGGTTCTCCATCATGGACGACCGACGTTCCGGTGCCCCAACCTCTGATTTATCAGCGTTCCTGGGGGTTTTCTTCTGTCGTGATCCTTCTGACTGTGATTCCGTCGATGACGGGCGGTTATCTCAAGAGTCATCGATTCTGATCCCCGGACTGTTGTCTAGCGAACACGACCAAAGATAAGGTTAAACTCTGGAAGATACGAACAGGATGCAAATGTAGCGGTACTCTATTCTTGTCCAGAGTTCCCCACAGCACAACTCATAGTATAGAAACGGGTTCGAGAGAACAATGAGACTCCGAAATTCGAATGATTCTTGCAGTTGACCTACTCTCGACTCTATTTTCCAACTTTGAAAAATTTTCCAGGTCCTAGACTCTCGGCGCGACATGTCATCCAGAATCCCTCCCCCAGGCTCAATCCACGATTCGAAGACGCAGGTAATGGAGTTTTGTCCGCTCACATCAGACACGGGATTGCCATCTAGTAGAATAACGCAGTTCCCGCGTGAGAAAATGCATTTGAAATGCGGAGAGTGTTTCGAGTCATGAGAACCGACAATGAGTCGAATGCCGGGCAAGGATTAGGTCCAGGTTGAACTAAATCGTGGGTCGGACGAATTCCGTGTCAGCCCAGGATTTTCTGATGAAATTTCTAGAACGAAACCGTTTTCGCAGCGGGAACACCGAACGAGTTATCGAAATTATCGAAGCGTCCAAGGTAAATAACATGAGGAATAATGCACGAATGAAAAATTGATCCGAAATGTTCATGAGATTCTGAAAGGACGTGTTGGATGAAGATTCGAGTCGGAAGTTCCTCAGGTTCCGTGAGCTCCTCTGATTAATCTTTGGAACACGGCTTCAACGGAGACACTGGTGCGAACAATTGAGGAGGCGACTGTCTTGAGAGGTGGAAAATGCCTCGGTCAAGTGACCCCTCGGAGTAGATGACATCTTGCTCTTGGAAAACGATTCATCACGCGCTCGAATGTTTTCTGCCTGAATATCCGGAATTCTCTCTCCCATGTCTCTGATATTGGTCACATGTCGAGACCTTCAGAAGTCTTCTCTTATTCTAACCCAACAAGATTTGATTTCAAAATTTTCGTCGATTTCGCAAAGCTCTGATGCGCGACGTCCGATGTCATTCCCCGTGAAAACCTTCGAAAACTTCAATGAATCGTTCAGCGTTCATGGTGCAAGGAGAGTTTTGCTTCGGAACTTTCCTCGGAAAAACTCTAAAAATTGAACTGTAGGATGGAGATATAGAAAGAGCCCGTTACGATGAATTTCCAATTGAACGAGCTGAAGATAAAGATTTCGTCGGCAAGCCTTCTATGGCGAACAGATTTCGCGGGTCCCGTGGGGTTCTTTGTAACGAGCTCCTACTGTGATACGGAATCTGTCCGATCTTTGGAAGATAAATGAGAGGGCTATTAAGGCTTGGCGCCGAATTCGAATCACCCTGTAGATGGCGCGGGACAGCTTTGACGTCGTGAATCGGAGAGCGCAAAGTAATAGTAGGATGGCCGAGCGTAGGAATTATTCACCAACCGAAAGCTAGGGAACAGCAGCCACAGAGCGGCGACCTTTATATTGTTTGGTATCTCGTTCCGTCTGCTTGTGTGTTTTCTTGTTCGCCTCCCAGACCCGTTTCAATCCCTCAATGCTCGTGCTTTGCATTCTCGCTTTTGGCGACTTGGGCTCCCGACCGCTTCGTTGCCTAACGTCTACGGTTTTCGACGATGTCTTGCCTTGGTGTGTCCACCCGATCCATGACAACGTGTTACAGAGTGGCCGTTTCTTTCGGAGTTCATGACGGAATGCTCATCTGGGAATAAGAATATTCCTCTTCTTCTCGAAATTCTTCCCATCCCCGAGGGGAAAAACTGATTCATCACGCGGATGCGCCAAATGCTGCAAAATATTGATTTCTCTATCTCGTGTGTTTGCGCGTGACTATTGGAAGTATGAAGAGAGGTGAAGAAGAATTGTACATCTTATTAAGGTGTTTAGAGGCGGAGCGATTCCATTCAACTGCGAGCTCCGAGGCGGCGGAGGCTCTTGAGACCTTCTTCCTGCATCTTGTTGAAGCGTCACGACTGTAATAAATAGGGCTGCGAAGTTCAGGCAGTTTTTAATCGAGAAAAAGGCAGGCAAAAAGGCAGTGAGAGAAGTCAAAAAAGGCAATGAAAAAGGCAAAAAGAAGACTCATAATCTCAACGTTTTGATGAAGAATCAGTCATTGAATAAAATGTTTGAAGCCTTCAAAGCTGAAAAAGGCATTATAGGCACCAAGAAGCCAAAACAGGCAAAATCTAGGGAAACTGGTCGGAATAATCTTCGAAGTTTTGATGAAGAATCAGTCATTAAATGAAAGTTCGTGGTGGAATGAACTTCCTTCTCTGATTCTATGAAACCACAGAAGGGCTCCCTATGCTAAAGCCTGCAATTTTGGACCCTTCAAAGCTGAAAAGGGCATTATAGGCACCTAGAAGCCAAAATAGGCAAAATCTAGGGAAATTGGTAGGAATAGGCAAAAAAAGGCATTTCAGGCAAAATGCCTGAACTTCGCAGCCCTAGTAATAAACGATTTCGATTCTCTTCCATGAAACTTCAAGGGAAGAAACGATAATTCAAATAATTGCCAAGCTGCATCGAGAGTTGATGAGCTTTTACGTCCAGCTTGTCCAGGAACGTATCCAGTTTCAAAGGGCAATTACTCCTAAAGCTGTCCAGACGAGCTTGTTCCTGCCTGCGTCTCGGTCACAGAAAAACTTGAAACATCACCACCGGATCGTCGAGGAGCTGAATGAGCAGCTAGAGCTCGTGATCTCACTTCTTGTCTCTTTCTGATTTTTTTGATGAAACCGAGACGAACTTTACTCCGAGCGCCCTCATCTCCAGTTTCTCCAAGCCAAATCATTCGATATCGAATTTCCAGGTTGACCTCCAAGTTTTCAAGTTTCAGACTACGGAGTTCGTGGAGAATGTCATCCGAAATTGAAAACCGTTTCAACCACCTCTCCAACAGGAAACAAGAGCTCCGAAATTCAAAGTCTTCTCGTTTTCCCAAAAACCATCCCGTGTACCGTGCTTAGACCCTCAGCAACTGTGGAATTCTCCTTTTCAAGAGAAAATCCTCAGACTTCCGCTCCAAAAGTATGAGTCTCCGACTGGCTCTGTAGAGGCGTCGCGCTCGAAATTGTGCTCTAAGTAAGATCATTACCGGGCTGACAATTGTGGTCTGCAACGACGACGACACGGTGCCGGCCGGCTGCCCACGACACCGAGTTGATGTTGCCGGTTCTGACCCCATCATGGGAGAGATTGCCGTAAGGCATCTCTCGCGGGAACCAGAAGGCATCGGACCAGCCCGACAAGTGAGAGTGGGACGTCGATAGCGAGACACAGAGCCCGCACTGGCCATCGGGTGGAGACGCGGAGGCTGGAGTTTGCTACAAGGGAAGATGGCAACCCTTATTATGCTCCTCTCGACTTCGTCGAACGTCACTCGTCGAACCTGCCCGCCCGCCCGCCTGCCCCGCCGAAGCAGCGGTGCGTCTGTTCGTCCACCTCTGTCATTTGGCCTGAGGCCACCGCAGCTCTAATTGGAGAAAGCGCCTTCCTTGTGAGAGCCGACGCCGACCATGGGATGGACGCCACCACTTTAACCACCCGGTCGGTCGGTCGGTCAAACAGCCAGTCAGTCAGTCAAAGCCGGCTGGTCAGCAGAGGGACAGGCTTCAGGGAGGCGAGTCGACAGAGTCAGTCAAGCAGTGACCGCTCCGAGCTGGCGGACGATACTTATTTTAGGCTCGATTATAATTAATGGCATCGAGGCATCTATCCTCTTCACCAAGTTCGTCGCAACTTTGCCTGTCCAATCAGCGTTCTCGTCGTGATATAAAAAGATTACCTCACTCAGGTACCGTAGAGGATCGACCAGGAGTCAGGAGTCAGTTTGGAAGGACGAAATATCAATGCGTGTGACACCGGGGGGAGGGGTTCGATGCTTTCGAGGCCATTTACTTATTTCACGCACAGTACTCTCTGAAATGAGATTGCTCTGTGAAGTCCGCTCCGGTTTCGGTGATTAAATATGACAAGAAAGCGAGCGGGTAGGCGACACAGCGTCGTTGCGGTCAGTTTTGCGAACACGTTTCTCTCATTTGGGAACCGAAATGGTTCCCCAGACGTCCCGCGGCCTCAGCGTTGACCTTTGTTTCTTTTTTTCCCTCTTTGTCGGACTCCAATGGGACAGAGACAGAACTCATCTGCATCGGGGCTCTAATTATCCTGGATAAGATAATTGTCTGAAAATGACGTCACGATGATTCGTCCCCGACGACGAGGAATCATCTTTTTGTTCATGTCTATTGGAAGGTTTCGGACGCAGCACCGGGCGTAGTGCTACCTCAAGTCTAAACTGTTTCTCTTCTCGGTCGTCCCCCAGTACTCATCATGGGTATGATGCAGTTCTTCCTCGCCTTTTCTGCGTGGAGTTGAACGGTCAGTAACGAACTGATTCGAAGGAAATTGAAGAGTCCCCGAAAGCGTTCCTGTCAGCTGACGTGGACGGGACCCGCATCCTCCTCAAAACTCTACCTAGGAAGGGGTCGACTCATTTTCTACCCGAGTCCAAAGCGAGGAAATCAGTTTTTCTCCACATCATCCCAGAAACGAAACTACGGAGCATGGACGTCGTGTCCATGTTTGTGACGAATGGATTCCGCGATTGTGCGCCTGAATCGAAAAAGGACAACTCTCCTGAAGAAATCATTTCTGTTCTTCTCTTGTTCCCTCTCAACGCTGCCGTCGTTCCTCCTTATATATATTTGTCGCATCTCGAGCTCGGAACGTCTCCGACCATAAATGTCAGGTAAATGGCGGACGGGTTTTTTATGATGATGATGATGATAATATCCGCAAACAAATGGCGCAATTAGACTCCCTATCCCTTTCTTGTCCTTTGAGCTCTATTCCACACTCTTCTTCACGTTTCTCTGACAATCTTCAAATGTCTTCTCTCTCTCTCTCCCTTCCAGGATTCTGAACTGCGACTCAATGTTCCTCAAACCCCTCTGGAATCATTCGATCGGAGACCTGCGGGTTTTCGGTCGTAGCTGAGTCGGAGAAGTGTTACGCAACAAGTCCACGGATCCGAACAAATTGTCTCGAAGGATTAACGCTCATCGGGCAGCCACAGTATTGCCATTCAACGACATCGAGGATTAATCGCATCCAACTGGTTCTGTTCGACAGTAATATGGATGTCAGTCGGGCGATATTTGTTCGTTCCCCTGCCCAGAAGCTATTTGTATTTACTTCGTAAAAGTACCGTTCGCTTGGCACCCAACTGGGCGGCCGACCGTGTTTGGAAGTAGGTCGGTCGACCGTTGGTCCCTCCCCTTCAATGCCGAAGTTCGTTTCCACGGGTTGTCCTTGTGCTACGCGACGGCAGCAACTCTTGGACAGATACGCGACGTGGAAAGCCATAAATTTGTCTTCGAGGACAACAAAAGCTTCGTTGTCCATAGCTCGAGGGCATATTGTCGCTCGGTCGCCCGCTGCTCCGGTTGGGCTAGGAGGCCACGAGCCACGGTTGGTGCAAGCTCGCCGCAAGCGTCGTTTGTCGTTCGTCGGTCTCTTTTTCTCTCTCTCTCTCTCTCTCGGTTGGTAGATCCTTTCAGTCGGAGCAACTCCCAACGGGTTTGAAGAATCTGTTTTCTTTTGTTGATCGTTTCTTGTTCAATGTATGTTGCCGATCCTCAAACCACCATGAAACACTCTGTCCACTTGTGTCGATTGGCCAGCGGGCAACGCACTCCTTTTTCGGAGCTTTGACGCGTATGAGCTTGTTCAGTGGATGTTTCCCAGCTCATTACCCTTGTCCAGATATTTCTACTCTGACTAAGTGACTTGGGCGAGAGCGTTTCTCAGCCGCCGTCGGTGCATCTGCTCCAAACAAGTCCATGGGGACTGGATATCACTCCAACAGATTCATTGACAGCGTTTCCTAATCTTCTCCTTCCACAACTCTGCTGAATGCCTTCGGAATATATCGATGTCGGCTCGCGACGATGATTAATCAGCGAAAATTCATCCAAGCAACCTTTGGAATCGGGATTTAATCCGATCCTGATCCTTCTCCTCGATTCCTTCCGTGACCTGATCTGTAGCTGAAACGAATCCCCGTGATTGAGTTTCAATATCTCTTTTTCGAAATCAATCCTGCGCAGAAAATCTATGGGGACAGGTTCCTCTATTCAAGACGGTGGGCTTTCCGTTGTGAGAGGGAGCAGGGTTCTATCGAAGCTCTCGGGAAGCGATCAAAGCTCCCCGAATCGCGAAGATTCTCTCCGAAGGTGCGGCAACGAGCCTCCAACAATTACGGTGAGGTCATCGTTCGCCCTCGAACTGAAGATATCGTCGAATGTCACGCCCCTGAACTTCTTTTTGATATTATCTCGATTGACAACCACTTTAGTCGGTGGAACGGTCTGAGCGACGACGGATTGGATCAGCTTCCGCGACGTTCTTCCGGAACTCATTCTATAGAGGCACTCCAGTGAAACGCCTGCAACACCGTTTAACTCGCAGCCGCTTATCTTGAAACTGTGTCGCACGTCGCGCGCACCGTTTTCTTGACTTGGCGCTCTTGAAGTTTCCCGAGAGAGCTCCGTCCGAGACATCCTTTTGTGCAAACTCTCAAACCCGAACCCTGACGCAAGTAGAACTTTGTGGAAGGCGCTCGAGCCAGAGTTCCACAACTACGGAATCTCACCGCGTTGTGCTCGAATCGTAATCCGCTCCGCCAGGTGGAAGGATCTCGGACATCCCTAATCAGTCGAAGAAATGTTTCAGTGGTCTCTCACTCGCCGGTATTTCCGATTCGAAGACCCGACGCTCCCGATAGCTGGCGGCTTGAAGACCATGGCGCTCCTCGAGGCAATCACCTGTTCAAGGCTGGTGGGTCGTCGCAATGTTTCGGTCATAATTACCGCTTTGGAAGCTTTGGACCCGCTCAGGGATATGCTTCTCTGAAAGTCTTGGAGAACAGTGAACTCACATTAAACGCACGCGTCCTACTTGAGCGGTGGACGATGAGGCTGATCTGTCTGTCCGTCTGTTCCCCTGGCAGTGCCGGGTGCACGCTTCTAGGCTCAGCTCGCATGCCAGCTCCGCAACGGAATCATCGCATAACAAAGACGCCCGAACTGTACTCAGATTGGGCGCATCCGAAACAGACGCTCAAGGCCTCTGGTCACAGACATCGCAAACTTCCTCCACGATGCATGTCTGGAGTCCGTATTGAAGCGGGCCGTCATACAGACATACCAAAGTGCAGTCGTCCGCGTAGAGATGTCCATCCTCATGTTGGGTACACATTCGAGCAAAAAGTTCAGCAGATTACCACTAGTACTGCATTACTGCCACCAACGCTGTCGACACGGGACAACTTGTCGAAGCCTTGTGGAGGACTACATGAGTGCCACTTCTGGGACCTCATTTTCCGCTGGCCGTCAAGAAGAAAGAGCTAATATCTGCTGGACGGAGGCTTCGCTGGCGAGGAACCAGAAGATAGCGAACATGTCCGATTGACAGAAAGTGGAGAGATTGAGCGGCCACAACTCCGAAACTTGAACAGCGTAATCTTCCATTTCGAAGTTACTCGATCAAATGGACGTTTCACGCATGAAGCTCCTCGGCCTCATTTCCGGAAATCAAAACGACCGTTCCCGAACTATTCCGCCGTTTCCCGCAAGAAGCCGGATCGGAAGGGAACTCATCGAAACATCAGATTCTCGTCTCGACCGTGGCTTGTCCTCAACCGGGGATCCGCTCTGTAGAAGTAAGAATCGAATCTGCAATTAAAATTTGCATAGATCGGTGCTCGCGTAATAATTGGCTGAAAGCTTTGGTCGCGGGAGAACTATCCTCCACCGATCTCGATTTCGTGTCCTTCCATGCAGCAGCAGTTTCCGTCTCATTCGCTGGAGAGTTACGTTTAGACAAATTCCGGCAACGAAGCTAATGAAGTGGGCGCCAACAAATCATACATAGATACGTTCACCCTTCAGATGTTCTGCGTTGCTTTGTTCTTGTTCTCAAGATGGAGACAGCCTCAATTCAATTTCACAACCCAAGACGAAATCTGCATCGAGTGTCTTCAATAATTTGAACATCTGATGAGTCGGCTGACCTCAGGAGAGACTTCACTTCGAGGTGAAGACTTGTTTCGGGAACCCTTGAGACGGTTTGCCGATTCCGAGATCTTTTCGAATATGCATGTGATAATATTTCTCTTTTGGCTACTGTTGACATTAGGAGCACGCTCGAGTCCGTCCATCTAAGCGCACTTACAAACCTACATACGCCTGCATGTGTACGTGAGCATATGAATATATTCCGCAATATTTGCATATTGCTGCGATGTCTGCAAAACTGTCCCTATTTCAAGCTTCGCTGGCTCAGCAGTCGCATCTCCTTCAGTTCCAAGGACTTCGTTTGGGATTCTGATCCTGCGCGAGATGATCTCGAAAATAGTGCGCTCCTAATCGTCGTCTCCTTGTGTGCTAAATGTCTCGACGTAGCTTAGGTGAGCTTCAAAGTCTGCTGAGACAGAACGGAGCAGAGCCCTGCTGGAGGAGTTGGGAACCAGCAGGAAATATCATGCTCCAGCAAACTAGCCTGTAGACCTCGGACTAATTATTGCCAACTCGACATGCCCTTGGCTGCTGCTCACTCAGCCGTGCGTCCCAGGAAACGTAATTGCAGCGGGGTTCGGAAGAGAAACGGGGATTCTGAGGAACTACAACACCTGCAATCCAATGGAAGGCTTCCTGGTCTGCGTTCGCAACTTTGAGACCCAGAAGCTTTTGGCGCCGAATTCCCTCCTCTACGTTCTTCCCTCTGGCTCCCCGTTCTGGGCGAAATGAATTCCACGGAATGGTTCTCCACGGACCGACGAGCAAACACACGAGGGGAACCACGGAGACACTCGACAGCCAGTGCGTCGAGGCTCCAGATCAGTATGGATTTTTGTGCGTACTTAAAAGTCTTCCATTCCTCCAGAGACGTTTCGGTGACTGAATGACGGCCAAACCGGAGGGGGAGGGGAGCTGAATGGATGCATCTGTAACTCGTTTTGATGCGAATTGTAACGTCCCTCAAGGGAAAACGGAATTCGAAGAATTCCTCCGATGTCGACAATAAACCCGGTTGCAGCGCAGGTTGCGGATGAACACATCGCCATCCTCAAAGCGAGGCATGAGAAGGAAACGGAAGATACCGCGATGGATGACGTTTTAAATTGAAGAAGACATCAAGAGAATATAAGAGGGCGACTAGCCGAGTGCAAGTCGAGGTCGGAGTTGGCTTCGTCGATTTCAATTTAGAGTTTTTAGTTCGTTTCATTTTCTTCTTCTCCTTTCTCTATCGCTCTCGTTTTTCCCTCCTTCCTCTCCTCAACCGTCGGTCTCTGTTTCTTTTCTCCCTATCACATCCTTTTTCCTCACCGTGATCAGTGGGTTCTCCAGTCTCCGTGTTGATCTCCGGCGGCTGGACGCCTCGCGGCTACCGAGGTCGGCACCAAAGGTGATCTACAGCAATTGCGGAGAATTTATGCAGGATGGTTGGCCGGTTGGTTAGCTTGAATATAAATGGTTCTCACAACGTGCGGGATTACCGTCGTTCCCAGGCGTTGCTGGAGGCCTCGCAGACTGGAAGCTCGGTCCGCGTGGAAGCTGATGGAAAGCCGGAAAGAGATTTGGCTAGATTTTTTTCTCCTTTTTTGTGCCCTCCCCATAGTTTTCTGGTGGACCCGTTCTGAGCGAGACCTCACTCCCTGTTTCGGTCGGTCGTTCGTTCTTGTGTCAGCCCGCGAGATTAGAACGGGAGCAGCGATTAGTTATGCACACTCTTGAGTGAATTCCGGAAAACAAGGCAGGTATTACATTAGAGGCTTCCCGCTCACAAAGCTCACTCGTCGCAGTAATTTCCATTTTTCCCTCGCCGAAAGCCTCCGATGTGCTCAGAGTTCAACTTCAACGAAACTGAAATTTTTATCGGTCCTAAAGAGCGGAGCTATTTAAAGTGGTCTGGACTCTCATTTGCATTCGATTCCAAGATCAACTTCTCGGTGTTTTTCCCTGACTTGTTTCCCACCTTTCTCGAGAAAAATTTCCTTTTCCTGTGGAGACGCTCTGCTCTCTCTTTGGCGCTCTGGAGGTCTCCGAAAACTTCTGAGCAAAACCGATCGCTAGCCATGGTTTTCATGGGAACCGAGAAAGTGTCAACGATATTTGATCAAACCTTACGAAGAAGTATCGTGCTGCACTCATGTGATACGTGAATTTTCCCTCAAAATGACCTCTTCGCTCGTCTTCCAAACGGGACGATGACTCTTCCTCAAAATTAGGACGCGCACAAGTATACCCCATGATCGTCCTGCTCTCCGGCTGCTTATCGATCAATCATGGAACCCCAGCAGCTCTAACAGTGGTTATTGACAACGTTGACGGGAGACCCTCCGCGGCGGGAGAGTCTTGCATCTGGTGGACTTCATTGATTGAGCCGAAATCGACCGTCAAAGTTCGCGAACTGCCACCACTGGCTGTTTGTTCCATCATTTTCGGCTCAATATCTCCGGCGGAAAGCCACGAATCACTGAAATTACGCTCCTTTGTCGTTTCTCTTCCGGTGGAGATTGCCGTCGCTGGATTCTGAGTCTTTTGCCAGACACCTGGACATTCTTGACTCGGTCGAGAACTAGTTGCCATGATCGCGAACCTTCCACTATAGAATAGAGATATCGATTCATCTTCGGCCACCGTCTAAAAATGGATTCATCCTCTTTTCCCGGGAGAAAAAGAAGTGAGGGAATTTATATACGCACACAGCACAAAAAGGTCTTCAAGGGGCTTCTCAGGAACACAAACTAGAGTTTACTTGATGATAGTGTTCTGTTCTCGATCAGGTGCGCTCCTTTGTTGTAGCGAATCGGACGGATCGGAGGCTTTTGCGGCGCTTCAAAAAGTTCGGGAAAAAGACGTAGTGCGCGGAGCGTGACGATACAGTGTCACTTTGAAATCGCTGGATCCGGAATGACAATGCCGTTTCGAATCCGTGCTGGCGAAAGAAAAAAAAGTTCAATGACGAGCGCGCTACGTATCTCGTGCAGCAAATCGTCCAGTGACATCGAGCTGCTCGAGAAGATCAGAAGATCAGAAACAGACATCCTGATCGACTTGAATAAAAAGAGACTCCTGTTGATGTCTCCAATGACCGACCGATGCATTTGTTCTCCTCGGGCTTACTCACAGTGGTCTGGTCAACCCGAGAGTAATTGGTCAGGACAGCCACAGACTCGCAGAAGGCTCCGGACCCTCTTTGTTCTTTACTTGAATTCGCTCTCACGAACGAGCCAATTCGATTATCGCCTTCTTGAATCTTCAATTCGGACAAATCCCGGTCATCTGAATGTTCCACGCTCACCGGTCCCTTCCGGAATCGCGGTCTTCCCGTCGCCCCATAGTTTCGTTTTCTCTTCGCGGTCGTGGCCAAGGACCTTTAGAGTAGTCTGACTCTCGGCGTCGGAATAGGACGTCCAACGTTTGTGAGGCGAGGCCAAACGTTTTCGCTGCGGAAGTCCGTCCCTAATCGGAGGCTCATTATTGGACGGACATTATTTGCATCATCGATAACCTCTATCCGCCATCCATTCCTCCGCTCCCTTCCATCCTTCCGCCCTTTGTAGTATCACCGAAAGCTGCTCGAGATGCCGAGGTTGTCGACAGCATGAGGAGAATTCGTTGCATTCAGGACTTGGCGTTTCCTTTGTATTTGGTTAAGGGACTATTCCAAATGAAGGTTTCCGGATCGCCAGGCGTCGAGGATCTATTGAAGGCGTAGTACACCGAAGAACTGGGCATTTCTCCGAAAGCACAAGAGATCCAGAGGATCATTCGTTCCCGGAGGACAATGTCTTCGGAAGGCAGAGCTTTTTAGCTGCGTTCCTGGCTTTTACGATATTGTATTTCTTCTCCCTTTGTTTCTGAAAGTCTTTCTCCACCTTTCTCGGCAGGTTTAAGCCTAATCCCCACGAGTCGTTCGGTTTCAGCCATTGCTTTTCGTCTCAATTCGAGGGAAATCCCCCACATTGTCTCAATCGGCCTCCTTTTTCTTCTATAGCCGTTCTCTATGGTTCAATTTCTCTCCTGTCGACCTAATCTTTTCTTTGCGACGATTCTATGAAAGCGAAACTCGGAGAAAATGAAGACGGATCGCTCTCACTCTGAGGAGCCGTTCTTCATTTTCCCCTCGGGATGAAATACCCTGATTCGTCGGGCTCGGAACAGGAGAAACCCTGAGCGAACACAAGTGGTGTCAATAGCTCAGCGGGAGCAGCGACGAATTAGTCGTTTTGGGCGGATCCGAAGATTGTGTAGTCAGAATATGCAGAGCCATTAAAGCCAGGGAACCGCTGCGCCGGCCGGTCGGATCGAACGTGGAAACCGACTGTAAAACGGCTTCAGTGAGGGAAGGAATCACCAAAACTCGTTTGGAGGAGCATCTGGCGATTCGTGAATGGACTTGACGCTGCGGCTCGAGCCTTCAGTGGACGCTCGCTTCCTTATCTTCGGCTGACCTCTTGCTCCAACGTTCCGATATTGAACCCTCTTTCACGTTTGAATATCACAAGGTAAAGGCACTCATGGAAAAATCACCTCAGGAGAGCGTTCTTTTACCCGTACGCTGGGACGCTCGTTTCGAACCAATCTGCGAAATATTGAAACAAACACTCGGGATGCGGAGACTGAACGTGGGAATCTCACGCGACACACTCCCACGTGTTTTCCCTCGGTCCTTGAGAAATGTCAACTTCAATCCAAATGTTTCGAACCCGAGTGGGGTGCACCCAATTCTTCAAGGCCCGGATTCCAAATCTCAGGTCTCGTGTCGTGTGCTTTATGATTTCTGTTGGGGAAATTCTGTCAATTCCATTCCGAGGAACTTCTCTGACCGCGATGTGGAAAGACCAGACTGCCTTTGAATGCCTCCCTCGAATGCTTGATTCCATTCCAGGAAAAAAATTGTTTGTCAAGATGGTTGAAGAAGTCGGGCGTCACGCGCAAGCACGACGAGAGTTTTGCATTTTGTACGTGCTCGTGCTAGTGAGTGATTGATTGAAGGACTCGATTTGGGTCGCGACAGACTCCGAAAACGCTTCAAGAAAAATTAACTCGACTGTCGAAATCAGACGCTTCACAACTCCCGTGCGTAGCGGTGGCGGCACCAGCGGAAGGTTTCAAGAATGTCAATTTTTTCCCTTTGCCTCCCTCGAACCTCTCACCGACAGCATTCGAAAGCGTCCCAAGGTCGCTCGGAGCTCCGCCGACCGAGTCGAACCGCGGTCCGTTACTGAGAACTTCCTGAACATCAAACTTCGGGAAACCTTCCGAAACATAAGACGCTCGATCGGCGGTCATTTCGATCTTGCTCGCACGGAACCTCATCTTTCTTGGCTTCATTACTGTGAATAATACGAGGGCGATTTTCGGATTCTCAAGATCGCGATTTGTGGAGCAAAATCTCGAGTTTTGAGGGCAGTCGTCGAGTTGCAACAAACATCCTTCGAATCGATGATAATCACGCGAGAATGGATGGCAGGACAGTCATCGTCGACTGAAGAGCAGGAAATAAATTCCAATCGGACTCGATCGAGTCCTAACAGAGGTCCGGACTGTAGCTCTAGGGACGAACTAGACGTACTGGCGGCAAGGGAGAGGCATTCGGTTGCCGAAGTCGCGTTAAAGAACAGGAGGCTAAGAGTTGGCTTGGTAGTGAGTGCGACCATTATGGTGAATTATGGACTATCAGTGGCAGCCACAAACCGGAGCTGAGGCTACGACAACGGCCGGCTCTGGTAACGGTCTATAGTTGACGTCGGTCGTCGCCGACAGTGGCACACACGATGACAGCAACAGAGGAAAAGATCAACGACGAACTTCGAGACTCGAACAAAGAAGTCGAATCGAGGCGCAATCGTCACCTGCTCGATTGTCACTCGCCAGAAACAGGATGCACGCCACATCATCGAGGTGACGTCACTCGAGGTTTCAATCCAATACTCCGACAGCGAAACAAATCGTCATCGAAGTGCAGAAACTGTTTCTGCCGTTCTCTGGTTTTAGATCGAAATCTCCCTGCGGCAACTCCGGGGCGCCACACGATTCGGTCCTGGAGGCACCTGAAGGGAAAAATATCCGCGATCGGAACACGGCAGTCATTGAAAGTCGATGTGATACACCCGCAAGGCCCAGAAGATTCGACTCGGAAGCAGAGTGGAAAGTTGCCGACGTGGATAATCTGAAAAGATCCAATCGTTCGCCCCGCACACCGCAACCAAAAGTTTCGAAGCGAGTTCCTCCACGCACGGATCGACCCCATCGCCAGACTCGTCTAGATCTCTTTTGCTTGTTCCTCCTCCTCAATCGCTGCCGCGGTCAGAGAGTGAAGAGATGCTGTGGAGCATAACCACAGACCATTTGCCCTCACCCCCACGTGTCGTCTCCCCGTGTGTCCCCTCTGCCCTCTGGTGGGTTCAACTCCTCACCTTCCTCTCTCTCTTTCTTCCTTCCTTGCTTCTTCAACTTATTCCTCCTCCGCACGTCAAACACCGTTGACCGCATAGTGGTCCCTCAGGCATCGAACTCTCTTCTGCAATCGAGTTGTTCTCTTTGTCTCTTCGCTCAACATCACTGTGAGCTCTAAATGGATTGAATCGAATCAAAGCGAAAGACCGGGAACCAGCTCTAGATGCTTCCTTGAATGCGTTGTGCATCGGCGTCAGCTCCCTGATTCTCTGCCTTTGGGTACAGAGCCTCTGCATTCCTCTTTCTGACTGGAAACAGCTCTTTCCGGGTGGGACTGCCATTGAGAATTGGTATTCGGCGAATCTTTGTCCCCTAGACACAGCTTGCGTCTAAGGAAACAGAACAAGCATGCATGCATGCGTGCACCGAAGGCCGAAAGAACGACTGGGTTAAAGTATTATGAATAGAAATCAATTGTTGAGAAGAGAAAAACTCTGCTTTGCCCGCTTCCTGATTCGCTTCCAGGGCCGAGCTTCCGATGCCTCACTTGTTCGTTGAATGCTCGACTGTCGGGCACACTCAGCCGGGCGGGCGGAGGCAGTAGCGGCAGCTATGGTCACCTTGTCCTGAACTGTAGGACAGTCTTCTGCTTCTTCGTCGTCCTTTCTTTGCTTCGCCGGCAGTGGGACGTTCCATTCACAACCCATTGGCTCCTTACAGAAAGCGCCGCCGAACGACCGTCCGTCCGCCGGAGCGACAAAGTGAGCGCTTGGAAGAGAAAGACCAAGGAAACGAACAGGACGAACCAACTTTTTCACAAGTGCTCTCTCACCATTCTTTGGAACGCTGGAGTCAGGCGGTCATATGTAGCGAGCCAGTCATAGGACGAGTGCTGGCATCAGCAGCACGCCGAGCAGCGACGGCAAAAGGCGGCTGCAATCCAACACAGCGATGGAAAGAAAAGGAAAAAAGTGCCATGAGCTCGCTCCGATGTCGCCGCGGAAACAGAGACTCTGAACGAAAAAAAAATGGACACATTGGAAAAGAGAGTCGAAAAAAGAGGATGGGCGACCGAGAACCAAATTTAGACTTCGCGACGAGCGAGGCGGTTCTTTTCGCATCACTTCTTCGTATTCTCTTGTACTATCGGAATAATTCCACCTGTCCTCTCTATGTCACGCATCGATTCACCTGGAGACACGCCTGTGTTTCTATAAACGTTTCCGATGTTCACTTGACGTGATTCTCGATCGAGTTCTCAGTTCTGTTTTCGACTGTGGCGAATCGAGATCGGACTCATGAGAGAGACACTTTGTGGAAAGCTTCCTCGCTTCTGCGGACTTGCCGACATCTCATCATTCAGCAGCAAGGAATGCCTCGCGTTGTGAGTGACGGTTCCACGCGACGGTCTCTGTGTGAAATGGAATTTCGACACAAGCCAGACATGCCAAATGTGGTTGAGATTACAACGAGTTTCCCTGGATGAGAAAGTATCTAAACTCCGTGTCTCAAAAAAAGCTGTCCGTCAGCGGTGGTTTCGTAGCTTATTCGAGTTGAGGAAACTGGTATTCCTCTTTCCGGTCACCGTTCGTGAGAAACTCGTTGTCGTGTTGATGTCAAACTATCTCTCGCAGTGCTCGAGACGGATTCTTCAAACCTAGATTCCTTGATGTGTGTGGCGGAAGAACGGTTCTCGATTCTCTTCTGATGTGGGACGTATGTGATAGAAGTTGTTCGAAGCGTCAATCAGCCCGCATTCGCACTAATTTAGAGAGTCAGAACTTGATCCTGACCGACCGTTATAACTGAGCTTGCGAGAGAATGACCCCGGCCTCCAGTCTGTGGATCTCAGTGCGGAGAAGGTTATTTGCCTTAGCGAACTTTTCTCCGGTTATCCTGAACGGAGTGCCAAGTGGGGTGAGAGGAAAAAGAAGGAGAAACGTGTGGGAATAGAAACAAAAAATATATAGGTATATGTGGAAAGGGATATGCAGGGTAGGGGACACTCATGGAGGGTGGAGGATTCGTCTCACGGTCAGGGGCATGTTGCGTATCGGGTGAACAAGGGCGGTGAGCAGTGCCCAGACCAGTTTACCAACGGGAATGAGAAAAACTCGCTGGCCATCGGTCGAACGAGGAAAGGGGGATTGAGAGAGTGGAGAAGAAAGAATAAACGGTGAAAAAAGAAAAAACAAAGAAGCGGGGTCTCAGTTTGCTTCCCCGCTAAAGGCTGCGGGGGCAGAAGGAAGCAGCGATCCATCTTCAAACATCTGCAACAACAGCTGCTGCACCAACAAGTAGGCTCATTTGCCATCGAGAGCCAACTGCAAACTGCAGTCTTTATAAGCAAATCAGAAAGGAGTTGGATGAGAGCCGAAGAGAAACCCAACCGAATGCAATCTCGCGAAGAATCAGGAGGACCGAAGATTTCAGGAGACTTCGACAACGAATCTGGAACTTGAACACGATGAGAAGTTTGCGAGTTGAGAACAGGGAAACGGGAACTTCATTGAGCAAAGCGAATGTCCGTGATCGGAAGAACATCCCAAACCTTACTGAATGGATTCTATGTTTTGTTCCACGTGTCTCAGCAGAGCGTAACGATCCGGAGGGAACGGGTCCAAAGACGGAGGATTCCGAGATTCGGGATTACCGGACCCACGTGAGGAGAAGCGTCTGAAGGAACTCGACTTGTTAGAGAAGAAAACAAAACGTGGGCAGATCCGGTCTGACCCGTTGTGCGTCGGCATGATCGAACAACGGAGCAGCTTTCGTTCTCGCTTGCTCCGCACAAGGACGGAAGAAGCATGAAGAGCTGCAAGGCAAGAGAGAATAATGGAGCAACGAAAACAGAATGGGAGTGCATCGAGCAAGCTCCGTCCATTGATTCGAAGATACCGATGATGAGGTCCTTTTTTGCCGAATTAGTTCTTTGCGGACCAACTCAATGAGCACACACACTCACTCACCCAAGCAAGCACACAGCTGTAGGAATAGATGGGATGGAAGAAAATAAGGGAACCGAAGAGTGAAGGGAGACGTTCATTGAAATAGAACGTAAATCAAACGAGAGAGGGACTCGAGAAACACTGAGGGATGAGGAGAAGAATTGGCGGAAGTCTGTATGAAAAGTAGAGAGAAAGCAGTGAGGGACGAAAAGAAGTTGACGGGAAGAACGAACGTGAGGAGTACACATAAACGACGATAGAGATGACAAACAGATAGAGACGAGAGAAAGAGAGAAAGTAGAGCCAAGGAGACGAACAACGAGCACACAGGCATCAGGAGAGGAAAACCAATGGCGAGTCTGATTCATCAGGAACGGGACCAGGATTGTGCTTGACAAGGACACAGCCAAGCCTAAAATGCAGAAGGAGAAAGATGAGTGCAATTGGCAAACAGCAGAAGAAGGTAAAAGAGAAGTACTCCGAGCAAGTTTTTCTTCGCCATTCTAGGGAAAACGGGTCGCGCGAATATGGCGTGCGGCGAATGTTCTAACGATTGTTCGCAAGATTCACTCTAAAAGCCATTTTTTAAGTCAGGTTCTCCAAGTGGCGTTTTTTCAACAAACTGGATCCAAAAAAAGCTCCGATTCCTCTCGACCAAGGTCCACTGTTCTTATGGTTTCGCTCCTCTTTTCTCCCCAGTGACGACGACTTTTGTATCGACGTCCTTTTCTTCCGTGCTTTCTGTTGAAAGCGATTTGTCTTCATTGGTGTCCATCGTGCCGGCTCGCCGTCCCGCTGGTCTGTTTGCCTGACTGCCTGTCCGTCTCTATAGATTTTTCGATAGATATCCTGTAGATGGAGAAGCCAAGAGACATACAGAACGAGAACGCGGGGGAGAGGTAAATAGATGTGAAGACTCACAGATCGACAGAGCAAACTGGCAGTTCGGCGAAAGTGTCCTTTCAGCGTGTCAGTCAATTCAGTGTCATTCAATTCCCGCAGAGTTCTGTTGCTGACCGTTTTCCCTGTTCCGCATCGTTACCTTCGTGATGGCATTATTGCAATTCGGGTTCCTTGACTGTTGAAGCCTCGAGCTGCTCGGAAAACGGTCACAAGCTGTAAGAAGCCTCTCGAAGTGAACGGACACCTAGATAGGAAATAAAACTCCGTCACACTTCTTTGGGCGAGATACTTCCGACTAAGACGGAGTGCTCTCGATTCTTGAGAAATACATACACGACTAAGTCTCCTTCTTTGATCGATGAAGTAAGTGACAACCGCGGGTTGTATACGGGGTGTTCACTTTGGGTAACAGCAATCTTTCGCCCTCTCTCATTTTTTTGGTCTTAACCCGGTCCGGTTTGCGCCGATTTAATTTAGATTTTTTTTGCACGCTTGCCTTCGATCGGATTGAAAATGGGATGGAAATTGCGGTATCTACAGGGTGTGAAAGTTAACTACCTCCTTTTTACATGGGTCCCCGCTAATTCTGGCGGGCAAAAAGTTTGGCGGGCAAAATTTCGATTAACTCAAAAAATATATATTTCCCTCTCCAAAACGTTTGCCGTAGCGCGGGAGTCGATCGCGAACTCGGTGAATGGCAACCAATGGACGAAAACCCCGGAAAATTCAGCTCCCAACCCCCAAATATCGAATTCTTCGCAAAAACCGTCCGAAGCGTTCTAGACATGCCGGAATCGGAAATATTTCCAGAGGCGAAAATTTCTGATTCTGCGTCAAAGACATCGACGATGAGGACACCAGGTCAATCCGATGACTTTTTTTCCACTCAGTTCAGTTCAGTTCAGTTCAGCAAACTTGACCGAGTTTTGGCCGCCGGAATGAGAGAGGGCAAAAAAATGTTGCTTCTTGAAGTAAACACCCTGTACGGCTCTCTTCGTCGAGAGTACACACAAGAGGAGCACACGCGCGCCGGATGAGGCGGAAGCGTCGGTAATCATTCACTCGGCTCGTTGGGAGCTCTCCACGCAGCCGCCACTCTCGGCCTAAGCCGCAGTCTTTCATTTGTTCGCTCATCCCCTCGGAAGCTTATCATTTCGATTTTGACAAAACGAACAGCAATATCGGCGTTTGTAGCCGATTCGGGTTGATTTGTGACGAGCGTCGAGCAATGTGAGGAACAACAGACAGTGGAAACGAACGAGTTGATCATTGAGACGGCGGGCGGTTTCCCCTCGGAGAGGACCTGGAAATCAATAAACCAGACACGAAAAACGAAAATATGCCTCTTCGCGCAGTTTTGTAGACTTCGGTATTGCTTTCCAGATGCGGAAAAACCCAAAACGATGCACGAGAACAAATCAGCTCCGTTAGCCGACAGAGATCTCATCCTCAGCTTGAAACCTTGATGACCTAACAATTCGTTTCCGAAAAACTCTGCGGTCGAAAGAGTTTGAAAAATGAAACTTCAACGCTGCGATGTGTGGATCGAGAGGTTCAAAAACGAGCAGAAGTTTCAATGAGCACTTTCTCGATGCAGGAGCAATTTTTGTCTCGTGTTTCCGATGTTGTTTTGAGTGCGCGACTCTCGACAATGATTCCCAAAGTTTTTGGCTCGAGTAATGATTGCCAAGAGTGCAGTCATCCAAAAACTAACGTTCATGGCGAGATAAATCTCCTTCTCTTTCCGACGAAGCAGTCCATTTACACCGAGTTGTTTCTTTTTTTCTCCCTGCTTTGATAAGGTCGCTTCCCGTTGAGCTAACTTGGTATCCGTAGAAGTGGTCGTGTTGGTGCGGAATGGGTAGTTGTGACAGTGGCGTCACCCGTTTTTGAGTGAACGCGGCTGCGTCTCTGTCATCGCCGCCGCCAATGACTCGCGAGAGGTATCGATCACTTCTGCATGAGATGAGCTACTCCTCTCGGGGAGTCAGCGCTCCGACAAAGCCAAGCAAACAGTCAGAACGGGAACAACGTGACCCTCGGATGAAGGAACGGGAGACCTTTTTCATGGGAGAGCATGGAAAAGGTCTCTCCTGCTCCTGATGCAGCGGCAGGTTCTCTTCCACGATCACACTCATTCCACGGACCTTGGTCCAGGTTACCCGGCTGTCCAGCGTCTCGAATGAACTGCTCTCAGAGCTCGATAGACCAATATTTCCAGTCGACAGCTTTTTTGCCTCGTCATGCAGAAGTTCTTGAGATCAGAGCACGAGATAGAAGGCGCGAAAACTGAGGCTCGTGGATTACCTCACGGCTCGAATGTCTCCCCCGTTCGTTCATTCATTCGCCGCGTTAGTCGATAATGAAAAAAAAAGTGTTTCAATCTAAGCCGGCTGTAGAGAACGTGACGGAACACGAAGCGAATGCAACGCAGGGACTTATCAGCTTATTCGATTTCATTTATTCACATTATTCGAATGTTCTCGCGATTCGCTCCAACGGAACAGCTCTGTTTTGCCGTTGTTCACTCAGCCAAGCTGAGCCGGGCCCTAGCAGGGTAAAGCGGACGAAGGTTTGGCATGGCTCGGCAGGGAAAGCCGACTTGAGTCAAGACAGGGGCGGAGCAGGCGATGCTCAACTGATCCGTAAACTTTCTCTTATTTCGAGCGAGCGAAATAAAATGGATTTCCTCTTCCCTCCTTTGGTTGCGTTCTCTTCGCTATTCTTTCCTTTTCTTCCGCTCGGATCTACTTTGGCATCGGTTTAACTCAGTTTCACGATGAGACTCGATTGTTGTTGACCTCAATTCAGTTCCTCTGAATTCCAGAATGGGTGAAAGTAGGAAAGCCTCGGAAGATGTCTCACTCAGACCGACTGGTTACAGAAACCGACAAACCTCTGGTGCATAACCTCCGTGCTGGTTGGAAACAAAAGTTTGATTCAGTTCGTGCTCTGAAAGATGTCCAGCATGGGGGAAGTTTCCAATTACGAAATCGTTCTCAACACTTCGAGCCCCAGGCGGAGTCCTTGATGGTTGACTGGCAGAGTTTGAGGGAGAGGCCATCCGTCCGAATACAGCCTTCTCCCCAGCAGACAGCTATGTAGAAAGATAGCCGAGTTTTTTTCGTCGCTTGTATTTTTTCCCCCTACAAACCCGAAAGCTGGTCCGACGTATTGCAGCATCTTCTCGCGTTTTTATTCCGTTCCTTCTCGTTTGCCCCTTTGCTTCTTTCCGAGAAAGAAAGCAAACGAACTCTCGAGTATCAACGCACACCGACAAAGTTTGTTGTTCGAGGGTCGACAAACGAAGTGGGAACGCGAGCGTCGAGTCGCAACAGTCGCTTCTGTTGTGTGCCATAGGAAGTCGAGCTGCGAAGCTTTTGATTCCGAAACATAGCCACGCTTGCCGTTCATCGAAATTAAAGACTTGGCTCTTGCATTCGTAAACACTAGAATGTTGCTGCCATGCATCCAGGGAAAGAAACGGTTGTGGGGCCTCGATGAATACTTTATTTGACTTCAATCAACGCGGAGAGATGATCAGGATTCAATCCACCGCTGATATCATTCCGATCCGAGAACTCCTCGGAATTCGGCTCCCTGAACCCGAACCGCAAGAATAGGGCGGGATGAAATTGTGTCTCGCATGTGACATTTTCATTCATCCTCTCGTAACCCTTCGGAGCACGTCGCCGATCAACTCCAGCCATAGCATCTACTCTCTCACCTACAGCATGCGTTCTCAGCTTCTTCTGGCATTGCCTCAAACTGCTTTCAAGATGTGTTTTGCTATCTGACTGAGAATCCAAAATCCACAAACCACCCACCCAGCAGCGGCCGACTGACCGTTTTCTGCACTGGCTGCCACATGAAGTAACGTAGCAGCGTTGTTGGGCACTCGAACGGCGGCGCATTTGTATTCAGCTGAAGCCGGAGCTTCAATCTTCCCCTTGGCTGCTCTGGAGCTTTGCAGGAGACTCCGGAGGCTTCCTCACCGCTAGTGCCACCCATACGTCGGAGGCCGCATTCTTTGGGACAGGAGCGAGCTCCGACCGTTTCTCCGTCGGACGACTGGCTTGCTTGCAAGTCTTCCCAGCGACCAGCTTTCAATCGGTCTATCTCTCTCCGTGCACAGGAAAAGCTGTAGTAGCGACGATGAAAGTAACAGAAAGAGACACGAATCATTTTGTCTAGTGCCATCGCTTCCGTTCCTGTCCTGGCTCCGAGACAATGCTCGGGGTCACGGCCTGATTGAGATCCTCACCGGAGAGATTTATCGCCGGCAGAACATTCCATATGGTTTCGATTCGCTTACCGCGATTCCTCCGACAATGAGGTTTCTGTTCGTCCACGACGAAGCCAGAGCCAAAGCGCAAACCGAGCCGAATAGAGAGCTTCATTGGAGACATTGAACACACTCTTCGCAGATCTCGTTGGTTGGTTGGTTGAGGTTGTTAGGATGAATTTCGCGAGGTTGTCGGAATCGAGTTCGTCGTGAAGATTCTGATATTGTGCGATGAGGTCTAATCACAAAAAGAGAGTTATTGAACCGGTGGATTCGGTTAGAACACACAACGTTGTGGTGAGTTCGAACGGACTCCTAATCTTTCAAAACTGCGGTCGAGCCAACCCTGGACATGAAACAAGGACAAGGGCACAATCCCATCGGCCGTCTCTCGGTTTCAAGCTCGAAGACAGAACGCTGATATGTAGTGTAAAGCTTCCCTCAGCCCTGGCCGCGCAACCCATCGCTACCCCTCAATGCATCGATTGTTTCCTCAGCACAAAAAGTGGGCTGTCTCCCGTGGCGGACAAGGTGGGCTGGCCGTCATGGGGGATATCGAACATATTCGTGCCCCGTGGAAGCAAAAGAAAAAACCACAGCGAGTGTGCACTTGAATTCGGGTTGCCGGACGAAGCTGCCGAATACGTGAATTACGAGAGGAAACTTTTGCGCGAAGCACTTGCGCGCATCGGCATACGCAATCATGCAACTTGCCTGGAGCCAATATCTTTCCTTTGTTCGACACTGTGTTCCGCCTTCGGATTGTCTGCTTGTTCGTTGTCCGCTGTCGCTGCTGTCCTTCTGCTCGCAATTGTTGCCGTTATGGTTAATGCCGCGCCAGCGTGGTCGTTGTGTTGTTTTTCTGCGGGTAACGCAAAAACATGCAACGAATAATACGAGCCAAGGAGAGCCCCGATGTGACAGCTGGATTCATTGGATACATCCGAAAGAAACGAAGGGTCGGATCGAACGACCAACCAACCAACCAACCCGACGATGGAAACGACGGACGAGGCATCAAAGTGATTCGGGCGAATCTTTCAGCCTACGTCCGACAACACGTGGGAATCGGATGAGATTCTCTGGGAGATTTATCGTCGACGGAGGGATCGAAAATGAATCTTCTGCACTGAGTTTCGATTCCATTCGTCATCTAAGACTTTTTATTCAGCAATAAAATCCAGAAAATTCGGCACCAACAATGCTCCAATCGGCTAATGTCATTCCTCTCCGTCTTTACGACCTTGAGGCGATCCGTCTCCGGAGAGTCGAGGAAAAACTCGTTCGTTTTTGTGACGTGGAGTCAGCCGCTCCAGATGAGCCTCACATTTCGAAACCGTGGGTCACATACCTTCGTCATCGAAGGTGATGGAAGAATTTTGAGCCTGGAAGTATATGATCTGCTATTGACTGGAGAAATTTACGACCTCCCATAGGTGACTTCAATATCGTGAAGGTGTCGGTGGATATTTGACAAATATTTTTCGTCGGCACCTCATCGGTTAAAAAGCCGCATTTGTTCCGAACTCTGCTCTCCTGCTTTCGTTGAATTTCTGCTTTTCCTACGGCGACGTTCAACTTTCGCTCACTCACTCCAGTGGACGCTTTCGTCGCACAGTCTACGACTTCGGCAGGACCTTATTACTGTATTCGTGGACATGGCTCGCTGCGGAGAACGCTGCCTGCGGCGAGGGTGCTCTACATAATATATGCTTTGTTGAGAAATATACGATATCGCTCAGGGGGCTACCGATGCACTTTGAGCACACGCAGTCGACGTCAGGCTAGTCGCTTCGAAAACGCGTCGTTTCCGCCAATGGTCTTTTTCTCTGAGATAACCTTCTCTCATGACGCATTGATAGTCTTTTGACACTTTCTTTCCCTCATTCCATTTTCATTCAAATAACTCCTGAGATCAAATTGTCTCAGGGTATTGAGAGCTGCTGTTAGCTTGCCTCATGACTGCTTTCCCTTTCAGCGGCGAGGTCGGGCAGAGGCAAACGGGATCGGGATAAGAAGACAAGTCTCGCTCGTTCGTTTATTGATCGCGAATTCATGCGGCCTTCAAGAGATTCCCGAACAAGTCCGGGCTTTTTTACAGCTAGAGAAGTATTCAGCGTGCCGGCAGATGCATCTTCACTAACTGCTGGTGGTTCATTTGACAGAATTGATTGAGGCAGAATGCGTTGATACTACTTGAAGATCTTCCATGCGATTGCGACGTGGGCGTAGGAAGAGTCCCCATCACAACATTACTGAAATGTCACTCATCGGAATGTCCGCGACCTTATCACGTTGAGCTGAAACTACTTCTAAAGGTGCGCGGTTGCCGCGATCAGAGAGGAAGTTTCAGTTCATCACAACTCATGTACTTCGTTCCCTGATATTGCAAACTTGATGAGATATTTCCTGAAAGCATCGTTTGAGCAATATTCCGTCGGAAACTTCGCTTACAGCAAATCAAATCCAAAAATAGTAGCGGACATTCTGCGACTTTTTCACATCCGTCAAGCTCGTCGCCCCGATGAGATCAGAGTTCCGAGTGAGTTCACCGGTCGCTGGTTAAATCGAAGATCAACAAGCGCTCTTACAACCTCCACGATGAATTCAATCATTAAGACAACTCATGATAACTGCATTCGGCAAGAATCCTGGGGAAAGAGTTCTTCGCACGGAAGGTCCCCCCTATGACGGGTTCTTCGGAGGAAAAGTTCGCTGGATGAAAGGTTCCATGGCAGCAACTTCTCCCTTCGAAATATTCCTCAAATGGATGGTTCCTCGCGAGAAAAGTTTCCTACACGCATGTCCTTCAAATGATTGCAGTCAGACATGGTCTGCTCATACAACGTCGACGTTCTGCTCCACGAACGGAGAAAGAGTCGCCGTTGCCGCGACATGGATTCGAAAATTCGTCGTTCTCGACATAACGCGCACATCAACCTCTGATCAACATTCGCTTCGTTTGATCCGACGATCCATGTACACACCCGATACACTTTGTTGTGTGATTCAGTCTGGTTTATGACCACCATTCACGGCGCCCTTGAGAGATCTAATTTCATCTGAGGCCAAACACAGATTCCTCACTGGAGAAGCATAGATGATTCCATCATGCTCCGGCTCTACTGAGTCTGGTTAGGAAATTTCGGTCCATCCGTGATTTTCCGTGATATATTATTTGTAATAATTTTGCATACTGCATTTTCCATACACGTTTCGCCATGAAAGCTCATCAGGCTCAAACTCCACTGGCTAGGAGAGTTTGATTCGTCCACGATCAATTGTCATCAAATGTTAAAAAACTCAAGAATTTCACAGAATCCGGGATTTCAAAGTCGCAGTCATTCGTTTTCGAGGAATGATCGCGCCGGGAGAATGGGATCGCTGACCACAATCTCAACACGGTAATTCGGAAATTATTGGAAGTTATGGTTCTTGACCCTGGAAATTTCCGCTGACTCCGCCACTGAGTGAGTATCGTAACCATCGATGGGAAGCGTCTTTGATTGAGAATCTACCGGCTGCTACCTGTGAAGTTCATATTCGAAGTTCTTCGAGCGAATAATCTCGTTCATTTTGCTCCGATTCACTGATAATAAGAACACATATTTTGCTCTCGTCTTCTACCGTCTGCCGACTCATTCGATTTCCGCGGACCCCGTCGCTTCCCTGATGTCGTGCCCTTTGTTAGAGCCGGACCGGAGCGAACTGAGCTCGGGCCTGGCTCCGAATAAAAATCTGTTAAGAGCTCTCATTGCTGCCGGCGAATCTTAATTATCATCACGAGTGCGCTGAAATTTTTATTCTCGCGAAGTGTGAAAGGGCTGAAAAATTATAGGAATCTGTCCTTTTTTCTGAAACAGCATAATTTGGAGCGTCTGTAGGAGCGCAAACTGTTAGACAATTGACGACCATGTCTCGAAAACTGGGAATCCAAATAGACCTAGGAATCCGGAAATGATGGAAACTCAGAGACAGCTGGAGAATCACGAAGTCCTCGATTTCCCGATCCTGGAAAGATTCCCCGAATTCAGTGTCGTATCACGAAGGACAACAGTGAAAGAAACTCAGAGGATGAGCCGCGAGGAACCGTGGGGAATTCGGCCGCAAAATAAACTATCAGCTGCTTCGGGCGGCTGGGGACAAGGTGGCGCGTTCGGGGAGGTGTTCGTGATTAAATTTGAAGCATCGACTGCTGACGAACTTATTCCCGGACTCGTCTCGGAGCAACAAGATCGATTATCAGCGGGTTGGCGGACGACTGGCTTGGTCGAACGGAGGTGGCCGAGTCATCCCGCCACCTGGCTCGTTCGGCTGGCTTCAACTTGCAACGTCTCTGTCACGCGGAGGATCGCGCGCCCGTCTCTTGTATGATGCATGAGTGTCGAGAGACGGCGAAGAGGATGAAGAAGCACAAAAAGTTCTTGCTGGCCCCTTTGGAGGCAATGTTAGGCGAGCCAAGCATCGACAACGCCAGAGAGACAAGCCCGCGGATAAAAACAACAACATGTACCTTGCTCGTTGACAACATTTGCAATTCCGAGCAGAAACTGATCATGCTCTGGAAGATGACATGGCTAAGTACAAAGCAATGACATTGTTTACGTCGCAGGAATCCTTTCACAATGGTCAAGGTTCATATCATCAATCAAACGTGATAGTGCTTTGAACATTATCAGGTCCCCGCTCACAATTCCTGAAATGAAACAACACCTTGGTACTTCTTCTCATGTTCCGTTGATTGCAAAACATGAAGTCCGAGCATGAGTGGCCCTTGCAGATAATGTGTTTCATTGTCTCGATGTCCAGTCTCTAGGTGATTCTTTATGATTCAGCTCGGGACTATGTTGCTTCCGCGGCATGCGGGTGCCCGCGAAACTACCGCGGGAGGTCTCAGCAAGGGACGCTACCCACTCGTCGGAGCTCAAGCGGACAGCCGAGAAGATTTTCATGACGATCTATATACATACATGCAGTGCAGCGTGTGGCGTCAGCGGAACATGGGGAACTTAGCGGTGTTTACTCTACAAACACGTTCGCCATGGAACGTGTCAACATATCTGCTCGTCGTGGTCGTTGTCAGCGTTAACACCACGAGCTTGGCCCGTCCGCACTGGTTCTGAGCAGCGTCCCGCACCTGAGAGATGGCTCGTCTGGGAGAGTCTTTCTGCGATGTCTCGCAATCATACAGATGAGCAAGTCGAGAATGTCGGTAGCCCAACATTTCGGTTCCACATGTCGTTTTTACTTTCTACAAAATGATCCCAGGGAATGAATGAGCGAACCTGACTCTATCGTGACCTCCTCACCTTGACCAATCGTTTCTAAGAATCTGAGGGCAAAACTTCGAAGAAGCCACGTCATATTGAGCTTCGACGTCGTGTTCACGATTGAACACTCGAGCTTCAACTGATTCTTCATTATCGAGATCATTGTGAGATTTATTGTATATCATCATATTGCGCAACAATATGTGATCGAGAAAATCACTCCGAATCAAATCTTCCCATGAGATATATCCATGCCGAATGTCTTTCTCCTTGCTTCGGAATGACACCAGAATCAGCTCGCTAGGCGGGGAAGCGACGTTCACTTCAAGGAGACCTTGTGTGGAATTCCATCCACTTTCTATTTCTGCAAGAAAACCAAAATCGGAAAAACTCGACTTGTTTGGTTTCGTTTCTACACGATTCATATATCCTTGACGTGAATCGCCGGAAGGAAACCATAGCGACATCGACTCGATGCTCAACAACTCGTCGACGGCGAAAATGGGCACGGTCGTCTTCTCGTGTAGGCTACACCCCCGTATCGCAATTCGCTACCTCGGCCGAGGTTTCTGAATTCCTGCCTTACGCGAGATGACTCTATTCGGAACTTATGATGGACTTTGATTTGGAAGTCGGTGGTCCGAACAGTTTGGAGACGATCCGGCTTCCGTGGTTGCTGGAGCGCATGAAACGCTGGTCAACGATCGTGAATTACAATTTCAAATTAGCTGCGACGAGTTGAGGCTTTGGATTTTTCCCGCGAATCCAACGAACGTGGCGTAACGGAATGCGGCAACCTGGGGCTCAGGTTCCCACCAATCGCCCAGCTTCCCATAGTCGTGGTTAATCGCACGATTCAGGGCAGAGATGATCATGATTCGAACGAGCGACCTCCGGAAGGACGCTCTTTCTGGCCAAGCACGTAGCTTCTCCGTATTTGTAGAATGCTGCGGTAAGTTATGCTACCATGAATTAACATTTGCCTCTTCGAAGTTCAAGTAAAAGTCATTAGAAGCCCTTCAGCGAAGCTTCGCCTCGACGGATACTCTGGATACAAGAAAAACTTACCTCAGTTCTTACAAACATACTGGTCTCTAAAACATCGTCAAGAGCATGATCAAATCAGACACTACTTGTTTCGGGTTTGGTGGTTGGGCGTCCCAGACCGAGCTTACGGCACCTCTCATATAAACTACTTTGTTTATCGCGGGCCATGAATCTGCATTCAAATCAAGGGTCACAAAATGGATTATTTTTGGTAGAACAATGAATATTTTCCGCTTACATCCTCTGTGGTCAGATATATAGATAAATCGGATACAGCGGGCAGGGAACGTTTTGCTGAGCGGAGTCAATGTAGAACTCGAAGCGATTCTTGTGCGAGAACGACTCGTCAGTAGAAGAGCTCGAGGAGCACGTCTAGGCTTATCCCATGATGAAAAAGGCAGGGGAGACCCGGGATGGTTGGCACTAGGCCTTCCAGCGGTTTTTAACGGCGGATAACCGCAATGTTTTTGCGGTTATCCGCAAAAATAACCGCAGGATTAATTGTGGTGTTCGTCCTCAGAAACTCAAAGTGTAAAAACTCAAAAGAAATTATACTCACAAAGGAGATCAGCAAACTGTCCGATGGGGATTCGGACAGTAGAGGTCGCTCCTTGTAGCCCTCACCTTGACTATAAGAAACCGCGATATCCTCCGTCCAGCTGGGCCCCGTTTCGAATTGCTTCCCGCCACGCCAGTATGGGGATTTTCGTTGCAGAATAGCCGTTTTTCAGTGAAATGGTTTCTAAAGTCGCGATTAGCGGTCGTCTCCGTCGATGAGCGAGAGTCGATCTAGATTTCAATCGTACACGGTAGGGAAGCTTCGGGAAATTACACCAGAGATAAACCACTTGCAAATCATCAACCGTATTCTGTTGCGAGTTTCGAAGTTGGAAGAATAGAGTGGAGAAAATTGTGGTGTAAACGCTTCATTCGCCATGCGTATGCTCTCGGAAGAACGAGCACGCTCGGAGCTGGTATTGCACAGCGACAACAATGTGTTTGTTGCATCTCACAACTGGGGTGTGGAGCAGCGTATTCGTCAAAACTCTTCCGAAGTGGTTCCCAAAACGGTCCTTATTTACCCTTGAGGGAGAACGGTGCACCACCAGGGGGTGAATGGGACTCTGACTTTACAAAATTGATAATAATTGATGAAGAAACAGAACTCGCGCACAGGACTTTAGCGCAGTTATACATCGGATGAAGCACTCAGAATTTATAGATTCCTTCGCGGGCCGTTCCTCGATGAACGATCGCTGCAGTGTTGCTTCGAAAAAACTACTTCAGAACATGCGGTTTTTTTGCGGACAATAACCGCGGTTTCGCCTCTGCGGTTTTCAAAAACGCGGTTATTTTGTAGGCTTAGTTGGCCCATCCATTTCCGAGCTTCAAAAGTTCGGAAATTAATTTCGTTTGGGTAATGCTATGGTGAACTTTGTTGTCCCACCTGCAAAGGACATTGTGAAATCGATTCCCGAACTACGACCCTCAGAAATGGATATCTAGTTCACACCATTGGCGCCACCCTCACCGAGCGCTTCGTTCACCGTTAGCTCCCTGGCACGGAACGTAACCACCATTCTGATATCACGAACTCGGAGGAGGGAGTCGTTCCACGTGCAAGCGTAGCGAAATTACGCAACCAAACATGAAATCGATACCAACTGGTCCGGTCTCACATTTAGAGTCGTACAGTACGCATAACTCCTATCGTATCAACTGCAGTCATTCCACCCTCTATCACAGTGATTCTCAGCAATGCCTGGGTGCCATCCGATGTTTTCCAGGACTATCGAGCCCTATAGGTCAATGGCCCCCTTTGAGTTTCTGGGGGGTAACGGCGAGTAAGGGTTGAGAATCACTGTTCTATCATATCAATGTTTTTGAAGGAGCCGTAACTCGGAAGCCTGTCTCGTTCATGTAAAGATCGAACGTCCTCTGACTTCTCCTCCCTCGGAAAATTATGAAGAGAAAGAGTTGAGAGCTCGGGCAAGAGAGTACATTTGGCCTCCTCTCGATCATATCAACCGCTTTCTGCGGCAATCGGTTGAATTACCGTCAAATCACGCGTATAAGATTCATCTCCCTCCCGACCTGGAATCGAGACAGCTTCTTATTCGAGGGAACTTGTTCCGAGCGAGCTTAAACGACGTGAAATGCACTTTTCGTTTCGCAGTCAAAATGCTGGAGGGCGTGATTTCACGGGAATCGGGGCCATGCTGTGGGTGAGTCTCTCAGCGTGATAACTAGAGCTTGGAAGTTTAGGCATTATTCATTAATCAGCCTCCATCAATCCATGGATAAATTGATCGGAGGTTGATTACTTCTATGATATTTGCCCAACAAAATCATGGGCTGGAATGGTCAGGCACTATTTCACTAAATATCCATCAATTCATATTGATTGATGGAGGTTCAAAAATGATTAATGCCTAAACTTCCAAGCTCTAGTGATAACCAACTGGGACGATCGTCGACGAAGAGGTAAGTTTTCGGCGCAATCGCGGAAGAATAAAAATGAAGTTCAAGTATTCCGGAGATTTATTCAGACCTGAGCTGGGGTTTCTTCAGGCGTCGTGGAAGATTTCGATCGAGAAATGATTCCAAGGTGGAACTTTGGGACTTTGGAGTCCCTGCGAAACGCGAGGCCATTTCGAAACAGCAGCTTGCCCTCGAGGCGGGTAAGGCAAGAAAAAAAAAGATGAGTTGGAAAAAGAGTCGACACAGCTTATCGGCCGAAGCGGGCGCGGGTCACGAGGTTCGAGACGAAGGCTTCGAGAACGAGGAAGGAGCAGGGGTTCGAGGAGGGATGGGAGAGCTGGATCCATATCGGAAAGATGGAAAAAGGAAACGAAGGCAGACCTGAAAATACGACCCGTCCGAAAGTGTTCCCCCTTGCTCCTATCCGACCGTTGACAGAAGCCCGAACCCCACTCGTCATTTCCTTCCACCGAACCTCAGAGTCTCTTTCTTGCTTTGTCTCTCTGATTCCGACACACATATTCAAAAATTGACATATTGCGTCGCAAGAGAGACACTTGTTCGACATATCGACAACAGTCGAACTCACTCTCGAAAAAATCGGCTACACGCCCACACTGCTCGCAAGGAACGAACTCCTCCGTTCGATACAGTGTGCTGGCCCGAATCGAGCCGGAGTTCCACACGAATGAGGGGAACGACATCGATCAAATGCGGTTCTGAGTCTGAAGCGGCTGTTTTGAGGCAGATGCGTCGGAGCATACTCCGAAACTTGACGTCTAATTCACCTTGTGCGATATGCTACGACCGGACATAGATGCCAACCCGAAATGCACTCGGAGTGGGAAAAGAACTAAAAATGGACAGATACGGCCTCGCATTGATTGAAGCTTCCCTTGAATTGGATGAAGTCTTGCGAATCGAGTGATTTGCACTTGTTAGAGGAACGTGCGCAGAATCAAAAGTGTGAGTCAAGGATGCTTGGTGACTGTGGCGGTTATGGGCTCACGGCGTGGTTCAACTAAACGGAGGAAAGTTGTTTCTTAAATCATCCACGTCGAAAGATGTATAGGCGCGGCATCGGTTTGCGGAATCATTGCAACATTTCCATGGGATGGTAAACGATGTTTGAAATGAGAAATTTTCCTATGAATATCATTCAATATCGAGCATGTCCACGATTCGAGATATGGAAATCGATGCTTCCATTCCATTCTGCCTCCTTTGACGCTCGTGGGACATTTCTTCACGAAAGAAGATATTTGCGGGCTTTTTCGCGTCGAAAAGGATTTTGAATTCGAGATGCACTACATGTTGCAGAACCTGCGGTTCAACATCGCTCGGACGTTTGAATGCGTTGGAATGCGATTCACCTCTCTCACATTGGGAAGAACCTTGCATTTGATGGCTTGCCCAACCATTTGATGAACGGACCTCCTTCGAAGTTCCATCCTTGAATTGTTCCAAACCCCGGTCCGGCGTAATACTTACTGAAAAAACGGAGATGCGGAGAGAGTGGATGGCGCACAGAGATAATAATTAATGAGTAAATGAAAGAATCCTAGATTGGAAACAGAGAAGTATAGCTTAGACTGACAGTCGCTGAGCCAAGGCAAGCAACGCATATCCAAGCGAGCCGAGCAAATAAACATGGAGGGAAAGGAGATGGGGAATCTCCAGTCGGGCGGCTGACTGACTGACTAGGAATCTCTGTTTCATTTGCAGAAGTTGTTCATTTGCAACTCAGTCGCTGACGTTGCTGGATGAACCGAACGAATCAACCGGCAGAGAGAGGGATGTATCTATGCGTGAAGGAGGACGACGACCATTGGTTTTCTATTGTTCATGCATTCGTGGAGTTCTGTGAAAACGAATTCATTCGTGAAAAGTATTCTCCATGCTCCGAGTCACACCGTGAAGCAAGAATATGGAACGTTTCGCTGCTCACATCGTTGCAAATCTCCCAACTGAGTTCCGCATCCAGTGGCGACTTTTCGATATTAGATAGCGACGCACCTAGAGCGAGATTTTCCCGGAACTCGTTCGAACTTGAATTATATGGAGGGCTCGAAAGTTCAGGCTTCACCCTGAAAGCGGAGGTTCCCTCAATCAAAACACAGGCGTTATTCGAACTGGTGTTCATTGAATGCCGCTACATCCATCATCGTCTTGATTAGTGTATTCTGTCGAAGTAAAAGTCCCCAAAGAAACGATCCGTAAGTCTGTGGCTGGTGGACGAGCACTGAATTCAGAGTAGCAGCACGATTCCTAGAGCATGATGAAACCACGCCGACCGCACGGCTGGAAGTGTTAACGTACGCAGCGGTCTTTCGGACTGTCGCTCCGGCGATTTTCTTCGCAACAATTCGGAGAACTCCCTCCCTGTCGCCGAGCGGAAACAATAGTGTTTATTTATGATTAGTTGTCAAATGCAGCGGGGCGAACGTCGTCATCTTTCTTCTCCTCTTCCGTCGTCCTCCACTTGTTCTCCAGTTACGCAATATGCACGTGCACAGAAATCTCAGCTGGGTGCATGCACGTCTGCATGCATGCGAAAGGACTCTCTATTGTTTGCCTGTCCGTGTTTTCCAGGTGACATGCATATGTATGGCCGCGCAGATTAGAACAGTCACTTTGTATCATTCGGGCAGACTGGGAGTATGTATCCAAGACAGACACGAATCAGAAGCAGTTGTCTCAAGGAGGAGTGATGCTCATTACGATTCATGCAAATCCTTTAACGCCTCGCGTACGCCATGACACTGGGATTCGGATTCGGATGACGAGATAAGAAGGCTTTGTACATCAAGGAGGCGCTTATCAATCAAAGAATCCTTGTCTTGACTCAACATGAAGCCGCGAATACTTTGCGAAGGAATTTCGTCAGCCACAACACAACACGACTACATGTTCGGAAACGGAGCCGATGATGAGTTGCCCAGGACTGCTTTAGAGATAGACTTGCTGCCCACAGAAGCCCCTGAATCTCCGTGGTCGTGGGATAGAGACCTCGACCTCCACGTCGGTGAGAAAGCAACGTTCCAAAATCCTCGGAAATCGGAAGAACTGGTGCGGAATTGGTTTCGTGTTGCAAAAAAATGTCAAGAGAGATAGAGAACGAGAGAAAACGTGAACTGATGTCTCTGTCCACGACGACGTGATATCCTCGACCGCTCTCGAAAAGATCATCTCCGAAAGCTATGTGGAAACAGCGTTTATTGTGCGCGGAAGTTGTCGAAAATTTCCTCCTGGTCGAACCATTGTTGGATTGAAGGAAGAGCCGAAATGGCCGAGCGGCGAGTCGAGCGACCGAAAACCTCATGGGCAGAACGTGACCGGAAATCCGACTCATAGATTTGTGCTCTACAAATGAATGCGAAGTCAACTCAATTGAAACTGGTCGAATGTTTTCTCACCACGGACGTGCCGAACTTCAAATGACATTGGACCCCTCATCACTCGGAGAACTTGACAGCCATGATAAGAGGTATTTGGATTAAGTGGAAGCATTGTTTTCACTCAAGCAAGTCATAGACAGGATCGCTCGCCAGCACGAACGAGCGAAGTGAATCCACTTCCTCGTCTCGAACCCAAGAGAGGCTTCATGGATTCTGACTTTGAATGATTCTGAGGTCTTGGGGCATTCCGAAGAACCCGGCGGAAACTTTCATAATATTCTCCAGTTTATGCGTTGAACATTGCTCAAATTACAGAGGAGGCGGAGATGCAGCGTGCTCGAACAACGCATCGCGTGCGTTTTAGCGAAATCCTCTGTGCGAGTCGACGAGCTTGATCAAATTACTCAGGCGATCGTATTTGTCATTTTTCCATCGCTGGCCAAACTCTGACAACAAGACCGACAGAGATTTCGAGCGTTCCTCCAAATAGAGCACGGGGCGAGGAGATTCGTCATCGTGCGAACACGCTCGCGCCGTTTCCACGCAATGCCTACGGACGTACATACAAACATGCATATGCAGCCGCATGGCTCGCGCGGAATGCATCGAACATATTTCGTGGATAACTGAAAGGGGAATCGCCGCGACATGGTGAGAAGGGATCCGCGCCGACGAGGGGTGCAAGATCGATTTCAGTGTTGGCCAGCTCAACAGGGTTCGGTCTTCTACAAAATGCTCTTAGAACTCGTTTCCGAATCGCCGTCTGATCGCTGAATGCGCTCTCGCAAATCTTCGTCGTTCATCCTCAGAGGGCCATTCGTCTTCATTGATGCGAGGAGTGCGAACGGCATCGAAAAAGGAGCAGAAGGACAGCGATCGTCGAATTTTATGAATTCTTTGCGAACGGCGCGCCGAAGACGAAAGACATTGTTATTGTTCTCGGCCTGTTCTCAATAAATCGATTGTTTCTTCGCAAAGTTCTCAGCGATTAACGGTTGGAGAAAGACGGCAACGACGACGTCTGTTTCAACGCCGCCGTCCTTGTCGTAGAAGACGACTTTGCGTCAGCGGGGCACGGAATTCATCCTTTTGTCGCAACGGAAACGTAGGGACTCAAAGCTGGCGATTGGAGTGCCTGTTCCCGGCAGGGTAGTTTCGCCTAGCTTAGAATTCAATTACACAGCTCGACGATGATCCGATTCGAGTGCGACCGTTAGAATAGATCCATAACAGCCTAGGATTGAGAGCCTAGTATCGGTGATCGAGCAGCTAATTCCACGGACTTGGTTGTTCCTGGCTCCAGGATCGAGATCGCGTACATTGTATCTAAGAACGAGCGTCGATGGCCAATAACTTTTCCTGATTCCGACCGCTTTCGCAAGGATGTCACACCTGGGGATAGAGGCGGGAACGTTGTTGTCAGAAATGTCAGTACTCACATGACCACCTGGAAACATCGATTCATTCTCGACGACTGGCGCCGTACAGCGATACTCTCTGCGACGTGACTCGCTCGTTTAGGGGACCGCCTGTCGCTTTTCAGACACAGCCTGACGAGAATCTTCGGTGCACGATTTCGGCCTTTGCGTAAAACATACCTGATGTCGCATAGTTTTTAAAGAAAAATCTCAGATGTTGGTATTCTGCGATGCGGAGGAGTTTCTCAGCTGAAAACCCAAGTATCTCACAGCGAATGATTCCTGTTTTGAGGGATTTCGAAGGATATTTCACTCAGTTTGGAACTAGATACTTGCTCCTTCCTCACCTCGCACCGACTAATCTCCCCCCTTGAATGAAACGAATTGGAAACCCCAAAACCTCTCCACGGGATGAGATGATGTTCAGCGGAAATTGAATCTGTTGCTCGTTGTTAATCTCGACTACAGCTCGCTCGGCTGCATTGCTGTTTGTCTTTTGAAACTTCGGATGAACGAATGTTTGTCTGACTACCTGGGCACTGAATCCAGTCTGGTGCACGCGAGCGTAGTTGGGATTTGTGGCAGATGAGCGAGAATTTTCCAGCAGCTTGTCTCCTCTTGGAGCCGTGCTGTTGCTACTGCCCTTGCTTTTGAGCGTGTTTGCGCGCCAGCTTTGGCTTAACACTATCCAGCCCGAGAATGCCGAGCTCGGTATTGTATGGTTGCGACCGACGAGTCGCAGGCTAGGAGTTTCGTTGTTCGTAATCTCTCGAAATCCAGTTCCGGCGTTCGATTGATCGCAGTTGTGGTCTTGCTGTCAGGTTTCTGTTGTATTTGGACGAAGCTGATTCTCCACTCTGTTCGACGAACGAAAACGGCCGATTGAGCGGAAACAAGGAACTCGAAACGTACGAAGGCATCTCATACTGCAAACACGAGAACTAGTCTGACGAGTGGGCGCTCGTCTGTCTTGCTCTCTCGACGAAACTCAAACGAGGTAGGCGCTCGCTCTGAAATGAGCAGAATTTCGAACCAGTCTTGAGCTCATTCCCAAGACGTGCGCGTTCGTTTGCTAATTAACGTAGCAAACGACAAAGCGAGTAAAAACGTCATCTTTCCAAGTAGCGACATTTCAAGCCAAGACGGCAATCAGACTCGCTACTCATTCAAAAAGAACGAACAGAGAGAACATCACACAATTCATCCTCTCACGACTCTTTCAGGAATCATCGCTTCGGACCGACTTGATGACACTCTACCGCTTTCCAAAAACTCGACTTCTCTATTCTTCCCACTTCAGGCACTATTAACTTTCATGTAGCTTTTCCTTCTTTATCCTTTCCGGAGCTTGTCATCCCTGAACAAGACGTTGAAAAGCTCTGAGGCGTTCGGTTGAATGTTGAGAATTATTAACTCGACCGACGACGCACTCGTGAGACCCAATTTGATTGATTATTGGACGAAGCGATCCTACAACCTATGAATTTCCCACAGAGGGAAAGCAGGGGACTGGCTCGGCGCCACTGAACTCCCGGGAGGCATCCAACAGGTGACAGGGTTGGTCATCGGTGGGACATCATCGACAAACCGATAAATAGATCGCTGCAAAAGCTTCGTCGTTACGCAAGCGGTCGTGAAAGGAGTCGAACAGGCCATTCAGACGCCCGACAGGACATTCCTCGAAGCGAGGAAAACTACTCCCAAATCGACGATGCCTCCAATCCGAGAGAAAGTCAGTAAGACAAACTGTCCACCATAATCGGAGCAAGCGAATGAACGGGAAAAGAAGAAGCAACGAGCATGGCCGCGAGGAAACAATAAAGTATTCAATGCGCTGTTGTGTGCGCGAGTACCTCCTTCCATTAAGTCTCACGTAATTAAAACAGGGAGTCCGTGTTCTCTAACTATCCGTGGAAGGACCAAGGAGAGTTGGCTGCGCAACGAGGAGAAAAGGCAACGCATAGATAAAGAAAAGACGACTGGACCGAAAGAGAAAAGGAAAAGGCTGCATGGTGCCGTCTAGGGTGCACCCTGGAATGCTTGATGATCCTAATGACGCTCTGATGGTGGAAGGCGCATGACGTCATGCCTTTGCTCCTTATCGCTCCTCGCGAACGGACATCAGCTCCTGAGTGCAACAATTCGCATTTCTTCTGCGCCGTAATTGTTAGTAAGACAAACAACGAAATCGGTGAAGCTGGAAACGGGAACCTTTCGATTCCGGTCTGCCCCGCGTCAAAATCTGTACTCGATGGCGGTTCTAGAGAACTCGACGTAAACAGAAATCAGAGAATTTTCCGAGTCTTTTCCTCGTTTCGTAATATCGCGAGCTTTACATTTCGGCGAAATGTTGGTTCTCGACACCTCGTTAGTCATCTCAGAGCAGCCTCGCGGATTCCCTCACAGCACAAATGACATGATCCCCGGTAAGCATCTTTCAAATCTATCGATCCAATATTCGCGATGGTTCGAATGCCGGAGCCACAAAAACTCGGAAAGCCTCCCACGCGCCGAAGAAGCTTCTGTCTCGACTCTTGTCTTTGTATTCAAGTTTCTCGTTCTTCAGGCTTTGAGCCGTTCATGTTTCGTCTCAGTCCGTGGCGTACTCTATCTTCTTCGAGTTATTCGAAACCCTGAATACGCGATCCGGAGGATCGGTGTTCCTTCCCCGACTATTGTGTGTGTATTTCCGAGAAGAGATCTGGCAACGTTCTTGTGAACTTGTGCGTTCAGTGCTTCTCTAGGGTCCGAATGGGGGAAAATGTTCAAGCGAAGGTTGAATCAATGATCGACCGGCTCTCCGTATTCCTCGCACTCGATCGCAGTGTTTCTCACATAATTTCGTCGTAGTTGCCGATGTCGTCGTCGCTGGCCCATAAACTTCGAACAGAAGGGTCTATCGTGGTGTCGTATGCACGCGAAGGCGACAAAAATTGCCGCCAACGACACTCTCGGGAAATGAGCGAGCGCTTTTACGGCAGCTCAGAAGACTAACACCCGAACATGAGGGAGACTCAATCGTACCCTGTAGGACGAGGCGTCCAGCAAAAGCTGTAAGTTCTCAACTCGTACGCGCACGCCTATTGTTTTTGTGTCCATCGCCAAAAATACGTGGCCGTAAGCGAACAGATGAACGTGATTTGTATTGAGATCGAGAGATGCACGCAGATTGGCTTCGAGAGTTCCTCAAAATTGATCTCCTCCGAAATCTTTCGAATCTCCAACTTTGACCAAAAGCTCCCGGCCGTGTTGGATCCGCCGGAGTCGGTTCGTTTATACTCCGCATTATCATGAGCACCTTTGTCTCTTTTTTTTAGGGTGCTTCTTTCCCCAATTCTGTGGCCGATATCCGACGTCGCTCGGTTTGTCTTATTTTTTAGCCTCCTTCTCCTTTGCAGGTCTCTTTCGGTTCAATCCAGTCTCTTCTCCTATTCTCCTGTGTAGTCCTATTTATCTCCACCTGGATAGGATCTCTCTGTCACAGCCTTCATCGAGATGATCAATGATCGCCTAATGAGCCTACAGATGGGCGCATGGAATGATTGTGTCGTTGATTGACGCGATTTGTATGAAGACGATTCCTTGTTCTCCTTGTTCCTTGCTCGAATTCATTCTGCGCAGTTTCCGTCGACGTTCTCCTGATCCTCCGTCGGACAACTGTCTAAAGTCACCTCCGATTCTCGTAGAGAGCTTCCGCCGACCGACTCGGCTGACCGGTTGACTGGCTTGGACGCGGCTCGCAACTCTCGACTCCGGTCTCATGGACCGGCAAAGCTTGCTTGCTTTCGCTTTCTATCTCGTCAATTGTGCCGCTATTCCACTTGCTATGCGAACGCCCGCCCGACCGCCTTCCTGCCTGTCCGCCAGCACGGCCACCCTAGCCACGACGACAATGATCTCGTTACGGAGTGCGGTCCGGAGAACGTCGTTCCCATGGAAACTCTTTGATGGCTTCATTAACTAACTCAATTGCTTGCCGATAGGAGAGACATCGCAGGCCGTAGCGACACGCCGTGAAAAGGGGAACGATTGAAGCCTCCTCCGAAGTATCCTGCGTCGACCCACCGAGCGACCGTACGACAAGCAGACTTACAAACCGGCGTTCTTCCGCCCGCCCGTCCGTTCATCCGCTCGGCAGACCCACCCACTCGGCCAACGAACCAAGCAGTCAGTTACGCCATCTGCTGCTGCTGCTGCTTCTGCGACGGTGGAAAGCGTATGTAGCTCCGAAACCACAACAAAAGACTCATTTCCCCGCCGTCGTTCCTTCGGAGCGATCGAACGAACTTCGATTTTGACATTTCATTCTGCTATTCAGTCCGGAGGGAATTCCGCGAAAGGAGGTGTATTATTGCACTAATCGACGATTTCTCGGAAGCCTGCGCCCGGAAGGCCTCAATAGCGGAGCGGTCGCCCCGTTGCTCGAGAGAACGTCGTGAGTGTCGCAAACTACCCTTTGCTCAAAAGAAACTGGAGTGCCCTAGAGGAGGATATGACGCAGAGTGGAAACGAGAGCAAAGCACGGACAGTAAGTATGACGACAATGTTGTGAACATGACGACAGGGCTCAAGGGTGCAGTTACAGCACGGTCGTGCGGGTTCGTCTGTTAAGCCTCTCGATTTCGGCGAATGATGACACGCTCGAACGCACGAACTAGGGGTATCGCATCTCAAGTTGCAAACTTGAAACCCCGTTTCTCTAAACCTCAATCGCACGCCATCATTGGTGCTGTTTTGAGAAAGCCGGCCTCGGCAACTTCCTTTGTCAAAATATCGGCGTCATCGATGTAAACGATGACCGTTCGCGTGAAGCACAAAAAGGACCGAATGAGCACCGAAAACGGGGAAGTCGAGACGGCGAGAGCTCCTATTAGTCCGTTCGCGGCCGTTTCCTACGAATTAGTTCAAAAATATTCAAGATCCATTCTATCCTGTTTCCATCGATTACATTCTGTCTCTAACGACTGCGACTAAGAAAGTTGCGAACGCGACAATCGGTGTGTCTAATTCGTTGTTGCAGCTGTTTGAATCGGAATAATTCGAGATGTAAACATTTCAAAATTCAGGAATCATTCCGCGTGCTCTCATCGTAGCATGGAGTGCGGCGTTCTTGGCACTTTGAAATATATCGGACAGTTTCCCCCTATTGGAGCTCATGAACAATTTCAAAATATTCAAAATCTGATCATGATCGTTGTTCAACGGGCATACTTTTTTGAAGATGACCACATCGACATCTCACCGGAGAGGATGCGCTGAGAGAACATATTTCAACAACCCCTCGAGTCCAGATCACGCTCACATGGAACTGAAGTTGACAGTCATGACCGTGCGCCACTCGCGAAACCAGTCCGTCCCAAAAGTAACTATTTTCAAGTGACAGTCTACACTCGACCTAGAGGTACACTTCCATTCAATCAGTTTATGATCAGTCAGTGATGCTCTCCCGTGAAAACACAATACGAAGGACAGCTGGGTTGGATTCCGTCTCGCCAAATCGTCTTTCAGGCAGATTTCCGTTCGCCATCATCTCTGCGGTGCCCAGTTATGCGTTTTGCAAAACATTCGACTCGCCCAGATGCATCTAGCTCACTCAGTTGTCCTGCACAGATTCTATTCCGTGACTCTGAGTCTCCGAACTCTTTTTCATCGCCATGAAAAGACGCACGTCTGCTCGCACGCGCACTCTTTTCGAGAAACACGACGAGTTAGTCGGAAACCGAAAAAAAGAGACGGCCCCTTAAGAAGAGATGCGCCGCTCAAGCAGACTGAGTGAGAGATACCCACAAAGGGAGGCAAGCTGCACAGAATAAAAACGTGTTTTCTTACAGTAGGGCTCGACGGCGGTCCTTGCCTTCCTTTTTTTTATACATTGAATCAAGATCCTGGAGAGTGTGGATGTCTCGACAAACATTGAGTCCCTTGAATCTGTCAACGCTCAAGTTTGTCTCTCGCTTCAGAGCGACGAAGTTTTCTTTTGAATGCTCAGTTCGGATCTGAAGGTTCATCGCGGAAAATCGTAAATCGTCTGCTGCAGTGGGTAAACACGAATTCTGAAATTGGTAATTTCTCGATTCTTCCATCCGGGGAGAGATACACTCCTGTCGCCCGTTCTCCGCCAACAGAATATTCAGTCAGAAAACAGGATGAGAAGGAGCTTCGTCGAGGAGAACAGAGAATATTTTCTCCATAGCGATTATGTAGTAGAGGGAAATCGCTGCTTTGGCCCCGCGGTTCGTCCGCAGAGGTCAGGATCCGGGTCGATCTCGATCATAGAGAGCGGCGGAAAAAAAAATCATGTTCCGCGTTATGGTCTCGGCAGACACGACTTTCAGAAATGACACCCACAGGCCAGGATGAGAGAAACTTTTGATGCGCCCTTGAACGACGTAATCTCAATGAGAGTTCCGATTTTTTCGCTCTGCTCCTGACTGGCACCGCTGATGTTCGGCTTGCTTTTCCCGATCGACTTTTTGACGCGTATCAATGCACTCGTATCGATCCTCCGGTCCGTGCGATGAATATCCGATGACCTCCGAGTGACCTTCTCGAGTTGTTATATTTACAGTGTAACATTTGCTTCCATCGATATTCGCGACAACTGCGGCCGATATCGGACTTCATAGATGCTACGACGCAGCACATCGGTCCGTGCTCTGATTCCTTTCAAGAACGAAGTATCGGTGTATTCCGCGAGTCACGGTGAGGTCAAGAATGACTTCACTCTCAGATTGCTTCGATTGAACGCCAGCGATCGAGGACCGACTTTCTTTCAGAAAAGAAAACGCGATGTTGGAAGTTGAGCGAAACAGTTTCAAGCTCCCGTTCTTCCTTCAAAGACCGAGCGAGGACTACGAGCTGAATGGCGAGAATATCTGTCTATTCAGATATTTCAACCGCATCGATGACAGCCCACGAACACGAGTTCACTCGTCGCAGTCAGCAGAGACGCAATTCTTCGATGAGCTGCGAGCTGTACGTCAGTTTGAGCCTCGCATTCCCGCGCTTCGGTTTTGACACCTCGTTCACGCTGCTCTCGATTCTGAGGGAACGAACTACAAAGGGTCGCGCTGGGAAAGAGCCGTCGACACGAATTTGTCAAGAATCATCGAGCACGCTTCGAGTGTCAGACGAAATGATAGCAATCGGAAAGCGTCTCGTTGAATTATAACAGGTTCTCCTTCGAATCCAGAGCTGTCGAACGAGCTTCCAGCGTCACGCGATCCGCTCCAAACTTTCGGAATCGAACACTCTTTGAAGGGCCAGCGCGGGAGAAGAAAGCCGAACGGCAACCAAACACGCGATCTCGAACGACTGTTTCCGAGACCACGTGTCGCCTCGAGCGACGTGATGCAAACATCCAGCAAGGGACTCTATGATTTGCACGACTGTGGATTTGGCATGCCGCGCTCAGTTGGAACGACTCACGAAGTCAACAAAGTCCAATCGAAAACGATGCTATGGATGCGATGTGGAGACAATGTTTTCTTTTCATCGTTTTTCATAGTTTCGCGATCGAATGCGATGAAATCGAAACCGACCACCTCTTCGAAGAAATGAAATCGGAACTGGCGAGTCGAGGAAGCTGCTGGGTGGACGCCATCGAGGACTTGGATCCACAGCAACGCTCGACCGACTGGCTCGCGTTCAACTTCATGAATTGCTTCTTTCAAGGCGCCAAGTTGCCCACTTACTCTTGTCCGAGCAACAAGCCGTTGCCAAGCTGCGACGACTTCAGAAAACTGCTCGTGAGCGTTCATCGGAATGTTTACCTCGTGTTTCATCATCAAGCTGAGCTCCTCATTGAATACTTGAAGGAACGAGATCGACAGAAAAACCTCGGTCACCAGATAATGCTTCGCGAATCCAGCCTCGTACAGTTGCGAGAAAGGCTCGCTGAGTCGTCGGACTTTTTGCTGGAAACTCTCAATTCCAGCGAAGAAATTTTCGGTCTCAAACAGATTGTCATCAAGAGCCACGACGAATACAAACACAGTTTGCAAACCACGCAGCGGATTCTCCACGAAATCAAGTCGACGGTTACACAATACAAGTTCCTCGGTATCACGATCGCCGGATTAGCATTGTTTGCAGTCAACCAGGCCTTGCGTGTTGTCGTTTAACGACCGAACAATGAGCTTTTAGGGCAGGTGAGTCGAGTTCGAGGCCTCGATCTCGGTAATTAGGTTCTAGTTTATAGTTCCTACGGTGATCGCGCCGCAAGATCTGGAATCACTGCGGAGAGGGTGTTGTCTTCTCGGATTGTTGTTCGAATAAAGAGCCAAACGATCACGACCGAAATCCCGCGATTCTTCTGACTGACTGAGTTAGAGCAAGAGCATTGTTTTCGGGCCTTTTAATCGGTCGCGACCGATTGAATCTGACCCTTTCTCCTTTTATTACGACTCGTGTGAGTCTCTACGGCGTGCAGATTCCGTCTATTCTCCTTTTCTGCTACCTCCAGGGGAATTGAAAATCATTTGGTGATGCAAAACACTGGAACAGCCCAAAGGCTGGCCGCTCGCTTTAGGAAGGATCCGCTCGATTTGGCTCCCACTAGATTCTGACATCGTCGCTTCGGTATTATTTGCCAAAGCGAACTCGATCGGCCCTCGGCTCCGTTGAAGTGTTTGCAAATTTCAGAGCCGACACCAATGTGGATTCTCCGTCGGAAAACTCAATTTAGCTCAGTTGGTGATGGGATTTCTGAGTTGTCCGAGCTCCGACAGCATTGTTTGACTTGAGCTGTGCGTTGCCCGTCAACGAGCGGACCCTTCAATTCAACGGTTGGCTCTCTGAGTGAGTGAGTTCGCAACAGTTGCGGAACATTTGAAAGTCTCTTCATCACGAAACTCTTGCTATCCGACGGGAACTTAAATTAGGCGCAGCTGTTAGCCCATTTCGAGCTCAAATTGCCTCCGTTGGCTTTTGCTTGGGTTATCCACTCCCGTGCAGATTGCGTCTGTGCAACATCTTCTGAGCGGGCTTGCTTTGTGTTCTCGGTTTCGCCGCGAGCGAATCCATCTTTTCGCAAGAATTCACGAAACTTCCGAGTTTTTCGACCGACTGCTGGGATCATAGTGCTTCTATGCCGACATACGAACACTTGAGTAGTCTTCTCCTTCTCTCCCTGTTACAGAAATACCGCGGGTAAGCCATGGGTGGCTACGTGAATAGTTCGGACTGGCCAAACAGGGGCTCACCCGTCGGATCTCGTGGAAACAGCTGCTTGCAGTGTGCACACTCCCGATCGTGCATGAATAAGTCCGCCAGACATTGGCTCCTTGTAGGGTTGCGTCAGACTGATCAAACTTCCTCGTGCATAACTCGCGAAGACGAATTTCGAAACGTGGAGGTTACATGAAACCCCCCCACCCCCACCCCCTGCTTGAGATTCCTCGAGCTCGTCAAACCTTGTCGCTCAAGTACGAACTTTTGAGTGAATTGGGAGCTTGCGCAAACGCTTGTTATGCATTCCCCTCGTGGCTGTGCGATTCCTTCTTGCACGACATTTCTGAAACTCTCTCTTCTAGTGAACTGTCACGACCGTAGGGGGAAAAACCGCGTTGCGTAGCCGCTTCGACGATGGTTTCTGGGAGTTTCGGGGGATTGAGTTCCTTTCACTGAGTTTATTCTTTCCGAATAATCATCTTAGGGTCCAGTAAGTTCCGTCCCGCTTCTCGTTTTAGTTAATCCAATGTTCACGCGCCGTTGCGCCCCAGCAACTACCTTCACCTGAAGTTTTACCGCATTCTGTTAACTAATCCAAGCAGATCCCGGCTACGGGTGTTTTTAGATCTCGTCCCCACAGTTTCCTAGATCCTTTCCGCCGTTCCGCATCCACTCGTTGTGTGTGCGAGATCATCATGTATTGACACGACCTGCGCCTTTACGTCGTTTGGTGATGAAAAGGATTTGGAAGTTCGAGCAATCTTGATCATTCACTTTTCAGCAATCGATATAAACATTCATGAATAGAACAATTCATTGATAAGTCAGAGAAGTCTTCAGGCGGATCGCGAGCACCTCGACCGTTCTCTAGCGGAGCAGTGGCAGATCGCAGGAGAGAACAACCGAGGCGAATCATCGGTGTCGTCCGGTCCATTACGCGTCATGGGGATCTGGGGGGGGGGGCAATCCCCCCCTGGTAGGAGGGGGATTTCGCCCAAAATGTTGTTTGCATCGCCCCAGAACTCGGGTACGTCAGTCAGCGGCGTAAGACCACCCGCGAGGTTTTCTGTTTCCAATCCGAGGGCCTGTACATAATTATTAGTTAACTCGAATATCCTCTGATCGACTAATTCTCTGCGGAGAAGTTGAAGCGTTCGACGTGCGGTAACCTGATCGATGCGGCCGGAGAATGAATCGAGTGACAGCACGTCATGGTTCGCATGTATCCGCTCAGAACAAATATTTCCAAAGTAAATGTGATCGTAATTTAGTAACGACCTTACGTGAAACTATTTCGAGTGAGATAATGGCGAGCTTCGATCAGCTTCTCCAATTATTGCCGAAGAATGCACACGACACACACAAACTCTTGTAATTGGATTGGTGTCACTAAGATCGATCGATCGATCGATCGATGAATCGATGAATGGATGGTCATGGACCATCGGCTACAGAGAGGTAGTTAGGAGCTAGATACTTGGACGGATAAATGGGCAGTCACGACTGGGAAGAGAATTTGGCGAATGCCATCGTAGGGAAGAGGGTGATATCGACTGCTCGTTCGCAGGTCGTGCCATCTTCAATGCGCCGGAAACATTGTGGGCTGCTATCGAGACATCGGTGTTGTAGCCTCTCTTTCGGACTCTGGTCGAGAGTAATGTCTCAAATCAATTTGAGTTGTTCAGACCCTTTCAACTCCTCTCGCCCGCCATCTCCCCACGAGTCCTTAATCTCGAACCTGCTACCTATTCGCGGGTGACGAGTGACGGGAAGGGAATGGAAAAGTTTCCCGATCCAGCCCTCCTCGAGTCTGCGTGCTCACCCGTATCCACCGAGGGGAACTACGACCGCCAACGGCAAGCTCCAGATTGACCGACGAGAAGTGGAAAGTTCGCGGCTGAATATTCGTACAAAAGCCCCTGATGCTATTTTCTCATCGGTAGTTCTGATATTATTGAACACGCTTTGTGCTTTAGGCTTGGAGCAAGACTCGGGGCCGTGTGTGCAAATCTCCAAACTGAAATGTTGTGTCCCAATATCGCGCTTGATGGTTTATGCTTCGGGCTCAGGGTCGACTCGTGTTTCTTATTTTCCATAGCTCAGAATGCGACATCGATGATGATTGTCACAAGCATCCCAACCGTGGTTGCCCAGCAACTGGGTCCCTGGTCACGAGCCTTTGGAACTTGTATCCCTCAGGGCTAGCGGAATGAGGAATAACAGCGCTTGGAGTTACCGTGTAGCTTCCGTGGGAAAACACGACGTTCACACCCTCATCTCACTCGGCCGGGCAGGAAACTGCCATGTCCGGAGCCATCCATCTTGGTTTTCATTTGGAATGAGCGGCCAAACACGAGAACCAACTCAGGCGAGCTTTTAGAGTTCTCTCGGCCTCAGTGTGGAACTCTGTTTTCATGAAAACGGAAAACGTTGGTGTTCGGGCAAGCACAGGCAATGCCATACAATGAATGAAAACCGTCCGGATGAAGTTCAGAAAAATCGATGTATTTACCACCCTCTGTCTCTGTTTGCAAGGAGAGTAGAGGAGGTGAGATTCATCATCTTCCAGTCGCGGATCTCGAAGTTATTTGTTTCAAAATCTTCTCCAGCTGAAATCTCATCAGCCGTATCTGACAGCTTCGACGTGAGAGCGGCGATCTCGATCAAAACAAAACAGAAAACAGAAGGAACAGTCTCCCCATGCTCGAACGCGCAGGACGAACAATCGCCGAACTGTCGCTCACCGGTTCTCATCTCGGGTTCGTCTTCGTTCCGTTGGACGACAGCGATCTTCGTCGAGTTTCTCATGAGCCATTCGGATGAGTTGTTTCAAATGTTCCGAGTTATATCTTCCTCTGAACGTCGGAAGGCGAGGGCTGGCGAGAACATCGTTCGTCGAATCGCCCTCGGCTGCAGTCTATCGAAACACACGTCGGCAGCAGCAGGCAGACCGATCAGGCCGGCCGGCCGGCAAAGATGAGGATCTCGAAGTGGCTCCAAGAGCTCGAGAGGTTTCCGATTATTCGTTCACGGACCGCTCAATGACGGATCCGCCAAAAATAAGCTCGGTTGACATTTAATCCGTTCGGGGCGGAAGCGGATCCCACCTACGACTCTGAGTTGTTGCTTGGCAAGTGTTGCCCTCGTTTCGCCTCGTGTCTACGACAACGGCCTTGCGCTGGCCTTGTTTCTTCCTGTCTCTACCTCCTGTTTAGAGCTTTTGAGTCGCGAAGCGATCCGAACTCGTGAGAGTCCTCGGGAGAGGATCCTGAGAACGAGGGTTCAGAACTGTCTTCGACCGGTGACCTATTTGCAGTTCCGATAATGGAAAGTTCTCGGTTCGGAAAATTCGAACGAATGAGCGGGGTGAATGACGACGATGCGTCGCGAGAGGAGAATGCTTCGTTGCAACCTCTCGTTTATCGATCAGCGCAAAAAAAGACCCTCCCTTCTTTCCCTCCGAGCGGCCAGCGAACGTAGCGATGACGCTCTCACGGCTCCGAAGTCGGATGGGATGTCCCAATCTCTCGCTCGACACTCCGCTTCAGGAGCGGCTTGCGTTGTCCCTCCGCGTCCCACCAAGACGAGGACAGTCAGCGTGAGGGAAGCGAAGAGTTCGTTTTGAAGGAATCGATAACGTTATTGAGGAAGCGTTTTTCCTGTTCGCGATTCCCCCGACCAAGCAGCCAGCCTGTGATCCGTGTGAGCATCTGCATCAGGAGCAGATGCAAATCCGTTCCACTATGTAAAAAATATCCGAGACCAGGTGTGCGAGTTAGTCGAGAAGCTCGTTAGATAAACAACGCACGGGATTCGGATGCGAATTTTCTTTTCCGGAATATAGACCCAGGCGGCTCCAGGCTCGAACCGAGAGCCCTACTTACCTCAACCGGAGCATTGATTTCGTCCGTTGGTAGATATACGAGAACAGTTCGACGCATCATGTTCATTGGTGCCGCTAACGTGATCGAATCAAACAAATTTGGGCTTCGAAAATATTGCAATCACTCCTGAACTTCACTTTCGACGAAAATCTCTACTATTGCGTCAATGGATTCGATAGAATTGCGTTTCTGAAAGCGTGGCGGCGCCGGCGGAAGGGCAGCGACCAAGAAATAAAGAGGAAAGTTCCGGATGCGCGGATTTTCGATGACGACGCCGGCGCCGTGGCGTCCTCAACAACTTGCCGGTCGGTAATTGGCCTAGCAATCAATCACAAAGAATGGAATCATGCAGACTACAAGGCCATCGATATGCAAAAGAGCCCCGATTCACTTTTTCTTCAGAGGGATGAGTCGATTCAGGGCTCGAGGCTACGGCTCGTCGAAGATCAGCGAACCTAACAGAGCACGTGGCCTAAATAAATATTCATCGAAGATTCGCGACCACCCTCGCTCGCGCTGCAATCGCGTCATAAGTAAACAACGCCGCCGCTAACATAAAGTGGGTACGGACAGAAGCTTGGGGAATACGCTACTCGACCAAAATACTCACCCACCCCCCAGGGATTTCATTTCTTCGAAATCCCACAATTAGAAAGCCGAGCCCTCTCTCCTCCTCCGGACTCTTGTTACAGTCGGAGCCCGGAGGTCAGCTACCTGTTGTGCGTCGAATATTTATGTGGTTGCGGGAATCTATTCAGATGTCCGAAGCCGGAGGGGATAGAAAGCCACCACGTGGGCTTCGACATCCCGCGTGAGGTAATCTCAGCGCGTGCCACGCGGCCTGCTCGGTCACCACGACAGTGTATGTCGAGTTTTGACCTCTACAAGTCGGCGACCAGGATGAATATATGCGGAGATTAACTTTCGAGTTTCCGACATCATCGGAGTGAAAGTTGTTGCAGACTTCCAGTCCCGTTCCTATCTTCAAGGCGCACCCCTAATGTCTCGCTCGAGATTTGAAATTTGATTCCAGAGATGGAAACTAGTGAACAGATAAGACGCCTCTTCTATCCAGAGCTTGAAAACTTGTTGATTCAATGAATGTCTATAAAATCTCATGAAAATGATTCGCAGTAGCTATCCCAACGACATGACTCTCCTCAACAGTCGCGGAACGTCGAGTTTGATCCGCTGGCAGTCCGCATATTCATTTCAATTTGTTTGAGTGGAGCTAGTTTCTTCGTGAGCGGTAATGAGACACTTCCCCGTCCCGTTTTTGCATCATTGAAATCCGTAGCCGGATTTTTTTGTCGCTGTGTACCACGAGGGCCGCGATTTCTCTCAGAGGTTCTATTCATACTAAACCCAATCCGGAAAGGAGCACGAGTACACTCTCTATTTCCACGACGCCAGTCACGGATACAGTCGTGAGTAGAACACGGTCCGAATCATTGCAAGAAAGCCGAGGCACATGCATGAAATGGAGTCAAAGTTCCGTCAGCAAGAATCTCCAATCGCGTGTTATGGTTTTCTATCCGGCTCGAGTCGTCGTTCATATCAGCCGCTCCGTAACTCTGAGACACGGAAATTCCCCATCGCGTGTTCGCTAGACGCTATTCTTACGCTTTTTCCCGAATACCGACAAAGTATTAGGACCTCCTTGTCCTTGGTCTTTTCTTGCTCTTCCTTCTTCTACTATTACAAATGCCTCGTTCTGAGCGTCCCTCAACGTCCCAGCCGCCAGCTGTAACAGCTGGTATCAGCGAGATGAGCAAACGGAGGAAGGCGAACGAGAGAGCGAGAGAGAGAGAGGGTAAACGCGTACGGAGCTGACAGCAACTCCTTGCTTGCCAACAAGAATTCTTTGCTCCAAGCTGAGCGAGCTAACCAGTCGCAAGCAATTAACTTGGAATACTTTATTAAAGCAATCTGCATAACAAATTTGACCCGCCTCCCAAAGCACGGCGTGGCCTAGCCCCTGCGCAACGCCAGGCCACAACGCTGCCGCTATATCGTAATGCACGATGCTGCGGCCTCAGCGAAAACGCGTGTCTGCCATCGGCCCGGCGCTCTTGTCCGCTTGCTCGCTCGCGTCTATGCATACGTTCAGGTTGTTCCGTTCGCTTGCCAAACAATGTTCAGTCGTTCGGATTCATAATTTTCCTGAGAATGGAGCTTGGGGAAATGTCGGTGCTTTCCACCAATTGATTCAGAGGAGGTGATATGATGCGAGCAAATCCAACAGCTTATTTGTCCGACAGAGGATCCGATCGACTCGAATGCGGGAGTCCACGCGAGAACGTCCGATAGCTGAAGCGAAAGCTCCCGCCTTCGATCTGACAAGAGGTTTTCTGCGAGTCAAGATTGGCCAACTAGCTGACTGCCCCCAAAACCTGAGTTTTGTTCAACCCCTGATATACTGAGTCTGGAGTCTGACCGAATCGCTTGCTGACAGGCCTAGACGAAAGACAACGACCTGACATCCGTTCAAAGTTAGCCATTTAAGCGAAACCCACTCGGTGGACGTCAAGCCCCGGTTCCAGTCTCTCCTCGGGTCGACACACCTTTCAGTCTTCTGTTGGAGACGTGAGTTTATGTTTGCGTGTGTGTCAATGGAAGCCCGGCGGAAGATTACGCCGGAGCAGGAGGCAAGTGATGCTCGGGAAGGACGTTGCCTGTGCTCAAGGCCGGAAACTCTTTACCACCAGCCGTCAACAACTGGAGCGTCTACTCTCGACCCATACAGAGGAGTGACTGACGTCGGAACCTTGAAAACATAAGTTTAAGAAAGATCAACCCGGCTCTTCTTGTGGCTTATAATCAGCGACCATTAAGCATTATTTCGACCCCGAGCTCACTGTTTTCACTTACTCTGCGCGATTTCGAATATCCAACAAAAACGAAATGAGTGAGAAACGAAGTGTGTGGAGATGGTTGAAATCATTGGAGAAACAGCAGACAATAAAGAGGATCAAGAAGCGGTCGCGCCTCCGAAACTGCCAAATATCACGGACAGGTCGGAAGTCGACCTCGGAGAGCGTCTCCTCCAGTTCAGTGCCGTTGACATCGAGCAAGAGAGACTCCGCGTTAGCCGAGCCTCGATTTGTCGGCAAAAACCCGCAAAGTTGTCAGCATCCTCTAATTCATCGGGACTCACTCTGAGCTCTCGTATCCACATCACACGAGCGATCGAAAAAATTTCCAAGCCGTCTACACGAATAGCGGAGAAGCCGCGGTGGTCTACTTGCTTGAAATGCGCCATTCTCGTATTATTGGTCGTTTGGGTTGAAGTTTCGTGATCTGGCCGAGGCGCCCGAATTCGAAACCGCCCGGAGAAAGCTCGGGCCGTCGTTGGAATCGTTGATTTTTCTTCATCATTGAGTAAAGCTTGTTCATTTAACGGGAAGCTGAAGTCATGAAACTTCCCTACAGATTACTACTCTCTCGAGCGGGCTCTTTCTGTATGATTTTGTCACAATTTCTAGGATCCTTGAACGTAAAGCGAAGGACGCGGATGACGGCCTGTCAGCGAGCGATAACCCACAGAGGGATCAGAATACCAGTGGAATCGGAAGGAACGCTCATCACACGGAAAGGTGGACAGATATTAGAGCCGTAGGGGAAGAAATCCATTTGTCATCGGAGAGAACCAGCTCGTTTCGCGATGAGCGAGGAACAAGTTTCGTCCGATTGACGTCCGCGGTTCTTGCCGCGTCATTCGATGAACTTATTCAACAAAACCTCGATAGCGATCCAGAAGGTTTTCGCGAACTGAACCCTCAGGCAATGTATCAGCTTCATCCCGAGGTCGAGCGAGGACGATCCGTGGGAGCGAAAAGCTTCTCAAAAACTGATGCAGTTGACAACAAAACTTCCACCGAGCGAGCTCTGACAGTCGACTCGCTTGCGACCGACTGGCTAGGTTGCGTGGGCAGTGGTTGACAGCTGCTAATGACGCTTGACAATGTCAGGCAGCGACTGGAGGCCTCTTGACCTCTGGCTGTTCTTCAACGACGCATCTTGTTGTTTGGGAGGAGATGAATAAGAGGACGACGCAGCAGTCACTGGGGAAGCGTACGAACAAGCTATTATAGGATGCCGTTATCGGTCGCTGATCGATGCATGGAGCACTATTGAGATGCACGGCGTCAGATTGCACGAGGACGAGGAGTCTGGATGGGGAAAAAAAGACAAAGTTCTTCGTGAGCCTATCGACACTTCAAGGATCTTCTGTCAAGGATACTCCTGAATACGCTCCCTCCAACCCTCCCAGACGTCAAGTAGCTGTTTCGTCCGCGATCGGAACACAAATGAGGAGATTGCGAGTCTGAATCCTTCCGCTCCGTTGCCGCTTCCTGAGAATCTCTCAACGTGGTCGTTCTCACTCTGTTTTCAGCTAGAGATTGGTCGGTCGAAGTCGATGCCTGAAATGCTCTGTGTCTCAAATTCTCTCGATATTTTCGAGCCTCAGATCTCAATTGTCACAGAAACGGAATCAGCACCCGCTGTCGAGGGAAGCTTGTCGCTTGGATGGTGGCGACAGGGTCAAACTAATGATACAATGTTTTGTAACGACAACGTTGTCTGTGTTAACACGAGAGAATCATCAAACACCCTTCGCTATTGTTTCCACTGATGATACTCAGCGGGTGCTGTGGAAACGAAGCTTGGAGATTTTGCGTGGAGCGAGCTTAAGCGCGGCACAAAGAAAGCGAGCGGGAAATCTGCTGGGTCACAGTGAACGCGGTTGGGCGGAACTGGTCAAAAGACAATGAGGGCAGTAGCAGAGATCTGTCAGCGGGAATAAAGAAGGACATCCGAAGAGAACTCTGACAGAGCGAAGAGAAGTGGGCATAAGCGAGGGTGTCTGAGCTCCTTGGGGAGCTCCGTTGCGTACTGCCGCCGAGTGCACGTGGAGTAACGTTAATGACAAATACTAGGTACGTGATAGGAAGACAACGGAGGTTTCAGCGATCGCGCGCGAGGAAGGAGTGAAAACAAGCTCGCGGACGGGCGGCGGTTCCTCCGCAAACGACGCATGTTTACCGATATCGAATGACCGATGCACAACAAACGGAACCAATACGCGCGATCGACAAAGACGGTTGGAATTCCTTTGTTCGAAAGCCAACCCGCAAGTGAGCCAGCCATGCAGACAGACAGACAGACAGCCAAAAAGAGCTCCATTGACTACCATGAGGTTATTGTACTCTATGTTCTCCGGCCATTTCTGAGCGTAGTGGCATAGAAGAACAAAGGAAGGAGCCTTGTCGTATTCTGGTCGGTTCTCGCGTAATCTCTGAGAGACGTCAGTATTGGTCTTTACTGGAAACAAACAACTGAACCATTTACATCGCAGGCAGTGACCATGAAGCTTGACTAGTGGTGCCCGGGGGTCAAATTTCTTCTGGCCCACGACACAGATCCGTGTTTTCACGTATCGTCTCATTTTGAATGTGCTAATAGTCACTCGTCTCGGAACTTCGCGTGAGAATCATCGGAACGGTTGGCGTGGAGGTCATGACTTGCATGAAGGAGGGGAACTCGCTTCCGCAGAATCGAATGATCAAACGTTACTCCCATCTCGAGGTCTCCGGATGACCGCGATTCAGTTCCCAATGGCTGCCTGTGTCATGGAATCAAGACATCGAAGCTTCGGTGGAGGCCCAAGTTGCGAAATCCTGCAATCTGAAGTCTAACAGGCGCGTCGGGCTCCATGAGGGAAAAATTGTGTGCTAAGAGCGTTGATAATCCGGTGAAATCGTCGGTTTCAAACAGGACTCCACGTCGCGCATTCAGCGCACAGAAAGGTTCGTCCGAGCAACTGCCGGATGATTCTTCTAACCAACTCTGCGAATGAGATGCAAAAACCTTGGGGTAGACTTGAAACCTTCGCCTAGAGTTCCCTCTGAGCGTCCGACGCTGTTGCGGAAGCCAAGATGCTCGGGAGCCATACTGTTTAAAAGCTTAGTGCAATCGATACATTCGAAAATCTTGTCCGTTTTGTGGTGTCTGCAGTAATAGGTGGTCGTCTCCACAAGTCCGATCAGAAGTCACAAACGATGCCGGAGTTTTGGGCAAGCGCTACATGCGTACCCTGTAGGTAGATCAACGTCCAGAATTTCTCCAACTTATCTGGTGTCTGCGCGTGGCTAGTGTTGATAAGCTCGGAAAGAAACAAACTTCCGATGGAATCCGTCGCTCAGAAGGTGTGAAAATCGAGAACTTGGAGGCTGCAATTTCACCTTACTCATAAAATCGGGTCTTGAAGAATTTAAGTTGTACACGAAGGCGGAGAAGTCATCGATGAGTATCTCCCGATATATTGGAAGAGGATTTTTTTGAATCCTCGAAGGTGGGGCCTTCTTCTCTGAACATTTGGACACTTTCCGACTGGAGAAGGTTCCAGGGCTGCTCCATAATTTAATATTCCATATAACATATGTACCTTTCAATAAAAGAGCCATTGAATTGAATTGCTTCCCAAGAGGGAAAAGTTTGAAAGACACCTCGCACAGGTGTCGTCGAAGACGAGTCTTCTTCAAATTTCTGTCGTGCGCGTGTGATGGAAAATCGAAATCTAGATACTGATCGCAAATAGTATTTTCCATGAACCTGATTCTTCGAGACAAATGATACGGCTAGAGTCCCATTTACCATCCTGTTTTCAGAGTCAAGATAGGAGATATGTCAGTCGTTCCATTACACGTGTTATGATGGAAAGGTGGAGATTCTGCTGAATCATAGGGAGGAAAATTGCTTGCTCGAGCTCTGTTTTGCTGTTTCATCATACAACGCGGGATAGTTCACGTCCTTTAATGCAGTGTCAGAGTTTTTCTGTGGAAATCGCTGCTAACAAAATCACTCCACAGCACACTTTCCAATCTTTGTTGAGTGATTTGTTGATTGGACGAATCCGAGAAAGCCAATTCGTTTTCAGACGGTCCCTACTTAGATATATTCCTCCATCTGAGGCATCCGAGAAACGTCCAGATCGAGCCTCGGAACATTGTAAGTGATTCAAGTACAGGAAACAGCTCACCACAGAGCTCCAGGATTTCTTTCGTTATATTTCGGATCAACAATGCAGCTCCATGTAGTGTTATGCACCATGTGGGTCACCATCGCCTCTGGCGAAGTCGACGTCGACGCCATCGTGGACGACATCGGGAACGAATCAGAAGCACAGGTAACTCAGGTTTTCTGACAAATCCTTCCGCTTCTTTCGAAAATCAGATTGAACTCTGTCTGCAATGCCCCCATCATGAGTTGCCCAAGTTTCTGGTTCCTCGGTCCTCAGATAAGAAGCAGTGGATTGGGTCAGCGCCTTGTTAACTACATCAGGACGGGCAACGATTGTGAGTTACCTTGAATAGAACTGGGAAGAGAACTAGTCACAATGCATAACACATGAGATCTCACACGCAGCATCCATAAACGACGATCTGGGGAGCACGCTGGACTGTCCGGACCGCGTCGAAAAACATGACATTCAAGTGCGCTGCACCTTGCCTTTGGGCTCAGTCCGCTTCACCTTAAATTTTGTTGTGAAGGTACGTTGGCCAAATAACGAGCGTTGCTCGCTCAGACAAACTAGGTTTTTGTCGATGTCATGAATCGATTTATTGTCCTCCGTTTGAGGACAGCTCGCTTCTCGTGTTTTCAGCCCCAGGAGATAGGCGACGGCCGTTACAGCTTGATAACCTTAACCCAGGGGTGGGCAAACCGTGGCCCGCGGGCCAAATTTGGCCCGCGACCTCTTTTTTCCTGGCCCGCAGCCTATTTTCCCGTAATTCCGAACGACGACTGAGCGAAAACGGAGGAGTTTTTCATTGAAAGCCGCGCGATGGCTGCCCGGTTCATACGACCCGAGTCCGGGCACAGCTCTTCGGTACAGGTAGTATTTGATTCGCGAGCGAGCTGAACGGGGGGTCTCGGACACCCCTTGGCCCGCCGATAGCCTCGAAGGCCTGATTTTGGCCCGAGAGAAAATTTCGGTGCCCACCCCTGCCTTAACCCAATTATCTGTGGAGGACCAGCGCAGCCCGGACCCTTCAGTAAGACCCTTCTCGGTGACTTTTCCTGCAATTAAGAGGTCGAAGCCCTTGGACCCAGCACGTGTCGGCCAACTGGGGTAAAACAAAGTCCGTTCCAGAGTCGTTGTAGACATTTATACTTATCGATCACTCCAAGGTTCCCATTGCGTGAGACCTTGATTTCACTCCAAAAGCTGTGTGTGGACACGACGGCTCGGAGGAACTCGCGGATTCCATGGACAAGGATTTGAAATGGCTTGTTTCTTCAGAATTGCAGAGACTTTGCTGGTCCCCCTTAGGAGCGCGACACAGCAGCTTCTTTTGAATCTGAGAGATAGAATCTACGGTTTGTTCGAAGGCAGCACCAATGGCAATCCAGATCAAAGCATTTAGATTGAAGAAATAAATTCATCGCAAGGAACGCATTTGTACGATCCCCCGCAACTAGAGTCTTCAGAAATTAGTTCAGATTGTATGTTGGAGCTTCGAAGGAATCAATCTCTCCGTGTCCACGTTTTGCCGACGAGATCATGGACTCGGATCTCGCATATCTGCATGACCGCATTGGAGCGGAAAGTCTGACTTCGAGCGAATGATTCGATGCCGGTAGTTGGACCTTTTCCAACGGAGGTGTCATTGGTTTCCATTTTCCACGGATGTGTCTCCGGCCGGTGACACAAATTATCGCCGAAAGAGGTTCGGTGCAGAATTGTTGCGTCTTACGTGAAGCCAGCAGCGCTGATCTCTCGCCCGAACAATACCAGAACGTGTTGTGGATATATTCTCCGAACGAAACGATCGGAGATTTTCCTTCAAAGGTTGAAGAGGGATCATGCTCTTGCAATGAGTCCCAATCGTATGCAATCCATCCGAGTTCGTCTTAGTGGTCGTTATACAGTAGACTAGCTTAAGACTCACAGTTAGGTGTATAAGTTGTTCAGTGGCTCCATCATCTCTCACCCAGAAAGTCGTAATTCCACCTCAGGTTATATAGTTTCCGCTCGAGTTTTCGAAATGTATTCTTGGGAATCAAGGGATCACACGCCCGAACAAGTGCCCGAACATCAACGAAAATACATCGAGTAGATGTCTTCTCCCAGTTTTCAGCGCTTTTCTTGATAGGTGGAAAAGTGCTTTGAATCTGGTTTCTCCACTCGTTGCCCCACGATTTCCCGAAGAAGAGAACGACATTAAAGTTTGAGCATGAAGAAGAGAAAAAAAATTAAGAGGTATTCTCCTCGAGACTACCGTCGTGTTGTGCGGGAAAACGTCATCCGAGCAATTGGGATTCTGCGAAGCTGTTTCGAATTTGGCGCGTATTCTACGTTCACGTTGACGGTTAACATGTACAGATATCCATCGGTGAGAGTGATACTGTATTGTAGGTTCCCTGTATCCTGAAATTTCATGCGATGCACTTCTCCAATTGCGTGTCGTTTCTCTGTTTCTGAACCGAAACCGGAATATATATCTGATGCGGTAATGATTTTTGTTGTCGACGTTATGGCGGAATGGGAATGGCGTTGGTATTATAGTTTTCGACATCCTTGTTATTAAAGTAGAGACGAACGACTTCGTTCTGTTAGTTATCGTCACACCATTCACGTGTCCGAAATCTCGATTGAATTAGGTTCCTTTCTACTTCATTCAATTTCTCGCCACAACCAATTTTCGTGAGGACCGTGGAAAAATTAACGTCGCTCTGTCGCATAACTTTTCTCAAGGGATAGTAATCCAACGATCGCCAGAGTACAGCTCGACCTTCTAGGGCGTTCCGTGTTGCGCAATATACTGGAGTTGCGCTTACTGGTGGAAGTTGTTTACGATCGCCACAAGCGAACAAATCCTAACCGCCGAAGTTTCTATTGAACTCACCCGTCATTCCTTGCAACCGCGAGTTGACGGAGTAGAAAATGTGAGAGCTACACATACTTATCTCGTCGATAATCACGCATTCTACGTTTCGCATTAAATGACGGTAGGTGTGCAGCAAGTCACTAGATAATTGAGATGTTTGTTTTGATATTGTGAGACGAAACGCGGCATGAACTGTCACTCCATCGATCCCGACCGCAGATTTTCCGGTTGTTGCGGTAGCGATATAGGCGTTGTTCATGGAGTTATGCTGCTGTGCGTACTGATTGTATGTTTCCATTCGAGCTTTCAGTGTGAATGTTTTTCCACAACCTGCTGGCCCTGTGAGAAAAATTGGGATTGGTTCTCGGTTTGGAGCATGCAGACGGTGGATTACTTCCAAAACGAGCTCGCGTTGTTCTGGATTTGTTAGACGCAATAAGGAACAGTAATCATTTTATGCTCATAACATTCGTTCTCGGTCGTATGGCACTCACGGAAGGTGCGTTAGTGTACTCAGTCAGGATTCGTGGATTCACTCTCAGCGCAATAAATTCAAGGAGTTCTCGTTAGCTTCTAGAAGGAGAATGCGGATCTTCCTAGCTCTTCTCTCGAAACGAAACATTCGGAACCGAAAACCTATATCTTCTGAATTCCAGGATCTTTCAATATAAAAAATCTCCGAGCTTCTATCACATGTGCCAAGAAGAATGAGTGAAGATTGTGCTGAAATATAGAGAGAAAATTTGCTTGCTCAGTCTCTGTGTCATCTGATGCTTCAAATATGGAAGCATACCACGTCAGTCAACTCAGTGACGGAGTTTTTCTCTGAAAGCTACTGCGAGCGCTTTATTTGGTGATTAGAGAGCAAAGTAATGTTCAGACGGCTCCTACTCTGGATTCAGTTCATGTCTACAAGACTCTCTCTGAATACGGTCGAGTTGGAGAGTCCAAAGTACTGAAGTTTCTTCGATTCGTTTCTGAGTACGAAAATGATCTTCTTGAACGCACACAACATTTGAAAAGACAGTGCTCGTCGTCGCACGCATCTCGAGAAAAAAAACTTCCCGACGGTCGCCCGTGGATTCTATGACTTTCCCGTTTCCCAGCTTGTTTATCTATCCCCGTTAGCGATCATCGACTGCACCATCGTCTCGCGAAGAAAAAACCGAAAATCGATTCTCATCATGGATGATGGAGCTTTTCGAGGTTCCGACAGACGAACTACACGCTGATTAAAGCAGCCAGGAAGTCTAAGCAGTGTGCACCACCGAGAAAACAGCGGTTTTCGCTCGGTCGATGAGCCGTCATTCCAGCCCTCCCCTGTTTCGAAAGAGCTCAACAGGGTGTATCATACGGCTCTCAACAGTGGTATTTATGCCCTACCCACTCTCGAGAACTCTCCAGTGCATCTCGGGCTCCCAAGGTTTCAAATCCAGGTTCTCAATCAAGTTGGTCGACAAAGCTGCTCGCTGTGAACGGCAGGATCCGAAGTTTGCCACGAAGAATGCTTTCAGTAGACATTCAAGATCTGGCATTCAAAGCCATGCCGTCCTTGGAGGAATTCGGCGCTTTGCAAGGACGTGGAATGGAACTCCAGATCCTCGCTGTCATCTCGAGCATCTTCGCCGCTCGGATCAGCAATCGACAACCGGCTTCCGGACGACTCTCAAGAACAGCGACGCGCGAATTCTTCAGGATGCTACTTCTGATGACGATCCCACATATCATGATCACAGTTCTGAGGAGCCGCCTCACACCTCAAGCCAATGGTCCATGGCTCGGAGCCTTCGGAGCTAGTGTCGTGGCGCCGTTCATCTTGGCCTTGTGGTTCTTCTCCAAAGGATATGAGACTGAAGGCTCGTACAAAATGTCCTGTTGCCTTCGACTATTCGTGATAATGCTGCCCACATCCTATATAGCAATTGACTGTTGCGCTGCCATCGTCGCACAGTGCATCCTGCTCGAGATTTATCACCCGCGACCGAAGTCCAGTCAGTTCGGATCCTTCGTCTTCGATAACGCTCAGGAAATCGTCCTCTCTCTGGTCGCCGTTTGGCTGCGATTCTTCATTTTGAGATGAGTGATTCAACAAATCGGCCGTTTGGACTCGGAATCCGAGAACTCTGTAATATATTCCCAACTGCATCCGAAAGCATTCGATCTTGGCGCCATCTTTCCGATCCAATAAAGTTCATGCGTACATACATCGATGTATGGAATAACTTCTTTTGCGCACACATTATTCACGAAATAAGAGACCCCATATGAGAAGCGATTGATCAACTAGTCGGTAGGCATCGAGCGGTCTTCCTCCACGAGACTCAAGTCCGAAGTCAGCATCAAGTTGATCGTGTGATCGTCTCAACCGTTATTTCTGGAGATATCTGCGACGCAGGAATGGTTTGCCGGGAAGTTTTCGCCCCCGTGCGTTCGAACTTTTTGGAAACTTCTGTCTCTGTCGTGGGCTGTTTTCTCAGACACTTCATCGAGGTCTACAATTTGAGTAGGTTTGTGGCTTCGATCATCTCAAGCAGCCCATTGCGGTATTTATACCCCATTTTCGTGTAGTCCCGTTCTTCATCAACGACTATCACCTGCAACGTGAGGGGTTCGTTCATCTAGTACCCGAGGCCAACCAAAAGCATAAACAATCGATCGAGCTCGAGCTCGAACCATCGAGAACATTCTTCACAATCAAGTTTGAAATACATGTCCTCTGCGACTCCACGTGAACCTCTGCTGGCTGAAAGTACATGATTCTGAATCGACAACAGAACGGGAAGGTCTCTGGAGTCGCCAAAACAGTTCTCAAGCACCGCTCGAACCTCACTCCTCGGATGCTCACCAATTTCGAGATCCCGTTGGGAGTTTGGATGAGACAGCTGTGGTGCCGCGGGAGATCGTCAGATATTCAATCGTCTTGGAACTTGCAGGCCTGCATTGCTAGAGACCCCCGATGGAGGGGATAACCTGAGTGAGCGAGGGGGCGATCTAAACTCTTTCCTGGTAGGTGCTCTTATACCTTCGGATCTCGGATACGGACACAGTCTCCGGCTCGATCCCGTCTCCCGAAGAACTACCCTACCTCCATCAAACATCCAATATCGTCGGTGGAGACGACATCGAGTCGCGATTCTCGAATCAACGTTCAGCTCGTCGGAACTGCATCTCTGTGAAACCGTTCGTGTAACAAGAGGTCAAACATGGATTTCAAGCTCTCCGATATTTCCTCGAACGCCGTCGAACTCTTGATCGGGCTGCAGATTCTGGTCCTGATTATCCCGCGGCGAGCCTGCACCTTCACGTTCTCGCGCAGCTCAACAGCGTCGGCGGAGGTGGAAGAGAATCCGTCGAAAGACACCTGTGTCGATCAACGTGGCGAAGTACGCAACGAACCAACGAGAGATGATCTGAGGCCCGTGATGAGCTATACCAGGATGCTCGCCATACTTTTCGCGGCGCTCGTCTTTGTCAGAATAGTCAGGCATCGGCTCTCGTGTCTAGACAAAGGAGACTTGTGCCCGAATGTTGCTGCAGTGTGTGTTTTCGTTCCAATCGTCGAAGGCCTCACGGTGTGGACGCTGGGTAATCTGGGCGAGCTCCGAGGCTCGATTTTTTTCACGCTCTTGGGAGCTCTTTGTATGAGTCCATTGTATTACCTGTTCCCCACAAGCACGGATTTGGATGCGGTTACGGTGCTTGTTGCACAATCAGTCTTCCGCGCGACGTCTGTTGTGCGGGCGCATTAGCCGATCGGGAAAGACTTGACCACAGGCTTATCGGCATGATCAAAGTATTTAATAAACACAGTTATTCCGACGACGGTCTACTCAGTGTTAGCGAATCGATCATTAGTTTGAGAAACATGAGCATTGAGACTAGTTTCAGGCAAATCAAAAGTTTGTTTTCAAAACTTGTTTCACAGGCGAAATGCGCCAGACTAGAGAAGATGTAGTATCAGCTGTGACTGCTACAGACGCAAACGAACTAGCACTGAAGCGAGGGAACCTCGAGCAGCAGAGCACTTCATTCCGAAGGCGGCATTCTGGACGATTCCAGAGCTCGGGTTGCCGATTCCAACCGAAAAGTCTGAAAATATCGATACAAATCGGAATGCAATCGGTTCCAAATGCTGTGTTCCTGGACAACTGATGGGATCTCCAGGCGAGCTCATGAAATCCACACCAGTCTTCGATTTCGAGGGGTTCGTGATGAAGTTGTTTGTTTCGAATCTATTCCTCGTGTTGAGCTTCTGATCCGAGCCCCGAATCAGAGTTCCGTAGGAGTCAGCCGTCGTGATTGCAGCTCCACAACAATTTCCGGCACAACAAGAACAGCGCAAAATTCATCACCGCGACAGATCACCTTCAGTAAAAGCTAGGGAGGATCGGGCCCAGCGAAGAGTTACCCGACAGCGCGTCTCGTCCAGGGTCTCGTGATATGGACCTCGGGGATTTTGAGTGAGCTTCGCGGCCAAGGACTGCATGAATGGAAGTCAGAGCGCCCCAAAATGCGGGAGAAGCTCTACTAGCGACCTATCGAATGCAGCGGCAATGATCGGGAGAAACATAGAGAAATCGAGGTAGCAATCGATGACAGAGCCTCACAAACGAGCGATGTCTGTGTTCATTCGTCCCTGATCCCGCTGAAGACCCGCCATAATTTTGCTTGGAAAGTATTTAGATTTTGGTGGATAAGTTGCTGTATGAGTTGGATAACAAACTTGTCCAACTTTGGAGACGTGTACTGCTCTAACGGATTCATCATGAGTCCCAGAGCAGGAAACTGTGCGTCGGCTTCATCGAATTTCGCTTTTCTCAAGGCATGCAATATTCTATACTTCAAGCCCCACAGCAGCATAGTTCTGGTGGAGCAGCTCCACGGGACCAAATCAAAACGATGGAGGCGTGGAACGAATGCTGACCGAGTACGCGCAAGTCGCCCCAGATCGCGCCATTGGATGGAGCCATGATGTCCAAATGTTGAAAACTTTTTCGCTGTGGGATTCCGGATCACATTGCCTGCGTGATTGACACAGAACAATCCAGGCGCGCAACTAGGAAAACGTTGCGAAGCCTGCCTCGGTTTTAAGGACCATGCTAGCCTCGTTATACATATTCCTAGTTATCCTTATCATTTCGCTGAATCGTGATCTCTTACCAGCGATTCTCTGCATGGAAGAGAGGATCGCCATATGTACTTGAGGTCAATCAGATCTGGCTAATTCAAGATGTTGTCGTTGAGAAACCAGTGCGTAGAGCGAGAGAGATATGAGATTCGTGGCGGACACTCATCAAGACCGCTTCAGTCTGTGATCTCGGTGAAGATCGCAAAAAAACCGAAGTCAGTCGGCTCGGAACGCCCGCATCTCTGTGGTTCGACCGGTCCCCGTTGTAGCATTCGGTCAAATATTTAATACGTTCAGAGACAAAGAACAGAAAACCGATTCTGCTCAACCGATTTCAAAACATCGACCCTACTCATAGACTACCAATTCACTGCCTGCTTACTGGGTTTTCTCGCACAACAAATTTCAAGTTCTTGAACTGCAGGGGTCAAATACGACTCTAAAGGCAGTCTTTACCTTCGGAAATCCGAGAGATCCTGTGTTGTGGAGAGTTTCCGGGACAATTCTCTCCAAGTACTCAATAAACCGAGAATTTCTGACCACCTATTCACCTCACGAGGTCGAGATTTTTGTCGAAAGCAAAATCGTCCATAAACATCTGAAGCTGCCCCGTCGCGCTCAAGTACTCTTCGACTGACAACTTGGGAATAAAACATGAGTCTTAACTTTCAAAGTCTCGCCTCGGACGTCTCGAAGTTTTCCATCGGGCTCGTGATTCCAGCCCTCGGGGGCTGGCGGCTTCATTTTCTCCCGCGGATAAACAGCCGAGGCTGAAGAGCGCTCGCTGGAGAGGACAGCAGCAAACTCGATGAAACGAAAAGAACGTCGAACCGTTCAGAAATGATCTCAGGCGAGCGATGAATATGATTTACCCCACGAGGCTATAGTTTTAGTGACCTTAGTCTCAGTCAGAACGGTACAGCATCGGCTGTCGCGTCTGTAAAAGCCCGAACAAGCTCCGATGTTCAATATGTTACACCTTGTTTGGGGCTTCTTGGGTGAGCTTACTGCATTTCCTGTTTCCAACACGCGTGGGCTAGGTTCCAGTGGAGCCATCCGTCTTCCATGAGAGGTCTGATATGCGGGCTTGTCAGCCGCTTGGAAGAGATTCGAGAAAACGAGTTCTACAGACCACGATCGGAGGAAACGAATTGGGCTTCGATATATCCGAGCACCACAGAAGACGACAGAATTGCCCGCGTGTCGAAATCGCTCGAATAAATATTTTGTGCACAGCCAGCAGATAGCGATTCTGGTTGCAAACGGCCGCCATCAGCCGTTATACTTTCAGCGCTGGTGTCGCTCTGAATTTCGTGTTTCATTCCCTGAGGTGATACTCCTTTCGCAACGCATATCATTCTCAAAACAAAAGCCCCCAGGCTACACTGAGCGTTTGCTTCGACGATTCGCGAGTGTTCGCCGCACATTGATCGAAATCGTAAAATGCAGTATAGCGAGGAATCTCAGAGGTCGACAAGTTGTCAGCAACGAGCGCTGTAGACCAGATTGTATCGGGTTACTAAAAATTTCCGTGCCGAAGATTCCGCGGCGAAAAAATTCCACGCGACAAACATCCGCAGGGCGAGATCTCATCATGAAATCTGGCACTGCACGGTCTTCTGGCATAATTTTCCGCGGAATTTTCGCGCGCGGATTCCTGTCGCGCGCAATTATTTCGCTGCGGATTTTTTTCGTAAACCCGATCGTATTATGTCAAAGAAATCACAGCCACTCGTCGTTCACTCGGTGCCTACTGACTTTCTTGCCGGCTCAACGAAATCTGCGACGAACTTCTCAAAATACTGTAAGTGAGCGCAGGTTCAGAAAAGACTATGTTTGGAGGACGAGAAAGTATGAAGCACCTTTGTTTTGCGATGAATGAGAGAGGAACCTCATCTCATCGTCTCTTGGCATACGAATATCTTGACAACCCAACAAGGTAGAAAGACTGAAAACCGATGATGAAAACTGAAACACAGAATTGGCAATCACACGCCGAAAGACCTCTGAAGTCTCCTGATACGTCTTTCGATTTCAGAAGTTCAGAGGAGGATGCTGCTCACAATCAGTCGCGTACATAGGTTCTCGCGGATATTGCGCAGTGGTAAAATGACATCCCTCGAGAATGAATGTAACATAAGAAACGTCACTTTTAAAACAGGTCATTGGGAATGCTTCAATCATCGAATAGTAACTGCGTCACCGCAGCAACTGTTGAGCTACAAAAGGTCAGATATGTACTTCGATTTCCAAAACGTTGCCTCAAACGATGCTGGATTCTTGATCACGCCACAGATCCTGGCCGTCATGTTTCCCCACCGGGCTCGTGGCCTCATTCTCTCCGCCACTCAACCGGATCAATCCAGACAGGAGAACTCCTCCTGCTCGAAGCCGCCCGCTCCACTCAACGCAATGGAGGATGTGTGTTCTTTACGTGGAGATCGTCCTAGACAGAATGGTACGCATCGGATACCATTACGGACCGTACGGTACTCTGTGATGAACTCCCCATTCACATTTTCTATGTGATCGGCATGTTCGAATTATTTGAATAAATAAAGTTCGCCCGACGAGCGCCATTCACGTGTTCGCGAACAAATCATCAACATAGCAAACAGATTGAATGAGAGTCTTAATTATTTCAAAACATGTTTTCGAATTTTGGCTGCGGAGGGGATGAGTCACTAGACCATTTTGCGCTCGCCGTGGCTCCAAGTGTACATATACGGTGCCGCTCCGTGACCAGCGCTGCAAGCGATTAGAAGAATGAATTCCATGTGAGAATCCTAGGTCCCCGCGAAGAAATGATGAGAAAGTTTTCAAAACTGACAGATTTCCAACTGTTTCCAGCAAGGAGCCATTCATCGCAATCGAATCACATAAATTCCGGCATTCTGAATCTGATTTCGATCGTCTGATTGTTTCTCATTCACCGCGATTTGGGTTTACAACTCTCCAAGCAACGGGGTCTGCGGGCTTGTTTCGGGCGGTGGTGAAACTCGAATCTCCCAAAGGGTCATCGTGATGGGATTGAAGACAGGTGCTGAAAGAGTTGCAGCAAACCTCAACGAGATCTGATTCGCGCGGTTTTCGGTAGAAGTGAAAAACAAGGCTGCATCTCCGATGGGCTGACACCAGATACCGCTATGTTTCAGAGATCGGAAATTGATCCTATTTCCGCGAGCAAGTCACACGAAGAGCCCGTTTTTCGCCTGATTCGGAGCATTCCTCAGAAGTACGATTCCGTCCTCACATTCCCTCGATCGTCGAACCTGGATGATGACGATGAGAAACCATTCATGATCATGATGTATCCATCCGCCGAAAAGAAAAGTTTAGATTCAACATGAGCATCTTACGAGACTAAATTGTGAACTTTGAGGCGCTCAATACTCAAGGTTTCAGTTGTGTGGAAACGGTGCATTTTCTGACTATTCTATGAATAATATTTTCAAACTAGATCGGACTTCTCGAGAGAATTGTTTCGGAGATTATGGAAAGCGAGAAAGTGACTCAAATCGGTTCATTGGAACTGGGAAAATTCCGCTCTCAGAAGTCGAAAGTGTAAACACTTTTTCCGAATAATCCAACTTGTAATACTTTCGAAGCTCTGATTCAACTCTATTATCGCAACACGAAAGATGACCAAAGAGAGCCTGACCGGTTCAGGACAAACTTTCGATCGTGTCACTCAGGGGTACAACCGATATCTCCGAATTCACTTCATGGGGAAATTCTCTTCCAAAGAGCAACAAACATTGGATCGAAATTTATTTGAATCGCCGAGACGATGAATCAAGCCTCATAACTTATCTTGCTTGAATGTTTCTCGACTCCCAGAACGGTCGACATCGTCGAACGCAGTGACGGAGCTCTTCCATGAAACATGCTGGAAGCAAAATTATCCCATTACGCAGCTTCTAATCATTGATGAGTGATTCGACCAGAGTGGGAGAGCGAACCGGCGTTTTACACGGTTCCTACTTAAGCTGAATCCGCTCCGGAGACTCTTGGCTCGAGCGTCCAAACGATGTGAGTGAGTTGACTCTAGAAAGTTGCCGGAAACATTTCATTGCGGTTCCTCGAACATCGATCGCTATTTCACCTCAAAAGAGGGAAACCAGTAAACCGAAGTCGGCTGGTTTGCTTGAGTGTTTTGTCGAACGTTGGACATTTTCGGTGACTTCAGAGTTTTCCCCTGTCGAAACTCGATCTGAACCGATCGAGAATGCTCCTTTACGCCAGCTTGTGTGCTGTGTTGGCCACCACCGCCTTTGCTGGCTCCACGCCTAACGTCTTCATGGATGACTTGCTCAAGGAGATGGCGGTTCAGGTGAGTTGAACTCCCGGCATTCCTTTTTTTCGTGATGAGGAACTTGAACGAGGCTTCTTGTTGAATGATTTGCATTCTCCGAGCTTTATTGCACCAGTTGCTGTGTTTCTTATTGACAGACAAGGAGCACCGGGTTGGACCCCTCTATCGTGGAATCATTCGCCATCAAAGTGAAAGCCAAAGGTGAGTCGTTTCGATCACGTCCAGAACATGAAGGGTGTCATGAAGCAGGGAACGTTTGACTAAAGCGCGTTTCGATACACAGGATTGACGAATCGAGACTTCAAAGCCAATTTCACTCGAGGATCTTTGTACGGTCTCGGACAGTTGAAGAGACACGGCAACTGCTCCTACGGTTTCGCGAAATCTGACTTGAAAATGGGCTGCTATCTGTCTCTGGGCTCACTCCGCTTCCTTATGAACGCCACTGTGAAGGTTTGTCGACTGAATCACGAGCGTCGCTCAAGTATATGCACTCATCTGGTTCGCAAAGTGATCAGAATCAATCGTAACTTCTCCTCATTTTTCTAGGGCGACCAGATCAGCGGAAGCCCCCACAACATCACCACTTCTTCCCAAGTATCTGCCGAAACTTTCCTTCTGGTCGAACTCCAGGGCAGCCGAAACTCTTCGGTGAAACTGTCCTCGATGTAGTTAAGTCCAGTCACAATGACAACCACCGTCACCCGTGGAAAAGTCAACCTTAATGGCGGCAGGTAAACAGAATGCGATTCGAAACTTTAGGTCAGACTCCGGTTCATCAAACGTCCTTCTGAGATCAGGATAGTTCCTCTCGCTTGCATGTGGAAATGAAAAACTGGAGGAGAGAAGCGGACACTTGATGCACATGAACTCGACATGGCTTGTTTTTTTTTAGATTCATCGAGTTTGCGAAACAAACCAACAACAACCTGGTACAAGAGCTCAATGCCATCCTGGCTGAAAGGTATAGCCAAGTTCTTCACAGCGTCGCCAACCGCCATCGCATGCCCTAGATCGGTGGCACTCATGCGGCAAGGAAGATGGAATCAAACCATCACGAAGATCAAGTTTCGACCTTTCGTGCCAGAATCTTGCTGTATTTTGATTTTAATAAGAGATATGGTTGAATTGCTTAATTACGGCATTGTTGAGTCGATCGATTCAGCAGAAAAAAGCGAATCAAAAATGAATAATTTTTCCCGCGCAAGCGACTGATTGAGAGCTCTGACGAATATCGTCCGAAGAACCAAATAAATGACGCTGAGCTTAGAAAGCGGGCCTCTGGAATATCTCGTCTTGTTTTCTCCCCGATCCGAGTCGTGCGTCTAGCGACAATCTCACAACTATTCATGTGAAAGTTTTCATCGTATGTCCGGTTGATTCTGAGTCATGAAAACTGTCGGAATCAATGAAATTCAAGTTGTTTACTATGACTGGAAGTTTCTGATAGAAAGTCTCGTTAGCATAGCTTCTTGGATAACATCTGATGAACATTTATAGACTCATGAATCTGAATCAAGTGATCGTCAGACTTACAACGCACTGCGGAGTCTTCTCCGCGAGTTTTGTCATTTATCCAATGACCCTGCATTAGAATCCGAATATCTGAGGAATCATCGAGACAGTTCTCAAGTTCGGTGTCCCTCAAAATGTCTGAGGACCCCTCGCAGTCGACGAATATCGTCGACGAATCCTCGGATCAATTTTTCAAACATTTCACGATCAAGATTCCAAGTATGCACACATAGTTAGGGCTGAGAGTTTGGCACGGCTCGTGGATCAACGCGCCTGATTCACGACATTCACGGCTCCAGGAACGTCGAAATGCAGAGCTCTGGTTCACCTCCTCTCCTCCTTTTCCGTTCTCCCATCCTTTTTCCTTGATTCTTAAAGCCCGGAAAGCGAAAATCATTCATGAAGTGCGGTCCGTGGTTTCACCTCGCCTGATCCACGTTAGAACGCCGCCTTGGACGTAGTTATTGAACTCATGTAATACGCTGAAGTCCTGCTATCTCGCACCCTCGATGATTCGCAGAGAAGGATACTCGCAATCTGTTCCATTCCACGGGGGTTGGCCGACCCCGTTCCAGTCTTAGAGGTACATGCAGACCTCTCTTCCCATCTTCCAAAGACTTGTTTAGCTGAAGGAATTTCCGCTGCTCTCGAACTTTTTTGAATTCGTTTTCGAGATGAGTCTGCTATTATTTCCAGGAAAGCCCATCTAATATCATTACGGTACCGCATCGTCTCTGAACCTCCGGTGCTGGAGTGCGGGAGATCCCCATCCCTGAGACGCTGAGAGGGTTACATGAGCAAGTGAAGGTGAGGTCCACACTCTCTTCAGATGAGTATTCTCGACCCAAGCACGCGAAAGCTAAACAGTCTTCGATTCGATCTCGTCCATCGAAGGTCTACTCTACCTGTTGCAAACGTTGAATCTCGTTGGTGAAGAGAAGACCGAGTTGTGATCGGGAATTCTACATCCATCATAGGAATTGTGCCACAGAAGCCACGACATGTATCTTGGATTCAACAGTCTCGCCTCCAACGCTGCCGGATTCCTCATCAAGCTGCAGACTCTAGCCGTCATGTTCCCTCGGTGGGCTTGTGGCTTCATTTTCAACCGCCACTCAAAAACATCGATCGAGATGGAAGAACGCCCGCCTGAAGTCACCAGCTCCACTAAACGACTCGCCGAACCGATCAGAGATGATCTCAGACCACTGATGAGCTACCCAAGGATGCTTGTCACAGTTTTTGCCGCACTCGTCCTCGCCAGGATGGTCAGGAATCGGTTGCGTTGTTTGGACGAAGCAGAGTCGTACTCTCATGTCACCGCCGTCTGTGTTCTCGTGCCACTTGTCGAAGGTCTCGCAGTCTGGGTCTTGGGGAACCTGAGTCAGCTTCGAGGCTCAATCTGGTACACCCTGATCGGCGCTCTCTGTGTCACCCCAATGTACTTTGTATACCCAACAAGCGTGGACTTGGACGTGATCACGGCTTTGATGGCTCAATCGTTCTTCCGCGCGACGTCGTCGGTGGTTAGGACTCGTTAGCCGCTCGAAAGGGTCTCAAGGAACGGACTCCACACGGGCGCAACAGGAGACAAAAGCAGGAGACACCCGGTGGGCAAAGATGAATCCGAATGCGAGAGAGAAAAACACAGTAGTATCCCCATGTCTAAATTATTGGAATAAATACGTTCAGTCTGATGACGGTTTGAACAGCATTGGCGAGCCTTTAGTTTTCTCAGCAATCGAGGTGGCTGGAAGTCTTGATGAAAGCGAAGCATGATATCGTAAATCGCACCTCGGAGGAGATGAGTCACCAGAGATCGTACGCTGGAAGTAGTTCCAACGGCTGTACTAATAAAGAGGAAGGTCGATTGTGAAAAGCTCATTGGATTCTATGCAAATCTCACATGAGCACATAGCCTAACTTCGAGGGTTCGACCATTCCAATGAGAAAATGCGAGCGATTTAAATAAGAAAAAACCGACTTCGGCAAGATCAGCAAGCAAGCAGCGAGTTCACTAATAACTTCTGTTTCCGTGAGCCTCGATCCTTCGCCTGTCTTCAAATCCCCGGATTTCGCCAAATTCGAAACCCATCCGATCCGCATCTCAGAGGCTCAGATCAAAACGAACGAGAGGAGTTTAGTTTAGTTCAAGGCACATTGAGAAGAGTTGGGAGTGAATTCTTAAAATGCACATGCTAAAATAATCAGAAATGGAATCGATCTCCGTCATGGGATTCCAGATGGAAACCAAATTCGGAATACTGAAATGAGAAAGATCATACAAAAGATGAAAATAAATCCAATTGAACGATGTGAGGCTCGAAGGAGTGGAGGTTTGCTAATTGACTCTGAGCGGTTTTCGATTGAGTTTGGAACCGCATCGCGGTCTCGAAGAGAAAATGTGGTTTGGGCGGGAGGTCTTCTGGTCGAGTTGAAGAGCGAGCTTAGATCTCTGACGATCCAGCAGCAGAGGTGCTCTGAACGACGCTCATTCATGGAGGCACAGCCTAGTTGATGTATCATTAGACGAGTAAGCCGCAAGCTGAACTTGAAGGCTTCTTCGGGCGAATTTCGACATGCCCATTGTCTCTCAGATAACTAATCATGCTCAAATTCAAAAACGATCTAAACGCCGCGCCGTCCCCCGTTTCTACTCGACACTTCTGACCGCGCATAGTGTGAGAACAATAAACCAGGCAGCTCAAATATTCTGTTATGAAGAGGACAACTCTCGAACCTCTTCCCCGGGAACCGGCACGGCGTCTCGGAGCCCGAAACATCAGAATGACGAAACGAGATGGGCCATCGCATCTACCTGCTGCCATACGCTACCAAAGCTTTAGTACGCATGAACGAACGAGTTTGAGGTTGAGCCACTGCTCTCGAAATCCATCTTGCAAACCTTCCACATCGACCCGCTGCTTCTTGGGACCATGATATCCAGACACAATCCTGAGAGATTGCCAGATACGCGCGCACCATTTGAGATTTCAACTGCGATCTAGAATACCGAGAGCCCTTCATCGTGAGATGTCAAACTCGTGCTGACCGAAGTTTTCACGCGGCTCACGACAGCAGTGTCTTCAGAATCACTCGACGTTCTGTCTCTGCTTGAAAGGACCACCAATAGATCGTAGAAATCCATTTTCAGGCTGGCCGCTCATCAAAATCTGTCCCGAAATCGAACGAGACTCGAACAGTATTCGGTAGATGGGATTTTCTGTGTACGAAGTGCTCATCTATTCCATTGCGTTCTTGCAGTCCAATCACAGCATCGGAATGAGGCCTGCAGGAACGATTCGGACATCGGCAGACAAGATGTAACGGCTGGGCGCCTAGAATGACTAAGGCTTCCGTAGGTCGTGAGACGCCACAGCTTGGAACATAACTCTATTCTGACATTCTCAATAGGTTATAGACAAACTTCCGTTGAGTGATTCTGAAAGAGGCGCCGCGGATATAAATTTAATTTAGAGAGGATGTATGTGGTTGATTCAATTCCCGAATTTCGACCAAACATTCATCTTTTCCGTCAAGTTATCGAAATCGAACTTGAAGTAATTGGAAATGCGATGCCTTCCGAGGTAGCTGTGCGTCAGTTCCTGACATTGCATTCGAGTTCCAGTACATTGGCCACGATCCTTCGGATTCAGCCAAACTTCGCGCTGCGAATGAACAGAGCTCTACGTCCCCGCGCCTTCCTGTTACATTGCATACATATTTATCTGAGAGGAGCACTTCGGTAACATTTCAAGGGTCATTTTATAAATGTACATCATTCGACCGCAATCTCCTCCGTCCCGTCCCTGGAATCAGCGTTTCCGATTCGATAACGTCCACTCCTTTTTCCTTTCCTCAAATCCTTGGAACTACTCGCATCTCGTTTGGTACTTCACAGCGACATCACCATAATCACTGACAAAATGAGGGTGGTAGCCGTGATGACAATCGTCAAGGCTCCGATTCCCACAATGATAGAGAAATTTTGCGAGAGCTGTTTCTTCAGAATATCGTAGCAGTCCTGCAAAGGAACGCCTCAGGTATGAAACAAACTGTTCTCGACTTGGATCGTTTTCAAGAGGCATTGCAACGGAGGCTGGCTAATGAGACTTGTTCGCTCATGGAAGTGTCGGATGTCCTGAAATCGATACGTACATTCTTATAGATGAAATACTCAGAGCCTTCCATACACTTGTCCAACATCATATCGTTTAGATCGGGGAGACAGCAGGACTCTGGAACCAATGTCGTCAAGTTGGCCCGGGCGAAAGCTTGAAACGGCGGCTTCTTGGGTTCTGACCGGGAACGAACTCCGCAACACTTATTCTGAAACAAATGAGTCCAAATCGAGTTTCTCTTCACTGCATACCACTGAGCTGACCACCAAATGGTTGAGCGAACGATATGAATGTTTGAGAGTTTTTTGAAAATTTAGTTGACTTTACTTTCATCTGATAAATGTCCCAGGCTACCGTGACGACCTCGCTCCTATTGTAGAGTTTGATGCTGTCGTACAGAGCCGTTTCCGTGAATTTCGATGTCATTTCGATCTCTGTCGCAGTGTATGCCAGGGCTCCGACTTCACAAATCAGGAAAAACAGCATCAACAGGGAGAACTGAAAAGTCTCTAACTTCAATAAAGTTGCAACGAGCAAACAGACGATGCCGAGTCATGCATATACATCGGGAGCATTGGTGGAAACCGGCTCGTTCGGCTTACTCAGGAGTCTACGGCCCGTGAATTATTGGCTTACAATTTTCAGGAGGCTCGAACTTTCTCTGACGGCACCAACAGCACCCAGGAAAGTGATGAGGATGACGATGACACCTATGGCGATCACTGCACCGAATGAGATTTCATAGGTTTTCTGACCAAATCCATCAATCAAGGTGTTCTTCTCTGTGGCGGCGATGAAAATGATGACTCCAACTAGCAAGCTCTCGCAAAGCAGCACGATCAAGTCGAAGGTGGTCAGAACGAATTTCAAACACACATTGTTCGAGCGCTCTTTTCCTGATTCCGACATGATCGCTTAGATGAAAGAACCAGACTTCAACGAGGGGAACGCTCAGCAAGGTGAACGGACGATCAGCAGTCCGATCGCTGTCTCAGGTTATCGCGCGAAGGAACTTCCGATAGATCAGAATAGAACTTTGGAGAGACTTGTTTAGCAACTTGGCGGTCACGAAGTTGTGCCCATCGACAGAGAGTGCTGAGGGAGGGAGTTGGACATCTCCAGTACACGACTTGGTCACGAGAGTGAAATTTAACACTCCTGCCGGCAACATATCCACATGTCTCTTGATAAATATACGTTTATCAAACTTTCGAATACCGATGCAAACTGAATGCTGAGAATATCATGAACACGTGTTCGGAAATAGCGAGGCTCAACCATATCACAACACTCTGAAGACCAAACAGCGTGAGAACGAGAATCACGAACCATGCAAATCCATGGTTGCCGGTTTGAATTTTTCGCGACAACTCATTCCCTCTGATTCCGGTGGATCTCTCGGAGAGCAGCGAGAACATCAATTCTAAATTTCGTCCAGTTTTCCACTTAAGCTTTCGATTCCAAGGTCGGAACATTTCTGCGGAAAACCTTGAAAGAACAAGATGCATCCAAGCAGAACGGTGACCAGGAGTGGCGCCACGTCGGTCGTAGCAACAACAGATCGAACGAACAAGACGTCGTTGAAGAATATGATATCGTTCTGGAGGTTGCGACGTGACCATGCGGTCAGCGCGCTTTGTACGGACCCTGCTTTGGTATGGTAGCGTCTGGCAGCGTCGTCTGATAGGAAACTGGAACAAATTGGAGCCGGCTATGTTCCGGACAACGTTCACTCTCGCGTGTGAACATCACCACAAAATATTGCCCGGAAACTTCCAGGGTAATTTGCGTGCGATAGCACTCACCGCTATACAGAGAAGGGGGAAACGTTCTCATTCTCTAATAGCCCTATTTGGGATTGGTCTAAGAGCAAACTATTGCGGGGAATCTTCGATAGAAATAGTGACTGATGTGTCCTAAAGCAAACTGCAATCATTGTCGGAGACGTTCCGCGCAAGTTCGTCACGTGGCGCTTGGAACCTTGTTTTCCTTGGGATAAGCAAAAGCTCACCTGAAGTGTGGCGGTGATTCCGCAACTGACCGCCTTACATAGGGTTACATCCTAGTCTGAGAAAATCGTCTGAAATCCAATGAATCCTCCACGGGTCCTTTGTTTTCTCCGGATAATTCCGTCACCGCATCCTGTCGTAGAATTCCGATGAGAATTGCATTCCGAAATTTACCGGAGGACCCACCCTCAAAGAAATAATGATATTTTCCCCCGATCTCGAGATTCCTCGAATTCTTGTAGGGATCCATGGTTCGCGTCCCTTGCACTGATTTCGAGCTCCGAAAAAAAAATTTCTGCACTTCGTTACATGATCAAATCTCGATACGCCCATTGTAGCCGACGGAACGATTCTCTTTTCTGCTGTTTTCTCGAATTTCGGAAGCACACTTGAGACGTTTTAGTTCCACTCGCTTCGATCGCGAATCGACAGCACAGCCGTTATGTACGAATTCGATTTTGATACTTTCCGGAACAGGTGACTTACAACCTTTTCGCAACGGGAAATCCCGGAACTGCCATCGTCAAAGTGCCTTTGTTTTGCTTTGTTGCAAGAGAAACGCGTTAGGATAAGCTGTAATCCTAGGAATCATGATCCAGATTCGAGCAAAGCCAAGATTGTGAGTCTTTCGAGGCACTTTTGACTTGTTGGGACCAGGATAGAATAACCCTTGCCGGCAAACTGTTGGATGACGTCACTTATGAAGTGAACTAGAATCTGGAGTTTGATAAACACGCCGAGAACCCCGAGAATATTGATTTTATTGATCTTACGACCACTAAGGGCGGGAGACATCAGGGAGACCATCAACTCCGGAAAGTGGAAACTTGCGCATCTCGCTTCGTCGATGCACACCGGTCGACTCTGTCGGTCGTGATGTCCCAAGCTCCCGCGAGGGATTAGTGATCATGATTCATCGGGGAACGTTCACAGATGGCGAGAGTTTGTATTTAAGTCGGACCTTTGTTGACAACTCCCAGTTTCAGTTCTCGAAGCCCACGCGAAACGAGTGAGTCAAATTCAACTTCTAAGGAAATCGAGAGGAAGTTTTGATGAGAATCAACTATCCGAATGGAGTCATTTCTATCCCTGGATCGGCGTATTTCTCTTTTCGGTCAAAACGCGCGTCGAGCACCCGATATTGTATGGTACAGGATTCTTCATTTAAATCCTAAACTTGTTGCTCTACCTTCAAGATCAATCATGCTCCTTCCCATTGTACTGTGTGCCGCCTTGGCTACTTCAGCCTTCGGAAACTATGCCGCGAACCGCGTGATGGACGACATCCTCATGAATATGGCTTCCGAGGTGAGCGAATTCGGACGAGTTCAATGACTGCCGCTTAAGATTTCATACCTGGACGTTTGAGGCTGGACGAAGCAGATTGTCTCTGTTCAGTTTCATCGATGCCAGTTTTTATCATAATTTGAGAGCATTCACCGATCACTAGAAGGATAAGATTGCCCTGTTCGAATTCCCAGACCAGAAACGCGGGGTTGGATCCTGCCGCCACTGAAAGATTCCAATTGAAAGTCAAAGGGAATAGTAAGTGTTTCGAGGATTCTAGTATCGAATCTGCGTATCCGGGACTTCATGTCTAGACAGAAGAACTTGTATCGACTTTGCTAACTCCGAATTCTCTGCACAGGCTTGTCCAACCGAGACTTCAAGGCAGACTTCGTTCAGGGATCACTATTCGGCCTCGGTCAGCTGAGGAGGCAAGGTGACTGTTCGATTGGAACCTTCGGACCTGAGATGAGGATGGGTTGTTACGTTACCCTGGGCTCACTCCGCTTCATGATGAACGCTGATGTCAAGGTACGAATGAAAATTTGAGTCACTAATAGCCTCTCAGAGGCCACACCTCGTTCATTCATCGGGCAGTCGAGCTTCCTGCTCATTCTTTCCTCTTCCTTCCCGTTTAGGGTGATCAAATCAGCGGGAAGCAACACAGTATCTCCACCTCAACGACATTTGCTCCTAGCAGTCTGATTCTAGTCGAGATTCAAGGCACTCCGAATTTCCAAGCAAGGCTCGCCAACTTGACCATCCGTCCAGTCACGATGACGACTTCGGTCGTGCAGGGCAAAGTTGATCTGAATTCGAGCAGGTAATTGAACTACGGGATTGTTTGGAAATCTATTTCGGCAATCGATCTTATCTTTGAGTGCTATAATTGAGCGAATCGGCATTCGAAAGTTCTGCAGTTCTCGGATCTGAACGATCAAATCGGTTTTCTAGGTCCAAAGAGTTCATCAGGCTTGTGAACGACAGTTTGGCTCAGCGACTCGCAACTACACTCAGAGGAGCATATAGCCAAGCGCTCAACCGAGTTGCCAACCGCTTCCGCATGCCCTGATCCAGCGAGAGAATGTGAGACACTGATGTCTCTTCAGGAAGAACGACTTCTCAATTGACAGCCGGGGAGTCGTTTTCGTCATCAAGACAAATAAATTCTTTCACAAATTCTTATTAGTTCCGCAGTCAGTACTCATTGCCCAGCGGTTTCTGTCACGGTTTCTGGAGCGCGACAGTCCGTTCTGAGGTTGCGCTATTCCGTCATTTAGTTAGGAATCTTTCCCTGGATTGCTCGAATGAACAATAGGCAGAGGATTGGAAACTGGAAGAAGTTTTCGATCAACCTGTTCATAGTTTATCATTAGTCCCTTGGTGTCGAAAAATCTTTCTCTTTGAATTCACTAGCTCAATTATCACATTTTGAATCCCTGAAAGAAAACATGGCTCGAGTAGCAAACCATTCCAACGTAAACTTCACATCGGATATTGGCTGCTTTTGATGCTTCTCGAGCAACTTGAAAGCTCGGAGCTCGGTCCGAAAGAAGAGCAAATTCGATCAATGATTCGAGATCATTGCAGTTTGCCGGATATTGAACGGTCTCTGGAGCACCGAAACGTTCACAATGAAAACTCTTCAAGAACTGCTCAGTTAGCGAGAAGCCATAGGTTCAACATCTGGCAGCCAGGAAGAACTTTTGAGGGCATCGATGTCTTCTGTTGACTTGGAGTCCCTTGTTGTCAACAACTCCTCGACTGTCTTAAGAAATTCATTCAACATACAAAGGTCTTCCGACGACTTTGAGAAGTGGATCATCAGCCCCATCAGAGATATTCAAAAATGAAGGAAGAGGCAGCACGCCTTGAACCTTTTCCAAGGTCAGTTTCGCGGTCGAAAAAGTACCGTCAAGATGCCACCCTTGTAGAGAAGAGCCGGACTGATTTTATTTGTTAATCGAGAGTGTTTTGATGACGCCATGGAATGGATCACTCCGATCTTCATAGAATCCAAAGCAAGATTGTGTCCCGCACAGCGATCGATTCACTCGACTGACATCCTCGTAGAAGGAATAAGGCTCGTTGTGCGAAGCTCCGCTGTATCTTACCGAGTATGCGTTCGAAGTACCTCTCGCTATAGGAAAGCAAAAACATTATGGCAGGTGAGTTATCTTGAGTATTTTCGTGATACTTTTACAACGTCAAACGCAGGATGGATTGGTCTTTGTCCGGGAAAGTTTGGATTACCTATTCCGTCATATCGATTGACCGTCGCGTTCATCACGCTGGAGATTTGCCACGTCACCCATTGTTCCAGAAAACTGCGTCTCACTAACGCGATTCAGAAATAGAGAGTACAGGGAAGGGATCCATGAGCAATTTTCATGGAGATTGAACATTCAAGATCTGAACGGACATAGATTCTCGAATCACACTTGTGAGGAGGAGGACGAAAGAAGTAAGTGACGAAGAAGGAATCCTCATGAGTCTCCCATTTCCTTAGTTGAATAGAAGTCTCTGGAATACAGAATCTTCGATATCCCTTCAGTTGTTTCTTGGAGCTCTAGCCCCAGTGATGCTCCTCTCCGCTCTCGCCGCGACGACAACGCCGACCGCGGGATGGATGAGATCCTCAAAGACATAATTTCTGAGGTATTCACGAAGCGGCAATATGTTCCGCTTGGAATTAATTTTCATGGGGAGGGGGAATAACTCCTCATGTCTTCCCAGGCATGGAAAACGGGTTTGGATTGTACCGGAGCTGGGTCATTCAAATTGCAGCTTGATGGGAGCGGCAAGTTCATCTAGACTTGGAATGGCAAGGAAGCGACCATATTAATGTCTCGAAATCAAACAATAATTTCCTACGTGCTCCAAATATCCGTTTCAGGATTTTAGATCAGAGTTCTACAGGGGATGGTTGTTCGGTCTCGGTGAAATAACCCGGGAGGTTATGATCTTGAAAAATCCTCCATTGAATTCTCCCCCGACCGGTCCTGTCTTACCATAAGACTCTTGTATTCGTCTCCAGGGTGACCAGCTCGGTAGAATGATTCGCGAGGTCGCAACTAGTACGACAATGTCCCTGGACAGCCGTATGTTCGTTGAGTTCCTAGGCCGCCCAAACTTCCAGGCCAGACTCGTTACCCTCAATATTGGTCCGGTGACGATGCGCACACTCGCTGCGGCAGGTCAAATCAAGCTTGACAACCGGTTAGAAACATGAATTCAAAATAATTTGAGGGATACCTGAGGATCGAAGTGAGCTCAAGAATAGAGCAAGCAGGCCGAGAACGGCTCCGAGGTCGTTCCGGAGTCTGAGCTCTGGATAAAAATCGGGGGAGCGATTTTGTCTTCATCTCGTCAACGAAAACAAACATACATCGATTGTGTTCACAGTCTTCTGCCTCCTGACGTTGCGAAATTTCGGAATGTCCCTTTGCAGGTTCGACGAATTCTCGCAGCGCGTGAATGATCAGTTATCTGCGCGACTCGAGGCCATCCTCGAGGGAGAAAAGAACAGAACGCCCGACCGTGTTGCCAAGCGCTTCCGCATGCCGTAGAATCGAAGTTTCGTGGGATACCGAAGGCACCGGAATCGACACAATTGTTCCATGGACAAGCAGATCTGGGAATGAAAATAAAGAAATCGCTCTGCAATCAGATTGTGATTGTTCCCGAGATTTTCCCGAATTCATGTTGATGATGAGTAAACTCGTAACACAAGTTAAGGCCAAGCTTATCTCGAAATGACAATCTGTAGAGATGCGCCTATCCCTTTCAGAGTTACGACCCGACTCCGATGAGACGGAGTCCCCGTAGCCTTCCTGAACTTAGTTACGATCACAGGTCGACAGAACACGGTCATCCGGTCCTTATTCCCACAAGCGCCACACAGAGGGAGGAACAATATGTCGACTCGTGCTCTCAGGTCCGTTCTCTGCAGCGTTACGGTAGCGCTCAGGATTATTTCGACGAACACATCGTCTGGGATTTCTCGATCAACAAAAGACGTGAACGATGTAGCCTCTCATGTCGTGGAAGCGCAAATTCAAAACATACCTGACATGTTATTGATCGAAAAATTATAATCTGGCGGCCCAAGAGTATTTTGACTCTTGGACTTGAACTCGGTTTTCCACCGTTTTCCTCCAGAATAGGCGCGTCCTCAAGACATGCACGAGGATAAGAACTGCCAAAAGAGCTTCCACAATCGGAATTCTGGCGATTGAAGATTCTAAACTGGGATTACCCGACAACAGTTCTCGACCACATCATACTTCGAATTCTTCTCCTTGTTGAAGATGAGTTCCGGGACCATCGTCCTGCCGGGAAAAGGCCCGAGAAGGAATGAAAGGATGCCTCTAGGAAAGCATTCAGCCGAGATGATCGATTCGAACTGAATGAGAGCTCGGAAAACCTAGGCTCCGCTACGACTTCAATAGTGGGATCCTGAGCATGGAGAAATCATTTTCGTCCCGCGCCAAAAACGACGCTTAGATCCGGATGGCGCAGCATTTATTCACATTGAGTATATGACATCGGGGAAGTAGAATTATTCATGCCGATGTTTTTTCTTTGAATGCTCTTTCGGACCTCGTTTCGGATGACGCTCGCCGCGAGAAGTGTCCTTGGAGTTCGAGACCTGATTACCTCTGTCGTCAACAATCGGAGCCTCAGTGAGCAATTCAACTTGAGGAATTGTTTCGGCCTGGTCCGAAGGATTGCGCTCTCTTGACTGATTTTCAACATCGTCGGGCGCGTTCCGTCTCTTTAGAGTTGGAGTGGCGGAAGACGCTTCTGTTGTGGCTGATTGACCGAAGCTGAAGAAGCCGCCTGATTCGGTTGAGGTCATGTTGTTGTCTTCCGATGAGGATGGCGACCCCACTGAAGCGGGGGAAGTTTGAGAGGATTGAGAAGAACTAGAGTGGGTACTCATTCCTGAAGAGGGGGTTCGCCCGTCTCCTCGTGCGGTTGTATTACCGTTTTGTCCACCCGGAAGCAAAGATGGTCTAGGGGTACTCATGGTACCGAATGGCTGTGCAGAGGATGGTCCCATGTTTCCCGGAGGGGGCCTCACTCCATTGGGTGCTCGAGGAGTCGAGACGGACATGGGGGGAGCGGCGGAATCAGCCGGCCGACTGTTGGGTGGACCTTGACCGAACGGCGGACGATCTCTGCCAGGGGGCAATGGCCTTCCCGCAGCCTCATTATTTTCGCCATCCGGATCTCTGACGGGGGATAATGGTCCTCCAGGCGGGGAATCATTCCTGTCAGCCGGATCTCTGTCGGGGGGTAGTGGCCCTCCCGCCGGGTAACCGTTCTCTGTCCCTAGATCTCTGGCGGGGGCTGAGGGATCGCCCGGAGGCTGATTATTTTCGAAACGTTGATCTCCGACGGGCGACAAAGGCCTTCTCTCCGCAGAATTATTATCTCCACGTGGGTCCCGTACTTGATTCCCGTCGCCATTGCCGTATTGTGATGGAGCGCCGGGTCTACTTGAGTTCCCAGCCATGTCCCTGTTCGTACCATTGCCTGCGTGCAAGAGCAGAGCGTTTAGTATGTCTCCCACTGATAGACTCTCTTCCGGGAGCTGAGATGATTCTTGATTCTTACTTTGGATGTATTGCCCGGGACCGACGGAGTCTTGCCCCCCGATATTCTGCGGATGCAGGTACGTATCATTGCCACGATGTGTCCGTTCGTCTTTAGCTCGAAGATAGCGAAACTCGTTCTCGAGTCGTATTTTGTAGAAATACATGAAACCTTTCATTCGTTGCGCAAGTGAGCTCGAAAGCGTTTTCCTTATCTGGTCCTTCCTTCAAAATAAGAAAGCTCCGATTGACCACTTATGCCCTCGTCTCACAGCTGAAGCAAAGCAGGAAATGCGGAGACGGAATCTTCCATCAGATATCAGAGCAGAGTCTTCCCGCAGGTGTATACGAGTCATTGAGCTGACTTGTTTGGACTCCGGACACTCACGTGAATTCATCAAACTTTAACGGAGTCACCACCTCCTCGACATCAAACCATATCTGCGGAATACCAGCCTCCGTCAATAATAGTTTGCGACTCAGCATGAGTCGAACACCGATCAAGTAATACGAGTCGTTCTTCACGTTGACGGTCGCTCTGAAGCGATCTCTGCTCGACGGCAAATCCTGAAATCAAATTCAAGATCTTAATGAAATTAATGTCTCTTCTGTTTTGGACGAAATCACCTGTTTCAAAAGCATTCGATACCGACATCAAAAGATACGTTTCCCACGATGGACACGGGATCCAATTTGATCAAGCACTTCATCGACCTGTGAGCCGTGTACGTTGCAGGCTGACAGGTGTTGTTTTCGACGTTGATTCCGCCGAGACCAACAATGCTTTCCGGATGTAATCTGAGTGTCATTCGTCGCTTGCACGGAACACCTTTTCGGAGCCAAGGAAACATCAGACCTGATTATGAGAAGGCCGTGAGGCGCTCACTTTGATGATCGACTCCTGCTCTCACCTGTGCAAAGCGGTCCGGCTCTCGAGTCGAGGAAGCGGTCGTGTCCGTCTATGGCCAGGGAGTCAGCCTTGAAGAAAAGAAAAACGGGAAGCAGCCTCAAGTTTCTGACTTTCGCTTACTTTGATCTTGAATCAAATGCTCCTTCAAACCACAATCGCACTGACATACCCAGCATTTAGTATTGAACATAGCTCGGTTCACTATGTAGTTCATCGCCTTCTGGTTCTGAGAGTACACTGAGCCCAAAATGAGTCCGATCAGAGAGATCTGGAGCACCAGCTTCCTGGAATGGACATTTGAGATTTCGATTCAGTTGGACAACGTCACCAGAATCTTTCAGAGAGGGAAAGCTCAACGCGATTACATTCTGGCAAGAGTCCAATCCTCGCAACGGCAGAGAAGAACTATCGACCCGAAGGGTCAAATGGAAACGGAATACTTTCGAGATCTTGGGTTGTATCTGTCATGTCCAATGCCCTGTTTGGCATTTCGACTGTGTTCACGATATTTCGTGCACCTATTCTGGCCGAGTGTTATGGAATCCTCGTATCTCGACCTCAGCTTTGAAAAAAACACGGCCATCTGCGCACTAACAACGGACGAGTGGTAGGAATTCGCCTCCTTTGTCACATCTCCTGGCCGATTTGGGGAACCTGAATGAGTCGCTGAAAAAATGCGGGGCAACCTTGCGGTCTCTCCGGGGTGAATGTTAACTCAGCAGCAGCTCCACATGACATAGCAAGTATGATGGAGGAAGGTGGTCAGAAATACCGCCCCCGGATCATCAACTTGACGCTTCTCGAGTCATCCTAGCCAACATCGAGCCGAAGCTTGAGGATGGTAGACACGTATTCCGCAGTTTCAGGAAGACCAACCCACAGTCTGTCCTTTCTCTGAAGTAGAGTTCTAAGGAGACCACTGCAGTTCTAAAGTTCTTGTTCTCCTTCGAACCTTCGCTCGTCTAGCGCATTGATTCCGGAATCGATAGTTTTCGACGCTCCCTGATCGGATAGGTTGGAGGGCATAACGACTTGAACATCTGCATGTGTTTCCGCGAAAATCAGACCTGGCAATTTCTTGTCATGAAGTGAAGAAAGCTGAGCTGTCGAGACAGAGGAATAGCGCGCAAGATTTGTGATGGTCAGCAGTGGGCCATAAGTTCTGACTTGGGCCAGGAGGAAATAGTTTTTGAAGAGGACGAGAAGTGATGCCTTCACGTCCTTGGCGGAAAGTGGCTGAGGAGACCCAGAATCTCGAAAAAAATCTGACTAGATTTCAACCATGAGGAAGAAATAGATCAAGCCTCCTCCAAAGACGACATTACCAAGCGCATTTCAAAATCAACGAGTATAATTTATTCGGAAACGAGCATCACCCGCCTCGAGGTTTTGTTTTTGAAGACTCCCCTGATTCACGTTTCGAATGAGTTCCGTCTCGGCGAGGGCCACTGTGTTGTGGAGCTTCTTTTGGGCTGCTCTCAGAACCGGCTGCTTTCAGATTACCTTTTGCCATATCTGTCGTGTCAGCGATTGGAATGAAATCCGAGGAAACATCGTTTCCGGACGAGCTCTCTGGGTTCTCCTCTTCACCTCGTTCGCGGTCATGAGCTTTGCCGTGCGTGGAGTCAGCACCCGAACGGCCTGCTTCAGGACCTGTCATCACCCGCGCAGTCGAACCACTGTTCGAGCCAGAACCATTTGATGAAGTCACATCATACTTCGAGCCATTGTTGTCTGGAGGATTGTCGTCGTCAGAGATCGAATCACTCTCGCCGTCTGTAGACTTGGAAGCGTGCCGACCTCTGCTGGAAAGCGACTGGGAAGGAGCTGCCGTAGAAAGATCTTGTTTTGGAGAGGTGGAAGAACCGCCAGGCTTTGCTGACGATCCACCGATATCACCCTTTGCAGTTGTTGACTTTTTTGGCGCAGCGATTGTCGTGGTCGAATTTTGAGAGTTTGGGGAGCTGGTCGGTATATCTTTAGATGAGGAACCACCGGTGGAGGGAGGCGACGTTCCGCTCGCTTCAGTTGAATTATCCACATCGACATCACTGCTTCTTCTTCCGAATTTCTCTGCGAAAGCGAGGACCTTTGGGATGTCAATAAATGAGTCATAAATATCTAAAGTTGCACTGATAGAGAGTCTCTACCTTTCTTCTGTCTGATTTTGTATTTGATTCGGAGAAGGTTGTGACCTTTTATTTCCTTCGGATGTGGGGTTGAATCGCTCCCCTTCGTTGGTCGTTCGGCCTTCACTTGAAGAAAGCGGAACTCGTTTTCCATTCGTAGTTTGTAGAAATACATGAATTCCTTCATCCTGCGCATCAGTGAATCCGAGAGACTTCTTCTGAATTGCTCTTTCCTTCAAAAGACACAAGTTTAGTTTGGATTTGAGGATCGAATGAGCATCCTTTGACCTTCAGGAGTCTCTCAAAGTCGCCCTTCTCATGGCCCGTTGCGTCGTAATGCAAGTTCTCCATGACTGCGGTCGATGATTTTGACGAGCGGCTCTGCGTGTTTTCGACCTGACAACAAATCTCAGAGACGACGCCAATCGAAGGAACGTTGGGCTCGCACTACATGCGATGTCAATTCGGCTACATCGCCGAATGTATTCTGCGTGTGGCACACCTTGGATGTCGGTGGTGTTCACGTCACAAATCAACTCACGTGTATTCGTCAAACTTCAGTTGCCTCACTACGTCTTCTACGTCAAACCACAGCTGCGGGACGGTAGCTTCCGTCAATAGAAGCTTTTGGTCTACTTGTAGCATCGCGGCCAGCATGTAGTAGGAGTCATTTTTCACGTGGACGATGGCAGTATAGCGCTGGCTGGCGTATTGAGGATGCTAGAATCGGAGCCCGAATTCAATCTTCTGAGGTCAACATCTCTCTGACTTATAGCTTGTTCGATTGTTGGTAAAATAGCACATACATCGAGAGATACCACGCCCCCGATAGACACGGTTTCCAATCGAAGGAGACAAGTCATCGACCGATTACTGCCCCCGGCTGGCTGACACGTGTTGTCTCTCAAGAAGATTTCGTCGAGACCGAGAATGCTCTCCGCTTCGAACTTGAGTGTAACTCTCCTGGTACACGGGTAGCCTGGGTACGGCGAGAAACGTCGTTACAGCTCGAACATGGGAAAATCTATAGCATGCAATTTCCGACCGCGATACTCACCTGTACATAGGGGTTCGGTTCTTGCGTCCTGAAACCTACTGAACCCATCTATAGCCAGGGATTCAGCCTTGAGGAACGACGGAATTCATTCAGATTGTTGTTCGATTGGAGTTTTCGAGACTTTGCGACGTTGGGCTTCCGAAGAAGATTCGCTCGAAGATATGATTTAATGTACGAACCCAGCATCCGGTGTTGAACATGGCTCTGTGCACAACGTAGGTCATCGCTTTGGTTTCAGAGCACATCATCTTCGGTATGAGTCCAAGGAGTGTGAACTTGACCAGCAATTCCCTGAAATTCGCGGAAAATTTTGTTAAAATGTCAGAATTTCATCTAGACAATGTAGGTCGTGATAGCCTGGGGTCAAAAAGCTCACATCCTGGCTTCGTATCCCTCGGCGATGAGGGAGTCTTTGCTCGAAAAAAGCAAATGGGAATAAAATATTCTGCAGTTCTGGGATCACGTCCTCCTCAGTCAACGTTACGGCCGAGCCATTTCCATTGCTTTCACGATATTTCGTGCAACTATACTGATCAAATGTTATAAAATACCTCTAAATATCGGACTCGGCACGGGCAACACGGCCTACAAAGCCCTGACAAAGAGGGTCCAAAAGGTCTATTCTGTGAGAGTTTGCGGAGAATCCGTTGAAGCTCCAAACAAACTCCAAACATCGGAGGCGCAATCGGGCCAAATGCTCTATCCTTAGTTCACGGTCATGAGACGCCGGCGCCGTCGCAATCTCAAGACCTCCTCGGGATTCGGAAAATATGGAAGCAGCTAATTCGGAAATTTTGGCCTAATTCAGTGTTTCCCAAATAATTTTCGTCAGACCCAACCCCTTGCAACATGATTCAGACAAATCATTTCGTGCCCTACGGAGAATTTTCTAGACCCGACCGGTGAAGCGTACGCCCCGATTTACGAATCACTGAGACCCCATTGTTACAGATGATGGATTTCGAACATATTCTGATCGTCCTCGTTTCCGCAGATGTCTTCGAAGCAGCTCCGTTACTATGGACTGACTTTGCAGAGGCGTCCGATAATCGGAAATCGTCAAATCTGAAAACCAGATCAGCAAGAAGTCCTTTTTTGAGACTCATTGAAGAGAATCACTAGCTGCCCATACTGCCTTGAATTCGGACTCGGCATGGGCTTGGGACTGGTTGTCGAGTGCTGCAAAAGCATGGACGCGGATGTACAACATTATCTGTGGTCTGGCGCACTAGGTTTCGTACACAGGGTGGTGGGCAACCAGTTTTCCGCATTTTTTTTGAGAACCAAGCGTCTCAGAGAAGAGTGTGCGATGGATGAGCTTTCTGGCTTTTCGAATTCTACATTGTACATCTTATTGGATTCGTTAGAACCCCCGAAACCCCGAATTCCATCAGGATTCGAAAAAACCTTCTGTTTTGTTTTTCGACGCAGGCCCGCCGATGCTCTCATGATTGACACCCTGCGCACGTTGTCCGAGTCCACTCCTGGCTGAGCTTCATCGTCCCAGCAAACGCGAACGACAATGACAATTCGATTCTACAGTCCACCGCTCAAAGAGATCCCTTTCGGGTGCGTGCTCTGCCCTTACCGTGTTCGATGCGCCCGCCCGGGTCACCCGATTCGTCACTCCTGTTCTCGTCCAAACCTGTAAAACTTTTTGCTTCTCACGCGAACATCCTCCGCCATCGGATTCGGGCAGATCATCATCTGTATCATGAAAAGCATGAAGACATGAGAAACGTATGGATCAGAACTCTGGAGCTATGACGGTCATCTCATATCATAATCGGGATTGCTTATTCTACGATTCTTCGAGAGACGTCAACATTTTTTGATTGCTTCATCAACTTGCGCTCTTCGTTTATTCGTTCTCATCTTGTGCTTTTCCTGTCCAAAAGTAAGAATTCGCTCTCACACCGAACAGGAGTCGAACTTGACGTTCCAGAGAAACAATGCTTCAATTGCAGGTGATAGAGAACCAAGGTAGGCGAAGCATGAGAATCTGAATTTCATGCATTTATGCAACACAGTGCCTGCGAGTGAATAGTGGTTCGAGTAGGCAAAACGGAAGTGGAATACAAAAGAAGCAGCGAAGAGGAGAAATCCATGCTCTGAAGCGGTGTCAATCAAGGATACAACATCTTTATTGGAGACTTCGAAAAAGCTCCATTCTACCGAACTTCGAGCAAGCCGTACCGCAAAATACTTCGTGCTATAAACCACCAACAATGAGTCACACTTGGCATTCTTAGCTCACCTTCGCTCCGCTTAAGCTGAACATCGGAGCACGGCGACATACTTTGTTCTCTGGTTGAGCCAGAGAAAATGTCCCAAACAAGGCTGACAGAATCTTATTTGATCTTAACTAAACGAGACCCCCGATCTAAGAATGATCTGCCCTCACGCGTAGACTACGACTCCTCGGGTAGCCACTTTCAGAAACTTCCGATCTTGACAACGAATTCTCTTGAGTACGATCTGGAGTTGAGGCCCATCAACAGCTTCCATCTTCAGCACAAGTTCTTCGAAAGGCGACAGCTGTTCAGAGATAAATGAAAGCTTCTTCGATGACGATTTCCTCCGGGCTGATTTCCGCCTTGAATCAGTTTCGGTTTTGTCTCCCGGAGCTCCGGAAGTTTTGCCCTGCTCGAGAGGTCTGGGAATCTTTCTCGAGTCCTCCGAATTGTGCGACGTCGCCTTCTGAGCTGCTCGGCCCTTCGGAGTCGTCCTTTGCTGCCTCCGTGGCTTCGGAATCGCAACTTCCTTGCAAGAGTCACGGTTCTTCGATTCTCGACTCACAGGATTCCTAAGTCTTCTCGGATATTCTCTCTGATCTGGACTCTGTTCAGGAGTGCTTGAGACAGATGACGGGCTTCTAGAGTGTTCAGCTCTATTCGAGCATTGGTCGAGACTGTGTTATTCAACTCGGCATCGATTCCGTTCGATTTATTCCCGAAGCGAGTCCTTGGGTTTCACACTGCGTCCTTGATTTGATCTTGCGGAAACGGAAGATTGGTCGACAAAGTTTGCCGGTTTTCTCAACTGCGTCCGGTTCCTGAGTTTCATGATGAGGATTTAGTTCACGAGAGCCGTCGCACGCCGATTCCTGTTTCGTCCACGTGTATTCGACACGAAATTAGTCGCGTGATACACACGCGCTTGTTCTCCCGTAATGAGAACGCTGAAACTTTTGGGCGGTAAATTTTGGAACTGCACTCGAATTTCCGCTGCGGCAAACTGGTGTAATGGGAGAGGGCGGTTCGAGGGAGATTTTTGACGACAACGACAATAACTTCCCGCGGGTTTGGAGAAGTAGAGTTTGTGAGACCCTCCAAGTTCTGCCCCTCAAGGGACGGAGGAACGGCATACCGTTATTTGGAAATGGAATGCATGGAAATTTACGTCTCGGAAGAACACTACGAAAAGAACGGTTTGAGAGGAAAAACCCGAGAAAGAAGGAAATCAGTGCTTGCATCATGAAACAGGTAAATATTATCGATGATGATCTCTGCTGATACGAAAGGAACGTATAGCGGCTATCTGCGTTGAGTCAACGCCGCGGCCAGACTTAATTCAAAATCCGAGGTGCGAGAAATACAATGGAACGCGCTTCATCGAGCATCCCGCTTCATCAGCCAAATTCCGTTCGATGATCAAAAGACTTTATGCGCTTGCACCGCCGGCGCCGCGGGAAACTCACTCACCAGCGTTTTGTTCCCATTCCGTCGTTTTTTCATTCGTAAAAGTTCCATTGCCATTGTTGGCCAAGGCTCAACGATGCGGCACATCCCGGAGGCGCCTCCGGGACGCAGCAGTGTGAATGCGTCTTTAGGCGCGGTGGTGTGCTTCTTCTCGTGACCAGACACCTCGCTAGTGCAGAGCTCGACTTCTCAGCGAGATCAAAAATCGTTGTATACGAAGTCGGAATCCTCGATCATATGTATCTAAACATCTTCGCTCAATTCCCTCCCTCAACCAAAGCTCAGAATCAACATCGACGTGATGTTGGCTCTTCTGCAACCCGATGCCTCCTTCATCCCAATCTTCCGGTAGTCCGGCACTCCTCTCCTTTGAAAGAACCAAGGAGGCCATCTCCTACAGAGTCTGTGTCGGATCCGATCTTTCGCGAAATGTCGCCTGGCCTACGAGACAAGGTGCCATCCTTGATCTAGGCACCCGTGCTATCCTTGATCTAGAGCGTCGGTTGTGTCGAAGAGAATGGTAACGAAGGCCAAAATGTTTCTCTCAACCGAACATCGGATTGGATCTTCTCAACCAGGTTGGATCCAAATGCTTAAGAACCTGTGGCCGATCCATGAACCATCTAATCTGGTACTGCCAGTAGAGTTCAATGTCCGATTTCCTCACACATTTTCGTCGCTTGGAAAGGATTTCAGGAACGCAATAATATTTCGCATACAGTCCTCGGGCGATCCTTCGTGTTTGATCATTTGACAAGCAACCTTGCTCAAGCTCAAGCTCAACCGTACGTTGCGTTCACATCTTCAAGCCGCGTGATTTCGACACCCTGATATCGTATTTGTTCTAGGGTTTCTCCCCTTCTGTCCCGGCGTCTCATCACTGGTGGTGATCTGAAACGGTGTCGTTCCAGGCGAAGGAAACTTCCACTTTCGAAGACCAGTATTTATTGTAGAAAAGAAGGAAGCAATTACAGTTTGTGCCACCGTGAGTTCCCGCAATCCACAATTAAGGCATGACATACTGTCGCACGATATTATCCAAGATGTTGTGGTAGCGATCGTTCAGGAACCGTGCAAGTTGTCCCGAGAGGTTGCCGTTGACTTGCCCTATGAATTCTGAGTATCTGTGGATGAAGGTAATTTGGTCAGTTGTTTTTTGGGAGAGCGCTCTTGCTAGCACATGCCGAGCACGGGAACGATGAGTCGAGTTTCTTCGACCATTTGAAGGAGTACAAGCGGAGCGCACCTCTGACCGAAGATCGGGAGTCCGCCTTGCACGACGTCTGTTGTGAGCGTGACTGAGCGTACGGTGATCCCACTCAGTCGTGCGCGCTGTCCCGGATAACCTTCTATCTCGATCAAAGCAAAAGTATTGCCATGAACTCGAGACTCGGTTGCGATTGATTGTCGGTTGAAACTTCCAGCTCCCTGGAATCATGTTTGGAACTCAATCCCTGCTTTCCTGCCAATTGTGTTCGAAAATTCCATCTAACCAGCGCAGATGTTCTTCTTCTTTTAAAAACTCCATAAACCTTATTCACCTGAACGTCAGCATTCATCAGAATTCGAATATTGCTCAACGCAACGTTGCAACCCATCTTCATCTGAGATCCGAAGAACCCATAAGTACAATCGCCGAGACGGAGAAGATTTCCAAGACCAATTATCGAGCCGTGCGTGAACCTTGCACCGATGTCCCGTTCTCCTCCTGCAAAATTGCGTTCACCGCGAAATCATTCGTTGGGTGCCAGACTGGCGATCGATGGAGATCTACTCCGAAACTTGTCTACTTACCAAATCCCCTGACATGGACGTCGAATGCAGTCGCTGGAGCTGGATCGAATCGCTGCCATGGAGCCTGATCGGGAGAACGTGTTTGTTACGAGATCTTTTATCCCAAGAAGTCAGAAACTTATCACCTTAGAATTGAGGAACGGCGCCGAATGTAATCACCTCATTTCTCATATCCCTGAGTGCTCCGTCGATGAGGTTATTCGGAGCGGAGAATGCTTCGCTGACGGAACTCACGGCCAAAAGAACAGCGGACACGAAGATTTTGTTTGCCATGGCCGGAGCAAGTTACCAACTGCCAGAACCTGAAGACATGGCGGGCTTGTAAGAGCCCCGCGAGATCGAAACATTCGCCGAGAGGAACAGCTTGGTCTTGATTGAGAGGCGGTACATACCCACTTTGTGTCAACTTTCGATGAGTTGCACTCGCCCAGAGTTTGTTCTTTATAGTGGGAACGGACGAGTTATTCAAAAACCTGATCCTCATAATACGCCTAAGCTGTCCATCTCGTAATCGAAGTGAGCCAACGCCATGGAAAGATAGTGAGCGTTATAACTCGATTTCTCGCTACCGGATGCGAAACTCTATATTCCTGGGAGTTCGTTTGTTCTCTTTCCATCCTCGTATTTCACATAATTTGTTTCCTCCATGACAAGGACGCGGAAAAAGACTCGAAGGTATCAAATCAGCTCTTCCCGATTTGCAATGTGCATGGCCTCGAAATGTATGAAGCATAATCTTCTGAGAGCTACATGAGTCCAAATTCAATCCTGTACGGTTGCATGGGAGGCAAGAGTTAGGTGTCTCGAATGACTGTATCTGACGCTGCTCCACTGTTCCCAAAACAGATAGGCAAATTAAGGATCAAACTGCAGATTAGAAGAGACAACCCCAAAGCTCAGAGTGTCTCCCACGCGAATGACATCATAGCGTTCTATAAGTCCGATCCTGTTTGCTCAGAATGACTTCAACAGCTGTCATTTTTGGAGCGGTCAAGTTCCGTTATGCGAGATTGACCCCACAAAGGAAATGACAATTGAAACTTAGACGTCAGTAGTTGTTTCTCGAAAGACAACAGCGTCAACCGCTCGAAGCACTCCTCAGACTGAAATACCTTGTTCCAGTCAGATGACTCATCAATGATCGGTACGCCTGAGCGTTACTGAACATCTAAGAGACGTTTCGTGTCTTTCCGACGAAAATAATCATATCACAGCCGGGATCGTTGGAGTGACAACTCTGTTATGATATCAATGACAACGGAGCAGAGGGTTGTTTTATTACTTTTCAGAATCAGAAGTGAGATTCACAGAGAAGTGGAATTCCTCAACGCTGTCACCAATGGGTCGGACCACGGCTGAACTTGCACTGTGTGATGTCAATTTAAGGCATCGTGTGCCGAGCGAGGACGCCGGCAAGAACACGCGAATAGCCATTCGTCATCGTCAGAACGAGTTGATTTGCGAGATTTCCATTGACTTGTGCGATGAATTCCGAAAGTCTGTGGAAATGAGCATCAGTAACGATAGGGAACAATCCGGGTGATCGAATTGGGTTTCCACCGAATTGTTCACAAAAACCAACAAATGTTTCCAAGGTCATTATCTAATCACTCAAGACGCAATCGTATTCGTCATCCATTCGTCGAAAGTACTCGAAAATCATCTCAGGGACGTACCGAGAGCTGTTCAAATCGAGTTTTCCTTGAATTACGTTTGTGGTTAGAGTAACCGATGGAACGGTGATCCTCGCAAGCCTCGATTCGTGTCCACGGGCCCCCTGGATCTCGATCAGGGCATAGGTCTTCGGTTGAACTTGCGACGACGTCGATATCGAGTGAGTCTTGTCCAGGAAGGTATCGCCCTGCAAGAAAACGTTGTCAGAGATTTAGAACGCAATTCAACTTGGTTTTGTTTCTTCTCGTTATCCCGCAGTAGTGGAAATAATTGATTCTTGTTTCCGGAGAAAGGGAAATTCAGAATCGAAACTCTTTGAACTACACAGAAGTTCGTTATTCAGGCTGTCTTTTGCTGTAGCGTACCTTCACGTCGGCGTTCATCATGAATTTGAAGGAGCTGAGAGCCACATTACATCCAAGCTTCATGAGACCATTCCCATCAGCTCCATAGGTGCAATCGCCGAGCCGAATGATGTTGCTCAGTCCGTAGCCAGATCCCTGCACGAACTGTGCCTTCAAGTCATTATTGAAGGGTCCTGCTTGGAAATCGAGAAATTAATTGCAGCAGACCATTGATTCGATTGTCTCAGGACGAATTCTCGACCAAAGAATCTTGAGGACGGAATTAGATTTCATTTACCGTTTTTGCGCACGAATACAGAGAATGGATTCGCTCTGATGGGGTCCAAGCCGGCGTGTTGTGCCTGATGAATGAAGAATCAATTTAAGGGAAATTTTATTTGTCCTCTACGACTGCTGTCTTCCTCTCTTCTTCGTTCTCACAACTCTATACCGAATTCGATTGCACGTATTTACCTGAATCCTTATCTCACTCAAGATCTGATCCATGAACTGATTTGCAACGAAATCTCCATAAGCTACTGTTGCAGCGACGATTATACAGAAACCTTTTGACCACATTTTGACGACTTCGCTATGAACATAGAAGAAACAAAATCATCCTGAGTTTTCTAGCGCTGCGCGATAGCCTTCATGTGTCTTGTCTGAGCCTTATCTGCGTCGCCGTCGAAATCATTCTGAATTCTTGTTTCGCGGAGATAATTTGAAACTTCTTGTTGAATGTTACACAACAGCTGCTCATGTCATTTATCTTTGCATGAACAAACTTGGCCAATCACATAGAGCAACAGCGGGTAAACAAGAAAGTGTATCCTCACGCCGCGAAATGAGAAGAACCATCGTTGGTCTCTGTCAGAAATCACGTGAAATTTATGTTCGAATACTTACAAGAGAAACGCGTTGCGTATCGGGAAAGTTTGCTCTACGAAATGCAAGTGTGACTGTCAACGGATCCTCGAGCAGAACAGTTCACAATAGGACTCTACCCACTCTGCCGCCGGCCAGATATACCTGCCTACGTATCTGTCAAAGGAGAGAAGGTCAGGAGCATCCACAGCACATGTCACCCTCTGAGCATTACATTAAATCAGATGTCTTCATCGGTCTTTCATCTCGAGCCAAACCTTTTGAAACCGATTTCAGCAGATGAAGCCAAGCCGGACTTGAAGGATTCGTTCCTTTTCTCCGGTCCGTCGTAGGAAACCACAGGGCTCGCCGTCTCGATTTGAGCCGTCGCTCAGCGTCGATCCGTCTTCGACGAATTCATCAATTCCAGTGAACTCGGATGGGAGAGAAGAGAATCTGAAACTCGCATAAATGTGTGAGGGCATTCGAACACAGCAGTTGATTACAACGAATTCCAAAGTGCCAGCTCTTCGACATACTAAATTCCGTTGGTGACGTCTTCGATATGTTGGACTGCGAAGAACAAGTCACGGGTCATCCAAGTTGCAGTATCTTTTGAGAAAGATGCTCTCAAACAGGCTCTCGCGCTGATTCCGGGAAAATGACGCATGGCGCTCTTGAAATCCGTAAAAGTCACGCTCAGCGCCTGTTGTTGCAGATTTTGTCAGACAAGTCACGCTATGACTCACAGCTCAGTGAACCCCGCCATCCGATGGAATTATTCTCGGTCTTTTTCGACGTTCGATCGGAGAATTCTCGCTTCACTCATGAGTTCGGAATTTCGAACGATCTGCTCAGCGAATGGTTCCAATGTCAAGTTGAATTCATGATGCATAACGTTGCCCTGACACCCGTACATGTACTTCCAATCCATCAGAAGTCGAGACCTGTGTTAGAACTTATGGCGGTGGAAGGTCAAACATTCAGATGAACTGAATGGATAACCTGTTTATCTCTGCGTCCCCGCAATTCGCTCAAAGGCTGCGAGTGATACGAGCCACTACCCAGGACCATCATGTTGACACGATTCGAACTTTTTCTGTGTTTACAGCATGTTTGACAGGGAGTGTCATCTAGACTACACATGTGCACCGCTACGACAAGAGTCTCCACAAATCGGGGAGCAACATATGGAGGCTGTCATTCATCACAGATTTGAATGCTCTTGGAAAAGAATTCGTTCCTATAAACCATCTTTTCAGCCGTGGGGTCCAACGCAGGGTGCGCGCATGAACCTGAGTTTGAGGGTTTCGAATGTCAGGCTCTTCCCCCAGGAGTCAGGGATCGAATGAGTTATTAGGTATAGGTGAAGAGGAGTCAAGCTCAGTTTTCGTCGAAAACGACGACCGCTATGCGATCTGAGCGAACCAAACTTATCTGGTTACACGGCGTCTCTAAACGCCAAGAAGCTGGTCAATTCATTATAAGAGGTTATCACTAGTTGAACCGATATGATTCTTTCTGACTTGACGACCGAGCTCGCCGAATATGATAGAAGAAGGATGACACACAACTTCACATGACAAACAATGATTTTCGAATTCTCTAGCCGTCACGACGGGGAGAAAGTATGATTGGAAAGGAAGATCTCCCACTGACAGGTCAGGAGGAACTCTGTCCGTCAAGTTGTTGACCACGGCGTTCGCGCATGCAAACACAGGCCGCAGCAGCAAGGAGCACAATTCAGGCCTACATTACGGTTCTGGAATGGTTTCTCTCGGAAATATTGAGATATGTATGCACCGATATGAAGAAAACTTCTCCCTTCAAACTAGATTACTCCTCGTACTTGACATCAAATTCTAGGATTTACTGATTCTGATTGCAAGTCAAGAAGGGAATCGGAACTTGGGCGTCTCCTTATCGACAAGATTCAAGAACTCACCCACCGGAATGGTTGATTATTTCGTACTGGTTTCAATCTTTGGATAAGGCACCTCGAATCAAACCCAATATCTGTGGATGATCCTGTTTGAAGCGTCCTCTGCCGGGAGCCATCATGCTAGACCGGCATTGACATCGCCTCATGCCATCGTACGTATTCTCAAAAATCGCACTATTTAAATAGCGCGCTCCTTCAGCTGACTTCTCGACTGTGAGGAAGAAAGCTTACTATTACGCTTCTAGGTCACCGAATATATCGAGGAGATACGGAACATCGTCTGATTCTCTTACAACAAATGAGGGAGAGCTTTTGTCAGGTGCTCCCAGTGTATGTGCTCCGTTTGAGCGTTGGGGCTCGTTGTTCCTCTGTCAGAGAACGCAAGTGGACCTGTATGTAGCTATGCGGTCGTTCCCCTTTTGAATTTGAATCCTTCTGCACCTGACTTTCTCCCTCGGGCGATCCCTCGATTCTCCAAATCGTATTGGAATATCTCACTGGAGCACCGGAATTTACGATCAATGAGCCTTCGGCAAGAGATGGGAGTCACGTGGCGGACTTTCATGCGAATGGTCTGAATTCAGGCTTGTCAGAGAATCTCGATGGGATTCATCTGTCAATCTCCTTTTCTCGGAATCAAGAGCTGAATGTCGTGGGGAAACTTTATTGACCCCCAGTATTGTTCTTTTCTGTCACTACCGATCACAATATCGATCGCTGAGATCCTCCATATATGTACAGTCCAAACTTTTAAGAGGGAACCACCAAGAGTTAGAAGATCACAGTTTGCTGATACAGGAACTCTGTATCAGTCGAAGAGGAATGGAAGATCAGGAGGAACTCATCTCGACGTTCTCTCTGTCTCAATATGGCACATGACGAGTATTCAAACCTCGTTAACTATCCGAACGCGTTCTACATTTTGACATCCTTATAATTTCCGACACTCTGTCAACTTGAAATTATTACTCTATACAATATACACAGTTCTTGTCGTTGACATTCCTATTTCGTCACATGAGCTTTGACCCCAACTCGACTCGATAGACTCACTCGGCCTTCTTGCATTGTATGACGCTCGTGGCACCCTGTCTATCAACAATATTTACACAATTGGCCAAATGTTATTGTCTCGATTCGTCGTCAATGTACCCCGTCATGTCGGGGGGCTGCTTCATGTACTCCCTGGAAAGTTCCGCGATGAAGTAGAGCAGACCCGAAAGCACCACGAGCGAAACGGCGATCAGCACAATGGAATACGACTGTCCAACAAGTTGTTGCAGTTCTCTCGGCTGACGTGGCACCACACTCTGGAGAGCGACTCGGAATTCTTCCGCCGAGGGTCGACTCGTGGGATAAGTGTTCAGAGCGTTCGTTATCACCATGACCCAATCGTAGTGCAGGTCGAATGTATCTTTGACGTTGCGGAGCGTGATTCTCAAATCGTGCCGTGTCTGAGGATAAACATTCTCGAATACGCAGCAAGACACCACAGCCATCGAGTAGATGTCGCTGTGACGCGTGTAGATTTGATCCGATGGTTTGAAGATCGGGAACTCGTCTGGAGCCGTGATGAAGTTATCCGGCAAACCGAAATCACCGACCATTAGCCTCGTCTGTGTTTTATCTCGAAACACGATATTCGTGGGCTTGATGTCTCCGTGAAGGATATCGTTTAAATGCAGGTACTCGATTCCACAGGCGATTTGCAAAACAACGGTGCGCTTCCATTCTTTGTCGCGGTTGTTGATGTAACCCAAGACCTCGTCCAGAGTTCCTCCGCGGCCCAGCTCGAGCACGAGATCCAATTTTCCTTTCAAGTTCGTAGAAACGTGCAAGACTCGCTGAATATGCTCGTATTCTTCTAAGCGAGTGAGTTTACGGATCTCCCGCTCTTGCCGTAGGCTACTCTGATTATCGAATCTTTTGATTGCGACGGGCATCGAATCGAATGTACCGAGGTAGACAGTTGCGAAACGTCCCTCGCCAAGCACCGAGTTCACATCGAAAGACCATGTCTTCGTTCCGAAAAATTCTACGTAATCTTCTAGCTCAGACGTCTCGCTCAGGTCCATACTGCGTCAACGAGTTACTCCCAGTGCATCAGTGAGTGACATGAAATACTGCTCTATTCTATGTGTGAGCTTTTCGTGTTTCGGCCGGAAGCGTAGGTGACTGATTCATCGAGTCTAAGATGACGTTGGGGTGGGAGGGGTCCGGTTCTGAGTGGAGGACGGCGTCAGATGGTTTGGGGCGAAGATTTCAGCACGACTTCTCAGGCATCGTGAATACTGGAGGCAGATCACTCCCCAGCGGTTGAAACTGTGAGAAGATGAAAGAAACACTGTCAGCTGATTCAGCTGTGAATCAAGTGGGGAAGGGAGGGGGGTATAAGAATGCCATGATGCTTCACAAAAATTCTCTATCATATCAGTCTTGTCTCGATAGATGGCAGTTGCTGCTACAATAGATTCAGCTGGCAGTCCCATGGATATTATTGGCAAAGTCAGCGCGGTTAGGCCGCAATTCGGAGCACCTCTGTCGATTTCGTCTCTTCGAGAGCGAAGGAATCCTGCATTGAAGCGATTCACGCGCGGAAATACGAGGAAGCTCGTCTGCAGGGGCTGCTATGAGGGCGTGAACTCCTGGGACGCTTGAATACAACTCACCGAGATCAATGCAATCTGGCTTCTCTTGCAGCACAGCTTTGATACCAGAGTACTCGTGCTGCCTCTCTCTGAACAGTTGGCCGTGATCGAGTGAGGGAGGCTGGGATGCTGGAATGGCTTGGCAAAACATCGCCTGCTTACCTCTCTACGACCCTCACCCCCGAACATCCAAGGCTCTTGAAGGGCCCCGTCTGCTCCAAGACCCAAAGCGGAATCGGCAGCAGACGATTTGGGGTTCTTTGAGGAGGCCGGCCGGCCGGCCCTTCATTTCATTGAGATGGAAAAGAAACTCATTAACGAGCCAATGATGCTCATGTACTGCTTGCCTCAGGCGGGGCTGTTCTCTTGTTTTGTTTCTCCTGCACGAATCGAGAGCGCGTTGAATCCCCCCTTCGGTCTCGACATCCATTGCTTCTCTGTGGAACTTTGAAAAACTCTGTGAAACTCAAACTCGGATGCCAGAAAGTGTTCTCAGCAAGTCTAGATTACTAAGAGGGGTATCTTCGCAGGAAGTGTCCCAGGTTCGATGCTGTGATTCCGTCAAGCTTTTGCATTCTGTTATGCATTCTGCATCACCGTCCGGGCCGTCGGACCGAGCGGGCTCTAATCATGAGACTGCTACTTGTGAACATTGGAAGATGGAGAGCAAATCACCGCGACTGTTTCCAATGGTTTTTGCCGCGAGCTTTTCATTGCGTGTCACGCCGACGCAATTTTGTCCAGAAGTTCTCTCGAACCTCGCCTCCGAAAATGAATGTATAGGCAAAGTTTTTCAAAAACTGCTTCATCGATATTCGTCTTGGACCAGTGTTACATCTGGAAGGGAAATTCTGGAAGGATGTTGAAATTAGTTCCTTCGATTCTGCACTGATCATACATATACCGAGCTTGTTCGTCTGAAAAATGTTTGAAAAATTCGACGAAACTGTCACCGCTAGACTGGACCAGACTCTCCGATGCTCTCCGATCTCGTCAAAGAATGAGGCCTAGGCTTCCATCGATTCGATAATCTCGGAGAAAAAAATTCGAACAGGACGATCAACAAAATTTCGACGGAGAAAATTCTCATGAGTACGATATTCCAATGAAGCAGTGCGTTCATCTGGTCTGAACTTGTTTCGTGTTTCCTCGTCACCGATCTGACGTTCCTCCATTGAGCAGAATGCGTAGTTTATTGAGTTTTTTGCTTTGTCGTATAGCTGTGGATCTTCGAGTTTTTGCCTACTTTTTTCTGACAGTAAAGATCTGGAGATATTCTATAGTCATCATTGCTTCTCAACAAGCCGACCCGTGAGCCAGTTTTTGGTATCGCGGTTTCGATTTAAACGGCACCTGGTAAACTATTCCAACTGTCTCCTTATTTCTGATTTTCATCGGCTTTGTGACGGTTTTTCGTTTAATCGCGCCGGCTCTCGTTCTCTCTCGGACTGTTGCCTACTTCGCACTTTGATGAGCTCGATGAGTGTCGAGCGGACACTTGTTCACTTCGGATTATCACTCTGCCGGTCTCCTTGGCATGGGACTGTCACCGTGCTTCGGCGGGGCTGAGTTCTGGCGCCATGGAGCACCAAAGACAAGTCGGTTCGTTCCCCTCGACTCGACGAGTGTCAGTTGAGAGTTGGTTCAACGGTGTCCACTCTTTCGCAAAAACTGTAACCGTATCCTAACCAACCGTGGAAGATATCCGCGAATGAGTATACTCACGGATAACCAAATGGGTCCAATCAATGTAATAACTTTGGATGATCATCCAAAGTGAACAAGTCTGAATGGGCCTCTGGGCATTCGGGAATCTGTATCCAGGTTGGCCCGCCGAGCTGAAGGCGGTGAATTTCTCTTCAATCTCACAGGGAAAATATGTAAACTTCTGTTGTCAACTAGGAAAACGGAAATAGGCCATGAATATATGAAGAACAGCTATGGTAAGAAGCCTGCGCCAACTTCAATCTCGCTGGGCTATATCTTCTGTCTCCTTCGGCTCTACGAGCATTTCTTCCTATTCTCAAATCCGTATCGGGAGCTCAATGGCATTTTTTGCGGGATCTGACGCAACATTCGAGGAATCTTTCCTGGAGTCTCCAACAATTCTTGGTAGAAAGAAGAGGCGGTGTCGCATACGGCTCCGCTGACATTACAGTCTTCATTGATCCATGTAAACACGAATGATCTTGAATATGGTGGGCATCGCCGCTGTCTGATTGCAATGACTCAGAAGCCGATGCAGACCGACTCAGTACGTGAATACCTTCCTCTCCCGAGCGGTCATCTTCTCTCCGAAGTGGGTCGGACACGTGGATGGAGATCATTTTGGATCACTCAGACTGCGTCCAATCTGATACTCCGCCCCATACTCTGGGGTCACCCGGATATGCATCAAGCGAGTTCTACAGAAAGAGGCTGTGGAGACTCCCGAGACCCCCAACTATTACACCTGTTCAGCCAGCTCTCAACCGAACGTAGAGCTGACTCTCAGAACTGAATGAACCCGTAGCTAATCCGACGGCCAAATCTACCAGTAATACAACTTCGAGAGACGGTTCCCACGAGGTCATTTGTAACTTCCATGGAATCGCTTCCACCATGAGACACAAAAGAACGGCCTCGTGTCGCTCGGCAAAACCATCAATTTAGACTCAGTTAAGGGCGAACACACAATTATTCAAATAAATAAATAAGAGGTTTAATTTGATATAAAGCGCCTATAAGATGTTAGAAGGGTTTTCCATAACAGGAATATTGCAACCAGAAGGAGCCAACCAAACAGATTCATAGCGAGTGGTTTGAGCGGTCTGCACGTCATGTGCAGATTTGCACAGCCGTGACAACGTTTCACGAGGGGCAGGTCGCTGGTTCGAATCTCTTCTGATGCCAGACCTCTGTTGTCAGGAGGCCGACTTCTCGAGAGATGGTTTCCATGGCTCCCATCTCTGTCTTACGGCGAATGCCGGGAGAATAATCAGTCAACCATGGCCGCAACTTCACGTCCTGCCTCGCTCTTCTCTCTGACCCCCTGACTGGCCCTCATGTAGTGGTTGAAATATCCCCTCGTCTTTCATGTCTGAATCCGTTTTGCACTTCACCGAGGATTTCTTCCGTCTCAATCCACTCGGATATCCTCGCCGCTATAATTTTCGTGAATATCCGGCGGAGTACCGTCTCTCCAGTCTACTGGGAGCAGCTCTTTTCCATTTAGCATAGCGAATAGGCTCGTTGTCTATTCGTTCATTAAGTTCGTTATAGCTCCGATGCCTTCCTAGTCAGCCGGTATTCACCGGGATTTTATCTTCGCCGGTCGCGGTACGAGTTGACATCATGTTTCCGACCTCCGTTTCCGTCGTGGTGATGCCTGACCGTCCGCCGTGTACAGGTGGGTTCCTCTCTCGGTCTGCTAGTTCTGCCATCAGGACTTCACATCCTGACTCACTCTGTCAGGACGTGTCAGTCACATCAGGACTCGCCCGTTCACTTCTTGGTCCATTGAGTATTTTCCTACTCGAGGCCTCGTAGCGGGTCTCCTCTTCTGTAGCAGAGGCTTCTCGCAGCTGTTCTTGTGTGGCGTGAAAAGGGGCAGCTTTTCTAGCTATTTCGTCTCTATTTCTTCTCTCAGAGCCATGAGTTCTCAAATGTTGGGAATCACTAAGTTATTGCGTTCTGTAAAGTTACTCAGCAGTATCCGCCCTCTAGTATTATTATGATCAGCGAATAGGTGAATGTGGGCGTTGAAATCTCCTCCTCTAATTTATTATCCCCTTTTCGACGCATTCTTTTTCAATGAATTCGGATAACGATCTCATTTGCTTTCTGTTTGACACCACTGCCGTCTGTGCGCAGTGGATCGAGATTATAATCCATGATGTCAGTTACAGCTTTGAAGTAGAATTTCTCCAGCTGAATGGGTTCAAGACACCCAAACGTACCGCGAGGAGAACCCCGAGTTTCATCATTTGGCCGAGATGTGTGTTCTCGTACTCAAGGAGAGCCTTGAAGAGGAGAGGAACGCCCGTAGATTGGTCCACATATCCCATGCTATGTAGCCCACCTCATCGGATGGCGGAACAAATCAAGTAGAGCAGGGCAACGATGTTCTCGATGAGTTCACAACTTCAATTATTTGCGGGCTGGATCCCGGAGTCTCTCTGAAGAAACATTCCACAATCTAATGGTAAATTCCACCCCGCCTCAGACCTCAGACACCAAATGAAGAACAGGGATAACTGGAAGGACGGAGGTTTATTGCACCTTCAAAATCAGAGGTTCTCAAACTGGCAGCAGCTAGACATCACTATAGATGCTCTAATGCTCGATTACGCCGGTCCAAGCGGCACGCGGCCATAGATTCCTCGATGTCGATGTGTTCCCGGATATGCTCGGTGGGAATCTCGCGCTTGTTGCCGGACGAAGTTCTCTTTGAGAACAGAGGCGTTAGAAACGAATGAGTTTTCTTGTCTGTTGTTGACTTCAATCCTTCTCTCTCTGAGCCGACTAGTCTTCCCGACGCCTTTTCGGATGATTGGGTTCCTGGATTGTCATGAATGAGCTCCTTGACTGCTTCGCAGCGCTTTTGCGAACGAACTCAAGGAGAGAACTCTGAGACGCCGCCATTTCTCCATTGGCGGACGGTGCGGGCAGTTCCCACTCAAACATCGAATCGCAGGCTCCAGGTGCGTAAGGCTTGTGAATCGGCTGGAAGACCAAGCCTTCAACTTTATGCAGAACCTGCGATCTTAATTTGGGGGCGAGAATCTTCCCTGCCATCTCGATCGGGAAATGATCTTTCTTCCTTATGGAGAACGGCTCATCGCTGAAGCTCATGACGCCGGCCTTCACTGCTCTTACACGGGCGTCGATGATGTCCCTCTCGATGAACGTCGTCCGATGATTGAAGCTCAACCGTCCGACTTTCTCCAGACGGAAATGCAAGATATCCCGAACGAGGTAGCGAGGCGTGATTCTACCTCCGTCCTGATCGAAAACCATTTCTCCGTCGAGCAGAGTGGTGAAGAGTCGTGATTCCGACTCATTGCCGTACGGGAAGCACAGCCCGGAAACCTTGAAAGCGGTGTTGTCCTCACTCAAGAGGAATGTTTCCCCGGGATTCGTGATCAGCAGCAGTAAGCGTACTCCATCCGACTTCCATGTGACTTTGTACGGGGCTTCGGCGAGTTCTGCGGGAAATTTCCCGCTCAGAGGCGTTGCGAGAGTCCCGGGGAATCCCTGACTCTCGTACCCGCACAGCTGGGCGGCGATATCTCGAATCCATTTCGCCTTCGAGGCGTCGCTGACCACGCTCACACCCGGGATCTGTGTAATGGAGAGGCCCGCCCCGAGACAGCTAGCATCCAGTGTCGGTCGGATGGAGTTGGGGGGAGTCAAACCACCGGGAACCGGAGAGGGATCAGATGGAGACTTGTTTTCCGTCAAGTTTGGACTCTCGTTCGAAGGTGAATCGATGCCTTGATCAGGCGACGGTTCCAACGGCGCGACGATCTTCTTTATAGAATCATCTTCTTCAGAACGACAACTTCTCTGAAACGGTGGGTCAGGGAAAAGTTCTACGGCGGTTTGCATTCCGGAGTTTCGAGTCTGAAAAGTAAAAATTAGCCATGAAGTCAAAATAGTGCGACGATTTTAAGGAGGGCTCTTGAGAGTTTCGGGCTCCTATCGGGATAGTCTTTGTATTTTCTGCAAGAGATTGGGAGTTCCGACGGGAACTCATCCGGGACTGTATGCGAGCATTTCATCGAAAAGAATTGGTGAGAGACAATCGTTGACCGCGCCCAGCGCCAGTAGATCCTTCCATTCAAACTGAGAACATCTTGTGTTGGGGGTGGAACGGAATCCAATATGATTCAAAGCTCAGAATCTTTCGTCTCATAACTTTATAGCAATAGAATAGTTTTTGAGACTCAAATCGTTCGAGATGGAATCCTCGAGTGAGCGAGCGATCCGAGAGAAAACAGAAAACTTCTTGACGAACCGAAAGCACGAACCGAAAATCTTGAGCGTAAGTTCACCGTGAACGATCTCTTAGTTCCGTCATTTTGAATCGAATTTCAAACTCGATAGGAAACACTGAGCATCTCAAACTTTTCTTGGACCAAAGCGTGGAAACCATGGGACTATCGAAGCTTGGTGACGAGCTCGAACACTACGATATTCTCACTCTAGCGTTGGATTGCGTAATGGATCACTCACCTGACACTGCATCTTTGGATTTTTTGACGATTGTCCACTTGAGATCGACTTTTGTAATGTTCAGGAGTTGCAGCAACCGATCGTTCTCATACGTTGTCTGTGAAGTCTGTATTCTGATCGCGAGCTCGCTTTTATGAGAATCCGCTCGCCCATTCTAGCCCTTCGCTGAGAACCCCACCGCAATTTGAAAGATCGCGGACAGCTCCACATTACAATAAGCTTCGTGCTCTCCAGAATCTTACATCGAGCCTGCCGGAACTTTCGCAATCGGAATTCTTCATCGGTCATGATTCCGATTCGAACAGATTCACCTACCGCAAAGATTGGTGTGGTTTTCTGAGAGGACTGAGACTCCCCGAATCCTGAGTTGATGTTCGCAATATTGGATTTTGACTTGAAATTATTCTATCTCACAGCGATAAACTCTGCATGATGAGGAATGCCGGAGTCGAGATCGCTCAGAGAAGAGCGGAATCTCCGAACCGGAAACAGCGTGGGGTTCTTCGACAACGACCAAGCATGCACTCCCTTCCCCAATCGATTGAGGTGTTTCCTTGGAAATCTGGTTCTGCGGCGTTAAACGGAACAAATCTCGATCCTACTCGTTGGATTTCAGGGCGTGGGGACTAACAGGACATATTTTACACGGCCATGACGGATTGCTTACGGCGAGACGATAATCTGAACCGACAGCACCTCAAAAATTTGGGAACGTCCCTTGAGTGCACGTTGATGCACTTCGCACGAAGGGCGCGGCGTCTTTCTCAGCAGAAACAAAACAACTTTCGTCGTCCGTAACGGCGCTTTCAAGTTTTCCGTGAGTGGAGCGTTTCGATCTTCAGGATGTTCACCGACGAGTACAGAGGAATCCCGATAATTCGCGCTTTTCGGGATTATTTTTTTGAGAAATCCCGCGAGCTGCGAACTATCGGAGGATCCAAATCAATGGGTATCCTGAGGATGAAGATTCTTCCGAATGAAAATGGTCAGTTCCTGAACTGCACACGACGATAGCGTTTATTGAAGGTGAACGCAAAGGATTGTTATGCACAAGATCTCACGTTTTACAAAGTTCCCATCAAACTACAACATTGGATCCCGACGATCTGAAGAGATCACGACGGAGAAGCTTCTCTCGAACCCGTTACTCTCGTGAAGTATGTCCTGTTGTTTCGATTGAATGCGGAGCATTTTGATTGCTCTGTTGCGATACTTCATGGACAGCACGTTGGCCTCTGACGTACCGAAACTCTCGGGTTGATTGCAGTGTCGGAGGAGGATCTCAAGTACCTCAATGACTTTCGAAAGATGAATCTCAGCCTCTTCCTTCGGTTCATTCGCTACTCCCGGTGCAGCTTCCTCTTCCGGCTCGTTGTTGGATGCGACATCAAAGGGCATGGTCCTAGAGTATTCGTTTTCGTCTCAGAAGTTCCCGTTCCCGACTCCAAAAATCGATAAGGCGGGGAAAACTTGTTCTGATGTGCACGAATTGAGTGTGATTTTCAGACACGAATTGCGAATAATCGGGATTTCCGCGAATTATCGGATGCTTCAACATAGAGGCTAAGAACGAAACAACAGGAACATCGCTGCGAATTGCCAATTAGTGAGGTCCGGGGATTATGGGGATTCTACGGTCCCGAGAATGCTCTGATACTGATGAACTTCACAGAGTGAGTGCAGAGAGCCAGAGTTCCAAGAAAACATTGATTGGGGGAGAGAGTGTATGCTTGGTCGTTGCCGGAGAACCCCACGCTGTTTCCGGTTCGGAGATTCCGCTCTTCTCTGAGCGATCTCGACTCCGGCATTCCTCATCATGGAGAGTTTATCGCTGTGAGATAGAATAATTTCAAGTCAAAATCCAATATTGCGAACATCAACTCAGGATTTGGGGAGTCTCGGTCCTCTCGGAAAACCACACCAATGTTTGCGGTGGGTGAATCTGTTCGAATCGGAATTATGACCGATGAAGAATTCCGATTGCGAAAGTCCCGGCAGGCTCGATGTAAGATTCTGGAGAGCACGAAGCTCATTGTAATGTGGAGCTGTCCGCGATCTTTCAAATTGCGGTGGAGTTCTCACCGAAGGGCTAGAATGGGCGAGCGGATTCTTATAAAAGCGAGCTCGCGATCGGAATACAGACTTCACAGACAACGTATGCGAACGATCGGTTGCTGCAACTCCTGATCATTACAAAACTCAATCTCAAGTGGACAATAGTCAAAAAATCCGAAGATGCAGTGCCAGGTGAGTGATCCATTACGCAGTTCAAAGCTAGAGTCAGAGTATCGTAGTGTTCGAGCTCGTCACCAAGCATCAAGAATCCGACGGTTTCCAGGATTTGGTCCAAGAAAAGTTCAAGATGCTCACTGTTTCCCTCCCTGGGATCGTCGCGCTGCTTTGACTTCATGGCTGATTCTTACTTTTCAGACTCGAAACTCCGGAATGCGAACCGCTGTAGAACTTTTCCCCGACCCACCATTTCAGAGAAGTTGTCGTTTTGAAGAAGATGATTCTGTCAAGAAGATCGTCGCGCCGTTGGAACCGTCGCCTGATCAAGGCATCGATTCACCTTCGAACGAGAGTCCAAACTTGACGGAAAACAAGTCTCCATCTGATCCCTCTCCGGTTCCCGGTGGTTTGACTCCCCCCAACTCCATCCGACCGACACTGGATGCTAGCTGTCTCGGGGCGGGCCTCTCCATTACACAGATCCCGGGTGTGAGCGTGGTCAGCGACGCCTCGAAGGCGAAATGGATTCGAGATATCGCCGCCCAGCTGTGCGGGTACGAGGGTCAGGGATTCCCCGGGACTCTCGCAACGCCTCTGAGCGGGAAATTTCCCGCAGAACTCGCCGAAGCCCCGTACAAGGTCACATGGAAGTCGGATGGAGTACGCTTACTGCTGCTGATCACGAATCCCGGGGAAACATTCCTCTTGAGTGAGGACAACACCGCTTTCAAGGTTTCCGGGCTGTGCTTCCCGTACGGCAATGAGTCGGAATCACGACTCTTCACCACTCTGCTCGACGGAGAAATGGTTTTCGATCAGGACGGAGGTAGAATCACGCCTCGCTACCTCGTTCGGGATATCTTGCATTTCCGTCTGGAGAAAGTCGGACGGTTGAGCTTCAATCATCGGACGACGTTCATCGAGAGGGACATCATCGACGCCCGTGTAAGAGCAGTGAAGGCCGGCGTCATGAGCTTCAGCGATGAGCCGTTCTCCATAAGGAAGAAAGATCATTTCCCGATCGAGATGGCAGGGAAGATTCTCGCCCCCAAATTCAGATCGCAGGTTCTGCATAAAGTTGAAGGCTTGGTCTTCCAGCCGATTCACAAGCCTTACGCACCTGGAGCCTGCGATTCGATGTTTGAGTGGGAACTGCCCGCACCGTCCGCCAATGGAGAAATGGCGGCGTCTCAGAGTTCTCTCCTTGAGTTCGTGCGCAAAAGCGCTGCGAAGCAGTCAAGGAGCTCATTCATGGCAATCCAGGAACCCAATCATCCGAAAAGGCGTCGGGAAGACTAATCGGCTCAGAGAGAGGAAGACTGAAGTCAACAACAGACAGGAAAAGTCATCCGTTTCTGACGGACGAGATTCCAACCGAGCATGTTCGGGAACTCATCGACGGTGAACGCCAATGGTTCAAGACTCAGCCTCATTCGAGAATCTCCGTTCGGAATCCGGAAGCAGAGGAATGCTGCTTAGACCGGAGCTGGCGTCATCGAGTATCAGAGTATCTGTCGTGATGTCTGGCAGCCGACAGTTTGAGAACCTCTGATTTTAGAAGTAATAAAGTTTCGTTCCTTCAGTTATCCCTTGACTTCATTTGGTGTCCAGCAATATGGATTTAAGATCCGTTGCTGAGTCGCTCTGACGCAGGAGACTTCAAGATGATGGAATGTTTCACGAGAGACTTCTGGATCTAGCCCGCAAATGATCTAAGTTGAAAGCAAGGGCGTGCCCAGGGGGGAGAACCGAGCCCCCCCCCCCCAAAATTTTCTTTAGGTCCATAGAGCCCCATTGAAAAGATCATCATCATCATCATCTGTAACTCCCCTCCCCAAAACCTGGAAAATTGGTTTTGGCCCCCCCCAAAAAAATTCTGCGCGCGCCCCTGGTTGAAAGCGCAGGGCGTATGCCCTCCCCAACGTTGTATGTCATCCTCGTAATGTACATCGGTATGTACATCTTTTTGATAATACACTCATTGTCAGTTTATTTGGCAAGCTAGTTGAGAATATGTGAGGACGAAAGAAACATTTCAACGGCGGAGAGTTTACGACATCCCTCAGCCTCTGAAGTCTTTCCCATGCTCCAGAGCTTGCACATATCATTGTTTCGTTGTCAAGAATCCTGATGCTGATGTTAGAATTCACAAATAACAAGTCCCAACCAGGATTATATACTGTCTCTCTTCGGTCTGCTTTCCTCACCAGAAGATGCTGCGACTTTTGTTCGAAATGGTACATTCGGTTAAAGACGCTGGAAAGGCGCTGAAAACATTTGGATCGCGTTCTTTATCAAAAACCTAGTCTCCTGCACAATTTTCAACTTCTCGGCCCTTCGAAGCCGACTTTAGCGTGCCGAAACCTTTTTGAGACCCTCCACGATGGAGAAACTGAGAACGCTCAGAACTCCGCCAACTTGTCACCTACAGGGCTGATAGAGTGCTAGAGAGGAAGCTCTCATCGACAATTTTCCGATCAACATTCTAGCAAGGTTTCATTCGGTGATTGTTGCGGTTTATGCCGTGCTTTCTTCAGACCTCACCCCTCACTTTCAAGACTTCCTGAGTGAGTGTAGAAACGGAATCTTAGGAATCAAGTACAAACTGTGATCTCGGACTTGTCGCCCATGCGTAGAGTCATTATTATCAACGTGAGCGTATCGTTCTGAAGGCTGACGATGCACGCAACCATCATGACGGGCCGCAGGGAGGCGCGGGAAGTCAACGATTCCCCCGGGGTATCAGGGGAGAACAAAGGTGTCCATTGTGAACGAATCTTCCGATCTTTGCCAGATTCTTTGATTCGTTTTCCTCTCCGACCTGTTTCTTCGGCGCTATCCCGTACGGCTGGACGCCACTCTACAGAGGTAACCTGGGCGGCCTCATCCAGTTTGGAAGAAGATGGTAACCTCGAATCTCGGCTCCGGGATCCTCGTTGTACTCCAATCTCGAACTTTATTCTCACGATTTTTTTATGACCCATTCCCCCATGTCTAAGGAGTTCCGGAGCTCAAGACCACGGTGTGTGCGAAACTACATAGCTGAGCGTCGGCTTGATGTCGTTCCTCACAAAATCCGTGATTTTCGATTGAACCCAATTGCGGAGCTCGATCTGGACTCCTTCCGACCTGGAAATATAATCAGGAGTGGAGGGTGGGTTTGCTCTGTATAATCATTCTGATTCTCATGTTATTCAAACGGCACAGAACATTGTTTTCGCAGCAACGGATGGGCGCTGCCAGGTTTACTGGATAGTGAGCTCAGCGCGAGCGGTGAATGATAATAACTAGAGCGTGGAAGCCACGACATAATTCATCCATCATCATTCATCAGCTCATGGGTCTATGATTGGATTGAAGGAAAGATCGATGAATGATCTCTTTTTGTTATCAGTAATATATTGTTTTCCAAATTACCATTGATAATTTGTATGTTAACTATCTATCTATTCCTTCTGTCAGATGCATCATGAATCTTGAATGAGGTGTGAATTTCCTTGCATTTGACTATGACTCACCACTTTGACCGTCGTCCGTTGTTTGAAATTTCGTTGTCCAGATGTATAGTAGTCTTGACCTCTAAACTTGTATCCTTTGTTCCATTTTTGGTTTCGATTTTCAGGACGCCGAAGAGATCTTTCACAACGGCGGTAATGCTCATAAGCGGCCTCACTTCGTCCTGAGGAGGGGTTTGATTGGAAATGATTCTGATTGTGAGAGAAACACTTTCGGCAGATTGGGCAACATCCCTCAGACAGAAATGGGGTTTCAGCATCTCGCTTGCTAGATATGATGATTTCTGAACCTCGGATACGAACCTTCATATTACCATATGCTTTCAAAAGCACGGTAGGAAACTTGACGAGACATTCAATGCTCACTATTTCCGAGACGTTCGTCATGCTGCAATCATCTTGCACTTCCAAAATCTCAAGGCCTCGGACCGAAGCTCGGAAGAAATGGACTGAGATGTTTTTCTCTGTTAGCGAAAGATATCAACCTCCTGGATTAGGCATTTGGGCTCAGGTTCTTCGCTGTGATTCGCGACGCAAATGGAGAGGGAGAAGATATCCCACCGACGAAATAACGTACCGGGTCCTTGCCAAAATATATCGTGAGGCGGCAGAGCCCAGTTTATTGCTGCTCTTTCAGTGAACTGGAACGAGATAAATGAGTTATGGTAAAGGTCCGCTATCTCACAATCAGAACTCGACGAAAGTGCTCACGAAAACAAGAACCGCGTGCAAGCGGTCGAGTCGGGGAGAAGGTTCGTCATGACTCCCAATCTGAAATGGATGTGCCGCAAAGGAAGCTCTTGGGTCTATAGCCTTTGAGGTCTATTTTTAATCTGGGTAATATAACAGCCGCAAATTTTAGACTACGGAAGGCATATTACTACCATAAGAGTGACGAACCATCTCTCCATTGTAGTCATCCAGAAAATATCGAGAGTAATTGAAATAATAAGTAGAAGTTGAGGGCAACTCACATTTTGTTTCAGTATTTCGAAGGTTCGGGTCACGTAAGTGGAAGGTCCGAATACGGCTACAGCCAATGCACTCACGCTCAATATGGGAAGCAAAAAACGAGCGATCATTCTTAGTGGTTAGTTAGTTGCTGGAAAGTGTTGATAGATCGGTCAGCGGGACTCAAAGTACACGACCTAAATGGGAAGATCATTTCCGAGATTTCGTGCCGTCTTCCGGCAGCTCACGCACGGAAACAAACACATGGATCGGCATGATTTGTTCAATTAAATTGAAGTCAAGACCATGGACGTTTGGACCTCAACATACTTCACCCGGGATATTCTCCTGTCGGCTTGCGTCACTCTTCGTGAATATTCTGAGATGCGAATGATAACGGGCACTTGTCTCCTACAACTTCCTAGGCCGTTTGATACCCTCAAGTCGGCTCCCTATTTTCGCAACTCCAAACTCACTGTCTGAGTAATCAAAGCGTGCAAATCATGTCACGGTGTCCTTCCCGCTCGACACGCTTCTTTGACTCCACTCTCCATTCCTTTGTTGTCGTTGTCGTCGTCAAACGCGAAGACTCTCTCAGGCTTCTCCTCTGTAGGGATTGTCAACGACAGACGTTAAGAGCTCAGAGTTGATTGTGAGCGGCTGACAGTCAAAAGATAACAACTTAGTCTCTTCCATTCAGGTTTTCCAACTCGTTGATGAATATTATAACCGAAACGGAGGCCGCGAGAACGACTTTGGTTGTTTGCCACCGAGACATTGTCATGACGTTATCTGCTGAGATTCGTTTTGTTTGTCATCGTGACTTCGAAGGCTAGAAACCTACGACGCTGTTCATTCCCTGCTACATAGTGATACTAGCTGCCTTCTACACAGGCGTTGCAGGAATGACACATATTCTCCTCATAATTTATTTGCTCGCTTCCGATGCTCGCTTGAGTATTCTTCTGGGGATCGGCAGAAATTGAATGCTTGAGAGACTTCCTGCATTCGGGAAATAATGAAATCTCACCTCTCGAACCGCATGTGATTCGGAAAATAACACCTCCTTCACGTGCGGAGTCCTAGCTGATAGAACAAGGATACGAAAAAAAACAGAAACTGGCGCCACGATCACAAGATTGGAAGCTCTTCTCTCAAATTCTCATTGCAGTCCTTCTATCAATGACCTTGCTCCAACAAATGGGACTTCTATGGCAGGCCTGAGTTCCCTTCCGTGTTGATCTACAATACATCTCCAGCAGAAGCCTCTCTGAGGTAGCATTCTTGGAACATTTTGTTTCTTATTAGAGAATGAGCTTTCAAATGACACCTGAATAAGCCCACTTCTAGCGTGAGTTGGAAAATTCCTGCTGATTTTCGACGCCTCACTCGTGTTCTCTGGAATCGCCGGGGCTGGAGAACTGATCCTGGCGCCGTTTGGATCAGTTTGCTCCCTGGGAGTGAGATGTAAACACGCTCCTCAGAGAGCTCGATCAGTAGCAATCCATATTCAATTTAACACAAAATCGAGAATCCAGGGACTTAGAACCTTCATGGCCCAATTGACGTGCACCGCTTTTTTGACCCGACAGACCGGCAGCCCTATCTTTGTGAATCGCGCGGACCGGCAACCCCATCCGGTGGATATTTCTGTCTTAGTTTCTATATATTCTAGTACTCTGTATTTTGGAGAATTTAGAAAGCATAAATATTATAGGAAATCATCAGTTTTTATTGTTTCATTGTAGACTCAGTCCCGGGTTTCCGTATTTCAATTGGATCTACTTTCTCTCTCGGGGTCTCTCCATTGCCGGAATGGGAGCACGACACGATGGAGAAGTTCCTTTGTTTCAGGAAGCTGTGATGATGAGTTTGATAAGAATGTTCTCCTTACTTTGAATCGAATTCCGACCTCTAATATATGTGTATCTTTTTCGAAGGCTCAGAATCAGGCAGCGCATTGCGCATCAAACCTCAGTTGCCGTTCGAACCGTGGCGGACCGATGGTACGTCGAAGAGCAAGATCCGAAGTCGCAATGGCTTGCGCTCCTGAACTTCTAGCTTTTTTCCGTCAGATAGGAATTGAGAACGAATATAGGAAAAATTGTGGGTTCGGTTTCGAGGTTTTTATATTATGTCAAGGAACATGAATGTTTCATGTATTCCGGGAAAACCTATAGGTCTTCGCCGAACCATGGAGAATCCGTCGCGGACCGGCAAAAATTCTCGACGGACCGGCACCGGTCCCGGGTACAGATGGTTGGCCATCACTGCTCTAGAACACCTCTCTCGAAAGCAACAAATCCGGGTTCTTCTTTCCATGGAAACGGGTTCGATTTTATTCCAAATACAATTAAGTTACCATTATGTCGACAAATCAGGGCATCCTAAATTGCGTGGCCATTTGGCTAAGCTTTGGCTTGACGTGCCAATCGACCAACCTCATGAAATTCGATTGGATCCAGTCACTGAACTTCGGATGGATCTCTTTTTCCCTGCAAAAGGGGCCATTCCATGCTCCAGTCAAATCATACGAAATGAGGAATACTCGGGAGGCTCTCCCGCCGAAGGTTCATCGATTTTTCATCATCGATACCTGACAGCGATGCAATATCGCGTAAATTGAGCAAATGACGGATCCGCCGTCTAACGGCGCTACCTATCAGGGAGAGCCGTCTCTGCCACGCGAAACTCACCACTTCGCTTTGAAGGGGTTGCGTTTGTAAATGAAATCTATCTGCGGATCCGTCGCGACGTAGAACTTCGAGAGCCTTGTCGTGCCTCTGCCTCTCAGCTCCAGAACATAGAGCAGGTCTTCAATCATAGCCACAAACTGAATCAATGGTTGTGGGACCCCCTAAAGGTTGGAAATCTTTCGTCACCTGTAACCGTCTCGGGGAGAATGACGCAAACCTATGGAGATACCTCCGTCCACATAAACACGAACCTCCAAATTACCGTAGGCCAAAGCTTTTACGAACGGAAACCTCACTAGGCATTCGACAGTCTGAGCATGGCTATTAAGACTACACCGACCTTCGAGTTGTAAGTATTCAAATCCTTCGAAATAGGTTCGAAAGAACTTTACTCTCTTGTCTGAGGACGAAGAGTTTGTTATCCTTGAAATTTGGTGAGATCTAGGCCGATGAAATGATCAGGAAATTCCGTCTCGTCAGAAAAATGGTTCCTCTTTCTGTACCTTTTTGCAATGAATGTTCGAACGAGCTCAATCTCGTGTCGATATTCGGACTTGCGAGCAGCTGAAACAGATCTTCCGTCGATTCAGTTTTTCGCCTGGAAAATGTCAAGATATACGGAGGTTGTCGAGGATTCCGAATCATGCGAACAAACCAACCTCTTCGGTCAGGAAGTCCAGCATCTCTGTCACGTGGCTGGAGATGTTTGATTGAGCCGAAGTCATGGAAGCACAGGTGAACATGGCCATCATGCTCTGAGTGTGCAACATGGTTGCATTCGTGTCGACTCTGAAATAGGTAAAAGTTTTACAACAAGCGCCACCACAGCACCAAAAATTTCGGAGCCGGAGGGGTATCGAAAGGATGCTTGACTTTCCCTTCCCCAGGATGCTACCATTAGGGATTTGTCTGACTTTCGGTCAAGAAACTCTCGAGCCTTGCACCAGGTTAGTGCTCTGCTGGATGCTTAATCATACCTGACGTTCCCTATCGTGCCACCGGGAATTTCGAACCCAGATGATTGTTAAACTTTCCAGGCGTAGCGTCGCGACAGCTTGGGTTTCCCTTTTCACACCACTCGAGGTCAACGACAGTTTCGAATCAGATTCGTTGTTTAATGATGCAGATGTAGCTGCTGATATGACGATCAAGCAGACGCGAATTCGCGCCATTTCCAAGTTTCCTCGGACACACAAGCTTAATCGTCGGATACCTGGTCTGAGCATCCTTGAAGGAAATCAGAGAAGAGCCTTCGGAATGAAAGCTCCAGAGAGAAGATTGCGGGGAAAATACTCGCGAACTTGGGATGCTCAAACGCAGGAGCGTGTTTGATAATTCAACGCCCGTTTTTCAGTTTTTCGAGCAACTCGTGAACACTTTACCAAATTTCCATTACCCCTCCCCCCCCCTACAAGGTGATTTCTGCTATGTTTCGGGCGCTTGGTTCAAGACGGAGAGTGCATCGGATCTCGAAGGCTTGTTTATTGGTACTTCACATGTTACACGCAACCATCGCGATTTCAAGTGGGCAGGTTCACGCGAGATAGGACAGTTTCCATGATTTCCTTGAAGTCCCTATAGAGAATTTTCATCAGTTGCATGCCAACGTTTGTCCCAATTTGAGATTTGAACTCGCTCACCCTGAAAATAGTCCAAAAACTTTGTGGTTGGTTACATTATTATTGGTTTGCGGATGACGGAAGTGCAGACGACGTATCAGTCCGCTCAAAGTCCTCGCTCTCGAATCCTTCAAGGCTCAGCTCTACGTTTGCATCTGCCTAAATCTGCTAAAACCATACTCGCCATTTGGATCGCACACTCCCTTCAACGATTTGAGGTTTCACTGTTGGGTCTAGGACAGATTTGAATTTTTGGAGCCTCGCTGGCTGATTGTGCGGTCCTTGAAAATCCATCAAGAAGATCACATCCTCGACCGTAGTCGATACGGTGACCAGCGCTTTCTCTTCCTCCTGAACTCGCGGAAAGAATCTTTTTGGAACAACTCCAAAAGCAATGATTCCATTGACAGAATCCAAGTTGTCATTAACTGCATTCGGAGATTCCATCGAAAATAAACACAACTCCAAGAACTGGTTAGATCTGACAAACCTTCACAGAAGAATAGGAGATCGATTTCAAAGCACGGAATGTAAGCAGGCACTGAACCGTCACGTTCTCCACAGTGTTCCTGTGAGAACATCGGTCTTTCCGTGCAACGCTATCGAATCCCATGTAATATCCTCGGAACACATTCGCGCTGAAGTTCGTATCAGTGACATCTGTTGAAGAAATTGACTGGAGCGTTGACAACTTCTCTCCGCCCCGAAACATTTTGCTTCTAAAATTGATTTCGATACTGAAAGGCGTGTCATCTCACCGTCGTCCTCCGCCGTAATTTCGAAGGGGTCCAGAATAGTGTTGATCGTTGCATTGATCTCCAACTGCGCGGATAAAGAAAAATCAGCAGCGTTTTTGTAAAAATACTCAAAGTTATTTCTGACGCTTGCGGAAGAACAAATGAGTCAGCCCATCACCTCTTTCCGGAGAAGATCCAGCAAGTCGTCGACGAAAAGTGTCGAGTTGAAGGCAGCTGTAGACGATTGCCTAGCTGTACTCGTAGCTCCCGTGGTGAGTGTAGTCGTAAGCTCGGTCGATGTGTTAGATGTGACACCTGAAGTTGATGTGTATGGATTCTCGGTACTCGATATGGTTGAGGTATCCGACGTTTGTTCAGTAGACTGCTTCGATGGAGCTTCGGTCGATGTTTCTGGTGCCCGCGCGACCACTGCCTGTGCGACAGGTTGCGTCGCCGCTTGCTGATCTCCACCGTTCGGAGCCGTACCAGTACCGGGGCTCACCGATGCAGCAGCTATAGGTCCCTGTGCTGTACTCGATGCTAGCGTAACCATGGTGGAAAAGGCGAGGCCGCAACGCAGGATCCGTATCAACATCGGGTCTGAGAGCTGAATGTTGTCGAATAAATGTTATTCGTGCCTTCCGATCCGGATAGATGGGCAAAGAGCGAGGAAGCCAAGCTTTGGGTGCTCTGCCTCAACTAATGAAACTCCCTTTCCCCCAGTCTCTCTGTCTCTCTCGATTTCCCAAAGCATCAACGAGCTTGGGGCGGCATTTGATGGTCGGAAATCCGAATTGGGCGAAGCTGGGAGTTCCGACATCTGGATCCAAGCAATTGACGAAGCAAGTCAGTAAAATGGGGACATCAAGAATTTGATCAATCACAAAGTATGAGGACAACGTCTCCATGTACATATTGAGCAAACATTTCGCATGGAGGCGGAAAGATGATGTGATATTCTTCAAGTTGATGCTCCTCTGGTCGGGTCCCTCAAGCGCGCCAGAAATTCGGAATTTCTTCAATCGATCTCCTCGAATCTCACTCATCCCACCAAATAGTGGCGGAACTGCATCCGAAAACTAAAAAGTCAGCAGAGTGAACGATTCGTGATCGATGTGTGAGCCGTTTATCATTCGTTCCCCGTTTATAGAGCGGCCAGACTGAAGTGATTTATGCTATGACAGCTCCATCGAACCATGACTTCGAGTCAACTATATTTCGCAACGACGATCGTCTGCTAAAATGGTCTCTCCACAAGCGTTCTTGAATCTACCAATCATCTCATAGACTACTTTTTCAACAATTTTCAGAGAGACGGAGAGTTCCCTCTCGGACTTTTTCCGCAACAATCGAGTTTTTGAGAAACATTTCCACGAAAACGGCCAACTCCTGCTTGACATTTCTAAAAGCTCGTCTATTCTCTTCCTGAATTCAGTTCCAAGCTCGTCTGAAAGTTCCGAGTATCATGGTGGCTCATATCGCCTGTTTTCCCAAAAAACTTTCAATCTAACGAGAATATCTGGGGAAGCTCTCTTGCAGATTAGGGAAGCTCTTAAGACTTTTCGCCCTAGCAGCCGCGCCTGCCCTTTTTCATTCTTGAGGATTCGCTGAGGGAATTTCGAAGTTCAAATCGCCTCTGATACGATACTATCACTGTATGTTCTGACCGCGTACGAAGCTCCGATTCGATCCTACAGCGGCCCCGATGCGACATGCGACAACGTAACATTTCTGGGATCCAATATTTCGACGATGGAGGAGTAATCCCTCTGCTCTGAAACACTTCACGTGGTCATTTTCACCTGATTATGTGAGTCGAATTCACTTGGCTACCGAGTTAGCCATCTCTGGAAACCGTCAAGGTCTACACCGCACTCATGTCTTCCTTTCCCCCGATGCAGTTCACGTCCACGTCATCTTTCGTGCATAGAGCCCATTCTAACTAGTTGAAGGAATTCACTCAACTCACCACGGTCCAGATCACGACAAGCGGAATCAAGTCTTAGGAAAGGAACCTCTGCAGAGGCCAAGCTCAGCTTCTTGACAGCTCGCAGCTGTGCATCGGTAGAGAGAAGATGGCTGGAACTTGTCGTGAAACACTTCCGTGCGTCGTTCCGACCAACCTGAACTCGACTCGGTCAAGGCGGAGGGGGACTTGCGTAGAAGGATATTGCAACGAACGGCAGATTTCGCCAAGAAATCGCTCCTCCTCAGTCTCTGCTGCCAATGAGAAAGCGCCAGCCCTATCTATATTACATGAGGGCGCACCCTCGCATGAAACTTCGGTTTCCATGCGATTGCTGCCAGCAGGTTAAGATGTAACTTTTTACATTACGGCCCTTATCACCTTTTTTCGATACAAGTCCCGTATGAGACGTAATCTCATCCGAAGTTATTTAGGGCGTTCCAAGGATCGATTTTTCGCATTTTCCGAGGAAAATACGCTACCTGAAGAAGGGAAACGTCATGGATGCTCGATGCCTGACGCTAAGTTTCCTCTCCCTAGGAATGCTTTGGTACCGGATTGGAAACGATCATGTTCCGGGAATGTTTTCCAAATTCAACTGAGAACAGTCAGTGATGAGGAGGAAGGTTCCATCACGTCGCGCAATTTTTCCCAAGGTCTGAGGTAACTCGTAGTACATAGCTGATTTGAAGGGAGACAATCTCTTTTCTTGGAATTCGAATTTTCCTAATAACTGGAAAAATTTGAAGGACTCAAACGTTTAGGTCGATAGGACTACTGAAGAAATAGACGGATGAAAAATTCTGCTGATGGGACCTTTCTTCGGATCGTCAACAGTTTCCGGGAACGAACCGTTTTGTCACCGTAGCCCCCTCCCCCCTTCCCCGACTAGAAAGAAAATCCTCGATACTTCGTATCGGGCAGGAGGAAGTTCATATATCGAATTGGAGCTCGTGGAAGTGACAACCCGGATTATCGGATCTTTCCATAGGAATGGAAATTAATGAGTGCATGAATTTAAGGTCAAAGGTCTGTGTTGGGGGTCGAGATAGCATATCGCTCGCAACACTTTGGCGCCTTCAAGCAGTCGAGAATCCGACCGACACAAAAAACCCAGACAGCACTGAGTTTGGGCCCGCTGTGTCTATGATCGCAGAGGCGTCTACTTCCCGCTGCTGTTTAGAACAAGGAGTGTGTTTCGTTGGTGCATGTGTCTATTCACGACAATTTCTGAGGATTCCAAACGTTTAGAGACAATCGATCGGTCTTGTTTCGCTTGGACTTAGGCTCGGGGTGAGTTTCGGTGATAGGAGAAGCTAGGATGAGCTCTTAAATTCGAGTATGGCGGCGGTGTCGGCCGAAAATATTATGTGCGAGTGAGGGTCGCATCTGAAAAGTCAAACAAAATTTCAGAATTGCCCATCCAAGAGTTCGATATGACGGTGGACTCATCACCAGAAATGGTTCGGAAGAAGCAGAAGACGAGACATGTGCAGAGACAGCGAACGTTTTTCGATGTTTCGATCGGATCGAAAAGTGCCGGTCGTATTGTGAGTATATTGCGTTATCCGTTACCGGTTCTCTTCATTCGGTGAAAGAAGCCTCGCTCTGCTCATCAGAGTTTCTCATGTCGTCAGAGACAACTGGTCCTCTTACTCAAAATCCTCAATTGAACGATTTACAGGTCTTTGAATTGTTCTGCGACGTCGCCCCCAAAACCTGCGATAACTTTCGTGCACTCTGTACGGGTCAGAATGGATTCGGAGCGACGACGAAAATGCCTCTTCACTATAAAGGGGTCAAATTTCATCGTGTCATAAAACAGTTCATGGTGCAGTCTGGTGACTTCAGCAAAAGCGATGGTTCAGGCGGTGAAAGTATTTACGGGGGTAAGTTTGACACATTATAGTGGAGGTTCTGCTCTCCAGGGCGCCCAAACAATGTGGGGCGAATTCCACCCGTATCCTTGATCGTCGACTGTTTAGATTTTATGACAGAAGGAACTCCTCCCGATCTCTTTTTCCGAACGAAATACTCAAATTAGTGACTTCTTTCTTCAGGGCAATTTGATGATGAAACGTTCGCCTTGAAACACGATCAACCGTACTTGCTCTCGATGGCGAACCGTGGTCCGAACACCAACGGCTCGCAATTCTTCATCACGACAGTCGCCACCCCACATTTGGACGGAATCCACGTTGTTTTCGGGAAAGTCGTCAAAGGACAAGAGATAGTCAAGTAGGCAAAACTTTCAATTACTACCACCCTTCATGATCTATCGTCGATTCCGCTAGTGGTCGTAGAAGTCACTTCGAAGACCTCTTATATAATGTTTAACCTCCTGAAAATTTCCAGAATGATCGATAATACCCCTGTAGACAGCAATTCAAAGCCACTGGAAGATATCACCATCGAACACTGCGGACAGCTCCAAAAAAAGAACGCCGGTCAACGGGAGCGTAAGAAATCCTCTAAGAAAGCTCGGACTTCGTCGGGAAGCGAGTCATCGTCCTCGTCATCTTCGTCCTCATCGGGCTCGGAATCAGATTCGGGATCTTCCTCTGAGATCGAAGGACCTCCTGGGAAGAAATCAAAGACTTCCAAGGCATCCGGTTCATCTGAAGCCAAAAGAGACGCCTACGTTACACAAGAAGCCGGCGTGATCATTCTGCCGGAGGAGATTCCTGAGGTCCCCATGAACAAGTTCCTCATGCGAGGAGCACCCCAGATTGTTCCCGATGACCACCGGCGTCGGGATAGAGGGCGAGATCGCGATCGAAAGCCAACGACCACGAAGTCTGGTAGGAAATGTCGTGGTCGCGGTAATATGAGGTTCAGAACTCCGCCTGGTAGCGAGAGCGACAGATCCCGGAGCCGAACTCCGCCTCATTGGAGATCGGCCATGAGATCGGTTCGTATTTTTTATTGGATGCGGGGAATTCCCGGCAGCACTTTCCGGTCCTTTCGATTTCATTTGGATTGCCTCTTGATCGCTGAGATTCAAGCAATCTAATTTTTGTCATCCGATTCTTGCAGGACAACCGGAGTACCAACAGCGCCGCTACTTCTTGGGGTCCTACCGAAGAGGAGGCAGGTGATCGATCGAACAAGGATCGGGTTTCGCGAACAGACGATTCGTGGAAGAAACCCGGTAGCAGCTGGAGGGACCGACAAGGGGATGACGGTCGACGCGGTCGGAGGCGAGATTGGGATAATCCTCGAAACGAAGAGGATGATGCTGAAGACTCACCTCCGCGCTCGGGTCTGAGGTCGACGATCGTTTCGGTTGTTCGAAGGAAAGACTCTCAAGAAGCGCCTTCACCGGAAGAGTCTTCGCCTCCGAATCGAACCCGATCGAGAGTTCAAGTGGTCGGGCCATCGGGAGACGCCGAGGAAAAGGAGCCCGAGGCTCCTGAGGAATCGCGGAATCGAGATGTTCCTGATCGCCGCAAGAAGAATTCTTCGCGTTCACCCGAGCGCAAAGAGCCTGACGAGAAATCTCCCAAGAAAAAGAGGAGGTGAGTTTGCGTCCATTCTTAGCCCCCACAGTGAGTTTCAAGTAGAATGGCGATTTCGAGCTCGGGCCGGCTCGAATGAAAACATATTTTAGCGTTCCTACTGTTCAGCTGTTACAGCTAGACCGCTTTCGGAGCCATCTGCTATCACCAACGATGCTCATTAATGCCGGTCAAAAGTTGAATGTTGTCTCCGTTGAAGACTCCAATTCAGATGATTGATTTCCATTGCAGAGATAGGAGTCGATCTACACCGAGGCGGAGGAAGACTTCCAGGTCTCGATCGAGGTCGCGCGATCGCCGCAGGAGATAGACTGGCAGTCCTCTCACTGTAAAACTAGCCGACAAGAAGATGAACAGTATCCGTTTCATCATCGAAGCTGAGCAACAAACGCGTCATATATATCGAGAAATTCCTCGTGTACACAGTGGAGCATTCGTTGATTAATAAAGCCCTTGGAAATATCGAAGAATGTATTTGTCTTTTTGGTGAACTCCAAATATAGGGATAGAGTTGACATCGGAACTGCCACCTACTCCACTTCTTCGCTTTCTAGCGGACATGAGAGAGACGATTAAGGAGAACCACCAGAAAAGATCGGTGGCCCACGTAGAGCCAGATTCAGAACGATGCAAGGGCCGTTGAGAGACGACCGTCACTAATTAACGACGAAAGTTGAGGTGCCAATGTTTCCAAAAGCGATTGTCCGTCTGAGGCAACGAACAAAATCGGGCAAAGGGTCATACCATTGCTTACAGGGGGTTCCAGAGAGAGACACCAGGTAGCGAACAGCGGAGACGGTCTCTGGCTCGACCTGAGTGTAGTTTTAAGATCGCCTTAGGTGATCCTAAGGTATGTCCGAGAACACGTTTCCGAGCGCAGGAAGTTCATCCAGAGTGACTTCACAAATCTTCCCTCGCAGAGCGGTCAGCCGACCGACATTTGGACTACGGGACCGCCGGCGGGCCGGCCTGCTAAGTTGATGACAGTCCTTTCATCTTATACATAGATTATTGTCCTCCTGATTTGATTCGCCGGTGTTTTATGATGATTGGTGTTCTCAAAGTGAGCGGTCTTCCCGAATCTCCGCGGCCGCGCCACACAGCTGTCACCGAAACCGAAACAACTGGACTTGCTAGACCGTCCAAAGTATCCTGTCACTTCTTTTACGAGAACTGTTGATCGAATCTGCGCGAACGAGTTGACCGGACTTCGAAAATATGTTCTCGGGTCTAAATATTTGAAGAGATATTTTATGCGTTCAACAATAAACAACCCAAGAGACCAAATTCAGTCTCACTGATTGGAACGCTGATTTTGAGGCGATGAATGCCAACAGGACAAGGCAGGTGAAGAATCCCACTGAACAACAATAATATGTACTTCTCGAATAGTTCAAGCGGCTGCAGTGGTCGGCTACCCAGATTCCGAGAGATTTATTACCAGTTGACGCCCATCGGGTATCGACGATGGTCACACTGGCTTTGTTTCCAGCCTAACTTGTCGCGATAGGACCGATGATGACGCGTCAAGTAGCTTTCGCAGTAAACTTTCGCAGGGTGAGGTCGGCTCAACTGGATCGCGATCGTTCTCAACTCTCAATCGAGTCCGTTCATAAGAGATTCGCTCGAGAGAGAAACTTTCTTATAGGGGACCGATCTCGATTTCCCGATTTCGCTGCTATAGTAAAGAATTGCTATACAAGGCATTCGCATAGAAGAGAAACCTGTACTCACAACACTGGGACAATAACCCCAATCTCATCGTCCCAGAGTTCCATATGAAAAAATAATTCTATAAGGAAGTATGAACAAACAAGGGATCGGATGGATAGGTTTGGTCGGCATGGTTAAAATGACAAGAGGGTGACACCGGTCAGAGAGCATCTTGTCGAAACCTATGAAATTTCGACGCATTCTTTGCTTTCGTGACGATCGAGAGGGGATCGTGAGGAATGGCGGAAATGGTTGGTAAAAATCGCGTCCAAACTGAAGAAGGGGGAGTATACCGGTCATGGGCGCCTGACCGGTTCTGGGCCACCTTTTTGGTTTCACGTGGAACGCACAAGGAGGGAAAAATTTCCCCATTGGACTGAAGGTGGCTTTGAAAGAGCGTTAAATTCAGGCAGAAGATTTTCGTAATCCCGGGTCCTCGAGTTCCAGTTTTTTTTGTTGGTTTTCGGATGTTTGAGCTCTCGGGAGCCACCGTTACAAGAAGCGGCTCTTCCCGGAGCCTGATTAGATGAATGAGATATAGGACTCCCTCCCTCCAATTAGTCTGAGAAATCATTTGGAGGATTGAATGGGATTCAATAAAGTTCGGCATTCTCATCAAGCATCCAAGACAGATCATCATCGTATTCGAAGAAGAACGCCTGTCCGTGTGTTGATTTTTACGAGTTCGACACCAAATTTCGTTATTGGGGATATTCAGATGGCGTGATTAGAAAACCCTTGCATCAGGAAAATCCTTTGTCTTGCTACAAGTGACCGCTGGAGTCTTAGATTTCTCCCCTATTTACGTTGACGAGTGGTACAAGCGCGGCGTCCAACAGAAGCCGCCTTTGTGTTCGGTCGACAACTACAATCAGGATCCCGAATCACATATTGAGAGAACTATAGCAGACGCTGATACGGGTCAAATACTCGACAAAAACATTCGGGATCCGATTCAGCATGTACACTGAGCCGCGGCCTCATCGACGGAAAGAGCGTTTGACAGTGCTGGACGAGCTTGTCTTCGTCGGTGATTTCTTTGGAGTAGTGCCTGCTCTGTCCGTCGTGTTTTCACCGAATATATTGACGAAAGTTGACGACACATTGAGCTTTTACTTGGAACTCCAGACCGGAAGCTCAGATAGCAACACATAGCAACACGCAAACGAGAGAGCCTTTGAAAAACCGAATTCGGAAGGTGCGGTTCCTTATCGGCACGCTAAGTCAGAATCCTTGGGATTAGTCACCGCTGCCGTTGGTCGTCAACAGACGGCAAACGACGGGATGAGGCTATTGTAAATCCACAAACCTTTGAACGATTTCGTAGAAACACGACATAGGAAACGTCAACGGGCTGTGAATTACAATAACACTTGGGAACGGTCCCTCGTATAAAAGAGAGCTCGAGAGCGTTCGTAGAGACATCTTTCGAATACAAACAGGTACGCGCCAGGCGAGAGTGAGCAGTTGACCGGATGAAGGGCTCCGGACCAAAGATTTGGTCCCTGAGTTTCGACTCCGACGCTGCGATGTGTTTCACCCTGCGTGGAAGAGAGTCATATTGTGGGAGAACGTATCTCGTCGGTCGATGGTCCACGTACATTGGGTTTTCTTGTGTTTTCAGATAAAGATGTTCGCACAAGTGGTGTTATGCGCGGCCCTGGCCTCTGTTGCACTGGGCAACTTCGCTGCTAACCAGTATTTCGACGGCATTTTGAGAGACCTCCCCCTGCAGGTAACCACTCAAGTGCCGGAAGTTTCTGGAAAGATCCATTCTATCCGAGGCTCTTGGAGCAGAATCGAGCTTGACTAGAGCATGCATAGTTGGATACTATCGCTGTTTTCTTCTCTTTAGGCTTCGTCGACCGGATTGGATCCCGCAAGAGTTTTCCCCTTCCAATTCAAAGTGAAAGGAAACGGTAAGATGTCTTCTTGTGTGAACTTCGAACTTTAATTCAATTCATCGATGGTCGAACATTGAGGGGATTCGCTAATTTCTCGATTCGTACTCAAATGCGCGAACTAGATTTCGTCACTGTTCCTTATCTTGATTCGTGAAGTGTCCAACTTGCAGGTCTCACTAACCGCGACCTCAAAGTCAACGCAACTCAAGGCTCGATCTACGGACTTGGCAGCGTTTTGCGGAGGGGTGATTGTTCCTATGGAACCTTTGCAGGAGAATATAAACTCGGTTGTCACGTCAGCTTGAGTGCAGTTCGAGTTCTCCTGAATGCTGACGTGAAGGTATTTTTTCCGAATCTCAGGAGCGATTTCGCGATATCTGCTTGCCGATCGCGTCTGCTTTCGACTCGATTCCACTTCATCATGAATCTGAACCCTGTTCTCGTTCCAGGGTGATTCGATTCTAGCCAAGCCGCACAGTATCTCCACCTCCACTATGGTTGAAAGCAACACCTACGCTCTCGTGGAGATCCAAGGAACCCCTGGACTGTTCGGGAGGGTTGCCCAAGTTGTCGTTTATCCGATCACGATGACAACCTCTGTATCTCAGGGAAAACTTGACCTCAACAAGGGCAGGTTCGTACTTTCATTACTCGATTTTGAACTCAATTCAATCCGAGCTCCCGTCTTTCCCATAAGCACCGATGACTAAGCGAGATCGACCAAATGAGTTACTTTTCCCCTCAGATTCAGTGATTTCGTGAAGCAGTTGAACGCGGCTCTTGCCACCCAGCTCTCCTCAACTCTGACGGGACCATTCTCGAGAGCCCTCAACAACCTCGCGAGCAACCGCCGTCTTCCTTGAACTATCGGAGCATTTGATTATTGTGAAAGGTAATAAAACTTTTTGTGCATCGAATTAATGCGTCAGACGTGCTCATATATTTAGGTCATTTATTCCTAGATGAACCGAACTCTGAAACTCTGCTTGAACTCAATCACACAAGCGGAAGCGAACTCTTGACGATGACGGTCTCTTAGACGACGATCCGATGTAAACGCTCACCTCATGCAAGGTTTCAAGCATGACCAACAGAATTTATTCTTCGTAGTTCGTTGCGGAACAAATCAGCGTATCGACTTGCGATGACATCGTCCAGCTGCTCCTCCATGTTCTTATGGAGGCCTTTGAAGAATTCTTCTTTCCTGCGTATGATGGAAAAATTATGAGAAACCGTTCGTCGCGAATCAGTTCATCGACGATCAGGAAACAGTCTTTCACCGAGCTTGGTTGAGGTCCAGCTTTCCGTCCACCTTCACGGAGTGCAAGAAAGAGTCGACAAAAATTCCAACCATACTGAAATATCCAGCGGAATCTTCCTCGAGCACGACCACGATTTTCGGTAGAGCGAGCGTGATCTTGATGCTGATGTTACGGCTGCCTTCGAGAAGACGATCTCCCTATTGGGACAGGACACGGAAGTCAGAATATTCGAAACTTGATATCGGCATTTCGTTCATGGAAAAACGTACCTTGATGCTTGCTTTGAGCGATGCTTCCATGCTACAAGTGGTTAGTTCGCAGAATGCGGTGGCGCGATTCCTTGAATCTTTCCTCAAATCGCAGGGATCTTTCCGGTGCAATAGAGATAGTCCGGACATTGACGAATTCGTGACTTCTGCTACGAAGGTAGGAAGCCCTGGAAAAAGTTCATTTTCTTCTTGGATTCTCCGAGTCCGCTTAGATACCAGAGGTGTACTGAACGCTCCATCTGCCTGTAGAACCGCGGCTCATGTTCGAGCCATTTGCAACCTAGAACTCTACTCACATGTGCTCTTGATCCGTATGTGGAAGGGATCGAGTGACGCAGGATCCAAGCCTGAAGACGCGATCTGGAAAGTTGAACATCACAATCAGGTTGGAGAATACATTCGGGTAAGAACGATGCGGCGGGTAGTAACGTTAATGGCGGAAGGACCTAATTGACGAGTCACCTTGGGTTGTATTCCTGCAATAACTCCATCAACCGGATCATGAGAAGGATTCGCGCAGACAGCGGCATACATCCAAATCAGCGAAAAACCGATCAGGAGCATATTATCCGTGATGTTCGCGAACTTGAAAACGAATCTTCCCAGCTGTTCAGAGAATCGGTCCCGGAAGCAGCGCGTCTTTGTGGCCTTGTTCTTGGAGGATGCGAAGCGAGTACTCGTTCCACTGCTACTTAATTTTGAAGAAGATTCCGACAACTTGGTCCACTGTATCTCAAGTGGAGCGATATCATCCTCGGTGGAAAGTGAAACATTGACGGACCCTTGACAGCTGAGATCGGAAATTCTCGCTCGAGAGCATCCACTCGAGATTACAATGAAAAGGTCTTGCACCAGAGTAAGTGAAAGAGTCGGAGATATTGTTGTCTTCTGCTCGAAAGTGGAGATCACCTTCCCCTAAGGTTGTCGATGCTCTTATTGAGAAATAGCTGTTTGACAAGTTGTTAGCCCGATGAACCAATGAATCGGCTTATTCGCCCATGATATCGTCGAGAATTTTGGGGGGATAACCACCTAATGCTGACTGATGTAGAAATGACGGGAATGAGTTTAAACTTCCCTCAATGACAAATTATGGATTCGTCATCGACAAGACCATGGCCACTGGCTTGACATGACAGGAAAGAGAGAGGCAGCTGCGTTGACAATTCCAACTTAACGCTTCTTGCGAAGATTCAATTCCGAGGCTGTTTCTCGATGAACAATGAAGCGCTCGACATCGGTCATCGAGGTGTTTTCCCGTCATACTGAGTGCTCATTCTCGTCGGCGGTGATTTCAGAATCGCCCTGGAGGGAAAATCGATCGGCAGACGGTGACTACCGCGGCTTTCGAGAATCTACGACGGCGGGGACTTCAAATGGTAACTTGCTATGTTTCCTGACTCCAGGGCCTACTATGGCATGGCGCCATGATCTCCGTGTTGACATGAAAATAAATTCCAATGAATTCCAGCGCACCGTAGGCTCTCTCCCTTCATTCATTGTTGACACCCTGAAGATCGGAAGTCCCGGTAGATGACAAATTATCAATGTTCACAAGATGTCAACACCAGCGGAGAATCGGGAGTATTAAAATGCGAAGCCAGTGCCACGGAGAAGTCTACCACCGCCACCACCACCTCGACTGTGCGCTTCGATCTCAAGAGAACCGAGGAATATTACATCATTGGCGACACCTCGCCACTTGGTGTCAGTCCGATTGAAATTCCAGACGATGAACGGATGAAATCAATACTTAAACCATGGAAAATTTTAGTTTTCTGCGAAGAGCCTTGGAAGATTACGAAACTCTTCAGACTGTACGTCGCGATTCTGCAACCCAGAACAATGTTTTGGAACGCAGTTTTCAAGATTATTATATTTTCCGCGTTGTGTTCAATATTGGTGGCGTCTGCGAACCGAATTTCAGATTTATTATATCCTCCGCGACGAGATTTCTCAGAAACTGATAGCACCTTGACTCAAGCGTTGTACTAATTTGTTGTGTTCCTTATTGAATAAATTCGAAAGATGATTAATATGAAGGGATAAGCTAGGTTTCTCTCATAAAATCACTGAGAAATAGAGTGCAGTAAGCCACGGAGGCAGAATCCGATACCCCACGTGCAAAACAGGTCCCACTATAACTGGCTTTGGTTACTTTCAACTGCGCAAATCGCATTGGCCTGACCGCTATCACCCTCTCATTCCCTCGCTATGAAATAACGTGGCAGGGGGTTGCTCTGAAAAACTCTTATCATAGCGAGTTTCTCTAACAACGAACTGATCCCGCCGGATCCGTTGTACCAAGCTTTTACTCTTGTTAGCCTAGTACGTGCTGCACCTTATAATTTGTATTACACCTCTAGGCGAGATACTTACACTCTCTATGTCCCTTACTGTGTTTGTGCATCGATTCAATAACAGACCTATTATACATATATTATATTTATTATATTTATATATTTAGGTATATATTTATTATATTATATTTATATTTATATTATTATACATATATATTATATGTTATTATATATATTCACCTATTATAGAACGATCGAAAGTCAATCGAAAACGCTACTTGGGTAACTCCTTTGAAAGCTAGTCGGAAAAGCCCTCCTGAAAAACTACTCAATTGAACGATTCAAGAAACTTCCGGCTACCGATCCCCCGTTTGCATCGGGAGCCAGATCTCCGCCGACGAGAAAATGAAACGAAGAGAGAGAGAGTTGTGCTTCTTTTCTCAAGATTCTGATTTTGAGATTATGGGACATTCGAAGTTTTCAGAAACATTGTCATTCGACTCTATGGAGTCATGGAACGAATCCATAACTTCGCCGAATCGAACTCCGTTTCTGAGCAGCAATTCTTCCTTCATCTATTCCGGTAAAGGCTTCATGTGTCCTCTATCTCCACCGGCGAATCTCTCAAGCCGTGTGCGATGGATATCCATCACTCGTTTATCGCATCCAGGACTAGATAGAGCATCTTGCGTAGGACCGACGGAAAGGGGTGGGAGGGAATCACTTGTTGGCTCACGGTGGAACATTCTCTAGGATGAAGTTGTCGGCTAGAACTCATTAGTCTGACTCATGTTGAAGCTTACGATGGAAGGTTCTATTCTCCACTTATGGATGTTCCATTTCTCGTGTTCTTTCTACAAATATTTCTGCGATATTTTGTACTTCCTATTAAAAGATAGCTCGAGCTATCTAGAAAGAGCCATTCCAAGAGGATGAAGACAGGTCCGTATTGGAGATTCCACGAAATCTTGAAAGTTCAACGGGCGCTCCTGCTAACACTCTATGTTTTACGGCTTTCGGTTCCCCGATCTCAATCTCAGAGCATGAAACATACTCGGAGCAATCACGGTCGCTTTGAGAGCATCCGAAACAACATGGGTTGTGCGCGGTGGGGAGGAGGCGTCTCGAGTAGAGAGCCTAACTGGATCCACATGATTCGTGTGTTTCGCCTTGGAGCAAATCGAGACAAACCGAAAACACTCAGAGAGCACTAGACGCCGTGATATATGAAACCTTTTCGCCGGAAACTCGAGGGAACAGATCGCTCCACTTCCAAAGATGTCGTGAATTGAAACATTTCCCTTCCCCCCGCTTTGACACTCCTGAAGTCCCATTGAGAAAGCGCGCATTGCGAATCCGCTTTCGAGCATCGGAACGTGTTTTCTGAGCAGTCTGGAAACACACTTACAGGCGACAGAGTTATCACCTTGATCGAGGCGGTTGGAAGCCACGTCAAAGGTTCTCTCGATCCACACGGAACTCGGGACCGCAGGCAACAATTTTATGGAAGCTCGAGGTGGGCAAGAGTGAATCAGAATCCCCTCGCTCAGAACATAGACGCTGAAACAAATAAAGAATCGTCCTTTTGAACCCCGCATCATCGGATACTTAAACGAAGATCGGCTTTCGCTCTAAGCCGGGATCGCTGCTCTCCGATATTGTATCCGTTTTCACCGACGAAAAATCTCGCTCCGTCTCATTGGGAACGATTCGTTCGATACCAACAGCATTCGGAATCATCGTCGAAATAATCCTTGAAATCCAGAGTTTTACTCGTTCCGTAACTCATCACAGTGAAAAAGAGTTCATCCTGAGCAGCGATTTCTTCGTGAATCAGGTCAGTCAGTCATGAAAAATTCTCCCAGATTTCGGGAAAAATTAAAAACTTTGATGGATGTGCCCCGAGCCCCGTCGACATACTTCGGAGTTGTCGGGATTCCTCATTGAAGCGACTGAGATCTCATCTCGAGCAGAGAACTTATGGTTTTGACATTTTTCCGGGAAGCTCTCTATCTATCGCGAAATCCTTGAACGTCAAATCAGGTCATCAAAACTCATAAACCCGACCTGGAAAACGGTGGTGTGACACCGTTTGATGTGCGCGAAAGTGGCTTGGAACGCGACGTTACCGACTAAATCCACGGCAGTAAATCTCACGAATCATCTCGTCCAGTCTCAATGGAATCCGCGACTGGACACTCATTTGATCGACCCTTAAATAGCGGCATTGTCGAGCACTTCGCGATGTATAGAAGTCGCTGCGGCACTCGTTCCCCATTATGGCTCGATCGCATTTAGCTTTTTTCTCAGGGTGTATGCACTATGTACTATGCGTCAGTCACTCGGCTCGATCGATTTATGGATCGGAAAGTTTACCCAACATCGGACTGCCCGAGCGAGCGTGAGAGTCTTAGTTTTTCTTCCGCGACGGAGGAATATCGCAGCCGAATACGTTCAGGAGCGCATTCCGCGCGGTGTTCTCGCTCTGACTAAGAAATGAACGTGTTGTGCGTTCCCCTTACAGAGACGTGGCAGTTCGCGTAGTTGACGCTCGATCAAACAAGTGTGACTGCGTGGTCGAAGATCAGCTGGCAAGTGGCAGGGACGTCTGAGCCTCGAATGTGCATGAAGCGTTTGGTCGAACTCGAGTTCGTTCACGGTTTGATGAAGGAGCAGAAAGAGTGAGTCCTTTTTTTTCTTATGAAAATCCATGATACCTTTGACACGACCGAGCAGGGATATAGTTCGGGAACGTCGTTCTTTCACAAAATCTCGATAAAACATTGCGGGTTGATCTCCCCCAGGTTGTTGGCGGATTCGAGCCGAAATTTCGTTTGTGATAGCTGTCCTTACAAATCGAAAACTCAACGCGGTCTCAAAGTTCATCATCGCCGGAAGCACCAGCCCCGGCCCGAAACTAGCAGCGAAGAGGGACCATCGTTCGACAACATTCAGCCGCACTCGCTCGTTCGGAAGAGGAAGGTAAAGCGCAGTGGAAAGCTGCATTCGATGAACGATCAGAATTGCGGCTCCGCCAACCAGCTCGCCATGCCTGCATGGTACTCCGAAAGCTCACCCGTGCTCGTGTACTTGAGCCACAATACTGCCGCTTATCCACCAGCAAAAGGGAGCGAAAAAAATAACTCTGATCGTCTAGAAAACAATGATGAGCCGATCCCGGACGTCGAAATAGGGCAAATATGGAATCCCGCATTTCCAAACAACCGTCGTGCAATACTGAAACCTGTTACACAGATCGCAATCGTGGCTTCACGCGAGAACGAGGGTTTCCGGCCAGCTCCCACCCGCGTCTGGTGGTCGCCACGAGAGGAATCTCCGCCGCCGAATCCTCAAAATGTCGTTCTGGATCTGAGTCCGCAAATAGCGAAATCTTCGAAATCAACGAGACCCGGTCCGAAATCGATGACCAACAGAGCCACAAGACACTCTCCGGATCGAACGACAGCCGAACGACAGCCCGGTGTGATTGAAGATTTGACGAACAAGTACAAATGGTCTCCAAGTGACAACCACGGGCGTTCGGATGACCACGGCTCGGGTTTCAACAATCAACAGGCAACCCATGTTCCCTCTAGAGGCGGGTCTAGTGGTGTCAACAGCGCCAGGAGTAATTTACAAACAGGCAGCAAAGAAAATATCCACGTGTCCTCCGAGCGATCATATCACGAAAAAGCAAACCTGAGTATGCCATCCGTAGAGGAGTTCCTCCGAGGAAATGAAGATCCAAAACCATCGACGAAGGACGAAAGCCGCTACCCACCGCCGCCGTCGAACTCTGAAGGAGGAGGAGCCAGTGACGAAATGTCAGCGAGAAGTATCAGTTCCGATCGTAGAGCGAGCTCTCAATCAAATCCGTCAGCGACGAACACGATTCCGGATGGAACTTCTGCGACCATTTCTATACCCGATGAGAGACCGACCGATAGAAGAATCGCTAGTTTTCCGATCTCGGACGGAAGAAGGAACGATGGAACGTCTTCGATTCCGAATGAAGCAGCGATTGATGGGGGCCCCTCGAGGGTTCCGTTGGACGAGCGCCTCTTCAACCCACCGTCGAAATCGTGCGTCCCGAGAAACGAAGAATCCTCGATTTCCAGTCGAGATGAGCGACCAATGGATGGAGTTTCCAATGTGAATCACCACTCCCGCCCACCGTCGGTGATACCGCTTCAAAATGGAGAACACTCAGACCTTGGAATAGAATATATGGATTGTAATGCGTCCCGTGACTCCGCCTCAGAAACATCCGGTCTCAGTGAGTTCGTTGACGTACTTCTCACCATCAGAGCGATATACAAGAGCCATTCCAGAGCCAGCAGGAGGAAACCTCCAGCCTCATAAATTTATTTGTTGATTTCAGAAGACGAAACAGTGCGAAACACTCATCTAGAGTCCGAGTTTGTGGGTGATGCTCGTGGAGCTGAAGCCGACATTGGTGAAGATCATGAACTCGATGAAGAATCGGATACATTAGAAATTAACAATGAACAATCAAGGTATGCCCGTGCTGTCCGATCTCCTCGATAGCTTGAATTATCTTCTTAGGGTCGGGATATCAGTTGTGCTCCAAAGCGATGACTTGAATTTTTCTGAAATGCCGCCCCCGGACCTCGGTTTGCCTCCATTGATAGGCAGAAAGAAAGGTCCGGAAACGCAGAAATGTCGCCCCTTGGAAGCGGACCCCCGCGCTCCCCCCTCCCCCTGATAACGTCACTGCTCAAACATTGGAGCTTGAGGAACACAAGATCTTACGAAAATATTCTTCTTGATCGAACTCGATACTGAATACCTTGCCCTATCATTCACAAACTAATCTGATCGATTTCTAACTGAAAGCGCGCCCAAGTTCCCGAAGCTCTGCCTCATTTATCCCGCGGAAGTGGCGAAGCTTCCAGAAGACACGCGGAACTTCAACATCTGCCTGGATAACATGCTGGCCCATATGGTGGCCCTCAGCGTCTGTAAGTCCCAAGGTGATGAAATCTCCTGTTCGCACTGTTCGAAAACGTACACCAGCTTCACCAGGTTGAGAGAACATCTGGGGTGAGTTCATTTGAATTTGGACTATTCTATTCACGAATTCGCGATATGACCGGTCATTATTTACATCATGCAGTGTGTATGACGAACCGTCTCGATCGATCTCGACGCGTTTTCTTCGCTTCTTCAATTAATTTCTCCCTTCGATTCGCAGGAGGGTGACGAAGTTCGTACCATACAGGTGCAAACTCTGCAAATTCATATGTGTCGTCCAGAAGCGGGCATTGAGACATCTCCACGAAGAACACGAATCGGAGAAGTATGAAAAGATATAGACTTATATGACGTCCAATGTATTTTACTAGAGAAGGACTGGGCTTCTTCAAGTGATAGTTGTTCCGCTATGTATGTAAAGATCTTGTGGAATCACGGAAACTCCCAAATTTTCGGTTTCAAATTAAGTTACCGATATCCCAGATTGTGATTAGCGTTCTCGCAATGTACTGCAAAGTGTTTTTTGATGTCTGACAGACAGACTGCTTGTATATATCTACTATATTCAGGTATATTGATATTTTGTGAAAGTTTTCGCGGGGAAATATCGAATGTTTCACCGGAATAAATACGTAACTGCCGCTCAGATGACACGTCATTGTTTATTACTATTGTCACAGCAACGCAGAAACAATTTAACGAGCATTTCGATGACGCTTATAGTAATTGCACTCTGAGTGGAATCACATCATCGCTAAATGTACATATTTTTCTCCTAAAGCACGCAAGAAACTCGTTCCTTAGAATGAACAGCAACAAATCGACAATAAACAGATAGAGAATCTTCTCTCTTGCTTTTGGCACTTTGAGTTGTCCCTGCGCTTCAGATCACTGCGCCGACATCAACTGGTAGTTTCTCGCTCATATCACATCACGGGGGAGCTAACGTCGTCTGCGGAAGCGTTTGCACGTCGGGAACTCCGGAAATATTTCACAGTGTATCGACAAAAACCTAAAGACAAGAAAGAATTAGCGATTTGAGTATCACTCGCTCGAGTTTAAAGAACACTTCACTCTCAGTGTCAGAGCTCTCTATGTTTTAGAAAGGAAAATAGAAGCGGCGATTGTTTTGATCTCACCTAGTGGAATCTCTGAGCAAGAGTTGACTGACTGGAACGAAGTTCCCTTTTCTTAGGTTGTAGCTGAGACTTATTTGTTCTCGCAGTGGTTTCTGGATGAGTCGCATCTCTTCAAGATGTGAGTGGAAGTTCGGCAACGCTCTCAACTTCCCACCGACGATCACCTGGGGAGAAGTTCCGAACATGGGAAAGGTGCACGAGTTTTGCAACGAAATTAGGAAAATTATTGGAAACGTGGGAAAATGTTGACCCCGAATATCGCTCTCGGGAAAAGAATTGAATCCAATTCGACACTCACTTCAACTAAGAATCCGATAGTGACGTCATCGGGCAGACGAATTTCATCCGACAGTTCTTTCAAACGGCCTTTGCTGAAACGAGAATTCGGTTGTTGAGCTCAGGCGGTGGTTTACAGCACGACGACCACAGCGCGACGTTTAAACGAGTGGTGTGCGGTTTCGACGGTACACGCGTTCCGCTTTTAACGATCCCGAATTCCGGAGTCAACGAGCATCCATTCTACGAGCGTTTCATCCGCTGAACTCCGACGACTTTTTGCTCTTTTGATTACGTGCCATTAAGAAGCAGCAACAAATTCTTGTCCGTAGCTCTCCGAGCTCGGTATCCTCTCGTCTGTTCTCGACGACTATTAAGGAACAGTAGGAAATATGAGAAACTTGACGAAACTCCAGTTTCCAAGTGAATCTCATGATCATCGTGCTCGGTCATGTTCCGCGGGTGGGCACAGATTGGCATTCAGCGTGTTCTCGCAGGCAGCGAATCGTTCCTTAACACCGTGAGGGTCTCCGAGTGATAAGTTTCAAATATCTCGACAGGACACGACTTGAAAGCCGGATTCAAAAGAAGAAAAAAGCGTCGTTCTGGTCGGGGGCTGGCGTTAAATAATAATCCCGTTCATCTTTTCATGTAATGTTTGATCTTCACTGATCTTCTGGGCATTCTTGGAGGCCCATCGGCGACGGCCGCAGAGACGTCGGCCGGCCCACGCGACTGCGACTCGCCTAAAGCCGAACTGAAACAAACCGGCTCCGAGTACCGCCAGAAACCTCAGATGGCTAATTGAATCAACGCTTTCGTCGCTCGAAACGTTTCCTCTCGCGTCACAAATGCGAGCACGCGATCGTTGACAATGAGCGCTTGTCTGTTCGAGAGGTGGGAATTGTCACAAATGGTGTGAAAATCTGTCGATCGCCGTCGACTGCAAAGCGATTTCACAGAGCCGCATCACCCTCTTCGAATTGTCTTGTTGGCCGCAGCGCTAAGACGCGCACGCTTCGGAATAAATATGTGCAGTTTGTAACGGAGCAAGACACATACATATCCATAAAATAAAAACCTGATTTCTCAAGATTTCTCGAAACAAGCAAGAGAAGAAAACACCGAGCTCGCGAGAACTCCCGAGCTGAATATCAAGCATCTACATTCAAATACCCGCCTTTGTGGAAATACCATCGGAAACGTTTTCCTGTTCTCTGCCATCAAAAGAGAAAATGTCGGAAACTTTTAATTCCTCGGAAGTGAAGCCGATGGAAGGAGAAACCAGTGAGTAATAATCCATGATCTAGATGTAATGTGAGCGCGATATTTCTCGGTTTAATCGTAGAGTTATCGGCGTTTTTGGTTTCAATATTATGTTTTTTTTCAAAATCTGAGGTGATATCCACGATAATGAGGGCACGGTCCTCGCACTTTTCGACGCCAAAAACCGGTAATGACGGCCAGAAATTCGTCGATAACTTACAACGCGTGTGGCTTCATCTCGTTGGCCAGCGTCCTGCTGATGCAGAATCCAGCTCCTCCGGTCGCGAACCGGAATCGGACATTTCCCTGTAACCACGAGCAACGTTCATAGAAATATCCGCCAGCCGAGAACATGACTCTTCCACAGAACGCGGCGGAGCACCGATTCCACGGAAGAGAACCCAGAAAAGTTTGAACAATACGCCTAGTCATGTACAGTCTCGAGACAATCAACTAATATTGGAAAGCGGTTCCCTTCGACTTTTCAATAATTTCATTGCAAAATTTGACCGAGATCGATTTGGCCGATGGGATCAAAGATCATATCTCTCGTGATTTATAGGCGACATTCGGTTTCGAGGAATCGAATATAGAAACTAAACGAACACAACAGTAATCAACTACCTTCCGCAGAAGATATAGGTACTCACCCACTTCTTCGTGGTCAAATCGATTGGCGTTCTTATCGAGTCCCTGCCCAGATACCAGAACTCGGACGCATTGAACGATTCGAGCGTTCTTTCCAACGCAACGATATTCACGTAATTGTCGTCGTCGAAGTGGCACCACCATCTAAGGTACGGGAATACAACCTAAATATTAGAACCGATTACCTCCATATTGTGAAAAATGCACACTGCGGACTGTGCATCGCAGTTAGTCGCCGAATTTCTTCCCGGAGAAACTCCCGCATCATAATCCTCGATGAGAGATTTTGTTTTCATTTAGCGCACTGTTGCTTTCGAGTAAAACACGGCAACGGAAACATTGTCGTTCTTTTTTGAAACAATGTATCGATCCATGGGTCGAGGGCGCGATCTTGATTTCAAGAACATTCGCACGAACAAAAACACAGTGATAGACTTCCTAAGGAAACGACGTCTCAAAACGGCTCCTAAGGAAACGACGGAAACATACTCTTTGTCGCTGAGTACGAAGGCATCGAACTCCGAGTTCATTTTACAGCTGAGGGCTTGACGAGTATGACCTGATGCACAGCCCGTTATCACCAGATGGCCACCTGGACGGGAAAATTATTGGTGATTCCAGAATCGTTCGTGGCCCGTGTTTCGGTCTTATTTTTTTTTGTTGCGATAGTCTTCATCCGATGATCTGGACTGACCGAAGTATCGAATATTCTGTGGACGACCATTTGCGACCAGAAAAATACATAGGATCGGCTTTCTGTACATGTATTGATCGTTCTGTTCGACCAGCGTTGTGTTTCTCCGTCGGTCTCTCCCATTTTTTCTACGATCCATCTATTTATCTATCTATCGACAGCGCTGTAAGTACTGACCACTGGCACGCGAAACTTCGGCATCTTCTGCGTCGGTGAAGAAAAACGTCTGAAACACGAAATGAACAACAAGTGAGCTTCGACGACGCTCATAGACAGCGCTTGTTCGCTCGCTCGCTCGCTCGTTCGCGCAAAACTTCTTCGATCCCCATGATCAGTTTTCCGGCGACTTTTTGGCATGAACGCTGCAGCGATCGCTATCGGGTTCAAAGAAGAATCTTCCGATGACTGTTTCTCGAATTCGGAACCGCGAAAACAACGGTGGTTCTGGCTACAGTTTACAATCGAGTCTCGAGAGAAGCCATCTCGGTGGTCAAGAGCTAATTTCAAAATAGCACACGCTTCACGCTATCCGGCAGTAGCGCACACGTCTTGTAGTCCACGGAATCCGTTCAAGTGGCAGTCGGCAGGCCTCTCTTATCAGCGATTATCGAGTATTGCGGAGACTACCGTCGGTCGGCAGCACGAGCCGCTCAACACCCACGGATGAGTGAGAAGTTTTTCGGCAAACGGGGAAAACACAGCGCGAGGGCCACCGGATCGAAGAAAGCCGAGCCTCCAAATCGCTGCACGATTCTGTTCGGCTCGATTGAGCTCACTCGGCGATTCCGAGCGTGGAACAACAATCGTCCACAAACACCGCCTTTTCCAACTGAGAGCAGAGCTGCTTACTCGACGCTTTCGTTCTCTAGGCCAAAGAAAACGAATGCCAGGCGTCAAAGTATCAAATTCCAGTCAAAACGCCACTGTTGTTCTTCACACGGTCCTCCTATCGCTCGACATCAGCTCAATGAACATGCAAACTGAAGAGATCAGCGAACCATGGGAATGTCGAGTTGACATTTTCCACGAATCTCAACAACAAACTGCGCGCGCATTCAAAACGCGTTCCCTCCATATAATCAGTCGATAGATGTAACTCGATCTCCGAAAATCCCCGCCCCGAGGTCTGCGAGTATTCCGCGCTCAAACTGTTCAAAGAACGAGACGCTGCGCTCGAGCTCTCAATTGCGTCATGACACTCCACGACGGTTCCGGGTCTGAGTCCTGGCGGTCTTGATCGCGAGCAGCTCAACTCACCTGTTTCCTGGCGAGCTGGAACCAAGTCTGGAGAATTGCAGGCAATCTGACTCGGTGGTTTTGTCGAGCGGTTTTGACTGAAATGAAAACGTTGCCCAAAACATCGACTTCTGGGCTCGTGGACGCCCTCCTGTTGTCCTGATCGTCGATAGAGGCCTTGGTAGATGAGATCTGGGATAGCAAGGCATCCCTTCGTTTGATGCGAGCATCGACCTTGTCACTCTCCGGGAGGTCCGTGGACTTCGGATTCAGTTTCGGCAAGGATCCACTGTCTGTGCGTGCAACGTTTTCCGATAGAGCCGCGGAGGAATTCAAGTCAGAAAGAGCCTCTCGAGCTTCGAGAATCCCATAAGGCGCCCAAAGCACTAAACTCAACCAGAAGCACAAGAACATTGTGAGTGCAGGTCGGCTCCTGAAGGTCGCCGACATCATCTGCCGCTGAGCTTCATCTGGAGTTGTGGACTGGCGAAACTTTTGCCCGGAGTGGCCGAGGCTGACGGCGAGGAAAACAGTTGCAACTAAACAATGGAATATGTCATCAACTGGAAATGTGCCCTTTTCGCAACAGTCGGCGAAACAAGTGTTCGTGCAGGTGTCGGTACAGCTGCTGCAAACGTCGTCCACCTCAGCGGATCAGTGGTGCGCGTAACCAGCTCACAGACACAAGTCACATGCGACCCATGGGCACTGGCGCATCGACGTCACACGTCGGCTCTTCACTTATTGACTGGCTGGATGCTGCCAGCGCGAGCGAGGGAGCGAGCCGGTGGACCGACGGACGATCGAGGCAAGAAGCACGCGAGGGGATTCTGCCCTTGCCGGCTAATAAGCCGATCAAAAAGAGAGTGAAGCAGAACTGAAGCGAGCTTTCGAATCCAAGGAGCACTTCTCTGCCAACTTCTTACCACTAGAAAGATGATGAATATCTGCGGATTAAGGGCATCATGGTGAGCTCGCTACATATTTGCGCTTCTTATCAGAATCAACACAGGGACTTCTTTTGAACTAGAGATCTGGATTGGCCGCTCCGGATTTTCGAACGGATTTCGATCCGATCCCATAGAATATGCATACGGTGTGAGCCGACCGCAACGAATTATATATAACATGTACATATTTCAGAAGATTCGTGATCACATTTGTGTCCTGTTCGAGTCGTCTAATTTCCGTCAACGAACTTGAGAAGAGCCGGTTCTTTATAATTCATGGTTGTCTACTTTGTGACATCGTAGCCGTTGATGTCATGATGCTTGTTGCGGACTGAAAGTGATTCGAACTTCCCGAAGGGTGGGCTCAGGAACGCAAGCGGCGAGTCAGCGGTACGACAGCGCAGTAGTGTCAGAACGACTCTGACAATCGATTCGCTCAATCGAAGAGATTGAACTCGAACAGAGTTCCCATCTCGGTCACAAATGGTACCAGCGAACGCAACCACGGAAGCTTTGGAAACGATGGATGTCAGTCGACCGCTCGCGAACCCCGAGCAAAGCTCAGAATTACTCTGCTTGGCTGACATGTGGTTCCGTTTTCGGCCAGAAATTCTGCAGCGAAGAGCTTTAAGCCGGGGCGACCGAGTGCATGCTGAAAGTCGAAAGGGAAACACATGTAAAACACCCTTCGTGGGGTTTTGAATGTGGGCGAACAGTTTTCTCGAGATTTTCTGGTGGAAGATCTGTGGACGGTCACAAGAAGTGAAATCGCGGTGACCATCACACACTTGAGGCAATCAGAGCGACAGGCAGAGAAGAAGAAAACACGGCCATCAAAAAGCAAAGAAGAGAGATTTAGGCGCGCTTCCTTTGATCTGAAAAAAAAAATCGCGTTTTTCTTCTTGTAACTGAGAGTTGTCTTTGAGAGGAAACCACCAACGAACACGAGGGAGGACTAATCACGAAGAAGGAGGAGCACACGGAAGACGATCTATAGATGTTTCTTTTCAACGTATGAGTCCGCGGAAGTTTTGTTCGATCAATCGATCGATTCGAGTCTCTTTGTAGGATGAGCGTGAAGGGCCAAGAAGGAAACAGCTCTTCCATGCTCAATCGTTCGATCGCCTGCGACTTCTAATGAGGTCAAAATCAATTCTCCGATCGGACTTCGCGAAGCGATAACCCAACGAGGTCTCGATGAAGACCTGGGATTTCATCGATGGTTCATCGTCAGAAGTTTCAATTCAGGTCTCGGACGAACCCGATGCTTGGTATTGAGATGATACCTATGATACGATTTTGATCATGGAAAACATGGAAGAGTATTTTGTCGTCGCCTCGGACGTGTGAGCAAACGAGCTGACGAACTCTTGTGGACCACTGAGGTATCGAGAGTGTTGAAGAATAACCTTCTTCAGCATCTAGCCGTGCTGAGTGAGTCGTCGGAATGTCAACCGAGAGAAATTAATTATTCGTCAGACAACGAGCTTGGGTGTCTTTTGGCAGTCGTCATTGACTGTCTGGAATACTTCCAGGACTGTTTCTAGCGGCAGACAAGATATAGCAAGCTTCATCTGTTCCCACGCCCAGTGAGCCGTAATCGTACTATCGGGTGAACCGTGTGTGAATTCCACGTCAGAGCAAGAATTGAAGCTCAAGACAGTCAGTCAGCAGAGTCGTTGAGCCAGTCAGTTTCTGTCTTTGCTGAGGCTTCGACAACATCAGTACAACGATTGACTCACTCAGACCCATTTGTCAACCCGTGCTTGTAGGGACGCTCACCGTGAAGGCAAACGACATCGACTCGAAGCAGATTTCATCGAAGCAGGAATTCGGTTTTGACAGTGAGAAGGTCGCGGCGCGTTCAGATGCAAACTGGTCCCAGTCACTATATCTGATCAGATTTCAAATGGTCGCACGAAAGCGGAGATTCTCGCTGCGATGTCTTGTTGAAGAGAGAAGAATTCTGCGTCCGTATTCGAAGAGTGAGACCTCTGAAGAATTTCCAGATTCCTTATCGAGATTGTCATGAAGAAGTTATTCAGTTATTCGACCACAGCACTCCATGCGATGCAGCAGCTACGAGTGTTCACTGTAGAGCTACTGATCTGGAAACTGAAATGCAGCTCTAACTTTCGTTCCTGGAAACGATGATATCATAGTGGAGATATCGATCTGTTGAGAGTGACACTGACTTACAGTGTTTTGGTCGGAACTGAACGATTGCGGGAATCATGGTCATTCGTCGATTAAATCTGTATTAGCTTGAGCTGAGCTCACACCTCTAGTGCGTATCATTGAGCGCAGGGTGTGATGACCCAACGGGGTCTAAATAAAGAAACTCTTTAAGGAAGCCATTTTGGAGAGATCTCATTTGTCAACCGAATATTGCTGGGACCACTGTCGGCTACCCAGTCATACATTACTCGTTGTCTAGACAGACGAACAAAAGGGTCAAAACATCCGCCCATAGAGTAGTAAATAAAAGACCCGGCGTTGAACCCTGGTATCATGTTTTGAGAGTAGAAAAAACTATGAGTTTAGTGCCCTACATTTCTCAAAGCCAGACGAGTGGGTTTCCTCTTATTTATTGTCTCGAATAAGAGACTACAGCCTGTGGCATCTCGATGTATTAGCCGGCGGTGTGCCGAACAAACTCAGTCAACCCGAAACGAATCCAGGTTTTGGAAGGAAGCCTTTAGGAAGGAATGGGGACATTGCATCACGCACTCGAAACCAGATGCCGGCCTTGACTCATACCTGACCACCCTCTCTCCGCGCCCTTGCAGGCTCAGATGGAAACGAGAGACACTTGCACTCAGAGATTCAAACTTTCAAACATCGTCATGGAGTCGAGTGGTGCAGTGCTCGCGTGCCGGACTCTAGGCGACCATCCGGTTCGCCATATCCTTCCCGCCAAAATGGCTCCGTTGATGAAGTACTGCGAGGCTAAGGAGACATGTGAAGTGAAAGAATTTGATCAGGAGTCGTTCGCGGCCGGCAAGGACGAACTGTCCCAGGAGTGGGACGAATTTCTGCAGGACTACCCGGAATGCGAGCGCTTCCTCGATACCGAAGCGATCTTGAAAATTCAAAACGGAGGAAGTTACGTGGAACGTGAAGACATCGTTTTTCCGGCGAGCACCTACAAAATTGACTTGAACGGATTCACTCCGGAGGATGTTGAGGTGCGCACCCACGGCAGCAAGCTCAATGTCATAGCATCGCACGAGCAGCGCAACGAAGACGGATCGATCTACACGAAAACGGATCTTGTGAAGGAGTTCCGCTTGCCTGATAACGTCGACAAGGAGAAATTGCACAGCGAGCTTCAAGAGGGCATGCATCTTTTGGTGCATACCGGGGCGGACATGTAATGGCCACGAGGGTTGTTTTTCTAGATAAATCTATCTATTTTTGTACCCTTCCTCGAAACGAAACGTGATGTAAATAAAGTTTTTCGGCTCAGATCAGTCGTCCTGTTCTAAAATGGCGCAAATGAGAGCGATCGAGCGAGTCATTGAGTCATTTGCTAACGAGCAAAACACTGTACGAGAGCGGGTTTCAGTTGGCATCGCAACTGTGCGCGTGTTTCTAAGCTAAGCCTCGCCAACACACGGTGGCCTTTCAATGTCAGGGCATCGTCGTGTCCAGCCAAGCAGTGAACTGATCGTCTCGGTATTCCAAGGCGAGTTTCGTAGCCGCTTATCTACGGTCTGTTTTGAGTGCCAGGAGGGTTGCTCAGTAAAAAGAGAGATTTGACATTCTACCCTGTTGTCTGAGTAACATGTACTGGTGTGGTTAGTCAAGCGATGCTGAGGGTGAACTGGAAGCCCATTGTTAGCACCCGAATCTGACAATCGATCTTGGCCGAGCTATAGCCGGGTTGAAACGTCGCACGTGTGGTGTTGCGCAATAGTTTGCGAGTTCATGACAACTATTGGGGTTCCTGATGAATTGAGAACATGATTCCCAATTTAGGGAACACTTTGACATCGTGCTCACCGAGCGGTGGAGAATTTCCCCGTTTCACTGGCGGAACCATACAGGACTCTAACATGGATCACCATTCGCTTTTCGAGAAAAAACTGGACTGCACACTTGGTTGTTTGCAATAACGGCTTGCAAAGTCCACCGTTTTTAACAATCTGGTCAGTGAACAGGGCGGTGATTTTCGCCCCGGAGCTTATTGCACGAAGTTGATTCCGGAAATCGTAAGTGGACTACGTTTTCCTTCGCAGAGAGTTCGACGCGCCCGATTCCTGGAGCCCCAGAAACGTACGCTATCCAAGCTTTAAAGCCATAGATCCAAATTTCAAACTTGACTGGCATTCCAACAACAATCAAAGAGAAGCAGAAATGCTGTCAATGGAACATCTGAGATAGAGAGCGGACGTTCTTCCATTACGAAGCGATTTCGCGAGAGACGCGACAGTCGTTTTTATTCGGAAACTTGGGGATGTATTCCCCCAACTAGCAAGCAAATCAACACTCGTGACAGTTTCAGTGGAACTCATGCAGCCTAGACCCGCGGGCATATCATCATGATGCATATTCGTTGTTTTCCCACGTGCACACTCCATGCATGTATCGTTTTTTTTTCATCAGAATTCCGAGAAGCCGTGATTCAGAGTAGTCCAGATTATACTTCTGCGGAATCCACATATTCTGCGATGTTATCTTTTCAGTAGGGACGAGAAAAATTTGCTCTGATGAACTCTCAAGGTTGAAGAAAGGAACTGTTCGAAGATTCGATTTATGTTGTAGCGAGTCCGGGTGTCTATCAGACATTCGGACATAAAGAAACCGATACTAAATTCTTCAGCGATGATTCAGCTCGAGAGTATTTGTTTGGCTTCCAACGAAAGCATTGAACAAACAGAGACACATTCAGACAGTTTGTGTCCTCGCGTTCCAGCTAGCTTCACTTTTCGTATGAACGATGGAAAACTCTAAAGGGAAGACTCCTACCACGACCACTGTTTTCGTCAATTAAGACTCTCACAATTGCGCAAACGATCTGATTCCTATTCCTCCTTATCTCTCCTTCCGTATTCCGTCTGCTCCAACTTCACGAGAGATGGTTTTCTTGATGTTGATCGGAACTCGTTTCCCGGAGATGTTCCCATCAAAAGAACACTTTGCTTCTTGTCCGCCTTAACGAGGTCTCCGTGGTCCCTTGGCGATGTATAAAGCCAGCCACCAGAAGAGTGGCACGAAAGTCAGATAAAGAACGAGGAGAAGGCGACCGGCGTTGCGGTTGAATCGAGTTGCAGGATATGGAGGTCGCTGAAAGATTCACAGTCGCACAACGGATTTCGCGCAATCAATTCACTTCCAGGAGCACCATCATAACATTCTTCGATCACCAATTCAAGAATTTTACATCGATTCCGTTTCACATGATGTGGTACATACTCACATTGGTGGAATATCTGAAAAGGGTTCCCAAGAGAGAAGTCGTGGATTCCGAGCTCCTAGTTTGGCGACGCAGCTCTTGGGGTCTGCTTTCGACCTCATGTCGTTGGCCGCTTTGAGCGTTCTTGTTTTTCACATACTGACCCAAATCATAGAGGGCTTTACGCTGCGCGAGAACTTTCACCACAACAGTCTGAAAGATGGTTGCCATCACAGCGAGAACCGACGCTAGGATGAAGATGTCCATGATGGTGATGTGCGATACAGGAGGAATATTCAGTCGAGCCTGAAAACAGAATGGCTCATCTGGATACTAACCGAAGTCGGTCATTTCTCTTTTCAACTCGAACCGAGTAAGTACCGCCTCGTGTGAACTCACCTGAATGTAGAGAGTAAGAACCGACTGGAAAACGACACTGGACACAGCGATCCGCTCAATTATGGAGTCGATGCTCATGAATGACGTGCCGAACGAGGCCAAGACCAGAAGGAAGACAGGCAGGAACGTGGACAAAATTATGAAACTCACAATTGGAGAAAATTTCACTCTGAAGCAGATGCCGTGACCTGAGGAAAAGATCTCATTATTGAAGGCCATATTCGTCAACGTCCCGGCTTACATATCTTCATCTCTGTTTGAAAGGTGTCTCTCGAACGGGGAATATGGAAGTACTAGCGTTTCCACACAACGCATACTATTCTACTCGAGGGCTGAGCCTGTATATTCCGTCCGACTTCTGCGTTCTCTCTGCAGTGCTGAGATCTTTTTGAGAAATAAGTTGCCTCATGGCCATTAATCATGGAGAAACGCGAGCTCCGCAGCGCAGTATGGGAGAAAGGTCCTCAGACCTACGTCGAGTGTGTGGGTGATCTTCTAGAATATTCCTATCGTCGCCTACCAGACTTGAGATTCCGCGGCCTGCAGATCGACAAGTCGACCTCGTTATCTATCAGCCGCGTTGCTCCAGTGAACCACAGGGCACTCCCGTAGGTATCCTCATTGTCTTTCCAAAACGTGCTGACCTGTAAGATTCACTGAATCAAGTGACATAGGAACGGATATGACTTTTTGGAATATAGTCGGCATAGGTGAGGATATCCGCTCTCACCGGTTGGATGGTATTGGCACAGTCAACTCGACAATCACAAACTTGCATGGGATAATATCTGTAATCAGGATATACGGTGATATCCCAGGTTCTAACTCCCCGAGATAATGAGGAAGCCTCTCAGTTTCCGACCGTTGCTGTCTGATGCGACAACAGCTCCGATATGTACATACTTCAGACAAGCGGAGCAATCGATTTTGGCTCGTTTCTTCTGGTCGAGTTTCATGAGAAGCCCTTCTTCCAACAATCGCATGGACAAGGTCGTTGGTTTCTCCAGGATGGTCTGCAGCTGCAGCGAAGAGGCCTGGTTGCAAAGGAGTTCTGGCCTCCAGAAGTCCTGAATCTGTGAGGATTCAGAGACTTTTTAAGGAATGTTGCACTTTCATTGGCCTGTTTCTGCTACGGATATGGATGGCGTGGTGATAAAGACGAAAGGGAAGCTCACATTAGGGTAAGGAACCACTACCCAAGTTCCATCTGCCCTAGATCTGTTGAGAACAGAAGGAGGAATCTTGCTTTTAACGACCTCATAAGCGTTGCCGGCTGTTGCTCCAGTGAGATAATAGTATTGACTCGTAGTGCTATCCATCTCGAATTTCTGGAATAATAACAGCGGCACATTTTCGATGACTTGTACTCGGAGTAGTGTGTACGATGGAGTTTTCGTGTTACAGAATGATTCGATAGCCGAACATTGCTGACCTGAGTGACAATATCCAAATCAGAAACGCTGTGGATGTGAAGTGAGACATTGACGCTGAATGCGCCGTTGCCTGCGTTCACGGGATCTTTTGCAGCTGGGTTCGCCTGAAAGTTTTCCCTTCGTTTAGAGCGAGCGACTGCTTCGATGGCAGACGTGCTCGGCATACTCTCCATTTGATTGAAAAGAAAACGTACTCACATCAGCTTTCTCAATCCATAAGAACAGCACAAGCACAAGTCGCGCAGCGTACATGCTGTTCAAGAACTGAGCTTCGGTCGAAGTCTGGATCAGACATCAAGGATTTCGGACGTCTCGTTTGATCGATGTACACGCTCGAAGTCGATGTTTATTCGGAACTCAAGCCCGCCGTCAGGGCCCTGAGATTGATTGCGTCCGATTTTGTTATTCTCTCATATTTACAACAAGTCGAATACACAGTAGTGAATAAAAATCCAAGGCGAAAGATGCGCTGGCACAACCTAGAAAACGCTTTGTGTGCAGTATAGCGGCTTCAGCAGAGCTGAGCACGTATCTAAAACCTCAGACGAGTTTGGTAAACAATCGTGTTCCTATCCTAGCGAGAGGGAATGAAACTTCAATTTGTCTTCACTGAAATGGAATCGAATTCGACGAATGAAGTCGAGGGCGCTGAAGGGAAGGAGAATCGAGCCCGGATTAGAGTCGAGCGGCGTTGTCCAGAATGGAATTCTGTGTAGACAGAAATGTCTCAACGATGATTCAGAATACATGGAATGGCATGCTTTGAATGAATATTATTCGTGTGCATCCGATCTAGATATAGTGCAATCTTGTGTCTTAACTGCGAATCGCTGTCAACGCGAGCTCACGTAGGTAATAGTCTTTTGGAGCTGGAGCTCCCGGATTAGTGAGTTCCTGTCACATTCTGGGGGTGAGCAACAAGTTTGCTGGTATTTTATACTTCAGATCTATACGACGGCAGAGCTGACTGCAACATATAGTCGCTTGAATCGCTCTATGGGAAGCTCGTCTCTACATCGAGCCGAAATCGTGAGTCTCTTCTCGTCAGGTTGACTCAGTCTTTCCCAATGGTGTTTTCATTCAGTCCATGGTCGATGTATCTGTGTTCTTCTCGATTTTCTTATTGACTCCATGGGTTCCCGCTCGAGCTGCCCCCTGATTCAATCGTTTCGTGTTCCAGTGATCATCTGTTTTGTCGGGTGTACTTGACATAATGCTGGTCTTAATGGGACTGGGTAGGCTGAGGTCGCTCGTAATAGAGGAGATGGTGCTGGTTGTTTTTTCTCGGAACGCGGCGAACGAACTTGTGGTGCTTACTTCGGAATAGTTCGACAGAGACTCCACCCTTAACGATTGAGTACTTTCCACTGTCATCGAAGAGGTGGAGGTTTTCACAGAAATCTCGATATTTTTAGCCTTCGCTGACCGTTTCGCTTGAGCTTCGCTTCCTCTTCTCGCGGGGCTCGTCAGTTTAGGGACAAGAGGTGCCTTATCGCCCGTTGTTACCTTTTTGCTCATCCCCTCAACGGCCCTAACAGGATCACTCCCTATGGCGATTTGATCTGTCCTCTTTTTTCGAGGATCATCCTGAGGGGGAGCACCAGGATGGCTCTTCTTGACACCGACTTGATGACCTGACTTCGTTGCCTTGGGTCCATGGAAAGTGTGCTTTTTTGGCACGGCGTCTGCTTTCGTTTGGAGAGCTTTCTTGGCGGCACCAGGGACACCGATAGGGGTTTTGTCGACCTCAGCACGGGTTGAGGATTTCGCCTGTGAATCAAGAACGAGTTCGTCTTAAGACTGACTGTAGTAGTACCTTCGATCGAATATCCGTGATATAACTCAAAACGATAGTGAGTTCGGCTTCTACCAACCGGAGAATTCGCGAAGCTTGGCGGCGCTCGTGGAGGTTCTGGAGAAGGTGGAGGAGTAGGAGGTATTTCATCATTTTGAGGTGCAGTTGGTGCGTGGCAACAATAGGGACGCGAATATTTGAGAACTTTCGCAGTAGAACTAGGCTTCACTATCGGTTCTTTCGATGATTCGGGCAGCGTTTGGGGCATTGCAGGAGGAGCCGCTTGATGCTTCGGCGGTTGAGGCGATTTCGGAACATTGACTAGTGGTTGCGAGGGCGTCGAGGGAGGTTTCGCCACAGCGCTTGCCGAAGGTCGGCGACTCTTTGGAGGTTCCGCAGTCGGTGGAGGAGCACAAGTTGATTTCATGGGTGACTCGGGCACGTCGGAGGAACGTGTTTTGGGTGGTCTGGAAAATGTTTTTTCCACAGCAGTTGGCGAAGGTTCGTTCGGTTTTAGAACGGCTGACGAAGGCTCTTTCAGGACTTGAAGGGGCTTGGCACGTTCAGGTGATGATCGAGGCGTCGGAGGAGACTTGGGGATCACTGTTGGCACACGAGAGGAGTTCGCAATCTTACAAAACGAGGACGCTGGAACCGTAAGTTCTTGTTCTTGAGGCGCCGGCTCAGGTGTTGTTGATACCCGTTTGGGACCTTCAAGAAATTCCGGCGATGGTTTGGGCGTCGGAGGATCCGAGCGTTTCGATGGTTTGGAATCCAGTCCGCCACAGGGCAAGGCAGGCCTCATCGAAGGTCCGTCCTCTTGTGGAAATTTCGAAGGGAGCGAGGTCTTAGAAGGTTTGTTCAACGGTTTGTGAGCCTCTAAATGTTGCGGACTTGAATGGGGCGTCGGAGGCGGCGGATGTTTTGCTTCTTGAGGAGCGAATTCGGCGGTGCAAGACGGTGGTTCCTGAGCTTTCTCGCAGGTTGATGGCGATTGTAGCGAAGGTTGTGGAACGAGCGGCGGCGGCGGCGGCTCGGGCAACATCGGAGGCTTAGACGGAGATTCAATCGATGGTCGGTCGGAAGACATCTGAAATCTAGAAGTTGGTAGAGCGCCTGTCGGAATCTCGGGCAGCGATGACGATCGTGCTTGTTGAGGAAACTGAGGAGCCTTCGGTGGCGGAATAGATGAAGTTTCCTGCAGAGAAGGTTCGCGGGGCGGGCAGAGATGAGGCGGGGGCAAGGTAGGAAACGAGTGGGCAGCTTCGTAACATTCTCGCTCAGCTCCAGATGACAACTCATCTCGATTCAACGCATCCTCGCCTTGCGTATCGCTGGTTGGCAGCCGCGGCAGGGCCTGCTGGAACTCGCTCGGATCGACTGCGGCGGTTTCCATTGCATTCATTGGGGATTCATCGGTTTGTGCGGCAGCCAGCGCAGACATCACAGCCGGGAAATGGGCAGCATGTTGCTCGTACGTTTCTAGCAAAGCCAACGTCGATGCCATGTCGTACCATAGCATTTGTTGGGATAACTCAGGACTGCAGTCGGTTCCCACAGGAGGAGCCGGAGGTGGATTCTCCTCCTCGGTCCTCGGAGCCGCGGGGCTGCAGTTTCTGCACGATGTCAACACTGAGAGGAAGATTGGCCGTTCTGGAGGACGACCCGTCAGAGCATAGGCAAGCGTCGTTGCGAAATCAGCCGAATCACTTTCGGGTTGAGCTAATGTTGATCCTATAATCTGGAGGATTGACTCGATCTGACGATTTTCTTGTTCGTCCAAAGCAGGAGGCCATGTAGGCGCCGGAGGAGGCTCGGGAGCTGGTTGTTCCGGAGCCGGTCGGGGAGGTTCTTCGCTCCCCATTATCTATGAGTCGCTGATTTTGTTCGGTATGACAAACAGACGAAAACGAACGGAAAACATGATTTAGTCTTTTCGCAGTTAAGTCATGAATTTTTGCCTTCGTTGTTTTAGCTGCAACTGTTGTCGGTTATGGGATCGAGCTTGAGACAGAGAGTTGCCGACCAGGAAGGCCGGAAGTGATTCTCCTGAATCGGAGTTGTCGAATGCACTGCTAGATGGGAAAAAGAAGGGCGGCGGAGAACTCTGTCGAAATGCAACGGAGATGGGAACTGGTCTTCTTCTCTCACTTGGAGGAGAAACAAAACCTATTGGGAGGCGTGAAACCTTTAGCAGTGCAGGAGCACTGAGCTCATATTGGAAGGCTAGGTATACGTCCCCATTTTTTCCGTTCGATCCCTGCAATTCAGAACCACTGATACGACAGTCGAGTCCAGAGACCGAATCTTGGTTCTGAGTGGCGATTGTTTCCGGAGCTGCCACCCAGCTGGACACCGTACCGGCTGGGACGCGCCCCCCTCCCCACTCCCGTCTCTTCACTAGGGGCTCTTCGCACCGATTTAGGAACCACACATCATCCTGAGGTCCGAATTGCTTCTTTCTCGTTGTTTGTACCGAAATTTTCTAGAGCGGGCTTGGAATCAGCCGATCACATCTCGATTTCGAGCTTGCTGTAGTCAACCATTCTTCACAGGGACTCACAGATTCAATGGAGCTCACAGATACGACGGAATGGAGTTTAGTTTACTGAACAATATTTGAATCTGCATCAGAAAGCGTAGAGTAGGCAACAGACTTCCGTCGCCATACCAAATTGTTCAAGAGGATCAATCCATGCAAATTAGCTAAAGGCAGCTCGTTTTGATAGAACCCCGAATGCACTTCTCTGGAATCGCGGAAAACATGAGGTTTTGAGAAGCATTCAGAACTCTAATTGAATCCCCGAAAGAAAGAAAACGAGCAAAAATCAGTGTTCCCCATTTCTTCCCCGCAGCAGAGATCCGCGAGTTGTGTCACCGCTTGAATGTTGACTGATTTGTCCCGACGGACCGCGCGCCACGACATTCACCCCCATGGAGCTTGGATTTCGATTTTTTCAAGTGGATATGGAGCAATGTCACACGGAACAAGAAGTCACCCGATCGACTCGACAACGAATTATTACGGGAAAACCTTGAAGAATACTCGGAAGGACTCGGATTTCTGGAACACAAGATGGGTTCGGTCCTGCTTTTGAAAAAATTTCAATTTCTGATATACAGACACTGTACTCATTCTACCCCCCCCCCCCCCCCCCCCCAGATCCGATACTGAGTACATGTCTCTGTCTTCAACTTTGCATTTGCAGGATGGGGTAGCTCCGAGGATCGAAACTCGTCCTACAAAAATCTGAGTCAAAGCGTTGAACAACAGAAGTGGTTCCAATAGAATGATCCCAGCGATTTTGTCATCAAAGATACGGAAAGTTCCCATGGAATCAGCAGAACTAGTTCATCGAGACAATCGAAGGCCACAGAGTAACATGAGTCATATCCATTTATGACTCCTCAGGCAGGCCTGTCTCCCGTACAACGAGGACTGCTCGTGACGTGCGGAACCGGGTTCTGCGATCCGTGATTTTGGAACATATCGATGGCATCATGGTGCTTTTGACCTTTGGAGACACGAATGCGAATTCTACGATGAATTACACGACGATATGTCGCCGATACATCACCAAATGGTAACGGAACGGATCCCCATGAGCTGACCCGGAGGAATGAGAGCAACAACTGAAGTCTTCTGCCGGACTCTGCTGTCATGTGGATTCGACACGTGACTTGATGAGCCGTCCTCCTCAAGGTATCAAAACGCAGCAAGTTATTCCGTCATCATCGTTTATGTATGACCGAATCAGCTACACCGTCAGATCAAACAGAGTGACTACGAATAGGGGCGCCTCGATTTTATTTTATTTGTCGCTATTGACGCTGAAACAAACACTGAGAGAGTTTTTCAATGTTGAATGGCGAGGAATAATGGTGTTGTTGAAACCACTGATCCATTCCGCATTCTTTTATAACCATAATGATATTTCTTTCACTAATGTCGTGCACTTGGATTCTCGCTCGAATCGAAATTCTCATCCGCGACCTCTCGCGGACATGGAGAGGGTCGACTGTGCGGGGGCTTGCCGAGGAGCTCCTGATCGCATCGGCTGTGCCATTCGAGATGGTTGTGTGGATAGTGACTGTTGACCGAACTGCGATTGTTGACCCGGCTGCCGTTGCTGACCGTACTGTGACATTTGATACTGAGGCATATAACTTCCGTCATTCATCACCATGATGAGTGACATCTGAGGTTGAGGCTGGGCCTGCGAAGGAGCCATCATCGATATAATCATGGGGCGCGGCGGTGGCGGGGGCGGTTGCTGAGGACTCATCATGGAAATGATCATTGGTCGTGGAGGTGGAGCCGGAGGATAATTCGGAGCCATCATTGAGATGATCATCGGCCGCGGTGGTGGCGGTGGCAGTTGCCTCTGCCTCATAACTGTGAGTATGATTGGACCTTGGGATGGCGGAAGGGGTTGCAGGGGCTCCATCATCGAAATTATCATAGGCCGTGGGTGTGGCGGCGGAGGTTGCCTAGGGCCCACGATGGAAAGAAACAACGGCGGTGGATTCATCTCGGAAGCAGCACCGGGGGATAGTTTTGTTGTTTATCAGTGAAAACAAAAAAAAACGGAATGCAGTCGTCGAGTGATTTTATATTGACCGAGAAGGGGACAGTCAGGCGGAGAAGTCTCACCGACAGATTTTCTTAGAGGATGAGAACGTGATGCTCGAACGGAGTTTCCTGAAGCTTCAGATTCTTGTGTCGCGACTTCCATCGTACTCCCATCCCCAAACGACGAAATTCCCTTCGTTGAAGCTGGATAATTGTTCTCTCCTTGCTGTTGGATAGAAACGAAATCGGGGAAAATGTTGGTTCAGGTTTTTGAGTTTCCTGCTGAATCTGATGAGACGAGCACGGTCAGGTCAATGGCATACCGTTCAAACCCGTTCGGGAGACGACGTTTTCGACAAATTTATTCAGCTGACATCATCTGTGATGTTATTAAAGAATCTTTTTCTGTTTCCGCTCTCTAAATTGAATCGTTCATCTCGATTCTTGAATTGACTATGTGTTTTTCTGAAATGGGTCCTTCCTGTTTGATTGCAGCGGCATCAAAAACTACCGCGCTGCTATTTCAGGATGAAACTCAATTTGTTGCTCTTCTTTGAGATTCGAGTTCTGTCAGTAGATATGCATTCCAAAACTACGGCACTACGGGCCGTAGTTTTTTTCTACGGGTCTCTGAAAATCGAAAAGTATGAATTTCTCGAGGTCTTTCGTGGAGCTCGTTGAGGAGAACAATTTACCCCTTGGGACCTTTCCCCGTATCTCTTATCGTTCCCCCAGAATTTGGGAAAAACCTTCCCGAGCGAAATTTTTACAAGTCTGGAACAAGGGCGAAAATAAAAGCCTCAGAAATCGAATTTTCCGATTTCGAACAGGCCTGTCATATACCGCTCCCGCTCCGGACTTGTAAAAGCTTCGCTCGGGAAGGTTTTTCCTAAATTCTGGGGAAACCATGAGAGATACGGTGAAAGGTCTCATGGGGTACAGGGGGGTACAGGCCGTAGTTTACGGGCCGTATTTTTTTTCTACGGTTCTCTGGAGATCGAAAAGTGTGAATTTCTCGAGGATAAGGTTCTGGGGTCTTTGGTAGAGCTCGTTGAGGAGAACAATTTACCCCATGGGACCTTGCCCGTATCTCTTGTAGTTCCCCCAGAAGCCTCTCTATTCTATGTAGAGCTGTGCGCCGAGCTGCAAACCCGCCGGCGCGTCGGCGCGCCGCGGTTTCGTAGGCGCCGCCAGCCGCCGCACAACTGACGACGGTGCGCTGGCGGATTCACGCCCCGCCGTGAGTTTGCACCGCCGGACGTGACTCATGGGCTGCAAGTCGCAATATTTATTCTATCTCGGAATAAAGAAGACCTGCCGCGCCGGTGAGCTCTTATTACGATTTTCGCTTTGACGAGTATCAGAGATTGGACGCGGAAAGCTCCGTGCGCTGTGTCTAGCACTCGCTCGAGCAGAGATTATGATATTCAATCGAAGCTTCCTCAAACACAAAAATCGCCGTGAAATAGTCATGTATGTCACTCAACGGCAGTTTTCCATTATCTTCAGAGATGGAGCGAGTCTCTGATGCATTCTTCCCTCTTGGTATGACAAAGCTATGTCGCGCCGCGATGCGCCAATCCGCCGCGGTCCGCCGCAGCGCTCGCCGCCGCCAAAAATCGCGCGGCGCACAGCTCTGATTCTATGCCACGGCAGTAGAGGCTCGATGCTTGTGACGGTCACACGATAAGAGATGGATTACGGACGGCCGAGGATTGGTGGAACACAATCTGAGCCTTCGTCGGTTACCACGGCAGAGTTCTCACTTCGCAGCAACCATCTCTAGACGACAGATAGCACATTTTCCCGAAGATCAACAATTCAATTTCCTGAGTCAGGCTAGGATGCTTGGAACACAACATCATTCGAAAGCCGGAAGGAGATGAGACAGGGCCGTTCGATTTGCATTCGAACGGCTTTCAGAGGAGAATTGGCCTGAGAAGTTTCAGGAAGAGAGAGTTGCCAACTAGGAGGGGCGATTTCTCGACCTCATCCATATGGTTATAGGAATATGGTTCTTGTACGATTCACTAAAAATCACCAGAAGTATTTCCCAATTCCAGCAATACCTTACGCACAGTTTTCCTCGTCGGAATCGCGGATATATTCCAGTCCAAGGATGAGTGGCTGACGGAGTACCGGTCGTAGGCCCATGACGATTTCTGATCTGAGTAAAATTTCATATCACCCGACCTCGCTCGAACTCGCGCCTCAACATTTAGTCTTGAATGGAGAACATATGTACATCAGCCCATACATCTGGAAGCTCTGCGAGAGTGACTGTTGACCTGACAGATAAAGTGCTTGGAAGCTACTGATTGTCAGTCTGCAACAACCTACAAACGAGGGACCTGGAACCGTCCACACACTGCGAGGTTTGAAAGGTTGATCGTTCTCACTCTCGAAGCCTTGGCGAACTCTTGGGAACCTAGCATCAGATCTTGTTTTGGGCTCAGATCGATCTCGCTGGAATTGAACGATTGGATTTGGAGGGCACTTTGTTGCTTGGAAAGGTGAGAACCTAGAGAGGTGGTGTACAGTTTGGACTGAATCATCACTCCAGTGTAAACGCGAAGCTTTTAGAACTCGTTTACTTAGATCCAAAGCTCACGAAATCAGGATGTGATGGAATCAATTCTCATGATTTCGACGAACATTTATTAAGATCAGACCAGTAAATTGTTATGGACGTGATCCAATTTGTTACATTGTTGAGCGAGAAACGAGAGGTGACAATTCCTCGAACGCATCGTGAGCTCCTCACCTGTCACGCAATCAGATGAGATGCTCTGGTGGAGACATACCCGACGGCGTCACCGAGACCCAACTTGGATTTGGGCTGCAAAAAATTAGGATGACACAATGACATGTATGTTATGACTGGTATCGCGAATTCTCGTGCAAAACTAGCATCCAAAACGGAATATACCGTGATTCATGAGCACTGAAAGCGCAAGTCTCGCACTCAGCCCTCTCATTATTTATGAACTTTGGATCGAAAAGTCACCCGTCTTCGATATCGAATTCGTGATCACGAGCGAAATACAGTCAGGACTGTCAACTACGAGATTCAATAGGCCAGAACGAGGTAAGCTTCGCTCGTACTTAGAAAACTCACTGGCTCGGTGAAGAGAACGCCTTTCAATTGATATAGTTGTAATCGGGGAAGGTAACGCTGAAAAGGGTGTCGAGATCTGCGAAAGAAAGAGGTAAACATTTTCTGTCTCATGCCTCAGACATTTATCCATGACCGTGGACGCGACATAGGGCGAAACTCACAAAGATTTATGTTGGCTATTGTTTGAAAAGGAGGGTTCACCACTGAAAGTCGAATATCATTGGTTGAGTACGGCGTTCGCATGGAACTTGAGAATGACCGATTAGTTTTCCCCTATTGTTAACTTACACACACTGGCGAGGAATGCTGGAAATCACAAAAAAGAATCAAGTTAGTCTCTCCAAAATACCCGCTTCAGGAATGCCCATGATGGTCCTGAGGGATGGCCGCTCCATCTCGACTTACGGTAGTCTAATTCCTTGAGGAGTTCAGAAAGTGGTCCAACGAAATCGTTAATTAGGAGCTTTTCCGCTATCCTGTAGAGTCTGGTAGTCTCTCTGGCATTAGCAGCATGGAAGACCGAAATGCAGAGAACGAAAATTAGGAGTAACTTCATGTTGACTCAATGGCAGATGAACGAGTTCTGTTGGAGAATCGTGCGTCTCATTCGGTCTTTTATGTAAGTTCTGAAGCGAACCGCGGATGGCGTTCTCTTGTACCTTGATAATCCCCGTAATGAGCTCTCAACTAAAACGCTCTACATCCCAGATGCGACGGCCTTTCTGATGTGCGTGTGTGTGTAATTGATGGTGACGACACTAGTTGATTCGGGTCGCGCGTTATCCTCCCGCTCTCCCGAATTCACATTCAGTCTCTCGGAATCTAGTAGGCGGTTGTTGGTCGAGCCGATCGCTTGGAGATGTTCCGCACCTGCAATGAGGCGCGTTCTCACTGTTTCATTTTGGAGGATCGTCACAATTCTCCTGAATGATCCACCTGAATGCCAGAGTTCTCTCGTCCGCGGCTCCTCGCGTTCACTTCGGATGAGTTCCCGAATTGAAACAGTGTAAACGCGTCTTCACCTAAATCGCAAATGAGGGAGGCACTCAACGGTTATGGATCTAACAATAAGATTTCCTCACGGTTTCGTTGGGGCATACTTCGCATGTGTGATCGCTACTCGAAGTTTGATTTCCGATAGCTACGGTTCCCGGACAATTCCTTTCAAGCGTCGTGGACTCCAAAGACCTGTTTTAGCACGAGTCAGGCATTGAGGACGCTCTGCAGAACGAGATCAGAGACCCACGACAAGTTTTCAACTGTGGGATGATTTCAACCGATAGATTTTGGTTGATTGCGACGATCACCGTCAACGTTCGAGCCGATTCCAACCTACTTCTCGCCTGGTATCTGCATGGACTCTGTTCCCGGGACCTAGAGTTACAGTTGAAGCGGAGCAGAGGAATGATCTATCATGGGCCCAGCGGCGCCAGCTTCTTATTTCTGGGGACCTTGAGTCCATTGACTTTTTTTCAAACAAAGTTCAGGCCTCGAAATTCCTGATTCAATAAATTTTGATTCAGGTATGGTACGTACATGTTGATGATTGAGTATTGAGTTGCCTCCGCAGGATCTAGTGTTTGAGCTCATCTTCGGTCTGGTTTTTATTGAAATAACGCAGAAACTTCGGAAAATTCCGATCAGCTCAAACTCGGATCTTTAGGAAACAAAGTTTCCTTACTTAAGAGAATAAGATTGGTAGACTCGCGCTCAACTTTCCGCTGGCGCCGCCAGTGAAGAAGGTCCTCGATCCGCCCTAGAACTCGGTGACAGTTAGACACGGGGTTCTGAAAACACTCAAGTCCTTCCATTGTGTCTGATATGAAACTTGGTCTACGAGGATGGAAATTCATCGCTGCTGTCCTGAGTGTAATTTCTTCGGAAAGTTCGCATTCGAATATGCTCGAGAGTGCTCCTGATGACTTCCGATACCCTCGGTCAATGAAGAAATAATTCCGACAGGCTCGCCGTGCGTCGTTTCGGAAACCTTTGGGTGAACTTTCTTTCCAGTGGAAAAACTGAGCACGAGACGCTTCACTTCTGTTCGCTAGTTTCGGCCTGATTCAGAGCGTTTTGAGTCACGGCCAAGTTTGACGTCTCCGCGGACTTCCAACTCGAGGACGTTTCCGGTGGGCTATGACGTCTTGACCGTTGCAGAAGATGCTTCGGGAGCGAAGAGTGAGATGGATTGGGAAGATCTTTGTCTCGCAATGTCTGATGTGGAAGCGGTCACATGACACATGACCAGACCTCGAGCTGGCGTCGGGATTGAGCGCTTCCGGTGAGATGAAAAGGCTTCCATCAGGTGCCTAGATTGTAGATGAAGAGCTCGCTTGGCTCGTTAATTCTGTGCTGATCTCGACACTCATACATCGTATGTCGTAGGTGAACATGTGCAAAATATCACCGCAGTGGCCTGAAATAGCAAAAGCCTCATCTGCCATCAAGTACTCTTCATCAAAAGATTAGAAATCGCAGTCATGACGCATGTGCATATTGTTCGATGCTGGTCTCAAAGATTGAGTTGACGACGAAGCTCTGTCGCGGTTCAGAGATGAACTCGATTGCTGTGAAAAACCAAGGCAGTGATCCCAAGAGCGGAAACGGCCGTCCATGAGTCAGTCTGATTCGCCGGATTTCATCGATGACCCTCGGAGTAGCGTCTAATGACACGAAATAACTTTCCAGCCGAGTACGGATCTCATTATTCGCGTCAATGAGATCAGAGTCATTGTGCAGAGATTTCGCAAGTCTAGATCATACTCTGGAATTGACTCGCGAGATTGAAGTTGAGCATGAGAATTTCTCATTCTTTTCGTGGCATTCTTAGCGAGATCATCCCGAGTTAGAGAGCCGAAACTTTGCGAGAATTTTCACAATTTTCGGAACTCGAGAAACATCATCCTGGTGTTTGGGAAGCACGTTCTATCATGAGCTGGCAACTGTTCTCCGTCGTCGGAGAGGACATACACGAAAATATTCAGCACCGTCCTACGAGACAGCACTCCAATCCTTTTCTCGGCTGTGATATAGGCGAAAATCGAGAGCGATACCGTGGGAAAGACCATTTTGTGATGTGAGTTGACCTGACATTGTTCGGGAATGAGGATCCAAAAAAGCATCCGAGGACGTCGATAGTCTATATATCAGTCGGTAGGAGAGGTCAATGAAAGGTCCTTTTTGTGTACTGTCGTAAGATTCGAAACCGGGAGGAGCAGACGCGGGTCACCACGCCTCGAAACGAATCTACGTAGACCGGGACACTTCGATCGTCTCTGGCGGGTAGGACATTTCGGGGATCAAGACTCGGTACATTGAGAATCAACGCTCCTACATTCACAGTTTCTTTCCAATCACGGAACGAACAAACCACTCGAGCGCGCATACGAGACTCCCATCGGGAAAACCCACAACAAAAGAAACATTCTTAAAGGTTTCTGTCGTTCGCGTGCAGCATGGGCGCAATCGATTTCATCTGCATCCCTAGAATGGTCGCTGTAGCTTGGACTCGACACTCTCGATCGCATCAAGGGCATATCCGGAATCAGTGCTTCGACGAAGGGGAAGAGGCCTTATCGTCGCAAAGCCTGATCTTGAAAACCGAACATTTTAGAAAGGCTCTCGTACATTTCTGTACCAGCCATGCAAAATCACCGTACAATGGACGAACCTTGACGTTGTTGGATGTCTCCTAATGAGTGTGGGGGGTCGCCACGACGGCTTCGCTCAACGTTTTCAAGGTGCTGTTGAGAAGACTCCGTGGTTTGTTTCCATGGGAAGGCATGAGGACGGGCAGGTCAGGGGCCTTTGTACAAGCAAAATTCTATTCAACGAGAATATCTCGTGAACCAACTTCACTTCGTAGAAATCGACGGAAATAATATCGGAACCATCTCAGCACTTCCTCCTGTATATGGAATATAATCTTTGTTGAAAGCTTTAGAGCATGTGGCCTTATCCGTGAAAGCGACAGGGGTCGGTCGTCTATCTCGTTCGTCTAGTTTCGAAATGACTCTCGTTGTCGGACTCGAGACCCATGCGCGGAAAGCTTTAGGTCCTTGTGCTGGTCACTGACTTGGAAACGGCGTTGCCTGTGCTTTTCCGAAAGCTGGGACAGCAGTCCAGAATATTACGAGGCAGAATTTTTCCGACAAGCTCTGAAATGTTGAGCCTCGAATGTTTTACAGCTTCCAACGCCCAACCACAAAAGAAAACTTCGTCAAAAATATCGAAGCGGGGAATACAGTAGGATTTCGTCGACCGGAATCCTACTGTATTCAGGCTCGAAATCTCACAGGCATTCTTCACCAGATACAACCTTCTCGATCTTCGAACCGCTTCCAGAGCCGGTGGCCGAATTCCCCGTCTTTCGTCACTCGGAGATCTTGGCGCAAACAACTTGCATATTCGTTCTAGTTGGGAACCTGTGCGTTTTGTGCGTCTGAACCGAATAGGAAATCTTTGTTTTGGGCGCACCTGAATTCGATCTCGATCTGAGCTCCTGTTGATACAATGGGTCTTATGAATTGCACTTCGAATACTTCAATATCAATGTGTCAACAAAGCGATGAGCGATTCTCTTCTGCGCATCGTGAAGCAGGTGTTGTTATCCACGGGAGTGATCCCTTTTGGACTGATACTTGTCATGACGAGACGATTATTTCTTATCCGATTTGGAATGGGGATCGTCTGAACATGAGCCTAGTCTGATGAGATTTTTTCCACAGGCTTTCGGCTTGCGTGGCGACATTGGTTAACATCTGACATCGGTGGCGAAGACGGTTATCTCTGCGTGAATGTGAAGGGAGACGCTCGCTCTTGATTCAACTCCGAACTCGAAAAAATTCTCGGAAAAAAAAGGCCGGTACTGATGGCAACTCCGAAAAGTGTTATGACCGTGAAATTTCGAACTGACAATGAGAATGTCTGCATACGAAGGTATTAGTGACCTGGAGTCAGCTGCCTCTGTTGTCTTCTCAAAGCTTAGATACGTAAAATGAATTGTTCTCTTCCGAGTCTCTGAGAACCACGGCTCTTACAAGATCAGCTCCAATTTACTGAATGACGTTTCTCAGCTCGCAACCGACGGCATTTTAGTGAGATTCGTATTACCATGTACAAATAAGGGAGTACACTCTCGTCGCCGTACTGAAACATGCGGGATCACGAGAAGCTTCTTCGACTCCGTCATCTTTATGTCTTTCCGAAAGCTTCTGAATGTTCCGCAATCATTGATCTCTTCTTGTAGTTCAGCCCCTGCTGCATCGATTCAGCAAAACTGTGCTAAAAATGAACAAAAGGCCCTCAATCAAGAGGTTTGGAAGAGACTGTCTAGTGGAGAATACTCGACCTTTCCATCGTGGAACTTTTGAGACTCCGACCGGATGAGCTGGGTCTTTATTGACTCCTGATCTCGTTATCACCAGCATCTCAGGCGATGGAGTTCTCGTCATCGAACTCTCCCCTGCCGAAGAATGGGGCATACTTGGAAACTCAACGAGACGGTAGATCTGGACCCCGAATATCCAGAAGTCAAGGTGAGTTTTCGGTCGATTTCGAGCCCGAGGGTTCATTCAAGTTCCAAGCCAAGGTCTACCACAGATAATGAGTTCCCGTCGCCATAGTTACAAGCGTCGATGGCATAATGTAATCGAGTCATACTCAACACCCTCGAATTCTTGAATCGAAGAATCAGGAAGTTGTCACGGATCATATTGTTGATATTCAAATTTCCGGCAGGATCATGACAGAGAGCGACAAATGTTTGAAGGCAGTTTCACATCTATCGAGTGAATGACTATATGGAGTGTTTACGAATGAGACGTAAGCGATCGAAGACCCTTGAATTCTCCTGGTTCTCGCAACCACCGGCAATCAGGGCCGGTGGAGGGCCCCGCCAGGTTATCTGTGTAAGACGTGGGTTCACGCGTATAACCATTGCGAAATCGTCGTTCAGGTTTCGAGATGACGGAGCATACAAGTTCCGCAAGAAAGTTACGTTTTCTTCAACTCATAATCATCTGCACTTTTCTCAAAATCTCCAAAGATCGTGATATTCTATGAGTGGAGTCGAGAAGCTCAACAGGAAACTAGGGATAACCTCGCCATCGATTTCGGGGACGGAAACGGACGTCAGTCAGTCAACAGGATTTGACTGATTTCCTTGCCTCGGCGTTTGATAGCGACCACGGGATGACTTTCCCGATGCGGATCTCATTATTTCGTTCTCAGACGGGATTACGGAGATCTAGTTCAGACATGGATTATACTCTAGAACGAGTTTTTCTTGATCAGAGCCAAGCAAGCAGCCTGTGCGGACGAGCTTCGAATCCAAAACTCTGACAATATTTTCTGAGCTTATTTTCAAGGAAGATGAGGCTTCATATCAACTGAGTGAACGAACCTAGGACGCGAGGAGAAATCTCAGAAATCGTTGCACCTGGCTCGATGTGATATTTAAGCTTTCGAGTTGGAATTTCAGGTACGTCGTAATGCTTCTTGACAGATTCTACGAAGCTAATAAAAAAATTCAGCCATGATTCGGATAAGCGCATAATCGTAGGGTCGTGGCAGTCAATAACACGGACCAGTAAATGTTTTTCATGATCAGCAGCTGTCGATCCGATATCTGCAATCGCTCGATGCTTGACGCATGTTACGGCAGATGATCAGCCGGCGATCGAAGGTACACCGAAAGCTTGAGCAGAAGGATAATCGATAGGTCATCACCCGACGGACCATTATGAATGTTGCTTATTGAGCGCTGAACAGCCAGTTGTATGCATGGCAGTGTTCTCCTCAATGGAAGCACCTTCCTAGGAGAAACAAACCTTTCGCCTCTAAGACTTCAGATCTCCACCTCAGAATTCCATTCTTGTGGAGCCTAGAATATTAGTCGTCGCAAGATATTCTCATAGTTCTCCACGAGAGGGCTCATTCCATAATTAGAGTCAGGTTTTCGTACAAGCGCGCAATCACGAGTGGAAGGTCTTTACCCTAGCTCTCGATTCTCTCGAGTGGACGATTTTTTTTCATTCATTTCTTCATCCAATTCAAATACTCAAGTAAACTCTGAGTAAACTCACCCTGATTTTTTCTTCATATTTCTCGAAGATCCGAGCTTCTCCGATATCATCCAAGGACCTGTTTGACCACGGAAGCGGTCAAACATTAGTTTAGGATCGGAGGCAGTAGCGCCAGAGTGCTGGGATCGCGTGTCGTTGATTTATGAAAAAAAAGTTAATGCATTAATATTCGGCATATCAGCCTCCTGTTCTTCTCCATTTGTCCAATTTGAAGGCTGGTCCTATGTAAATATCCGCGACTTTCTATCGTCTCGCTTTGTATTATAGGTTTCTAGTAGAAACCTCCTCTGGCAAAGGATGCCTCGCCATCATCAAGTCTTCCACAAAGGACCTCTCCCCGATCATCAGTAGTGCAAGTGTGGATGAGCAATTCTTTGGGAGACCCACATGGTATTCTTTTGACGAAGTTCCCTTCTTCGCTTTCCCTTTGAACTTCCCTTTGAAACCGTTTCGCTGGGCAAGATTCTCCAAGTGAATAAAATATACTCCATAGATCTAGAGTCGAGAGGCAGTAATTGGCCATCGGTGCTATCTTGACTTCGAAACGAACGGATAGCAATATCAACAATATCAACTGCGCTCCCAGGTACGAGAAATGGTTCACGAATTCTAGTTTTCTTCTTTGGCGTGAGGACCGCAGCGCATAACTTTTGTCTTTGCAGCGTTTATTCGGAAGCCGTTTTCGCGCCGACTTGCGAGTGTAGCTCTGCAGACACGCGCGTACCTTCTCAAGGATCGCTGGGTCGACTGCATTGAACGCAAACGTGGCTTCTGTCCCTCGGAGGACGTCAGCTAAACCTGCCGTGTAGATCAGGAATAAAGATGAGCTTATCGTGTCTCCATGTATCAGCCCTTCCGTTTGGCGAACTTCCTGCACCGTCAAGTGGTCCCGCTTCTGACGCATGTGGTTCGGCAGCAGCATGGTTCCGATGAGTCTGTACGTGGTCTCCCAGCCGTTTAAGAAAGTCGTCTCCTCGGGACCGTATCGAAACATTTCTCGGAGTAAATGATTGCTGCACAGATCATCTTTGGTTTTCTTTGCGAGATATGACTTACAATTCGGAGCACCCGCGATCCAAACCGGTATCACGATGCTTCTCCTCCAAGCTTCGAGTATTTTTCCTTTACCGCAACACTCGCTGAACAGCAAGGGCAAGATTGGTTTTAAAGTCAGATGATGGGCTTCAAGATGTTCATGGCATATCATTTCGGGTCCGCACGCCTCGTTAGATCCTTAGATCCACGTTAGATCTCCTCTTCTGGCTCTGACTTAACTATATGGATAGGGTTCGGTACGTCATATGGAGTTTTCATAATCGCTGGGGCATACTTGCTAGATCAGTTCATGAACATCGACCACAATCCCATTCGTTTCAATTCAATAATGGAGTCCACGTGAGCTTCCAATAAAAGCAAGATGATCAAATATTGAAGAAAATAAATTCATGGCATGCAGGGTCTTCTTCCAGAATCTACAGCCGACGTTATCCCAATGTCCATGAAAGAAAAAGTGTTTTTCCGCGAGAATTTGACCGAGCCAACTTCTTTCCATCCGACTTTTCCTCGCATTCATGTCATGGTGGAGTACTTCGGAATCGCATATACATATTATAATCGAAGATACGTAGAGGGAGACATTGGAAGATCACAATTCTGGAGAGACATTTGTTCAAAACAGTGCTCTGAAATTCGATGGAGCCACCCAAATTCGAATTGATATAACGGATTATCATGAAGTCTGTGGATGACGCAAGACTTTATGCTCCATCACGCAGTATTTTTCTCTGAACTCAGCTCGCCAGGGAGAGCTTGCAGAGTTTTCCTGCGATGAAAATATTCATCTGTTTCTCATCCTGACCATGTGGTGGATTGCACGTTGCTCAAGTGGTATCGGTTCGTTTCTCTTTTCAGAAGGTGCTCAACTATTTTAGGTGGTCTCAAACTGCAATCATGGAGGAAGTTGAAAACACGCCTAGCCTCATGCCGGTGTCTGATGTGAGCCGATTGGTTGGCCAATAATTGTCTCGACAATCTCGAGAGAATCGCCCTTCTTTTGATTCTTGAAATGCTCGACGCATCCTGTGACTCAGGTAGCACCCTTTCAACGCTTCTAGGTCTGTCTCGCTGCACGGCTGCGACATTATTTCTTTCATTGAGGACTACGCGATAGAGTGAAGTCCGGAAACTCACCGCTATGACTCGAAAACCTGCGATCGAGACAGGAATTTGAAATATTATCTGTATCAGAGAATTCAGAGGTTCACTCTGTGCGAATTCGTTTCATGCGATCCCCCGAGTGATAACAAATCTTGCGCATTGTCTTATTTCGACAGAAGATGGAACATTCTGTGCTTATTCACATACGCTCAGATTCCAACTATCTTTTAACACCATCTCAATATTTTTGATAACGTCTAAATGTCTCGACCTATCCCCGGCTGTCAGTTACCACCCTCTGGAAATTTCTGAGAACGACCAGGAATGAATTCGGGGTGCGCTTTTTGTTTGAACGATATTCCAATCTCTGCATAAATCTAGACTTTTGGAGTCGAATTGGGACTTTTTCAGAGTCGATTGCGAATGTTCCTTGGTCTCGAATCCGCTGCAAATGGAGCGGTTCTCGAAGAAATCTGGGACATCGTCTCGCGATCGACTCCGGAAAAGCCTCCATTCGACTCCAAAGCTTAGATTCTGGAAACATGGGACACAAAAATGTCCAATGGTGCCGCTTCATACTGTCCGCGACGCATCTGGGAACTGATGTTACGTTCTCCGCCCGACCCCCGCTTTACGCGGATGAATCTCGGGAACGTAGGCCTTTGGAGTTGAATAGAGGCTTTCTAAGAATCGATCGCGAGACGATCTCCTAGATTTCTTCGAGAACCGCTCCATTTGCAGCGGAATCGAGACCAAGGAACATTCGCGATCGACCTTGAAAGTCTGGATTCATGCAGAACTCGGAACATCACTCGTAATTTCGCGCAGTCGCGTAAGGATTTCTCAGAAATGTTCAGTGGGTGGTAAAAGATAGTTGGGATTTGAGTAAATGTGAATAAGCACCGAATCTTCCATCGTCTTTCCAAATAACACCATGAGTAAGCTTCCATACTGTTCGGGGGACCGCACAAAACGAGCCGCATGGAACGGGCGTTTACTGCAACGCCGACCTAATGCGTTGCACAGGATTTTCAATACCTTTCTAATTTTTGAGCCTCCGTATTCCCGCGGTTCGGTCCTCCGATCCTCTCACTATACGCCTGTGCGCAATATGTATGAAAAAAATATGTGAGCTGTATATGTGAGGAAAAACCACAAATAATGATATGCACGAAGGTATCGGCTCCAAGCAACTGAATCTGACGAGCAGATCGGTTAGTTCGCTGATTGCGAGCACCTCCTGGTACACGACACAACCAGGGGGAGTCCTCCCTGAAGTGTGACCACATGACTGTCCTAGATGACCAAGACGGCCTCCACAACACTCGGCCGCCGCAGCATTCCCGAGTGTGGCCCGAAGGAAGTCACGCACCCAACACAGCTCATGGTCGCCAGCGTTGTCGTCCATCACTCTCTGGAATGCTTCGAGAAATGCTTCTACCTCAGAGACTAGACAAATCAGATAGAATGTCAGCGAAGTTTGAAACTTTGTCAACCACTTCAGCTTAGATCGTGTACAAAATCTTCCCGTGGCCCCGAAAACCATGCGCTTGGATTTCCCTGGGAAGGAATACGTAAACGAACGACGACCTATTCGTGCCAAGCGGACTGTGATTCGTGGTTGCTCGTGACATAGTCCTGTGTAGCATCTCAGCGGAGCGGAGGCATGTTCCCGCCCTCCGTGAATATAATATCGAACTTATTGTTAAATCCCTTATTGGAGAATCTCGAAATGAGTCAGATTCAGATGTCTCTATCTGTATCGAATAAAACCGACGAAAACAGCAAAATAATGCCTCAATTGGGGATAAGCGGGAAAAAATTTGCCTCTCCGTGGACGAAATACAGTGGATGCGCTTGGATCCAATTGCAGGTTTCCTAACCTTAACCCGAAATACGAAGCCGGGCGTCGAGTCTCCTCAGCCTCAGCCCCAACGATGTGCTGTGTGCTTTTCACCGAGTTTGCCGCCTTCTCCAAAGGATCTCCATCAACGCATCGCTTTTTCTCTGTGGATTCATTAGCGAAGAGGTAAGTACGACAAGCAGTTAGCCTGAAATTAATCGGCGACGGGTATGGAAATCAGATCCTCATTCGAGCAAATAATGGCCCGTCCACCGTCGGTCGGCTTGATTGTCAGGCTAGCACGCTTACTTGCTCACTCGCCGTTGTCGCCATCTGCCATCACCACATTGCCTAGCTCTTTCGCAAATGGAGGAAAACTGAGCAATCGACTCATTTCCTGACATTCACTCGGTGCTTATTTTCCTCCTTGCTCGCTGGGTTACTTGAATGGTCGGCAATAAGTGAGGCGCTTGCTAAGGAGTGGCAGACTTCCTCGAAAGTCGGCTGATCTCTGACCGAGGAGTATACGAACCGGTGCGTTGACTTTCGCTGAAATTCCTCCACTTACTTTGCAGCTTCGCACGTGACTACGACAGGCTCATAGAGGAGGAAGATCAGGCTCCACTCGGTCGTTCACGAACACTTCTCGTGGTTCACACAGTAGGTGTGGTTTCCGGAAGTTTTTCTCTCTACTCAACTGGTACCACAATGCACATAGGAACAGGAATAAGGGCGAGAATTTCAGAGTTGACAAATGGACAGATGCGCGCGCGACTCACGCGGTAGAGAAGTCTGCTCCCAATATTCCGTGGATCACGATTTCGGATTTGTGTTTTGTCCCCTTTCCGTGATGGATGGACGAGGGATCCGCTCGATGATCTCGCGCTTTCAACCTCGATCGAGATGTTCGAAGGGGAGAATACAAGTGCAACGGTCCAGTTCCTCCATCTTACCGCTTCTCTTAAGACGAAAGGGCGCTATGAGAAAAGATGTTAAGCTTCGCGGGTAATGTTTAGCGAGCGGTAAGGTCTATCTGCGTGAACGCGGGCGCGAATGCGTGAATCAGCCCACACAAAGTCGATCACACCCCAGGGCCCACTGAAGAAGGTTATTAGGGTCAAATGGCGTATGAGCGAGCTAGCTGGCTGGCTGACAGACTAGCTAGCTAGCTAGCAGCTAGTGAGCAAGGAATGACGCTCGAGAACGTTCTCAAGAGGCTCTTAACTCCATCGCGCAAGTCAGAGAAAGCGGCTAAATAAAGTGATGAATGTTTGCCTTCCTTTGCGTATTATGGTCTTTCTGTTCTCCCCCCATTCCAAGAGCACTGCTAGCAGCAGTACTGCTTGCCGGCGTAGCGCCTCGATCCTGATGCCGTGGTGCGGAACCCATTTCGCGCATATAGCTGGTAATTCACATTTCTTTGTCTGATGTTCTCCAAGACTGCAAGCCCGAACGGCCATTGTCCGGAAACTTTTCCTCAGCCGTGAAATCCGTGTTTTTTCCTCGGCGGACTGCTCTGGAATCAACCATGGGCCATTCGAAGTTAATGTCTTCTATCTTGCTGTCTCGGAAGCTCCACCAACAGAGGACGTCGTCTCGATTTCATTATACTCCCCTGGCAGACGCCAACGGAGCATCGAGGTCTCGTATTGGGAACGATCGACTACGAACCGAATACGAATGTGTAGGCAATGCAATAACAACATGGATCGATAGCACCGCCGACAACATCGATATCGACAGCTCGATTCTCACGTAGGTTGTCTCCCCAACTAGCGGAAACGAAGCACGTAACTACCGCTCTGTCTATAACTGATTGTGGGCCGTACCGAGAACAGCACAACGACAGAAGGAACAGATGATTGCGTTTTCGCCTCGGTGGGAGAGACAACCAATGGACAGATGATAAGCTTAACAAGGAAGAGACGAATACAGAACCAAAGACCAAACAATGAAGCAAATAACAACCGGGAAAGCGGAACAGAACAGGGAAGCAAAAGAAAATACGAAACAGTGAGCGACTAATCGCACGATAGCATTTTACTAGAAACGTTTTTTCGAGGATCTTGTGGATCCAGATGTAAGCCGAATGTTTCGGGGTTTCTCACAATTGTAAGTGATGCGAAATCGAGAAACACAAAATCACTTTTGGTCCCTCCCATAGAGTAAGTGAAGAAACGAGGTGTTTTTGAACCGAATGTCGATCACATTATGGTTGTTGGGAAGTTTATCCGAAGTGAAATCGAAAAAACAGTGGGATCATCCATCGCACATTATTCTCTTTGCGGGAAAAAGGCAAAAAAATCGTTTTATTCACCACCCTGTATACACCCAAGTAGGTGGCTAACTAGCCGATAAATGGCCCAGAGCGTCTCAGGCAGCTTCCCTCAAGGATGTTTCCTGGCAGTTCGCAGATACAACAGCGCCCGATCGGGTTAAGTTTGTAGTTTCCGCGCGGAGAAAGAAACTCTCAGAGTTTGCGAAATTCCGAAAAAAAAGAAACAGAGAAAAAAATCGAAAATGTCAGCGTGCGATGAGAACGGAATCCAAAAAGCCAAACGGTTCCTCGGAGGAGGGATACAGTAGACTCCTTTGGCTGCCGAAGCCCTCCGGTCAACCTGTAGCCAATTACATTATTGACGCGATCGAGACAAATCGCTTCAGAAGCCCAAACAGAGAGTCGTCGGTCCATCCACTCGTCCGTCCGATTTGTCCCTTCATGCGCCCGGCCTTCTCTCTCCCGATTCTCGTTCACTGCAGAAGACGAAAGAACATAAATAAGCTGTGGGGATCGGGGTAGCGAGGCGAGTACAGGGAAAGAAAGGACCGGCGAGGAGGGAGACGAACTCGGGGCAGGGAAAGAAAATGGGGCACTGTTAGCGAGCGACAAGAGAGGCAACTGTGTGAGAAGGAAACGGGGGCGAGGGACAGCGAGAATCAATACATCTAAATTTAATTTCCCCTAAAGCGGCATATAATGTCGTTAGACTCCGCCTCCACGGCTCAGGCTCCGCCTCGGATCCGCCCACTCTCCATGTAGGGGGACTCTGAGCTCTGAGAGAACAGAGCAGAACAACTAACCCTGAACGATCCGAACACGATTGATACATGACGACTAGCGGTGAGAAGCGTTCCGTACAACAGCAGTCTTAGAGGAGCGGGTTTCGCTACGTTGGACCTTGCCTCCTTCTCAGACGGCCCTCGGAGATTAGTTCGTCGGCGGGTGCCTCCTCCGCTCGACTCTGCGCTCCCACAACCGATTAGGACACAAGTGCGACGACATCTGAAAACGTCAACATAAGCCGCCACAGTTTTTCAAGTGGACGACCGCACCGAACTTTGCTCAAAATCTTCAGTCGGTGGCTGACGGGCGGAAGAAGAACGTGTCATCGTCGTCGAAAACCCCGTGCGTGGAGTTCGAGCACGCGCGCTATGATGCCCACCGAGGGGCCAACATCGGATTCATCGCCGCAAGTCAATTCGACACAAATGGCAAAGTCAACGTTTTCTATAGATTCGCTCCTTCGTTCGCGGCCGTCGCTTGAACGCGAGAGCCCTTCGCCTTCGAGATCGGCTTCACCGTCGACGTCAAGTCCGTCTAGTTCGCAGCAGATGGCTCGTTTGCTAAGTGCCTTCCCAAACTATCCGGGTCTTCTCAGTGCTGTTGCCGCCTACCAACCGTCTCCGCTTGGTCCCGCATTCCATCCGGCGCACATAGACCCTCTAACGAAGAATCCCGTCAACCTGGAATGGCTAGCTCGTTCGGCAGGACTCTATCAACGATCCGACGGTGAGTAGCACGGTTTTTTTCTCTGGCTTCCGATGGGTTGGCTTCGTAGCCGAACCCGCGGCGCCTTGCGGCTATGACAGTTTCGCTCTCTCGAGAGAGAATCCCCGCGAATGTCGAAGGAAGGAAGACTGGACTTCGAATCTTCCGCAATCCGAGTGGGAATCCGTCGTATTTGTCGTAATTGCCGCTCATGATCTGGTGGATAAATGGAACCGAGTTCACGTTCCACTATCGAGTGTACATATCGTTCCCAACTTGTTCCTTCTCTAGCTGTTCGGAATCAGCGGGCCAAATCGACTTCCAAGCCTAGGGATTCCTGAAGTTTTCGATCAGAGTTCTCCGTAGACTCTCGCATCTTTAGACATCGTCTTGGTGTAATGAGTCGAGCCTGCTCTTTCTCGAGTGTTCGTTGCGATGTACTAGATGTTTATTCCGCGGAAATTAGATATTGAAATCTCATGGGAGACGCAATTCATCAGCAGTCCAGAGATTTGACTAACTCAGGAGGAAGTTTTCGTCTGTTTGAATTCGAGCAAGAACCTCCAAGCCCCATTCATGAGTCCAAACGCGTTGAAAGCGCCGGTCGATTGCGGGGAATGTTCAAATCATAGTTTGCGATATGAATTCAAATCAGTCATGTTGGGTTTTACGGTTTCCTTGTGCGGGAATACAATCACGGCCGGTCTCCTTGGCATGGGACTGTAACCGTGCTCCGGCGGGGCTGAGTTCTGGTGTCGAGGAGCACCAATGGCAACCCGGTTCGTTCATCCTGGTATTTGGTTGTGTCTGGTAGGGTGTCCGTAAGGACACTCCCTTCACCCAGGCACCGTTGGTTGGAGTTGATTCAACCTGTGTGTCCGAAAAAGGGATCAAACGGCCGATTGCCTTGTGGTCACACGGCTAATCTTCGAACCAGAACTCGATGGCGGCGGTTCGAATCCCAACGTCCGCGGTAGAACGCCGCAGCGTGTATGTGTGTGGAAAACTGTCAATCCAGAATGGGTTCAACGGTGATCAGACTGTGACGAGACCCCAAACACTAAGTCTGCTAAGATGACTCGTTCCTTGAACAAAAGGGGTCATTTACGGATGAGGACGAATCAAACCATAACCACATAGCCAGCTTACGAGGATAGAGCCGACCGTAGCACGAAGCGTCAGGTTCTCGGAGTTGAATGGATATAACGATTCTGGACACTCGTCGTCTAGACTGACGAAATGTTGAATCCCTCAGAGGGCTTCAGGGGCGAGATGTCCGCAGTCAAGACCATCATATGATGGCCTGGAACAGAAACTCCGTTGGATCTTGTTTTCGTAGCACAGTGAAATCTCGTTTCAACGAGGACGTTAAGGACCGAAAACTGTGTTCGTTGTAACTATATTTCGTTGTAGCGAGAGGGATCCAGCATTGTTCGCTACGGCAGGCTGGCCGAACGCGCTTCGGAAAGTTGTTCGTTGTAACTTTATTTCGTTGTAACGAAATTCGTGGTAACGAGATTTTACTGTAGCCACCCTATGATGTTATTCCATGTCTCTAGTGAGGAAATCTTGTCGTGTGCTGCAATCACTTCGACGCGAAATCACTCGAGAATCTTGGGTACGATGGTTCCATTCTTTGATTCTTTGGAAATTTGCACGAAGAGACCGTCCTGGGCCCCATGACTCCATCAGGAGCATCGTTTCGCGAACCTGATTCGAGGAATTAAGACCCGTTGTGTTTTTGGTTCGCGTTTTCTTTTGATCGGATCGTTTTGTCTCCACTATCAGCGACTCAAGGATCAATCCAGGGCCTTGCGGATGCGGTTCACTCCATGTCTTCGCTCGGGATGAAGTATTTCCTCTCTTCCGAGCGCGTGAAGCTCTCATGGAGAGCTCGCCGTTTCGTCAGAGATCCTTTCCGCGAGAGCCCAATCAAAGAGAACAAACTCGAGCTGACACATTTCGCTGGCCAAGAGTCAGAGCACATTTCTCTCAGTTTGTGTATTTTGATCTGCTGAGCTTTGCTTCCCCAATCAGCGGATGAACTTGTTTTGGGAAGTCAGCATTTGCCAATCTCGCCGCCTCTAATTTCATTGGTTGCCTGAATCGTTGGTTGCTTGCTTGCTTGCGATGTTTCCAAACAAACTGTCAATCCCGCTTGTGGCGGTACACAACAAACAAATTGTCGCTCCTGTAGGCGACCAATTGTGGACTTTATTCCTCTAACACCAAACAGACTGCCGTTCGAGTTGGGACGGAGCGTTTTTGGGGAGATTCCCAATTCTCACTTTCGGAGACATTGTTTCTTCCTTTTGATGTCCACGATGTTCAGTCGCTCTCCATGAACTTTCTTCGGCGCCGTTAATTCAAAGACAGCGAAGCGGTTTGCCTCCTGAATGAATATGTCTCCTGGATCGAGTCTTGCGATTCATGCCTGGCTCACAACTGGTGGAAGAGACGGTCGTCGAGGAGGACGAGGATTTCAAAATTTTCCGAACAGGACGTCTTGCAATCCTGATTCGTGGTTTGATCAAGCACCGAGCTTCACTGCAATCTGTTCGCGACAACTCTTCGTACTTGTCTTCCGGTCTGTCGACCTGTTTGCATTGCAGTCGGAGCGGCGCATCACAGAGCGCGGTCGTCATTTTGTTCCGCTCTTCCCACAAGCATTCGCACCTGCCATGCAATCCAATTTGCTGCCAGATCGCATGAAGCGTTCGTAATTTCATTCGCGGACGGGGATTCGGGAAACGAACGAGCTTGCGGGCGAAGAAGGGATCGACATAAGGATTCAGACTCTCTCGCGTGCTGGCTGCATGGCTAAGCCAACCAACATATTGGCCGGAGCTCTCGACGCATCAAAGCGATGGATTAAGTCTCAACCACTGAGGGGTGTAAGTGCCGAGTCAGCGAGCGATAGGGGGAGCCAAGAGCCAACCTGTGAAGCTGTTAAACAGATCTAGATTTATCCTTATGTCACGCTAGCGGCTGCAATTAGGGCGAGTACCTGTTCACAGCTCTGAGAAATCAACACCTCAGGAAACTCCTTCCTTTGAGCGAGCGAGGGACTTTCTCTCCTGGATATTTCCAGACGAAACGAACGTATTCGCACCAATCGTCGAGATTTCCAGTCCCTCTGTTCAGGATTCGCAATCTTGGAAGTTTTGCAGCAGGCGATGCCTCCTTCATCGATATCACAATGTCATCAGTCAGGACGAAAGCACCGAAGGGGGACCGGAGGAGGGGAGAGAATCCATAAAGAGAGAAGATGAGAGAGTCGTTTGTGAAAAGTGCGATAATTTGTCTGTCGCAATTGAGTGAATCTTCCCCCAAGCGTTCGCTCGCTCGCTCGCTCGTTCATATGAAGCTTATTTAGAAGTCACTTGGTACAGGTCTCTCTTCGGAAGTGAGCGCGAATCGGGAGAGGGAGGCCATCTGTTAACCTAATTGCCACATGCAACGAAGACAGTGAATGGGGAGAGGCGACTGGGGAGGGGTGGGGGGGGGGGGGGGGGGTCGAATGTAAATATGCCATAAAGAGCGAACGCGGCCGATTACTCACCTTTCTCACACTCGAGCGCGCTCCAAACACTGTGCACTCAGGTTGTCCGCGCTCAGTTCAGACGGACGCTGGGAGTCGACGTCCTGCTAATTCAGGAACCGGAAAGGACGTCTAAAGGATATCACGTTGATTAGTTGGCAAGATGTTTTGCGAGACGGCGTATGAAACTTGTTAGAAATAGGTTGGACTCGCCGCAGTAAGACAGCGATGTTCGGCGGATTCCGACAGGAACAAAGACACGCCCTCGAGGAGGCTTGTCGGCCGAGCCAACGAGACAGACGCATCTTGCCCCACTCACTCAAAAGGAGACTGAATCTTCTTCGATGCAAATGAACTCCATCCCCGGTTGTCGGGAAGTCTACTCGCATCCGGCTTCGAGTCGAAGACTGTTGTTGTGCAGCTTCTTCTGACTGAGAACGAATTCGGTGGTTTTCTGTTCTGAGACGACGCAAGTTTTTACTTGCTCGCTGCAAGCGTAAACTGCGCTGATCGGTCGAATATCGAGCTGAAAAAATCTAAAATAATTCCCCATGGCGCGGCATCAGTCGGAGGATGGAGGCAGGAAAGAAAAAACTCGCCATGATTATACCGTCCCTCAGCCCGTCGTCTTGTCGAGTGAACGGCAAGGACCGAGCCATAGGTGAGGGTGATGATAATGGAATGGTACGGCGGAGGTAATTGGGCTCATCAGCAAGTACAAGCCAGCCGAGGAAGCTAGCAACGGCTTCATCTCTAGCTTGGATACGGCCGAGCTCCGCTGTCCTGTTTGCCAGCTCCCTCGCAGCACCGAGGGCAGACGCTTCTCTCTGATTGGTGCCCACATTTTCTCCCCTTCCCCTTAGGTAAACATTATACTCAGCCCGCCGGTCGGACCGGCCGACCGACCGACCGACCGGCTATCCGGCCGCCCGGTTCCTCGGATGGCTGCTCTAGATGGCAAACGACTTCGCCAGCTTGCTGACTTTATGTGTAGAGAAACACCACGCCAGCTCGAGAGGGAAAGACCCGCGAGAGGCCATCAGTTCTGACCAGGCTGCCTTCTATCTCCGTAACGACGAGCTTCGCTTTCAAGAATCCGCCGTCCCGTCGAGTGTCCAGAAATGCGAGTCTCCAACAACTCCTTCTTTTCGGACCGATTCTCGCCGGAATTTTTCGGAAATTTCTCGGTTCGCAGTCCTTTGGAACAAGTCAGCCACGAAACCCCTCACACCGATTAGCCACCGTACACGTCTGGTTTTAGCGCAATGTACTCTTACAACATGAACGTCTTGATTCCTAAAAGTTGCATGAAAGAAATCGCCCGCGGCATCTCACGTTTTTCGGAGATTTCCCGTGAGTAGCGATTCCAGTATTGCATCAGTTGATGGAAGTTCGAATTCGCTTTTCCTCAGCTCGTTGCACATTCCAGATTGCTGTGAGGATGGTTTCATTGTTGTCCTTGTGTTTCGAGAATGTAAACTTCTAATCTGGTGAGGACATCAGTGATGTTTCGTTATTGGACGTGTTCCTCTCTTCCGACAAAGAATGGTGTCCTGATGCGCGAGGCCGCGGGTCCAGAGTGCAACTCGAGCAAGAATCCACACTCTGTCGATTCTGGAGGAAGGATACTCTTTGGGAAATAGTAGGGATTTTTCGGTGCGTTAGCATTTGTCTGTCGATGTCAATCAGTTTCTGTAACTCTGGAGAGGCAATAGCGTATCTAGCAGGAAACGCGAGCCAATTTCATCCATTTGCGAGTTGGAGAATCGAAGGAACGTTTCTAGAACGGGCTTTGTGATGTTCACGAACAGCGCAGAGATGTGGAATATAGATATTTTAGTTATAATAAGCAAAGCTCCTACTTCAAAGCCAAATAGGCGCTACACAGATTTCCGTCTTGGGAAATCCACATGAGATGGTTCCGCAGTTTTCTTTCGTTATACCGAAACGTCCTCTGAAGTCTTTAGAGCGAGTGGTCGTCTGCCCGTCGTTGACACGCAGTGACGCTTTTGTGAGACGGAGGTTTGGACGTCTGCCAGAACTATATGGCTTCATAATTTACGACCACGGTCTCTACGCGTACGTCTGTTTTTCCGTCTTTCTGTGAGTCTGTGTGTTCGTCGTTCCTTCATATACAGGCCGCTTGTTGACTGGTATCGTTGACATCCTGAAAGCCCGCTCGTCAGCAGATGTTGTTTTGCCGTTGTTGTCGCTGCTGCTGCTGCTGCTGCTGTGTCGTTTTTGTTGTTTTTTTTTTCTCCTCCAAATGAGCTCCTCCCAATTTAGATAATGGGATTGCCGCCAGTTGTCTGCGTTGGCGCTTTCCCTCTGAGAACACTGGGAGCAAGACAGGCTTCCTGATAGGAGCCAAAACTGAGCGCGGGAAGGAGGGGTATTGAGTTTGAGAATAAGTAGCCAGACTAGACGGGATGAATGTCTTGGAGGCAATGTTGCGGAAGGTCGCGGATTGAGAACATCTCGGGGCCAGCTTGACAGTTAACAGAGTTGTTCTCTGCGATGAACAGTCGGCAACAACGGCTCGACATCTCGACCTCAGTCGCAGCAATTGATCTTCATAGAGATCTGTAATCGTGGAGCAAACTTAGATTTTCACAAATCTCCCGTCGATCGCATCATCATGACGAATTGAAAAGTTTCCGCTTCAAGGGGAGGATGGGTTTTCTCAGCAGTTCCGAGTTTTCTTCCAACAGGAGAACTCGGAAAAGCACGGATGGAGCAACTCCCATTGACATAACAGGAAAGAACGGAAAACGAGACTCCGTTCATGTTTCTCCGCTGAAATAGAATACGGTGGAGAAAACAAGAACATTCATCAAAGATTGCTCTTCGTTTTTGGCTTTCTTCGAAGATTTTTCATAAATTCCATTTGTTGTCTCAGCCTTTTGTGGCTTTCGAACCATTTCTCAAAAACTTCAAAGCTCCGCTGGGGCCGAGAAGAAGCATTCAACGACGGGAGTGTTTTTCTTCTTTGGCGCGGATTCGTGGAGGCTGCGTCCCAATCTCCTCTGCTGCCGCATCAAGAAACAACATACACAACGAAAAATAAATCAACAAATGTTCCCTCCGGAGAAAACCGCGCTCCTCGGAAGAAGGACGGCTTGCGTCGAATGGGGTCTGTGTTCAATCCAAGTGGAAACCTCAAAAAACTGTCAGCTCGGACGTCGGCGAAAGAAGACGCGATTTGCAAATGTTCTCGTCGCTGAAAATCCTCGCCACGAATATCATCTCACGATGCTGTGACTAAAGCATTTGTACATCTCGGACGTGATGGGAACCTAGTGCAATATAGCTATGTTCGAGTGATTTCTAAACGGACTCCGATTTGCGCTCAACTAGAGCTCAATACTTCCAGACTCCGCCAGTTTCTCTGTATTTTCCGCAGAGTATTGCAAGTTTTCATTTGAAACTTCGCTGTGAAGTCGAATTCCAAGAGGGAATGTGTCTCAAGGATTGAAAAAAGGACATTCATTTCTTGCATATCGAGAGGGAAGCATGAGTTGTGAATATGAGCTGGAAATGCACTCGGAATCGACTACATTTTCGATTATTATAGCTTTTCGGAACAATCGTTTCGTTCGTCTCAGTATTTCATCTGTATTCCCCCCCCCCCCCAACGACTAAATTGCGACTTTGCATGCATGAAATGAGATCATCTTGATTCATACGACTCCAAGCATTGATTATGACTCTCTTTAACTCATCCACACTCTGAAACACTTCAATTCCGTGTATAACAGGTGAAACGATAATACTCCAGTGATTCTCCGTGGTATTCGAGGCGGGACTGCAACTGGTCACTCGGGAACCTCGATCTTCTTGGAGTTCAACCACTGTCTTGTAATGGAGCTGACATGAACGGTTGCGTTGTCAGGATGAAAGATTAGCTTGAGGCCTCAAAAAAGGCACAATATGATTTTACACCTCTGCCTGCCAGTCTTTAGATTGCGTTTCTGATAGGGGGGGGGGTGAGGGAAGACGCGGATTCCACTTTTCCTGGAGGTTCAGAGACGTCTTGGTGTCACCGGACGGTTCGAATCCTCATTGATTTGCGGACTTGAACGCGTTGAGTTGAGCGCCGCGCGACAGATTCGCTTCCTATTGGCCGGTTAAATCTTTTACTTTATTCCGAGCGTCTTCTTCTCATCGTAGCTACCTGAGTTCGTGAGATATCTTCCTCCATATTGACTGCAATGGCGATCGACGATCTCAGCTTTCTCGTCACCAGCCAAACACTATGAGTTGGCATCTCACTCACGCAGCGATCGCGGTTTAACAACTCTTTTCATGAGTGACCCTAAGAGATAGCTCTGAATTTCGTCTCTCACCCTGTACAGTTCTCTCTCTTCCATCATGATTTCAGCGAGGAGTTTCAGATGGAGACTTCCAATGCATCGTTCTTAGAAAAAGCAGAAAGACGAGTGATTCGGAAAGCATTCCCCTGAGTCGAGCTTTCTTGGGATCGAGCCGTCCGGGAGGTCAACAAATGTCAGTGATGATCATCACTAACCGCGTATTGGATCAGAAGAGAGACGACCAGCCCAAAAAAGATCGTTGAAGGGAGACAGAAATCGCCTGGGCTAGCGTCAACAGCAGTCCAAGAGCAGAAGTCAGACTAATTGAACCAGAGGAACTGTTTGGTCGGGGAACAAGGGGGAAAACGTTTTGACGTTAGACAAAGCTTATTTACGACAGCGGATACCGTTGTAGGTAGTTTGCGAACACACGGAATGTCTCTAGCACAGCACTCACGTCTAACAATCATAAACCACCCTGAATTTACAGAGGGTTGGGTTGCTTTGAGTACGCGTTTGCACAGAGATTAACTGACAGAAGAGAATGCATAAACAAAAGAAATAACTTCTCGTTGTTCCATCATAAAGCAATAATTCATACCTGTCGCCTACTCGAGACCGAAGTTTCTCCGGGGGTTGACGAATAACAGGGTCCCCAACAAGCCCACTCAGAAACTTGAACGAATCCGCAGGCGACCATGAGTAAACTTTCGAAGAAGATGTTAACAGAACGTGGAGTGAACACAGAATCTAAGTGAAAATCGCTGAGAAAAGAACTCGCTTCAAGGTGTTGGAATCCTCTGCAAATCATGCAGACACAGATGCGAAACTCGATCCGTTAATCAGGTGGAACTGCCTTCGGAGGAGAGGAGAGTCGTTTGAGAGGATTCGACGATTTTGTTCGAACCCCTAATCCCTTCACTTCATCGTTCCACCAGACGGTTCTTGTGTAAATCGGTTTCTTCTTCTTTTCCTCTCCGTACTCCTCTGCATCGCTCTTTGTCTATCTATCCGCTCCTCGATCGGGAATTGGGTTAGCGCCCACTGCTCCCCCACGAACCACTTATGGGATTAAGTTGGTTCGTTGGTAGCTGGCCGGCCACCCGCCCGCCCGCCCGTTCGGCCGCATTCCCGCCTGTCTGCTTGCTTGGTGCCCAGTTAGCCAGCCAGTGGATCAACTGTGATTGCCTCGGGTTAAATAAAACAACAAATTCAATTATCGGCTCCCGTCCGGGCGAGAGTGAGGACATGAAGACTCGTCGACAAATACGAACTCAATTGCAATGGGAGTGAACTCAAATTTCGCACCGGGAGACTCTATTCAAGTCGATTCATCTGGGCCCAAACAGCCGCGAGAGCGTCCAGAGCGGCGCGCGATTCTCGAGCCACGTCTCCAACAAATGAACGCATTCTCCTCAAAAAGGGCTCGCGAAAGAGATATTCCCGAGAAGTTGCGCGAGAAGAATCTGGATCTTGAGGTGTTTTCTTTCGCGCCGAAAACACCTGTCTCGTCCTGAGTTGATTCTTCAGTTGGAATGGACGAGCTGGAAACCGGTGGGTTCGGACAAAACCGGACCGGCAGGAACGCCACGACATCAGCGTGGGCAGGCTGTTCGGTCGGGGGCTAAGCAAAGGCATCTGGCTAAGTGATCACTCAAACCAACAACTCACTCAGAGAGACACAGGAACACGATCCTGTTCTCGTCCGGCTTGCCTCGGGTTTTGCTCCGCGAGCTTGCTGCAAATAGCTGTACTCGTACACCACGACCATCGCCGCCACTCGCAGAGGCAGGAGCAACCCCGTCAGTGAGGGCAATTCGACTGAGTTCCCATGGTAACCGATGTCTGCCCTCGGGAGCATAATGGCTGGGTTGGGCGCTCCTCTGCGCCACCGTTGTTCGTTCCCGTTCCGCACTCCTCCCGCGCTTTTCCCCTGTCTCTTTAACGCTCACCATTCCCCCCTCCCCCCTCTCCAGCCCCGTCTCTTCAACTGTTCGTAAGAGAGTCGCTGAAGGCACAAACAGTTGATACAGAAAGCTGAAGAAAGCGGCACAGAGTGCGTCTGACTGCCACACTAACTTCGCTAATTGCACGAATTCGAGCCTGATTATCGAGCAGTGGGTTTGCGGAAGGGTTTCTCTCGCTCCTCTTATCTCCCAGCTGATCGTCCTCCCGGTCGACGTTTGCGACGCCGTTGCTTTGCTTGTGTCTCAGTTCACACGTGACCGTTGCGATTTCTCTGTTCACGCTAGCGAAGACAAAGTTGACCAGACAGAGCTCTTTCGCTCTCGGGAGCCAATCGGCGTCCCTCGCAAACCGCTCTCTTGTGGCAAACAGTTTAATTTAATCACACCATCTGTCAGATAAGCGAACGGGGGGAAGAGGGGCCAGGGGAACGCTCACTTTTTCTTCTCCCACAACTACTACGAGCTCCACCACCATCGCCACTCGGTGTGAGGGACCCGCTGAGCGAGCAGTCTGTCGACCAGCCAATCTGGAGACTCCGTCTGGGGGAAGGTGTAAAAGCTTAAATGATCTCGGTCACCGTGCTGGTCTTGCCGATGATTGATATGACCTCACAAATTAGTCACTTGCTCTCATTACCCTCAATCATCACCAATCGATGAGTACAGCGGCTTGTTTCATTCATTTTCGCGCAAAGAACTGTTGTCATCTCATTGTCGGTTTACGAACGAGAACCATGGGAATAGATATTCGGTGATTCCTAAGTCGTTGTCGCTGACAGTCTCGCCCAAACCCCGAAGCTCAACGTTTCTAAGATCTCTTTCCTGGTTTCATGCTTCCATCAAGTTTCCCTCGGTGACGATTCACATTCTACATTTCAGGCTCACAGCAAAACCTCATGGGTAAAACCAGACGTCCCAGAACGGCGTTCACGTCACAACAGCTTCTAGAGTTGGAAAATCAGTTTCGAATGAACAAATACCTCTCGCGACCAAAGCGATTCGAAGTGGCGACAAATCTCATGCTGACGGAGACACAGGTGAGTTTTCTCTCTCATTGTCCCAATGAACTCTCGTCGAAACCAGTGTCTGACTCGAAACTTTTCCATTGTGCGTGGAGTCGGGACCCTCACACGCCACAAGATATAAATGAAAACAAAAATATTCGTTTCTGTCGTCAGGTGAAAATCTGGTTTCAAAACCGGCGGATGAAATGGAAACGCAGCAAAAAAGCTCAACAAGAAGCCAAAGTTTCTGGTGGTCGGGAGAATAAAGATGAAAGCTCCTCTCAAACTTCGCTCGGAGGAGGTTTGAGCTCCCTGAACAGCCAAGGGATGTTGATGCACGCAGTTCCGCAGACGCCGGCCTCGGGTCTGCCGTTAAATTTCAGTCTGAGTTCCCACCACCACCACAATCACCACCAAGAAGATTATCCGGAATCTCCGGATGAATGTTCGTCCCGAGAATCGTCCCGCGATCTCGATCCCGAAGACCTGGACGAAGCTCCTCGCTCACCAAAAGAAACCACACAGGAAGTACTCGTACAGGACAACTGTATTTATAGACCTTACGTCGTATAGCGCAACCAGAAAGAGTCAGCAGCACGCGGAAACGAAGAAAACTAACGGATGGAGAGAAATTATCGGTTTTCGTTTAATAAAGTTCTGACTTCTGCGAGATGTTCGAGAAGCAGCCTGAAACTTTGACACGATGCAGAGCAATAGTTATTTTCGCAATAGAAGACAACACCGAACCAGACAACAACAAAAACAATGAGATACCAGCTCTGTGGGGATCTCATAGAGTTGAGAAGTTTATCGGATCTAATCATTTGAAGCGAATGAATGACAAAACTCACTCAAAAAGTAAGATAGGTGATGTTGCAAATGCCAGCTGAACCATAGTGCAAGGCGATGTGTGTAGAAACGTCATCAGCGGCTAAGCTGAGCTGGGCTAAATAAAGTTCAAATGATGTCATACTTCACGAAATATTCTCATTCCTAGATAGTAAGGAAAGGAACAAGTTGAATACTTTGTCATTCGAGTGGTTAGATGCTGCTTGAGATTTATCGAACTATCCTGACAGATCCGCCGGGCAAAAATGTTTTCGACAGAGTCACATCGAGTGCTGCCTATTCATAGGGAACCTTACAGTCTTACAGAACCGGAATTCCCAGGAAATCTCGTAGAGCGTAGAGCTTTACACCACATCGGCCACGTTGGAGGCAGAAGGAGCTCCCTCTCGATCGAGTCCATGCAATTGAGTCGTGTGAAATGCGTACCTCGAGCTCAAGGTCACGGCTCTTTGGATCCAGCTCAGACCCGCGGGAAGACTGCGGGTTCTGCAGAAAGATTTTGGTGATCGTTCCATCTGTAACGATTCCCGGGGCGGATTCGAACATTCTCCTCGATTTCATTAGTTGATTGCGTTTTATCAAGCGAGAGTACGAGGCAACGAACGGACTGATTAAAACAAATTTAAAGCTTCATTAACAATGCAAAGGCGCCTTCAGGTCGCTCGTGCTGCGCCGACTGCAGCTCTCCATAGAGAACACTGGGGCAGACAAGGGCCGACTGGTCTGCAGAGCAGCGCAATCAGAGTGAATCCTCCCACAGTGAGTGAAGGCGTGGGCGGCCGGGGATGGCCTCGGGACCGAGTCTGGACAGTGAGACTGATTATGAGACTCCTCTACAAGTTCAATGACGACCATGGGATGCAGTTCATATGATGCTATGTAGTCTCCAGGACGATATCTAAGCACCTCTCAAGAAATGAAGAATCTTCGGTCCCCAGGGGAACAAACTGTTTTGGCAATCTGAACGCGACAGCCGCACAACAATGGAGGACGATCTGACTTATCTCTAGAGTCTATCAAAGTGCGGCGTCACGGGCAGAAGTGAGGCACGTCGCGTCGTTCTGCATCCAGATCTTGGAGTTCTCATATTCAAAAATTCGAATCCTCTTTTCGAACCAGAGTTGGGCATATTCGCATTCGAATGGAAATGATCCGTAATACAGAAACATTCAAGTCTCCACCAGGTGCCCTGCATAGCAATGTTTCAGGAGACTGTCGCTTTGAGTGACGGGGAGAGGATTCCAGCAACTCCTGAATCCAGTTCTCCGATTTCGAATGCTCGCGGAACGAATTGTTTCTGACATAACACCATGGTGTCAGGTTCTGCAAATCAGGAATGGTCAAAAATTTAGTGTTCATCTCAAGCACTCGTGTTTCCCCAAAGAACAGCTACCATGAAATGCTGAAACTTTATTTTAGTGTACAACCTCAAGTTAGAAGGCGGCTTTTCTAATCCGATCATTGGATGTGGAGAACCTCTCCATAAAGATTTGGCCATGACTACTTTTCAAAACATATCGCTTTCCGATGGGGATCTTCGACAAGGGACAAGGTCGAATATATCTAAAGTACGTTTGCGGCACGCAGCTCTAGATGTCTTCCAGCAGACCCATCAGATTAGATGGGCAGATGGCCCATCATAACCACATTCATTCCAACTCGTTACAGGAAACTTTTTGAACTCATCAGAGCAGAGATTTCATGGGAAACAAAATGAAATCCTTCGCGCCTTCGAATCCTCTCCGAATCTGTGATTCACAAATTCCCAGGCAGGGAATGACGTTTCAGTTATTGTACTTTTTTCCGTGTCTTTGTGCCGAGTTATCAGAATTTTCCTGTATGAGCTTTGGATTACTATAAAAACACCGGAAATCACTCCAACTTCTGAGTTTTGGGGATTTTCTGAGAAACAGGATTTTCGATGTAGAAACTTGAATGTACTCGAGTATTTCATCAGGGAACTTGGAGACGAACTCATAAGCAATTTCCAGGCAGTGGCATTTTTGGGCAAATGCCGCCCGGGGCTGGTTTATGACAGTTTCGAGAACGTCACCCCTTCAGACCTTGATCCGTCCGGAGCGACAACTAAAAAGAAGCCAGAAAGCATCGAAATGCCGCCCCCTCGCCCAGGCTGGAAAAGCGACCCGAAAAGGCCCGGGTATTCAGAGAATTGAATTCAGACTTCCGTCATGAATTCGATCGGAAATATGGCATAGAGTTTGCTCGGGATTCAGTTTCAGAGATAGTGATCCGCTATCCCCAGGAACTTCTCCAGTCGAAAAACCGGAGAGCCTGATTGTTCAGCAACTCTGCGACTTCGGTTTCGGTTTCGGCTGATTTCTCTGGATTCTTGTATGCTTAGGTTCGTCAAATCATAATTTAACTTGGAACCTACAGAGTATCTTCATACCTTTGAAAAACGGTCGTTGTGCAGGAGGTCTTCTCTCGAATAAATAACTTCTTCTCTCGAATAAATAATAATAAATTAACCGCGGTTTGAAAACCGCAAAAACCGCAAAAAAATGCGGTTTTTAATCGCAAAAAACCGCAAGTGGGATTTCTTATTCATCTTGTTTTCGTCCTGCTCCTGAGCCTAGGGCTGAGTCCTGAGTGATGCAAATTGGTCGGCTATGGTCGAATATATGCATCAGCATTTACTCGTGAGCGAAGGGAATCATGAAAACCATTCCAGAGGCGGCCGCTTCTGGGCTTCGTTCCTTAATCCTCCCGCTCGAGAGCCGGCATGTTATCACTTCACATACTCGTCCTGGATCGACAGTTTTGTTTTTCTGCCAGATTTGTTGCCAAGACACTTAAGTATCTATTCTTTGTCGTTGAAATGAGCTCGTGCTGAACGACACTACCGTGAAATACCGCAAAATCACTGGAAAATCACTTAAAACACAGCCTAAACCGTTTGCGATTAATTGCGGTTTTCAACCGCGGTTTTCGATTCGCGGTTTTCGGTTAACCGTAACCGCGTTTTTCCCAAAATGCGGTTTTTTGCAAAGCCTAGTCACACCGTCCAAGCGTGGAATCATGACTGCGTTTCTGCGGCAGTTTAAGATGCATCCTACTCGGTCCTCGAATCAAACTGATCTAGTTTTCAGAGCATCGATTGCAGAACAGACAGTTACTCGGAATGTATTCATCGAACACTACAAAGCCGGTCTCCTTGGCATGGGACTGTAACCGTGCTTCGGCGGGGCTGAGTTTCTGGCGTCATGGAGCACCAATGACAATTCGGTTCGTTTCCTCTGGTGTCGGGTTGTGTCCGCTAGGACCCTCCCTTCACCTAGGCACCGTTGGTTGGAGTTGATTCAATCCGTGTGTCCGAAAAAGGTATCAAACTGCCGATTGTTAGTGCTAATTTTGTAACCAGAACTCGATGGCGGCGGTTCGAATCTCGACGGCCGCCGGGATGCATGATGCAAGAAACGTCCACAATTTGTGCACGTCGCTCAACACCTGACGTGTATATGAGTGACACTTGACGACTTGACGTGTATCGATTGGCACTTGACGATTGTCGATCGGAAGTGGGTTCAACGGTGTCCACTTTCCCCAAAAAAAAAAAACCGTGTGCGGTGTTCACGACGAGAACGTAAAAACACGTGATATTCGATTGCAACAGCGCCTTCTTCACAGACGATGATCTCCTCGCAAGACTCGGACTCCAGGAGGAGATACAGGACCCATCTCTGGTGAACTACTCGAAAAATGAATCCCAGAAACTGGGAGAAAGGAGTCCCCCCTGATCTGCGCAAGCGCCTGACATGAAAGGCTGATAAAAGAGTTGAATGTAATATACGAAAAATCACTCCGATCAAGATCAATAAATACCCATACCCATACCCATACAAGATTCCCTCATGACATGGAAACCGGAAACAGTCTTCCCCAGAACAGAATATCGAACTTAACGAATCCGCATCGATGCACCTTCGGCCTGATTTTTCTCGCTGGCTTTCCGAGGGAAGATGCGGGTGATCATACGTGTCAAATTCACCATTCCTGCGTGAGACGTCTCTGCCTTTCCCCACAGGTTCGTTGTGCTGATACTTGATTGAATCATATTCAAGGGAATTGTTTCGCTTCGAGAATCTGAGTCGCTGTTCCCGTGTTATCAATCCCTCCAATCGAATGAGCTCGGCTCTAACAAACCGCCCGACTGCTGCTGTATTCAATATTCGTACTTACCGTGCAGCGAGTGAGAAAGGGTGACAAATGCTTTGACACTAGATTCGTGGGTGCCGACTCCGAAGCTCTCGAAGCATCGAAGTTCTCGAGAATCTTTTGTTTTTTGGTATCGGAATTGGAGGTCCCGCTCGAATTGCGGCTCGAAAGTCGGACGTTCTCGATACTGGAAATTTCGTAAATTCATCTCCGCTGCGTGTCCGTTCGCCAGATCTGGGACGAAGGTCTCGAAAGAGATGGGAACACTACTCATCCAATGTTAAGGATTTATTTTTACATAACTGATTGTGGGGGCGTGTGGCGAACGAGGAGCACATTGTCAAATCAGTGCTTCTTGCAAAAGACATCGACTGCATTGAGTATAGGGTACGCTGCGCAATAACGAAGGAGAACGAACGTCATCCTTTGATTCATCCTTTGATTCATTTTTTCTTCCACTGGCCTGATGAACGACGAATCGCGCGAGATACGTGCAGCCGAAAAAAATGCAAGCGGAAGACACCAGGAAGGAAGGCAAGGCACCCAGAACAGAGCTGCGTTCCGCCACCATGGGATAGAATTTATGTCGGGAAATAGATTTTCATCCGAGTATCCACGAGACCCCAATTTTTATGCTCAGCCACTTCCGGCTTTTCTCCGAGAGGATTACGTGGTAAAAAATCTTGCGATATTCGAGTAAAAGTCAGCGATGAAGATTTTGTGCCGATATCGGCGAACTGACTCGATGCGAAGCGGGATTGATAAGCAAAACCAGTAACAGAAATGCAAACTACGTCCTCGATGAGACTCATTGTCAGTTGTACATTGTAAGGTAGCATAATTGAACATTTCTTGTCGGTCCATACATGGTGACATCCAGGGTGGATCGGTGTGACAGTTGGTAAGGTAGAACGGTATTGTTCGTCGGTCACCCGTCTTGTCGGTGGTGCCCGAGTCCGTACCGGGCGCCACCGCCGAGAGTGCGGCATTTTCTTGTGATTGAATCTTTCTTTTTTTGTTGTCAACAGGCACAAATCGACGCTGGGGCGACATTCTCCGAAAATTTTCAGTTGCGCCCCGGATCAGTTTCTACCACATATCTAGCTCAGGATCATGCTGTATGGTATCGTGACAAACGTACTGTATCAGGTATACGCATGTCATGATGACTATGCTAAAATAATCTCTCTATTTATCGAGGAAGGACTTCCGAGCTTGACGTCGTTAAAGCACGCCAGGAGTACGGTAGTCACGAGTCAAAACGGCGCGGCGGCATCGAGTGTCAAAGGATGAGCCAAAGGCGAACAAGTGGCGCCCTCGGTGGAAACCGTGCTCGTTTTTGTGGTAAACAGAGCCTGGTGCGGCCTTCCCGAACAGAGCTGACAGATTCGGGAACGACGATCAGCTGGCGTTAAGTTCGGTGCAGGAAAAACGCGGTGACCTGTGAGCGGTCGTTGATGTCATTACAACATCCACGACCAACTGGCTTTCAAATCTATATCTGACGAGAAATTTTACATCTTAAGGTAAGTTTTAGCGCTCCTACAGTATTTGCTGAGTAATCTTCATCGTTCCTTCTCATTGACAGAATTCACTTTGTGTTCTTCATCAAGCGCTCGCGGGAATATTTTCTGCGGCGACGAAAGACCTCGCCGATTCGAGAATCGATACTGAAAACTTTTCACGGATTGTTTTCAGATGGAACACCCGTTTCTTCGAGAACTAGATGCAATTCACGAGGTAACGTAGCCGGCAGGTGATCGGTAGCACACACCGCGCTGAACGCCGTTTCCCCTCGCAGAAAATGTGCTGAAATCATTGACCCCTCGAAATGTTCATCGTCGAAAAGTTCTGCATTTTCTTCCAAGGTTGCCAAGCGACACGAGGATGAAGAGACTCGCGCGATCGCCGCTTCACTCATCCCCATTGACACTCTGAAGTCTCGCGTGAGATCTGCTGAGGCGACGCCGGAGCTCGCGAAAGATCTTCTTCTGGTGGAACTGGTAAAGTGGTTCAAGGAAGATTTCTTCTCGTGGCACGATCAACCCACCTGTAGGACTTGCAAAACATTAACCTATCATCAAGGTTTGGTACCACCAACCCCCGAAGAAAAGAAACATCTCGCAGAAAGGGTCGAGTCATACATTTGCCCAGCTTGCAAGAAGTCTTACCGATTCCCAAGGTGAGTTTCCACCGAATTCGGACAGAAGTCCTGATTCGTTGATCCTTCCATTGACATCGAATGAATTTCTTCGGATGAATTTCTTTCTCTCGAATTCCGTCACGATGTATTTTTGAAAATTTTCGAGCCACTTCCTCACTAGGTACAACTGTCCTCGGAAGCTCATGGAGACTCGAGTCGGCCGTTGCGGGGAATGGGCAAACGTTTTTACCCTGTGTTGTCTGGCCTTGGACTTCGATGCCCGGTGAGTGGAAAAAAGAATCAATCTCCTTCTACTTCATAGACTTCGCCGTTTATCTCAACGGAAAGCAGCCGAAATCGAAGAACATTCCATTGCAGGTATGTCTACGATGTCACAGACCATGTCTGGACTGAAGTCTGGTCCGACCACCTCGGGCGCTGGCTTCACTGCGATGCTTGCGAAGCAGAGGTCGATAAGCCGCTCCTCTATGAAGTAGGCTGGGGTTCGTAAGCCACGGAGTCTTTGGAATCATACGTTCTATCTTTCGTTTAACGCTGCCTTGTGAACGAAATGAAGTACGTCTTCCTTCCAGGAAAGAAGCTCAAATACGTCATAGCATTCTCTTCTTATGAGACGGCCGACGTTACGTGGAGATACGTGCGAGACTTTGGGAAGACACGGGGATTGAGGAATTCGATTAAAGAAAGCGATTTGATAAAGTGAGTAAGACATAGAATCATTGAGTATCGAACGGCTCACACTGGACCATGGATAACTGATCGGAGCTCGCCCCTAACGTTCGATCGAATCCGGATTTTTTTCAGTTATCAGGAACAGCGCACAAAGAGTTACCAAAGGAATCTGAGTGCGGAGAGAAAGCTCGAACTCGCCAAGAGACGAGTCATGGAACTCACGAACTTCTTGACACCATCAAAGTGAGTTAGAACTCGGTCGTCTTGGTCGGAGAATGGAGTCGGGAGGTCTCCGTCTGGCTTTTGACTCTGAAACTCTGCTCGTTATTTCAGGTTGGACGCACAAGGCAAAAGCTACGGAGGACGAGTTTCAGGAGACCTCGATTGGCGCTTGTCCCGGAACGAAACGATGGGAGCGGATCCGATCACAAACGAAGACCCCGATATCAAGGAGTTGGAACTCACCTACACCTGTAGCAAGTGAGTTGGGAACAGAACTGAGCGAGCTATGGGGCTTCGTCAATCTCTGAAAAGCATCAAGCAGCGTTTACGGAATTTCGAAATCCCAATTCTTCGAAACTTTCGCGAAAATGTCGCCGTATGATTGACAGACTCTCCTGTCGCCTTTCAGAGACGAATACGTGAAGAGAGAGAACGGACGGAAGGAATGCAAGACGATTGGTTGGGCGCATTATATGACATTGTCCATGAACATCCTTAGAAAAGTCGAAAAAGACTGGAAGATGGCCTACCTCGCGCGGTATGGAATAACTTTGCCCTAAAGCCTCCTGAATATCTCCAATACAATATATGAATCTCTCCTGGCGTCCGAATACTCGCGATAACAACCATCATTCTTCCGATCAGCACTCCGCAGTCGGACCTGGGGATGTTCGAGTATACTTTCAAACTCACGAAGCCGTGCCGGTCCATAAGTGTACTCTTCAAAACTGAAATTTTCAACAGTGGACAGGTATTGGTAAACGTCATCGCTGACGACACAACGATCTGTGTGAGAAACAACGGTGAGCGAATCGAAATTTCGACTTTGATTTATAGCTGACTGCTTCTCTCGAATCCGCCTTTCTGAAAGAGATCTCGTTCACTTCTCTTGTCACTTGCAGAACTCTCGGCCAGTCTGGACGGTGCCAAGCAAATCAAGGTGGCATGCGAACTGACTGGCGGATCCGGTGATTGTGCGTGGCAGCACGCGCAAGCTTTCCGACAGCTCATCGACGACAGCGCACCAGTTCTCAGAATTATCCTCCGATTCTAGTCGCCTCCTCGGATAGACAATAAGTCCACATTCTCTACGATCTTTGATGTTTTTCTGAACGGAAGTCCCGATAAAATTAGCTGCGACACTGTCAAGTGAGACGTATGTTGATTTTTTGTACATATTAATAGACATCAAGCCCGGTGTGTCTAGCATGGGTTCGTATTTTTTGTTTCTGAAGACCCGTAAATGACGACCACGTTCAGCGATTCCGCTGTCGTCAGGAATATTCAGTCAAGAGAAGTCCCACAAACTTGTGGTGCCAGCAACAACGTTGAAAAAGTTGAATATAGATTTTGATGCAATAAAAACGATGGCGTTCCCTCGTCGAACTGGAATGGGACTCGACTTCAACGCAAATAATTCTTTGTTCCGCTGAATACTTGGAGAGCTATTGAACTCTTGAGGATGAGCAAGTTTGTTTTTCACTTCTGGAACTAAATCTTCACCGAGATTCAGGCGTAACATTCGGATGTCTTTATTCTGAGTCAGTTGTTCGAAGCATCGTCAAGCCTCTCGGTCAGAGGACCGAAAGCCTAATTTAACTTCGAGTCGATGTACCGTTCCTTGTCTGTGCGAGGTCGACAACGCGAAAATCACACAAGATATGAAACGGATACTTCCGAGCCGAGGATCATTTTTCATGTCTGGAAATTGCCGTCGGCGTACGCTTCGGGTCTGATCAATGTTCGAGCCATCGTCAAACTTCTGATCGAGGTGAACGATCGGAAATTTAATTATTGACTCACTAATATACCTCGGTGCTCATAAAACCAGAACGGTTTCACATTGTGGACATTCTCCAATGTTGCAGAGAACGATCGCATGTGAGAGCCGAGGATGTTACATCTGATTCTGGAAATCGACAATAGAAGGGAAGAGTTGCTCTCGTGCAGTGCATGATTTAGCTGAGGCGTGCTTGCACCTAAACTCCCGCAGGCGAACACAAATCAAAACAAATATTTTGTCCCCGACAAACGACCGGTTTATTAGAAGTTTTGGGGCAACATTCCGAAGTCCTTGGCTAAACGGTTGACGCAGTCGTCAGACTCCCCCATTCTTCGGATGGCACCGCAGATCACCAAGCGCTTGGTATCTTCAATGACGGCGATTCCGTTCTCGTTGAGCACGGCCAGGTCGAGCTGGATCGAGGCGTGATCCTTGGCGTGGATGATACGGTTCGAAGTGGAGCTGTGAACAGGAATCGTCCGTAAACATTCATGACTGAGTACAATGCCGTATCGAACATCGGGTCGCCGGTCTCAGCTTGCTCTCACACGGTCAGAATCGGATGATCGTAAACGATGTCGATCACGAATAACTGAACTCACCACTTCCTAGGGATGTACATATCCACACATTCTCCGGAATCGTTCTGCATGATTCGTGCTGTGTCTGAAAAGTGATCAACCACGTGTAAGCCTTACTGGATCAAAACTCGAACGCTTTGGGAACGGATGATCACGATAAAAGCCCACGGTCCGCCTGTAACTCTGATGCTTTGGGACTCGCAGCTGTCGTTTAAATGCCCAAATGGAGACTTCTGACGGAGATATCCTCCAATAAAACTCGAATTTGCATCGTCCGAAGTCACTCACCTAAACACCCGGAGCAAAAAGGAAACCAGAAAGGAAGCTGAATGCAGCAACACGAGTTCGTCGCCGGCCATAGAAGCTTCGCTCCGCGTCCAAGGTGTCCTTACGTGTGGAGGCGAGTTGGGTTTCTTTCGGTTTTGTGTACTTTTCTGAACTGCTTCAGGCAATCGCTGATCTCTCGATCCATCTTTGGATCGAGGTTCCCAAATATAGGGTCGGAGGCATTGACATCAAAATCCGCACAACGTTCACTGAAGCTTCCATGAACGAAGGCCTCGATCCATTGACGCGGTCTTGTGATTGTCGATGCGACAGAATTCTCATGGGGTCCGGAGATTTTCATCTCAGGTCCTTTCTGTCGGAACTTCAATAGCTGCCGCGGTTTTCAAGCTGGAACTGGAGTCACTTGATTTGAGAAGTTCAATCGGCCTGCATGTTCAAAACGAAACTACTGAAAGCGAAACCACTGGGTCAGGAAGGTTTTTCGTTTTTTTCCGTACTCTCACAAGTAGGAGTCACGAAGAAAACGTAGAGGTTGTGTTCAACTCCAGGACAACACCGGTGGGAACTCTGGTGGGAAATTCGAACAAAAGGTAAGCGTTCAGCTCATTACGCAAGCGGAATCGACTCTGGCAACTGCGATTCGGTACTTGATTTGCGCCACCGGTGACGAGAGAGGAAGAGATTTCTGTTTCAAAACTATAAACATATGCTTTTTGTCGGATAGAAATCTCAGATTTCGAATTCGGCTGCACAGAGGTAAGCAAAACCGTAGAGCTATTCCTCGCGCATAGCTAGACAATATTTGTTTGCCAGGGGTTGTTTGTTTGGTTGTATGTTCATTCACAAACATCGAACGACTGGCTGAAACTGTCTAACCTGGTATTCGTTTCTAGCCTTCCACAACCATGGAGGAAGATCTTCGGCGTCGACAGATCGAGGAGGAGATGGCTCGTTTCGAGCAGGAAATTTTCCAAGTCCAGCAAACTCTCCAACCGCCACCTGCTCCGCCTGCGGTGATGTTCATTCCACCTCAAATGCACCGACCTATCCGACCTCCTCCGATTCCTGCGATGATGATGCAAGGTCCTAGACCGCATATGCCGGGACCCTTGATGTCGATGGGTCATTCGAACCATTCGACACCTTCCTCGATCTCCGCGCCCCCTGTGAAAGTGTATAGTGCACCTCCGAAAAAAGCCAAAGATTTGGAGCAGGATGAAATCATGAATGCGCTGAAGAAAGCCGAAGCGGAACTCAAAGAGGCCAAAAAGAACAAAGTCGCTACGCCGGAGCAAGTCATCGTCCCCGCTCAGAAACCTTCCGCGACATCACCGGTGCCGGCGACAACCTCTCAGCCAACTCCTACAACTCCGGTAGCTCGCGAGGATAAGAAGCCCAAGAAACTGATCCGGATGGCGGGGCAACAGGTCTGGGAGGACAACTCGCTGGCGGAATGGGATCCAGATGACTTCCGGATCTTCTGCGGTGATTTAGGCAATGACGTCACGGATGAGATGCTCACTCGAGTGTTTTCGAAGTACCCAACATTCGTGAAGGCGAAAGTCATCCGTGACAAACGTACCAACAAGAGTAAAGGTTACGGTTTCGTGAGTTTCAAGGAACCGCAGGGCTTTATAAAAGCCATGCGAGAACTCAACGGAAAATACGTCGGTAGCCGACCGATCAAGCTACGGAAGAGCACATGGAACGAGCGCAACATGGACGTCGTGAAAAAGAAAGTGAAAGAAAAACAGAGACTCGGCCTGCTTTGATTCCGTTCTTGGGAATGGATAGTGTATCGTAAATATAGTAAGGTTGAACACTTTGTAAAATGATTGGCTGAAATCACCATGTATATATGAGGGAAATAAACTGTTATTTCATCTCTAGATCCCTCTCCGACTTTTCATTCGACCCGATTCAAAATGCTCATCCACAATCGAACGAAATCACCCAAGAAATGCACTTGCGGCAAGATGCGATTTTCCGGTCCACATCCAGAGTATGATAAGCGGCGAAGGTCAACTCCTACGGAAATAATGTCATGCGATTTTCTGTTCCTCAGGGGTAAATGGAACCGGATCTCGTGTCGTCGTCCCCACGGCTCCTGAAACTGCCGCCGAAAGCTGACCTGATCTACACCTCGTGCTACTGTGAAGAGAACGTTTATAAGCTGTGTGAATATGTGAAGAACCATGAGCCAGAGCTCTTGGACTCGTGCTTCGTGACGTTTATCTCCAATAAATATCAGAGCATCCCGATATGGAAGCAAATGGCTGGCAATCAGAGCAACGACGGCTTCGTGGTGTGGGATTACCACGTAATTCTGGTACGTGACGATATAGAAAGCGACTCAAAGTCAAAGATGATTAACCATGGTAAGGTATCGGACGAACTTTCCGCGACATCTTACTATAGAATCAGTCATAGAGGCGCGCGCAAACGATTCTTCGAGGAAACAGCGTGAGAGGTTCTCCTCATAATGATTGTGTGCCGATTGCAGGTGTACTATCACGAATCTTGTCAAGGTAAGAGTTACGTGTACGATCAGGACACCATGCTCAACTTCCCCGCAGATCTTGAGGAATACGTTTGGAAGAGCTTTAAGCCTGACGTGCCCCTGAAACACTGTTACGGGAGACATTTCCGATGTCTCGGAGCGCGGGACTACTTGGCCACGTTCGCCTCTAATCGACAGCGGATGAAAAGTCCTGACGGGAGTTGGATGAAACCCCCACCTCACTACCCACCTATTATGAACTCAATATCTGCGAACAACCTCGAATGGTTTATCGACATGCAGGCTGGTAACGGTGTGCCGGGCGTGGTGCTCAATCAGTTCATGTTTTGCAAGCAGTTCAACATCCATCTCGACAAAATGTTCGAGGACTGCTAGCGGGTGCACGGATGACACCACGACGACGAACTCCCAGTTGACTTACGCGGACAGCGGGAAACCCAAGTGTACGTGATACCTTCCAATTACCAATCAATCTGATCCACTGCGGCAGACGCCATCAAGTAGTCAAATAGTAACCTAGTCTCCTTCGAATTCCTCTTTGGAATCCCAATAAGCCAAACAAACCTCAAGATGTGAGAATGGACAGGAACATTGACCTGGAGAATGGTACCCGGGAAGACGTCGGGGACTAGCCATGAAATACGTGGGCGGCGAATTCTGCCAAATCAGAACCTGCGTCTAACGAGGACAGAGCGCCTGATTCGGATTCGAAAGGACTCTCGGCCATGCTGTGAACTGGCTTGGAGGTGCTTTTGTTATGAATGGATTCTTCGAACACTTAGTATACAGCCAGCATTTTCCCGAGCGCGGCATTTTCCCAAATTGCGGTTCTACCCCGGGCGGCACTCGGTGGATCATACCACTGTGCCGACGTCAAGAATCACGAAATACCTGTTTACATGTTCGGAGTGATATAATCGTGTGTAATCATCAAACTGATTGTACAAAGAACGACATTTCCATCACAACTTGGAGTGTTAAACTCTTGATTTGTATTTGGTCACCTCTGTGGGAGAGCTCAGCCTGATTTGCTCGAAAACTTAGCGACTTCGTCCGACAGAAATAATCCATTAAAAGTTTGAGTTGACTTCGAATTGATTCCTCCTTCAATTTTTCGAGCTGAACTCGAAAGTCCGAAGGTTATTCGATACTTCATGAGCAACAATGCGTGTTCAGTATTTTCCAAATGAGCATCCGTTCCGCGACTTCCTTGTCTTTGGGTTGAATTTAATGTTCTGATTCAGATCCGGAACGAGAAACTGTTGATTAGTCTAGCTAAGGAAGATGACTTGATTGTAAATAAACATGAAACTTACCTCAAAAACTCCGGGTATCTTGATCATAAACTGAGCTCGGTCTGTTTGCCTCCGAAAAACCTGAGAATTCTTTTGGCTCATCGCAAGTTGGGGACGATTTTCTCCGTAATTGAAACAGATCGAACCGGTAGGATCTCAGAACTCATGGCGCATATGCCAGCGGTTGTCATAGAAGTGTGAGGCGTGACGCTCGTTCCCTGTGGTGTCATGGTTAGTTGAGTACATTGCACTTCGCTCAATAGAATCATAGCGGGACCGGACCGTTTTGATCCGAATAAACGACGGATCCGAGAAAGCAGATTGCAGAAAATGCATATGTCCTCCAATAATAGCATTCCGTGAAAGGGAAAAGGAATGCCTCATCTGTTTCGTTGATTGCTATGTTGAAGGAACCGAACCTGCGACTCTTGTAGTTATTCTTCGATTCGGGGATCATTGATCGAACACAAATAAGGACGAATGGAAGGTTATTGCGTATAATGTGGTCAGCAACGGGTTAGATCACGAGACTGGTAATTCGCGAACGTCCTGGCCGATCAGGTCTCAGCTTCCTCATTTTCCATCACGGGGAATTATTAATTCTCGATCGATCCAACATGATTCCACAACTGAAAATGATCCGCCTAACCGAAGCGATTTCGGCGGAGAAACTAGGAAAATTCGATTCTTGATTCGAATAAGCGGATGATCCGATTCCCCAATCCACCGATTGAGCGGAGTCTACTGTAGAGCCGGCGGAGAATCCTCGTGATTCCGTTTCGATCAGATAGCTCCAACCGTTCATCGAAATCGTCGAATCGAGAACGTTCTGAAGAAAACATCCTTTTGTTCGACAGCTTCAATGATCACTTTTGAACGGTAGTTATCTTGAGCGGAGTCTCTCACCACGTCCTCCTGGATCATCTATTTTGCACTCGTAAATTTCCATCGTAATAATTGAGGTCGGGAAAATGCTCTCAAATCGTTATGAAGTAGGAAAGCAACCTGATTGGGTGTCATTTTGAAGTTTAACCCAATGAATAATCAACATCTCTCGAATTGATGATTGATTTCGAATGAGAAGAATTGGATAACTTCATCAAAATCTTTCCGCATTCTCTCGTACCTGGTGGACTGAATGCGGCTGTGTCGTCATCAACACCGGAACGCAGTTTCTTCTCCGTTTTTTTCCGATTTCACGAGTCCGGAAATTTTTTGAACTGAGATAAGAAATTGAGCAGGTGTGAGTTTTTGGCAAGATGGGGTTCGGGCTGGTGAACAACCAACTGACAATAGTCATCACGCGTTCTACATCGACTACACTCGAGAATATCGAGTATAGCGAATCGAAACTTCGATTCACAAGTCGCCGGCAGCGGACACGGTCTGCGGCGGCGGTATCCAACCAACTCGTGATTGATATTGTCTTGTATGGTGCTCATTAGTTGACGCTATGATGAGAAAAGTAGAAATGGACACATTCCTCGCTGCAGGTGGTGTTCCGGGCAGATAGCGTCAATTCATATCCATAGATTCATTGCTGGCAGATCAAGATTTTAAGATTATACCCCTTACGTCTGCAATCACGTCAAGCTCGAGTGTGACGATTGTACTGTGATACCTGCGAGTATCCTTTTTCTTGTCTGTCACGACACCCCCAAGAAGGAAGTCATCATGTTCGACGCCCGAAATAGAACCATTTTGTTCTTCGAGGTGGAAGGAAGAAAGTTTCCTCCCAATGTCCGCTTCTATCCTGACTGAGCGGCATGGAAAGAGAGCGGATTGACGGCAATTCGTTTCCGATCTCGAAGTCGAGGTGCAACCTGTTTCGATGCCCATGTCATCTGGGCAGAACTCTTGCTCAGCATCTCGCATGATTTTCTGACGACGGTACGAAATCGGTACAGAGAGCTTTGACCTCTGAATATCCGTGGCGAGCGTCGCGTTTTTTCTGCTTTCGTTATGAGTCATCCGCAGAAGCAGGCATGGGCCGAACGCACACAATCACGGAGACCAGCAACGAACCGACGAAGCAATAGCAGCAGCAGCAGCAGTTGTTCTCTCCACATTTTCACTCACCAGAAGCGCCATCTGTTATCGAACGAAAGAAATTTTCAAAACAGACTGTGAGCCCAAGTGACCGACCGGGTGGTGGAGTTAATGGTGGTGGTGTTGTGGTGGTTTCCCGCGAGGAAATCCTTGACGCTGCCTGCGAACCGTTGGCAGGATGTGTCCATGAAAAGTGTTTCGAATCTGAGAGGACATCGTTTCCACCGTAACGGATATCTGGATCGCACAACAAGAGGTGCCCCAACCGGTACGTCGATTCAAACTGACATTAGCGCCGTTGGCCCTTTAAACTTCGTTCGTACCGATCGCCTGATCGAATATTTCATTCAGTCTCTCGATTAACTGGAAGGCTCCGCCTGGTTATTAGGCGCATGGGTATCGATCGAGGATTCTTCTAGAAGGATTCAATCTTAAGAGAAAACACTAAATATTAACACGGCTCTTTGAACTCTGGGCGTTCGGGCGATGGAGCGGTCACATGGCCTCCAAACATAAACAGAGATCTGCCACTCACGGAGCAATAAAAAGGCTCCGTTAAGCTGAGATCGGAAATCCTGGAGGAGCGTATCACGGATTTCTGTCAAAACAAATCGGCCGCATTCTTCTCCGGATTGAATTCTCTTCGGGAATCCCAGCTCAGCCCGAACCGCGCCCAATCCCACAACGTGCCGCCGGGCACATCAAGGGTTACGCGTTCGAAACCAAGGCGCTGATTGAGCCTGCTGGAAAAGTTCATCTTGAGAAAATCGTTGACATTTTTGGTCTTCCTGACGACTTCTTCTGGAAGTGGCGATATTCCGTCGCCGAGACCTCTGCTCTGCTCACCAGCCTGCGCTAACCTTGAGTTCAGTGCCGACTGACTTATAGTTGTGCCGCGAAGTTCTTCTGAGTTTCGCAAGTGAGATATTCTACACAACTTCAGAAGGAAGGTTGATCGCCTTATAGAAGGCAACCGCCGCAACACGGGAACGCATAAAGCATGTGGTTGGCTCGTTCACCCTCTCCGACCAGGTGTTTCAAATATGCGCCATGAGCTCCATCTTCCCAATTCGTGCTTCAAGTAGCGCCATGTGCTTCAAATTTCCTCGTTGATATCGGCCATGCTCTGGATTTCCTCCACGATCGCCAACGTTTTTGTCGAACGAGACTTCCCCGAAGACGACCGAGAGCGAATCCTTTGGGGGAAAAGCGTTTGATACGAATCAGTGGATCGTTTCCTGTAATTTTCGGTTCCTTCATTTTTGTTTCTAGTGTGACGAATCAGGACCAATTCCCGGAATTGGCTGCAACGCTTCGCGTGAACTTCCGTCGCTTCTCCGTTTGTAACCAAAATCTGGTGTCATCCTCACGAGTTCCATTAGAAGCAGCGATCGCTTGATTCGTTTCAATTTCGACGTCAATACCTCGAGCGGAGCTGTGTTCAGTCGGATGAACGGAGGTTCGGTGTTTGACGTAAGAGCTCAACAGAGAAATGAAGCTATTTTAGAAGAAACTGACCTCGGTTTGCACAGTCCAAAAGCTTTGATCTTACCGAAATAGAGCTACCTACTTGGTTTTTGTTCGCTCTGTCATTAGGCGGTGGTACATCCTGATATTTTTGAAATCATCGATCAATACGAGCGCGGGATTTCACTGATCCCGATGTCGACTCAATTTCGATCCGCGTGTGACGAACCCGCTGTTATTCAATGTGACAATACGTCGCCGGTCGGGCTTGCCTACGAATCGTCGACAGCCTACACATATCGAGTCGGTGAACGCTTTCGTTCGCGCCGCCCTCGTACAGTTCGCTACGGATCTTATGGTTACGCAACGAGTTCCGGAATCGTAAATGCATTCGGTACGTCGGGACAAGTAGACACTTTCCAAGAGTCGTCCATTGTGAGAATTGATGGTCAGTGAGTTTTCTCGAAGCCACAGCTTCTAGAACCGCAAATGCCTTCGTTTCTCTCTCAATCGGCGCGGCCATCGCGAGAGCAGCGGAGAAACTCTGCGAAAAGTTTCGCAACGAGTCGCATTGTTCGAAAGATAATATTCTATATGCAATGCTGGAGTGTTTAAATGAAAGCGACCGCTTACATGCCGCTATCAATAAACCAAAAATGAATGACTCAATGAGAGAATGAACGAAACGAAACAAAACAAAACAAAAAAAAAACCGACGATGAACGGATGAAACAAAGCATTGGAGCAGAATGGATCGGGAGTCCTTTGCATCTTTCTGTGAAAGGACGACTTTCGAGCAAGCCAGGCGATTCACAAAAAAAAACTTCACCGATTGAACTAGATCGCTGCAATGCCGGCGGCAGCTGTCACGCGAGTTCGGAGTGATCTTCCCACTGTTTTCCAGCTTGGAATAGCAAACTTATTCGATTCGGTGAAAAAGAAGGACAAAAGGAAGAGGCTGACACGAAAAACGGACGGCGGACAGCGAGAGGGGATATCCCGACAATAAAATTGAATCCAAACCCACAGTCTGGCCGAAGAGGCTGCGTTCGTCGGCGGCGGGTTGCACTTTCGTGGATTATCGTCATCGCGTTTCATATATTTGAATATGAATCAACAAACACTCCGATCCGATGTCGACTCTTTCAAAACGGAAAACCTTCCACACGAGAAAACGAGAAGAACAAACAAGCTGACCTTTGTGCCATCGGCGCCGAGCGAAAGTTCGCTGGGAACGAAAGTTTTGAAGCAAAAAAAAAAAGATATATTAGCATGCTCTGGACGACTTTCGGTGAAATCTCAATGACCGTGAAGCCCACTTCGATGTCCGTCTGTGGGTGAGTTGTGAGCATTGCCGACGATAACGACCCCCTCTTGAATGGCACAGAAAGGCTACGTTTTCGAAACTGGCACGTTTCTGAATCGGCGAAACGCCGATGTGTTGAAATCCTGCCGTTATTGCTTACTTCTGTTGTGTGGCAGCGCGCCCGCACGCCCGCCAGTGAGGGCCGAAATCCTGTTGGTGGGAGGCTCTGTCGGTCAGTCCGTCTATCCGTCATTGAGTTAGTCAGTCAGTCAGTCAGTGAGTCAGCCGCAGTCCGGCGGGTTTTCAGGTAGCCGAGCGTCGGCTATCGAGATAACGTTAGTTAAACCCTGACACTTCTCAGGAAGGTCTCGACTCTCGTCGCGGCGTCATTCGCCGGACCACGGCGATGATCATTGTCACCACGACAAGTACAATCATCATCATTGTGTTCTTTGTTGTCGTCATCGTAATCGTGGTGTTTAACCCCACCGCAGGCGACGAACACGGAAATTTACGCGCATCGAGCCGTCTCGCGGTTCCGTTGACGTCGAATTTTCTCTCTTTTAAAGTCTTTCGCCTCAAATCGCGTCGGCGTGATGTTGCCACAGGTTATTGTGGTTAACCAGCTATGATGGATTCGAATCGAGCACGTGGTATGACCATCGAGGTTTTTCATGAAATCGAAGCACCGAAAAGCGACGGAGGTTTGTGATTCCGAGCGGTGAACATAAGCATTTTGATTGCGGCGGCCTAATCGATGCGATTGCGAGACAATGCGACAGTGGTTTGTCGCCGAACGGTCCCGAAATCGTTCATCTGTCCGACAATCGGCATGGCTGATGACTCCGCAGGCGGCGCGGCGTCGGTTTGTACCTTGACATCGTTTGCGGCAGGGCCGAAATCCCAGCGACGGATTGAGATGATTCTGGTTCGGACGGGAAGTACTTCGGTGCGCTGGACACGTCGACTTTCCTTCTGTCAGATCTGCGAACCAAGTTCCAGACGAACTTCGGTCCAAAGGGCACCACGTCTGATACAGGTATTCCGCATTTCCCGGTCACGGAGACATTCAGGTGTCACCAGACAGTCAGATGCAAGTCAGGAAGTCGGGGAAACTACGTATTATCTCCTTCAGATGGAATACCCGGAGGTTGAGGGATGCGCGAACGAATACTCGTCCTGAAGAGCGGTTGTAGAGGAGTTGATCTCACCGAACAGAGGAAAAGGAGATCGATCCTGAATTTACGGAGAACAAAGTTCATTCTGCATGTGCTGGAAACTTCCAGGAAACGGAAAGCGTTTTCACTGGAAACGGGAACTAGAAGAATATCGCATCAATTCTACGTGAATGTTTTTTACACTTGGGTAGGGACGGCTTGTGGTTGATACCGTGAGAAGTGTTTCCCTGTCTAAACGGCGGAAACGAGGCAGATGCGGCAGCGAACGGGAGAAATGCCGCGATGTTGGTCAGGAATTGTTTTTCAGCGAAAAAAAAAATATCCGACAACAATTTATAAAGAAGTTCACGCTCCGGTTGTTGCCCGGGTAACAACTTCCCCCATCGGGTCTTCAGAGAACCTCACGGGCTCTTTAGCTGTGTCTCATCTGTTCATTCACAGGCGCTGACTGCTTCAAACGCAAACTCAGCAGCTTCCACAGAGACACTCGCAGACCAGACGCAAGCCGAAGAACACGAGCTCAGGCGCCGGCATAATTATGAGACGCTCAGAAACGCCGAATCCGAGAACAAGGAAAAAGTCAACATTCCTGGTTATAATTTTCATCATCAGAAGTCGGCACGCGGTGTCTTTGTACTCCTTTTATGCTTTCGAGAAGCTTCCTACATCCAAACGGAAAATCGGAATCGCCGGCTTCGTATCCGAAATGGAAGTTCGGAACATTTTCGTACTACAAGGTCAACGGAGAAGTTCAGTCAAGCTTTGTAGTCGGAGTGATCGTGAGAAGATCTCGGAACTTCTGACAGCGTCATACTTCCGGTGATTGCTTGGATGACGACAACTGTTTTTTCTCTTACTGGGAATCGAATGATGAGTTTTTCCATCGTCCGTGGCAACGGTCGCGAGTCTGTGTCTGGCTTGACGTGGTTGCCCCTAGCACGAGAAAATTTCCCCCATCGAACGCTCGCGTTACGAGCCGCTTCATTGGAGCATTTAGTTTTCGATCAATGACTGTGTCCGGATCAGCCAAGCTCGCAATTGAAAGCGCAAAATCCACAAAGAGCGTGATAGATAAACTTGAAAAATCGAGACTCCGGGAAGCGTTTACAGCTACCGGAATCGCAGTGCTTAACGCAGAAAGGAGCGTTCGTTACGGAGCTTGAACAGTATTGTGTAAATCTTCCTTCCTTCCTTCCGCCACACCCACGACGATACTATAAGCTCGTCGTTGTTATGCTGACGGTTGTAACTCTTGTTTGTTGGTTGGTTTCTCGCCCCCGCTGCCGGGGCGACGTTTGTCGTGGCGCACCGCGGGTTCCAGACTCGACTAAACTGACAAATTGAGACAGAGAGAACTTTTCCGAATGAAGTTTCTGCAAAATTCAACAGCATACTGGGAGCCGATTCCGTGGTTGACCGGCGTCATGTGAATCACTCTTGGAAACAGCAAATCTATTTCGTGATCTTTGTTTCGATGATGGAATCGATGGAGTTGTTGTTTTGTTGCTGAAAGCGGATGAAAAAATTGAAGCAACTGAACTTGACGGAATTCCTCGGGACGTCCCCGGAACGAAACGGAGACAACAATCATCCGACACACAAGGGCACTGCCGTCATTCGACTTCTCGGAGCTACCCGGACACCTCTTTGTTCGTGTCGTTTTTATATGAATTTTCCTCCTCATCTTTCTCGTGTTGTTATTCAGTCGATTGTTCGGTTGAGAGATTGGAAAGAACGCATCAGAAGTTCTTTACACTTAGTCGTTGCTTAGTAACGAGCAGGACATTCCGCTAAAAATATCGTTGGCTGATGTCATTTTTCCCAACTTCTTCGAGTTAGGGAACGAGATGACGAAGTAGATTCGGAAACAAAAAGGCGACCGCTGGAATAATTCTCAAATAGAACGCGAACGAAGCGGTTGGATTGAAAATCCAATCGTTCTATTTGTGGCCACCACGCGACCCGTTTCCCCGTTGTCAATGAGAAACAATGCGGCGGGGAACGCAATCTTCTTGATTTTAAGTTTTTTCTTTGTTTCCCACACATTTGCTCGAAGATAAGTTTCGTAAGACTCTGACCGTCGGCGTCATCGGCGGCAGCGATGGTTCCGGGACTTCAGATAACGATCGTGTTGTCTTCGGACAGGACAATTTTTTCCTTTCCATAGAATTGAATAAATGCTCGTTGAATCTTGAAGTTCATCGTGAGGTCCGTGTTTCCTTTCTTCTGCCCTTCGGCGCTCTTCGAACTAGCCTTGACATCGCATCGATCGGTCGTGATTTCGATCGTCTCGCAGTTCAAATCAAAAGATCGCTTCAGGAAGTTACACAAAATAAAAATGCCTGAAGTCTACGAGGGCTCCCGGGAGAAACCGAGAATATAAGTTCGGTCATTCGGTGTCGTTCAAGACGCTCTTCTCTCCTCGAAGCGGAGAACAATGCAAATCTGATTGGAAGTCCTTTGTTCTCTCGACTACCCGCGGGGGATTTGAATTTCCCCTCCTCGCTCTGGAAAAACGTTTCTTGTCGACTCCGATGGAAGGAGGAAACAAACGAGAACGAGAGATTAAGAGCACTAGCCGATGACCGCGCACGAGATTCTCAAATAATCTCAGATGCGCTCATTTCTTTCTGACACAAACCCAGATTCCTCCTGGATATCCTCGACAGGCTCTGCTGGACGGGACTGGGAGAAGATTTCGGTCGTGTACTCAATCGTAATCGACTAAAGCACGGAGAGTATGCCGATCAACTCGCAGTCGGAATACCTCTCTGCAGTGTTCTTGAATAGAGCTCTCTGTTCCCGCAGATCGACGGGGCCAAACAGAATGGTCCTGTTTGAGGAAGGGTTGACAAAAAGCCTCGGAAATCTCCGGAATTCACCTTGAAGCATCTGACGGTCATTCGAGGAGTGACTTTAATGCCTCTAGATTATCCTATTCGAGTTCTGATAATGTGTTATATAACTTGCGGGGTCCAGGGTAGACATCAGGTTGAACTTTCTGTTTCGAATCGGTCTACCGTGAGTGACGAATCTGAAACAGATGCTCTCTCTCTCTCTATGAGCGTAGTGTTGGTTTACCCAGTTGTGTCATTGGATGCCAGTATTGTGCTATTTCAGCCGCATTGTTGTGGCTGTAGCGTGATTTGACTAGATCGAAGTTTTTCTCGGGTCGTGTTGCGCTCACTGACGCTTGCAACGATTTTAAGGAATCGGACGTTTCTGTGATGCGATCGGAGACTTAAGTTTTTGGGAGCGTCCGACAGAGACACGATCGGTGTTGTCATCGAACACTCCAGTTAATCATCCTCGAAGTGGGATTCTTGGATGACGCAAATCCTGTGCGAAACACAAACAATGTGAGGAGCTGCGGAATTCGGTATCAAAGAATATTCAGAAATGGATTTTCTCGCAACTCTTGCGGGTGTGTTGCAAATTCAGTTGAGTGTGTTTTGTGGTCAAATAGTTTGGTAGAGGAGCAGCCGGACTAGCGAGTAGGTAGTGATTCAAAAAAATCATCGGTCTGCCAATATGGAGGCACTTACATATTGGACATTTGTTGCTAATGTTTCTGCCGTTGTTGAGGCTGATGATGAACTCTCCTCCACTGTCGAGGTCCCTTGCCACTCGCAGGAGTGACAGAGCTTGCCGGCGGCCGCAGTGGCGGCTACCACGACTGCTGCCACCGTCCGTCGCTAGTAGCAGCAACATAGCTATCTCTGCCAGCATGATTTTGTCTCTACCAAACTAGTCGGGCTAGAATTGGCGGATACCCTGTTCAGTTTGTTTTTTTCTTTGTGTTGTTTGTTTTGTTCCACCTGTCATCGTGGTGATAGCTCACCCTTCGGGCTCTTTCGTGCAGTGTTCTGACATGAGCAGAGCTCAAACTATTTGAAGTTGTGACAGCCGAGCCGAAAGTCGAGGAAAATGTGAAACATCTCCTTATGATGACCGAAGCCAATCTGCGGGAGTGGAATCGTGAATCTGAGGATATACGATCTGAACGAAAAAAAAAAGTGAGTTCTCTTTGAAAAGTCGAAATTGTTTGTACTTGGAAGTGTTTACCTTCGAGAGGAAGGAAGGCTGACTCATGTCAGTCAGACAGCCGTCGAAGTTTCATCTGAACTGAATTGACAAGACCATTCCCGCTCGCACGTTCACAAATTCAAGTCAGTGATTCGGATCGCTCCGAAATTTTGAAAATTCTCAACGCCGGGCTGAGGAAGTTCGCCGAAAGTGCTTCAAAATCGCAGAACAGAAATCTTCATCCGGTGGCGATCTTTGAGTGGCGATAGTTCCATCAATGTTACCTCGGAGCTTGGGTAAAAAATGAAATCCGCACGAAGCCAGAACTGAGGACTCTGTCCTCCTGCCGCTTTCCCTGATTTTCTGCGCGCGAAAAGTGAAAATGAAAGTGAAGAAAGTCGAACGGAATGCCCGTGACTGAATCAGAGTAGATTTGCCATCGTTGCTCTGAGGCCCCACTCAGAGGCCGCCGGCTCGATGAGTCATCGGACGAATTGGAAACCGACGAGGATCAGAGAATAAATCCTTGAACAAGTGCAACCCATTCCGCGAACGCAAGCGAAAATCTGTCAGATCCGCTGTGCTAGAAAAGCAACTGTGAAATCGTTCAAAACTTCTCTGTTATTTTACCGCTTCGGGAGCGGCGAGCAATTCCGAAAGCTGCGATCAGCAGAAAATAGACTGACGGCCTGACGGGGAGATGAGTTAATCTTTCACCCTGAGAGGATACGATTGTTAGCCTCAGCTCGGAGAAGTTCGTTTCGATCGAAGCAGAAGCTTTCCGTGCGGTTCGTGCGACCACGGTCCGGTGAGTTGAAGCGAGAAACCAACGAATGCGAAACGATGAAGCTCTTGACGACACCATTTCTTGGAATCCGCGAAATAACATCACGCGAAGCAAGTTTGCGAGAAACTCGAACAAGTGAAACAGCGAGCTTACTCATCTCGCAGAGACCGACGACTCCCGCGGTGAATATTCTCTCAATACAAAGCTACCTCTAAAGAATGCGGTGCTCGATCGCGCAAGCTCTCGCGACACTTGCGGTCGAACCCAAAGACGCTCTCGAACTTTCATTTCTATTTTTGAATTCCGGCTCAGAATAATTCTCTTGAACGTTCCGTTCATCGAAACCGGCGAAATTGACATACTTTTATATTAGGCTTTATTCCTAGGTATGTGTTTTTGCCGAGAATCACTCGTCTCATTTGCCCGCTCTTCTGTGACTTCGATCGGCTCGTCGTGGCTCCTCGCTTCACTTGGATCCTCAGTTAATCTTAACTGAACTATGGGTGTTTAAATTTCAAGAACTACTACTTACAATTCGAAAATTGGATTTCGGAGAAGCTTTGAGGCATCGGGACATGGAAATTTTCGAGGTTGTCGAAGAAATGGACATTTTCGATGAAATTGAGTTCGCAAATCAAGGAATACGTTTTGGAAATTGAGAATTGAAGTCTTTCGTTGCGAGAAACGCGCAGTGACAAAAGTCTAGCTTCATGCGTGTACTCATATTTCGGTCTCTGGATCCCGTGCAAGTCACGACGTCTCGATTCGTTGCCAATGTCACCGGAACGCATTTCGATTGCGGTTCAGCCTCGATAGCTAAGGACCCTTTGATCCCGGCTTTCCAATTGTTTGATTCGTACCCTGCGATCAGAGCTGCGACGTAGAAATTTGACACCACGTTTGTATCGACATCACCCTACGTGATACAATGAATTCGAATTGTGTAACCGACGCCGAAACCAAAGTTCTGTGGATTTAGCTCGACCTGATCTGCTCTACGTATAAACATTGGATCCATAACAATATCGCGGTAAGTCTCTAAAACGGCTCGGCATTTGCGGCCGGCATTTCCTGCGGAATCCCAGTGGACGACTGTCTCTTTAGATTTAGATGAGAGTCCTGCCGCGTCGCGATCACTCGACGAAGTCCTATTTTGGCCTTTGCCGAGCCCAGACCGAGTCATCGATCCGACTAGCTGGTTTAAGAACCATTATATATCGGGACTGAATCCACGATAAAATGAACTAAGACCGGTGCGATTTGACTTCAAATAGATGCAGAAATTAAAGCACGTAGTTGAACTGATTGACTGCGGCGGGTAATCATCCGACGAAGGTCATTGCCAACAGCCGAAGGTTATTGTCTTTGAGAGTGAGCTAACTCTTCGACAGCACTGTTCCCGTTTTGGAGACGACTTATTGTCGATTTTTTATTCTGATCGGCAGGAGTCACGTTGGTAGAAATAATTGTGTTTCGGTCGATGGTAAGATGTCTCTAACAATTCTTGTTTTTCGTCTTCAACAGCTTCTGCGTGAGCGGGGGTAGCGCCAAAATCACAAATCACAACTGGTTCACGCCAGCGGCCTCACGAAAATGTCCACAAGTCCTCTATGGTGACGACTCAGAGGTAAGTGTCTGGTTCCTTCCGTCAGAGTTCTCTCGCGCTAGGGAAAAGAATCAAGTCGATTCACTGAAGAAATTCGTCTCTTCCCACGAATCTTCCCACCGAAATCCCACCATAGTTGTCCGGCCCGACGGTCAGTATTGTGCAACCCTAAGGTTGTGGGTGACACTTCGGCCTCGGTTATCATCAGTTCATGTGATCGAGCTTGCTTTCCGGAATAGCGAAGAACTCTAGAAGCTTGAAATATTTTCTTCTTCGATGATTGCATTGCGATGTCGGTCTTGAGATCGGGTTGTCGCGTACCTGATCCCTACCATGCGTGACACCGATTGCGAATTTGAATAAAACTCGGTCTCTACAGTTTTAATGACCCGTTCGTTCGTTCGTTCGTTCGTCTGCATCACCCAGTAGTATCGATCGCAGGTGACGTAATGTCTGACGTATGGTTCTCGTAAATGCTCGACCTCTCAGTAAACAAAAACTTCGCGTGAGCGTTGCTTGCGCAACAAACCTTAAGAGATCCCGTACACCGTCGAATATGTCTCGCCCTTTGAATTTGGCAAAGACGTCCTTTTTCATGAATCGTTTGAGTTCTCGTGGCTGCAAATTAGCGATCCGCAGCCACGCGAAGCTAATCCGAGCATTTCGAGGGAAATTCCGAAGAAATTCTGGAACACTTGAGGTTTCCAGGGAAGACTGACTTCAGTATTCACACGATTCCAGCCAATCCAATCTGATGAAACCAAATCTCAACACGACGAAGATGTTTGCAGTCCTCGATAAAAGAAGGCCGTCGCCACCAAACTCAGCCATGACGGATCCTCCACCGAAAAGGTGAGAAACAAAAAACATCTCGAGTTTCAGCAAAAATAACATACGTCGAGGCGCCTCCGGTTGGAAATCTGAAACTGCAGATTAGACTCGGACCGAGGGATATTGTTAATCCGATGAACGGCTCAATAAGTCGGATTCGATCTTCCATTTTCCTCATTGTTGATATTTTTCGCTCCAGGAGATCGTCGGGATTTCTGCGTTCGTTAGTTTATGATTCGCGGGACGCGCTTCTCGCACCGTTCCACCCCTCGAGACGGAAAAGCTCTTCTGCAAGTGAAGCTAGTTCGAAGGAGAAAGGGTTAGTTTTCTTCATCCAAGATCCTGGCTAAATCCGCTCTAGGTACTGAGCATGAAGCGTCTCTTCGAGTATTTCGTCAAGCTGAAAACTTCGGAGATCCTCCTGGGTGTTCGACTGGCGAGGTAGTCTGAATGTCTGTGCGTTCTGTAACACGGATTCGCGGGAGGTCAGAGCACGGGCTGTGGGTTCGATTCTGTCAACCTACCGCTGGAGCTCTTATCTCAAGCATAGTTCATACAACACTATTTCCATCTCACGGGAAAAGTATTCTTAGACACTGTAGTACCAACAACCGATCTCTGTTGCCGCAACTCCGGTACCATATCTCGACGCTGCATTCGAGGAAATCCTCTTTCAGAGGACCGGGAAAATGCAAAAAGATAAGTGTTGCCAAGATACCGACTAAGTGTTCGAACCAAGAACAGTGAATCAGAGCAAACGTTCGAACACAGCTCAGACTTTTCCGCGGGGCTTTATGGCAAACCTTCGTCATCCCAACTTCTCCAGCCAGACTTCTGATTTCCGATTCCCCTCGTTGCCTTTGTGGAAATTCGTTGCACTCATTGAGTCCCTCGCGTCGAGGCTTCAGTCGTCCCGTCGAGGCCTGATCCGGAACGAACAATGGGTCAGTGTTTAGGGGTCAATTTTGGGTCCTGAGGAACTATTCTTGGAGTCTTCCCAGTCGGAATACGAAGCGCGACAAACACAGCGACAAAGGCTGCAGTGACGCGTAGTTCTCTTATTAGGGATGCGACCGTCGGCTTGAACGCCTACGGCCATTGTCAAAATTAATCGAATCCTGTCAGCTGGAATTAGCCCACGCATCCACCGATCATTTCACTCTGAACCGTTGCCCGAACCTTACGTGCAGCAAGATGTCTCCTTAGTGAATCTCCTCGGCATAAAGGATTGTCTCCGTGTTCTATGTTTCACGATCGACATTTTTCCTCAATCACTCTCCGCTCGGCGGAATTTCTCACTTCTGAGAGCGGGTTGAAGCGACTCCGCGTGAAACATTGGTCTGGTGGTCAGAGATTGGCAAGAGCGCGTTTCAAGTCACGTAAGAGCTGTTAAACGTGCCCGGGATTGAATGCCAACCTGTGGTCGGCGATCGTGGAGTAAGCAGTTGCAAGGTTGAACCCATTTAAACCCACAAACTAACGGAGCGGTCTGCCGTATTTTGAAATTGAGCGAGAGCTGCTGCACCTTGTCATCGAAGTGTGCGAATAATCAATCGACAGTGGACAACAACAACAACGTAATGAGAACGTTTTGGATGTCAAACTCTTCCAGCCACGTTCGCTTCCACACACAGTGAGGCAGAGCTTTCGGAATTTTCGCATTACGATGTCCATGAACAACTTGATGACCTTCTCGACGAACATTCCAAGTTCCACATTACGCTTTTCTGTTTAGTCGCGATCCAGCCGCGCGTTCATTTTGCTCCGGGCTAGCAAAGTCGCGATGACTCATTCCTGACGGAGCTGTTTATTTTTTTTCTCGGGACCGGTATCAAAAGGGCATCGTTTTTTTGGAGCGAGCGGCAACAAACGTTACGATATGATTACGCGATTCGTGACATGATGCAATTATTCTGAATCGAACGCTGCCCAGAAATATTTGGACGAACACATTTTTTCAAAACAGCGCTGCTCCATTTATTTGGCGGCAACCATTATCCTGGGGTCTCCACCTCTCTTGGAATCAGACATCGAATTTTCGATTGTGATCTCTTTTCCCGAACGCCGATTTGACGACAACTAGAAGACTTTTTCAAACTGTGAGCAGCATTCGCCGATTCATGAGCGAGCGGTGAATAAACTCGAAATTTTTGATTTCAGAACTCAAACGAAGCTAACCGATGTTTGTCAGTTCAACGGCACTTTGGGCGGATCCTCAGCCACGTTCTTCAGTCAACGATATCCCGCATACGCCCAGCGGAGAAGACGGAGCTCGCGAGCAAGATCTGAGTGAGTATCTCTCCCGATATTCTGTGGTTCCTCCGTCGCTTTGAATATATCAACGCAAAGCGGCGCCGAAAACCTTGATTCCATCTCCAAGAGATCGTCGTCCGCCATCTTCACGCGTCTTTCGCGACCTTGACGAGAGATATTTCGAATTCCTTCATGCTCCGTCAGGTTATTCAGAGATCTTGAGTCACAAACTAGTCGGAAACAAACAACAAAACACAAAACCAACCAAGAAGCAATCCAGTCCTTCGACCGAATCATTGCGATTCTCGTTATACTGAAAACTTCATGCGGTCGCAGTGAGCAACTTCAATCCCTCGAAACCGATGTCTGATCACAAACATTGAGATAACAATCGAATCAGATCAGCGTCGGGCAGCACGCAGCATTCAAGTTTGCAAGGACTAGATTCGAGAGGCAGGAAACAAGGGAATTTGTTTGCTTCTTGGAATAGCATCTAGGAAGCCAATATTGGGGGTTACGGGCCCCCGTCCAAAAGATCCGAGAACCCCTCCAGCTGAGGATAGTAAACACGATTGGTGATCTGCAGCCTGTACACAAACAAAATCTACGTTATCAAGTCTCCGTAACTCGAGAGGAACACCTGACATGTTTGTGAGACAAAATTAGATATGAACCCGAACGCTTCCGCTCTCCTGAAATACTTGTCTGGCATTCGTAGACTTATGGGCTGTACGTTCGCGTATACACATCTAGGTCACTGAGGACGACCAGTCTCAACAACATTAAGGTCACCGCAAACGGGAAAAAAATGACAGCGGAAAAAAGCAGGCGTCCTGAGTGCTGACATTTAGCTTGATGGAACCTCGTCTGCTTTTGTCTTTTTTCGTCTTCATTCGATTACACTCTGTCACTGTTCGGAAGGGCCGCTGGAGCCGAACATGAAAAAGTCAGCGACTGGAAATATTCTCATTCATCCTTGTATTTACGCTTATTTTCGGGCTGCTGTTTAATTGGCGGTTGTCTGGCATATAGCCAGTCGATTCCTTCGCTAAAGAACCGTCGCGATTGCCTGAAGCCAGCGAAGCATACAGACAGCGAGTCAGCTCTATTGCCAGACACGTTTTACCGTGAACGAAGTTCCAACTTTCAATGACTCATCCCAACACCACCGCCACCTGGCATGAGTCACCCATTGCTCGAGCGGATTTCGCCGCAGAACTGTTAACGGCAGCGTCGACGATATTTCTTCGCTTGACAGCGGTCTTCCCGATAAGAGTGGCTCTAAGAATATAAGGGAAGAATTAGGCTTCCATAATCTTGGAATCAATCGAACGCGGAGTCGCTATAAAACCATCTGTATTCTGCTCAAAACTTCCGGTTCGGATTGAGATTCTTGATAGTTCAGAAAATCGAAATACAATCGGAAACTTTTGGAGTTTCACCCCGGAAATAGAACTTGAGTAGCTAGATGAATTGATTTCTCTTCCCTTGCAGCCCGTCGACAAGGTCTCTGACGAACCTCTCAACGCTCAGCGGTCTAACTTCGAGTCAATCACAGCACGGAAATTACGTTGGACACCCAGCGCAGAGCTTCACGCTGCCTGCAAGGCTTGAGCCCTCTTTGCTCAGTCCTGAATGGCATACTCACAGTGTGCCGTTGAGGTGAGCATTCTTCATTCCATCCTTGTCATCATTCCATGAATGAGCATTCCGAGGGCTAGTCTAGAGGACAGGTATCCATGCGACAAATATAGCTTGTTTCGTTATCAAAAGCGATTCCTAGGTCAGCCGCAATTATTCACAATCTAGTTGCTCTAAAGAGGTCATTGCGGCGTCCTTTGTTCTCATTCAGTTCCTACTTGGGAGTGCTTATTGATCGTTCGGATCTGGAGAGCACAAATATTGCATTCTCGCTCGCTAGACATAGCGACCTGGATTTTGATCGATCACTTCCAAAAGCCGACCCTGCCACTGTATTGAACTTCGTTCCGTGACTGTCCATCTTACTTTCAATTTGAGTGTCATCGATGCGCTCCATGAGGGCGTACTCGTGACCTCAAAATCACGGACCTCGTGACCTCCGTAATCCCGGAAATTCAACTACTTCGCCACCTCGAATGGATTTGTCGAATATTTGCCATCTAAGGAAGTTTGCTGAAATCGGAGTCAACAAGGATGAGTTTCCTGATCTGATTCGAAATGACTAATCCGTTTCAGGCGGTCGCCAAGCTCTGCGTTCTCGGCACCATCGGGTCCCGGCGCATATCCGCGCATGACCTCAACATCGTCTTGTGCTTCAGAAGTTGAGAGGTAAGCAGACTTCTCATCCCTCGTATCGCGCATTTTGGCGGATCAAGTGGCAAGCATTGATAAAACGATATCATCCGGGTTGAGCCATAGATTCATTGTGTTTGAGAGCGTTTGCTTCTACTGGGAGAGAGAGTAATGCTCGTCGAAATATACAAACTGAGCAGTTTCGAGACAGGATTCGCTTGAAGCGGAAGGCATGAGTAACCTGGAAACGGGAGGAAGTCGACAAGAGAGAATGGTGACGTTCCTGCGACAACTAAGACTAACCACGGAGAGTTTCAGGATGTCAGTGTGGCATTTCGTCATAGACCCCCTGGTCGAAGAGCTTATGAAATACCCCTGGGGCAAGGACTCTTTGTGGCTGATGGCCTTCGTCGTTCTAGCGAGTTCCTTAGTACTCGTCGGCTACGTGATCACGACGGTAAGTCCGAACGTTTTTGTTCCCAATGCGTTTTTGATGTGCTATTAGAGGCTTGATTTCCTTCTTCTCTCGAAGTGAGCTCAGACAAGTCTGAGTTCCCATTGACTTTCTCGAAATAAATATTCCCTGGAAACTTCCATCTTCAAATGTGGATCAACTGTGTCTAATCCATCGATCTATCGTTGATCTACAGGTTCTACCGACGCTTCTCCTAGCCGTGGCGATAGCTGTCATCAAGTCATTGATATTCAACCACCAAGAAACAGTGATTCACCTCAAACAGTTGACTCAATCGGCTCGATCGTCAGTTTTCACACAGGAATTCATGGATTCACTCAGATCGTCCTGCCTCGAAATCGTCAACCGGATGCTCCAGCTCGTTCTTCCCCCAGCCCTAGCAAAATCGTGACAGAAGCCATTTGTCCACGAAAAACTCATCCGGAAGCTCCGGGAAGTCTTGAAGCATTATCGAAATTGATTCTTCCGACTCGACTCTCCATTGACTTCGACCAGTGATTCACGGGACACACAAAAACTTATACAAATCATGCTCGATACGCTGTCGGATAGGGAAGAGTGACGATTTCTCGTTGTTATCCGGGACCCATTGACCTTATGCGCCTCGAAAGAGAGAGAGAGCTTTCGCGCAGGACGGCGCAGCGTGAACTGTGCTTCTATTATGTACTATTTAAGAGATGGGTGGAAGCGAAATGCATTTAAATGGTTGTACATTTGTACACTGGTCGCTGCGCCTTGAAAGGATCTGAATTTATCGAAAGTTTCGGAATGGACGAATCAATGAGATGAACTCGACATTGAAAAAGTGATACACATTAGATTTATCGATTCGACGTTCATCTGTTCGGGCGATAACGCTTTCATATAAAACTCTTAATCGTGATTTAGAAAGAGAGAGATAAAGTGAATGTCGAAAGGACAGGATCTGATTTTCAGGAATTTTACGGTTAGCTTTAAGCGGAGCGTTACTCACCTTTACCTTGTACATACAGCAACTGAGGGACGCGCCCATGTCTTTATGGACATTTTAAGGCATAACAAGATGCGGAAAGGGATCAGGAAACTGAGATACATAGTCTTAAAAATAGTGGTTCTCATTCTCTACAATATGGAATTTCTCGTCGAAGTTGTAGAAGATGGTCATATCGGCGTGCTTCCGTGTGCCTCGGGGGCGGAAACAAATAAATATGTTTCATATAATTCGTCTCATGACTCTAGATTATCGTTTTCACGACTTTGGGAACGGTCGAATTCTGCCATTCTGAGAGAGAGAGGGGAATGATCGATCCACTCTGATCTTTATCAAGAGAGGGAACGGTGCGTTTCAAACGAACTATTCTTCAATTAATTCCGTTTATTGTGCGAAATATGTATTAATTGCATGAAATTCTATCGCTTTCACTTTCGATATCATTTCTCATACAGCCACACGGTATCAACACCTTCTCCCTCAACTTTTGTGGGGGTCCATGATTCGAAAGGGAATCTGCAAGCTACAACTGTGCTCCCTTTCTTTAGTTCTCTTTCGCTCTTGAGCTGAAGATCCTTCATCATGCACTCGACGCCGAAAACGACGACGGTGTCGTGAACACTCAGATCGTACTTCCAGATGTCTTTGCGAAGAAAACGCACGTTGGCGCTCGATCCGAACCGTTTGAGTGTCGTCAGTTTCGAGTAGAGAACGAGCCAGGGGTTAAGTTCCACGCCCACAAACTCCTCTCCACCTGGAAAAGGAATTCCACTTGAACAAGAGACGTCGCGAGAAGTCTGAGACACTGGAGTGTTTGCCTGTTACCACTTGAAAAAGTCCATGCCATAGAAGAGATGGTCGTTGATCGTACCAAAAGTTCCTTTGTGTTCCGCGAGGGCATGAACTATCCTCCCATCACCGGAGCCGAGGTCCACCAAGCTTTTGCACGAGCGTCCCTTGAGCACCCGAAGTACGTTGGACACCTGAAATTTCGCGAACGGTTCAGTGGCGGACCTCAATCCGATCACGCGACGGTTCTCGGATCACGATCATCTGCATTGCGATCTCCCGAAAGCGGGACTCACTTGAACATCTGTGGCAGGAACATACGGCAGACATATTCTTCGGAAAGCCGGTGAAATGAAAGGTCCACATACCGCCATCAATCCAATCGCAAGGCCGCCTGAAGTTGCAGCGGCGATGAGACCGAATGTGGAAATCTTCCTTGTTGATTTTGTTTCGGAACTCCTGGAAAGTTCCTCAGCCCAATCAACGGCAGCCATTCCTGTCTTTGATTCCTGGCGTTGTTTTTGCAACGAATCACTGTCAGCTTCGTTCCGTCCTTTCAATATTAGAGAACATTCCGAACGGAACTCGTTTCATTCAGATCGCGCAGAATCAGCTGGCGGGCCGGGAGCACGACCGAGTTCGACACTCGTGGCGAAATCGGGGTCTGTCTGGGCTTTTCCGAAACTCGCCTCACGCGCCATCGGAATGTGGTCGAGACTGTCCCACTTCCGAGTTCACGATGTTGAAAGTAACGTGTTCACATCGAGGCGAAAGAATGTAGGCACCCCCACACTTCTCTGTAGAAGTGGAATCTTTCTAGAAAGCACTGATTGTCGAATCATGGCGTTCCGATCGAACCACGCCACCGCATTCTCGGGGTCAATACGTTTGTTCAGAACTTGCGTCGATCCCGAGTCGAATAATATCGCGCACAATGAAGCATTCCAGATACGCTGCCAACAAGGTGTTGAAGTCAAGGTCGTCTCTGGAAGCAGGGAGTGTGTTCTTGCGTTATAGACGTCTGGAAAAACTGGGGAAATAAAGCGGACGAAATTAAATGAATGGGACGAAAGAATGACAATGGCGAGCGGGCAACTTCGATACTATTTCATTTGAATAGCGCCACGTAAACGTAAACAAAAACGACCGTGTAACTCTTCAGATTTACCGTGAAGTCCTTGTTGGAGTAGATTAGAGGAGAAAACACCCCCTTAACTCAATCGTCTGAATTTTCCGCATTCACTTCAGCAGAATAGGAACTGTCTGGTTCTCTCAAGCGGTCTGAGAGGTCAACCGGTTTTGAAACAACCGTTCTGGTTAAGAACTAGGCGCTCCATGTTGATCAGAAACTGTGGAAAAGGATCTACGCTTGAGAATAAATATGTATTCATCTCGGAGAACAAAAAAATCAGAGGGGAGTATCAGTTCCGTTGGTGTGGAAACATCCTATGCCGATTGAGGGCACCTCGGGCTCATCGTCGTGATTGGTTATTGGCTCTCAATGGGTAGGTCGGAGGTCGTCAAGGATGTCGACAAGTTCACTGCAAAATGCAACGCGCAGAATAGCCTTCTCACGTTTATGATTGTCCACATCATTCTCATCATTAATTGAATCATGATTTTTCAAGTATCCTCCTCCTGAATCGCGACAAGTTTCCTGTGAAGGATTTGTGTCAGAAGGAACCTAAGACAATGCCTAATTCCCTAAAAACCTTACATCTTTTCGTCGATCCGCATCGATTGCGAAGAATGCGTTCTCTCAAGGCGGCGGATCAGCAAAGTGTCACTAAATCATTAATATTTTCATGCATCAATACATCTAAGGGATGCCGCGTTTATGTAACATTGGAACTGCGTCTTTTGCATTCAAATACACGATTCGGTGATCGGCTTGCTGACAGATTGAGCACCACCTTGAATGCGTGGTCTACATATTTAGTTAATGGTGTGGAATTTCTTGGGCGACCCTGTCACCGTATTATTAGGTACTTTGATTCCCTGATGGAAAACTTTGATACAGAGAACGCGGTCTCATTCCAGTCGATTTTCCAGTACACTTCAATATGGAAGTTAATACTGCGTCGCCAGGAGAAAAACATGTAGAAGAAATGGATTTCTTATTTTTTCAGCTTTTATTAAGATTTCTCGCGTCATAGTCATTCTGGACGACCACTGATAGGAGGCGGAAGTGCTAATTGAATTGCAACTAAATTGGCACAACATATTTTTCTTTTCTAAAAACAGTAACGTTAATTTACAAGCAAGTACAAGATTTCGGCCGACGAGTCGGACCGGGATCCGATCCTTCTCGTCGACCTTTCCTAGATTGGAAACTGAACGTAAAGGAACCACGAAGGACTACAATGTGGCATTCAAAATTTCTTCCGACTGGAGCTGGGATGAGGCTGTAGAGTTCGAACCAAGGGAGCGTCAACATGGAGTTTCAGCTCGTGCGATATGAGAGCATTTTGGCGCTCAGCAGAGAAAGTGCAGAAGCGGCACTTGAATTGGGCATTCTTTGAATGGTGAGTCTCGTGCATCTTCACGTTTGACAGGTTGTTGCTTTTATAAGGACAAAAATTGCACATCCAATCGCCTGGAATAAAACAAAGTGCCACGATGAGCCTTCGATTCAATCCTGCCTTTCATCGGGAGATTATGGTTTGAAGATTACAACACGATATTCGTGAGTCATAAACGAGGAACTTTGCAAGATGACAGATGATAAGGCAGCGTGAAATTCAAGAGTTCTGAAGCTCTGCATTCCTCAAACTCATCGTTGTCCTTGTCATGAAGTCGATAATGAAAGTGATCTATCAGAAAAGTGCTGATTGGGGCTTTCTTCAATGTGAACGACAGCATCTCAGAGAAATTTCGAAATGTCATCATGAGTCAGTCCGCGTCAATCAAGGATAATTGAAAGGAATCGAAAGTCTCCACGGATGGTAGTTCGATTTTCGATCTTGCGGCACGGAACTTCAGGAGATGCTCTCCTCACTGATATCGAAAATTGGAAACGAGGACATCAAAGCCCACGAACTCGAATCGGAAAAGCTGCATGCTCGGTAGATACGCGCAACTAGATAAGATACCTATCAGCCACTGAAGCTTCTCTTGGACAAATGTCCTCTCCCAGAATGGGCCGTGGAAACGGGTTTGTGCTTCAGTTAATCGTGGGAATAGGAACCGGTTCGTACCTTGCATTGATTTTTTCCTAGGGACTGGTTGCCCGGGCGGTCGGAGCTCTATCGTGAGATTTTTCTGCAGTCTCAACAAAGTCTCCCGAATCGAATCTGCAAGGATAAACGAAGAAAGTCACTCACTCGATCGAGAAACGAAGAAGGACTCGATCACGAGAAGAATTTCGGAAGAATCAGAATTCTTCGAAAAGAAAACGGGAAAAATGACTCTGGTTATCATCATTTTATTCGAAGTTTACAGCGGTTCACACAAGGGACTCGACCCTAGGATTCAAGGCACAGCTAACGCGTCCCAATGCGAACTCCGTGACTCGCAGATAACGATTCTCTGGAAGAAAAATTCACATGAATCGATAGAATGAACTTCCGTTAACTTTTCCGTACGTCGACCTTGGATTGGAGGCTCGAAGGATCGAATTACAACTTTCACAGCACGTCATCCACCGCACCCTGCTCGAAGCCGGTAACACTGATCAGTACATTGGGCGAAACTCCGTGGTGGATGACGAGAGTTTCCAATGGTCTTCGCTTTGATGCCGGGCACTGATACACGAAAACCGTCCGCAACTCTTTACTCCAGTCCTGAAGAGTGAACAATTCCCTTTTAATCGATTGTCAGCCTGTTCATACTCGGCGCTCCCGGGCCGACAATGTGGAAGTTCGGTATTCGCCGACTGTGCGGCAGACTAGGAGACAGTCGGAGAGTTTATCGAGATGGTCAACCTGTACCATTGAACAGCTGATTCGATTCGGTCAGGTAGACACCATTGACGCAGCCACACTCTACTGAGGACCGATCGAATGACGAAGACGTGGGCGGCAAGCAAGAAGTCGGCAGGAAGTCAAGCTAGCGACCAAACGACCAACGCCGTGTTCTCCACACTTAAAATGGGAAAAGCGTACGTCCACGTTGGAGAGCGGCACGTTGCGACGTTAGAGGAGGCTGGGCAGCCGCGTTATCGAGCTGCCGCCGCCGCTACTGCTGCTGGTGGTGCTAGAAGGCGCGATGGATGCTTTGATAAGGACAGAACGCGGAAAGGGAACCTTATCCTTATCTCGGTATCGCCAACACACCAAGCCAAAGCTAAGGTACTCTGCCGTTGAGACTCATGACAACAATGTTCTAGTCTATCTAGAACGCTTAACAGCAACAGCGGCAGCAATTACTCTCAATATTACGGTCGGCAAAAGCTCAGTAACGAACTTGATTGACACCACCGCCGCCGTCGCCGCGCCCGCTCTAGGCGGTTGACTCCGAGACTCGTCGCGCCACATCCACTGGGAGCCGTACTAGGCAGTGTACGTCAGAGGGAATCGGCGCGGAGCACCGTTATATAAGGAAAGCTCTTGAATCCTCCTGTTTCTCATTAAGATATGTTTCTGTTTCATCCTGGCTCATGTCCGATGAACATGAATATCAGAGTTGATCGCGTGGGTTTGAATCCAGAATCCGGAGGTCTTGTACTTATGAGTTGAAATCTCGGACCGGTATCTGTCCTGCACAACTGAGCTATTAAATAACTGAAGAACTCGGAGCTTGTTCAGTTCATTTCACGGAATCCCGGGAAGTTTCTGTGCGATTTCGGGTAGTCTTGTTGCAAATGCAACTACGAAATCGCGGCCTGAGATGAACATTGCGGTGATCCTTAGCCAAACTTTGGGATCGATTGTCAGCTGGAAGATAAATCCCCAAGAAGGGCTTCAGTTTGAGGAAATTCCTATTTGGGCTTATGACCCACCGGAATGGGTCGGAATGAGAAATCCAAACGGCATCCAAGTTTCTAGAGGAATCTTTTCCATGCTCACGGGGGAACTCCCTCAAGTCAGGAACTTCACGATGACGTCATATCACAGATCAGCTCATCGTCATCTTCGAACGCCAATACAAGAGCCAATTCCAAGAGGGGACGCATGGAGTACACAGCCTCGACACACCTGCGCAGGAGCTCGGAAGTGTTTGATTCGCTAACTTTGTGAAACTCTGAATCGAAATACGCAGATCGGGGGATTTCGTTGAGAGTTCCTGAAAGCATCTTCAATCGTGGGAATTGTCAATCGATAAGCTAACTGCTCGGTTTCAACGAAAAACTCTTCCCATGCCGCGAGTTGGACGGACCAGTCTTTGCTTCGACATCCCGACGTGCCCGATACACGCAGAACGATCTCCCATGCTTCACCGTTCCTCAGTCCTCGGCTGCTTCCCTAACTTTTCCTCGGAGATTCTCCGGTTACGCGCACTCGGCTCGTCACGGAGTTTCATGAGGTCTGCTCTCTCAGGGTTCCTTAGTTGCAAGAAGTGGATGTTGAACGAAGCATGTGACATGAAGGTGTTGCTCCTCGCGCATATCTACATGAAGGAAAGAGAAGGGAAATCGCGTAGGAAATGTTTAGTTCCCATCGCGAGTACTTTCTTGGCTGTAAGATATGACTGGAGAATGACTCATGAAATTCGATATTCCTTCATGGAATCAATGATTCCGTTCGGATACAGGAGTCCATTGAACAGCCGCTTCTGGAGCTATCTTCCTTGATATAAGTTCTTTGTATGATGGACGAGTATCTTAGGATTACCTACTCAAGATCGTCTCCGCTTCCGACGATGAAATATCTGGGCAATCGAAGCCACAAAACTCTTTCACTTTCCGATATACATTTTCCGTCAAGACACAGTAGCGTTTCAGACCTCCCCGGAGAAACGAATTAGGATTCCAGGATCACGGGTTCTCTCATCCTACGAATGCGACCGCGTCACCCGGAAGGCTAAACCGGTAACTTATGAGCGCGTGAGTTCAGCCATTTCGAGTTTCGCTAGTCCCTTGGAAGCTAATCCATTTGTCGCAACTTTGTAAAAATATCGAGCGGATCGCTGCATGTTTCCGCAGATTCGTTAAATATGGATTTCAAGGAAATCGACAGATTTCTTTCCCAGCTCGAACCGTCATCCTGTCGTTATCAGCTCTAACGTTACGTTCGGGAATCCGAGCGGCTTAGATTTGATTTGTTGAGCGAATTTGTACCCTTACGCAGTAGTTGTTATGCGATTCGACACCTTTTGATATGAGGTAGAGGTACTGCTGCCTAAGGCTAAAATATTTTACTCTGAATGTTCATTGACTGGATTGTGTAATCGATAGCGAGCCTGTTTCAATCTATCAGAGTGTGATTCGGGACCGTATTAGATATGATGATTCAGGCGGCATTGAGTGCCGCTTTGGAGAAAGTCTGAGCTGGAGTCTCCGCAAACGTTTCTCCATCCAGATCCATCCAGCTCAAGAAAGAAGAGGAACGAGAAACACGCCGGAGCCGTCGAACTGAAGTGTCTTCGGAGTATCGCTCTCATGTCATCCGTGAATTATATCGACAGAGAATCGCGCGGTTTAGGCAAAACACAGCTAAGACAAAATTTCGCAGCGATTCTCATACGCAACGCCTTCGACTCGCTTATTTTGTAGGAGTGATCTTATCAAACGGTTCCGAAATCGAACTCGGCACACCGTTCATGCGCTGACCACCCTAGAAGCGAATAACTCACAGGATGAAGTATGTCGTCAATCCTGTCAAAGGAGCTCTACGGCAAGAGTGCCCCCTCCCCCCACAGCCACCGCGACGAGCACCGGAGAGGAGAAGGAGTTCAGAAGATGTTTGCAACTAGGTGTGAGATCCCCGGAGGAGGTTCTCGCGGATCCCTGGATTCCAGCAAAGTCCATCCATGGAAGAGAACGGGGATCCGGATAAAATGTTTCCGCCAAGATATCCAAGTTTCTCCACGGGAAGCCAACTCCTGGCTCGGAGTTCGATCTCCAATTATTGGAGCAATTTTTGCTCGAGGATCGGTGCCAAAAAAAAACAGTGTTACCTCGATTATATCAACCCCCATGTATTTCGCCCCGGATTATATTACCTCTTATGACCCAATATGACGCCTACCCAACCCACTGTGCGACCCACTGTGTAACCCGCTGTGTTTCCTTAGTGTGGCTCACTCTTCGCCCCAGTGCGATCCCACATGACCCGCTTCGTGGCTCTCTGTGATGCTCTCTCGATTATATCAACCTCGACATCAATTGGTTGATATAATCGAGGTAGCACTGTACATCACTGCCGACGAGCGAATGCTCGCCGTTGTTCAAAATGCTCACCGCGTACAACGCCTAAAGTGTGTCCGAGGCAACGCTCATAGTTCCTCTATAGAAGCCCAGTCGTGAGCGTGAAATATAAACATGCCTCAAATGGGTTCAACAACCAGCTGTAAGTTGACGATTCCGACCGTTCACCGGTCCGAAGATCGGGTCTCGGGAACAACTTCCGAATGCCTCGTAGAGTCTTATCATCAATCATCAAAATAGAAAATTCAGATAAAAGAAACGGCTGGCCATGGAGGTGCTCAGACAGAGGGGCATCTGAGAAAAGCATCTTGGTTTGCAATGCCAGTTGTCTGGTTCACCCAGCTGTCTTTCACACATTCATATTCTGCCCAGTTGTCCCCTTGCCAAGTTGTCTTTTGTCCACTTGTCCTATTCCGGACAGCAAACAACTGATCGAACAACTTTGGAGACAATATAGAGGCTCCAGGAACGATCGAGCGATCGCTCATGGGGAGTTAGTTGATCGACGTTGCTCCAAATAATTCGATATTTGAGTCCGACGAAAGCGTCTCTAAGTCACTGTCGATTATTCCGACGTCTTCGGAACTTTGCGGAACCGGAGTGGGCCCGAGAATGCTGGGTCTGCCGTGCGACATTCTACAGAAAAACAAAATCACAATCGACGATGGAGGGACGCTGATCAGGAACAACCGCCTTCGCGCACGCAGATAACGCCAGCCCATGCGCACCAGAGACCCACCAGGCACCATCACCCACGAAGACAGTCTTGTGTACATATCTCCAGATATCGGATGATGACGTGGTTCTTCTCAGTACCAGCAGAGCTCATCTCCAATAGAGCGTGATGATCTCTAACAAGTCGATCCACCGATCTCAGCATCACCATGTCCACCTTACGCTCGTCATGTGCTCATCATATCTACGACCAAAGCCCTGGCGGTCACATGCTCGAATAACTCTTTTGCAAACTCGCAGAAGACCGAAATACCGGGATCAATCAAAACAAATCAAACGTTCCATGATCCTCGCCCGGAGTTTCGCTGTGAACTCTGGGGTGAGCAATGCCCGAGATAGCATGGATAGAGTTCCGAAGCCCGCTCGTAGACATTGTATATCTAATCTTAATTGTACTTCTGCTTGGTCTCTTGTACGGATCGAAACTATGGTGTCAATAAACGGTAATTCCAATCTCCTGCACCGCTGAGCCCGTATTATCGAGTCGTCTCTCTTTTAAAGAGCGTATTTTGGGCGTTCGAAGAAGGGGATTTTCCCGCGCCGCGAAGGCCGAGTATCCAAATCTGAGCTTCGCATGTTCCTTCATCGAGATGAGACCACAGCCCTTGACCAAGCGGAACGGTTTGCGGACGTGCCTGTGGGCTCTCAGAGTCAGAGACTCTACGGCGGTTTCTGACTTGGCCAGTCATGAGGCTTCAATTCAGGCATGTATGAGACGATCCATGAAGATACGAAAAATGCGTCCGACCCGATGAGATTCTCGACAATTTACGGGTTCATCATCGGAGTTGATTTTTGTGAGGGCTCTCTGAATGGAACTCCGTCAATTCTCGGAGTTTCACAAACCGCGCCAAGGTGGCTATCACCGCCATTTGCCATCATGGCCGCCCCGCCCCTCTTGCTGGAGAAGTTCGATCTGCCCGGCGGCGGACCGTCAGTAATCCTCAGGTGTCTCTCGCTTTCTAGCCGATTGTTTGTATGTTCCTTACTACTTATGTATCTGCGGGCAATTGTTGAAAGTGCGCATGACCACGCTGCATGCTTCGTTATCCCCTCGGCCTATAAGAGACACATCGTCTCGGAATGAACTAACTTCGACCGATTTGATCTACGCTGACGTGGTCAAGACTACCAAAATCCAACATCAATGCTTCATATTTCAAGGACTCTCGTCCAAGTGATCTGAGTGACGTCTCATTCACGTGTCTGTGACAACTTTCATCGAAAGCGCATTTCGAGTGCTTCATATTCGGAGGTACCGAGTTTTTTCAACGAATTTTTGATAGGCAAAGCCGGTATCTCAGTTTAACTTGGAAATCCGAAATATTTCCAGAGATGAGTAACCACTTCCCCTGCTTATTCTTTTCTGGGGGATCCGAGCAGCTCCGACAATGGTGTAATTTCTTGTAGCGAGGATTCTCGGAGTTGATTCTTCTGAGGGCTCTGTGGACAGAGCTCCGACATGTTTCGGAGTTTCAAAAACCGCGCCGAGTTGGCTATCACTTAATTTTTGGAAGTTCCAACCTTGAATCAGAATCGAGGGTGCTTAGATTTCTGAAATGAAAGAGTCCTTCTGCTCTTTTGATGAGCAAACGAACGCACGAAACTTCCAGACAAGACCTGGAAAGATGAAAAAAAAACGACCAAGATCGTTGGTTGTGATGATGGCGTTGATGAAGTCTGATAACGGATTCGATGCTATTTGTGGCTCTCTGCGTTTCATGCAAGCCGCTGGTCGAGAACGGCCGGCGATGTGAGAAGTCTAAAGGACGTTCCAGTCTGGATCCCGCCTTCTTTGAGGGTCGATCAGCTTGTAAGACATGGTTTTCGGCGTTCAATGAGTTCGATGTCCTCAGCATTTTGTGCGATTCGCCTCAAAATTCGTTACCCGTTGCGTTGTTGCAAATACTTCGGTCAATTTCATGTCTTGACATCGTTTCATGTTGACCTTCATTCAAAGCTTGGAAGCGTGTGTTTAAAGCTTTCAAAGCGATATTCTTCTCCCGCCGAGTAGGAGTATGGCGACTTCATTTGAAGGGGCGAACCCGATTAATTCATCAAGACTCGAGAAAAGATGCTGTCATCTGTAGCTCGGAAAGAACTCGACATCGACAAGAGACCGATTTCCGCTTTACTCGAGTTTCGCTCCGAACTAGAGCAGTTTGAATTTGAGAAAAGCCTAGAAATCTAGAATAACGTCATTTCACGGACGGTCGATCCTGTCCGGCTGCACCGCTGGTCGGTGGGCTCCTTCGTTAACAGCTCCCGCTGTAGCGACGGCTGCGTTGAAAAAGTCCTTGATGGCCGCTGGCTTGTGCCATCCCTTCAGAACTTCGGTTGCTCCCTTACCCGAGAACTCTCGCCGACTTTCGTGCGCAGCACTTCAGCATCGACTCGACACAATGACCAGTTCCGTTAGTGGCGGTTGTTTGAATGAAGTGCGGCGCCCGTGTCTTGCGTGGTGTGTGTTTTCCTTAACGGATGCTTGTGCTTAGCTGGCTATGCGGTGATTCGAAGGAAAAAGTTTAAAAAACTCCACGGAACTCGTCGTGATGCGACTCCAAAGTGTCGCAGAGCCGTTTGCTCGTAGATCGAGGCAACGGCCGACCCCCTCATCGTATTGGCCCTCGCAATTTGGATTACTCTGTGCACTCGTCATCGGCCTGTGCTTGCCTGAACCAGCGTTCGTCCAAGGTAACGATTGCGCTAGAACACTTCGCGTATTCCAGTTCCAGGCGGCCGACAGAACGTTCAGGGTCGAGCGAGTTGTGTTCCGAGAGGGAATCGAAGCAGGTAGCCGCGGAAACGCAAGCGCTGATCTGATCTACGAAGTTTATTCACAACAAAAAAAAAAAGAAATCGTTCGAGAAACAAAGAAAATGAAAACAGAAAACTGAAGGCGGGATCGCTATGGAAATTCTAGCCGGGGAAAGTCTTACCTCACTCGTAAAGAGCTTCGAAACTTCGAGCTGTTGGCGCGAGTAATCGGCGAAAAAGCCGTAACTGGAGGACGAGATCCATGGTTTCTAGGAGGACGGGAAGAATTACTCCGAAATGTTGGACGCGTTCTTGTGATTCGCTTCAGTGTGACTCGGAGACGACTGGCCTTTCTCTTTGGACCACGAATCGGGGTCAGATAATCTGGCATCAAGCGTGCTGAACGCCGCCGTAGACGGACGAAACAAGAGTCGTCTCATTCTTGTTCGCCACTCGTCTACATCAGAAAAGTCCTCTTCTTCTGAAACAAGGCAGTCCCTTGCTCCGTTGTGAGCGGCTCAACGGGCATTCGATATTTCGCATCGCCTCTTCTGAGCACATTGAGTGAAGCTGTCTCGACGACTCAGTTCCGAATGTTGCGACATCATCGGACAGCTGAAGTTTTCGTTGTAAAAATCACTCGTATTCCCGGTAATGATGTTTCTGTTTTTCCACCCGGGAAAGTGAAGCTTCTCCTAGTGGACTTCATGGGGCTTTTTGTATCGCGGATCCCAGGGCTTCTTGCACTGCATATGCCACAGCTTCTTCGCTTTTTGTGGTGCGCCTTTTCCTCGAGGAAATTCCGCCGGTTTTTTGAGCGAACATCACTCGGAGTTTGGTTGAGCTCCGCGATTCTTCGGAGATGCTTCCTGGATCCGAAATCTTTTGAACCTTTGATGCGAATGAAATATTCGATCAGAAGCTATGCAAACTTGCTCCACAGGAAGAACCGTTGGAAACGGAGCAGTTTCCTACCACTTCATCGACGGCTTCAGCTTCGACCATGGAAACGCAACGTCTGGTTACAGGAGCCGGCCGCGGTAGAAAGTGTTTTTTTTTTCGCGACGTAAAGCGCCCAGGATAATTTTGAAAATGCCGTTTCTCGAAGTTTTGCTAAGACGAACGCGCGGTGTCGTGATGCTAGCGGTCGGCTTCAGCAAAATGAAGTCTAGTATGCAATGACTGTCGGAGTGACTAGCGCTGGGAATGTTGCGTTACATAAGAAAAGAAATGGCGTGGGGTCGCTCGCGTCTGCCACTTTGACTATTAGTAGTTAGTGGCGGGGCGACCCGAAACGAATAACACTAGTTGTTCGCGTGGCGTAGGGTTCAAGGTCGCTCCCTCGCAACCACTGAGAGACGTAACCAGGCTCCGGAAGCGGTTCGATTCCGATCTCTTGGAATGTTTCCACTTACCTCGAAACTGTGAGCGGATCCTCTGAGAAAAGGAGTCCGGATGTAGGTGCACCACTGCAACAGCAGACGATGTTGATGACAAAAGGAGTTCTAATAGCTGAAATCTTGTTGGCACCCGATGAGATTCTTTTCAGCGATTCCGAGGGCAACGAGCAAGATCTCGTATCACGATTCAGCGCTCCGTTGACGAAGTTTAGAAAAAGAAACTTTTTTTGTGACGCGGAATGATTTGTCATCAGAGATTTTCGTCGAGATTTCCTCACGTAACACGACTCTCTACCGTTATCTTTCCTTTTTCGGTTCTCTGTGCTTGTCTGATCGCAATTCTCTACCGTCCACGTGAAACCATCTGCGACTAGCTCCATGTTGTCGCAGCCTTGGAGCGATAGTTTCGGACATTTGCTCTTACGACTCAATCTGTTCCTCTCAATCAGTTGACGGTCGAGTGGAAACGTAATGAAAACCAGCAGCTGAATCTTTGAAGGCAGATAGCGAAGAGCCGACAATCTTCCATTTTGGAAACTGTTTGCTGTTTTCAAGTTGTGAATAGAATTTGAGCGTTGCCCGCGGCAGCTAAACGATGAAGGAGAACAATATTCAAAAGTAAATAGAAATCACATCGACCTCCCCATCGGACCTGGGCCTAAACTTGCACAAATTGAGCGACCCTGACGAAGAATCACAGAAAGATCTTTGCCTCACTGGAAGCGGTGGCGCAAAGCTGACGAAAATTTGGAATCTTGAAGCCTAGACATGAACCGAATCCGTGAGGGATACTAGCTGTTTGAGATTTGAGAGGTGGTTGAGGTTTAGATCCCGGAAACGAGGGCCATAACTCGGTATGTTTGGGTAGTGGTCACTGGGAATGATTGACAAAGCGTTTCGGCGCTTTGGCCCCAAAGAAAAGGGTAGCCGCGCAAGTGCAGTACAGGGGTCAGTTGGCTCGGGTCGCTCTTCCTGGATCAACGACGGTTTACTCGGCTCCGGATCGAATTATTATTCTTCTGGCCGAGTGAGCAATGAACCGAAAAGTGTATGTCAGCAACAAGCAAATTCGCGATGGGTTCCCGCTCCGTCCGGGATTCCTGCAATTCCCAGATCCGATTCCACAACCGGAGGAATTCAGAGAGATCTGAACGTTGCGGCTGTTTTTGCTTGTGATGCGCAGCTGCGATCGGGCGGACGATCGTCTGGAACTGTCATTTCTTTGTCTGACAGAAAATGGCAGAAGCTATTTCTTCTCCGTTTGAAGTCCCATCGCATTGATCATATCGTCCGCGAATGTCCCCAGCGCGCGCTCGGCAAGCCGTCCGAAGTTTTTCTGCTGCTTCTGCTCGCTCAATGAAGTTGTTATTTGAAGAAGTCTGACCTCATTTACGCTGCGGTAGATGCTGGCGAACGCGACAACGGACGTTTCTTAGACTAGAACGTTTCGGAGGTTTTTTCTTCCTCTCAAGTTTATTTTTATATTCTCAAGAAACTTGTGAAATCCGTCGTCGCTTCGACTTCAACTCAGAATTGCGGAGAACGACAGAACCGAAGACAAAAATGGTGAACCTAATTTACGACCTCATTCTGACGAGGAACAAGCAGAGATCCTGTTGGTGAATTTCGTTTGTTAACGGTCGTGATTGAGAGAAAACCCCGAGGTACTGAGCTCGGATTTTGGGTTTCAATATTCGCGAATTTCTTTAAGGGCCTCAGATGACAGATGAACGCCGGCTGTGTTCCAAACAGCGTGTCCACGCACGAAATTTTCTGGAATGCTAATTCATCTTTGTTCGTACGCGAGTTTATACGGGTTACGTAAACCGTCTACGCCCTGATTGATGAGGAGACAAACGAACTTTCGGAGCAGAGAATCGAATAGAAATGAATGATGAACTGATCTCTCATGCCGTGACGAGCTTCAACGACGAATCTTCAATCTGACTTCGGAAGAGCGTTGACTGAGAGTTGGCGAAATGAGCAAAAGATGTGCTCCAAGCACTGGATAGTTCCAAGCGAACTCGGTTTCCAGTTCTTTCGGCTTTCCGATCCGTTTCCTTTTCGGTGGCACAAGATCGCGATCGGCGCTTCGATTCCTCTTTGTCATCCGTCATCGTTCGGAATTGAGAGCGAATTTCGAAAAACACATCAGAAGGTCGAACAGTGCCTCGTCAGAAATCCGGTCAACCCGTCGTCGATATTTCCAAATTTCTAGACTGCTCAGTAAAAATGACAGATTTGACGAGAGACGGCCAACAAATATTTGTTCTGCCAAGCCACGATGGTTCGGTCGGATGCTTTGCGTGACTAAAACAAATTTTCTCGCCGCCATCGTACAGAGCTCGATCCCGTTGCCGCTGTTGCTTTCGTCTTTACAGCTGGAAAGGCGATCTGCGAATCTTCCTCGAGTCGTGGGAAAAGCGCGCCTAAGACATCGATGCAGAGTGAACAGGTCGTCGACGGAAAAACAGTTTTTCTCGATGGAGTCGTCTCCCAAATTGTAGGTGTGTTGTGATATTCAGAATATCAAGCTGATAATTCATCCATGCGGAAGTGAACATCTTCAACGATCATGATTGTAATCCACATCATCATCATCATCATGAGCATAGCGTTGATGATGGTGTTTTCAAATGCAACGCTAATACCGAATCTTTTATTAGATCACGGGTGATTCCCAACATTCGATTCCGCCAAATTAACGGTGGGAATGTCAGTGCCCGTTCTCCCGAACACCTTCTACATGGAAGCTGACTTCTCATTGAAATATGATCTGCTTCTCTGTCCTCACTTGGCGCTGGGAACGGAAATCCCGGCGCAGTATTAATGGTTATGATTTCGAGAATTATACGAATATATCGGATGGGAACCTCGATAGGGTCATGTGCGAACAGATGCCTGACTACATTCGGCTCATGACGGCTGGCTGTGGGAAGTTTGCTCGTTTTGTTTTCTCCATCATCTCTCAATATGTTGATCTCGGCTTCTCGTTATTGTTGCAAACTACACGCAAGCAGCGGCCGACAAACATATCAGAGCTCACTTACCTATCGTGGCGGACGCATTCGGCGAAACGAGAAAAAATTCGGAGGAAAAAAAGCTCATGCGAAACTCGAATCTACGCCTGCGTTTGTTGGGGATATTATGCGTTCGTATTGTTGTTGTTATAGCAGCAGTTTTCTGAACAAGACTTGTTGGCTCCGTTTCGTGATAGATATCCTTGACATTCGAAGGATTTTTAGTTTTTGTGTTTGTTTATCATTTCATTGAAAGGGAGAATTTCGCATCGCGAGCCAACAAAAACGATTGCACTTAACAATTCTTGTTAGACGGAGTCGAATCAGTGACTTCCCCGACAAAACGTCTGATGAGCACATCCTGATCATCAAGCAGCCTTTGCTGGCGGCAGAACTTTGCCAATTGAAGGTCGAGTTATGCGGATGTGGAATCTTCCTAAAATTTCGTAGCCTTTCACGCATCGAACAAATCAATTCTTTCCTTTATTGCTTGGAACCTCTATCCTTGCGCTCGGTGGATGATCCAGGAAACGTTTTCTCTCCAACTGCCAAAAACATTTCTGAACAAATCTCAAGAAAAACCTCAGAAACGAACGTCTCCCGTGCGTTCCGCTGATTGCGAAACTCATCAGCTCGAATCGAAGAGGGAAAGTTCGGAATTCGCAAATACTTTGAAATTCGAAGATCTCTTCAGCAGGAGTGAGGAGTCGGATCGGAAGATACGCTATGCGGTCGTTGACGGAGCGATTCGGACGTTTTTATTTTACATAAATGACTCGAAAACTCATTAAAGGCCGTCTGGCAGCCAGCGGTGACTGAGACTCCCGTGCCACTGGTACAAGTTGTGTAGTCATTGACTTCTACAATGACCCCGACAGGCACTCACAGAAACGGGTCACACCTGGTGTCCGAAAGTTTAATTTTAATACCGCTGTTTGTCATCTGCAACAACAACCGTTCACTCAATCCGTCTCCGTTCGGAACTTCAAGCCCACGAGTCCGCACTTCGGACTTCGGATAGCCAGCCGCGAAGGATCACTTGTTGTCTGGAAGCCGGCTTGGGTTCCGCGCCGACCGCGTCGATTGATTTTTTCGCGGGCAGAAGTCGCAGAAGTTTCGGACAAAAATTCCGTTCAAGGAAATTTCCCACGAGAAAGCGAGAGTTCTCAACGTTCTGTAGTTGGAAGTCTCCATTCCTTTTTCGTCGCAACCGAACCGCTCGAACTTTCCCCACGCGCGTTCGTTTCGCGCAAACAACCGTCGCTCGAGGAAAAATGATTTCACTCGTCGTTGTACGTAGTTCAGGTTTCCGTCATCGTTTGGTTTGTAGTTCGGTCAGGACCCTCAGCGGTCATCCAAAACTCATCAACAAACGGGCGCGAATGGCACGATTTCGATTTCGACGAAGCTATCGTCACGCCGGCGCCGTTTCCAGCGCGGCAACCCTCACTTTTACCGCAAACGTTCCCAGCCGACATCGAAGTATGTCCGGATGATTCACTTCAGCGCCGCCGCCGCGGAAACAGGCGCAGATATGGCGACAATTACCGTTGACTTTATGTGCACGAATAAATCGAGAGCAAAACAATATGACAGTGCTCCGGACAAAAGTTGTGATTACTGGACAGCCATATCGACGTCAACTAGGAAGGACCCAACCGGACACCCTGTATTTTTTCGTAGCTGCTGGCTATAGAGGTCTTCGGGTGTCGTTCAATGTCTTGTGGCAACATAGCGTCGAACAACCCACAGAATCGAACCAGATTCCCGCCTCCGGTATCGACCACGGCAGTCGTGGGCATTTCACGAACTGAGGTTCCATCGCTTTTTCGTTTCGTTACTTCGCTTCATGATTTCACCGATTCCGCAGTGAGCGAGAAGAGATTCTAAATATCCTCCAGAAACGAGCCGAGGATGAATTGTGTTCGAACACGATGCCGTCGTTGGAGGCTCTCTCCTCCGGTCAGATGAAGCGTTTCCGAACTGACCCACATTTGGATCGTCGAATCAATAAAACGGCAGCGAGAAGAAGTAAACAGAAGAGATGGGGAAGAACTCCAGGCAGGAAAGCAGGAGGAGAAGAAGAACTTTATAGCGCTTCTCGGCCACCGTCTTTGCCGGCGATTTTTTCACTTTTCTGATCCCTGTCCAAGAAGCCTACTTGGACTGAAGTGTCTCAATGAAGTCGATGAAAATGAATTCCTGAGGTCTTCCCCTCGTATAAATTCGGTCACCTTTCTGCGCTGCAGAAGATAATGCTAACGGTGAAGGTGATGATTATTCAAAAGGTCTTTCGGGGACGCTTGGCGACTATGACGCGACCGAAGAACGGAATCAATGCCGAAGACGCGAATGAACTCGAGCAGTGCCGAAAGACCGATCGCGATTCGATTCGAACCGTTTTGGGAAAACGATGAGCGTTTTGAGAAGTTTACTGAAGAAATGACCGAATGGACTTTTGGCCGAAAGGTCACGAACTTTTGTGCATGAATTTGTCCAGCGTTGTGGATAGAGCTCTCGTCCGCTGAAAAACTCAATCTCAAGTCCCAGAAGTCAAATAGAAAGTAGTTTCTTGTCTCGCTGTTCTGGCGACCTCTGTTTCTCGCGCAAAGAACATCCTAGCCGTTTCCGTTTCCGTGACAGAAAGAAAGAAAAACAAAAACTGGTTTAAACTGACATTGTTCGTGGGGATAATTTTCGCGGTAAGTCTTCAGCGAAGCAGCCGACAAGTTCGTCAACGTGGCCCGATCCCCACTGTGAACGGGTGCAGCGAGCTGACGACGCGACTCGGTGACCGGAGTCGGAGCCTTGCGCTCTGGGTCATTGGCGTAATTTTCGCCGACGAATTTCACGACTTTCTAGAGAATCAGTGAAATTTCGTCAGACCCGGGGAGCCAGTGTTGTGAGTCACCACTTGAACAACCCACACTCTCACAATTACTCCGGAGCAGGTAGTCGGCGGTTCCGAACATTCTTGAGGCTAAGAGCGTCGATACAGAATTTTGTTACACTGAAGACGAAAACTGATTACCTCGCGTAGAGATACGTATACCTGGAATGAGCAGGAATTTCAAGCGAACCGCCAAAGTTCAGATCCGGATCGGTTTCGCTTCAGGAGTTCTTTGTCGCTTCGAGAAACAGAAGAGGATCATCGATCACTGGAACATCATATCGAATCTGTCGATCGTCCCGATGTGAAATCGACACCAGTGTTTCTCCCGCCGACGTTTTTGAAACCGTGTCGAGGCTGGAAGAAAAGATACGAAAAGATTCGGGATCGCCAGATGTTCGTTCACGATGGATTTTCCAATCTTCACAGCGGATAATTTATTTAAAAATTCGCGGCTTGTTGCCAGGACCGACAACAATGCTCGTTGCGTTGATGCCTCCTCGTGGTGGTTGTGGAACTATGGTCGGTGTTTGGCCAGCCAGCCAGCCGCCGGCAAACGAAAGTCTTTTCCGTCATTACAAGAGGATTCTTCTCGCGATTCTCTTGCATTCGTGACCTCCACAAGGGTCGTTGGCTCCGGAGTTGGCAGACTTATCCGCGATTTGGCTGGCATTGAGATGCCTGCCTGGCAGTCCGTCTTTCTTGTCCGTCACTCACTTCATTATTCTGCCTGCTACAAATTCCAAAATTCATTCATTTGCTCCTCCTGGCTGTGGCCAACAGCTGATTCGTTCGTCCTAAAGTGCGACGGCAACCCCCGAAGGCAGCGAGGTCGTGTCGCAACTCTCTTGGCAAGACGAGAACTGGAAAACGATCGGAAAGAAGATCTCGTTCGATTCGATGATTGCGTAGTCTAATCGATACAAGACTCGTTCGTCGAACAATGATTCCAGGTCTGCGGATCCAACTGTGAACTTCAACAAATGTTGAAAAGAGAGATAATAGACACCGGTGGAAGCGGATGAAGTTTCAAAGCTTCCTTCAGGGTCTGCTCGATCATCGTCCGGGCGGAAGGCAGAGATACCGAAAGGAATTCTCAGTGCGTTTCGACAACTCGATTCAAGAAATGATGCTGTTCCGTTTAACGCACGGCGACACATCTTTCTTAAAACGCTTTCAGAGCAGAACTCAAGTGAGGGGTGTGCCGGATCTCTCCCAGTTCTGGCCTGTTCCGTGTCGAGAGTCCGTTTCGTCGCACACGCTCAGGTCAAAATGGGGAATTTCGAATCTCCTACATCGAAACTGTCTCAAATTTCCGAGAATTTTCCGCAAGATCCTCTATTCTACGCTGTGCGCGCCTCGAGGTTTCATGACCATCCTATTTCATTTGTGCGGAAGATGACCTGGCTGAGGAGCAAACAACACAGAACATTGTGTAGGTACCTTATTGACTCTTGTTCTTGTTTTCTTGTTGTTCACCGACAACAACATTAACGCCAACAACAATAACAAACACCCACTCGGCTTGTCATGGTCCGGAAACTCATTATGAAAGTTCATCCGGAGAGCAGATGTGCCACTAAAGCATCTGTTTCAAAAACGTGAGCTTGACGATAACCGCCCCGACGAATGAATAGGCACATAAGAACGCATGTTGGCGGCGATTGTGGCGCCCCTATCTCGGCGAACGAGGCGCGGTCGGATTGACCTACCCACTTTTGTCGAGTTCTCGCGATGAAACCATGACCCTCTGGAAACGTTTAGCAAGAGGAAATTTCCGAAAGATACCCAAAGGCACCGTTTTGCCTAGGCCTGCTTTCCGAACCGGAGTGAACGATTGTTCCAGCACCAATTTGTTCTAGAGGTTATTTGTGAGCGAGCAGAGTCAAAACGCTGATAGCAAGGGAACCGGAACGCCAGAAACAAATTTTCCGTGCATGAGACGAATCATTTAACGAACTACATTGACCTCACTTCGAACTACAGCGTGGCTAACAAAACAGGTGTATTGAGACTCGGGGGTGTTTTCAATGAGCGTCAACAGAAGAAATTGTGCATTTGCCCCGAGTGGAAGTCTTTGTTTGTCACTTGCTTGAGAATTTTGTTGACAACAGAACGAGTTCCGACTCGGCAGCGCTCAAGGCTGATTCTCTACCGCGTTGTTTTGAATGCGAATTTCTCAAACGCCGCGAAAGAATGAAAGCTACTTATCGATCGATGGCCACCAAAATCTCAAATGAGGTACATATATTATCCACATGAATTAGCCCTGAACGAATTCCGACGCCTCGACCTCGAGAACCTGCGAACTTTGCGTTTCTGATCCTCGATTTCCTGAAACGTCCTCAATCTTATCTCCTGAAACTGAGATTTCGATGTTTGCTTGTTGTCTGTGACTGCCGCGAAGCCCCCTCAGCCTTGAGGATGCAAAGGAAACTCGGCCGGGAAAGCTTGGAAGCATTCCATCAATCTCTCGATCGGATCTAGTTTCGAGAAACTAGATATGATGTTCGTGGCTGGAACAGCGATCCAGAACAGTGGGGCTATTTATCGAAGGCCCCCTTCCTTTGCGGGGGCGAATCTTCGGCTTGTTTAACATTCTGAGGTCGCAACTTCTGGAGCTTCCGTCGACTTGGATCGGCAGACCAACGAAACTAGCGATGGGAATAATATTGGTGGCCACTGGAATATATTCTCTGATGTTCTGTTGTTCACTCGTCGGCTCTGTCCTCCGACCGTCCTTCGGACAGAACCCGGCATCTGTCCTAATTGGTAATGCACGAAGTGTAGCTCCGCGACGGAAGGAAGTGCCCGCACACACACGAACCGAGAGCTCGAACAAACGCACGTCAATGAAGGTCAAGAGACCTCTCGCTGATTATGAAGAGCCCGTCTCAAACTTCGAGAGAGAGAGTCTCCCTTTAGAGGACTTTGACCCAGCCTGATCTTGACGAAACGTCACGTCATCTCAAATGAAGGAGACGCTCATCCCAAGCTTTCGATCGCCCACTCTCTTCGCGGCGTTAACCAGCCGTCGTTTGTGCTTGCGAAGCCTAAGGAAACACATCGGGAACTTGACGCGTCACTCGAATTAGGGTACCGGACGGATACCGAGGGTCATGAATGTCAACTCTGGAACCGTGGAACCTGCCAGAAATCACGACGCAGACGGGACTTTTTGCGCCGCGACACCTCGAGAAAATGTTTTGGAAACAACCCCGAGAGAAAGTTTTCTCACAATTAGTGGCCCTACTGATTTTCCCAGGCTTGAAAGACGACAATGGATCCAAGTGGAAGATAACACGAACTCGCAGGGCGCGAAAGAATCAACAGCTGGAAGGTGGCACTGGATTTTCACTCATTCTGATCGGAATCTTCGTTTTTAGTTTCTTTCATTTCATCATTTGTCAAACCGGACTTCGATCCTTGGAATGGAATGGTGGCGGATGGCTTCCTCACTGGTTTCGGCAGCATCGCAAATCCGCTCGAACAAGGAACGAGGACTGAGCTTCCTGAGGTCACAGTTTGCCGAATTAATGAGCTGCTCAAAGTTCTGGTCATCACGAGCGTGTGGGCTGTATGTCCTGAAAGGCTGTGATGACAAATTAATTTGCAATCTCCCGGAATTCGTCTCTGATGTGATCGTAATCAGTGGACGATTAACGGCACTCAACCCCCGACAGCTGTGATAAAAGTGATGGCATTGATGATAATGGTGATGACTATGATGGAGCTGACGATGTCTGTGATTGAAGTGGTCACTGGGAAGACGGTTCGGTCGATGATTTGTCGTCGGCAAGCGATTTGAAACATTTCTAAGCCTCATTCATTCGTTTCCAGGTAAGCCGAGCCGAATCTGTTACATTTTCTGGCGACATTCACATCTCCGGATCGATTTTCAACGGTTCCTCATGAGGCGTTCAGGGTTGGGGAGTCGAGAAAGGCAACCCATTCATGGAGAAGATTTCGTGTTGACCTTTGGCAATGAAAGTCGCGGCACATGAATGTCGACGCTGGAAAGTGTCGCCGATCGTGCTCGAACCGAACCGCACGAGGAGGGTGCTCCGTTGACCTCAGCACGCGAACTGCAATGAGTTCACGATAAGTCTGCTTTGGAGTGTTGCATTTTGTAAATGTCGATTACCTTTTGCTGCACCGCGAACCTCTCGGACAGCAAAATGATGGGCTAAGACAAAAAACGTAGATCAGGTCCTGACTCCAAGCGGCTCCCTGACTTTTCCATCGGACCGCGTGACAACTTTGTTGCCATTCTCATGGAAGAGGAAGCCCTCAGGGCCCGGAGGAAGTCTAATGTGTCTCAGCGGTGCGTTATGTAAACCGTGTCACCGCCAAGGAACAATACGCGGCCACTTCGTCCTCGGAAGTTGTCAAGGATACGATTTTGACAAAAGACTATGCGTGAAAGAAAACCGACAAACCGGACGGCCAGGCAAGCACAGATCTGATGAGAGGTGTTGCTCGACGGCGATGGTGATTACAAGTGAAAATTCGCCCATACGCTTCAGTGCGTTGGGCGACTGAGAAATTCGCAGGGAAGTGAAAACCAAAGCTGAAGACGTCACCAGCGAAGAAGAGCGGAATTGTCCACTCGACGAGTCGAAATTCGGCGTCGCTGGGCGGGGTATAACTGACACCGAGCTCCCGATTATTGAGGCTGGATAAAGAGATCCGAACACGGTGGCTCGGAGTTTCTGTGCCGAGAACAATGCGCCGCTCATAACCATCGCCGGACTGGGTTGGCGATGAATCAAACGCGTATTGTTATTGAAAATTGTTTTGTACGCAACAGGTTGCTTTGTTTCTTCGGTGTTCTTCGGTCGTGCGGCCATTTTGTCATTTCGGTCGGCGTCTTGGTTTGCTTTGGCATGGGCTGGCTCCACCGGTCGTCGTTCGGCTGACGGACAAACTGATGTTGAACGACCTTTTCTCTTCTAACCAACCAACATAGAAAAAAGAAAGCCTCGCTCCGGCGGAAGCGGTTTCTGTGAATGTTTTGTGTAGTCTTGACTTCGGTTACCAAAAGGAACACGTCGGCCGCGCCGGCCGGCCGGCCGGCAAACTTATCGTTCGTACAATGATCGTGTTCGTCAGCGTCCGATGAAGCGCCCGATGCCGACGTTTTCGACACCGATATGGAGGGGTCCATGCGGAAGTCACGGAAAATTCGTTTCTTTTCCCACTATCTCATACGGTGTTTTTTTGCAGCTTGTTTTCCAGCGAGCGCTTTCGCTTTGAAACGAATGGTCCTCCTTCTGTAACGGAAGACAACAGAAAACTTTTGAAACGAACAATTGGATATCATTGAACACGACTTCCGTTGCCGCTAGGTGGTCGGCGTCATTCCAAGCGTGGTACACACCAGCTCGACTCTCGGTATATGCTCGCAGATTCCCGAAAAACGCGTCCACTTTCAGAAATTCAGCTCACGTGAAAAACAACGGGAAAAGGGCCGAGGACAAAGAACTTCATTATTCTCGCATCTTTCACTCGCCAAGCTTATCCCTTACCTCCACTGAGGGAGTGAACGGGTGAAATTGAAAATAAAAGAGCGTTTTTTTCTCTCCTTCCCACATTTATATCTAAAAACCCCTCCCGTCATAGAGATCCATTGTGGAGCTCTAGGTCATGGCCTTGACTGTCCACAACACCGATGATAGATCGCTCGCTTGTCGCTATACAGCGCATGGTACTGCCAATGGCGATGGTGATGCCATTTGCCACGCTGCTACCTCCTGTTGGCTGCAGTTCCATTCGTTGTCTTAATTTCGTCTGTTGGCGGTGGTCCCACCATTGATGATGCTGCTTTCTGTGCGAACTTCTTTCGTGGGATTTCTCTCACTCCGAATTTCGAAGTTGTCGCCGCGGCAATTTTCAGGAAGACGAAAAAATGAACGAAAACCCCATTGAAAGGGAGAGTTGAACCGCGACCAACACTGCGCGGGATCCGCTTTTTTCATTCGTTTGTTCCTCGAGGTCCAAACCGAAGGTTTCGAACCCTGCCCAACTCTCATGTCCATCGTCCGTCGTGATATTTGCTCCTCCACTTGAAAGATGCGCTCGATTCGAAGGTCGCGACAAGTTCGCGCGCGAAGCTTCGAGCAGCACTTCGGAGTCTTGGCCTCCCCAAAAATCAGGGAGTCTCGCTCAGTCGACGACGAGCTGAGCGAATAGAGTCGAAGAGCGCAGAATAAAAGTGGCGATTGAATGAGCTGCTGTTCGCGAGCGTTCGTCACTCGCGGCAGCGTCCGCCTGCAACGACGCGACGGTCGTCGTCTCAGTGGCTCAGTTGGTCAGCAAGCCGTTCAGCCGACATTGGACACAATGAGTAGCCATAAGAACGACTACCTAGCGCGGCTCTGCATTGTTCGTTCACTGAATATCTTCAATTAGGTTTCGGCGTCGCGACGTCACGGCTTTTTTAAGCGATGTCCGGCCGCTGAACCACCGTGCATTGTTCACTCATCCCGAGTTGTAAGCAACCACGAGCGCGGTACGCGAGCAAAACCGCTGTCCACGGAACCGGCGGCACTCTGTTATGAAGTTTTTCAATGAACTCCTCGCAAACTCTGTCTCCTGAAGACTGCGCACTTCTGAAAGATGACTTTCGGATCGGACTCTGCAAAACTGCCACCACCGCCTCTAGAACAACGATAGCACTCATGCTCTTTAGCTCGCATAGAAAATCGTTCGATGCTATCCAGAAGAAGTACATGGTTCTATCAGGGCAGCCGATGGAGCGTTTACAGAGATACAAAGAAAAAACGAGTCGATCAATGCAGCGTACGTTAGAATACACGGAGCCAGCTGATAGAACGTGGCTCCGACAGACAACGCCCGTCCTTCCTCCACCGGCGCCAACTGGCACCAGTGTGGAGGTTCCGTCGATGTTTGCATCGGTTGTCGACTAAATGTTTCTGATACGGATGGAGTACGCTCTGTATCGGAGCCCGAAGCGGCCGGTTGACCATCGCAGGGAAACAACGCCACGCGCGGTTAACGTCGGAACTGCGAAGCATTTTTCGTTCTCGTCCTCGTCTGCTCGATGTAGAAGATAAAATCACCATCTTCTGTGAGAAATGTCACGGGGTCTTTGGGCCAGAAAGCTGATAAACCAACCGAAAAGACAGACAACTCGTACTTATGGAGGCAAGAATCGAAATAACCTTCCGACAAGCAATTTTCTCCGCCAGTCACCACGGATGCGACCGTGATGAGAACACCAACGGCAGGTGTTTCGAGTCGGAATCCGTGTCTGTCGAAATACGTGCGGCTACAACTGCAACCCTCATTCTTCCTGCGATAACGACAATTATTATCCGTGGTATCTGTCTCATATTTCGAATGCGCTGGTTGTTTCCCCTATCGGCTACTTTGACACTGCACGAAAACTTACTGACCATCTGGAAAGAAAGACATCTTTTGAATACTTTTTCGTCGACAGACACAGGAATAGGCGGATTACCGTACCTAGCAGTGACAAAAGGATGAATTTCTTTCTGAGACTCGAGAATCAGTCTTATGTATGGCATGCCACTTCATATCCTGTGGGGCAAACAACCTCCTCCCATTCAATTGTCCTCAATGTGTTATCGAATTTCGGTCACTCGAATAGGCTCCGGTATCTGGAAAGACCTGATCGAAAGAGGGGTGAACTATGTGAGCCGTTTTCACGCTCTGATGGTCTGCTTCAGGGGTTAACTGAGCGTTCCTCCGAACTTTCCATCAAGTCCATCAATGAGAAACCTTAAAGCTGGAGCCTCACGAGCCAATTCTTATCGAGGGTGATGGGGGTTCCGAGAGCTGTACCTACGGAGAGACAGACAGAGAGAGAGGGAAGGTCTGATATTTATGGCGTTGTCGAAGATGAACTGTGCGGGTTGGAAATCCGCTTTTAACGTTCGTCTGGCCGCGGAAAAGAGGGCTCGGAACGACGAAGACGCCGTCGTATGGATGAAATATTGAAAGAAGAATCATGAGCAAAAGTTGGTGATTTCCTCGCTCGTCTTGAAGATCAGTTCCTTCCGGAGTACAGCGCTTCAACGTGAATCGGAGGAGTCGAAAGCACAAATAGTTCAAGTGTTTCCGTCCATGACAACTAGAGACCAGGCTCGCGAAATACGGTTCAAATGAAGCCGCGCTGACGAGAGAAGAAACATCGATAACTCAAACTCAAGACATGTGTCCAGTTGACATGGATCACGTTCTTCTGCCGCGTAGATGGGACGAGGTAAAAGCATGCCACGAGACGGTGAAATGAGGGAAATTTGCTTCATTCCTTCCACACAGAAAACTCGCTAAACCGTTCCACGGATAGAAGAAGGCGTTGGTCGATTTGTTTCTAAAGAGGAGCAGATCTGGGTCGCTTTGGGTCTTCTCGCGAAAGCGTCCGGGTGGCGTTCAAGAGGAGTCTTTTCCTACACGACAGCTAGACGCGACTGAAGTGAACGTTTTGTTTTTGACTCGGGGCGCTCCTCTCGGAAGCGGTGCCGTCGAAACGCTAAACCTCTTTGACTTCACGCTTACGCCACTCGAAGTTGATCGGGTCAAAACAGTCACTCTTGCAGCCATCGACTCAAGTGTCGAAACTTCCACAACCCGGAGTGTGTATCTTTTCTTCGGCGTTCTTAATCTCTCTGAAGAATTCCTGTGTTCGGATTCTCGATTGGGTTCGCCACAGAGAAGCTGCGGATTTGAATGGAAGACACGGAAGTCGCCAGTTTCACTTCCGAGATCCATCTGAAACATTACCTCGGATGAAAATACTCTCCAAGAAGGTTCCGATATTCATAATTAAATTCATCGCCAGCATTTCCTTTCGATCGCCGCGCGAACCTCTCCCAGGCGCTTCGGTCCAGGCAAGGATCACAGTCATCATTGCTGTTGTTTGCATTCGCGGCAGTTGCGGCCGGTCAAGTCGTCGAAACTTTTCGAACGTCGAACAATAGTACCCGCCGATGACAAAATAGTGTTGAAAAAATCGTTGACGTTAACTGAGAAGAACGCAGCCGTCTGGAGTGTTTCAAGTTGAAGTCCGTGCTCGAAAAAAAAACAACCATGACGAGCGAAGAGGCAGCGTGTAGTTCGAAAAACGCAATTTCGAACAGCACCGACGAAGGCCCCGCGATCGTTTTCAAGAAAATCAAACGAAAGAAGTGTCTCCGCACTACAGCCCTGAGCGACGACGAGGACAGCAGTGTTGACAAGAGTGTGCTCGAAGACACCAAAGAACTCCAGAAGCTGCGCAAGCGACCGCACGGTGTCTCAGCCACGGCGTTGGTTCTTGGCAAACCGGTTCCGGTGACTGAAGAGAAGGTATCGGATCCATTCAAAATCGAATCAGGTGGAGGTTTGACTGAAATGAAAGCGTCGAAGAAGGAAACGATTGTCATCGGGAATCAATTTGCATCGGAGACCAATGAGCGGGACGAAGATGCGGACATGATGAAGTACATCGAAGCTGAACTGAAAAAGCGTCAAGGAGCGCTGCAGCAGTCGGATGCTGAGCCGAAGCCGCTGTCTCTAAAAAGCGAGGATCTCCTGATGCAAATCCTTCCAAGCCACCTGGAGCGGTCTCAAGGGCAGAAAAATGATGAAATGTTATCGAATCAGATGCTGGCCGGCATCCCCGAGGTCGACCTCGGTATCGAAGAACGAATTCGGAACATAGAAGCAACGGAAGAGGCCAAGATGAGAATGCTGCGAGAGAGAATGTCGAACAAACGCAAGGAAACATCTCTTGTACCCACAAACATATCAGTCAATTTCGAGTCTCAGCAGAAGAAACCCAAAAAACCTGAACGTCGAGAGCGTGAGCCTGGTGGTCCCATGCGAGCGTCGGATGATGCGCATCTTGAAAAATTCCGGAAGCACTTCAACCGACGATGAGAGAGCGGAGAGGAAGACTCATCCTGATTCTTCAAGGGTTTTTGTTTATACAAAAGTTGTCGAGTCACTGTAAATACTCTACGAGTTACGTTTCCCATTACTGTACATTCTAAACGAAAGCTACGAAATGTAGAAGAAATCTCTGGAGATGTGATATAAGGAATTAAGGTATAATATTTGATCACGCTCTGACTCTTGCTTGTGTGTTTCGTAATTTGTTTCTGGGACTGCTGGTAGCGTGAAATCTTTTTTTCGTTGAAGGACATTCGGAGCAAATCGGGTTCTTTGGTGGAGCTGTCGACACGTTCAGGCTTCCGCTACGATCGTATCTTGTTGGATCAGATTTTCAGGCTTCTCTCCTTAAAGCGAAACGCCGGTAGATCGGTTGTTGAAGGGAGTGGCAGCTGTCCGGCTTTTTTCATGACAGTGTTTTGTGTCAACGACTTGAGTTCCCTCTCGACCGGTTACGAAATCCAAAACAGCTTTATTTCATTCAAGATTCGTTTCCTCCGACACAATGAGTCGAGAAGAAATCGAGAACCGCAAATGTTATCTCATTCATCCATCATTCGAGGATCGATACTTGAGAACGTCCCGGGATCAGCTTGATTTCGTTCTCGACTTGAAACTGCTGTTCATTTGAGAACTAGACCAGTTAGTTGCCATCGCAACTCATTCCGGTGCCCGAAGACGTCGTCACGATCGAGAATATTTTATTTTTATTTGGCAGCTTCGCAAAGTGAATGCTCGGTTGGCCGGCTCCTCGACCAACTGAGTGAGTGAATGATTTTTTGCATCGCTCTGAATTATAGTGAGAATCGGATATTCGCAATCATTTCTCTGTCTACCTTCCCCATCAGTCGGCGCCTTCCCATCGATCGGCTCGACAGTTTAGACGTCTTCTTGTCTTCTCAGCCTGCTGGCCGCCGCCTTGGACAGAAAGATGGACGCGGCTCGCATGTTGCATAATATTGTTCGAGCCTTGCCGGCAACAATAATTGCGTGTGGAAGGCTGGATCGACGATGGATGATAGGTTTCTGTCCGACTGTCTAAAACTGGGAGGAAAACGTGAAAATGAAGTGTTTCTGATTGGTTGCCAGCATCGCGTTCGCTCACTGAGTTGATTGTTTCCGTCAGGTAACATTATAATTCAAAATTTCGTATTCCTCACTCGAATTCCTTCGCGAACGTCCCCTGTTCTCGATTCCTACTGCGTTTCCAGTACGAGAACCGATAACTCTTCCCTGTCTACAACTTGAGCTAAGTGGAGGAGGAAAAGTGTCGAAGAAAGTAGAACATCAAAGTGCCTACCTATGTGGACGGAGCACCCCGAAGCGGTGTCAAAGCTGCAATGACAAAACTCCTACTCCTCACGCATAGAATGACGGCGCTACTCTTTTTGTCGGGGGTCTAGCGAACTATTTGTGGTTTCTCAGCGGCGGAATTTCTATTCTTCGGGCAGACATCTGTAGGCGACACAAACGGACAAATAAATATAGGGCCGACTGGATTCTGTAAGATCCGAAGCTAGCGAATCGACAACAAAACACAACGAAACGCGGTGATGAAAAAAGGAACATTCAGTGCTCCCAATGCTTCGGGTCTCCATTGTTACTCTACCCTGCCGAGCGGTATCGGGACGTTATTTTTCCAGAATAAATAAACAAGCCTACTTCGTATGCCTTCAAATACGAGAATCTGAACGCCAACAAACGGAGTGATGGCTTGGAATGAAAATATTTTCATCTAGCGACGACTTCAGATGTGAAAAATAATATGGTTCACTCGTCACGGCCTATCATTTGCGAAAGGCTTTCGTGGTCGACCGTCAACTTTGCGAGGTGTCAACTTAACCGGTTTCCAGTGCTCCGTTCGCTGTTTTCTCTCTCTTTTTTCACGCCGATAAACTTCACCAAAATGGATCAGGCGTTACATAAAAAGCTGTCACATTTCATGGAACGTCGTAAACCTTTCGAGCCGAGCCAAAAGTTCTCAAGTTCCGTGAGGTTTCCCAAATCACCGCCATCATTCCCTGGAAGGTCATCTTGGATACTGCATCAAGGGATCAATTCTCAAAATGGGCTCCCACCGCGACACCCGATTAGTGTCGATTCTAGATTCGTACTTTCAACTATCGAAGATACCCCTCAGGCCCGAATACGAGGATGATAAGATTCCCGAATCGTATTCGACAAGGAACAAAACTAATGAAGCCTTGATTCTCTGACATGAGAACTTTCCGACTTCATCCAATGCAACCTGAAAGCGAAGTCGACGAGCGCGACGCGGAACATCCCGTTCAAGATTTCCGCGAGTTTTGTGTCCGTCGCACTGTATCTCTTGAATGTTGAATTAGTTTTTAACTTTCGAAAACATTTCCCTCATGGCTCGTACCTGGCAGTGAGAGTGAAAAATGAATCGGATGAGACTTCGGTCGTTTGCGCAGAAACTTGTTGGAGCTGGAAGAACAGCTGGAAGACTGGGCAACAAGATGACAACGAGGAAGAGTGGCACAATGATCATGATTTTGATACGATCGTAATGTGAGCATTCATTAGCGGTACACGATTGCAGAACTGCATAGAATTCATCACGGTTTGCGTGACGACGCGTCTTTTTCGATCGTGGACCGTTGTGCGGTGCGCAGTCCACACATTGTTTGCATGAGTCTATTGTAAAGAAAACGGAGCCCTTTTGTTAAGACGGTCTCTCTTCCCAAACTACAGCTGGCGGTGCGACAAGAGCATGAACTACATCAACGAGCAGCAGGTCAACCTCACGGAGCACATGGTTACCCCGAACAACGGGTCGGAACGACATGCGAAAGTCTTCTTGCCCAAACTAGAAACAAGCCCCTCGTTTCCTCACGCTTTTTTTGCGTTTCCGTCCCGACACCGTTACTGTCGTCCGACGGTTCCGACCGTCTGTCTAATGACTAACAGCTGAAGCTCATTGAGCGCCAATCAGGCTAAAAAGCAGCCAGACGGGCGTGATCGATCCAGCGCAGAACAGGGAAGTTGGCTTTTCTGGATGTTCGTCGTTACGCAGCTGTCTGTATGTCCGTAATAACATGGCCGTCTGTTTTTGCGAAGTTATTCGTTGAATTTTTGCACGCTCATCAGGACGTACCCTTGAGCATACCGAAAATTGATGGAGGAAAGATCTCTCCAGGTCGCTGGTTCCTCATAACCAAGACCAATTCGAATGATCTTCGTATTTTCCCTTCCGATGCTCGTCGACAGCCTTGAAATTTCGATGAGCAGCTGCAGCTGATGCCGGAAAATGTCTCGATTTCGAAACCACAAGAGATTCAGATGCTTGACGAGAACTTTCCTGACTGAGTCCGTGGTGGAAGCTGCGTTCCTTCGACTCACCGAGGCAAAAGTAACAAAAGATACCGAGCAATGCTGACACGGGTCGGTGGAGGAACGGGGCAAAGTTTAGCCACGAAATGGAGGGAAATTTTGAAGTCATGTGAAATTCATACGCATGATATTCGCTGATAGCGGTAATAAACTGAACCATAAAGGGCGAAAAGAGTGAAACAGTGAGCGACGCAACCCGGAGGAAGGCTTCCCCCGGAAGAAAATTTAGATTCACTCGTAGATGACCTTTTTTGAAGCATCATCACCCTTCAAGTAAAAGTTTCCTCTTTGAAACATGCTTCTCGAGATAATCTCTCGTGAGTCGCTTTCTCTTTGCTTTTCAAAAATGACCAACGATCGTCTTGAAGACGACGACGCTGACGTTGGTCAGGAAGCCAGAAGTTTTCCATTTTCGACTTCTATATCTGGAGGGTTTATGATCAAGGGATGGTTCCTTTCTTTCGTGAATCTCATTCTTTCGGACCGAAAGCGGTGGCCACCCGACGAGAGCCTCTTTTTGTGGACATTTTGAGGGTTTATCGTCTTCACCTATATGATTATGATCTTCGTCTCTAGATCCAGTCTGCTCTTTACACACTCATCTCTCAGACGAATGTCGACAGTAGCGAATCGGCTGATTTTCTTTAGCTCCGAACCTGTGGTCAGCACTGGTGTGACGTTTCGTAGTGGAAGAATTGGACACTTTCACTTTTTGCGGTCGTTATTGGATTTAGGATTTGCAAACTGAGCTGAAGCGTCTCGTAACGGTAGTTCTTCGGGAGCCGTGGGTTGGCCCCGTTCGTTCCAAAGCGGCTACAACATTTTGCTCAACACGCCGAACACACGTCGATCTGTTCGTCTCCACCGACCCGAGCGGAATATTCACCGTGCTACGAACGCGGAGACTTCAGTTTCGGAAGGAAAAGCGATCGACCATCCGAGAATTCTCCGGGAAAAGTTCTCCTCCTCGAGAGCTCTGGAATTTCTGAATCGGAGTGAATTTGAAGAGAAGAGAAAACTGAACTATCAGAAAGAATTGAGAAAAGAGGGATCGAAAAGCATCAAAACAGGATTGAAAAGTGCAACTTCGAAAGCGCGGGCACAGCAGTGAAAAGTTTCAAGAACAAAAAAGTATCTGCCGCTGTTACTGAAATGTTGGATCACCGTTGCCGTCATTCAACAGCTTTGATCGGATTTCCTCACTCCGCATAAAAACATATGAATAAGAGCATAAGCGGTGAAAGACTTTCCAAGTCGGATGATTCTAATATGGATTCCATATCTTCGAAGCGACAGTTTCGAGAACGAACTTGGCGGCAAATGCCTTTATTCACCGCAAACGAGATTTCGAGAGTGAACTTGAATTTCCAAATGCGAGGAACTTCAAGGTGAAATCTTTTCGGAACTGTTGGACGGACTAGAATTTCGAAGCTAAACGACTTTTTTTGTACCGTTCTACCCGATCCGAGAAAATGGTGGTGTTGACGACATCGCTGTCGTGGTCGTTTGTTGTCTCGCCTGTTCTCCCACTTGTCGTCGAACGGTTTCACCTTTTTCCCTCCACTAAACACTCAAGTTTGCCACCCAATTTAACGAGCGAAAGGAGACACTTTTAGGAAGATTGCGATTGTTTTTACATCGACTACGACGTTTTCCTTCATCTGTCGACCCTAGAGTTCGGTTCCTGCCTTTACGCTCATATTGCTCGTTGAAAGGCGACGCAAAGCCGAAAGATTCGTGCTGGTGGTCCGCGTACAAAGGCTATGGATGCCTCCGGCTTCCTCTGGTCACGTCGAATCAAATAAAAAAGAGAAAGAATATAAAAGAGCGGATTTCGGTACAAGGCGAACGGATGGCTGCGACGGAAGCCTATGATCGCTCGCGCTCAAATCATGAAAGGAAGTGGGCAGACAGACAGGCTGGCTGGCTGGCAGGCAGGCAGGCAAGCAAGCACTCAGTTGGCTGGTCGGTCGGTCGGTCGGTCGGTCGGTCGGGCAATGGAGTCTTCCCATAGAAAACTAAGAGCCGTATCAAAGCCAGTGCCCCAATGAATAACAATGATCAAGCAACAATCTGCTCTAGAATAAAAGACTCACTCCGTGTGTTCGTCCGTTCGTGTGTTTGTTTGTGTGAGAGCTCGGCACGGTGCGCCTGCATTTGTGCGCTTCGGTGATGTCACAATCCATGACCAGTTGCAGACAGCATTACCTAACGAGGAACGGAGAAGTTTTGAAACGGAACTAAACGAGGAGCTTCACCACCCTTGGGTTGAAAAACGGTTCGCAGCGGGTAAAATGAATTCTTGAACTCGATTTGAACATCACCTCGTGAAACGTTTTCACTCGAACAAACGAATGCAAGGGGGCAAAAACCGCTTTCCGGCATCGAGTTACAGCCCTTGAGCGCGGGAAAGATCTTTCGTCGGATGGATTCAGTTAACTAGTAAATTTTCTAGATAAACGCCGGGGGCTTCGTTGCCCCGAAGACTCATTCATCCGACGGAAATGAAGCCGAGACGATGTAAGCCGTCACGGTTGAGCGAAGTTCTAGCTCGACTTACCCGACCGTGCTAAGGGCATGGCGCATTTGGGAAAAGCATTCACATATACTTTCAAAATCAGCGCTGTTTCGTTTCTTTCCATCTCGTTTGGGTTAAAAATAATTCTGCTGCTTGCTGACAGGGTGCGTGCATCAAAAGTAATCTAATCGGATCTGAAAGAAGTGTCCGGAGCAAAAGCAAAACCGGCGGAGCTTTTGCCACTGAGTGGCGCACTCTCTATGTCTAAATTTCTTACAACTGCTGAAGAATGGGCCAAATAATTTCCGTTGCCCGCTCAAAATACCGAACGCTAGATGAAGATGGAAACTTCGAGGGTCTGAGTGTATGAGAAAACGAATGCTACTTCATTCGTAATGTTGGTCCAACCGTACTTAGTCAGAGATTCCAGTTTTTCCATCGAAGTTTGTTTGATTTGTTCAAAGTGATTTCTGAGCCCGAAGCAGGTTACTTGATCGTGTCTTGAGATTTATTTCAATGTTCAAAAATCTCCGAATTCAATCACCTTAAGGTGTCTTGCTAGTAATCTCTTCGAAAGATTGCTTCATCATTGGCGAAAATTCCACTCGAATTTAAAGTAGCGAGAAGATGCAAAAATGAGTCGTTAGCTTCGTGGATATTGTTAAACGTAAATAATTATTGTGACTTGAAGCAATATTCCGGCAGACTATGGCACGCAATACGTATTCGGCAAACGAGCTATCGTGAAAATCGCTGTTCGAACACGCGATGTCTCCTTACAGCTCCTCCGGCAAGAACAATCGACTGGTATAGAAACGTGAACTACGTTCTAGCAATTAGTGTTAATCAAGTCGAAGTCTTGTTCGGACTGTTGACGATTCGGTGCCAAGTTGGACTGACTTTTCCTCCTCTCGTTGCACGAACAAGGAAGTTACACACGAGTGGTATGGAAACTACGTCCTCGCTCATCGGAATGAGTTGAGTGGCCGGTTCTGCGTGCTGAGAAGAATCACATCCCCTTCATTCCTCTCATCGAATCGCAAGCCCTGCTTCTTCTTAACATTGCAATGTGGTCCGAAGCCGTCCGATACCGAAGAGCCGGGGAATTCTCCACACATAGGGCAAGCTCCCGAAAGAGTCCGGGAGCCCACACCGGCGGAGCAAAGAAAGCTTTTCTCAAGTTTTCTACTTTTCAAACTGAATCACTATTGTTTCGAACGACTGCGTCGCTAATCAAGTTCATGTGACGATTCACGAGGTCTCATTTGTTGCCACTTTCATCTGAGAGAGGATCGTAACCATAGTACAATGCAAATTACTCTTATCGACGGAGAAAAGGCCACAACGAAGTAAGCAAGAATACGATGAGAACTCGCAAGGTCACTTTTGGCAGTGTTCACGATTCCCGATTCGGTATTCGACAGTATTGTATTCTATTGTTCTGCGTGAGGTCCTTTTCTCCTGTCGTCGTTGTTCGCAGTGCTCAGGGAATTGAAAATCAGTGTGAATAACTCCCCATAATCGAAGTCTTTTTCTCATCGAGCCTCACTCAGTTGCATTGAAATCATTCATTGAGAGGCATCAGAACGACGAGAGGCGTTAGAAAATAGCCGCCCATTTTACATCACATCGCCGTAAATCGCGATAATCCGTCGGAAACTTCGTCCGATGGCTTTTCTACGCGTTCCAAGCAGGAAGCGGATGACGAAAAAGAGTCAATCCGCAGGTAGATATTAAATTAGCCGTAGATCCAAAACTGTCTCAAGCCGACGAGCCCGAGAATCAGTCCGACTTCTTCCCGAACTTTTGCTGACGCTTAAATTTTTCCATTGACTGCTATCTATCCACGAACAGAAAAACACCGTTATGAGGTGTCGAATATCTCAACAATTTCGGATTTCTCAAATTAAGATTCTCCTCCGACTGGCCGGAGAAGAATCGCTAAAAACAACCGGCACTTCTTCCGATAACCTTTTCTCTCACTGTTTCGCCGTTCTTCGTTATTTCCGACTCATCTTCGTCATTAATGCTCTTGCAAATGGAGCTTAAATGCTCTATTCTACACCTGACACCGTGGGAGCGACGGAAGTTTTGAAATAATAACGTTCTTTGTGAATGGTTAGCGGCGGAGTCACAGACTAATTACGATGATAACCCGCTCGATTTCATGTCCAATCTAGTATGAGCTTACGACATCATATAAGTCTTTCATCAAAACCGCGCTGGATATCCGGTATTTCGCATTGGTACTTTGCGAGACGGGACAAACAACTTCTGTTGATGAATCTTCTGAATTCTTCTCTTTCGAGCGTTCTCGGCGCATCAATTATATAACCTGGAAACGGCACTGGTTGAGTGGTCAGCGACTTTCAACCTGACTTGCAGATTTGCTTAAGGTATCTCATACTCGTTGGCTTGCGGCACCACAGTCGAAACGGTCAAGGCCTGGCACTCGAAGCCTCCGCTACAAACTGGAAAAGTCATTCCACGGTAATTCGGGAAAGCGTTGTCAAAGTGGAAGAACCCTGACATAACTGGAAGACTCCTGGAATTTGCCAAAAGTGCGCCAAACAGATTTACGAAACTAGACGAGCGTCCTTCTGTTTATGCTAATTTGCCCGCTGACCTTAGTTTTACTGTGTTTCATGTGGGTTGGCTTTGATCGACAAATCAATATCGGCTCTTCTGGCGCTAACACTTGTCGCTCACCGTTGACTCATTCTCCGCGGAACCCTCAAGTTTTTGCCCTCACATAGTTCTGCTTATCAGGACACGCCATTTCGAAGAAAGATGTTCTCGCCGTTCTGTGAATGCACATCCCCTTGAGTGCTTCGATGGAATTTGGCAGGGCTGTGTTCTCCTGAGTCTTGAGGTCTCCTGGATTTACGGTCAGGGGGACAACCGGGAGCTTATTTTAAACTTGAACTTTCTCTTTCCAGCGGATTCGAGTTGTCCACCGCCGGCAGTCCCGCTATACTCTACGGTGAAGGTCGAGAATGGCGCAGCAACGTATTCGTGCGACACTGGCTACGAACTGTTCGGTTCCGGCACGAGGAAATGCAGCAGCGGTAGATGGCAGGGCAGTTTACCCTATTGCGGTAAGTTCCGACGATTCTTTGAAATCACGACCAGAACAAGAAGAAAAACGTACCTTGCCAAGTTGATCCTGAAAGACAACAGCAAGCACGCTAGATGAGCTGGAATCTGTACCTCCATCGAAGACAGATTTGTAACCGATGTTCTGTAGAGATCCCTTCGTACTCCGTTCGTTAACTGAACATTCTGTTGCAGCAACAAATGTGGCCCTAAACAAGCCGTCGACGCAGTCAAGCGTTTCGACGAAAAATCCCGCTGGTCCAAAGTTAGCCAATGACGGAGATATGTCGACGGTGGGTGAGAAACCCGTCTGCACAGAAACCAAAGTAGAGAACTCGCCCTGGTGGCAAGTGGATCTCCTGCAAACGTACGAAGTCCGAGTGGTGAAGATCTTGACGCGAGGCTGCTGCGGACACCAACCGCTGCACGACATCGAAATCCGAGTCAGCAACTCTAGTTCTCTGACGGGATCGAGGCTTTGTGCTTGGTTCCCGGGAACCCTCGAAGATGGCACAATGAAAGAGTTCGCCTGCGCGTATCCGATCGTCGGTCGATATGTTTCGGTGCAGATGGTTGGCGGTGACGGATCTCTATCCCTGTGTGAAGTCCAGGTGTTCAGCACGCAAGAACTCTCGGTCGGTATGTGTGGACATTTCGACGATGTGGTGTCTATACTACGGAATTGCTACGAGTTTCATCTTCAGGGCGGGAGCCGCAAGAACGCCGAAGAGCACTGCGAGAAACGTGGCGGCTTACTCGCCTACAATGTTGACAGGTGAGCGTCGACTTGACCCGGCTTTTTTTTTTGAAGTTTTCGACCCTTGGCTTTCCTCTCACAAAAACTTAGCTAGAGCGGCGATTGTGGAGCCCGACTTTTCGGCTGCGCGCATTGATTGTATTGCAAGTTTCTATTCCCTGACAAAAGCTCTCGCCTTCGGAAGCAATGATTACTAATCAGAGGTTGCGATGTCTGAGTTGGACAGTTCGACCCGATGATTCACTCCTCGATCCAATTGCAGACGGACGCTGCCGTTCATCGGAAGCGAACTGACTCGACGCAATAACAACAATCAGCTAAATCAAGGCCTCGTCTGGATTGGGGCAACTCTTAAACGAGGCATCGGACCGGGAAGACGCGGTTGGTTTTGGAGCAACGGCGAGAATATCGCGAGCTCTCAACTACTTTGGGGAGAAGGCCAACCCAACAACTACAACAAGCAGCAAAACTGCATTGTCCTCGACCAAAAACTCTCTTGGATGTTTAACGATTTCAATTGCGATCTCGACTACCTGCCCTGGATCTGCCAGTACGGTGAGTTATCGCGACTCTCAGCGCAGGAAATTCATTCGAATTTAGTCCTTAAACGGCCACGAATTCAGATTGGATCGAAGAAAGGAACGTTTTCGGTATAGTGTTACCTATTCCACAGCTCACGAAAACCTATTTCTGTCGATTACAGAACCCGTTCGCTGTGGCAGTCCTGACGTCAGCGAAAACTCCACTTTGGTCGGTAAAGACTTCGGCGTTTTGCGAACCGTCAGATACGACTGTCCGGTGGGCAGCGTTATCCAAGGCGACGCGGAGAGAACTTGTCAGAAAACAGGATTCTGGAGTGGAACCGCTCCCACATGCAAACACGTCGACTGCGGATCACTGAGGCATATCGCGAACGGCAAAGCCGTCCTCAAAGACCTTAGAACGACCTTCAACGCGACAGCTGTTTACATCTGTGATACGAACTACACCCTGGTCGGTGAAGAAGCCAGGCGATGTGCGAAAACCGGATTCTGGACCGGTCAGGAACCGAAATGTCAGCTGAATTTCTGCGGCACTCTGACTCCGCCGGCAAACGGAAGCATTCAGCTCGAGGGTGTCAAGGCCGGCAAGGATGCCGTGTACTCCTGCAATCGAGGCCACGCCTTGATCGGCGTCTCCAGGCGGAAATGCATGCTCGGCGGACAGTGGACCTGTGAGTAATCCGAAACCGTTGTGTTTGGTGGTAATTTATCACCCTCACGTTCATGCATGACTCTTTTATGACATTTCGATCGATTCCAAAGGAATGAATGAATGAATTAATTGATTAATGAATGAAGTCCACGTGTTTGGAAGAGCTTGGAAGTTAAGGCATTAATCATTTTTGAACCTCTATCAATCAATATGAATTGATAGATATTTAGTCCAATAGTGCCTGATTATTCCAGCGCATGACTTTGTTGGGTAAATATCATCGAAGTAATCAACCTCCGATCAATTTATCCATGGATTGATGGAGGCTGATTAATGAATAATGCCTAAACTTCCAAGCTCTAGTGATGAGGCTCTGTTCATCACTGGACCCGAGTTTGTTACCGATTTACGGAAATCCGGAATCAGATCAGGATATCGAGTTGAGCTTTCAGAATCAAAAACGGCGCTGCGTCATGATGCCGTTTGAAACTCTGGAATGAATTGTGTACATTGAAATGACCAGAAATTGTTCTCGTTCGTTCCAGCCACCGCTCCCTCTTGCCGTTACGTCGACTGCGGTAAACCATCACCTCCTGAAAACGGAAACATCAACTTTGTCAACAACACATGGGACTTCAATTCCATAGTGACATACTCCTGCAACAACGATTACACACTGGTCAACGGAGATGTTACGCGAACTTGCAACGAACGAGGTGTTTGGTCGGGTCGAGAACCCGAGTGCCGAATAATCGCTTGCTCTCCACCGCCAATTCCGAACGGAGCTTACATCAAGGCGGACGGAAGTCAATTGGTGAACGTTCATTCCAGCGTAGAGTATGGCTGCTTGAGCGGCTTCAAGCTCATGTCCGGTGATCTGACGCGGACTTGTCTCAAAAGTGGTCTATGGTCTGGTACTCTTCTTCATTGTCAGCTTGTCGACTGCGGAAGGGTGCCTCCGATCTTGAAGGGCGAAGTGAAATACTTGAACGACACGACCACGACCCTCGACTCCGTCATCAAACACTCGTGCATCAACGGTTATCGCTTGGTCGGATCCGAAACTCGCGTTTGCGGTGCCGATGGTCGCTGGACCGGTATTTCCCCGAAATGCGAAGAAATTCGCTGCGAACCGCCTGATGTTGCTCCGAACACGACGGTTCTGTACTCGAATAACGACCGGTCATCGATCGACTCCTTCAAGGTCGGCTCCAGTGTGATGTACAAATGTATGGCCGGACACATCATCGAAGGAGTTGCGCTGCGCAACTGTCTCCCGAGCGGTCAATGGGACGGCACCGACCCGCCAACGTGTCACTGTGAGTTTTCTAGACATCAGAGGAGCTGCGAGAGCCTTCGGAACAGCACCCGGGTTCGAAGCTTCAGAATTATCATTGATTCATTTATATTCGATTCTCAGATGTGGATTGCGGCTCACCTCCGAGCATTCCGAACGGCGAAATCCACGCACCAACAACACATTACGGCGCCCTGGTCGAGTATCGATGTAACCACGGCTTCCGTCTCAGCAACGGTGCCGAAAGGAGATTGTGCCTCGAAAACGGAACGTGGTCCGGAAGTGATCCGGCTTGCGTCGAGGTTCTATGTCCTGAACCGCCACAAACAGACAGCAGACTCCTGGTCGAGGTCAGTTGCGTCCTGCTTCCTCGTCGTCCTAACTCACTTTCTTTGTTTCGAGGAGTTCATATAATTTCTTCCTTGTTCCTCTTTTCCATTTTTCACTTGACGCTTTCGTTTTTGCCGTGCCTCTCTCACTCATGCTTCTCCTTTAGAGCGCTAACGACACGCTCAACATGGTGAACGCCGTTGAACTCTCAAGTCGATTGACTCCTGAGCTGAACATGGTGAACGAAAGCATAGCCAGAACCTCAATGACTCCTGAGCTCAGCACAGTAGATGCGAGCGCACTCACAAGTCGATCGACTCCCGAAATGAACACAATGAGCGCTAGCGTAGTCAGAACTTCATTGACTCCTGAGATGAACTCAGTGGACGCGAGCGTGGTCACAACTCCATTGAGTCCCGAGCTGCTCACGATGAACGCAAGCGTACTCGGAGTCAGCGTAGTCATAACTTCGGTGCCTCCTGAGATGAAATCAGTGAACGCAAGCGTAGTCACGACTTCATTGACTCCTGAGCTGAGCACAATGAACGCAATCGTACTCGAGAGTCGATTGGCCACTGAACTGAACATGGTGTAGGCAAGCGTCCTTGCGAGTTCCCCGAGCCCCGAGCTCAACACAGTGGTTACCAGTGAGCTCACAAATTCATTGAACCCCAAGCTGAACATGGTTGACTCCAATGAGCTCCCGACTCTCTCGAATCTTGATTCAGTTTTGATGATGTCCGATTCGGATCCACCGACACGGTTCGCGAGTCTCGATCTCGTCCGTATAGTTTGTACATGCGTACACACGAGCTCATCGAGTATCCAACTGTCCGCGAGGAACTCCAGCGAGCCGACGCGTTCTCGGGGTCTTGAGCTCCGGCTCACCGTAAAACCGAACAGTTCTACATCAACTACACTAGCCCTCCGACCGACGCCTATGAACACTTCGCCCACCAGAACCATGCACTCCCCCCAGCCGACCACTTCCCAAGGAGCCAGTTCCTCCCGATCCCGCTACCACAGTGAATCTATGAGCAATTCTAGCACATGAACATGCAGTATAAACCTGTAATAAACCTCCCTCCTTTCGAATGCACCACGAACACACATGAAGCATAAATTCGCACTTCATGCTACAATCTTCATCCATACATTGCCTAGGCTACTAGTCATCGCTGCGCTCGCTCTAATACAGTCGTTCTCCGATTTTTCTTGCTTTCTTCATTCGTTTCCTCACAAAAAAGCTCTAGATCAGCTCATGGCTTGCGCAGTATACGCTTCCGCCGTAGCTCATGGCATGTGAGAGGAATGCGCGGCTTTGTGAATGCATTTGGCTGCCGGAAGATGAATCAGCACCTTGTTGCTGACGAAAACCTTACATAACTACTCTGAACTAGATAAAAATTCCATCTGAAAACAGGTCTCGACGTACAACGCCGGCTCCGTCGCTTCGTACTCTTGCCAAGAAGGATATCAAATCGTCGGTGAAGTCACTCGAATCTGTCGTCCCAATGGTCGTTGGGAACCTCCTCTGATCCCAACCTGTAGTGTGATCGATTGCGGAAGGCCCGATCTCATACCTGTAAGTCATTTCCTCTAAGTCTTCGGAAAGATAGGTCGAATGATTGTCATTGCAGCGGCTTTTAGTCCGGTCCTGACTCGAGTGATAAATTCGTCTTCCGTCGTTCCAGCATGGAAGAGGACTTCTCGTCAACGGATCAACTACATTCAACTCACATGTCGAGTACGAGTGTCTTCACGAGAAAATTATCATCGGAAACACGTTACGAGTCTGTCTTTCGAACGGCACGTGGAGCGGCCGTGAGCCATCGTGCGTCGACGCTGAGCCCGATAGGGCGAACGATGTCGACAACTTGCGCTTGATACCGCAATACGACGAGCAAACCTCAAATTCGATCGGAATTTCCCTCGCGATTGGGGGCTTTCTTCTCATAAGTGTTCTCATAGGCGCAGCCTGGATCTGGATGAAGCACAAGCCAAGTCCTCCCGTCAATATGTAAGTTTGGCTGGCGATTCAAAAGCAAACCGTAACCCATGATTCTCCTTGAGATCAACGAATTGGAAAACTAAAAGCCGAGCATTTTCAGACACGCACGCGCGCGATACGTGGGCAAGAACCACGTGAGTTCGCCGAAGAACAACTACCAATCGACGACGCAACGGCCTCCTTTCGATGCGGCGTCGATGGCGGAGTACGCGAACGTCACCCCGCCGCCCCTGCCTCCGAATCATCCCTCAAATCAGTTTGTGACGTTCAATACGCCACCGATCGCCCTCCAGCAGCAGAACCTCTACAACGACAACCTGTACGACAACAGCGGGGACTCTAGTCAGCCCATCTATGCCAACATTCAGGAGGTGCAGGAGCAGACACACCACGTGTGATGTCGCGCCTCGCAACGACGATGTGTTGGCAATGAATCAATGAGCTTTGACGGAGGTTCATTCAGGTCGGAAGGACCTCTGTCTGATGTACAGTGTAAAGTAGGTAGACCGCTGCGGCGGAGGGTTTGAATCCACGGGCGGGATGACGAACGCTAGAAATCACACGAGAACGGACGGATGTAGATGTAAATAATTGTTTTGAGATTGTTGCGTCCGATAACTTATGATCAAAGATGGTTCGCTTTCTGACGATGCCCTTAGATTATAGTCAGTGTAAAAAATTGAGGTGTTCAGAACGGATGATTATGACGAGCATCTTATGTTACCTAATTGAATTGACATGCTCTGCCCGTTGATGGCCGAAACGGAGGCAGCATTTCTGTGATCTTGATTCAACGTCAGCTTAATAGTGATTGAATCGTGGTGTGCGTGAGCGAGAGATATGATGAATGCGGCATGCAAGACAGGACTTATAGTTTCTTCAAGTCATTGACATTGAATCTTCAGATGAAAACTAAAAGGTTCAGTGAGTCTGAAACTGTTGATGTTGTTGTCAAATCAGTGTGGATCTAACAGGAGCCCGAGAAGAAGGAAGAGAGGAATAGATACCGGTTCCATCGAAATCAAAGCTCGAAGCGAATTTGTGCACATTTGATCGAATTGAATAAAATTTCCATTCACAAATGAACCAAGGATTCCATTCACTTGTTTTCTGAACGAAGGCTCCCGGTTTTGTCCATTACACGTATGATGAACACACTCAATACGTAGCTTTATTTCTAAGAGAAGAAGTTTCGTCTAGTCTCTTTCGTCTTCGCTTTCCTCTCTACTGTCGCTGCCGTGCTCGGACGGAGCCGGGGTAGATGTTCTAGACTGTGAAGGCGAGGGAGGTTCTGAGATTGGTCGTGGGTACTTGAGCTGAAGCTTGCAGCTCGTCGCGTGATCTGCGAACTCAGGGTGTAGTTTGTGTATTGCGTCCTGTCGCGCTTTCCTGGAAGACCACAAGTTGATTCAGAATGGCACGATCAACTTTTTGTCGTCCGAGTCCGATTGGTATTGGAATAAGAAATAACAATTCAGTGCCTTACCTGTAGTAGACTCCCAGGTTCTTCCAGTCCAGCAGATCGCTGAGACGTTCCGTCCGGTTCCTCTGAATGATGCGCTGTCGCCGCGTCAACTGAGAGAAATCGCCGAGGAATTGAGCTAGCTGACAAACGCTCTCTTCAGGACTGTATAGACGTCGTTCTACAATGTATATTCCGTACGACATTGGATCTGTCACGTGCTCTTGTATAAAGCAACCGAACCCGGATAGATTTGTCGTGATGCTGGGAATCCCCATCAAGGTGCATTCGGCCGGGGTGTAACCCCACGGCTCGTAATACGAAGGAAAGACTCCGATATGGCAACCCCTGACGAACTCTTCGTAGTCCATGCTGAACAACGGGTTCGTCGAGGAGAGAAACTCTGGATGAAATATCACTTTAACGCGATCTTCTCGCCTATTGAATAGTTGGCACCGTCTTATTGCGTTCAGCACGGGATCGGTCGCGTCGTCAATCACGTTGTGAGTGCAGACGGGAGGCAGATCATTGCGTTGTGTGGCGTAGATACCGCGTTTGAGTTTGACAATGTCCTCGTTTCTGAGCAGTTCGTCGTTGGTTGGTATTTTACCGCTGAGCGCTGTCTCGAAGAGACGCTTCCCGATGCGCTTCTGGATTTCTTCGACGGCTTCGTGGAGCTGCTTGCAAACAGCTTGTCCCCGAAGAGACTCGACGTTGAATTTATTCGTTTTCGCGGGGAAAATCAAAAACGCAATGACCGTTGTGTCACTTCCGCTGTCTTTGAGCTTGTGATTGAGTCTCGACAACGCTTCGATGAACAAGTCGGCTCCCTTGTTCGATAACTCGTAGCGGCCTGCGATGAAACAGTACAAAGTCTTGTCCAGATCGAAATCGTAGTGGCCGTAAAAATGGCCTCGCACGAAATCGTGTATTTTTTCTTTGGAAATCGCGTGCAGGTTTTGGAACTCGTGCAGTGCACTGAAACGTTTCACGTTCAGGCCGTTTGGCGTGATGACATCGGCTTTCCTCTTCAGAAGGTACTGGGCCTCCATCGCGGTGACCTCGGAAACTGTGGTGAAAATGTGCGCGGCACGAGTTGCTGCTCGCTCCATGCAGTATCGATGGTAGATCCCCCGGTTCCCGGCCTCTTTGTCAAGGTCGAACTTGGCTAGGTTGTTGTAAAAGTCGACGTTGCCGGCGCAAAGATACCTGCCGAGCAGAGTTGCATGCGTTGTGAAAACAGTCGAGATGTCCAACTTCCGAAGTCGGCACAGCAGGAGGCCGACACCCGCGAGCCATTCGTGAAATTGTGCTACAACGTATGGCTGACCGACGAGTCTTTTGACGGCGTTGTAGTAGCTCTCGAGGAACCACGATGTCAGGAAGCCGAAAATTACCGCATCGTTTGATTCTTGATCGTGCCACGGAATACCGATGGCACTCAATTCGAAAAGGTGCTTCTTCCACTCATCCAGTTTCCAAGCCGCCGAACCAATATCGAACAACACCACTTGGGGGTAGCCGTCGATGAGCCATCGTCCGTAGATGACCCGAACTCCTTGCTCCTTGAAATCCTTTAAAGCTTCGGTGAAAGGTCCCGCAGGGGGGGTCAACACTTCAACTTCAGTGCGTAGAAGGTTCTCATTGATAGGTCCTAGAAGGCAGTATTGATTTCCTAGTTCCTCGACGGTAACCTCGGCCTTCGAACGGATCACAGTGTAGATTCCTCCGACCTTGTTGGCGACTTCCCACGACGTTTCGAATATCCAACGATTTTCGAGCGCTGCGCTTTCTCCTCGATCGTAGACCTCCTCGTTCTGCGCACCATCGAGACGATAGAAACGCTTTGAAGCGCGGGACATGGTCAAACGCCAGATGAAAGACACGGATGGCGCGAGGCAAGCGACGAGAACGCCGAGAACTACGAACCGGATTCGAACGTTGCTCGTCCAATGGAACGCTCCCCTGACTGAGGCACACAAACTTAACAGGAAATGCTTCGAGGGCCCAATTCTCAAAGACTGACAGCACCCGAAGGGCGCTTCGATAGGGCTAGGCACCAGAACAGCGTTCGAGAGAAACAGGCTTTTGTTGAGAGAAAGAGATTCGGCCAACAATGTCAAGCAAAGGCGCGTGTTGGTAACATCGAGCGAGAGGGTGGCTGACGACGATGAGGCCTGAGCCCATGGTTTCCTCCGGTGCAAACCCTAGTAGCACTGCAACCGACTCCAACACGTAGGCCCGCTTCAGCCACAGAGACCTCCTCACTCAGCTTTGAAATATTTATCGAGATAAGATCTGTACTGAACTGAGGCGTCGTATGTGCTCTCAGCGACAACCTTTGAGTCATAATGAACGTCAGTGAAAGAACAAAAGTATCGGCTAGAGGTGCGAACCTCTCGGATATGGAACAGAGTATCCGCTCCAGGTATTTCTTTGCGATCGGCAATGCGCGCTTCGAGAGAAGAAAACGGAAATCCTGGATTTGGACTTCCAATGTGGAGCTCATCAAAGAAAAAGAGCGGATTTTTACTCAAAGATATGTATATAAAAAAACAGTGTTCCTTTATTAGCTTCCGCCGGCCCAATGCCAGCGAATGGGATCATCAGAACTCATTCTCATTCCTGCTGCGGGGAATATACAGCAGAAAATTCATCGATATCTGACACAGTTGTTCTCGAAATTCCATGTTGATCGGGTCCTTAACGTTTATATCTTTAAATTACAAATAACATGAAACAAAAATATAGTCACTGTGATTTCTCTCGAGTTTGTACTCTTTCTCGATCGTCTCCTTATTTATCGTCGTCTTCCGAAATGTAGAGAATGATCGCGGCTCAGCTGCAAAAACGTCTTATTTACATTCCGAGAACAGATGGCGACGTCTTATCTTCATCAAGGTCGATAACAAAGAAACAACTCCATGCCGACTGAATGGAATTGACGATCGACTTCTCCTACTACATCTGGTAGTCCCTCGTAAAGGCTCCCATGCTCGAGAATAGACCCTTCCCCCCCTCCCCCCCGCTTCCCCAACTTCCATTATTTCCGTATCGTTCATCACATTGAGTCGGTCCTTCGGACTAACGGGCTGAATCAAAATGTATCAAGAGCTCTGAATCGACGATCATCCCCCCTTCAGATTATTTCACGGTCCCCTCCTGATTCCCTCTAGTCATCTATGACGACTGTTTTCAGCGCATCCTGTTCCAGGATCTCGAGAACGGCGGTCGCTCCATCGTTGAACACGAAAGACAGAGAACCATCGATAACGAGGCACGCATCAAACATCCGAGAACGAATTTCGATCCTTTTGGCGAAGCCGCGCGGCTTACTACTAAAGTGAGTACCTGGAAACAGAGAGAAACAAATTTAGATCGTGAAACCTGAGTAACTTGTTCAGAAGTTCCGAGAAACGAGATTTCTGATCGAGGTGTAAGAGGAATATGCACCGGAGGTTAAGAATCTATATTGAGGCGGTTACCGAAAAACACGGGGTCCCTTATGGTGTACGCCATGCGAGCTTGCGAAGGATCAAAGATGAGGCTGTCGTTGAATTTGGCAGTGATGTTCTGAACGAGAGTACTGTCCTGCACACCGACATCTTGACCGGTCTCTTGTTGCACGATTTCAAGGAGCCGCTGCACGCACTGAGGAGTCACTTTATTGATGTTGAACGACCATGAGGTAGAACCAGTGCCTGTGCAAATCGTGACACCGCTGCTCTTGACCTTCGTTCGCGGCGAGCCGTCGATCGAAATTTCGTAGTATGAAACTCTGTGGGTTGTAGAGGGTGGACTGTTAGTTCGATTCAGTTGATTTGTGACTATTATAATGGCCAATTCAAAAACGGTGGTCTGTCAACCGCTTTCGTGAATCATGTGTGGGCGGAACCATTCTTGAGATTCACCTTGACGATAGAGATTCTCCAACGAACACTTCGTTTAGGGACTTGATCGGTAGAATCCGAATCGGCGTTGCGATGGGCGGATGATCGCTTGATTCCGCGCCGTCCGGGGGCGCATTCGGCGTGGCCGGCTTGTGTTCTTCGTTGATGCAGTCTATGAATCGATATTCAGGGTACTGGAGCTGCTGGTCGTGCAACTCGATCGGAGGATCGAATGCGTGCTCTCCCTGAACGGAAACTCGAATACGTTGCCTCCAAAGCCATCTGCGCAAAATGAAATTTCAATTGAAGGATTCTATCGATTTCACGATGACATTTCCGGAAGAAAACTCAGAAGAAGAGAAAGGGAGAATCATGAGCATCGGTCAAGTGGAAGTGTAAATTCAAAGAGTTGAGGAAGGTCATCGTCAAACGTGCAGCAGACAGGGCGACAATTGATCTTGGACGAATGCGTCGAATGCGATTTCCAAACGAAGATTGCGGAAAGAATGATTTTCGCAGCTCCTTGATCAAATCTCTGGAATCGCACAACTTGCACGAACCTGAAACCTCCCGCGAGTAGTTTCTGCAACGCGGTGGGGAATGCTTCGGTGTATTTTCCGGGAAGACAAAGGTAGCCGATCGACCTTGAAGGGTCGCTGTTGATCCCGATGACGGGTTTGTCCCGGGACTTGACTTTGGATGCGGCCATCAGAAATGTCCCATCGCCTCCGGTGGTAAAGATCACGTCGGCCCATTCCACATTGGCATCCGTATAATCGAAACGGTCAACCAATCGCGTCTCGAGGCCAGCATTCCTGTAACGAAACCAATTGAGAGTCAGAAGGCTGGAAGGTCAATCAAGCTCCAGAGCAGAAACTCCTTTGGAGAACCTATCGGATCATTGCAGAGTTGTCGTTCGGAATACGCGTTTAATATCTAGTTCAGAGTACTGCGATTACCAGAAGAAGAGGGAATGTTACGAAGAAAGAATGCGAAGACCATGTAGGCGATTTTTCTTTTATGGCTAAGGCTGATGCAATGTTTCTTCCGCTCGCGGAATGGACACTCAATTAGGAAGCGAAGTAATTAACCAGATAGTCAGGAACACCAAACGAAGATAAGCGGCCCAACGGATGAGAGCAAGTCACGTAAACCAAACGGCTGAATTCTCCGATAATGATCGTTCGCCGCTGACTGCTTCAGCTACAATTAACACTCCTTCTCGACACGAATTCCTCGACTTCTAAGGAATTCCGATGCCGTTCTGTGCAACTGTTCGAAAAACAAAGATCCGACTCGCTGCGCTTCTCCAACTCTCATCCCAGAAGTGCAACGATTCCGTTTTTCCGTCCAATTCCGATGTTTTCCATCCGGTTTAATTCGAGTTGTCGTCATCCAACTCAGTGACCGCGGTTTATAATCCTATGCTGCAAGTCGCGATGTTTTCACACGATTCATTCCATTCCAGGATCGAAATAGATCTCTCTGATCAACGGTAAAACCCTCGTAGTTTGTACTCTTCGATTCTCGCGTGTTTTGTCCGTGAAAACCCATTATTAAGGTGCACGCGTTAAATGTTGCATGACGCGAACTTTTCCACGATCCCGGATTCCCAATCTAAATCAAACTAATCCATAGATCTATAAGAATCCGTTCAGCGCAAAGCCATCCAACGCAAAGCTCGGTTATCGAAAGCAGCACACCACTCGAGTGGTTCGAGAGATCATCTTTTTGAGCGGGGAGGCCTTCGAAGTTTAAACTGAGACGTCTACAGAATTCAACGCGTCCGAATATGACGGCGAGTTCAGCACGTTGTTCCTTACCTGAGAGTATTCACAACCAGATCTCGATTCTTCGTATGGATATTGTGATGATGCAGAAGCGACTGATAGTCGGAGCCTCGAGCTTCGAGCTGGAAAGACAAGCGAGCCTCAAATTGAAGGGAGCGTTTTGATTTCCCAGATAAGCTGCACACATTTTTTGCGTAGACATTGAAAAGACGAACAAGCGGGAACGACGACAACGTCGGCGACAGCTTTTGCTCGCAGTAGCGGAGACGGCGACCGCAGACTAGCCATATTAGGATTCTTGTTGAACCATCAAAAACAGATCGATATTCGCGCCCGAACATAACCTTCGTAATCAAGGGAGCCGTCTGATTTCTGAAAGTCAAACTATTTGTCGACACAACGAGAACGCAAGGCGATATTCGTTCGAAGAACTTCTCCCAGGACCCGTCAAAGTTCCCCTCTGTGAGACTGTTGTTCAGCTCGGATCAAGAAGGAATTTTTAGCAACGACTTCTTGAGTATGATATTTTTTTCTGCAAGTCACAAACGATACCTAGCGAGGTCCCCGGACTTGTGTGCCCAGAGTGCGAAGTGGAGTTCAGAGGCAGGCTCAGGCAATAACCCGAGAACGTTACACGGAACGTCTCGGCGATCGAAGTCAGAATTCAAGGCCGAATATCAGCAACCCGATGGTTACAATGTATAACAATGAAGCACGAAAAAAAAACACTCGCAGATCGACTAGCTAACAACGAAACATCATGGCGTTAAAGTGCAACGGTGAAGCACATTAAATTACAACGGTTAGGTTGAGTTAGGCGTGAGGATTATGGTGGAGGTTTTGTTGCTTTTTTGCTTTTAGGTATTCAAGCGTAAGCTCTCTGACCTGTCGGAGGAGAGCCTCGTCGGAAGTCAGGTCATCCAAATTCTGAAATGAGCTGTATGAATTACTTCGCGACGTCCGACACAATGAGTGCAGGGGAAAATCTTCTCTATGGTGATTGGCTTTCGATTTTCAAAATTGTTGTGTTTCTATGCTCCAACGGGACGATTCATTCGATATCGATTGCTCGACGAGACTCGATCGGAGAAATGAATTTCGGTGTTTATGAAATCCCATCCAAACAAGTGCTCGGCTGAGATCGCTCGAGCGGTTTTCTCTCCACCGAGTTACTGATACAAATTCACCGACTGAGCTACGAATGTTCCATACAAGAGAAAATCCGCTGTAGTCTAGCCCATGATGCAAAGTACATAGTTTCCACTTCAGAGGCAGAGTTTCGGCAGCCAAGACCGACTGCGGTTAACTCAATCGACAGCAAATCAAACTCAGGAATGCACTTTTTAGCTGGGGTTTCGTAGAAACAGGCACAAACCGCAACACTGAGAAACCCGAGAAATCATACAAAGTCCACAGCACAGCGATCAGGAATTCGGAATCCCACACAAAACTCCATTCAAATTCCAGTTTCCCTCGTCTCCAGAATCTTCCCACTGTTCCCAAGAACGCACAGCTACAGTACTCGATTCGGCGGATTAAGTGACTGCTTGAGCGAAGTGAATACAGTACTGTGTTTGGAACATCCTAATGGAGTTTCTTGATTCGCTCTAAACCTGTTTTGATGTGGTTGTTGTCTGTACCGCTCTCAGTGGCAGTCACAATCATCAGAAGATAATAGAGCAGCAGTGAGAGATGGTGATAGAGAAACACGACAGAGACTTACGTTACGGATAAGTTCATCTTCCTTGAGTTCCTTGTGACGTCGCTTCTCGAACTCGAGTCGTGAGAACTTTGTTAAAACGAGCACTTTCTTTGGCGCGAACGTATCACCAATCCCTTGCGTCGACTGATGACAATTGAGGTGCTGTTGCTTCTGATGAAGATGACTGAGATGGGACATGGCTGGTCGGCTGCAACTACTACTACTGTCGCCTTCAGCTGATGTGATCATCGCTGGCTTACGGCAAAAGAGCGACGCGCTCTTTAACTGTGCAGATCCTTTACTGGCAGCGCTTCGCCAATAGGACGATGGCCCTTCTGTGGCGGTCCGGAGCAACACAGGCCACAGAAACCTCATGCTAATCGCTACATGCCGTGTAGCTCCCGGCGCGGGAGAGGAGCTGCGAGGGTCGCCGCAGTCGCCGTCGTCGACAGTGAAGGCGAAGACCGAGCGCGGATACGAAGCCGCCGCCGCTGTTGATCTTTGACAAGGATCTCTATCCACCGGGGATTTCAGCAGCCGGTTTTTGAGCCGACGCTTACTCAGACAACACCGAACAGCACTTGCGAATCGCGAGGTGGTTCGTTGCAAGGAGGATGAACGTTGCAAAAGACAGGGCTTCCTCAGGTTGCTGTTACATAGATTTTACGACTGCGGCCGTTCCACTATCGGTACTCGGCGACGAGTCGTCGGCATCGGAATCCTGCCGATTCCGCCGGACGGGTCGGGCGGCTCAAGCAGGGATGGCGGCCATTTTGGGAAAGGGCAGTGCCAACCGGCGCGGCGCGCTTTTCGAAACTCCGAGAATTTTCGGAGTTCTGTCCACAGAGCTCGGGTTTCCTATCCCGAAGATTCTCGGAGTTGAGTCTTTGCATTGCTCCTTGAAAGACTCCGAAGACGCTCTCCTTGGATCGTGGTTGAAGCCCTCCAATTTTCTTCCAGCGTGCATCGTGTGGGGTCGAGAATTTCGGCAGTGCAGCATTTCCCCATGTTAATTTCCCATAGGAGCCTGATTTTTGGAAATTCGCAAAAAGCTGTAAAACAGGCCCATCCGCCGAAAACTAGTGTGGGCTTTTTCATGTCTCGGGACAGGCTATCCGACGCGCCATCGCCCGTCCAAATCCCCGGGGGGCAGTTCTGGTACATCCCTTGCGAGAGTTCATGAAATCCAGCAGAGGCTCTCTCCCGATCATCGTTCAATATAGAGCTACTGCGCTCGTCCGTGATGTATAAGCGAGCGCAGTCTTTTGCGAGTTTGCAGCTCTTCCTGTTGTGAGCTCAGCAAGTAAGTCCTGTGAGACGCGAGAATGCAGTAGTATCCGTTGTTAGTGATGATCGCGGCCGTGGCACTCTCTGAGGCTTCTATGAGTGCGCCCCTTGAGTTCACGTCGACGGATGGAAATCGCCGTTTGCGAGCGATTGACGGAGAGTTCCATTCTGTTCCGCTGCGGAAAGCTTTGCAGCATTTAGGGTTGATGTTTAACCCTTTCGCCGCACGACCCTCAACCCCGACTTCTTGCCGCTTTGATGAGTTACGAAATGGGACCTGCATGGAGAGATCCGAGTGTACCGCTGCAGACGGCAGGTCTGCCGAAGACGTCGCCTGTAGTGGACGTTGGCTCTGGCCCCTTCAGGGCCATCTGGTATTGATCAATAAACCAATCATTCAATCAATCTAAACCACGGACCCATTCATATCGTCAGGTAGTTCATCTTTTCACACACTCGAAAATTCACTTCTTTGATTCTCGTCGGAAGCTGAAGCTCGATGAGAACAGTGGACCTAGGAAGCCGAGCGATTAGAAACTTGACGGGAAAACGTCTTCCCAGAGACCGCATGACCAGAAATACTGTACTTCGTCATCCATGCAACGTTTTGAAACGAAAGTACCGGACAAATATCGCACCCATTTGTCATCAAGCGTACTCCAATCACAGGCAAGCTTCTCGGGGAAGATCAGAAATATACCCCAAAATCTCTTGGGCAGTTCTCACAGTGCAACGATGCTCTTGAGGTTCACTGTGGAGCAGTGGCGGCGCCAGGCCGAGGCAACTGAGGCTCTAGCCTCGTCGAGCTCAGAATTCGACGAGGCTAGCCTCGTCGAAGAGTCTTGAACAATAAACTAGTTCACTGGTAAACAGGAGCAGTTTGAGCGTGGTTTGTTTTCTCGAGTCAGAATTCGGCGAAAAACAGCTGAGCGCAAAGCAATGCTGGCTCACGGAATATGTACGCTAACACAGCTGATAGGAAAATATCATTTTTTTACTGAGAGGAAGATGGTGAACGCTTCGATTAAAGAGTCAACTACGTGCAGTGAATAGACGAAACCTTCCACGTCACCCCGGAATACCCATATTTGTTTTCAATTCAGGGAGAGAGAGAGTTTAGCCTCATCAAAAAAAAAGTCTGGCGCCGCCACTGCTGTGGAGTCGACAGCGCACCCCCTCAAAAACCTCAAAATGCTCTATGAATATGCGTTTAAGTTTCTCATCGATTGATAGAAGATTTCCTATTCTTCAGCGACTCGTTCATAGTTTGTCCAGCGAACTGCAACAGTATTCTACCTCGGGCGTTATTACACTCCTCGAAGAGATACGTGTGTGCTTTAAAATTTTCGCCTATTATCAGTCCTTTTCCGATACATTTTTCTGTAATGAACTCGGCTAGTGACTCCAACCTCCACAGAGCCAGAGCCAGGAATCAACTCCGAGAATCCTCGGGATGAGGAACCCGTTTTACCGGAATCTGAAATGCCTTGAAGAATTTCTCGTTGAATCGTAGCCCTTCTGAATGACACATGATAAAGAAATTCTTTGAAGTTTCTGACAGTCCCGTTGCCCGATCCCACCTGCCCTTCGCCTCCCCCGATCCATGTTTCTTCCCCCGAACCCTTTAGACGAATAAAGCTGCGATTCTTGCCACTCAACCATATTCATTTTCAACCTCGACGGATATCATTTCTCCATTTTATTTTTATGACTTCGCGTTCGCGATGAGGAAATCTTCAGCCCACATTGATAAGGTGGTAGGAATCGAGTCGTCGTGGGCGCTAACCAGGAAATCATTCGCATAATCTTGGAATTTGAGCTTGAACTCGTTAAACTTCTTTCTGTGCACTGATTCTTCATCATTATTTTTCCGCTTCTTGATACTTAATACTTATTGATACAGAAGTGGCAAAGGGGCTAATAGTGCCCTTCCTCGTCCGTCTCAAGGTTTCGCAATGTGGTCAAGCCATTGGGTCTCATGTCTCATGCTCAACAGGATAGCCTCGAGGAACCCCCTCAGATCGACCAGCAGCTTTTCATCAGTTGTTCAAATGCGGCTTCGAATGAATGGGACCCCTGGGTCGTTGCAGAAGCCCTTGCGAGAATCAACCCCGAGAATTCCCGAAATAAGAAACCAGAAAATTCTCGGAGTTCCATCCACAGAGCCCTTGCGTGAATCAACTCCGAGAATTCCCGAAATAAGAAACCAGAAAATCGTCCGAGTTCTATCCACAGAGCCCTTGCGAGAATCAACTCCGAGAATTCCCGAAATAAGATACCAGAAAATCGTCGGAGTTCTATCCACAGAGTTCTTAAGAGTCAATTCAGAGAATTCTCGGGATAGGAAACCCGAAAATCGTCGAAGTTCTATCCACAGACCCTTACAGAAATCAACTCCGAGAATTTTCGGAGTTTCTCAATGAGCCAATCTTTCGATTCACTGGCCCGCAGGCATCTGCTTGGGCCTGTCGCTCGCTGCGCTCGCGGGCCTGGGTGTTTCCCACTGCCCCAGCTGGAGCTATCGCAGACCGATGAATTACGACGGGATCATTTTCACAGTACTCACTATCCGTGTGTTTACGTGGAGGGATAAGTCGCCGGGGCTCTAATCCACAACAACCGCGGGTTCTTCACTCTTAGGCGGGTACGAGTATTAAAACGACGATGCTGACCTCTGCTGAAAATGAGCAAAACATGGAAATTCTTAGACTTTGCCTCTTTTATTGACGAGGGGGAGCGGGAATGGGAGGGAAGATGAAGTTTCTCTTGAAGACCTCGTCGAGACGAGCAACTCCGTCCATCGAGCTTTTCCTCGTATTTTTTCGAATTCGTTTTCGGCCAAAGACGAATGAGAGTTGAAAATAAGGCGAAGTACTTGGCCAGAGAACGCTACAGTACGTATTAGAGAAAGATACCTACGTTGATCTCTTTCGCGGAATTCATCGAGGCTCCTAAACGGCTTCAAGGGCTGTGGCAATGGAAAAAAGGACGAGAAAGTAACTCGCGCTGAGCGCTCGCTTTGAGCTTGCTCTCCGATCTGCCTTCTGGCAGGTGAAGTAGACCATTCATTGGTGGCGGCTTCATAAGAGAAGCGTACTAGTTATGGGCCAGTGACCAGTTATGGGCAATTTTTCGGCTTTTCCGCGATTAAAAGGCGCGAAACGATAAATGAAACATCTTCTTGACGTTGTGAGCGAGGTTCAATCCTACAGCTATCGAATCGTGCAGCCAATGAACTTATTCCTCTCTTAGGTAGCGTTTGCTCAACGATAGATGCTTAGTACCGGAAATCCCTCTCTCGTTCGTGTCTTCGCTCCGCGGTACATATGTTCCCAACAATAAGAATCAACATTCTTAATCAATAAGATTCGTCATCAATCGGAGGGTCTGCGACTGCGACGATGCAAGACCCGCACCCTTTGCGTCAGTGGCTCGATCGATGGCTGGTTGATCGAACTTTAGACAATGCACAGCTGATATTTCGCGAGAGGAGCGGTGAACGGTCCGATAAACGTAAACGGAAGGGTCCCATCGGAAACTTTCAGTTTCAGCCTCGGCGGTGAGCTCGTTGAGTAGTCGTTCATGATGTAAGGTGTCGAAAACTTTACTCAAGTCGTGTCAACAACGAATCTTTGACGCGAAAACGTCCTCAACTGGGCCGGGGTACACTCCAGTTCATCTTCGTCATTTATGCGACGATATATGGGGCTCTTCATCGCTCTCAAAAGTGGCTCACAAGTAGGCCGGCAATGGCGGAAATTCCGCCCCTAGGACGTCCTTGAATGTGCCGCCCGGGGCGGCATGCTCCATAATCAGTAATCCTCACCGGGGAACCCGTTCTTCCTTTTGAGCTGCTTTCCATGAGAAGCACTCCGAAGCCGCTCGCTTCAACCAACCCGCCATGTTAAGCTCCTCCTCCGCGGCTGCTCCGCCACGGTAAACAAACACACGCCGCTGTCGTGTTATGAAAGGCGAGAACGGCCGGGAGAGCAGACGTCTGTCTGTGTTGTCGAATTGTTGAGAGTGGAGGTGGTGCGGTGACTAGTGGTTGCCGAGAGCAGCTGTTGAGGAACGAACAGTTTATTTATTCGAGGTGAAGTGCAGCAATGCTGAGATAGTGATTTCTTGGCAAAATGTTGCCGATCCATATCGACGACAAGGAGTATAAATATCGAAGTGCTCCGGGCCGGTTGAAAGAATGGCTGTTACACTGGCTGAGGTAAGTGAGACGTGGCGCCGGTCATTCTGCGAAGAGAAGCTCTTCAAGACTCAAAGCAACGTTCGAATCGTCTTCTTTGGGAGACTCGATTTGACTCCAATTAACATGAACCGCTAGATGCAGCAATCTCATGGGATGTCGTAGAAGAGAGAGATCAATTTGAAGATCGGTGAACGTCCTAGTTTGGAACGCCAGACAGTTTTGACAACTCGGCGATCACTTTTGGATTCGAGTTACGTTCATCGCTTTTCCAGTCGGAGTTGTCGTTGTTCAATATCGGAGAGCTGGTATCAGAGAATCGCTGCAGTTTCAGCTCACGAAGTCTGCGAGCTTTTGAATAATCCCAATTCCTTCTTGAATCATTCAGGAACGCGGACCGTCTTTCCGATGTTTTGTGATGACATACCCACACGAGCAGATTCTGAATGGAGCCGGAGAATCTCGCCCGAGTGTCTCGTGTGGAAGATTCATATGACATGATGTTTTGATCAGTTGTATCTGACTGACAAGCTGTATTTGTCTCATCACGACTCTTTTCCGGCACACGGGCGCTGAAAGCAAGCCTGATATACTAGCGACTTTCAGGAGCCATTTCCGTGGCGGTCAGGGAGACACCTGTATTCGAACTCTCGTAATATCCATTCGAGCTCGGCGCCAACTGCGGGAAACCTATATCTTGGTATTTGGGAAGTTTCTCAATAAGATATTAGGCATTAGTGGCATTGGAGAAGAGCTTTATTCGATGGAACGAGAAACCGTCTTTTTTACGCCGATTTCAATCATTTGACGTCACCCCACATCCGGTCGCTTTCCATATGGCCGTATATCGAATCCCATTCTTTACATTTTGATCGATTGCGAACGCGAAGCATAGGGGTGGATGCCGCTTAAGAGTTCGATCCTTGCGGTTGATATGTTTGAATGATTCGATTTTTAAGCATTCGTCGCTAGTCTAACGCCAGAATAGAGAAGAAGATGCGCGATTAAGTCGACGGATCTGTGAAAAAATGGTCTCCAGCCGAGGAGGGCGACACGTCGGAGATACGCGCGGATGAGGTGATGGCAGCTATTCTTTTCAAACATGTGTTCCCTATGTTTTCGAAACATGTGTTCATTGATCGACTCGAACATCTAATTCATCATTCAATGAGGCGTTGTATTAGGGACACGGTTCCGGCTGGGCTTGATCAATTCGTGCTTTTCTTATCGAGTTGAGCGTAATTCAGGTTTTTCGTCTTGGGCGAAACTTCCGGAAGGACGGCATATCCATCGCCATCGTTCTTTAGAACACCTCCAGATAGAAACCTGATATTCGAGACTGATACCGTCGAACGAATGGAAATCGATGTTAGGTACATACGGGTTCTCGTCAACTCATGTTTCTTCCGCCGAGGTCTTGAGGAAGCGGCATTCCCCCAAATTCCCGTGATTGCGCCCGGGCGGCATCGAAATTAGCAACGCCCCGGGAGAATTAGAATCGGATGATTCCAGAGAGTCGATCGATTCCAATCTCCAAATCCCTCCAAAACTACCTCAAGACAGTGTACATGAACATTCTGTAGCGTTTTCTCTTCTTGGCTTCAGGGTTATCGTCTCGGATCAGGGAACCCGAAATTTGTTCATGTTCCTCTGTCTCAATTTGGGATTCGCTTTCGTTGAACTCATATATGGCGTCTGGACGAACAGGTGAGCAAAGACTAGCGCTCTGGTTATCATTCCTGAGTGAGAACCGAAAATGTTTAACATAGCTCGATTCTGCCCCTTCATCTGGAGTTATTTTTCAGTTTGGGTCTCATTTCGGACTCGTTCCACATGTTTTTTGACTGTTCGGCTCTGGTCACCGGATTGGTTGCCTCCATTATCATGAAATGGAGACCGAACGAACGCTTCACGTATGGATACGTGAGAGCTGAAGTGCTGGCGGGCTTTGTCAATGGTCTCTGTCTAGTTTTCGTAGCCTTCTACATCCTCTCGGAGTCAGTCGAGGTAGGTTCTTAGCGGTGGACACCTGCTGCATTTCCCATAGGCGCTCGAAATTCTCGGACTGTCTTACTCGTGCACTGTAAAATCTTATTGATATTCACTTCTCGCGACAATACCTAATCAAAATGGGATTTCACAGCGACTAATCGAGCCGCCTGAGGTGAAACATGAACGTCTATTCGTGGTATCCGTCGCTGGACTTCTAGTGAATCTTATCGGAATCTTTGCTCTCAATCACGGAGGACACGGTCATTCACACGGTAGGTTTTTAGCGCGAAAAACGTTGACAGAGGAGAACCTCCATAGGACGAAATTCCTTGCTTTGCTATTCTGCCACAGAAAATGAATAAACTCGAAGGTCGTTTCTCTCCAGATGGCGGTGGACACGGTCACTCACACGGCGGCTCTCCGAAGAGCGACAATATCCTGCTGAGTATGGGTGGACCCCATTCGGATCATGGACATAGCCACAACGGCCATTCCCATAGTGGCGGCGGTCATGGGCATTCGCATGGAGGTACGTTAGAGATATTAGCGAATGAATCTCACAGTTTGTGAGGTCGATCATCCCCTTAGCTCATATGGAAGCCTAAAAGCGATTTATTGTCATGCAGGAGAATCCGGAGGCCGCAGTCAGATAATGCAAGGAGTATTTCTTCACATTCTGGCCGACACCATGGGCTCAGTCGGCGTGATCTTGTCTGCTCTCTTGATGCAGCAGTTCGGCTGGATGATCGCCGACCCGATCTGCTCGATGTTTATAGCGGTGTTGATTTTAATCAGTGTCTATCCCTTGTTGAAGGAATCGGTGTCTGTTTTAATGCAACGAGTGCCGCACTCGCTAGACCTCCATCTTCAAAGTTGTTTTCAAAGGGTCGCCTCGCTAGATGGGGTGTACAGTGTGCAGGACAAACATTTCTGGACTTTATGTAGCGGGGTTTACATCGGCAACTTGAAGCTGGAAGTCGGTCGACGAGCAGACGTCAACGCTATTCTGCTGCACACCCAGGCGATCTTCAAGCAAGTTGGTGTCGATAAGCTGTACGTCCAGACCGAGTACGCAGCGATGTGAACATCGATCTGATTTCTGACATTCCTTGCTGTGGTATTATCCAACGTTAGCGACTTCAACAACGGATGAGGACATCGTGCAACAATCGTCGGAGTCATAGATTAGAAGAATTCCCACTAGAGAAACAAGAATGATAGATTTCTGCGGAAGTATCAAAATCTAGGATGACTATTAACGGAACGAGTGCATGAACGATGTTTTCAAACGAGCTGTACATAACTTCCTTAGTGGCGCGCCTAGTTTCAAGTCAACAAATTTGGGACGGGACGGGTTGTTTGAGTGAGAAAAAAACAGCGAACTGTGCGATGCTCATTGAACGAGGAGGAATGGTACCCTTGAATCGCTAGCCTTATCTCCTCGAGTGAGGTAACACGGTCCTCGCTGGTGAGTGACCGAACATGCGAATCATGACGATTGTCTTGGATGCGATATTGAAGTAACGTTTGTAAAATAATAAAATGTTCGATATATATATATATTTTGACGTGAGAGCCGTATGCTCACTTCCATGGGATCAGTTTTCCCTTAGCTGAATGTCCTCATATTGGTCATCTGGAGAAATCGGAATCGACTACACCGCCGTGACCACATGGCACTGCTCGGGATGAGTGTATGAGAAGATCTTTTCTAAGATTCAGTCAAGGTTACATGAGTCGGCTCCATAGTTCCTCTTTCATCGCTACATCTCGGACTGCTTCCGATCGAATGCCCCCGGCGGCATCTTTCCCGATATTTGGGCACTGCCTTTTTGCGTTTTGATACAGTTATTCTATGGCCCGTCTCGTTTTGAATCGGAGAATGAGTTCTAGGCACTAGTTTCGGACGGCAAAATATTGGAGCGACTGAACAATGATTCAACAACAACAACAACAACAATGATTTAATTTTGGAACCGGCGAGCTGTTCGAGTTGAGGTTGAGTCTCTTCTCTGGATGCGATTCCATGGAGAGTGCACGACGCACTCTTCCAAATCGGACCAACATTTTCTCCCCCCGTTGCCTGCGGTGGGCTCCGTTGGCCCCGCTTCGTGAGCATGTTCCACGCGGTACTGGGCAACCTGCAGAAGACGGTGGCCTCCGTATCGGACCCCTTCGGCCGTGCGTACCACGGTCGCAGCTCGAGGCGGTTTGCCGCGGAGTATAGCGGGGACTGCGAAGAGCATTTAGAATGAGGTCATCCTTAGAAACTTGCTCCCAGTAGTATTGATGGAGAACGCGATCTTCGAAAGTAGCTCCCGAACGGTGCTCCCGCCTTCAAAGACCAGAGTCCCGTGGGTCCTTAGCTCTGGGGGTGGCCCACAGCCAGGGGCGTAACTAGGCTATGTGCCGCCCGGGGCGAAAACCCTGAAATTTCGGAAAATTCCGCCCCCGCACCTGCTCCCACGAGAAAACGGGAAAAGGAGCCAAAACGCCGCTTCCGAGGCCTCGAGAAATGTGCCGCCCGGGGCGTATCGCCACGGTTGCATCGTCAGAGAATTCTTCGAAAACGACCCACAGTAGCGATCTGGGTAGCATAATGGTGGGTGATAGTAGATCGCGCTCGCGTTACCCGTTGCTGTCACCGCTTGAACCGATTTATCAACGACGCGAGCAGTGAGTGAAGTTCATTGTGGCAAATTGCGCTAAAACCGCTTCAATATTAAGGAATCATCCTCCGACACTGAAACCAATACTGGATACCGGCCGCGAAAAGAGACACAGAGTCGATCCGCTCAATTTCCGAAGGAACTTCAGAATCCCATCAGAGTTTATTTTATCGCTCGATGCCTGGCCAAACTTTCGTTTCAATCAGGTACAAAGATTAGTTGAATATGAACAAACAGCGTTCGCTTCATTTTCAATATCACTACTTTGATCAAGTAAACCCAGGCGGAAACACCTCTCCTTCCTTTAAGGCGGATTCTCTAAAGAAGAGATCGAGTTTTTTTTCTCAAAGCCTCCATCGCTCCTGGGTTGCTTGAGTGCGTCGGGTATATTGTTTACAGGACAGGTCCTTGCTGTCTGTTGTGGCGAAAATTGCCCCACTTCCGCCAGGATGCTTCTCAAGTTCCTGCAGCAAGTTGTTGTGGCTCATGAGTTTTCCCTGATGCCAAGACGCTCTTCATACACGTCTCAATTCTCCTTGAATTATTGCCTAGAGTTGTCTTGCGGTCGTTTCGGAGTGAACTTCATCCTGGCCTTCTTCTTGACGCCATCTTTCGTATCGGGATGTTCTCCGTTCAGAGATTCTTCTTTGGTTTTCCTCTCCACCAGGTCGTGGATACGGGTTAGCTCCTCTAGGGTTTGATCAATCAAATTGCAAAATTCCACTGCATGGTCCTTGTCCTGCAATGGAGCGTCAGTTATAATTCACGCTCAGTTAGCAAAACCTCAGACAGAGAGACACAGAGACCTCGTCGACATGATGGACTTGATGAGAGTGAAAATGCTGTCTTCAGAAAATTGTAGTTGGCTGAGTTGCGATTCGTCTGCTCAAAAAGTGAGCTGTTTCTCGGAGAAACTCTTTGAATTTGATTGATGTGCCATCTTGGATAATCCTGCTCCACAGCCCCCCCCACAGCCCCACAGGGCATGTAAGGCCCTCGAGTTGTATAACTTACCCCATCCGACATTACAGCCTGCGTTATTTTCGGCCAAAGGTCTCGAGCAACATGCGGCACCGTGAACGAAGAATCTTGATCCATGATGACCATTAATCTGGACACACTCTCTCGTCTCTAGTGCGGCAAGGCTAAGCTGAGGATTCTCGACAAACTTTACGTCTCGTTTATTTGGAGCACATATTTACTCCCACATCGGGTGTCGACGGAGCAGAGCGAGTCCCATCGTCCGAGATATATAAGTTCCGTCCATTAAAAGTTGAAAGCACGTGCGAGTGTGCGTGTTTATTTTCGGACATGCAATCTACTTTCTACGATGAATAAGAGGAATAGCCGTCGCCATGAAAGCGAAGAGCGGAATCGAACGTAGAGGGGGGAACGGATAGCTGACAATGATAAAAAAAGAGTGTTATATACAAGGCCGGACAGTTTTCCATGGCGATTGACGGACGAGTCGAAGGACGACCCCAATAGTTCCACTTAAGCATTAGAGGACCGAGAGTATGGGCATCTACGATCTTCCCAAGACTCCATACCGAGGAAATCCATAGTGAATCAACGTAAACGCGACTCTACAGCCTGCGCCGCATTTTCGCGCACAACCTGCGGGGCATCTAGCCAACACTGGCTTCCGCGTCTCCGTGTAGGCTTCCTGACCCATGTGTGCATGTTTGTTCATTCTCGTCCGTAGAAATTCGATAACGAGTGCGATGCTTGAACGTACAGCACTTGGATGCTTTTTTCGGAAGCTCGAACCCTGAGGTGGAATCGATGCTCACTCGTTTTGGAGCGGATGCCTCATCTAGTTGCATAGTACATCGACTGGCGGGTTTGTTGTTGTTCTACGGAGGAACGTGTGTTACTTGATTCATCTGATCTTACTCAGGATGGCGAAAAAGAAATCCCAAAAAAACAGGAAAGAGAGTAATTTGGAAGGCTTGACAGAGGTGAGTGAGAACTGAAGAGGCGAACACGCGTCGATGAGTCCGCAGTCCGGACTCCAACCTCGCAGAACTCGTCGTGTTCGAAACTTATCTGCTTTTCCGCACATGTTCCCTTGCCCTCCAACTATAGGTGAGGTCCTAAGTTTTACCTAAGACTTCATGTTCGATCTTTAAGGAAATGGAAGTCGATGATGACGTCATCGAGACTCGACCAGAAGTCAATGCTGACTCCGAAGATGACATGGAGGGTTTCGACGCGGAGAAGCTGTTGGCAGCAGAATCCAAGAAGAAAACGAGCGGCTTCCAGGCTCTCGGGTTGAGTCATAATCTCCTCAAGGGTATCCAGAAAAAAGGATATAAACAGCCGACTCCGATCCAGCGAAAGGTGAATTCAAATCCATGACAAATTCTGAAGCCGGTCTTAACCCCCAAAGCACTCGAGCCGCAAATCAGCGAGAAAATCAGACCGAGATTTCCTTCATCGTTTAATTATGTGAACTACTCACATCTTTCATTGATGTCGAATCCAGTGGGTCGATCATAATATTCTGATTCCCTTGACTCAAGGCTATCCCTGCAATTCTGGAAGGGCGTGATGTGGTCGCAATGGCCAGAACCGGTTCTGGGAAAACCGCAGCATTTCTGCTTCCTCTGTTCGAGAAACTCAAAACCCACTCGGCGGTTACTGGGGCTCGCGCATTGATTTTCTCTCCGACTCGAGAGCTCGCGGTTCAGACGAACAAGTTTTGCAAAGAACTCGGAAAGTTCACCGATCTGCAAAGCGTAGTGATCCTCGGAGGTGATGCGCTCGACGATCAGTTCGCAGCGATGCACGAAAACCCCGACATTATCATCGGAACTCCGGGACGTCTTCTGCATCTTATTATGGAAATGAACTTGAAACTTCAGACCATTGAATACGTCGTATTCGACGAAGCAGACAGGCAAGTGGAACTTTTAGAATTTGGACTAAATTCAGATACATATTGGCATCGGATAGCCAACGTAGTTTTGTCAAGTTCACGAATTCACAATGAAATGCGATTTCCCCAGGCTTTTCGAGATGGGATTCCAGGAGCAAATGACGGATATTCTAAACCGACTTCCCGAGGTTCGACAAACGGTACTTTTCTCTGCCACACTTCCTCGACTCCTCGTCGACTTCGCTCGTGCTGGTTTGAAAGATCCTACCCTTATCAGACTCGACACGGATTCGAAACTGCCCGACACGCTCAAAACCGTTTACTGGCTGATGAGGGACGAAGATAAGTATCCGGTTCTTCTCCATCTCATCAAGGAGCTCCATGTTGGAGAAAATCTCACTGTTGTCTTCGTACCCACCAAACATCATGTGGAGTACATTCGAGAAGTGAGTTTGGTTTCTATAAGTTCTTCTGATTTTGTTCATTTTAATTTTCTATTTTGGTTTCTCGGTCGAATACCTCGTGTGACTAACCACGATTTCCCATCCCTTTTCCTCCCACCAGATACTGGAGAAAATGGAAATACCTTGTAGCTGCGTGTACAGTTCACTGGATCAGACCGCCAGGAAGATCGCGGTTAACAACTTCAAATCGAAAACTGCGAGGATCCTCTTGGTGACTGACGTTGCTGCGCGAGGAATCGACATCCCCTTGCTGGATAATGTGGTGAACTTCAGTTTTCCCGCAAAACCAAAACTGTTCGTACACAGAGTTGGCCGAGTCGCTCGAGCGGGCCGTTTCGGAACAGCTTACAGTTTCGTGAGCCCTGACGAGGCAGCGTACCTACAGGATCTCCATCTGTTCCTCGACAGACCCCTCAAGTTTGCCGAGCCTTCAATGTTGGAGGTTATTCCTGCTTTTTTTTATTTCAATCTCGAAAATCTCTCTCGGAAATTCTGCCGAAGCCTCGAAATCATTGGATATCGATAGAATATTGAATTCGAACTTCTCACAGGATGACAGTGGCGTTGCCGGATCTGTGCCGCAAGCGGTCATCGACGAAGAACGCACAAACTTCGATAAATTGCATACAACAAGTGTTGATTTGATGAATCTGAAGAAGGTTTGCGTGAACGCAATGATGCAATATAGGAAGTCACGGCCAACGGCATCGGCTGAATCCAACAAGAGAATGAAGGCTCTCCTCAAAGAAACGGTATTACAATGTTCCTCTAATTCAAGCAATCCTCCGGAGACCGATGTCAAAGAAATGTCACGTTTAAGCACTGGATTTGAATTTAACGTACAATTCCAGTTGCCAACGCACCCGTTGTTCGCCAGAGACTCGACGGATATTGTTCGAGAAAGCATGTTGGACGCCTTCAAGAAATTCAAGCCGACCACGACGATTTTCGAAATCGGCAACACCGGCAGAACTGAAGCGTCTACCATAATGCGCAACAAACGGCGGGCGCACGACGAACTCATCGAGAAACTGTGAGCTAATTGCTTGACTTCTCTCCGAATCGTTTGCGCTAGTATGTTTATCGACAATCTCTTTTCGATTTGGCTCATTCTAATGCGATCTTACCACATTAAACAGGTCATCGGGTGAAAAAGAGGAATCGATTCTCACGAGACAAACCTCTGGCAAAACTCAAACCACGTTGGACGCCGCCGATGAGGAAGACATTGCAAAAGTTTTCGCTAATGGAACCTCTAGGAAGAAGCAACGAGTCAAGGATATCAAAGATTTCAAGGATGACAAATTCTACATTTCACACGTGCCGACGAATCACCATTTCGAGAGAGGTCTCGACCTAGAGAAGAACTTCTCTCGCGAAGTTCAGATTGAAGTTCTCGACCTGATGGGAGAGGACGCCGACGACATCAGGAAGAATAGGAATCGAATGAAGTGGGATCGTAAGAAGAAACGATTCGTACGAGAGGACGATGGGAACGACCCAAAGAAGAAGATGATTCGAACCGAAAGTGGAGCGCTGGTTCCTGCGTCATACAAGAAGGATCTCTACAAACAGTGGAAACAGAAGAATAACATCGACACAACGAAGAACCATGAAGACGAAGCAGAAGAAGGCGATATGTTCGGCAAGCAAAAGTTGTTCCGACGAGAGCTTGGAGTCAATCAGAGATTCCAGCCGAAGATGCGAAGGGTTCAGGTCGATCCGAAGACAGGCAAACGAGTGAGATCTGAACTCAAGAGACCCGAAGTGATCCTCAAAGAGTATAAACGTAAGAAGCGAACTCAGCACCAGCAGAAAATGGCGAAGAAAAACCGAGAGCAGGGTCGGTCCCGAGGGAAAAAGTTCAGAAAGTGATGTGATATTGAATCTATGTTTCTTTATCCTAATAAAAACTCTCTTTCCTCATGAGGGAAAACGACTGACTCGTTTTTTTCTTCGATTGCTCTTCTCTACTCTTACCAATTTCTGAAAAATCTCGACGGATACTATCGCGCGTAGCATCAGGGTGGAAGCGGGTATCTCCAGATGTAGACCATCATCAGTGTTCAAACAATGCCATTTAAGATTCAACGTGCTTTTTATTATGAAATAGTTGCATGTCAATATACAGGGTCGTATTCGCTAAAAATAGACGTCCTCTATTGCAGATAATAAATTTGTTCTCCGTTCTTCAGTTGGGATACTTCTCAACAATCATAGCGTGGCCGTGTCCACCTGCAGCGCAAGCAGCGATAACACCGAATTGACCTCCCTCTTTCTCGAGACGGTGGGCGGCCGTGATTGCGAGACGAGTTCCAGTGGCTCCGAAGGGATGACCAATAGACAAAGATCCGCCCCACGTGTTCAGTTTCTCCATCGGAACGGATCCGAAAGGAGCTTTACGACCCATGAACTCCTTGGAGAAGTAGTCGCTTTCCATTGCACGCAAATTGGCGAGAACCTGACCGGCGAACGCCTCGTGAATCTCGTAGACCGAGACGTCTTTGATACCAAGCTTGTTCCTCTCCAACAGGACGGGTATGGCATAAGCCGGACCGAGGAGGAGCTGGTCCTTGGCGTCTTGAGCAACGTAGATGAAATCTCTGAGATACGCCTTCGGTTTGAGCCCCATTGCCTTGGCCTTCGCTTCGGTCATGATGACGCAAGCGGAAGCGCCATCAGTGAGATAGGAGGCGTTGGCAGCGGTCACAGTGCCGTGGGGTTTGATGAAGGCGGGTTTCAATTTCGCCATCTGCTCAGGGGTCGAAACTCTGATCCCGTTGTCTCGAGCCAGAGGCTCGGTTTCGTTCGGCAGAGTGACGGGTTCGATATCCTTGAGTAAACCTTCCTTGCTTGCCTTGTCGGCCAGCGTGTGCGACCTGAGAGCGAATGCATCTTGGTCCGCGCGTGAAATTCCAAACGAAGCCGCAAGTCGATCTCCAGAATGACCCATCGTTTCACCTGTGGTGAACTCGGCGACTGCTGGAAGTTCAGGAGCCAAGAGGGACGGTCTGAATTGCGCGAGAAGACCGAGTTTCTGGACGGGCGTTTTCGCCTTGTTCGCGGACAACATGAGTTTGCGGAGTTTGCGCGAGAAACGAATCGGCACGTCCGACAAGAATTCGACGCCTCCAGCGATGGCTGTATCGATGGTTCCGAGAGCGATCTGACCCATGGCAGTCGTAATAGCCTGGTTAGCGGAGATGCACGCCATAGTGACGGTGTGACACGGCGTACGATCGGAGAAGCCACCTGGAAGGAATGACGAATATTTCAGTTATTTCGACCTCGAGCCAGCCCTATCTGAAGCAGCTGGGATCTGCTGAGCTCTCCGAGGATTCGTCGAAACCATTTACTACAGAGACTGATTTTGTTGTGGTCCACGACGATCAGGACTCGCGTACTCACCACAGAGCGCCGCTTCTCGAGCCACGTTGCAGGTCTTGGGCTCCGCAATTACAGAACCAGCGATGATGTACTGGATCTCGTCCTTCGGAATTCCGGTTCTCCTGAGGATTCCTTGGAACGCCATTCGCTGCAGGTCATGGGCCATCAGGTTGGCATACTTTGTTCCTGATACCATGAACGGAGTTCTGCAAGCGTCCACGATGACGATATTCTGGGAGGGTCTAGCAGGTCCATTGACTGAAAAACGATTTGCATAGAGTATACTCGGTCGTTTGGTTTCATCATCTATGAACGTGATTACCGTAGCATTCCACGAAGTCACGAAAGTACGGACACACTAACAATCACGCGATGTTACCATGAGAAATAGAAGGAGGCTAATATGTGTGGAATTCCGCGCCTGATGTCTATGCGAAGGCAAGCGACTGTTTTACGTAAACGAGGGATCGAATAAGTTTTGTGGACTTTCGGATATAAGACCACTCCATTCCGCGAAGACTGCGATGAATTCGAAATACCAACTAATCAGACGTATGAAAACATTTAGGATTCCCTCGCAGCATAATTTTGAGGATCATCAAAAGAGGCAACTATTCCAACAAGTTTCTCCGACCGGGTATGCTCAAATCCCGCTCAGCAGGAATGCTTTTCGAGGAACGCTGCGGCGACTCGGCTGACGATAGCGCATAATTTAGGGAATCGCGTAAACATGCATGACACAGCGATCGTTGATCGCTCAGCTGGCTTGTTTAGACTGAATGTGCAAGTGGGTAAGGGAGTAATCAAGTGACGTTAACACTTTTAGCGAGAAAAAGAAGCTCAACACAGATTGGTTTTACACAGCCGTGCCGATAACTAAGAGACTACGACCTTTAGCCGCGGACTCTCTTTCGCCGGCAATCTATCCACTACAAATACACGATTCACCGTCTCGTTCCCGAAAGTCATCGCGAATGCATCAATAACAACCGCAATCTAGGAAAGTTGTCTCGTTCTGTATGGGAGATCAATTCGCTCGGCTACGATGAGAAACAATAACTTTCTGAATCTTCTGGGGATCCTTCGAGTTTGCTGAGGGACGATGTCGTATGTCTCAGCTGCAATTTCTGGTCGACCGAGTTGATTTTCTACTAATTTTTTTTTCAAAATATTGGAAACACTCACGAGTTTTGTACGATCGCTCCTGTTGGACCCGGGCGCCCACTGAAACGGGAAGCTTTGTTTAGTAATTGACCTGAGTGATTTATTATTACTTTATTTAGACTTTACAACCTTCTTATTCGGTAGTAATACAGCAAGAGATCTCAGAAGCTCGCCAGATGGAAATTCTTATCAGGGATGATGTCCTTGGACAGTTCATTACCCACTCGCGGGGAAAAGTTCTGATTCGAACGGAGACCTTTCTGAGTTTCGATTCGACCGATTCAACGGCTGGAGATTCTCCAACTCCGTTCCGGATGCAGATTTTTCAGATGAGCATTCGGAATTCGACGGATAACAGATATAAGGTATAGAACGCGATCGTTTTGGACAGCGGGGAAATGCAAGTCAACTCCAGCTGAACCTTGGACTAAAACGGACTTTTGAAAGGGAATCTCTCCAACTCCTGTTCTGTTGACAGCGCCAAAGTCCAAAGGACAATGATGGGTGCCGTGGAGAAGCATTTCCAACAGTTTTCCACCAATCTATCTATTTGAGCTGTCTCGCCTTAGGACATAGTTTCCGAAAGCAGGGAGTTTCCCCGAAGGAAGCGGCCCCATAACTCTATGGAAAAGTAAGGAAAAATTTCAAACGTTTTTTTCACCAGACTCCGTTCAAGTCGAGCGGATCCGAGCAAGAAGTCTGAGACTGAGCGTTAGAACTATATCCTCAAGCCATGTTGGTAGAATATATCTCGCGCCCTCAATTACGTCAAAACTATTCTCGGTCGAAGGGCAGACCCAAGGGTCGCCGACAAGCCTTAGTATGTTTGACACCAGCGTCTGAATCTAGCTTTCCAGGCAGTTGCAGGTCACGAGCGTCATTTAGACCTAAAAATAGGAAATATCGGAGAACATTCTGTATTCGGCTCCGACAAGATTGCATACATATCATAGCCGCGGAAATCGAGTCGATCATTTGTTCCCACCCCTATACAAAGTCCTTTGGAACAACGCAACCCCTGATAATGGAGCTTCGGCCCAATGTTAACTTTTCAAAGTCTGCGCGGTTTTCTCGTCAAGTATCGCGTCGCATGAATCTTTTATTCAATTTGAATGAAACTTCACATCTCGGTTCCGGAATTCGAGTCTTCAAGGATGATGGCCGTAATTCGCATCGTAGAAGTTCGCGCTGGTCCATCTTTTCCCTGATCTCTTCACATATTCGGGGAGTCTTGGAGTCTGGCTTCCGATCCGTTTCAGCTCTTCTGGTTGTACGCTCTCGACAATTAATCTTTTGCACGTTCGAGCATTCGATCATAAGGTTCGTCTCACGCTTTCAAAGTTTGGGACTTTCGGCCTGAATCCGAGAGTTTCGTGAAACATCCGATCCGGGTCGCGTGAAAATTTCATTCAAAGATTAAACAACTGTTCGCATCAGAATCGCTCTTCTGAAAGCAACCTTCAGGCCATCAATTTTGGTCCGTGGTCTCAACATGGATGGTCTGAAGCCGGCTGTGACAGTGATGACCTTCTGGAGATGTCAACTGGGCGCTTAGGATAGATTATTGACACGTTGAGGGATGCAAGACAGAGTTCCGCTATGAGAGCCCGTTAGATTCGGATTCGTAGATAGGATTTATGAGAATCAGAGCGACTTCGTATGGAGCTCATCGCTGTAATCCAGGGTGCTCATTCTCAAAACGAGAACAGCATGAAAACTACGCTGGAATCTCGCAAAACTTCCCCGATTGATATCTCTGACTAGCATGAAATCTAATGGGAACTCGAATACTTACGAAGCTTCGCGCTGAGAGGCTTGAAATTGCGGCACACCAGATAAGACATCTTCGCTACACACGACTTTCCTGGCAATTGGAAAAGCCAGCTGCACCGGTGGATCTCCGACAAGTTATTTTTTTTTTCAAAACTCCGTAAACTCTCCGATATTCACTGCAGGCGGAGTTTCTCTTGAGTTTCTGGTCATCAGATTCACAGAATTGGTCCCGTATTCTTCTTTTTCAGCTAAAAAATAAGGTCACGTGATTGTGACCTGCGAGAAACTCTCCCAATATTCGCTTCAAAAAAGTGAAAATTTCTCACCAGGGATTTCAATGTATCAGTTCAGAGGATCTTGTGAGAAATGTTTGTCGGAAACCTGCAATCACTGCTGATGAATGTCGCGAACAGAGTTTCACCTGCGGCGGGCTCTTCCGGGTGCATGACAGAGTCCTCCTTTTAGAGAGAGTTTAGGTCACAAGGTAGGATTCAAAATGGCGGCTCACGAACTCTCTGGCGGAGAAGCAAGAGAGTGGAAAAGGGAGAAGAACGACGCCGGTACGACGGTTCGTTGAATGCTCTGGTTCTGGGAGCGGTAGGCATAGAGGTGGCCCCACATTAATGCTCCAATCGGGGAAATCCCTATGAATGAAAATTGAAGGTAACACCTCCACAGAGATGGAGCGTGTCGTGGGGGCGTGCTCATGAAATGCAAGGTTGTCACAAGGTTAAATAAGTTGTACGAAAGACGATTTGCCTAATCACAGTTATTGAGGATGGAATCGGATTTTCCTCAATGCTCACAACGCTCTGTAATTCAAGCACAGGCACTGAAAAGCATGGGCTTCCAGTAAGACACGTACGAGTAGTGGTTGATCAGTAGGTTGATTGAAGTGAGACTGGCTTTTATGAGTCCTTTATGGCAAAAAGTTTGTCTGCCTAGCTTCTACCATGAGCAAACTTTCTGATGAGTTTGTGGTTGAAGAAATGACGTCTCCAATCATGGACAGCTCTCTGTAGCTTTGAGCAGGTCGGATACCATGATCAAATCCGGATTACCACACAAGCTGATTTAGTCAAAAACATAGTCTTCCCGCACGTGATCTGAAGGCAGACGGGTCTCCAACACTCGAAAGCCATTGAGTATGTAAACGGACCGTCGACCCGACTCCTCCAAGAAGCAGCGGCATCATAGAAAACCGGTTGACGTTCCTCTAGCCATCTGTGCTCATCGCGCCCCCGAGGCCGTCTGGTCTACTGAAACGGAGATGGTCGTTTCCCAATTTTTTTGAGTGGGTCCTCCCAGAGAAACTTTCCGAATTGCAAACCACCATTTAGACCACCGCGACCCATGCCAGCGACATACAATCAAAACCTCTCTTTCGTTGTCCTATCCTAACCTAACCTATCCTAGACTTCTTCCAATGGGCATTGATCAGCAGGCATTCACCAAAAATTCGATATTCAGAATTGAACAAAGAAGACAGCAGACCCCGGGGAAGTTTCCTCTGAAAAGAAAGACTCTGCCTGCTGGTGCTGCGAAAGTATGCCCACACCTTACATTTAACACTGCTCCACGAAATTCTAGAGAGCTGAGTTTCGATCAGTTTGGTATCAAACATCAGCTTGCATTCCAGTCACGAGGTTCCGAGGGCGCGGGGCTATGGTCACGGTGGCCTTGGAACAGGCCACGTCGACCGGGAGAACCGGGTCCGAATACAGCTCCGAGCATCCTCCTAAATTGGTAAGAAGTCCAAAGGATGCTGGAACCGCATCTTACTGATGATATGCAGAGTAGGTAGGGTCCTCGAAGTAATGACTCGATGGTCGGCCGGGTATCACGGGGATAGGGGAGGCTGGGGAAAAAAGAAAACTATCTATCCTGATACAGGTCTCCACAAGAACACGAAAATACGAGGCGAAGGCAGCGAAAAGATATCGGCGCCATCACCTTCTACGAACCCTCGATGGTTCTTATCGCGCGCGCTTTCTGTTTCAACTCTCCCGCCAAAGCAGCGGCGAATTGCGATCGTGAATCCTACCCTATGACCGCAGCCCCTCCTTGAAGGTCTCATAGTTGCAGGGCACTCTGCAGTTCCTCTGCTTTCTACGTTCACCGGCTTGTGGTGAGCCTCGCTTGGGGCCAATCTTTTTCAGGAGAGGTTTTCCTCTAGTTGAGGTGAGTTTTCCGGGTTCCGTTGTGTTGGGTGTCCGGCGAATTATCCCTAAACGTCAACATAGGGATTGCGAGTGCAGTGAAAATAATGCCGGCGTAATTTATGAGTCTGCAGAAGCTGCAGCTGTGGTAATTGGAATCATCTAAACCCGCCAGCGTAGCGGGCGACACGCGCAAGCAGATGCCTGGAAGCAAGCGGGCGGAAAGCCGCTCAAGACGCCGCTGTGGCGTGTTGGCGATTCCGCGGTTCAACACGCCGGGCGCATATCACAAAAACACCGTTTTCCGTGGGTTTTCCGGATATTTTCATTTTTTTCATAAGTGGAAGTATCGGCTCTCGTCGACGGTAGTTTCCTTTCAAACGGGTCGCGGAAAAAGAGCAAAGTGAGAACAAGCCGGCATGTCGAGTTGACCGGTGGGAGAGGATGTTGAGAGAGGACATAAAAAACAAAACATACTTGCGTTACAGTTGCTCTTTTCCCGGATCCTAGTTTCCAGGTTTCAGTTAGTTCGTGTCCCTCGCTTCGTTCGAGATTATTTATTGTATCGAGTTTAGAAGTCTTCAAATACCGCAGACCAATGAATTACGCGAGAGCTGCGAGCTGAGCCTTGCTGCCCGAGCCATGAAATTTGAAGCGCGCGCCCTCCCATGCCGCGGTCTCCGACGCGACAGCGGTGCGTTTCGGTCTGCTGCGGCTCGCAGTAACTCGCCAGCCGTCTGAGAGAGAAGAACCTCGTCGATCTGCACCGCTGTGTTGCCACGGGAGCTCTCGCAGTCCCGTTCCCGACGAGATCAGAGTTCCGCGTGGATTCCTCTCCAGAGTTTCTCCAATAGGATTCTGTTCTCATTTCAGTATCACCATGTCGCGGATGCTTCTCAGCGGGTTTTCGCGGAGGCTTGCTCAAGTCGCGGTCCGTCAGTTTCACTTGACTCGAGGTGAGTAGCCGTCTCACCTTGCTAATCAGATCTCTGACGTAATGATCCGAACTGCCGCATCCACGGATCGATTCTTCCGTTTCATCCAATCCATCATAGTGCGTCAATTTCTCTCTCAAATCCGCTGTCTGCTTGTGGAACTAAGAGATTCGAGCTCCGTAATGTTCCAAACCGCGACTTCTGGATTAAGTTCTCTGAGCTTTCTCATCCGACGCTTTGCTCCTCTTGTAGAAACATCTATGATGTATTGAGCTGTAACTTCGAACCTTCTAACACGGTTGCGTTGTCACATGAATGTTACAGATCTGAATAAACATCTAACGACTGAAGTGAAGAATGGCGTTGCTGTCGTCAAGATCGACTCCCCTGGGGTCAGAGTCAACGTTTTGTCGAAGGACCTCATGGGGGAAGTCAATGAAACCATGTCTAGCATCAAATCCAACCCATCCGTGACCTCCGTGGTTTTGATAAGTGGCAAAAAGGGCTGTTTCATCGCCGGAGCGGACATCACGTAAGCTTCGACAGTTTCCTTATTTAAAAATGCTTGAAAATGATCCCGGACATCACGACTCGCCCCATCCATCTCTTCGAATGTTCCCGATATATTTATTGCGGCGTGCCATTTCCATTCGAGCTCATCCTAGTCACCTAACAGTTATTTTGTGATTTCAGCATGTTGGAATCTTGCAAATCTGTCGAGGAGGCAAAGAAACTCGTCCTTGATGGCCACAAAGTACTTCAGGACATCGAGGATTTCCCTAAACCGGTCGTGGCTGCAATCATGGGCTCATGTCTGGGCGGAGGCCTCGAAACCGCTCTGGCCTGCCACTACAGAATCGCTATGAACGACAGCAAAACAGCGCTTGGTCTTCCTGAGGTCATGCTCGGAGTCCTCCCAGGTGGCGGTGGTACACAGAGACTACCCAAACTTGTTCAGCTTCCAACCGCTCTCGACATGATGCTCACTGGGAAGAATTTCAAAGCAAACAAAGCCAAGAAAGCTGGATTCGTTGATGTCGTTGTCGAACCTCTTGGTCCTGGGATCAAGTCCGCAGAAGACCGAATGATGGAATACCTCGAGGAAGTAGCTTGCAACGCCGCACGAGATCTCGCTTCTCAGAAACTCAGAGTCAATCGAGTCAGACCGATTTCCGAAAAAGTTCTCGCCAAAGCATTGGAATTCAACTTCGTCAGAGACTACATCTTCAACAAAGCCAAGGCTCAGGTCATGAAGGCAACCAATGGTCTCTACCCGGCCCCGTTGAGAATCATCAAAGTCATCAGAGCGGGTCTCGAGAAGAGCAAAGCTGAAGCGTACGAAATCGAAGCACAAAATTTCGCAGAGCTATGCATGACCACCGAGAGTCGAGGACTCATGGGACTCTACCACGGTCAAGTTCAGTGCAAGAAGAATGTGTTTGGAAAGCCCGACAGAGCGACTCAGTAGGTTTTCCGCCCCAATAAGAAGCTACCATAATATCCAACTTGATGATTCGATATGTCCAACATTCTAGGGTGTCTAAAGAGCTTGAAACAAGGGTTCTAACTAACTTCTCACTGACCTTCTATTTAGGAATGTCGCCGTGCTCGGAGCCGGTCTGATGGGAGCAGGTATCTGCGAAGTTTCTCTGAAGAACTTTGATAAAGTCGTCATGAAAGACGCTTTCCCGAAAGGTTTGGTCAGAGGACAGAACCAAATCGATGGCAACCTCAGCAAGAAAGCCAAGAGGAAGAGGATCTCTGCCTACGAGAAGGACAAGCTCATGTCCGTCCTGCATCCGACCCTTGAGTACTCAAAACTCAAGGACGCTGACATGGTTATCGAAGCCGTGTTCGAAGATCTCGCTGTGGGTGTCATCAAATTCTTTTTTCGAATTCAGTCTGCTGTGATTTGAATATCATATCCTTGGTTCCGTTATTTTCCGGTCGCGAAAAAACTCGGAGAGGGAAGATATCCTCAAGATGTTCTTTTTTTCTGTTCCGCAGATCAAGCACAAAGTTGTAAAAGAGGTTGAAGCCGTCGTTCCGGAACACTGTATTTTCGCTTCAAACACATCTGCGTTGCCCATCACGAAAATTGCCGAAGCGTCCAAGAGACCGGAAAAGGTTGTCGGCATGCACTATTTCTCTCCTGTTGACAAAATGCAACTCCTTGAAATCATCACCACCGACAAGACTTCCAAGGACACCGCCGCCGCTGCCGTGGACGTCGGTCTCCGTCAGGGCAAAGTCGTCATTGTCGTCAAAGACGGACCTGGATTCTACACGACTAGGATTCTTGCTCCGATGATGTCGGAAGCCATGATCCTGCTCACGGAAGGCTGCCCAATCAAAGATCTTGACAAGTTGTGCAAAGACTTCGGTTTCCCCGTCGGAGGTGCCACCTTGCTCGATGAGGTAGGACCAATGTCTCGACACTCGCACGACCGCGTCAGAGCGCGACTGTTCTCAAGGTCCCGCGACTCCTATTTCGAAAAGAAATTTAACGAATAGACTTTGATTTGCAGGTAGGAATTGACGTTGGAGCGCACATCGCGAAGTACCTTGGCACTGTCTTCGGGGACCGTCTGACCGGCGGAGCCAACGCTGCCCTCATGGACGAAATGGTGGCGCAGAACTTCCTCGGACGCAAATCCGGCAAGGGCTGCTATATCTACACCCCTGGAGTCAAGGACCGCGCGGTCAACCCTGGAGTCGAAGCCATGCAGTCCAAGTACGCGAAGCCGAATAGCATGGAGAACACCACCGAACAAATGCAGTTCCGTTTGGCAACTCGTTTCATCAACGAAGCCATCATGTGCCTCCAAGAAGGAATTCTCGCGAATCCTGTCGAGGGAGATATCGGAGCCGTTTTCGGTCTCGGCTTCCCGCCGAACCGTGGAGGACCTTTCCATTTCGTCGATACCTACGGCGCGGACAAAATCGTCAACTGGATGCAGCAGTTCCAAGAGAAAGTGCACCCGAAGACATTCGAACCTTGCCAACTGCTGCTCGACCACGCGAAGGATCCCTCGAAGAAGTTCCATGCGAGGAACAAGTAAGCAGATCCAGAAGCGTGGGCGGCTATGGCAGCAACAGCGGCGGCATTATGCTCAACTCAAGTAGTTTACGATGTGCCTTTTGAACAAGCCGTTCTATGCGACGTGCAATATGAAGCTCGAAATTAAGCCGCTGGATTCGGAAGAAGGAGGATAACAGGAACGACCAAGAGAGAATGACGCGATATATTTTGGAGAGTTTGACTGGTTTGTAGAATGAGATGGTTGTCTTCCCGGAGGACAGAGAGATGCGAGCAAGGCAGAGATGAAGTTTGACAGAGTATAGTTTTATGAGGAATTTTTTGACACATTTTTGACGAAATCTATTAAACTCCTTGTAGACTTTTACATTGGTGTTGTTCATCGCGAGCTAGCTTTTGATCCTTATCCCGAATAGCCTGTGGCTTACAAAAACAGAAGTTGTGCTAAGAGAAAACCTCAATCAAATCCGAGCACCTATATCGTATATTTTACAGATTGAATATACAAAGACTTGTTCACCTAGGTCGACTAACTCTACAAAATATCCAGCTCTTCAGGCCGAACCGGTTTGGTCAGCGGAATGACAGAAATTTTGTTTACATCTCGACTCAAGGCTTTCCGCATATCGAAAGCATCTTCGTCGGGATTAGAGCCAGAGCTTGAGTAGTAGCCGAGGACACGGCGGTATATCGTGTATCCAAGACGCTTGTACATGTCGATGGCGATCGAGTTTGAGAGTCGTACGAACAGATCAACGAAATAGCAACCCTTCTCTTCCGAAATGTTCTCCAGACTGTCCATTAGTCTGTTCGCGACGCCGAGTCGACGGTACTCTGGAGCGACTGAAACCATACCAACTCAGATTACTACAACGTGAATGATTGTAACACAAAACGCTGGAGCCTCGAAATCTTTCACGAATAAATGTTCTTCCGTCGGAGCGCGGCGATTCGCAAGATTCAATCTCGTACATATTTAATTTCTCACTCACCGCTAAGGGCTGTCACATGACCGTGCCAGTTGCGGCTGATTCCTTCGGCTTTCCCCATTATATAGCCCATTATGTCACCGCTGACACTTTCCAACGCTTGGAAATATTCGGGCCATTTGGCCAGGTAAGTAAGGTAGAACGAAACACCGTAGGTTTCTGTGAGAACGTCCAAATTCACGTTGTTGTACGTGAGCAGATCCGTGCACACAAAAGGTCGAACCGTGCACATTGTCTCTACCACACTGAAAAATATAATTTAGTAGCATTAGAGCCTGGAAATTTGGACATTAATCATTTTCAACCCTCCATCTATCGACGTGATCTGATGGATATGTTGTTCCGGCCCAAGTCGTGATTGGGCGGGAATCATCGATGTTGTCGACCCCCGATCAACTGATCCATGAATTGATGGAGAGTGATTAATAAATAACGCCTGAACTTCCAGGCTGTGATCATCATCATCTGCGCGGGACGAGTAGGAGAAGGAAAATCCCGCTAGGGAGTCCGGCGAGTTCACATCGGAGACTACAGAAGTTGATTCGAGAATGCTGAGAATCGACAGAAAGTGAACGGCAACTTAAATCGAGTTGACATCTCATAATCATCGACCAGAATCGCAGTTTTCATGATATCTGCAGTTCATGACCCAGGAAATCGAAAGCTAGTCAACGTGTTCGAAACATTTCGTTGGAACTCATGTGCCTACAAAACTTGGAACTCGCATGAAAGAGAGCAATTTTCGCGGTGATTTCAACATGCATTCAACACGGTCTGAGCTTGGATCACTCGCAAATCTACTCACGGAGCGCAAGGTGGGTAACTCGAGGAGTTCTAGGAATATTCCCGACCAACCTGTGCCAGAATCCGATGTCGGCGTTCAAAGCGCGTGTTTACATCCCCAGCGGCAGCATCTACCGAAACCGAAACCACTCTCTGACTCCTACATACAAAGCTGCTCTAGCGTTGCTCGCGAGCGAATTCGCACTCGCGTTCTCCTTGTGAAAGTGAAGTGTCGACGGAATTGTGCGAATCCCATGTTGAGGCACAAGATTTTAATCAATCGATAGATCACGAAGTTGATCACTCACTCACCAGGTGGCGCTGCGAAGCCTTTGCACTAGCCTGCGCGATTTCTGGCTGCGGAGTCGAATCATCGAATTAAGTTGAGTTAGTACACGTCTTGTATCATCCCACTGAGTCAAGTATATTGTGATTGAGGCTAACCCAACTTGAGCATTCATAAACCGTCAAACCCCAGGACTATGGTTGACGCTTCGTTCCACATCCGGATTTGTTTGCGTCGAGGCAATCTTGCGAGGACCTTCTGGAGAGAACCGTTTCTTGAAGCAGACTTCGGGCTTCCGATCTATGGTGTGAGGTCTCAAATGAGGAAATCAGCAGCATTGTTGGCTCGCTGAGGACCACATGATTCCTCCGAATCCTCGCTTCTAGCCAGAATCTTAGGAAACTACGTCCATTTGAAGCCTATCTGAGGCGACGAGTCCCCGTGGGATTCAGAGATTCGACGCCTACGCACTGATCCTGGACACACCCCTTGACATCGCGCTGAATTACAAACCACAGACAGTGTGAATTCCTTGACATACTAGCATAGCAGAGAGCAACTTAATCTTGGGAGTCATCGTGAGACTTCGCGGCTCATTACAATGGGATTCTGCACGCATTTCCATTTCTGTCGATTTATACTAGACCTATCGAGGCGTCATGCTCGACGGAACCCTCAGGGAGAGACCAATTCAAAGTCCGGGAAACCTAATCTGAAGAGGTCCGAATATGGAAAACTCGAATTTCAACGTTGCGAAGGTTTCAAGCTCTAGAGACGTCCGAGAGGCTGATCTTCCCTGTCCGTCTTGACTGAATTTATCTCAGCTCGTTCTGAAAGGGCTCCTGTCAGGAGACTTCATCTGCTTCCCGTGAAATTAATGTGGACTGGCCGGACAAAGACTGGCCGGAGCAAGCTGTCATGGATCGCAGGTAAAGGTCAAAAGCTACATCGGAGAAGCGGACGCACCGGAACAATGTCTGCGGGTTCAGAAATAGCTTAATCTCATTAGTTTCGAAACTCGAGCTGCGAACAGCATTCCCGCTGCTCGGAACTCGAAATCCTAAACAGATACAGAAAAAACAGCGAGCTGAATCTAGGACGAACGGAATTTTGGGAAAAATTTTGAATTGCGAAGAATTATACGACATGAAGCAGTATCAAAGTTTGTGCCCGGTTGACACCGACTTGAAAACACTGAGAATCCAAGCGTGATGCCTATCGATTACTGAAGATGCTTGTTAATATGAGTCTTCTGGAAAATATGAGCATTGGATTCATCTTTTGCTTCGAAACACGGAGAAACCGCGTGGGTTACCGGTAAACCGGCAAATCGATTTATAGGCAAGATAATACGATTTCAGCGAGGCTCGGATAAACGAATTAAACTCGATTCTTCTGATCAAGGCGAACATGAGTCGAGAAGCGGGAGAACCGGTTGTGTGTGGACAGAGCTGACAATTTCCCTGTCAGACTAGCTACGGAAGAGGAAATGGACTTCCTCCGAAGCATTAAATGCTCGAAAGTGCCTCAACGACGACTGCAAGACTCGGCGAAATCGAGGTCGATGTTGTTGCCGAGCTGGCATGAGTCAAGATCCGGGCTGTGAGTGTCTTGTCGCAATATTCAAAAACAGATTCGGTGGCACGGAGCTCTCATCACGGTAATCCAGAACGAGAAATCTCCGATTCAAGCTGAGGAGGAATCTGAGGCAGATATTGATTCACTTCACCTGCCACCTGAGGTGTGCCCAGGGGGCTCATTGGACTTTATGGCGATGACCAGCTCCTAGCCCCCTCAAAAACCATGGAAAAATTGTCTAGCCCCCTCCCCCCCCCCCCCCCTCCAAGAAAACATGCGCAAGCCTTTGCCTGCCACGTGCCCTGCGGGAGTCTGTTCTGATACTCCCGTCATTCGGGACGAGGAGGCCATGGCCTTCGAACCAGGACTTGGAATTCGAGTTCCTCCGCGTGTGCACGAGCCTCGTTAAAATGCATTCGAGCACAGACCGAGAGCATTTCTAAAACTCTTGATGTCAAAGACTCGCAAGGCTGGCTTGTATCGTTCACTCCTACGTTTAAACGTTGCAGAATGTTCCTGGAATGTCAATTGTAGATGTATCAAACATCCTTCCGAGATGGGGAACTTCCGGAATCCAACGTTGACAGGAGGATCGAAAGGAACCCGAATCTTTTTCAAACTCGAGTAAGGCCTTCCAAGAATTTCCTTGGGTGAAACTGCGCAGAAAAACCCGTGACGTTATCCCGAACTTTTTACAGGTTCTAAGACGTTCTAGGAGCAAGCTGCTGGTCCTGTTCAAGCTCCCTGCAACTCAGACACTCGTATCAGGTCAGAGACACCGATTATGTGTGAACTGTTGGGTATTCCAGTAAGGTGGAAGATAGAGTTGGAAAGATAATCTCGTTGCTTATTACGAGAGGAGCGATGATCTCCATAACAACGAATGAGAACTAACATTCCCATCTTTGTTTGAACACTGTGGAGTTTCCTAAGGGCCGACAAATGCTTGAAATTCCAGACACTTGTTCCCCACACCCTTGAATGAATAACTCGGTTGAAGTCTTGAATAGAGTTCTCCTCATTCGCTGCCACTTTCGGGGTCTCGGCGGAAGTAGATCCTCTACAGTTTATAGTTGGGAACGTTTCACGCAAGAGTTTGGCCAGAATCTCCGCATTTCTCATTCAGCCGAGAATATCGACCATACACCAAATCATGAATATTTTCTTTGAAATCGCAATCAGCAGGAACGTCTCCGAATCGAAGTCCCGGATGAGAATTCGGCTATTCCTGATGAAAATCAGGAAGAATACCAGAGAAAAGAGTCCCCTCCACCCTAGTTACGCCTCTGGATGGAAGAGATCGGTGCTGAGTACGAACACGAAAAGCTGGGGTTTCCGAAGTCGGAAATCAGGGAGTCACTCGGAGGATGGACTTTTACTCATCGTTCTATTAGAACTATTCATTCCAAGTCTTTGTGTCCGAGGAATAAATCGTCATTCGATCGAAGGCGCGACGAACATGCACTCTGGCGCCGGCATGAGCGCAAATGGTCGAAGAAAACTGATTTCCCTGTTTCGGAGGACACAGTCAGCTGCGATTGCAGACCTCGATTCGGACTCGACGCCGTATCTTACGTACATCCCAGAGCGTAAACAGACAATAAGGCGTAAGTAACTCGTAGTTTCCCGATTATAGTCCCTGCTGGCTCACCTGTAATTGAAATTTATTAAGACATTACAGCATCCTCTTCCTACGCCTATTCTGAGCTTCCCTATTGGCTTCCAATGTAATTCATCCAAATAATCCGGCTTCGGTGCTCCGAATAGTACTCGGATCGTAGAGACATCCTCGGAATTTGAGGAAGAGGAACGGATTTAGCGAGAATCCATTACGCTCAGCGAGAATCATAGGCTAGCAGAGGAGTCCGCGTCACACTCACTGAATGTTCGTCCGGAATGAAAACGTTTGCTAGCGCTCCGAGAGGCAAGTATCTGCGGAATTCTTCTTTCAGTCAGGGATTATTCAGTTTTACTCTTTATCCATCAGCCCTGGCTTCGTTGGCGTGGAATTAGTTACCCTTCAGCACTGTTTCTCGTTCACGTAAGAGGAAGGAGCCACGCCTTTGTGGGGAAGAAACTCATGTCAGATAAAGTGGCGACAGCTCCGAGATCTTCGACCTCTTACGCAGCCCCGGATGAATTTCTTCCCGAACCCGCCCGCGTTTCTCTTGTTTCGACCGCAGCTGGAGACGCGACTCATATTCCTTTCACTTCTTATGCGTTCCATAACTTGTAACCGCAACAGTCACGGCAGATGAATATTACATGTCGGCGGTTGAATTATTATCGAGAACATCATGACGTGAAAATGATTAATAGACGTTCGACCGGGACGAAAATTGTCGTTGGGCGCTGCTCCTGGAGCTACACTATCTTTGCATGCGATCACAGGCAGAGATCACAGTTAGGGATTGCACGCTGTCTATTAACGTCACGGTTCAAGGTCGGTCTCGAGGCTTCTATCCCAAAGTAGACGCTCTAAATATATACACCCACGCACTGATCGTCTTTCTTCTTGGGGCCAGAGAGTGACGTACGAGGTCATGTCAGTTGATATGTTATGACGGAACCACCCTTGTGTAACTCTTAAACGTCCAACGCTGCTGTGCTGCCATGCTGCCTTTCAAGGCACGGTAACAATCGATTAGGAGCAGATACGCTGCTGCTCAGTTTTTCCCCGATGTCGCCGTCTCTGGAGAGAAGATTCGTCCATTTCGGCAATTCTGCTGTCCCGCTCTTCTTTTTAATATCTGAAGTCCGTCTCTTGTCGCCAGCTCACTTGTTCATCGGAAATAACCTGGATATATGATTATAATAACGAGATGTTGTGAAAATGATCAGGTTCATCGAACAATTGGCGTCACGTCGACATCCGGATTCTCTTGCAGCCTTAAATCAGGATCGTCACATCATTGAGCTCGATCTTTCATTCAAGGCCGCGGGTTTTCGAATGACAAGAAAGAAACCGACGTTGAAGAGTTTGGGCTACATAATGGATCGGGTGCATCTGACGTTCTATGAGAAAACGACGAACTCCAGGCCTACTGCTGCCGTTTGCTTCCATTCCGCGTTCGTTCTGCTTTTCGTCTCCGCCTGCCGGGGTTCATTGCTCCCTGGCCCGACGTGAATTTCTCGGCGACGTATTATAATACTCTCTGCGCTTCCATCAGGAAGTAGGTCTCGAGTGGTTCTTTCAAACCCGGGGCTAGCAAGCTCGACAAGACTTCGGCCATAGCTTCGAAGTACCTGATCAACGGTATATCGACCTCAATCGATGGACACATCTCACACATGTTGCTTTAGAAAACCTGGATTGAATTCAATCTAGCAGACGTTGGAGTCAGGATCAGCGGTGGATTTTGGACTCAATCCATCTTTTCGTTCTGCGCTCGGTGATTGGAAGTACTGCACAGCTCCAGCTGGTCCATTCATCGCGCGGTATCGAAGTCGAGGTTTCAGGAAGCGAGCGTTCCCAGTATCGGTCGAATTCGCAGCATCGATCAGAATCTTCCACCAATATTCGATGAACCGCGCAGTTATTATTCAAATACGCTTCCATCCAAAGATCTGTGTAAAACAATCGACAGCACACAAACCTTGGCGGTTGCGAATGCGTCACTTCGAGTTGTTCGCCTGCGTTGATCCAAACTAGCTTCATTCGAGAAATCGGAGAGGAGGGCTCCGCCCAATAGAAACTAGAACACCGGACTTGAAAAAGTAACTGATGTATCTCCAATCGGTGTTCCTCTGGGGACCGACTATAGAGGAAACGTTTCAGATAGCTGTTCTCTTGTGAGTCGGAGCTCAGCTGCGATGATCTTCTCCGAAAAGACTTCAATCTCTGGAAGAGAGTCCATGGAGAGAAAGCGGTTAGACTCGCCCGTTGGAATTGCGAAACAGATCCTTCGGTGAAACCTCAAGTTGGAGATTTGAAAGAAACTCTCTGGCATATCGGTTTCTAGATTCGCGGACCGTTATCACGATATCGCCGGAAAAATTTTTCCAATGATCGTTGGGCTTGGAAATGAGTTTTCGATACCTAATCTCTCGCCGGCTTCCGTAAACAGTCCCACTTCTGATTCAAGGACCGGGGAGAACAGCGAAGCGTCTTCCCGGAGCAAATTATCAACACAGACCTCAATCTTCTCGATTTCGTCGAGAGACCCTTGGTGACGAGTGAACTTTTGTTGATTTCGATTTTGAACGCCTCGAGGGCAAAGTTACAAAAACGGAGAGACGGGTCTAAGCTGCCGGAGTAAACCCCACTCGCTTCCGCGTGGAAGACCGCGGTTCTTGGGATATATTAAAGCCGGCTCCGCTCTTTGCTTGATGAAAATAAGATCTCGCCTTTCCTTGTTGCAGAGTTCTCGAGCAGTCTGCCACAAAAACGCATTGGCTGCGGCCACTGTTGCAGTTTTGGAGTCGGAAATCTCGATTGCGTCATGTGGATCGTGATTTCACCAACAGGACCCTTGCCGACCGCCAGGAGGTTTTGCTCTTTTTCTATTTTGTGATTTTCGTTCGGAGGGAATCCGCGAAGCCTGACCCCGAGTTCGCGTTCATTGTGAACATCGCTCCGAACTTAGAAGACTTCTGGAAAGAACGAGGCTCGGCATCTCAACGTACGCCTGGCTGCTTTCTCGGAAGTTTTGAAGATGGTTGAAGCGTGTTATCTCGAAAGAGTGTCAGGACGCGTATTGGCGCCCAGAATTCCTCCATTGTTCTTACCGGTCGATTCCCCATTATTCATCGCAACCCTCTGACCTTTCACGCACCGGAACCCCTGATCCACAAACAACTTCGGACCTCAGCTCGCGAGCAACGACTCAGCGATATTTCCCTAATTCATCGGAGCCGCCGCGCCTCTCGATCATGACTGCGAATGAGAGCTTAGATTTCGTCACTCGACTGGAAGTACGTACCTGGGATGGATCCCTTATTCATTCCTGCTGCGCATCTCCCACCCGGAACAAAGTCTGATGAGCGGAAACAACGCATTAGGTGAACGATCTGGAATCAGACAACTGCGTGGTCTTTCTTCTTTTGGACTTTCATTCCTCATCGCTCCGTGGACTAGGAGGACTTTCTCGTTATCGAGATCCATAATTAAATGAGATTTCTTCATATTAGGAAGCGAGTCCTACAAGCAGGAGTTTTTTTCTCTCCCGAAGCCGCAGTTTGGATGTCTGAACGGTTGGACGATCGAAGCTCGACCGGGATGAGCTGTGAAAGACACGACCGTCGTCTGGCTGAGCCGATTGAGAAACGGCAAACGTCTTGTGTAACCCACTTCGCACTAGTGAGTCGTAATTGCCATCCGATTCTGAGGACTGTCTCGACCGGTTATTCATCGAACAGTATAGTGTGCTCTCCACCCGACCATGAAACGATGCCCGGAGACAGACTCCCTAGAGAGATATCGACAAATTACATTTCCACTTTCAATATTGTGGCCACCGACACGAGCCGAGTAACGTCGTCGTCTCCTTGAAAGTATTCGATGAGAGCAAAAGCTTTTCGCGACGGTTCACTATCAATTTCCGAAGGTGAATCACCTGCATCGAGTGGTGTTCGATTTCGTCAGCAGGTAGTGTATAAGCGGGAACTTCTCATCGAGAAGTTCCGACTGCGACACTTCAGCGACAGCAAACCCGACGGAACTTGTTGCCTCCTCTCGAAAGGTCGATTGCGCCGAGCGAAGCAGAGTTCACCGCAGAGGTCGAGAGCACCTTTTCGCTTCCTGAATCGAAATCCACAGGAATGACCATTACTTGAACAATGCGGACGGTAGCCGTCCCTTCGCGCGTTCCATAAGATCCTAGGAAGTTATTATCTGAGGAATTCGACCGCTGTTCCGAGCCTTCCTGCCCACCGGACGTGACTTTCTGCGAAAACTCCTCTCGTCTCGGTTTGTGTTCGCAAGCAATACTCGCCAAAGCTTCCCAGTGAGTCGGGAACTTGTGACCAAGCAAAGTTCGTTTATGAGGATAAAAAATGCATTGCTCACCGACGAGAGCTTCTTGTACCCTTCTCTGATAAGCGTCGCTCTCGGAGTGTAGTGTGAATTATTGACGCGTCTGCTCTTTGCTCAGCTTCGGCTGAATGGTGCAATAATTCATCCGCTGGTTTTCTTGAGCCATGCCAATTTTTTTCCTCTCAGAAACCACTTGTTATCCATCATCAGTCTCATTATTGAGCGGCGGCCCTCCTGAGTGGCTTCGAAATGACTTCGGAATCTACAAAACGATCTTTATGTGCGAAGCGATTCGAACAACTGATTGTTCTCGAAGCGATAGATGCTGGAGTTGCCCATTGCTCCTAATGTGAGACGGGGACCGGCTGGATGTAAACACTGGGTCGGGAAGAAGGTCACGAATCGAGGCTAACGGCTACTGTCTGCCAAGTTGGCGAGGGCGCACGTCGGTCGCATCGCCTCGTCGAGGAGTCGTTTTCTGCGAGCTCTAATTCAAGTCCTTTACGAACATTGCTTCTAAACTCTCACCGCCAAACTCGAATCCCTTGGCACAGAACTCAACTGGAGAGCCTTGGAATAGCCGAGTTGCACAACGAGAAATCGAAAATGAGGGTGGCCCGATACTTCCAAGAACGGGTGTCAAATGAAGAACAGGAGATGTTGTCCTTGGTGTTTTTTTCCGTGAATGGAATATTGTGGAGCTTGCGGAAAATTTGGAATCCTCGCGAGCTACTTCGTATTCCGTCTCTCNATGTTCACCTAGGTCGACTAACTCTACAAAATATCCAGCTCTTCAGGCCGAACCGGTTTGGTCAGCGGAATGACAGAAATTTTGTTTACATCTCGACTCAAGGCTTTCCGCATATCGAAAGCATCTTCGTCGGGATTAGAGCCAGAGCTTGAGTAGTAGCCGAGGACACGGCGGTATATCGTGTATCCAAGACGCTTGTACATGTCGATGGCGATCGAGTTTGAGAGTCGTACGAACAGATCAACGAAATAGCAACCCTTCTCTTCCGAAATGTTCTCCAGACTGTCCATTAGTCTGTTCGCGACGCCGAGTCGACGGTACTCTGGAGCGACTGAAACCATACCAACTCAGATTACTACAACGTGAATGATTGTAACACAAAACGCTGGAGCCTCGAAATCTTTCACGAATAAATGTTCTTCCGTCGGAGCGCGGCGATTCGCAAGATTCAATCTCGTACATATTTAATTTCTCACTCACCGCTAAGGGCTGTCACATGACCGTGCCAGTTGCGGCTGATTCCTTCGGCTTTCCCCATGATATAACCCATTATGTCACCGCTGACACTTTCCAACGCTTGGAAATATTCGGGCCATTTGGCCAGGTAAGTAAGGTAAAACGAAACACCGTAGGTTTCTGTGAGAACGTCCAAATTCACGTTGTTGTACGTGAGCAGATCCGTGCACACAAAAGGTCGAACCGTGCACATTGTCTCTACCACACTGAAAAATATAATTTAGTAGCATTAGAGCCTGGAAATTTGGACATTAATCATTTTCAACCCTCCATCTATCGACGTGATCTGATGGATATGTTGTTCCGGCCCAAGTCGTGATTGGGCGGGAATCATCGATGTTGTCGACCCCCGATCAACTGATCCATGAATTGATGGAGAGTGATTAATAAATAACGCCTGAACTTCCAGGCTGTGATCATCATCATCTGCGCGGGACGAGTAGGAGAAGGAAAATCCCGCTAGGGAGTCCGGCGAGTTCACATCGGAGACTACAGAAGTTGATTCGAGAATGCTGAGAATCGACAGAAAGTGAACGGCAACTTAAATCGAGTTGACATCTCATAATCATCGACCAGAATCGCAGTTTTCATGATATCTGCAGTTCATGACCCAGGAAATCGAAAGCTAGTCAACGTGTTCGAAACATTTCGTTGGAACTCATGTGCCTACAAAACTTGGAACTCGCATGAAAGAGAGCAATTTTCGCGGTGATTTCAACATGCATTCAACACGGTCTGAGCTTGGATCACTCGCAAATCTACTCACGGAGCGCAAGGTGGGTAACTCGAGGAGTTCTAGGAATATTCCCGACCAACCTGTGCCAGAATCCGATGTCGGCGTTCAAAGCGCGTGTTTACATCCCCAGCGGCAGCATCTACCGAAACCGAAACCACTCTCTGACTCCTACATACAAAGCTGCTCTAGCGTTGCTCGCGAGCGAATTCGCACTCGCGTTCTCCTTGTGAAAGTGAAGTGTCGACGGAATTGTGCGAATCCCATGTCGAGGCACAAGATTTTAATCAATCGATAGATCACGAAGTTGATCACTCACTCACCAGGTGGCGCTGCGAAGCCTTTGCACTAGCCTGCGCGATTTCTGGCTGCGGAGTCGAATCATCGAATTAAGTTGAGTTAGTACACGTCTTGTATCATCCCACTGAGTCAAGTATATTGTGATTGAGGCTAACCCAACTTGAGCATTCATAAACCGTCAAACCCCAGGACTATGGTTGACGCTTCGTTCCACATCCGGATTTGTTTGCGTCGAGGCAATCTTGCGAGGACCTTCTGGAGAGAACCGTTTCTTGAAGCAGACTTCGGGCTTCCGATCTATGGTGTGAGGTCTCAAATGAGGAAATCAGCAGCATTGTCGGCTCGCTGAGGACCACATGATTCCTCCGAATCCTCGCTTCTAGCCAGAATCTTAGGAAACTACGTCCATTTGAAGCCTATCTGAGGCGACGAGTCCCCGTGGGATTCAGAGATTCGACGCCTACGCACTGATCCGGGACACACCCCTTGACATCGCGCTGAATTACAAACCACAGACAGTGTGAATTCCTTGACATACTAGCATAGCAGAGAGCAACTTAATCTTGGGAGTCATCGTGAGACTTCGCGGCTCATTATAATGGGATTCTGCGCGCATTTCCATTTCTGTCGATTTATACTAGACCTATCGAGGCGTCATGCTCGACGGAACCCTCAGGGAGAGACCAATTCAAAGTCCGGGAAACCTAATCTGAAGAGGTCCGAATATGGAAAACTCGAATTTCAACGTTGCGAAGGTTTCAAGCTCTAGAGACGTCCGAGAGGCTGATCTTCCCTGTCCGTCTTGACTGAATTTATCTCAGCTCGTTCTGAAAGGGCTCCTGTCAGGAGACTTCATCTGCTTCCCGTGAAATTAATGTGGACTGGCCGGACAAAGACTGGCCGGAGCAAGCTGTCATGGATCGCAGGTAAAGGTCAAAAGCTACATCGGAGAAGCGGACGCACCGGAACAATGTCTGCGGGTTCAGAAATAGCTTAATCTCATTAGTTTCGAAACTCGAGCTGCGAACAGCATTCCCGCTGCTCGGAACTCGAAATCCTAAACAGATACAGAAAAAACAGCGAGCTGAATCTAGGACGAACGGAATTTTGGGAAAAATTTTGAATTGCGAAGAATTATACGACATGAAGCAGTATCAAAGTTTGTGCCCGGTTGACACCGACTTGAAAACACTGAGAATCCAAGCGTGATGCCTATCGATTACTGAAGATGCTTGTTAATATGAGTCTTCTGGAAAATATGAGCATTGGATTCATCTTTTGCTTCGAAACACGGAGAAACCGCGTGGGTTACCGGTAAACCGGCAAATCGATTTATAGGCAAGATAATACGATTTCAGCGAGGCTCGGATAAACGAATTAAACTCGATTCTTCTGATCAAGGCGAACATGAGTCGAGAAGCGGGAGAACCGGTTGTGTGTGGACAGAGCTGACAATTTCCCTGTCAGACTAGCTACGGAAGAGGAAATGGACTTCCTCCGAAGCATTAAATGCTCGAAAGTGCCTCAACGACGACTGCAAGACTCGGCGAAATCGAGGTCGATGTTGTTGCCGAGCTGGCATGAGTCAAGATCCGGGCTGTGAGTGTCTTGTCGCAATATTCAAAAACAGATTCGGTGGCACGGAGCTCTCATCACGGTAATCCAGAACGAGAAATCTCCGATTCAAGCTGAGGAGGAATCTGAGGCAGATATTGATTCACTTCACCTGCCACCTGAGGTGTGCCCAGGGGGCTCATTGGACTTTATGGCGATGACCAGCTCCTAGCCCCCTCAAAAACCATGGAAAAATTGTCTAGCCCCCTCCCCCCCCCCCCCCCTCCAAGAAAACATGCGCAAGCCTTTGCCTGCCACGTGCCCTGCGGGAGTCTGTTCTGATACTCCCGTCATTCGGGACGAGGAGGCCATGGCCTTCGAACCAGGACTTGGAATTCGAGTTCCTCCGCGTGTGCACGAGCCTCGTTAAAATGCATTCGAGCACAGACCGAGAGCATTTCTAAAACTCTTGATGTCAAAGACTCGCAAGGCTGGCTTGTATCGTTCACTCCTACGTTTAAACGTTGCAGAATGTTCCTGGAATGTCAATTGTAGATGTATCAAACATCCTTCCGAGATGGGGAACTTCCGGAATCCAACGTTGACAGGAGGATCGAAAGGAACCCGAATCTTTTTCAAACTCGAGTAAGGCCTTCCAAGAATTTCCTTGGGTGAAACTGCGCAGAAAAACCCGTGACGTTATCCCGAACTTTTTACAGGTTCTAAGACGTTCTAGGAGCAAGCTGCTGGTCCTGTTCAAGCTCCCTGCAACTCAGACACTCGTATCAGGTCAGAGACACCGATTATGTGTGAACTGTTGGGTATTCCAGTAAGGTGGAAGATAGAGTTGGAAAGATAATCTCGTTGCTTATTACGAGAGGAGCGATGATCTCCATAACAACGAATGAGAACTAACATTCCCATCTTTGTTTGAACACTGTGGAGTTTCCTAAGGGCCGACAAATGCTTGAAATTCCAGACACTTGTTCCCCACACCCTTGAATGAATAACTCGGTTGAAGTCTTGAATAGAGTTCTCCTCATTCGCTGCCACTTTCGGGGTCTCGGCGGAAGTAGATCCTCTACAGTTTATAGTTGGGAACGTTTCACGCAAGAGTTTGGCCAGAATCTCCGCATTTCTCATTCAGCCGAGAATATCGACCATACACCAAATCATGAATATTTTCTTTGAAATCGCAATCAGCAGGAACGTCTCCGAATCGAAGTCCCGGATGAGAATTCGGCTATTCCTGATGAAAATCAGGAAGAATACCAGAGAAAAGAGTCCCCTCCACCCTAGTTACGCCTCTGGATGGAAGAGATCGGTGCTGAGTACGAACACGTAAAGCTGGTGTTTCCGAAGTCGGTAATCAGGGAGTCACTTGGAGGATGGACTTTTACTCATCGTTCTATTAGAACTATTCATTCCAAGTCTTTGTGTCCGAGGAATAAATCGTCATTCGATCGAAGGCGCGACGAACATTCACTCTGGCTCCGGCATGAGCGCAAATGGTCGAAGAAAACTGATTTCCCTGTTTCGGAGGACACTGTCAGCTGCGATTGCAGACCTCGATTCGGACTCGACACCGTATCTTACGTACATCCCAGAGCGTAAACAGACAATAAGGCGTAAGTAACTCGTAGTTTCCCGATTATAGTCCCTGCTGGCTCACCTGTAATTGAAATTTATTAAGACATTACAGCATCCTCTTCCTACGCCTATTCTGAGCTTCCCTATTGGCTTCCAATGTAATTCATCCAAATAATCCGGCTTCGGTGCTCCGAATAGTACTCGGATCGTAGAGACATCCTCGGAATTTGAGGAAGAGGAACGGATTTAGCGAGAATCCATTACGCTCAGCGAGAATCATAGGCTAGCAGAGGAGTCCGCGTCACACTCACTGAATGTTCGTCCGGAATGAAAACGTTTGCTAGCGCTCCGAGAGGCAAGTATCTGCGGAATTCTTCTTTCAGTCAGGGATTATTCAGTTTTACTCTTTATCCATCAGCCCTGGCTTCGTTGGCTTGGAATTAGTTACCCTTCAGCACTGTTTCTCGTTCACGTAAGAGGAAGGAGCCACGCCTTTGTGGGGAAGAAACTCATGTCAGATAAAGTGGCGACAGCTCCGAGATCTTCGACCTCTTACGCAGCCCCGGATGAATTTCTTCCCGAACCCGCCCGCGTTTCTCTTGTTTCGACCGCAGCTGGAGACGCGACTCATATTCCTTTCACTTCTTATGCGTTCCATAACTTGTAACCGCAACAGTCACGGCAGATGAATATTACATGTCGGCGGTTGAATTATTATCGAGAACATCATGACGTGAAAATGATTAATAGACGTTCGACCGGGACGAAAATTGTCGTTGGGCGCTGCTCCTGGAGCTACACTATCTTTGCATGCGATCACAGGCAGAGATCACAGTTAGGGATTGCACGCTGTCTATTAACGTCACGGTTCAAGGTCGGTCTCGAGGCTTCTATCCCAAAGTAGACGCTCTAAATATATACACCCACGCACTGATCGTCTTTCTTCTTGGGGCCAGAGAGTGACGTACGAGGTCATGTCAGTTGATATGTTATGACGGAACCACCCTTGTGTAACTCTTAAACGTCCAACGCTGCTGTGCTGCCATGCTGCCTTTCAAGGCACGGTAACAATCGATTAGGAGCAGATACGCTGCTGCTCAGTTTCTCCCCGATGTCGCCGTCTCTGGAGAGAAGATTCGTCCATTTCGGCAACTCTGCTGTCCCGCTCTTCTTTTGAATATCTGAAGTCCGTCTCTTGTCGCCAGCTCACTTGTTCATCGGAAATAACCTGGATATATGATTATAATAACGAGATGTTGTGAAAATGATCAGGTTCATCGAACAATTGGCGTCACGTCGACATCCGGATTCTCTTGCAGCCTTAAATCAGGATCGTCACATCATTGAGCTCGATCTTTCATTCAAGGCCGCGGGTTTTCGAATGACAAGAAAGAAACCGACGTTGAAGAGTTTGGGCTACATAATGGATCGGGTGCATCTGACGTTCTATGAGAAAACGACGAACTCCAGGCCTACTGCTGCCGTTTGCTTCCATTCCGCGTTCGTTCTGCTTTTCGTCTCCGCCTGCCGGGGTTCATTGCTCCCTGGCCCGACGTGAATTTCTCGGCGACGTATTATAATACTCTCTGCGCTTCCATCAGGAAGTAGGTCTCGAGTGGTTCTTTCAAACCCGGGGCTAGCAAGCTCGACAAGACTTCGGCCATAGCTTCGAAGTACCTGATCAACGGTATATCGACCTCAATCGATGGACACATCTCACACATGTTGCTTTAGAAAACCTGGATTGAATTCAATCTAGCAGACGTTGGAGTCAGGATCAGCGGTGGATTTTGGACTCAATCCATCTTTTCGTTCTGCGCTCGGTGATTGGAAGTACTGCACAGCTCCAGCTGGTCCATTCATCGCGCGGTATCGAAGTCGAGGTTTCAGGAAGCGAGCGTTCCCAGTATCGGTCGAATTCGCAGCATCGATCAGAATCTTCCACCAATATTCGATGAACCGCGCAGTTATTATTCAAATACGCTTCCATCCAAAGATCTGTGTAAAACAATCGACAGCACACAAACCTTGGCGGTTGCGAATTCGTCACTTCGAGTTGTTCGCCTGCGTTGATCCAAACTAGCTTCATTCGAGAAATCGGAGAGGAGGGCTCCGCCCAATAGAAACTAGAACACCGGACTTGAAAAAGTAACTGATGTATCTCCAATCGGTGTTCCTCTGGGGACCGACTATAGAGGAAACGTTTCAGATAGCTGTTCTCTTGTGAGTCGGAGCTCAGCTGCGATGATCTTCTCCGAAAAGACTTCAATCTCTGGAAGAGAGTCCACGGAGAGAAAGCGGTTAGACTCGCCCGATGGAATTGCGAAACAGATCCTTCGGTGAAACCTCAAGTTGTAGATTTGAAAGAAACTCTCTGGCATATCGGTTTCTAGATTCGCGGACCGTTATCACGATATCGCCGGAAATTTTTTTCCAATGATCGTTGGGCTTGGAAATGAGTTTTCGATACCTAATCTCTCGCCGGCTTCCGTAAACAGTCCCACTTCTGATTCAAGGACCGGGGAGAACAGCGAAGCGTCTTCCCGGAGCAAATTATCAACACAGACCTCAATCTTCTCGATTTCGTCGAGAGACCCTTGGTGACGAGTGAACTTTTGTTGATTTCGATTTTGAACGCCTCGAGGGCAAAGTTACAAAAACGGAGAGACGGGTCTAAGCTGCCGGAGTAAACCCCACTCGCTTCCGCGTGGAAGACCGCGGTTCTTGGGATATATTAAAGCCGGCTCCGCTCTTTGCTTGATGAAAATAAGATCTCGCCTTTCCTTGTTGCAGAGTTCTCGAGCAGTCTGCCACAAAAACGCATTGGCTGCGGCCACTGTTGCAGTTTTGGAGTCGGAAATCTCGATTGCGTCATGTGGATCGTGATTTCACCAACAGGACCCTTGCCGACCGCCAGGAGGTTTTGCTCTTTTTCTATTTTGTGATTTTCGTTCGGAGGGAATCCGCGAAGCCTGACCCCGAGTTCGCGTTCATTGTGAACATCGCTCCGAACTAAGAAGACTTCTGGAAAGAACGAGGCTCGGCAGCTCAACGTACGCCTGGCTGCTTTCTCGGAAGTTTTGAAGATGGTTGAAGCGTGTTATCTCGAAAGAGTGTCAGGACGCGTATTGGCGCCCAGAATTCCTCCATTGTTCTTACCGGTCGATTCCCCATTATTCATCGCAACCCTCTGACCTTTCACGCACCGGAACCCCTGATCCACAAACAACTTCGGACCTCAGCTCGCGAGCAACGACTCAGCGATATTTCCCTAATTCATCGGAGCCGCCGCGCCTCTCGATCATGACTGCGAATGAGAGCTTAGATTTCGTCACTCGACTGGAAGTACGTACCTGGGATGGATCCCTTATTCATTCCTGCTGCGCATCTCCCACCCGGAACAAAGTCTGATGAGCGGAAACAACGCATTAGGTGAACGATCTGGAATCAGACAACTGCGTGGTCTTTCTTCTTTTGGACTTTCATTCCTCATCGCTCCGTGGACTAGGAGGACTTTCTCGTTATCGAGATCCATAATTAAATGAGATTTCTTCATATTAGGAAGCGAGTCCTACAAGCAGGAGTTTTTTTCTCTCCCGAAGCCGCAGTTTGGATGTCTGAACGGTTGGACGAAAGTTCGATGTGAAAGACACGACCGTCGTCTGGCTGAGCCGATTGAGAAACGGCAAACGTCTTGTGTAACCCACTTCGCACTAGTGAGTCGTAATTGCCATCCGATTCTGAGGACTGTCTCGACCGGTTATTCATCGAACAGTATAGTGTGCTCTCCACCCGACCATGAAACGATGCCCGGAGACAGACTCCCTAGAGAGATATCGACAAATTACATTTCCACTTTCAATATTGTGGCCACCGACACGAGCCGAGTAACGTCGTCGTCTCCTTGAAAGTATTCGATGAGAGCAAAAGCTTTTCGCGACGGTTCACTATCAATTTCCGAAGGTGAATCACCTGCATCGAGTGGTGTTCGATTTCGTCAGCAGGTAGTGTATAAGCGGGAACTTCTCATCGAGAAGTTCCGACTGCGACACTTCAGCGACAGCAAACCCGACGGAACTTGTTGCCTCCTCTCGAAAGGTCGATTGCGCCGAGCGAAGCAGAGTTCACCGCAGAGGTCGAGAGCACCTTTTCGCTTCCTGAATCGAAATCCACAGGAATGACCATTACTTGAACAATGCGGACGGTAGCCGTCCCTTCGCGCGTTCCATAAGATCCTAGGAAGTTATTATCTGAGGAATTCGACCGCTGTTCCGAGCCTTCCTGCCCACCGGACGTGACTTTCTGCGAAAACTCCTCTCGTCTCGGTTTGTGTTCGCAAGCAATACTCGCCAAAGCTTCCCAGTGAGTCGGGAACTTGTGACCAAGCAAAGTTCGTTTATGAGGATAAAAAATGCATTGCTCACCGACGAGAGCTTCTTGTACCCTTCTCTGATAAGCGTCGCTCTCGGAGTGTAGTGTGAATTATTGACGCGTCTGCTCTTTGCTCAGCTTCGGCTGAATGGTGCAATAATTCATCCGCTGGTTTTCTTGAGCCATGCCAATTTTTTTCCTCTCAGAAACCACTTGTTATCCATCATCAGTCTCATTATTGAGCGGCGGCCCTCCTGAGTGGCTTCGAAATGACTTCGGAATCTACAAAACGATCTTTATGTGCGAAGCGATTCGAACAACTGATTGTTCTCGAAGCGATAGATGCTGGAGTTGCCCATTGCTCCTAATGTGAGACGGGGACCGGCTGGATGTAAACACTGGGTCGGGAAGAAGGTCACGAATCGAGGCTAACGGCTACTGTCTGCCAAGTTGGCGAGGGCGCACGTCGGTCGCATCGCCTCGTCGAGGAGTCGTTTTCTGCGAGCTCTAATTCAAGTCCTTTACGAACATTGCTTCTAAACTCTCACCGCCAAACTCGAATCCCTTGGCACAGAACTCAACTGGAGAGCCTTGGAATAGCCGAGCTCCACAACGAGAAATCAAAAATGAGGGTGGCTCGATACTTCCAAGAACGGGTGTCAAATGAAGATGTTGTCCTTGGTGTTTTTTTCCGTGAATGGAATATTGTGGAGCTTGCGGAAAATTTGGAATCCTCGCGAGCTACTTCGTATTCCGTCTCTCGAACGCGGTATGCTCGAACTTGAGGTCTCCGCAATGCGTTACGTCCCCGTCCTAGTCCCACAGTTTTCTTTGGAATCCCAAGCTGCCTTAGAATTCTAATTTTAACCCGCCAGACTGCGATTCATTTATTTGGAGAAACCCTCATCGCCGAAGCTTGAAATCCATCAATGAATGCGTCCCGACAGCTTTGAAGGGATCGCTCGCATTCTTACGTTGCGGCCTTGTCGTCATAGACTTCGACGATTCTAATTCCGACTCATGCGGATGGGACCGAACGAAGCCGACAATGGAGCAACGCTACATGTTCAGAAGAACTTTGTCCAACTCGGAAGAGATTTCAACGCAGATTCCACCATTGTCCTATTCATGGCTATTCCGTCATGAGGAGGTCCCCGATAATGATTGCTGTTGTTGTGGTCGAGTGGGGTGACGTTGGCACTCTAGTCAACAGGTAACTTGAAGCGGGCCAAGCCTGAAACGATAACTACGTAAGCTGGTTTGTGACGTGATCCGTCCCAGGAAAAATCGTTCGGAAGAAATATGAAACTTCTGCCCCAGAAACGAATGTCGGCCACGCGGTTCGTGTTTTTGCGCAGCAACTCCCGTCAAGCTCCCTGGATGCCTTTCCTGGTCACTATCTGGGTTTGGGGGAATGGTGACATCGTCGGCAGAACAACGCTTGAGCGCCATGAAGAAAAGAATGGAATGAAAACAAGGAGAATATATGTCTAAAACGGAGCGAAATGCAGACAATGCGGTCTGGCCAAGATTGGGAGCGTTTGGTGGGGAAAGTCCACTCCGCCAGGGGAGCTTGCCAATGTTTCCGTGAGGGTTTTCGTAAGGGTTTTTGTAAGGAGTTCCGCCCTTTTTGAATCAGTGTGGGAGGTTTCGGAATCGTCATCCAAGACTGTCTCGTGAAGAGCGGGAGCGGTTTCGAAGCTTAGCTCGAGGAGCTTTCCCCCTCGACTTCGAGGTTTGAGTCGAGAGTAATCCAACAGCCCTCCTCCACGGTCGGAGGCCCTTTCTCCTGACGTCAGCGCTACGTCATGCGCTCGCTAAATAGAGCGGAGTCGAGCTTAGGTCCTCACTCACCTCTTGGAGTTCGGACAATTCTCAGCGTACTTCGATCGTCGCGCAACAAGTGGGAACAATCCGTTTTTCTGATCCCTTCACTCCACCACATCTTCAGATTAAACGTATGTTGAGTTTGTTACCGTTATCTTCTTTAGGAATTCTGTCGTCACGTCCTCCTTGCCCGTAGTTTGACCCGTAGTAGTGTTTGCCTGAGTAGCGATGCGGCGGGCGCTGCCTGAAGCTCCTTGTGAGATCCCGTAATGAGCTTAGCGTCAGTTAAGATCAGCGAATACCGGCTTTGTTCTACGTTCGGTGACCTTAAGGGTTTACGCTCCGAGTCGATTGTCGCAATAGGATCTCGTTTCCGGTGACTTCCGCGGACTATAAACATTCTTCCGAAGCCACAAGATCTAATTTGACAGAATTTCGGCACTGACATCTTCCTGCGTGTTCCGTCGCCTTCTATTCTTCGCTTCTTCAATACTCAGCCCAAAATTCTGATTAATCCCCGGCTGCCCGTATGTCTGCATTGTCTGACGCCGAGTGCTCACTTGGGATACATAACGAAATAAAGCGCCGGAATACTTTGAGCCTGTTTTCATAAGCAGCGCCGTTTACATAAAAGCTGGAGCGACTTTGTTCACTCGCAGCGCGCTGACTGGTTGGAAGGCTTTGACAGCGAGACGCGGTTCCCTGGGGATAGTTTGGTGGATTCTCCTTTGGCCATCCCGAACTTTCCCGATCACTCGATAGCTATTTTTTCGTTTCTTCTCGCTTCATTGTGACGTCACCTACATAGCCACTGTGGGTTTTTGAGAAATTTCGAGTGCCGGTGCCCTCCGAGAAAGCGTGGACCTCGACTCGTATAATTATTTTGGAGATCTTCTTTGTGATCAAAATATCCAAAATAGCTGATGCTAAATTCGTTGGAAGAGAGCTCAGTCTCGTAACAAATCCTGAATTCGTGATTGGCTCCCTTCAGCGAGATTCCGCTATTTCCTCCATTCATGCTCAACGTTAGGCCTCACGAGGGCTAGCGTCTCCGAGCTCCACGACCTGCGCAATGCCTAGACCTTCCGCATCAACACAAGTTCCGACCTTTCTTGGTGTTGACACCGCTGTGAATGAGAAAGCTGAACACGCTATTCATCCGGCGAGCTTGTGAACAGCGAGCCGCACTGTCGGCTCGCATATGGGCTTTGGTACAAAAATATACTGATCGCGCAGGAGTCCACCTCCGCAACGCCCACGCAACTTCTCGAGTCTTCTCTTCTGGTTACGCGAAGCCTGCCTGTAACACGGATCTCAGTCCTACGTATGTTGGCGCTGTAGCAATTAGCGAACAACCAAGTTGTCGACTCGTCGCAGGTGACCCTCCGGGAAGTTCATGATCGGTGAAAGGGCGCCACCTTCGGGAATTCCGTCGCAGTAGAGCGACTGTCCAACAGCGGAGTCTCGAGTCCATCCTTTGTCGGAATGACTCAATAGCCTCCTTGTTGTATGACTTCCTTGTAAGATTGTGTGACAACAGTTTCTTCTTACGTTCTACAGATGAAGCAACTCATTGTCCTCGGAATGTTGGCGTGTCTAAGCTCTGCGTCCCCCGTGGGACTGCTCGGCGATCCTGAGGCCATATACGGACGTCTGCAACGCAATTCCTATGTGCCCTATCCCAAACCGGATTACACTCGACTCTACCTCGCTCTGAAAAACGCTCGACTCCAAGATCAGGAGGCCGAGCAGGACTATGATTACGGACCGAGCCGTGCGGTCGGAGCCATCTTCGAGGCCCCCGAGGACGCGATGCAGTACGATGACGCCCGTGATGACATCCCTAACCAACAACAATGGATGGACTATGGCACAATGTAAGTACAGTGTTCCCTAGACAAGAACTAAGAGTGCTCGAAACCGTTCTGCCGGTCCGTTGTTGTGTACCTATATGTTGACATGATCCATGTATGTATTCAGTTACGACGCTCCCATCGAGGACGAGCAACAGAAGGAGTTCGTTCGTCAGATCATGAGCGGCGTCATTGACAAGAAGTCGGAAGCCAAGAAGGCCGGACCTGTCACTCCTAAACCAAAGACGTCGAGCGGTACTTCGTCATCAGCACCGAAAACGACGTCGACGAAAGCGCCACAGAAGGCAAAGCAGGAGCAGCATAAAGAAGACAAGATTCCCAAGGTGTCCAAGCTCCACGGACAGAAGGAGTACGCCATGCTCAGACCTGCCGGAGCTGAAGCTCGTCGTCCCCTTCCGGATCTGTGGCCCGAGGACTCTGAAGTGCAACAGCTGGTGAGTGCGTCGAGACCGTTTTCTATTCCTTTTCTTCCTCTTGTTTCTTTCCATTGATTCCCGGCCGTGCGTCCTGTGGTTGTGCGCGTAGATAAAGAGACCTTTTCGTTGGCGAGGTGACAAGAGTTCAAAACAAAAACGAACGGAGCAGCGGCAGCAGTAGGCGCGACGACAGTGTGGAATAGGCCAGCTATAAATAACAAGATCAAATTTTGCCCCTGACACTACACGGTAGATGGCTCCAAAAATACCGCTCTACTGACTCTGAAGCGAGTCTCCGAATCTGGCCCGATCACGTACTTTCCGGGACGACGAGAACCGCGCCAATACTGTCAGAGCGTCGTCCATTTCTATATTTGGCTCCACGATAGGCCTCGGAGCTCCGAGTTGAGAACTCCGAAATCAGCTTAGCCGTATGGAAGTTCTTTATTCCCTCGAGAAGATGATCCGGTACCTTTGACACCATCGGTTCGCCATCCGAGATTTTCCCATTATATTTTGTTTAGTTACTGTCGTGCTCCGGAAGAAATCTCATCACCTTGAGAAACTAATTCAAATTGGATTCTGGATTCCGAGTTTTTTTGTTGATTGGGTTTTTCACACTCTGAGCCGGAGACACGTTATCAGCACTACTGAAGCTCTGAGGCGTCTCGATGTCGATTGATTCATTCATTCATTCATTCATCGAATCGTTGAACGACTCAAAGGTCATTGAGGGTGAGGGTGAATCCGAGAGGAACATTCGACGCAATATATTCGGTGAGGAAAGAAATCTGACTCGATGAGGAACTTGTGGCTTCTGGCTAGCACTCCTCACCAAGGTTTCTGCAATGGGTTCCGGATTCTTGTTCCCGCCCTCTCCATATGGAATCGGCGGCTGTAGTGGCAGTGAGACTGGCATTCGAAGAGCGAACACATAATTCGATTTATTGATGTTCTAGACGATAATTCGTTGGCTGCGCCATCTTTGGCTTGTTGCCTTCTTCTCGACTTGGATCCTGCAGCTCCTTCGGACGGCCTTGCCAAGGACCGGAGGGCCCGCCTTTCGTGCGTCAAGCCTGACGTCACAGGCCCGCCGACCAATGGAAGCCTAGCCCCCCATTGAAGCGGCGTACTATTCTCAATGAACGTAGGAGCTTGGGTCCCCGAAAATCTATTTTTAGAGCAACCTGTACCCAGAGGAAGAATTGTCAGTGCGGCCCGCTGGCTCTGACTTCCCCGATCATTGGAAACTCGCGCTTGCCTCCTTGACAGGAGCGTTTTCGACTATCGAGACGGTCGCGATCTAAACCAAAGCCGCAATTGGGAACCCCACTCCAACGCTGGAAGAACTTATTCCGCCCACGCTGTTTCGAGATTGGTGTCGACATCAACCTTGTTGATTGGAGGCGTCTCACTGGTTACTCGTTTATTCAGCTATATGACAACTCGTTCACCATCGCGAGTGAACGTTGCGATGTTCTGAACGCGCGGGAGCTGGACGCTCTGGAAACTTCCCTTGAGAGAAATCGAAAAGTCTTGACGCGCTCGGGTATCTGTCGCAAGCTTTTCAGTGAATCGCGTCTGAGCAAGACAAGCAAACGGGAGAGGAGCCCCTTGCCGAAGTGAATTCAATGAGCCCAGCGTTTGTTATTTCCAAAGGCACCGTGCTTGCTTGCTTGCGTCCGTTCCCCCTCGTCGTCATTAGTGGCAGCAGCCTCATCGGCGGTAGCTGTAGCCGTGGCGGTGGTGATGCCGACATCAGCAGCGGCTATTCCAAGTCATTGACTGGAGAGCTGAGGAGCCATGGAGGCTGAGGAAACCACAATGGAGTGGAGGGAACAAACGCAGAAAACTCGCTGCTTCGCCCCCGCTTGGCGAAATGACGCAAAGGAGTTGAGTCGAGTGCCGTTTCGTAGAGGGTCGACTGAACGGTCAGATAGATAGACAGACGGACGGATGAACGAACGAACGAACGAACGAAAGAGCGAGTGAGCAGGGTCGCCTGCGCGAAAGCTCTACGGAGGGATCCTCGAGGGTAGAGGTAGAATCGGCTGCCAAGCTAAAAATAGCAGCATCCATCCATCCCTCTCACCGCAGTCCTTCGCGGCGTCGATATAGTCAATAGCCGAGGCAAGCGCTGGAGAGAATAGGAGTCGAGAGAACCCGCGGACGAGTGGATTTTTCCCGGCTTCGTTTCTCGGGACGTTTTCTGATCAAGTGGCAAGCTGGGTAACAAACAGGACGCTCGGCTCGTCGGTCTGTCGGTCGGTTTGCTAGTTCGCTCGCCGAGCGTAGCAGAAAAGCCGAAACGTTGAAACGGAAGAAATTCGTTCCAAATGTCAAGGGTTACCGCACCTTACTCGGCTGCCACTGAGGGCGCTGTGAATGCGTACCATATGCTGCCAGTGGAAGGAAGGAAGGAAGGAAAAAAGTGCGTGGGCGCCTTGAGCCGACGGTGCCATGCAGGCAGACTCCGTCGTTGAACATACCTTGAACATTCTCATATGGAAACTTATTGTTGTTCCACTGATTGGCTTTTCCCGAACGCGAAGCTAAGTCGCACGAAGGTACATTCAACGGCTTTTCATAGAAATCTAATAACAAGGAATGAATGCTCTCAGAGAGGTTCTGACCGACGCACAACGTCTCACTAGAAGATATAAGCAAGAGATTTCCAAATCAGAACAGAAGAAAACAGGGCGACAAAGACGCAATAACAGGCTGCTTTCGCGAACTCGATGATTTCCGTTGTCGGAAAGACACAACGAAGCAGCCAGAGCGACAATTCTCGTTATTGTTACGACATAATGCCATTCCAAGTGATGTAGTTCCGATGACGGAGTCGATCGGATCTTGATTATGAATGTGCCTGAATTCGAGTCTTTTATTACCTCGTGACACGAAAGTCTTTCCGGTCAGCACATTTCCCTCGTCGCCTCATTCTCCTAAGTACTCAAGTCTATGAATTGGTCGATGAAACATTGAGCTTTCATTGGAGAAGCCTCCCTCGCCGGAATTGACGAGGTCGAGAGCATCAAGTTGATGAGACACTGGAGGAAAATTGTTATCATTACCGGAGCTATCTGAAACCACTCGATTCAAGAAGATGGGGTTTCTAATCTTCGCGAAGAAATGGATTTCTCGGAAGTCGTATGGAATCAAGGTTTCCCCATATCTGCTTCACGGTCCCCAATTTCAAAGTCATGGCTATGAACGCGTCAAATGCTTGAACTCTTTTTCTTAACACGGACTCTTCTTCATTGCAGAAACGGGCGGCCCGACGATTGTTCCGTAAAACCTCGCCTCCTGTCACCGATGAGTTGACAAGTGAATTGGACAGCCTGAAACCACAGCGGCTGGACAAACGAAGCGTGATGAAGAACTAAAACTGTTACTGGTCGAACACCTGAGAAGTTGGAGACTTGGCAGACCATTTTCCAAACAACAGTTCACAATCGTACTCCACTCCCCACATCGACGACGATTTGAAGACGGCGACAGCGGCAGCAGCAGCCACTGCAAGAATACGACGGCCGACGTGCTCTTTGTATTACGTTCGTTGATTGTCAATTGTTTTGCATCCGGTCAGGATGTCAAGGGGACGACGGATCCTTTTCAAGGAAACAATTCTCTTCGATTGAACCGCAGACACCTCAACTGCAGCCTACCATACCTCAAGTAACATAAATATTTGTTCAATAATTTGCTGATCAGCAAACAGACCAGAAAACAACGTGCGCTTCTGCCGTTCAGTTGAGCTGCCCGTTGATCGATGGCGAGTCGATCGATTATCGAACGCGTCTTCAGAGTCCGGTCCACTCCCTGGACAATGAGCGTTGAATCGATCCATCGCCGATCAGTCAAACAATCGGCTGGAAAAGATCATGATGGCACCCTCCTTTGATGCAAGGAAACAACCCTTATTGGATGGTCGGTATTGTTTATCGTGGGTAAACCTCTCCCTTCGCTACCGCCTAACGAAACCCAGCGGGTACAGCAGACCCCGGCAATTCAATGCTGTAGAGCCGAATAGGTCAGTCTTGCACCGAAATTGTCATTTTTCCCCGAGAGATCCAAATAATTTTGAGAAGGAACGAGGTCTGAAGAGTTTGCCAAATTTCTGCTAGCCGTGTTCCACTTGAAACAATGAGAATTGTATAAATATGAGGATAAATGTAAGAGTATTGAGAAAGAGATATCGGAGAAATTCCGACAGTTATTGCCTCATACCTTCTTCACACGCTGTACATGGTTCGACTCGCTGTTTTCTTCTCGGCCAAGGGTTGGAACTCTCTAGGTAGGTGACCTCCGTTCCTTCTTTGTGTATCGCAGCTACGGAAGCAAATACTCCGATGCCGATTGGCACTTTGTACCAGATTCGCTTCGATAGACAACTCGCTGCACCGTGGGATTCCACCCAGATCTCACGTAACTCTTATCTAGCTAAGGCCTTCTCAGACGGTCCTGAAGTCGTCTGACTCGATATCCAACAATATGTGATACAACACGCTTTTCAACAACACACGCTCTCATTGTTCGATACCCCTCTACCGAAGATACCGACGGCGGAACCGTTTTGCCCTGATAAGTTGACTCGCGAACAGAGAAGAGGCAGGAAACCTTTCGCGTGACGAAATAGTTTTGTTGTAAATAAACTCTATATTCTCTTACGCTGTCATCGATCGTTGGCAGAGAAACGGCAGAACTGAGCGGGATAAGATAAGCCACTGGAATAACTGGATGGAGCCCGACAAAACCTCGAGAAAGCTATTGCAGATCTTGGCAGATGTTGTAGAGAATCCCCCGACGACCACGATGTGATTTCCATCAGCTCCGGTTCTCCGTGGAGTCTCAATTTCAAGCCCAGTTGAGATTTCAGGACGATTCCGAACAGTTCTTTGATTGCTTTTGAAATTATGTCAGGAAATCGTAAGATAATGTTAACAAGCTTTAGGGACAATTTCAAAATCGATTGTGATGTTGAGAGGCCACAGACGAATCGAGACGCTGCTCATTGGAAAGCTGACCGAACGGCGCTCCTCCAAACCACCAGTACCGTAAGGCGATATACCGCGTGACTGTGAACTAAGTAAGTTCACAGCCGACATGTGAAAGATACTACTTTTCCAAGAACTCACCTCTGAACAGATCAACCGAATAAAAAAATTGTTGGGAAAATCCTCTTACCGATGTATCACCGGATTCGAATTGCCCACGGTAGAAATTTGAACATATTTTTCTCTCTGGAAACGCTGCTGGTAATAAAAATTGGTCTCTTATATTTTTAAACCAGAACTCCACGTCTCTTTGATCACTTTATTCGACCTTTCTGTAGTGATTCATTGGGGTATTCGTTCATCGAGAGTAGTTGTTGCTCAACTCTGTCATGACTTGTATAGTTGCTCGCTTGGCTCGGAACTTGGTCGCTGAGGTGTGTGGGAATCCGCAACTCACGATTCGAAACTTGCTTTCGCTTTCGAAATCCAGGGCGCGGTGTGACATTTGTTTGGTCGTCAAACTTCAGTTTCGAACCATCGGTCGTTTCACAACCTGACGACCGCTTACACTGCTGTCCTGCCATCTGGGATGAGGTCGATAAACATCGAGTGGAATCGATCGTAGCGTATCACCGTAATTCGTCATATCTTTCGAAGAAGATGACGATCATCTTCAGGGATTTCTTTGTGAGCGCCGCCGGTACTTACCTTTCGCAGACATGGCCGACCTTGACGGAGCTCTTCCACATTTGTCTCGGACGAAGAGCAAATAACGGATCCAGCTCTAAAAAGTTTGCCGTAATCGGATTCGAACCAGCGACCTGCTAGTTAGTGAGACCGACCGAGTGCGCATGCGATCTCATTGACATTGCACAGGCGCTCAACAACTGCGTCTTATGGGTAGCTATGTACGCTGGTCTTTATCATCATTATGGAGCCCTGAGCAACAGGACGGATGTCCCGCGCCTGTGCTGAATCGTGAATCATGTGATTCCTGGGGCCTTCCGGGAGCTCTTTCTGAATTCGATGTGTTCTCGTGTACAGTCTACATTCTATATGAGATCGAATTGAGCTTTTTCTTTTCCATTCGATGCATCAATGACGTCGCCTTGGAATTCGTTTCCGGGTAGAACCACCTCCTAGAATATTCGCGTCTATAGAGGTATCTCTCTCTCGTGAATTTGTTCCCACAACCATTCAGGAAGGGTTCAAGTCATTGGAAATCGTCTCAGGCTGACGTTCGTTACCTCCTGGTGATAACAAAGTGCTCAGACCTTTGACGATCTTACATGAGTCTTCCTGACGAGCACGAGAGCATCAGTGGAAAGCTCGAGACTCACACCGAGCAGGACACCCCTGACGATACTGATTTGGGCTCAAAGAACTCTCATGTCGGCTCACGGCTGTGCTGTGGCTCAAAACCGTCGTTGTTGTCGCAGGCTCGTTCCGTACCCCGTTTAGCTAAACAGCACGAATATAACTTTCCTAAAGTCCGCTCGTCGAGTTTATCCACCGACTCAGAAAGTTCATCAGTCGGCTCCATCCTGAAAAGATTGAGCTTACGAATACGAAAGTTTCGCGGCAAGAAGACCAAAGCAACTGCGGCTGAAAGGAATGTTGTTGAGGCTCATGTTCGGGGCACGAGGTCGCGAACTCGGAGGAATGATCTCGAAAATTATGAGGATAAGAAGTTTCCCGGGGCCACTCCAGTGGGTCGCGAGTTCACGAGTAGCCACAGTCCCGACCCGCTGACGGAGTGTTCACCTGAAGATTACGTTTCAATCATTCGAGAGTTGCAGACTATTCATATACAAGAAGTTGCCGAAAGTTTGTTGGAATTGCAAGTACGGCCACCAACCCCATCAGCTACTTTGTACCGAGAGTACGCAAAGGCGATTCTTTCCAAATGCAATCCCGAGTCGCTGCTCAAAGCGCCACCCAGGAAAAGGTCGCCCGTGGGCTAAACTTGATGCAATCAAAATCTCTGATGACTCTTTCATATCTACACAGTCAATCTGTGAGGGCCGGCTAGAGCCCTTGAGAATGCCTCAACCTAATTAGGCAATGAATGGGTCATCGAACGGGAAGAGATCCCGGAGCTGCTCCAGCGCAGTTGTCGAGTTTTGAGACTACATATATTCATCAGAATTCATTCGAGCTGAAGTATTCTTGAAGACTTCAGACTTGAACAGAAAATCTCTCTAAAACGTGATAGATTAGGAACATTGACTCCGATTACTCTTGAGAGAGCTTGCGGCCTCCGAAATCTGGAGACCGAATCTCAACTTTCCCGCGAAAGAACAACCAGATTCAGTATAGTTACCAGGAGCAAAACGGCTTGCTTCAAGGAGCTTGCCGTCCTGAATGAGAAAAATATACGAAAGCCTCAATAGAATGATTCGCGCAATATTCGTGAAATAGTCAGCGATATGCCGAGATGACGATTCGGAATGAAACGGCTCTAGGATCATTCCCTCGAGACTTCAGGACTTTTGTGCTTCGGAGTTTTCTTTGATCGCCAACACTAGCAGACTTGTTCTCGGCAGTATATTGGGCTTGGTATCAGCTACGAGGTCGTTAACGCTGCCAACCGTGCGCGTTATTCACATTTTCATGCCGCCTGCAAAAATCTTCACCAGAAGAACAGTTTTCCCGCTGAATGTTCTCATTACTGTCTTCCTCTTCCCCGGGGCTACTCATTTGAGTGGGGAAACATTCGGCCTTCTGAACGAACGTGAAGTGAACAGCTGAGCGACGGCGCGGCGTCACTCTATCGGCATCTTCGTCGCGGAACTCAGGGTCGAGCTTACGTAGCGACTACTGAATTCTCTATAAATAGTTGCACAAGAAAAATTCAGCTGACAACAAATATTGTGGAACTCGCTTGCTCAACTGAATGGGATCCTTGAAACATCTTATAACAGCGAGCAATGTAATATGTTTCTCGGATCCCGTTTCGCTTCTCCTTCGAGTTTACAGAAGCAACTCCATGGTCACAAGGAGCGGAAATCTCGGTGGAGGCCTTTGAAGGTCACAAGTTACGACAGAATCCTCTCTGGTTTTCGTTATGAATAGAGTTCGTCCATAATGAATTCAGGCTCTGGCGGTTCGGGTTTGGTCAAGCACAAAAGTAAACGAAACCCTTGGAGCGAGCCATATGTCTCGTTCAGCTTGGTGAATCGGAATGGAACGAAATCGCGGTAGCTCTTGCTCGAGTCACGGAAAAACCACCACGTGAAAACTTCCGAGGACCATGTAGGCGTTTCTGGCTATCATAGTGGAGAGTTTATGAATAACGAAAAACTTAACAACCTCGCAACGACAGTGAGCTTCTCCAGCATCGTGTTTTCCTCCGAAACCGGCCGTCTGGGAGATTCGCCTCAAGATATGATGAAATCTGCGGCCTCTGCTCATCAGAATGCGGGCCTTTTCAGAATTCGTTTCAATGTTCGCTCCGAGAATTCAGAGGATATTCAAAAGTAGAACCGTATCTACGCTGTAAGCATTCGCCGCCGCGCCACAGAGCGGGCTCGCTACTTCTGAAATGCCACGGATCTAGTCTATTGTGTTTTGTTATGCGATTCTGTCGTTCAGAGAGATGCAGTTGACTCGTGAATTATGTAGCAAGGTTGCCGCCATGCGCCTCGTGTAGCTTCTTGTAAAGTTATTTACTCCGAGGTTCAACACGTAATGCTTTATTCCTCAGCAACAGCTCGTCCGGCCACGCTATGCAAAATAGGACGGCTAGTTTAATCGATCCCGATGTGTGAAAAACCAATCTCGTTTCCCCCAGCAACACAGGGTACCGTAATTACAAACGGATCTCTACTCTAGTATTACTTACTTGCTACGGAAAACTCTGGCAGAGCTTCCCCAGTTGGTTTCCCTGTGAGCTATGAGCAGCAGCAAATCCGTAGCGACGGTCGGAAAAAAATACGCAAACAAAAAATCGCTGACGCTGAGTCCCGGTACGGCTGTAGCTAATCCCCTGTGCCGTGCATACATCTCTTGCGCTCACAGGCTCGGGCCACAGAATCAATTTCTACTCGTATCCGACCAGCCATGATGCTCAGCAACCACATTAATAACATTACTTCAATCCCTCACAGTGGTCCGACCGCAAATACGAAACTGTTGTTCTATATTCATGCACATATGGATGAAATGCACAAGTCATAACAGGACAACCTCCGCTCGGCTGGAGAAAAATCGTCATGCCGTGATTTCAGTGCAGCTACTACACGTCCTTGGGACTTGGATGCTGAGCTCTCGTCGATGTGCTTGGCTAACCCCGTGGAATCCCTCCGAACTGATTTCAGTGGGATGGGTGCCGAGAAGGTTCACTCTTGGTCATTCCATCTCTTTGGCCGATAATATGTAGAATCGTCTTCTGAAAATGGATTTTCCGTGAAATCTTCATCGCTAGATGCCAGGAAGCTTGCTCAGCGAGGGACTGAGGTGAGAAGAATGGCGTGCAAGGGCGAGAATCAAAGGTATTCGTCCCTCGACCAGTGAGTTCGTGGACCTCGGCTTATTCTGCCGGGGATATTGCTGTCCGGCTTTGTACGCGTTGCAACACTCCTAATGAGCACCGTCTCGAAGCGCCTTATTTACGATCCGGGGTATTTATGTTCAGCCCCACGGGATGAGGGTGACCGTCAGTCTATCGACGAGCCCGTGCCCTCTTTTCTAGACCTGAGGGTTCGAGGACCTTCGCAGCGGATTCAAGGAGTTACCATATTAGATCAGAGACTCGTTGCGGAGCATGATGATCTTTAATATTTTAATATAAAGTTTGTGTCGATTGGAATCATGATTTCGCATCAACTCGAGGCTCGGGGATGTTTCACTTATTAAGGCATATCAATTCCAGAATTCAAGAGGGAGAATCCAACTATCTTTTAAGAATCATACGCATTTCCAAATATGTATCTTTCCAGCTTCAGTTCGTCGGAGAACTCATATTCCTCCCAATCCATTGAATGTAGAGTCGTCTCCTAAACAACCTCTAAGCAAACTCATGGAAAGCATACCGCAATCCGATGAGTACGGGAAAAATCTCGATGTTCTGCCTCCATTTTGAATATCTGTATCTCAAGGCGATGCAGTGTGACCTCGTGAATCAAGAGTTTCCCGTATGATTCTATTCGAAGAGCACGAATATTACCTCAGCGATGTAAATTAGCTCTCCATGCGAGTCGAAATGAAGCCAGACCTCAACTGACAAGTTCAGTGCTCGAGAATAGCTTTTGGAATTAGGAGCAAGCTCCCCGAATCATGTCGAAAACCCGAGTGCGGTGAATATATTTCGGTGGAAAATGCCGCCGATTTCACCAAGTTCCCTCTCTAGTGCTCGGTTCGTGCAGCTGAATATTTAGGGAACAATGATAATCATCTGTCGTCTTGTGGAAGTTGCGATTTACATATATCAGCGGGTTTTCGAAATCCCTGTCGGTTGTTTATGCGGAGCTGGGCTCCCTGTTAGTTGAGTCGAGGTTTCTGTCAGAACGACGCGCGTAAATATGCTCTGACAGGAAGCTCTGGGCAACATCGAGAACACGCTACTCGGAGAGCTCGAGCATCCGACAACCTCTTTTTGCTTGCGCCGGCTCCGGTGTTACACAAACGAATGTTTGTACACTAACGAACGTTCGCCCAGCTGTGCTCTGTGTAATCATGCATCCCACGTTGCGTTGTTTTTGCGATCATCGCCTTTTGCAGGCGTTATGGCTGTTGGCCAGATCGAAGCAACGTCAGACACACTCCACCATGAAGCGGACAAACAGCTTCATGGTAGAGCGTGTCTTTCGTTGCAACAGTAGAACTGAAGCGAATGCTGTTGTTCGTCAACTGAAGATGTTCCATAACAGCGTTATGTATCCACCGACGTTTAGGCATTACTTTCCCTCGACGGAAATAGGACTTAATCAAACTGACAATGAGCTCGATTCCGGCGATCTCATGATCGGTGTGCCCTGGACGGGAGACGTTGAGAAATAGGGATCGAGTCGAGGTCAGCACTCGCCACACCATGATTAGGTAGCTATGCGAAGAATTGCGTTACAATTCTGGGGGAATGAAGTCCGTTGGGTTCCGTTTCGTTTCCAACCAGTCGCCTCTGCGCAACCGAGAGAGTGGTAAGTTTCCTGCAAAGAGGATTCCTTCCAGCTCTGCAAAAGGGCAGCGTGAGGGCTCTGCTCAAAATACAGGAGCGAGCATCGATTCTAGAAATCGATAGAGCTAAAAATATCGTTGAATGCTATTGTTGTCGACAATAGATTCGGTTTTCGAGTCAGCATTCGATGGGGCGATATAAGCCGAATATATCGCGGATTTCCACTTTAAAACAGTGCTCGAAGCTACAAACTACGGGCTCCGCGCTCTCGGCTTGGTTCCCTACGTCTCTGGTTTGGTACGAGCTTGGTTTATAACCAAGATCAAACGGAGACGTCTATAATAATCTATGCTCTTTGAGCTCGATCTGATTCCTCTAAAGTTGATCAACTGATTTGATACTTATTTCTCTGAATGCAAGGTCACTTTGAAAATTTGGATCATTGGCAGTGAGCTCAGGCCTACTCATTCATATTTATACATTGCCAACAGAACTGAATGAGATCGGATATCCTTCGTATCAAAGCTTTGGATGACTGTGCCAATGAGCGATGCGGATCATAACCTGGGATAAGCCGGTTTCTTCCGAAAATAGCCATGAACAACGGGAGCTCAGGTATGCTGCCAATCAGATTCCGATCCGTTTGCCCTCGCCCACTCCTTCATTCTCCGTTGTGACCCTCTGAGCTGGACCGCATCCGATTTGGACTTTCGGAATCCTGAGAGGAGCGCATCCTGATTCTTTGAAAGATTCAGCTTCCTCAGACTCCAGTTCGTCGAGATCGATCTATAAACGAATGGTATGATGCCATTCCGAAATTAAGCGATGGATCTAAAATTAGAAATCAGAGGATGTGATTTCTCAATCTGAGCGACAACACGACATTTGAGGCCTCCTGAGGGACATCGATGCAGACTCCGTCGAAATGACCGACGCGACGGTGACACTCTCACTCAGCACTCGAATCTTGTGAAACATGACTCGAGCTTCCGACAGAGATCCTCGTTACGGTTTATGAAGCATGCGCGGATGTTTATTTCGAGACTTGGTCGGTAATGGCCACCTACGTCTCTGTTTACCTCGCAGTTCCGCTCCTTCCACAACTCAGGTGACGTGAAGGCCGAAACTCTCTGATATTTGGTCCGAGCGAGCGATGATACTCGAAGAAAGAGCATAGAGCTTCATTTCTCCCTTCGGTTTGATTCCTGTCCCTCAGTCGTTTACAGTAGCCGTCACGTACGATGCCGAATATAGCTTCTTGGCGACGCCCTCCAACAGCGTAGATACTCACGCCGTCAGAGCGGACAGTTCCATGGCTTCTTCCGCAGCCGGAGCCAATATTTCAGATCCAAAATTGTTCTTTGATTCCTCTCTCCGGATTCATTGTCGTTTTCGACTGGAGACACGAGCCACCGCTCGCCTTGATTTTGGAATCGCCCAATGGAAGCATATCTTGTCGGAGGCGCTTCGACGATGTCTGTATGTGGCGGAGAGTACCTAGTTTATGCTTACTGTGTCGTGCGCCACAGTGGACGCCCACAGAACTCTATTATAGAACGAACGAATTCGGAACGCTGCCTCATTCGTACTCTTTACGTGATCCGTTTTTATCAATATATCAGGATCAAAGAGAATTTCAATCCGCTGCACGGCCAATGCGGTGGCTGCAATCGAAGGCCTTGGTCGTCTTTCGTACGTTTCTCTGTATGTCTGTCTGTCTGTCTGTTGCCGAGGTCATCTGTTGCCAATCTTGGATGTCCGGAAATAACAAAGATTCCGAAAACGGCGGAAAGATCACGAACCACGGCTCATGATGAAGACATTCCGCTCTCCTCCGCCGCCGAACAAAAATTGAAAACGCCAGGCTCGGGCGATCGAAATAGTTTTGTTGTTTTCTCGGAGACGTTATCAGCGCGCGTAGCCTATCCTGTATTCCTGAAGGGTTGGCCATGGCGGTGGTTCGGTCGACGTCATAGGAGCTTCTTTGGTCCACCTTCAAGAGAAGTTAATGGAATTCCTACTATCCATCTGCTAAGTGTGCATCAAGACGATTGGGTGCATCGCAGGGATCTCCGCCGGAGCATGCACAGAGAGAACCAGATCACTCTCGTTCGGCTTCAATGATGCGCGCAATTTATGCGAGTTCGCACCTGTTCGATCGTCCACGAATAGAATCCATTCAACACTTGGTCGTGTGTTTCGCATTCGGAACGCGGCTCGATCGACAGCAAATGACTTCTTGGGTTATTCCACTTGTGAGAGTGGTCCAACCAGATAAGAGTTTACCGTTGAAGATATATCACAGGCATTTCGGAAGATAGCATGACTGAAAAATTCGGAATCGATTTCGTGGAGAGAGAACAAATGATTGAATCAGTCGGCCAAGCATCTCTACTTCGGCGTAGCTTCACTGATTGCGACAGTTTTCGATTCTTGAGCTGTCTGAGGATCTCTGCGTGCGTCGTCGCCGCGCGGCCTTGAAGAAATTCCCTCGTGGCTTATTCGCCTGATCCACGACGAACAGCTCGCTCGCTCGACGATCGATAGAGAAACACAGCGATCAGAGGCGATCGATACATTCCAGATCACTTTGCGCCTGTAGAGGATCGATTTCGCTGTCTTCGGCGACTCAAATTTCCTTCCTAGTTTACTTATCGTAGTATTCCAAACCCGCTCAGGAGTTGAGTTTTTCTCCCAACGTACTGACAAGCATTGATTGAGGATGTCGACGAAGGGCGGCTTTCATTCTCTTCCCTGCGATTTTGGCGAGATTTGTTTCCTCCATTGGAAAGTTGAGATTCCGAGCGACATTTAGAGAAAAAAATTGTTGCGGACAGAATCTTGGACGGGTTCATTTGACAAAAGTCGAATTACGGCTAAATTTGGCGCTTCCATTAAAATTGATCGTACACGCTCATCCGCAAGATTCCCTTCTTCCGTGGTAGAGGCGAATGTCTGAAGATAATTTCAAGAGAAAAATGTTCGGGGGGAAATGGAGGGACAGTGGATTGGCGATTCCAACGTTGGATCGCTCATAGTTTCCTCTAACAAAACTTACGATTGGTAATCCTAGTTCCAAATTGTTTTATCTCCACTTTTCCGGTTCTCGAGAAACCGCCAAAAACTGCAGGAAAGATTCCATGTGAAGATCTCTATTTCAGTGAAGAGAATCAGAAACCACGAAGACCAGGCATCGCTAAGATGGGGATGTCACATCGTTTTGGATGTGGATAGCTGAGGGAAGAATCGATTTCAGAAGAAACATCAGAATTTGGCCAGGAACTATGTGAACAAGACATTGGCATCATGGAGATGTGCCGTTCCGGAGGTCGTGACTCGGAAGCGATCTTGGAAGACTTTTTTGCGTTGGAGAGCTGAGAATGAGTCGCTCCTGTTGCATACTGATCGCCGCACCTCGACTCAATTTCGAGGAAGCTGAGTCGGGTAGAAGCAGATAGGATGCTTTTTAGGAGAACGATTTTTACATCCGGAGGTCCGGGCTGTCGAGCTATACGAGATTCCGCAGAAATCTCAAGATCAGAAAATCCGGAGATGTGACGTTTTGGAATCGGGATTCTCAATTGTTCTTTGTTGTTATCGATTGTAAACATGATTGTTCATTATTATCGGTGGAGTCTGTCCACCTGACCAATGGCAAGTTACGAGAGCCGAAAGCGAAAGTTCTTAGGGGAGCTTCCGAAAGCTGCGATTGAGCACCCAGCAGGCGCTACCAGAGTAGATCCGCGGGCGCTCGTGAAGCTTGATTGCTAAGGAGATTGATGTCATCCTTTTCGGGGACGCCGCGGTCGAAGCCAGGTTGATCTTTGTTCCGGCCGAGGGTCTCACTTGAGTCCGGCGGCAGGACAGAGACTGAAATCTGTTCTCTCCATCAAACCATCTCGACTCTTGTTATTATAAATATGAGTGAACGGCAGAAGACAAAACGCGCCTGAGTCTGAACTTTTCTATCGCCGGAAACGTCAAACTCGTTGCATGTGATGGATACAGCCACGGAAATGACTTCGCCTTGGATTCGAACTAGCGACCGAAAAGTCGAAACTATGGGAATCAATTTTCGTTCGTGTTTTCGTTGAGCTTCGGCCTCTAGCTCCCCTGCGAATAAATCGTTGTTGCAGATCACAATGATTGGCTCCCACTAGACTGACAATGAGTTGAACCGTTCATCTCACGGAAAGCTGCAAGCCGAGAATCGATGAAGATCCTGTGTAGAGTTCTTATGAGACTTTGTTCACAAATAATGAAATTGTGATGACGCCGTTCATGATTGCGTATTGGAAATGATTTGCAACAGACGAGCAGCTATCGGTTTCATGGGAGTTTGAAGACATTCGCCCGTGGGATAAGTCACCGAGAAAAAAAAATTTCCGACGCCGGGAATTGAACCCGGGCCGCCTGGGTGAAAACCAGGAATCCTAGCCACTAGACCACGCCGGAGTTACATACTCGACAGCAATGCCTCGAAGGGAGACCGATCAGCAACCTCAAGGGCCAGTTCCAAGCAGGAATCCTCGAGCGAAGGAGTAAGCAGAGGAAGAATTCGCGCGCCGACGAGCCAAGGGTAGTAAGAGCTGCAAAAGTGCGAGCGATACCTACAATTCCGATACGTGTATCGCACTAATTCTGGAATTATGCTCTGAAGGGTTGCAGAACCAAGGGTTGTCGAAGCTGAAAAGTTCGTCGACCGTTGCGCTAAGCAACAGGCCGTTGAAGGACATGATCGCCTGCCACACCTGGGAGCGGGCATTAAAATTAAACGTCGTCACGAGGAGGAGAAAGCCGAGGATTTAGCGTTCATTAACAATTCGTTGCCGTCGTCGTCGGTTGACGACCTCGGCATGTGAGCACGTGCACTCGCTCATCAGACTTCGCGCACGGGTCACTCAGAGGACATTCGATCCTATTTTAACGGGAACAATGTCTGCATAACAGAAGTTGCCAGCATTCACTTCGTAGAAGGCCACTCTGTTCGTTCATACCCTTTCTTCCTGTTATGTCGCTCCAGCTATCGTGCTGATGAAGCTTCAGACGAACCGTGGTTGACAATGAGCTGTTCGTCTAACATGACTGAGATGGAGAGAGAGAAAAAAGGACGCTGTTTCTCATCCTCAAAAAACGAACAGCACCGCGAAGATGTCAGAGGTTTCCGAAACGTTTGAGCAGTGCCACGCCCAGAGAATCATCTATGACGATTGGAGGCGTGATTGATTTCGGGTGACAAACATCAAGGATCACGTGTTTGAAATTATAAATTAAGATTGTTTATTGACATTTCATCATTGTCGCTAACCATTGGGCAACACTGTGTTGATGTTTCTGATAGGCCTTTTCAGGCTCTAAATACAAGACAATCGGTATTTACACTGATTATTTTCTGATATAGTCCCCCTAGAACTGTTCTCCAAATCGCTGAAACTGTCAGATGTTCGAGTTCGGAAACCCGATTTCTTTATTCCTCAATTTGTCAGCCACTCGCCTCACAAGATTGTCGCCTCTCGTGGATGGCAAGCGCGAAGCTTGGGGTCACCGTTATTGGTTTTCCCTCACCGCGTTCTTGAGTCGGGTTTTTCACTGCCGAGTTTTCCTTCTCCGACTCATTCGAGAACTGTCTCCAATGCAAGCGGATACTTTTGGTAAAAAAAAGTGGACGCTTAATGATCCCGGATCAATCTATATTTTTTCTCCTAAAAATTGGCTATTCAAAAATTCCGCTCTAGTTTTACTCTTGGGTTGTATCCCTATCGGAGGTAGCTTGGCTTATTCCAAGTCTTTTCCATGGTCACTCAACAGCGTCGTTTCGCTTCTAACTGAACATAGGTTCTCCGAGACCTCTCCTCTCCCCCCCCCCCTCTTCCCCCCGATCAACATCCAAAATTCAACGTCAGCACGTCACTGCGGAAGGCTGAATCTTAGCTGGGAAGGTAGTTATTGAAAGAACTTCAGACGGCTCCTCCACTCAATACAATGTCGGGGGAGAAAACTCCACATCGTTCTCCGGACCGGCTCCTCCGAAAAAGCTCCGGTCACCTATCCTGTAACGGCTGCGGACTGACGCGTAGAATACGAAAGACGAAAGTTCCGCAGAGACTGCTCTAGTGAAGATCATCTGCGACCTTTGACGTGGACTACCTTCGGTTTCAGGGGCTGAAAATGAAGAGGATCGTGAGACTGAGTCCGTGATTTGCGGAACGTCGGGAGAGATGTTATGTTGATATATTCTCGAGGTGCCTGGTTGCATTTTCGTACAACCACATTGGGTCTTGACACGAACTTCTCGTCTCGCAGTTAATAACCAACACGTACCGGGAGAATGCTGAACCAGCAAGTGAGATCCTCTGACACGCAAAGGACGGCTCCAGCGTTATCAAACTCTCCGCAGTAGTTTGGCGCGGAAAATATCGTCACCAGCTGAAAAGAAAAACAATATCATCTGATTCAACTTGTGCTGTTCGACTCGATGGCTGATTTCAACAATTCATCGACTCATGTATCTAACACAGAACATCCCGTTGATCTTTAAATAGATCGTCCGGTTCGTGGGAAATGTTTTCTGTGGCCTTCCAGCCGCTTCAAGAGCGCGAGCGAAAATTTTCTTCCCGATGCCGAAATCCCGCGAGAAAGACTGGTTAGGATCGCTCGAGATTTCCCACAGAGCGATATCCGAAACATCGGTGGCGGAGAAATCAAGGCGAAATTCAGAATTCAAGCGGGAGAAATGATTCTGTTCGATATTCATACACCATTCGAGGATATGAAAAGAAGGCAAAACGCTGAATCGGAGATTTCTGACAGAATTTCCAGAGACGAGTAGGGGAGAAAACAGGCTCCCGGCAAGCAGTTATCGTTGAGCCAAAGTTCAATTGAGAAACAGGAGAGTTTCCATTGACGTTGAGTGGAAAACGCAAACTCAAGCTGTTTTCCTGCTAAGATTAGCACGGCGAAGGCGCTCGCGCGAACAGCAGTAAGCGGCCGCTCCGAGCGATTCAAGCGGCGGCTGCAGAGAAGAAAGTACGATTGTGCGTGAGAGTCAGAAGAGGATGTCTTTCAATTAATGCTGCCAGGGGAAATCACGGAGGATTTCGATCGAGATTCCTAAACGATTCAATTAAACCGCCAGATCGCGCAAAAGATACTCGTGAACAATGAGCTTGCCGCCACTTCTCCACGGGTGAGAAGTTTCCCCTCAATCGACGTGGATCAGCGTTCGTAAAAAGTGTCCTTACCTGGCGTTTCTGGAAGAATTGGTACCCGTCTTCGACGACTTGATGAGCTCTCACAATTAAACTGCAGTTGTGTTTTTCCAAGAAACTCCGAACGATTTCGCCACCGAATGTGAACGACACTCCTCGATCATTTTGGCCCCAGCCTGGAACGACGGAAAAGCAAAAATTGGTTTATAATGACACTTTTTAGAAGAGAACTTTTAGCGGTTTTTCAGGCACATCAGGCTGCACCGGTACAAGGCTGAACCGATCGCTCGCCGGAATGAATCAACTGAATCCGAATAATATTTCGCTGAATACTGTGGTTTGATCGAAGAGATTGTCTGTTCTCCATCTTGTTTCTTTCAAATTTCAAATATCAGTCTCCGTTCTCAAGGGAGATAGAGGGGGAGGCTCACGTAGCCAGAGTACCTCTGTCTATTTTTACTTCATTCGGAATAATTCAGAAGCTTCGATCGTCGGATCGCCCTCTGTGAAGCAGCTGTCCGTTCGAAATTCTTGTCGTGACATTCTTTTCCACCTGAAGCGCATCTGCTCGCTGAACTTTGAGTCGACCTTGAGCGCACCTCACGTGCGAACCGAGGATCGAGAATTTCGTCGACGATTCTGTCGGACACCAAATCGATTCAGCGGCGGCCGAGTGACATTGACCATGGAGCGAAACGCCACGATCTGGGTAAAGAGTGAGAAAAAACGTTGTTTTCATGGAGGCCTGGCTGTCCGTCGGCGGGTACGGAGCGTTCAAGCGGAAGTGTGTTTCGGGATCTAATGATTCATTCTGTAGAACATACGATCCACGAGCGACTAAAGAGACGATCGAGGTCACGTCACGTTTCGCTCATTCGTGTGTCCTTTTGCTACCCTGCTTCGACCCTCCCCAAAATCGCTTCTGACAAAGACCATAAAGAGGCTGTGAGTACGGGACCAACGGCGATAGGGTCCAGCACCCGTTTCGTCGGACTTTGTGCTTCCATTCGGTCAAAATAGATCCCGGGACATCTGTGCCGTGAATGATACTGGCGACAGACCTTCAAGGTTCCACTCAAACCTTTAATCAGGCGAGGGCTGCGTCATTGAAGATCCGAACACTGAAAGTTTCAATCGAAGTATTCTTCCTCATTCGTTCGTTTCAACAAGGTCGAGGAAGTTGCGTCTTCTCCAACGCATCGAGTTTAAAGGGTCTAAGGGACCGGAAGAGATTATTTTTGGAGATGTTTAATAAAACAGTTGATTGGTGAAATAGATTGGCTGAGGATTCCGGCTCAAGATCCACTTTTGAAACACACAAGACACCATAAATAGTCTCCCGATCGCTTCCTTTACTTCTTAGTCATAGAAGTGAATCTCGGTCTCGATCGCTCCCTTGTTTAACGAAGCTGTCCTTAGTATCCCGAAGAGCTTTAGAATCATCATGTGGTCCACACATAAGTGTTTTATATATGTGTTCGTATGTATGCCCATAAAACTTCCGTATTCCTTTCTCGCTTGGGCTGACGGAAACTTTTGAACACCGCTCGAGTAGAGAACGTGAACTCCGCCTTCGATCCGATCGTACACAATCTTCATGTTGAAAGGAAAGATCACAAAAAAATTCAACGATTGGATCAGCCAGCCAGTATCATAAACAATCAAATGGCAGGAATGCTGGGCGAGAGGCAGGAAGAGAACTCACCGATCACGTCGTCGTCCGGATCTGACCAAAGGATGTCGCAAAGCAGACCATGGTTGGGAATGTCTATGGGCCGAGGGATATCACGTAATTGGTTGAGGTTGTCGAGTTCCGGTGACAGTCCTCCGTGCATGCAGATGATGGTGTTTTCAACCAGAGCCGCTGGAAAGAAAAGAATATAATTCTCATTCGGCTGCTGAATGCCAAGTGCCGAGCCCGCGGAAACCAACTTCAGATCACAGCAGGCCGTCCGGATGACGAAGCGCGGTATGTAGTGTCCACAAGTCTTGCTCTCCAGGATAGGAGAGCCCATGGTTCATATATCAGGCGTCACTCCGTGACTGATTTATAGCTCTGCCGGAATACTTTGACTTCGGACCGCCCGCTACTCTAGCATTCAGGAACTCGTCCAGCCAAACGGACGGTTTCATGGCCTTCTATGCTGCTACACAGCGCCGCGCGTAGACGCAGGACGTTGTTGATAACAGAACGCAAAAAACGCAGACTTCCGCGTTTTCTCAGTAGCTGGGAGTAATCGAGGGAAGAAAGCGGCCCAGAGAAAAGTTAAAAGGAAGGAGAACAGACAGGAATTAAGGAACAGAGATTCCAGAAGAGATGGTTGACTTTCTTGGCTGTGTCAGCAGCAGCAGCAGCAGCAACAGCAGGAGAACAATGAGCACTGGCTAGCTCGGTGGCCGATGGCGATGGTGGTGACCAAAATGATCTCTCCACACTAACGACGTCAGCTGGAAACTTGGCGAGCTAGAAGGCAACGAGTGAGGAAAAGAAAGGAAGAGTCCAGGGAAGAAAAGAACCCGAGCGAGAAACAGCTGTTGATTCCTCTTTCTCGACCGTCTGCCTCTCTGTAGCTTGGTTTCATTTCTTTGGGTGCAAGTCATCCCTTGCTTCCTTATTGCTTTCGCTCCAACCTCTGTCGCTCGATTAAGCCTTCCCGAATGCATCCGATACTCCAGGTTTCGGTTGACTCCCGATCGCGTCTTTATTGTCTCAACTTCGACTTCAAAATCCTTCACTTCAAGCTGTTTCATCCTGACCACTACTCGGATTGAGGCATTCGCCAGCCAGTTCTCGTTCTACCCGAGACGTGATCCATGCTGCGACGACCCAGCCAAAGATCTGGTTTTGGATGCCCTGATCCGCTCCAGTCTATAAGTTTTCTACTTCATTTTTTATTCAAGAAAGAAATCCATCTCAATTTTCGAACGCGAGGACGAAAACTATTGCGATGACGACGTCGACGAGGTGGACAACTCCACCCAATGATTAGCAACAGGTCTGCTTTGCTCTTGTTTTGGTCAGGATTTCGGAAAGTATTGAATACAGTCATTAATTGGAAGACTGATCGAAGAAATATATCGCTGCGCCTCATTTTCGACGAGGAGAACAATCAACCGAAGGAGGTGGTGGTGGTGGCGGCGGTGTTAAGCTCGTGTCATCGTTCGCATTCAATAAACGAATCATGATAACGATAAGCGAGAGTACGAAGTGAGTTTGTCACGCAAACGTGACCCAAAGCAGGGGATACTTTGTCATCCGATGTCCCCGACGCTCCTCTCCGATATTAATATCATGATCCGTTTTAATGAAATTTGCCGTCCTGTATGAGAGAAGAACTAGGCAGACTCAGATGAACGGCTGAAACCGGAACGATCCGTAGACCGAAACGCCTCGATTTGATCTTTTTGGTCCGGGACTTCACATTTCTCGAACGTTTCGAAAACTACCGCGCGTTGAAGGCGCAAGGAAGATCGACAACGTTCGGCAGTCATTGTCCACTCGCGTAAATGATCATTATTTATTCATTCTGTCGATCCATCCTGTGCTACAGAGTATCCGTTCTATCGCTTCGTGGCTATGAATAATTCAGAACTCTTGTCGTTTTCAGCAAAAGTTAGTGATTCAATAGGAGCAGCTGTGAATGATTTCTTCTAATCATTCATCACGACCGTGATCATGAAAAGGGTTCACTGATGGTCGTCGAATCGTCGATACGAAGACAGCCGCGATTATACACTTGCCAGGTGTCGGTGATGCGAGCTTCTTCCCTGTGGGCTCCGTAGAGGAGAGGGAAGCCGATTGAAGCAGAGACCGTAGTTATCTGCAGCGTCGCACCGTGCAACAGCTGCGTATCGCTTTTCGTGTTTTTGCTCTCTGGAAGCTTGTTCCCGGGCGTTCCTCCTTCCGCTGTTTTGCTTTCCCGTTCGTTCTGCTGGTTTTCAGATCTAGTTATCCCGGCCAACAAAACACTGACACCTAGAAGCTACGGAAACGGAACCGGAACTCCGTCCGCTTCTAAGATTTCGTCCGTTGGGAAACTCGGCGACGTTTGTGAGCAGTTTGCCGTACAGCGAGTGAGTGATGGATGAACGAATGAATAACATTACTGGGCCAACGAACCAGCTTCGTATTTACAGCTCATCTTGGCTGACCGACAGTGTCCGTGCGGAGGACACCGCCGGTCGTGCCCGTTGCCGTTGACCTTCGCGAAACAACTGTGTTCAACCACGCGTACGGCCTGGTCGGTTTCATGTTCCGTACCAACTGAAGAGGGGCAAGGTAGTCGTTCTTGAGGTCCTGGTCCAACGAATTATCGTGCGCGATCCGTCGTTTTCTGGGATCCGTAGCACCTCTACGGTACAAACGACGACGATGAACCAATATTTGGCAGTAAAATCGGGAGCTCCGGTCTGGGTCGCTGCCAAATGGTAACCCTGTTCATCGGTTCCGCGAGTTCCCATTCTCTCTATCAGAAGAGGATTAATTTCCGTTACCAATCCGTCTTCGATTCTTCATGTCAGTCGCTAGATCGGTGTTGCAGCGGCTCGACAGTCGACTGAGCTTCTGCCCGTCGGACCGACTGGCCGACCAACAAAGTGGCGAACAAAAGGCCAATGCGCTCAGAAACCTATCGAACACAGGAGAAGGCGGCACAAGCAAAGAAGGAGGCTTTGGCCTTGACAAGGTCGGGTCGGCATCATTCTATCGCGACTGACGCCCACACGGCCCGCCTTCCGGTGCGGTAAACCTTCCAAAGCCTCCTTCCACACATTCGAACATAGCAAAAATGAAAGTAACACAGTGAGAGCTGCAGTGACACAGAACCACAATTTGCGACAGCATTCGGGAAGTTTACTTGTCATTTCTTTTCGTATTTGCGGTATTTCAGCGAATTCTCACTCCACACAAGAAACTCATAACACTCTTAGGATGAAGGCCAGCAAAGAAACCTTCGTTCGTTTTTCTTCTTCCAGCGCTGTTCTCAACTTCTCGACGCGACACTCGGTAGTCTGGCACTCAATGGAAAGTTTCGTTCCCTTCAGGCTAACAGGCTGAGAATTTCACCCGACCTTCTCTTGTGCTTTGAATAGAAAACGCCCCATTCGAGGCACACGATTTCCACTGTATCCATGGGCCTCGGCTAATATCTCTATCCTGAGTCCTGACGAAGAGCGAGAGAGACCGAAGAAATGCCTGCGAAACATCTAGCAGACGTGCTGTGGATTTGGCTAAAGGTCATAAGGACATTCGGTTCTCCATCCAGGTCTCGTCCGCTTGTTGCAGGCGGCGTGAGTGATTCATCTCCAGCCGGATGTATCCACTGGACGTCTAGATGGAGAACAAGGCACTCGATCAATGATTAAGCTCCTCAGAGCTCACTACCGAAAGTCAGAAATATCGAAGACCGCAAGGAACGGCAGTCCGGGAGCTCAGTCAGAGGAGACCGAAATGCAAATCTCACATTTTCTTAGTTCACCGACCCCTGGTACCTAACCTCCGCAACACAAGCCGCTCGCGCCTCTAGCGGAAGACCGGAGCGAGGGACGGAGCAGAAGAAAAAAAGATTGAAAGTGAAGTTTCCGTCATGACTTTCCCCAACCGAGAGAAAGGTGGAAGGTTTGAGCTTTGGTCGACGGACGGCATTTTATCTCAAAATCGAAGCTCGAAGGATGGCATACTCTAATCAGAGTGACTCCGGCACGGCGGTTCTGCATCGATATTCACGAAGCACTTCTTAATGAAAAACAATCGAGCGATCAACCCTAAGTCAGTCGGTATTTGTGAATTATCCAAAACCTGTCCTATTGATAGCTCAATCTCGTTCTTTTGCAGCTCCGATCTCCTGACTTACCAACTGGTAAACAGTTGAAACAGTCGATGAAAACCTTCCACAGCTTTATGCTATACCGCCGTTTGCACTCCTCGTAGAATCCGTAGACCCTGCAATGAGAAAGAAAGAAAGAAATGCATCATTTGCTCACGTCTATACATGTTCGGAAAGTCCGGCATTCGACGAAGCATTTTTTTGACGAGAGTTTGCTCATACCTAGATGGTCGGCTCAGAAGTACGATAGCTTTGTCGTGCATTTGTTTTTGGAGGCCTCTATCCTCCTGATTCCCGAACCTTCAACCGATGAGTGAGTTTACAAACTCCTGGTTAGGTAGAAACTTTGTGCCAAGTGAGCCGTGAGCGTAGAAGCCCACTAGAAACTGCGTTCGACGCAAAACTTTCCTATTTCGCTTGATATACTTGATACTTCGGCTGATGCCTCCACCGCGCCGCAACTTCCGCGCCTCTTATCGCTCGCGGGAGCATCCGCGCCGAAGCACTCTGGCGCTGACCTCTTGTTCTCTATAAACTTTTCCCACATTCCCTCTTCTTCTGCGGATCAACTACACAACACAGCTCCCTAACATCGTTCGACCCGACCGAATCATTAAGCATCACATATTCTTGTGTGACGCTCGAGATATGCAAACCATATCTCGGAAAAGTTCACCCGGTTCGATGGCTACACCTATCACTCGATCAAGCCATCTCATTGTTAAGACAAGTTCCCATGTCCATCACGTTCCAAATCATGACCTGATCTGAAACACCGTTAGCTGCCATGTCGAAGCCGAGATAAGTGCATTTACCGGTGTTGAATGCCCTTTTCTCCGGAACGATCAACGGTATTGAAAAAATGCTACCAGCATCTCGCTTCTCTCAATGCTCGTCCACTAAAGTTCTCTCCTGTCTTCCAAGCACCAAGGAACAAGCGTTTCGAATTCTTTGGAAAGCGTTTTCACCCCTTCTTGAAACATTCTCCCGGGCTAATATCCCGCAGAAGCGACGCGCGAATCGAGATTGCACGGTTGTCCATTGGATCGAATCTCAAAACTGTTGCATGCAGACGGTTCAGTGCGGTTTACTTCGAGAAAAACTGCGCATGACGGTTCACCGCATAGACAACGAAGCCGGACGTTATTCGAGGTCATTCTTTGAGCAATGCAGTCAGACAATTGATCCGTGAAGGCGTGTTTCTGCCGGCAGCCTGAGTCTACCTCGATCCTTTCTCTTCAGAAGCTACCTACTATGTATATGTTCTCGCTCCTTTGCTTCCTAGGGTGTCTCCTTAGTGGGGATCGTGTGACAACTTTTTTCTCGATGACACTGTCACATTCGTGTTCGACGTCGTTATCGTTCCCCTGTCCTCGCTTACGTCGTTGTTCGTCTTGTTGCCGTGGTCGCAGCCCCGAAGCTGCCGCTGTTGCAGCTCTATTGGAACGAAGCAAAGGTTCTTTTGATGAGTTCCGAGTCGCGAAGCTCCCGCATCGTTTGCAGCGAGCGCCTGTCGAAATTCGATGACGAGAGCCGCTGTGGCAGCTGCTGCTACAGCCGCCGCCGGAGCTGATAAGAGAAAGCGGCTTCGTCAAACATATTGAGTAACTGCCAACTTATTGCTACTTTGAGCGTCTTTTGTTCGCTCTTCGGCGCTTGCTCAGTACCTCTGCATCTCTGTCTCAAGTCGTTGAAGCGTCTGCTAGCTTGCGGCGAATCGTGCCCATCCGATATAAGTGACGATGGATGGAATAATCAGGAAGAAGATATGTTCTGAGGTGGTATCCATTGTCGTCGTCCACATTTATACTACTATCTGGCTTTCCGGTTGACGATGTGCCTCATTCTTGGATCTCCAACGATCGCTCGTTCGCTCTGTAGGGCGACAGGACCCGCTGTGATCCCGGTCAAGGCTCCTTTTAGATGAGTTGATCACGAAACTATTCATGAGAAACTCTACCGACCTCCGATGTCGCTGCGACCGCCATCAACACCGACGTCGTTGTGGCCGGCAGCGACACGGGCAGGGGCAGCAGCAGCAGCAGAAGCAGCGACCGGACACTATCGGAAATGGATCTCATTTGATTTGACCTCAGCGAAGGTTTTCTCATCGTCAGAAAGGTTCTGGTTCGTTGCCACTCGCCTGGCGCTTTATGCTATAAACGGCATCGAACATCTATGTCCGCATGAATAGCGATTCGTGCGCTTGTCGGTTCAATCGTTTGTGATACAGATGACGTGATGAGTTCGCGCCCGCTCTCAGATGGATCTTTTTCTCGAATTTCCCTCTCGATTCCGCAGAAGAACTCCATCAATCATCAAAACTTCCGACACGAGAAGAATCTATATATTCTGCTCCTCTCTCGACTCCCCGGACCGATTCCAGGTGCGATTAGAGGTGTCCGCTTCGAAACTCACTTGTTGATGCTGGCACACTCATGGTTCCCTCGGAGCAGGAACAGATTGTTCGGAAACTTGATTTTGTAGGCGAGCACCAAACTGATTGTTTCGATTGATTGCTTCCCTCTGAAAGGAATAGAAACGATTTGTTTCTCGATTTCGATGCCAAATATTTCGGGGTGTCAGGTCATCTCCAATATCGTCCCCATCGTCATCACCACCATCCTTTGGGACTAGGTAAGGATGCTGGGAAAAGATACGCCTCTACGTGATGACGTCATGTCGTCCGAGTAGATTTTCCTCTTGAGAGACATCCGAAACATGTCTTCCGTGCTTTCGATCTTCTTCCCTCACAACCCACTCTTAGCTCCCGTTCTCTTCCGCTGGAAGCAGTTCGTTGACTTCGGCTTTGGGAGGCTCTCCTCGAGAGAGAAGATAAGGGAAAATGACACGGAGTCGATCTCTTTCGGCTTCGAAGTCAAGCGTGGCCTCAGCCGCCTCAGGATGCCGCTTGCGATCCACAATAAATTTCGAATCACACGAGAGCTCCGTCGTCACTTTCAGTGATGCGGAAAGCTTTGTTTGTTCGAATCGCGACAACTTCGAGAACTCACCTGTCAACGTAGTCTCCTAAGAAGAGGTAATTACTGGATGGAGGATATCCGCACTTGTCGAAGTGGCGAAGCAGGTCGCTGTATTGGCCGTGGATGTCTCCGACGATATTGACGGGCGAGTTGAGCTCGAGGAGGGTCGGCTGAGACAGGAAAATTTCTCGTGACACCTGGCACAGTTGACGGATCTGTTGTTCGGCTAATGAAACCTGTAACCGAAACATTTTTGATGAGTAGTCTGTGCAGACTGGCGGACAATCGCTCAACTGCCGTCACTTCACTCGCTAAGACGCACGGATTGACTGGGAGGCGGAGTAGAGAGAAAACTCCGACTTTTGTTTCCAGCAACGTCATGCGAGCTGACTTGCAAATGGGAAACGTTCCTCTGAGCGGATAATCGAATTCCGTACGGCGGCGGAAGACGTCAGTGTGTATATGTGTCAGGACCAGCAGACGAGCGGAATTTCGGGAAACAATCCTCTTCGGAAGAAACTCTCGCAGACCTACTCAAAACTTCGGTGAATATGCTAATATGGATTAATACATTTTCTTGGTTTTGCTGAAGGCACTCATCGCCTTCAATGCTGAAGGAGAAAACTGCGATTTCTTCCCGGGACAATATCCGAACCTCCAAGACATCCCCTCGATCACGTTAAATCTTCCAGGGGTACTCGCTGACATCGAATAACGAGTGAATCACGAGCTCAGAGGGCGACATCGATGTTTTCTTTCCGTTCATGTACAGTCATATCTCGATTCGCGTCGGTGTCAGACTTGCGTCAATTTCGTATTCTTCCTGTGTTTTCCCGGCTCGTGTTGATCAACATCGTGTGAAGCAGCGCTCATAAATTATCGGCTCGGATCAGATTCAGGAACGAGAGATCAACAGGAATTCACGGAAGTTCACAATTCAGCAACTTCGCAGACTTGATGGTGCACCACTCTTATTCCTCTCTCTCTCTCTCCAACATATCCTCCTGATTCCTCGCTGAGAGCTTGTGTCCTGTGACTCACAATTCGCAACTATACAGAGTTGGAAAGGCGATTACTTCGACTTCCAAAGACTGAAGTTCAACAGAGAGCATCCTCGAATGAGTTGAGTGAGTTAAGTGTACATATAGTGGTTGTGTAGTGTTAGTATAGCACATATCGTACAGAAGTTAATATATAGTGGCAAAGGAAGTTTATACGTAGTCGAGTATTCTATGTAGTTTCAAGTATACAGTCAAGCTAAGAATATATGTAGTTGAATCTTCGGGAACATGGAAGGAAACTGATAAGGGAAATCTCGCTGAAAACGTGGAATGGAATCCTTTCGGGACACGCTCGTTCACATGGGCTCATTGATGCTGGGTTCGCCGATTCGCTGAATCCAAGCATTCGATGTGTGGAGCTCTTTGTTCTCAACAATGTTTCGCCGACCCTCCGGTGGTGATTCGTCATCGAACCTGTTCGGACGATTCGGGGATCCTCCAGTGGTAGGACGGACTAATTGACTTCATTTCGAGGAGAAAGGACCTCATATCGAAAGCGATGCCGGCCGAGAATCCAAAGCGGGATGAATGGTTTATTATTGTTTGGAGCTCTGATTCGAGGTCCGGATGAGTGACAGACGCACATTTTCATGGCACTGCTCTTTCATCAATCTTCGCCGATGCCTCTCTGTCGGCCTGCCTTCCTTGCTGCCTGCTTGCAAGCTAGATGACGGGCAAGCAGACGCACTGGGCCTGCCTGCCTCATTCATTACTTGCACCAGCTTACGGCTAGAGCGCGGTTCGTTCGATAAACAGGAAGGATAGGAAAGATATGAGCGAATGAAGGGTGAAGCTGTTTTAACAGCTGCAGCCCGCTGGCGCCCCTCTAAGGCGCCGGCCGTCGATCGTATTTATATGTATTTGCAGAACGGAAAGAACGTCGCGCATTGAATAACGATGATACCGTTCCCTCGTCCCATGCCGCAACGAAAACCTCGAAACAATACCCGCGGAACGCCATCGTTCACGAAAGGCCTCGCACCGGGTTTCCGCGGGCCGGAAGCGAAACCACTTCTCACAGAATGGACCCTGGCGGGCCCGTTGGACGTATGGCGTGGTCTGAAGCCATACGTGCAGCAGGCCGAGTGACGAGGATCGCTCACGACACATGAGCTTATTCCCCAGGGCTCGAAACAGGCGTCTGAGAAAAGAGGGAGGAAAAAAAATCCGAGAAAAAAAACATGGACTCACTGTGAGCCTTTGGAATTTGAAGAGGTAGGCGTTTTATAGTTTCAACGTGGACTTGGTCTCCGGACGCCAACGTTCTCTACGACGGTCCGCATGAATATTTGACAGTGTCCGTCCTTTGCTTGACAAAGTATCGGAAACCCGGTTACTGATGTCTTCGCGGCGCAAATCCCCGACTCGAATTCTCTGCGACCTTCACAGTCACTCCGAAAAAGGTCTCAACTTCGCAAGTAGAATATAAACCAGATCTTTTGGGTATGATTTCGAGTGGAACTCGAAAGCGTTCCATTATTGGAGATTCGATTGATAATTTTCGAATCGTTTAAACCAGTTTCTACCCAGAGTTTAAACCCAGAGAAACCCTTGATTCACATCGTAAGTATTGGGTTACTTGACTTTGATGTTGCACTTCACCTCTGCCGATACATTCAAGGCACTTTTCCGACAACTCGATGCAAACGGGACCTTTTCCCCGCTATGTGTTCGCTGGAAGCCGGCAACTGACGTGGCTCTTGCGACTCCAAACTTCAAATGTGAAGTTTGGAAGCGATGCTGCCTTTGAAGCCGACCGAAAAGTAAACTGGGAAGTTGATCATACTTCGAGTTCATCCTTGACATTGAACACCCGATAAGCTTCTGGAACTCCCGAGGATAGAAATGACTTCGTAATGGAAAAGCTATCCAGCAGAAAATTCGATTATTTGACCGATGCCTCGGTAATCCCTCGATTCGCCGGAAGAGACCCAAATGGTCGGCGCTTGCGTCTCGTTCGAAGCAGTCGATGATCGACGGGAGCTACCGCCGGCCGTATCAGACCATCCCGAAGTCCCTTGGAGTGCCAGAGTGTGTTTCCTTCGCGTTTCAGACAAAACGACCGTCGCTCTGAGGCGCACGATGTATGCGCAAACACACTCCTCTTTCAGATAACAAGTGCACACAAGCATTCGGAGCGAAAATCGTTTGCGGACCGAGCGCCAGACAGCAGTGGCGGGTAGACACGAATTGTGATCTCCGGTTCTTGGTCATACATACATACATACATATTGCGACTCGGTGTGATGGATGACCTCGCTTCTGTTCTCTCTCCATATTTTTCCCGTCATATCCTGGAGGCTCAGCGATCGTAAATCTCAGCACCCCTATATTTAGCCAATGTGATGTAATCTCGGCGTAGCGAAGAGGCCTACGTAATCCGGCGATTTGTTTTCGCTCTCTGAAGAAGAGCTTCTCCATTCTACGCTTGTCATCCTCCGAGGAGAGCGATCGGACAGGTCCCGCCGTCACTGTCTTGTCTAGCCGAACTTAATTTTAACCTCGATATTTTGTACCGCTAATGAATACTTTCTGCTTCCACGTCGTCGTCCTTAAACCCTCAAGCAAAAAGGAGAACAGAGGCGGGAGTAACAGATTGTTGTCGGCGATGGCTGTTTCATGGAAGCGAGCAGATGCTCTGGATTTTATTGCGTAAGTGACTTCGAACGCGGTACGCTGCTCCAACACAGACACGTACCTCGGTATGTATGCCTTTACATATGCATACGAGAATGCGTATGCAGACATACATGTACTCACGAATAAATGGATTTCGAAGGTTCGGCTTTGGTCGAAAACTTCCCATACTCGTTTAAGTCAGCAGGCTCTCAGAAATTGATTCAGAGAGTTTTCTCATTTAGGCTTTGGAGGGAAATCTCTCCGACAAGCACACCCAGTTCGTTCAAACAATCTTACCTCAGAGGCGAGCGAGCGAGCTAGCCAAGGATGCCCGCGTAATTACATACGATCAAGTACGCCCTGAGATAACAGAAGACTTCGCGCTGTGAGGTAACAGAAGACTGCGAGCCAAAAGAAGTGAGCTTTGAGGTAACAACAGAAGACGCCGGTCGATTTTCGAAGGCAAGCTCGATATTTCACAATGATCTGGCCAGAGGATTCTGGGCGCCTCTCTTCTGGTGAACGTAGATTGCGCTATATCGCGCTAGCCAGTGGAACATGTGCGAAAACGATCACATCGTCCGCGGAGAGAAGCGGCGTTCACTGCTGTATCAGCGTTTCAGTGAATAAACCATTTCGTGAAAACGGTCAGTGCGGCAATTTTGAATCAACAACATCCATGAGGTTTCTCAAAACTATCTGCTCGACCTGAACGCTGCAGCGAGTTACAAAAATAATTCAAGTGATCTAGTTGGACAGACTTCGAGTTCGACATCGGCTTTCCAGACTCCCGAAGTCCACGTTCGAGCATGAGTCAACGCGTTACGTGTAAGTCTGATGACGAAATCTTAATTTCAGTCATTGAACTGTGTGTCGACGTGGACCCCAGAAGAACTGCCTGTGGACTTATTTCATTTGATGATATTGCAACAGTCAGGGTGTTTTATCTATCTGCTCGCAGTCGTTTTCTTTCCAATTCTCGTCGTTGCGCCAATCCCAAAGTTTCCGAAATTTCTCCTTTTAGCTCTGAATCTCGAGGCCCCGGAGCTGTTTTCCCGACGGGAGAAGTTGAGAAATATCCTCTCGAAGAGCACAGAAATTAATTTTGGACAACAAACTGGAACTCCTTCGTAGCTGCTCAGAAAACACCGCAGCGTTTCGGATTACACGAAGCAGAACTTCCTCGTGGCCGGCGGAGGAAAAAAGGAAACCACAATAAGTTGGAGCCTAATGCGACCGCCGGATTTTCCGAGAGGATCTGAAGCGAGGCTGCAATAATGAGGATCTTCGCCAGACAATAGGATTAGTTCCATCGGAGCTTCATTGAAACCATATGGCCTCCTATCACCGAGCACACTTACACACTCTATCGTCCTCGTCGTTTTTCTGTTCCAATCTTTGCTCTGATGAAATTAGTGACTCGTGGAAATCCTTAGATGATTCTCTCCGCCTTCAGCTTAACCTAGCGCAACATTGATAACGTGTTACGAAGGAGCTAATGGTCCAATCAATAAATGAGATTTTGTGTCTAATCGATCAAAATTATGCTGATTTTATTCATCGTCGGATTCCGCGCAACATCCCGAGCCTCCTCCTCCCGAAAGTAGGTGATCCGATCCATCACTCTTCTCGCGCATCCGCTCAGGTGTGGACACTGAGTCTTCTGTCAATCCAGAAGTTCAGTCGATCAATTGGTTCTCGGTGAAACTCAATCAACAATCTTCAGAGATATCAGAAGTAACCGAAAGCGAGAAGAAGTTTCCGGCTCGTGTCCCCATTCGTTAATTTCGGTCCGCTTCGCGTGAATCCGGGACTCCGTTTTGTCGTTTCTGACAGTCGGTGTTGTTTTCTCTTTGTTAGATGTGAACTGGAAGAAGCCGGTTCAAAAACATCTCTCTCAGCTCTCCGCCAGTAGTCTGTTAGTACAACCAGGTGCTGAGCTGATGATTACAATGCTGATGATAGTGACGATAATGATGATGATGATGATGATGATGCGTATGACGCTGGCGGGCCCGATGGGAAAGAGGGTTCCCTTACACGTTGACTGCCTTGGTTCCAAGGTCGCAGGCGGCGAGCGTTAGAAGCGGCGACAGAGTTGCGCGCATTGGAAAAAGTATCGGCCAGCTAGCTCAGTGCTGAAACGTTTGTTGGCCGGCCGAGTTCGATCTTCAAAATACCTCGGTTCTTCTACGTGTTCAATGAACGATGAACTGATCGACTGACCGAGTGACTGTTCTATGAATTGACCTGTGAACGCAGTTCAAGTTCAGTTGTCTTCGAACGTTCCGGTGTTCGAAATCGCCGCCACAAAGTGTAAGTACAAACTAGATGTGATAGTTTGGAGCACCAGCGATGGATTGGGATTTCGTCATGAGTCGTGGTGTTCGCGGCCGTGACTCGAACGATCCGAGATCTTTTGAAAGCGGCCATGTTCGTCCCCGAAAACAAATCTCCATGGAAAACGGACTCCTAAGCGTGCTCGGATCCTTTCGAACATTTTTGATTCACAGTTGTGTTTGCGACCTACTGCATAGTGGTTTGGATGCTGGAAACTCCAACCTAAGTGTCCAGATGAGACGCGTCTCTTCAATGTTGTGCTTCTAGTCATCTCGGCACTAGCAGCCTCGAATCTTCACCTCGAAAATGATTGAATAGGGTCTTTGAAGAAGCGGATTCGCTTCTGCTCTTGTTGCTTTCTCTGTTCGAAGCTGCCAGAGACTCGATAGCGGTGTTCAGTCGTTGTTGCTGTTGTCACCATTGTTGTAAGCGGCGTTGTTAATAGTTTCGCTGTACTTCGTCTACCGTAATCCAGAGCAGCAGCAGCGGCTCATTCTCTACCGGCAGTAAACGCCGCTTATTGGGGTAGAAGACTCGTACTTCCGTCCGTGACTAAGAGTGTCGTCAGTGTTGGCTCGCGCGCTTTCGAGCGCTTTGCAGAACCACAGCCAGCTCGGACTTGACTTGGTCAAACGTTCCGGCGAGACCACAAGAACTTTGAAACAATAATTCGAGAGACGATTCAGCCTGACGACACAAACAGATGTGGGAGAGGTTCGCTTCGACCGCGCGGTAGCGACGCCGATGTTTCAAACGGGGAACCTTTTTGGGATCTCCCGCCATCGGATGGCTGATACTGATTTTGCGACAGAAATACGTAAAATTGACATTCGTCTCGGTAGATGTTCACTTCGAAACTCTGGAATTCCCCATTGTTCTGTCGTGCCAAAATCTTTGGAAACGGCATTGGACAAATCCGTTCGTGTCTATTCGCTTTCGGAAAAGATCCAGCGGCACCTTCCCGTTAGTTTGTGGCGTACAGAGTGAGCTCCTTGGGTGCCAAATTGAAGGCGAATGTTTGCGGTCCATCGATCGTCGATCAAAGGGTCATTGATGTTGATACGGATGATGAAAAAACTGATCATCACGATGATGATGATGACTTCGCTTAGCTTCCTCGGCTTGGACAAACTGTCAATTACTTAGAGATCGATGCGTCAATGCTTCCGCTTTTCTGTCTGTTTGTTGTTTGCCAGCCTCGGCAGGTGTCAGGGACATGAAACGTCTGCAGAGACTTCGTGAGACTCTCACCGTCGTGTTCTTTGCTTAATTTGAGTGGGATCTCTCGAGTCTGTCGATCTACTCGAATCGGGAGAACGAGAGAAGAATAACCCGAGGGCCGGTCACCGACATTTTGCGATGACGACGACCCGAAGCAAGCAAATTCAACTCGGAGGCTCTATTTTTAGAAACGTTTCCTACCTTCGCCTTTCTGGGTTCCTGTTTTTCTGGAAGTCACTCCTTCCAGAGTTCCCGCAATCTTTGGAAGCCACCCGCGGTCCTCGCTCCGATGAATAGCGCAACCGGCTGACCTTGCGATTGTCCGCGTGTAGCCGAAAAACTAAGAAGTCGGATCGAGAAAAACTCGCGGAAAAAAGAACAACACCAAAACACAAAGTGGCGTCCCGGGAAACCGATCCATTCTATTCGGAACTTGGAAAAACAATTTGCTGAAGTTTCTGGTGAACTTGAACGCCGCGGTCGGGACTCGAGGAACACTTCGTGATGATATCCTTCCCGAAATGTTGCCTTCCTTTTTCTGTCTGACTGTTTTTGGGTTCAAAATCAACAGAGCTCGTAAAGTGCGCGCGCATCACGCAATGTCTCCATGATTTTATTCTGGGTGCCCTATCGAACGAACGAACACCACCACCACCACAACTACAACTATTGTGTAATTCAATTTGCATTGTTTCCGCCCGCCTGTCTCTGCGAGTGACGACGCGCCGCCCAGACGCTCATCTGTCTCTCGTCGCCACAGTACTGACTGACTGAGAGACGGTCTTATCCACCGAATGGTCTGTCGGTCCGTCCGTCGATGAGAGTTAATGCCATGACTGACTGACTGACTGACTGCCGAATGGACGGACGGACCGACCGATTGGAGACAGCTTCTGTCGATCACATAACGGCGACCTTCAGCTTCGCGGTCGCGTGACGTAAAGGGTCGTTCGCTCCGTTCCGCAGTCGATACCTGGCTGGTTGAAGAAGTCGAGAAAACGAAATGTCATTTCTTGGAGTGTACTCGGATTGATTCTGCATTCCATGTCGCTTCTCTTCTCGATCCACCTCTCTGGAGTCCATGACGTCCGGCCCCGTTTTCTCCCCGGCAAAGAGATCAGCCCCGATAATACTTCGCCTATTAGACCTCCGGAAAATCGAGAGTTTCGTCATGAAATCGATTTGGATAAGTCGACCCTGTTCCCCTGCCAGCCTTCCGTTCGGGAACGAAGACGCAGGCTCGCCTGTTGCGGCCTGAGCCGCAGGAAGCCGAGTCGTACGAACCGGGCCGAGTTGTAACTCAACCTCTAGTGGTCTATATCATTGAAGCCGCGGAGGGTCTTAAGGGATTTGTAGATTCTGTGGCTAGAGCTCTTAGAGGACCTTCGTTCGAGCCGTCCGTTGGCTGCTGGAGCCCTTAGTGAAGTACATGGCTTGTTATGGATGAATGGAGAGAGGAAGGAGAAAGCTAGCGACTCGCGTTCCAGCAGTCGACGATCTAATGCATCGTGGATCCACGGCATCTTTTCTTCCAGGCGGACCGACCGACCGACTGGTCCCTTGGTTGAGCTGCCGGCCCTTCCAATCACTCGCTTCAGTAAACTTATTCTTCTCCTAGGTACAAAGCGCCGTTACATGCCGCGTCAAGCGGCGCATTCTCCGTACACGCTTCGCAACTGAGTTTGGTGCTGCTCGCTGTTACCAAGAGCTACGTAAACGACCAGAATGTTATTTGTGTGATTGCGTAGAAATATGAGAGTGAGTTATTTTTTCTCGGTCTGCTCTTATCCCGTTTTCCTTGAAATCCGGCTACACTACGGCGGCGGCGCTTTTCCAGCTTTCGCATTCGTTCGCTGGGGCTCTCGGATTCCCGGTTCGTCGCTCCTTCAAAACTCCGCTTTTCCTGATTCAAATCTCGAGTTTCAATCGCGGAATCGACAAAGTATTCCGTCATTCACTCAGATCTCGTTCCAGTCCGACTCCGGCGAGGGAGGCTCGTGGAAACGCGAGAGTTCGCGAGTTATTTGAGTTTTTCTTATTCGACCGTCGGCGGCGAAAGAAACGCGTTCCCCCATGCTGTTCCAAGCTCAGCCCGTGCGCGGGATAGTGAAGCACGCAAAGGAGACCTCGGGATTCCGCGGCAGGAGGTCAAGGAACCTTTTTCGAATCAACTTTTGAAAACCAACTCGGGTTATATGAGACGAGGAGCTTTGGAAGTGACACCAGGTGACCTTTGAATGGGATCCTGGCGATGGGGAGTCCCGATAGAAGAAAAGCGCGGTCTTTCGTCTCGTTGCCGAGCAGCCAGTTAAGCAGTAATTGAATGAATGGGTGGCAACTGAATTTCTGATAGCAGCTCCCCGTTCACACTCTGGTCCCCGGCTCCCTTCGCCAGGGGGTGGAGTTGGCTTCCAGAGAGAATGAGCGAGTTCTACGAAAGCTGACCTGCCTCGGTGCAACCGCACATTCAGAGAAAAGTATAGAACGGCTGGAGAACAGCTCATCCAGAGTTTTGTCTCCCGAGGCCGCGGGCTAATTCGACTCGGGCTCACTCACGCTTTCACTCACCAACTAAGTTCGTAATGAGATACTCTGCGCTGGTACTGAGGGCCCACCATCAAAGCAGGCACTCAATACTTTTACGGCGATGAACAGAACGGAGAGCCTTGTTATCCTCGACGCTCTTTCCGTTGTCCTTTCTTGTCCTGGATCCTCTGTTCTCGAGTGTTTTTGTTTTCGAATCACTTCGATGTTGAACGCATACACGACGACTCACATCCAGGAGGATCGATAGAAATCCTAGATGTTCGAAAACTGCAGCGGCCATAGGTCGCGAAACTGAAGGAAGACTCGAACAGTATGGAAAAGAAAGTAGACTCAGTCAGTCAGTTTCCTTTGAGGACTCATATTGTCGGAGGGCGCAGTCAGAGAACGCTCCGTCGAGCGTGACGTCGGCGAAAGCTTCAAACAATCGTCGTCAAAGCTTCTCGAAATACGACGACCGGTCGCTTCTTCCGAGACCTCGCTGTTTTCTCCGACTTTCTGTTCTTTCAGTTCGATTTGTTGCCCTGTTTTGTCTCATGCTTCTGTTTATTCTCTCGTGGTTGCTCCGAGTTTCTTCGAACTCTCGTCCACGAAGCTCCGGCAACCGATTGTGTGGCAAGCCACCTCACCAACACTGTGCCTGCTCTTGCTGAAACGCTCAGGAAGGAAAATTCGCTGTTCTCAGTCAGACTCAGTCAGAGACGAAGGTCAGAATACTTTCCGGGTGTATGATATTTTCCTTTCCAAAAGCAAATCTGTGTCTTCGCTCTGAGTTGCGAACTTCTGTAAATGCCGGACGGTCCTTGCTGTTCGGGGAAGATAAAGAAAACTGAACAAATTGCTTCGCGAGGTTTCTGTTCGAGCGCCACGTTGACGGTGATGCAACCAAGAATTTCGTTTTGTGTCACAGTGTTCAATTTGCAATCCAGATGAGGATTTTCTCTCCATCTTTCAACTTTCGGCGACATCAAGAATAGCTGGCGGGCTTCGGTATTCACGCGGGAAAAGAGGGAAGCCGTTGATCTCACTCAGATAGAGAAAGTCCACAAGCGATGGAACTTCTGCCAAAGGGCACGCGTTTAAAATTCTACGGAAATAAATAGCTCCGCCGAGGAACTTATTTTCGACGTGCTCCGCATTCATAGCACGTTCACTTCGCGACCTGTGGTGTTGAAGATTGAGCTCAGGCCAGGGAACGACTTTAGATTCGCGTCAACTCCGCTTGTCCTGAGTGAACTATCGGCTGCCGCGATATATTATGAGGCACTGCAACTCTGTGCTGGTCCTTAGCGCGCACGATGGCGTTGATCTAAGATTAAATACCGTCGTCGCGGGTGCGGTATTCGAGATTCGGATATTAGCGAGGATGGCTTGGAACGTTTTCAAACTGTTTAGATTTATTTTGAGCATTTCGAGCGAGAGGAATGACGTCAGTCTAGACGCAGATATACGTGACCGCGACGGAAACACTCAACTTTGAGGTTGGGATTCAACGTTGTCAGCCCTTCCATGGGCCGCGGCTGCGAACTTATCCTCGAATTGCGAGATCCACAGTTTCATCTCTTATTGATACGCTAATCCGATAAAAGTATGGAGTTCCGTTCTCCTCGGGATGTCAGGAACATTAACGCGTCGGCCATGTTTTGTAAATTTCTAAAAACATCCATTTAGGAAGAGTTACATACATATATCTACATTGAGTGCGATGCTTGTTCGCAACAACTCCACGATAAGCCGGTACGCTCGGCGCCGAAAGCGCGCTTGGCTCCATCATCGGATGAGATAACGTGTTAGCTCCCCGAGGTTCATTATCGAAGTCAACTGAGTGGAGAGGCCGCGGTCTTATCGTTGAACGTCCTCTCAAATTTGGGATGTCTCCAACAAAACAATGAATGGAGTCCTCCTTGCTATGGCTCGAGGCCTTTCCCTCAGTATTTTCTCACGTCAAAGGGAGGGATCCTCACGTCCCGCGTGTTTTCACTGACATCATCATTCTATCGATCATTCTTATCAGATATATTTCCGATTTCATTGGATCACATTTTGAACCGCAATGAACAATCAGCTGATCGGAGGAAATCGCTCACAATCGATCCGAGATCAAGATGCTTTTCCTCGTGGTCGACATTTTGCTTCCTCTTCTCGGAGACTCTTCAGCAATTCTTAGAGAATGGTCTTCCTTCTTCCTGGGGGCGTTCTGAGACAGAGTGCTGTCACTTCGCACTGCTTTCCACACACTTTCCATTTCAACTTTCGCCGCTCCGGATTCCAAGGTCAGGGGTCAACGCCCGATTCAAAACGTGTGAAGGGCTTCGGGTTCTCTCAGATTCCGGCCGACAGAAAATCTCAGAAGAGTTCATTTCTCAGTTTTCTCAATCCTGATTTCCTTCAGGGACCGATCGTTTGACAAAAAAAGAAAAGAAACCGTTCGCCTCGAAAATTTCGCACCGGAGGCTCTTCGCCGCTCTGAAAGTATTCTCTTTGTGCCTTCTGTGGCAGCGGTTCGTTTTTCCCTCTGAAAGATTCCGTCGAAACTTCTTAAGTATTCCACTGAGTGCGCCTTCCAGTATTTCTTCTCCTCGGAATTATTTATGTCAATTCTCTTCTGGTGAAACCGCGCAGCCACAGCCGAGTATCTGCCTGTCACGACGCCGCCGCCGCCGCCGTTGTCTTTCTGCGACACCGGCTCGCAGTTCACGTGAAAAACGCTTCGACGATCGCACGCCCGGCGATTGAAACAACAGAGTTTGTTCAGAGCAGTGTTTTATGGAATGATGGCGTATCCGCGTGGTCGTTGGCCGTTGATAACAGTTCCAAAGACGCTTTCTGTGCTAGCCAGTCCGGAAGTCCAGAAACGAAGGCTACGGTCGAGGCCGTTTTCGGTTGAATCCTCGCCGTCAGTACGCTGGCTCTCATTCATCAACGGACGACCCTCTGGCCACAAACATCCGACTCGATGACGCAGACCGCGGCGGACATGACGTGTATACCGAAGTGTGTACTACTTTGCTGGCGCGTTACCGCCGACACCGATCCGTTGACTCGGTGCACTGCTTGCTCCAAAAGAGTGATGATCCGTCCTCCCTCTTCATAATGGGAAGACAAGGTCACACGTGTGATTACGTACGCGCTTGTCAACAGCTGAGAGGAATCACCCTGCCGGTTTTACCATCATCGTCTTTCATATATGTTACGAATCGAGGATTTGCCCCAGCTCCGAGTGTTTGTTGGACGGTTACTCATGTCAACATTCATTTCTCTCGTTTCAGATCGAACGCCATGCGATTCTCTCTCGCAATCGGACCAGGCGAATGACGCAGACGTTTGAGAATCCTCCTGCCACAGGAAGCCGAAGACTCAACATCGACGATGATCCGGAGGCTGCAAGGATTTATAGCATGACCTACAACAACAACAACAACGACAATGTCAGCCTCAACACTGATCCAAGCAACAACAGTAACGATATGAGCCACGATTCCTTGAGCCGCAGTAATAGCGGCAACAACCACAACAATCTCAGCCGCAACAGCAGCAGCAACAACAACGACCATCACGAAAGCTTGAGCCGCACGAACAGCACCAACAACAACAATGATCAGCTGAGCAACAACAATAATCCAGGTTTCAACAGCAACGACATCAACAACCGCCGCAGCAGCAACAGCAGTCGCGCGTCCGCGGACGAACGCCAGTGCTGGGTTTGCCTCGCGACAGAGGACGATGACCGTGAGGCCGAGTGGACTCAACCCTGCAAATGCAAGGGCGCCACAAAATGGGTTCACCAGCGATGCATCCAACGCTGGATAGATGAGAAACAAGCGGGCAGTTGTTCGGTCACGGTCGCCTGTCCGCAATGCAATACCGATTACGTTGTAATCTATCCGAGGCTAAGGCGATTCGTGTTCGTTCTCGATGCCGTCGATCGGCTTGTGTTTCGAGTGTCGCCGTTTGTCGCCGCAGGAGTCGTTATGGGATCGATTTACTGGAGTGCCGTCACATTCGGAGCCGTCACCGTACTTCAGGTCCTCGGCTACAAAGAAGGTCTGAAGTACATGGAAGGCTCGGATCCGTTTTTCCTTCTCGTCGGCCTGCCTACCATTCCGACGGGATTGCTGTTAGCGAAAATGGTTCCCTGGGAAGAATGTTGCCTTCGACTGTGGCTACAACGTAGCGTCGGATTGAAACAGTTTCTCAATCGGGTTACGGGACTGCCTGCCGGCGCCACCGTGCCCCGCGTTTCCCCGTCCGAGAGCCTCATGAACTCACCGGGTTTCGGTGATGCAATGAACGCTACGCGACTGATTTGCTCGGCTCTACTTCTCCCCACCATTTCGACACTGTTGGGGAAACTGCTGTTTCCCAACATCCGATCCGGAGTGCAGAGGGCTTTTCTGGCCGCAATCGTTTTCTCGATCGTCAAGGGTTTGCTTAAAATTTACCTCCGCAAAGAGCAATACATCCGTCAGGCCAAACGGAAAGTCATGGACTACGAATCGACGACGCCTTCGTCCGACGATTTGGGCGTTCAGCAGGTGTGACCTTCGCTTCGACGTCGACGACAGCGACATTCACCGAGTGGATTCCGTTTCGACGAAAAGACAAGATGAGATAACGGACACGGGCCGGGACATTGTGTTTGCGTCGACATGCGGATCACCCCGAACTATGGGTCGAACTGTGATAGTTTTTAGGATTTGCTCCATTGTTTGCCATTTATGAAACCGAACCTGAGAGGATTTCGATTGGTTCGTTCCCACACCATCGAATAAATACGAAAAATTATTCATTTCAACATGATCGTAACATGTACTTTGCATGCTTATCTAGATTCCGCGGGATGCCTCAATCGTAAAAGTGTCGCCGTTTCGATGAGATTTCGTTTGGTCGCTGAACGGAGCGCGCAACTCGCTCGCTTTCAGATTTATCAACTTCCACCCGACTAGGGCCTGGTTGATTCCCTTCTATTCCAACTCTCCGCCTCCAGCAACACAGACAGCGCCAGAGGAACAAGCCGAGCAGGTGGGCAAAGGTGAAGGTCTTCATTCATTTCCGCACATGTGTTATGGAGGGCGTTTCTCATTTAGTTATCCTACTTTGTCCCGGATGCGGTTGGTTTCTCAAGAGAAAACTCTCGTCTGCGGCCCCGACTGGAGAGGCGTTCGTGGCTTTGTCGCGTTCTCGAAACGACCCAACGAAGTTTGTTGCTCTGAAAGGGAAGCTCTCGCGACGAACTCTGTTGACCGAAAAGCTGAAAATCACAGATGTTTTCCGCTTTCCGTAACTACTATGTGATGGGATAATATCACATCACTGACCAGCCTTAGAGCTTTAGACCCAATGGTGGACGATTTGGGCCCCAAAATGTTAGAGAACTCCGAGTCTATCGGGGAAGCAGAAGTGGAAGGCACTGTGTGATAGAGTTTTGTGATGACACACAGCTACTCGTTAACGGTAATTACATCAGACGTCGAGAGACCCATTGAATCAGCTTAGAGAGCAGCTGATAAGTGGGACAACCCGCATACAAAATGACCGAGGAATCGTGGAGTAATCCCATCTTGGAAGCTGAGAAAGTAGAAATCAAGACCCCGAGTGCTATGATCGAGATCGAACTTATAAATTTTGGAAACACGGCTAGAAAGCACATTTCCGAGTTCGGCTCGAGACATACATTGGATGACTTGAAGACGAAACTAGTCGAGTCAGCTCGGAACTGAGATCGGAGAAAATCATTCATCCTTGAGAATTTAGCAACGATACAATCCGGTCAGACTGTGGGACGATTCCCAAACGCTAAACGCATTGGAAAGAAGAGTTGGATTGGATTCCCGAAGAGTCCCGGACTGCGATGCCTTCCGGGGCCGTAATGAGGCTCATAAGGAGTCGGAAACTGATTAGAGGAAACATCCTTCGTCTACGATTTTCGCATCAAGAGCTCGAGTGATCGGCGCAGGAGAGAAACAAAGGACGACAGAAAACTCCGTGAGGGCCCTCCGAGAAAGAAAGAGACAGACTGTTGAGGCAATCAGAGTTTATCTTTGGTCGCGTCGTTCCTTTTCGTTGCCGCTCCTGCGAGTCCCTCGGGTCTAGTTGCCGGCTCCAGCGCTCCTTCGTTCCCGCCACTTCTGCTTCAGCCTCTTCTTTCCCCGTAGGTTCCTTCCTTCGTTCCCTCTCATCTTTCCCCGCCTTCAACCCTTCCCCTTCTCGCGATTCAACCGCTAGCCGCTGTTTGTACCTAAATGAACCGGCGGCTTCATCAGCTGACAGGACGGGAGTGTTTTGGATCGATACTTGGACAGCCAGTATGCAAGATGTACGCAGGTTGAGGGCAAGGAGAACTCCTTGTCAGCGACCATTGTCGACACTCGTTTGAAAAGTTTCTAAAAGCCTCCTTCCTTCAACTGCCTTGCAGCCCTCGAAAGTTCTCCCTCGATTCTGTCGTCGCGAGGTTTCGCGCGAGGAACAAAAGATGCTCTAGAGACGAACGCTGCTCCAGAACTAAAACATAATATCTGCCCGGGAAGGTAATAATTGGCGGGAACGACCTTGGACAGCTGCTGGAGGAAGCGGTTGGAGAACAAAAGCAACATGCAATTACGGCTCTCTCCGATACTCGAACCGATGCGTGAGTCGTCAACGCGAAATGTTGAGTTCGATGTTTTCGTCTGTATGATTTAGCGATGATTGTGACATGGATGGAGTGCGGTTGGAGCATCTCCGAGTCGGTGTCTGAGGAACTGAGGAACAAGAGAAACAGTGCGTAATTGATACCAGAAGCTGACAACAATAAATAATAATTCGTGGCGTCGATGGACGCCGGCAGCCACCTCAAGTTGAAGAAACAAAAACTCTAAATGAACTAGCTAACTATGCCTTTTCTCTGGCAGTTGCTCCCGGTTCCATGGTATGCTGTTCGACGCTATCGCTCACTCGAGCGCGAAAGAGATGCAAGAACACAATTCCATCCGTCCGATTGCTGTTTCTGGAAACGTCTGCTTTGTTTTTCCCGTGCCGTGGTAGCGCATCATGGGCAGGGAAACCCAGAGAGATAAAGACAGATGAACGAACCGAAGTGATTGTTTCCTAATGCCTTGTGTTTCTGGAAATGACGATATTCGAGCATTCCGAGAGTTTTTGAGGATTTCGAAAGCTCCGTCAAAGCCGAATGATTCTCGGACACTGACCAGAAAGAAGAATCTGGAATTCCTGAGTTCGTTCCCACAAAACGGAATGGGCTCGACAGCCGGAACTGAATGAGACTCAAAATGGACCTCATCTCTCCTCCTATCCAGCTTCAAAACAGGCTCTCCCGCTGCGGTCTGTCCAAAGAACCAGCATTCCAAGAAGCTCGCACTCGCAGACGATTCGGTGTGCCCTTGATTCAGCGGGCGGAATTTTCGAAAACCCGAAATCGGCATACAATGCGAGGTTTCGATTGCTGCACAATTTGGACCGTGCGCAATCGTTGAAGCGACACTGATAAATACGGGTCCAATATCCGATGACGTCTCGTCGACGCAGCCGCAGAATTCGGTGGAGCCACTGACCGAACGGTCGCGACCGTCGGACCGAAACTGAATTGAAAGTTGAGCCGAGAGGACAAAAATTGCGAATGGAACCAACTGGAAACCAATATCTCGTTGATACAGCATTCAACTGAATTCATCAAAGCGTCCACCTCCTGCACCATCGGCCTCGCTTGTACCGCGTCTTTTCTCTGCTTCTGCCCTCTTCTCTGCAGATGAACGCTGGCTGTGACCGATCGACAAATCACCGCCTACCAGCGCAACAAACTATCATCGACATCAGGGGAAGATCTGCCCTCAACAAAAAAAATAGAAGAAACAAAATCGGTCGAGAAAGTTCGCTCTTTTGGGGGGGGGGGGGCTGCTTCCGAGGTTATTCCAAGCGGTCCCCTCACTAGGCTTTGCAAAAAAACGCATTTTGGGAAAACCGCGGTTACGGTTAACCGAAAACCGCGAATCGAAAACCGCGGTTAAAAACCGCAATTAATCGCAAACGGTTTAGGCTGTGTTTTAAGTGATTTTCCAGTGATTTCGCGGTCTCGTTCAGCATGCGCTCATTTCAACGACAAAGAATAGATACTCAAGTGTCTTGGCACCAAATCTGGCAAAAAAACAAAACTGTCGATCCAGGACGAGTATGTGAAGTGATAACATGCCGGCTCTCGAGTGGGAGGATTCAGGAACGAAGCCCAGAGGTGGCCGCCTCTAGAATGGTTTTCATGATTCCCTTCGCTCACGAGTAAATGCTGAAGCATATATTCGACCATAGCCGACCAATTTGCATCACTCAGAACTCAGCCTTAGGCTCAGGAGCCGGACGAAGACAAGATAAATAAGAAATAACACTTGCGGTTTTTTGCACTTAAAAACCGCATTTTTCTTGCGGTTTTTGCGGTTTTTTAACCGCGGTTAAAAACCGCTGCAAAGCCTACCCCTCACCCGCGTCATTAAGTTCTATTTTTGATTCTTAGTTCTGGAAAGCTCGGGAAAATATTGTTTCCGGAATTCCCCGATCTCAGGCCCACTTTCCCCGATGAAACATTTTGGAACGATTTCGTCACTCTTTCGGAGGCAACCGAACGTCCCCGATTGCGACGTTCGGATCTCGAGTGAAGCAAAGTTTCAGAAGTTTTTCGGCGGAGGAAAATACTTTTTGTCCTAATAGGGAGAAATTCCTTCGCTCAAGCTTCTCGTTGCGGCCGCAGATGGGGAAGTTATTTGTGCGGTTCGTTGTTTGCCCTACGTCCTGCGGATGTGTTGATGTTTGACGTTGTTCCGAGCGGAGTTTTGTTGACGCGGCTCTTCGTTCCCTGTTTTCGACCGAACCCTGCTCCTTCCGAGCCCGGGTTCTGTCGGCAGGAGCTGATTTTCAGGAGGACGAGGCAACATATCGGATCAAACGTTTTCGCGAATTTCTTCCGACCGACGTCCCACCGAGTTAGCGAAACGAATGAATGTTCAGTTCGTTGGAAACAACGTCACACGAACGGGTTTCAGAAATGTGAAAAATGTGATTGTCGTCTGAATTCCAGACTGGAAAACTCAGAGGTATGCAGGCGTGTTGTTTCTCTTTCCGCTCGCCCACACACTAAAAAAAGGTGTGTTTTGCTGAACGGCGGGCCTGAATGCTTGAGAGTAATCACCGAGTAAGCGCCCAGCTATGTACTCAGCGGCGGCAGACTCGGTACGACGTTTTTGCTGCTGCTGCTGCTGCTGCCTGGGTCGTCGTGTTCGTTGCAGTAGTCGTTAAGCTACACAGACAACAAACATCATGAATCATGGACCTTACTTTGTATTTGGATCGATTCCCGTGCTCAAGTATTTAAGACGAACTCGATTCAGCGAATAACTTCCACGCCTACGATACTTCCCTGGAGTGATTCTTCGAATTTCCCTTGTCCCGCTTCAGCCGTCGAAGTCTCGAACCGATGGCTCATTCAAAAACCGATTGGGCTGTTCAGATGTCGTTGTGGATTTCCTTTTCGAAAACGAACGCTCTTTCCTCGTTCAAAATAAGGAGCAGTTCGACCGAGGGTACACGGGAATAGTTTTTGTGACGTTGTAGCGGCGGTAGCGAAATTTAACGTCGACTGCTGGAACATGAGGCCGCCGGTTGAAGGAAAGGAGCTCGACTTCGAAGCCTCTAATTGCGAGGAAGAAAGGCCTTTTCTCCGACTCTCGCGACCGAGCACCGGTTCCGAGACGGGAAGACTCTCGAGTTTGAGAAGAAGTTTTCCCTCCGTTCCCTTGAGTTGGGAACGGTTTTCCACTGAAAGTTCTCTCGGAATCGTTGACGGAGATTGCCGTGTCAGACGCGAGGATCTGACAACTATTGAGGATTTGATCCACAATTGACAAACCAACTTTGTCTCACAAAATTTGCGACGTTCTTCGGACTTCTGCGAGTTCCGTCGAAGCCAAGGTGGAACCGCTCGGTTGAAAAAGTTCAAGAATTGATCGATCGATGGGAGGTGCGAGTTGACATTGAATTCTCGTGCTCTTCCCCTGTTCCGTGATTCAAATCTCTGAGCTTCAAGCGTTTTCGGGCAATTCAGCGGTGCCGCGAGCTGCTCTGCTCCGACGGAATCGGCGACGCGTCGGTCGTCGCTCGAGACCGCGCGCGGAAAACCTCAACAGTCCCCGAAGGCATCCTCCTCCTCGGGTTTGTCGGTTCCTCCGAGCAGCGAACCGAATCATTCGACCGTTTCTCCCGCATTCGTTTTCGGTGCAGATTTGAAAACTGACTCGTTCCAGTTCGAGTAAATATAAAAACGAAAAGGGAACCGTGTTTAGAAACTTCCGGATTCATCGGGCAATTAGTCAAATCCACTTCATTCCGAGTTCAATTGCGGAAACTCTCGCCGAGTTTGACGAATCAAGGAAAAACTCTGAGTCCATTCGCCCCGGGGTTTCCGGCGTCAACCAGCCAATGTCTTTCTTCTCGATTTCGTTCGTTTCCTCGGTGACTGATGCGTCAATGTCACGATCCGTTATCGCTCGCTCGTTCACTGCCGAGACTGCTTATGCTGGCGATGCCGCGGAGACATCTGCCTATGGCATCCAACACGTCGACTCGCTCCCGCACATGGACACCGTAACTGACATGAGGGCCTAAAGACGAGCGATCAGGAAGTCGACTCCGACATAGGATCCGAGGTCTCGGTCCTCGCTGCGGTTTTCGATGCTCTTTCGAAGCGAGCCAATACACTAAACCGAGCAGGCAATGAACGACGAGCGGAGCAAGTTGTAGGCAAGGTTCGACACTCGTATGAACAGTCGTTTGCAAGGCCACTTTCTAAATGACATCGCACGTGACTTGCATGAATGAGAAGCCGACCGGCGATCGGGCCTCCGGCTCGGCGAGCAGCGAGTCGAGTCAGGCGAATAGCCAGGGAACCAGTCGAGTCTGTCTGTTTGTCCGCTTCAGCGGCCTCCGAACCATCTACATTGATCGGGACGGACTCGGAGACTTTTCAACACGATAGGGCGTGTCGTCAAAGTTTCAATGACCTTCCCTTCTTGCTTGCCCATATCAGACTCTCCGGCCGCCAATAGATTCGATAGCGTATTTGTTCTCCTTGTCTCCGAGTCAGGTGCATTAATCTTTCCGCAGTGTTGGAAAGAGGACGTTCCCACGCGTTCAACTTTCTCGATCGGGGACACGGTCTTTCGTCGAAACATTGTTGACGAAGTAATTTAGAAATGGATCGAACTCGAACAGAAGAGGACTAATCCAGCATGGCCGACTCTTCAAAGCGATGAGTCGACCACGAAAAGGCGGAATCACTTGGAAGAGACGACAGCATTCAGAACATGTCACCGCTCAGAGCGTCCACTCACAACCGAATCCGCAATGCACACGCGATAACAATTAGGAGCTTCGAAATTAGGACAACAAACAACGAGAGGATGATGTCTCCTCAGGATCGGTTCAAGTTAACCCTCGTCGGTCGTCGTCGGAGAAAGCTTGCCCGCGGCTTTTCATTTGTTGGTGTGATGTCTTTTCTATTTCTGTCTCTTTTCGTTTATCCGGTGTCAAGTGCTTCTTCTCTTTCCACGAACTCACTGTCAAGTCGGACTCATGCATTTTCGAGTAGCTTGTCCTTGTATTGTCTGAGAACAGTATTTCGAATCGCTAAAGATGTTCCGTTACACTTCGTTCTGGCGTGCATGAGATAGCCCTCAGGCGGGAGAAGAGGAACTAGCACGACGTGTGCTATCGCCGACGGTAAAGCTCATCTCAATCCAACAATCGTGTTTTCCTTTGTTACCACATTATCGGTGCAGTCAGCTGATATTCTCGCCTCCGAGAAGAACTTTCTGCATCCTGGGAAGTGGATACTTCCAGGGCTGTCGTTGATGACATTGACGTTTTGTCGACGTCGTTTCAGTTGACGGCCACTGTGTGTTTTCTGTCCCTCTGCAGGCGATCGTGGTGTAGATGTGCCGAAATGACGACCGGCGAGCACTGCCCCGAATTGGCCTCCGGGAGAGCGGGAACGAGGAAAAAGCAGAGGGAAAGAAAACCACTGAATCGCTTATTACGCGGAGATTGCCAGTCGTGCCGGCCAGCTACAATCGCATCAAAGCGACTTTAAATCTCGCAAACGAGAATTGCGGCTTCTTCGGCGAGAAAAATGTTTCAAAGAGCCGTCTCCAGAGATTTACGGATCAATAAATCAAGTCGTAAATAAACTTTGAATATCTACAACTTGTCTTGTTGATTCAGGTAGGCTGTTTCCAGGGATGAAAGTCTTCGGCAAGGAACGGAGGAGGGATCCTGAGTCTCAAACGCGAACGGACCCTGTTTTCTCTTATTCCTCGTTCGCAGGGACGCAACCTTCCAAGCGGGAAGCCAAATCCACAATGAAGGGAGAGCGCCAGCGGTTTCGAAAAGGCCTCTCGAAGATACCGAAGCCGCAGCCTTTTCTTTTTTGCTTTGGAAACGTCGTCGTCGCTCCGCGTGAAGGAGGAACGTTCGTTGAGCTCTTTGAGATCTGCAGACCTAAGGGAAGGATCATCAAGGAGCAGTGAGCAATCAATTCCCACCTACTGTGACCTTGACAGCGAGGACACACCGCTCGAGACGACAGCGAAGCACAAGTCCGCTTCGACGATTTTCTTCTACTATGCACCTTGCCGTCGGGCCGTTTGTGTACATCATCCTACGAGCACCTTGGAGCACTTCCATCTTTCCATCAGCCAGACCGCGATCCACGCTGTTGGGAGAGCGGCTTAGCCCGCACAAACTTCGACGAACGAGAGCCTACATGAGGACAACGGCAGAAGCAAAAACGCCCGTACTAGATGCCAGATTTGATTAGGTGTGGAAACCCCGACTGAGGATTAAGATCGATGTCGACGGGTCGTCTTACTCTTTGTTCTCGTCGAGAGAGAATCAGTTTTATGCTGCTCGGGACGTATCCGAGCAAGAGCAGAACAAGGAACGAGGCCAGAAAACAGAAAAAATAAACTTGTATTCTGTCAGACGCGTTAGATCCGAAAGCTGTCGCTCATCCGCTGTCTCAATTAGGTTCCCTTCCAAGGCAGCTTGCCATCCTTGCAGGCTTGAATCATCGTCCGATGGAAACGTTGTCGGCCAGGTCTCTTCTCCGACTAGCTAATGCCGGGCTTATCGAAGTTTCAGTAATAGCGGCTCTGTCGCAAACCGATTCAGGAATTGTTTACAGACGAATGATTTTCTCGAATCTAGGAGACGACGCGTCGTCCCTCTCTTGGCTTCGCAACGCTCAGTCGGCGGCAGTTGCTCCACCACCTCTCTCGGAATCTCGACTCGATACGAGCTTTCCGTATTGCAAAGCTATTCTCAAGAGCTTCTCTTTTTGCTTCGGCTCAGTCAGTGTTATTAGAAGGAAGCTTCCCTTCGTCCAAATCTCGCCCAGGACTCAACGAGGACTTGGGAGCCCGCTTGCTCGCTCGCTCGCTAAGTGTCATCCTGAATGGTTTGCTGTTGGACGGCTATCCTTTTAGTCGGTTGCTCGCTTGGCTGACTGCCTGTTTGCCTGGACTCCTGTTGGGCTCCTGAGTCCAAGCGAGCGAGCGGCAGATGAACCTCCGCTGTTTTTTTTGGTGCCGTCTCTTCTCATATTTGATTGCTCTGCTGTTCAAGTGGCTGCCCACTGGGAATCACCTTGGAATTAGATGGCGCAACAGCAAATGTGTTTTCCGCACCCTGTAGAGGTCTCTTCATCAGCCACAACTGTTTCGGATTATCGACAGCCTGAGAAGCGGCTTCGAGTTTTCTCTGAGAATTGGATAGAGCACAGAAAATATCCGCATTAAGCGAAGTACCACAGTAGCAGTACGATCACAACAGTGCACGCATTGGTGGCTGTGAATTCAGCCCAGCGTCTCTGCGTGTGGCTAATGGAAAAACGAAACAATGTTTAGTGCGACCTTCTGCTTCAATTTGTCATTCGCTAGCCGGAAGTTCTCGGTAACCGAACGGCTCCGAGGTCTGCCGCTGAGCTCCATGGTTTTTCCAAACTAAGAACTCGGCTCAGGCTCCTCTGACCGGGTAATCGAGCGGCAAGAAACAGCGATCCAATCGAAACCTCCTCGGGGTTAGATGATAGAGGAGGAGCCATATTTTCTGCTTCTACGTTCTCTGCGCTCTACGGTACCTTTTCTTTCCACTCCGCGAAGCCAAATGACAAGCCAAGTATCACGGCTCCTGATCATTCTTCTCGCTGCTACAAGCAATTAGGTGGCCGCTTCAGGAGCAGAAGGTTCCTTCTCTCGATCCTCCTCGTCGTCCCGCTTTTTCGTTTATATCTATCGGGATTTCTTGGCCGTCTAACCAGCGATCCAGAACAGTATCCGCGGCTTGGAAACATCGAGAGTCTCCTTCGAAGATCCTTCGGGGCCCAAAATATATCCCGGAGAGAATGTAGCATAAAAACGTTCGGCACAATGTCGTCGAAGCCCGCTCGGGGCTCTTGATCGCGCGACTTTTCCTCCTCTCGTTCTCAAGATGAACACACACACACTTACGTCCATGTAGCAGTTGGGTAGTATTCTCCATGTTCTTCTCCTTCTTCCCGCTTCCGAGGGACTCGAGCGCGAGCTAAGGTACCACTCGTGAACGAATTCCAGATGATCCGCCGGCGAGCGTGTTGCGGGACGCTATGGAATCTTGTAGTTCCTCATTTACTCGCAATGATTTGATCGCGCTCATTCGTTTTTATGCCAAGACGCCTGACGGCATGTCCGCTCGAGTAAAAACTCGTGCTTTGCATAGCGAGCCATGTTTCGCCGCACTGAGAGTGCCTTGTACGCGAATCCAGCGGGCTACTGCGGACGAAACCAGAATCGTGGATGGAGGCGAAACCTTTCTTCGGACATCCTATAAGAGAGAGGAGGAGGAGGAAAAACCGCCCGCTCCCATCTGCCCCGTACGTTTTCGCCGGAAAGCTCGCATCAAAGTAAAGGCGGCAAAGGAACAGGGGGAGCAGGCTGAGGAGGATGAGAAGAAGACGATGATCGCTTGCGAACACCTACCCTTCTCATATGGGTAAGCTCGTACCGTGTGTGCAAGGCGTCTTCAAGCTCTAATCTCTGTAGTTGTCGCTGTCGATAGCATTTTCGTCGTCGACGTAGACGTCGTTGTTGCCATGCATGCGCGGATCCGAAGGTTCCTGCGTTCGCACCCGCTCGTAAATTTGTTTATGAATCTGTGACGCTCGCCGGTGCAATGTACATGTGTTGACGTTGAACGCCACGACGATGATCGCGATACACACCGATGGTTATCGCAACGCCGTCGGACGGACTGGCGAACGTGCGTCTACTCGGGAAGGTCGTCGGAAAGCTCCGCGAGCCTACCGGACCGAGGGACTCACCATTTTCCCTGGAGTTTTCCGGACGGACAGAAGTTTCTCGATGATGGAGTCGATGTTCGCCAACGTCGGCAGCGTTTCCGTGGCCAAAGGCGGTCCTTTGGCTCTGCGGCGCGGAGTCGCAGGCGATCTGCGTGGAGAGGCACAAGCCATATCCCTCTTTGAGGTGCGGATGTCCGCTGCACTCAACAACAGCAACAATCACCAAACATGGGTTTCACACCGTGGAACTCACCGAACGTGGGTTTCACACAGCCAAACGCACTGAGCGTCACCTATCACGTGGATTTCATCCTGCGGTACGTCTCGGACAGCGGCTGCGGATTGCAGCTCTCATGTGCCCAACTCCCCGCTACGTCGGAGAGGGCGTACCGTATCAACAAGGGGTAAGGGTCCTGTGGCGGAGAGTAATCCTGCCTTCCTGCCTGCCTGCCTGCCCGTGTGCCTGAAAGCCTTGTGCGTGCCATCCAGCAAGCTACCCTGGCCGGCCGGCCGGCCGGCTCGCTCGCTCACTCGCTCTGTCGGTCTCTGCTTGCCACTTGCGAGCCCTCCTTCAAAGCCACCGGAGCCTTCGCAGGCTTAGGACGTTTCGTCGGCCTGACTGGATAGTTTCGAAGTCGGGGAAGGCGGAAAAAAAATCTCTTTCCAACCGTGCGTCGCTTTGAAAGCGGAGCCACCTTTACTGCCGGTACGGTCGGATTCTCATGATCGTCCTCCCGCTTCCATGGAGTTCTTCATGATGTATTGGTCGAGACCGCTAGAACGGTTCTAGCGTTTCTCTTCAAATATCGAAACATTTTCGCAAATAACGATGATCCGTTCAGATATTTTAGAGTTCGATTCGACAAAGCACAATTTGTCATCGGACTCACCCAGACAGACTTCAGAATTGCCTCCGACGGAGCTTTACGAGCTTCCTGATTAGCCGATCATGAGCGTATATCTTCCGGAATGGAGCTTATGAGTATCCGATAGCGTTTGCAGCAATCGAGGCTTGCAGCTCGATGTCTCAAACGTCGAGACCAGGGACTTTCGGTCGAGCCTCCGATGGATACAGGAGACCGGTCAGGGACTTCTATAGATTATCGATAAAGACAGAGTCGTCCGTCTGTCGTTCCTCTTCCCCGATCGCTGCTGTGCAAACATCCAGAGACCACGGGATTGGCTTCAGTTTTGGAAACAACCCACATGTGTCACGCGGATCGACTTTGTGGAATGCACACTTCGAGAAGATACCGCCCCGTAAAATTCCCAGACTTCGCCTCGACCGACGTTCATTTCTTGCAATTTCCAGTGATTTTTCCGGTGTTTCATCCGACCCTCGTGTCGCCTAGCCACGCGTATTTGGATTCCTTTGCGGAGCCGCATGTTCGCGGATCAAAACAAACCTGAAATGATCCGAACGTGTTCCAACGCTTTCTGCTCATCCTGTTCGGCTCACGCCGGCGCCGGTTGCGCGGTTTTCATACAGGATATGCGCGAGCATCCTGCAGTCAACGCACCGAACGAAGGTCGAACCATCCGGCAGCCTCAAGCTGTGGAATATCATCGATTCAGCTTTTTGGAACTCTTGTCAAGACCATGTCCTAGAAGCCAGCTGATCGAAGAATATCTCACCGGCGAACGTGCCTGAACGTTTTTGTTTCTTTGAAACAGCGGCAGCATCCGCCTAGTCGGTTCCGGTGACGATCGAAGCCTCGTGACGTCGGAATGAATAGTCCGTTCGGGAAGAAGCGGAGTTCTCGATTTGCCCGCCAACTGATGACGTACTCGACGTTCCTGAGGAAACCGCTTCCGGGGAATGGTTCAGGATTTCTTCATTGTCTGGAGGTGTGAGCCAAGGGAAGCGGGAGTTCTGACATTTTGAGACACTTCCGAACGAAGCTTGTTATGAGCGGAGTGATTCTGTCCACAAAATGAAGCTCCCCACATCATCAGAGCAGTGACGAAAGGTCAAAGCGGCAGACTTCTTTCCAAGAAGTACATGAAATCGTTTCTGTGTCTGTCGTCTTTCTTCGTTGAGAAAATGTCACTCCGCTGTCTCCTCCACTATATATTCTCTCAGAAACGAGTCCAGTTCAGCAGATGTTATCCGGATGACAGAGCTGCTTGAGGTTCTCTGAAAGTTGGGCTGAACGCTGAGGAATCACGGCTGAGAGCTGAGAGGATGGTGTTTCGCTCAAAAACTCAGCGTGATCCTGCCTCCTGAAAACAACATTCTGCTCTCGGGATCATCCTTTCAAAGATGTCCGCTGGCTCTGATTCCGGCCGATTGGCCGGGTTCGTTATCTGGCACGGTTTTCCACGAGAATTGTGGGAAAAAGGTTTCGTTATCTGTAGGATCGGAAGGTAATTAACAGTCACAGAACATCGTCTGTGTTCGAGCCGGGGTCTGGAGTGGTTCGTGTCACCGACTCGAACGTTTGCGCAGTAATTACCCGAGCAGCAGCGGGCCGGCCGATCTACTGGTGCTTGTCGTGCAGGAAAGCAACTTTCCCTCGACTGCGGTCTCGCGTGTCCATTCTTGGGACATCTAGAGGTCTTGATTAATGTTTCCTCCGTGTTGCCGATGACTCTGGGAGGCTGACTCGCCGGTTAATCTGAAAGCTGCAGGCTCGACGTAAACGACGACGCTCGCTTGGAGTCGGCGAGCTTCTCCTAAATGCACTGTTAGGTTTCGACACTCGGGCACCTTCGGCAGAGCACGATTTCGTCGTGGACCCGTTGGAACGAAGCGAGAACTCACCTTGCGAGGTACTTTCCGCGAGACGTCCCCAGAGCTAATGTGAGGCGGTGAGAGATTGCGCCGCCTTGTCGAATTGTCGACGCCATTTGCCAATGTCACGAAGTTCTCTCGAAAAATTACGATTGGCATCGGACACGCACTCGAATCGGTTCGCTCACACGGTCCGCTTTCTCGAATCAGACGTGAGTTCTTTGTTCGTCCCGAATTCTTCGTCTGCTTCGACGACGGTCGAGGAACAATGAGAGCGACGCGCGAGTGAATGGATCGGATCGTTTCACGCAGGATTTTCGCGATTGTCAACTTTGCATACGATGATGCATTCTCTGAATACCTGTAGGTGATTCTCGGGTCCAAGAGTGAAGCTTTCGATAATTTCGCTGCGAAGTTTCACCGGCGTCCCAGAGGGCATCGTCTTGGGATCGTGCGTTTTCCTCTCGGTAGATGATACAGGAAAAAAAAAACAGAAATCGGGAGAAACTGACCTCGTGATGAGATTTCGCGGACTGTTCCCCGTTCTAATGATTTCCAGTCGACGCGGTGACCTGTAAACGAAAGCAATAAGTGAAGTAATCACATTTGAATATCACTCGCTGGAACTCCAATTTTCTCCTCGTTTCGTGAGATGGTCCAAACTCTCGACGGAGTCCTACTAAATCATTCCCGAGTGATCAAGCTCGAGTGGGAAAACGAAACGAAGTTTAATAAGTCGTTTGACTCGAGCGATCTCCTCCAGCACCTGGAATGAAACACCCACGGGAACAAGATGGATGCGAACTCAATCACAAGGTTCTCCTGGGTCACCTGATTCGTAGCGTGAGCGGAAACTCCAAGAGTTCCAGTGTTTGTGTTCAAGTGGTATGGTTATTTCGATGAATGCCATTTTCATAACCCACGAGCTTTGAGTACCTGACGGCGAGAATTCATCAACGTGTCAACAACGTCGTTGTCGAGGACCTCACCCCGCTCGTGATTGCTTTTGTTTTTGCTGATCGACAGAATAAACTGTTGGGACACCACAAGAGCTCTCGAGCTGGATAGATAAAAACTCGCTGCGTAGTTTCTATTTTTGTCAAGGTCTCGGATCATGAGAGACCGTTGTGGTACCCCTCTATTTTGAGCATCATCTCATCTGGCTTTATCGCCGGTCTTTTCTGGACAACGATGAGCATCATAAAGTAGAAGTATATTCCGACCGACCTAGCAACAGCTAAGAAGAAAATCCGAGACTCCGTCAGGAATCGAGGCCAAGCAGCCCGTTGTTAGTGGAATGAAGGCATCGAGCGGATCCCTCAAAAGTTCGGACCAGCCATAAGGGTAAAGTCTCCACTAGATCTCGAAGTCTTGCTCCGATTCTTTCGAGAGTTCCTCTCACCGCGATTCGTAAATGAGCGATTCGGAAAAGGATCAGAGTTTTCGCTTCAACTTCGATTCTCATAATCGCCACGCTCGAGCGCGGAGTTTTTCAATTCCGTGGATTTGGATGTTACCATCGAGCGTCCTGAAATTTCGGATTCGGACGGCTTGCGAGCCTCAGTCATCGACGTGCCATCTGCCACCACCTGCTGTTAGCTGCGACCACCTGCTTTCGAACAACCATTTTTATTCGCTGATGGAAGCGAACCCCTCTTTTATATCAGGAAGATGTGTTATCTCCATGGCTGGGAAGAAACATTGGAGAGGATGTTGTAGAGGGAATCGGGTTTCAACGCATCATCTGCGGATCGTCACCGTCTGACGGCCAGTAATGACGAAGAGCGCGGTAATGCGAGAGAAAGGGGTACAGTCAGGTCCCTATAACTTATATAATAAAGAATGCTTCGAGAATCTTGTCTCATCGAGATTGCAAAGCAATACAGATCTCATTATGAGGCAACATGAGACTTGCACGGCTTTTCGATCTCACTACGTTGAGATTTACGAAGAATTTGAAGTTGCATTCTACATTATAAGTTAGACTTTACTGTAGGTCACGAATGACTTACCGAGAAGTAAATGTGGATTTCGATGGGATCAGTCGGGTGAAATGGAAGATGGCTTTTGTTTTCAGCCTCCTGCGGTCTCATTCCAGAGGATATCGATAGGTTTGTCGAAGAATCAACTGCTCCTTACGACCAAAACAGAATTATAATCAGCAGAAGCATCAAAAGGCTCCGCATGTGCTCATCCACTTATGCACTAACTCAAAGGGGTAAAAGGAATCTCGGTAGAAATCGTGGCCGTACATGTTGACATTGACGACGACGGAATCCGATTTAGGCCACTCATCGACTCTGTTTGAGTTCGGATGAGTTCACCAGATGGAATTTCCTCGAACTGTCCTGGGACGAAATTACCCAGAAATGCTGTTTTCTCAAGAAATTCATCAAGACTGAAGCGGACTCGAGAGTGGACGCTTGAACTGTTACCAAGATTCAATATTAGTTTTCTCGGAAGGCGGCAATCATTCTGTGCAGACAACCAAAGGTCTCGTGTTTGTTTTCTCGGAAGCGCTCTCTAGAAGCTTCAGCGTAAATTGATTATTTGCTTCTTGACGTTAACTCTGCATCGCTCCTGATCCATTAAGTGTGGGTATTGTGGTTCCACCCATCCAATTCATAAACTATAAATAGGAACCCGGGAGTTTTTACGCGCAAGCTTTCATTGTCAATGTGGGATGCGTGCTGCGCAGGTGACTTGGAGGGCTCCTTTGTGTGTCGAAAGGCCGACTGTCCACACGGGTCTGTTCATAACACTCAAACGCCTTTGTCAACGAAAGATAACGCCATGTCTTTTTCAGCTGGACTTACTATTCACGAAACATATACCTCGGAAATATTAGCTCCAAGAACTCGGAGATGAGAATGTCATATTGGATGGGGGAGGGGTTGACATTTTCGCCCTCGGTTGAAAAGTTCACGTCGGAACGGAACGTCGAATTTCGAGAGGAGAATAAAATGATTCATCGCGAGTTTGACGTTGGCGAATCGATTTCATGCTTCGACAAAGAACTCGCCCCAGTTGAGACTCCGGAACGAAAATTCTAGATTTAGAATATTTTGACTCCAACGAAGCGTCAGCCACACGAAGGCACTTTGCCATTTTTCGAGCTCGACTTCACGTGTAACTGAGGTGTTTGCTCCGAAATTGAGGAGAAGCGGGAGTTCAGGAACTCCACGGTTTCCAAGTGGTTGGAATCATTCTTCGATTGCTTTTTGAAAACTTCCCTTCCTCCGGGAACAGCTACGCTGCGTGATTCTGTCGATGGCTTGAGTCTCATTCGAACGTTTCTGATTGGGTACAACCCGATGAGGTCGAGTCGTGATTCCTCTGTTTCACTGCCACGTCATTGAAGATGACTCGGCGAGTGCGGAAAAACGTGGACGCGCGCGGGGCAAGCCTCGTCGACCTGAAAATGGAACGAAGGCTCCTCTGATGGAAGTCTCTCCTCGAACCGCGGAAACTCTGACGGAAGAGAGAAAAGTAAACATTCACTCGAAGCTCCCCGAGGACATCATCTTGCTTTGAAGTCGGTTGGAAGAGGTCGAGATGAGTTCGTCGAACGCACTTAAAGGTTACGTAGGTCAATCGCAATTACGGCTTTGCCGAACAATTTGCTCTCGATGGGAAATTACCTCCTCCAACGGTTCTCAAAATACCTCTCTTCGAAACTGCTTCCAGGCAGCTGCCATTAGGGTTTCTCCTCCCGCGGCTCGCGATGCCTTGATGACCGACTCACGCAAAATTGAATGAATCGGAAAGGGTACGAAACAAGTTCCTTTCGCCTATAGAGGCGCGTCTCAGATCATCCAAGGACAAGGAACGTGAGGAGCCGACCATTTTCTCGGACTTCAAAACGGAACACAGCGTGGATTTTCACATCTTTTGACGTCGCGACACGCCGGCGACCCGCTTGAAAGGATATCGAAGTGGAGGAATCCACATTTCGCGTTCCTTCCAAGGGATGTGGGCGGCTCTTCGAATTCCAGACCTGCCGGCTCGAGTTGGCGCCCTTTTTGTATAGCTTTCAGGAAAGAATAGAAGCTGTTGTCAGCGGAATCATAACAGGTTCGAAAGAGTGGAAAATTCAACTCTACACTCTGTTATTGCTTCCATATTCTTGCATAAGACCCTACAGAAACCGCGTGGGTGGCATTTTGTAGCCTAATTAATGGGAAATCCTAACGGCACAAATCTGGGTACAGTTCCATGCACATTGCGCGATCGCCGAGCTATCCATCGGAGCTATCGGCTCCTCGGACATAACTTGAGGACACCTTCCGGCAAGAGAAATCGGCGTAAACGCTCAAATCTGCGAAACTTACCTCAGTTCGGACTCGAACTGGGTTTCCGAGTCGGGCCAGCGGCCTGCCGTTCAACTGCTCAGCTGAAAATTGAAATTCAGAATGATGTTGATCGTTCTCATGTATCGTGGTCGGCAAATGTCCTCCATTGAATTAGATTTGAGCGTTCGCACCGATCGCCAATCGCGCAATATGCAGGGAACTGTCCCCCGGCCTTGAGAATTTCTCACGGAGGGGCTACAAAACGCCACGAAAATTCGAATCGAATTTGAATCACCCTGTATCAGGTATTCATTTCCGAAAGACGAATAGCGGACGTGGAACCAAGCCGCGGGAAGCTTTCTTGAGGAATGTTCAAAGAAGTCTCCTGTATTCTCGGGAATACAGGCTCCCCCAGATCCCCGAGGGAGAATCGATTCCTCTTTGGGACGGATTCCTGGATTCTCGAGGAAAAAGGGCTGTGGTCGAAAATTGCTTTGTGCGGTCTTATTTCAATCTACGCGAGCTCTCGAGTGGGACATCGGTGTAACGTGACCGGAATGTCGTGAGTTATTCGGTCGGACTCAAATTTAATATTTCGCCCATGTTGAGCGGTCGGGCGAGTGCCGAGCTGAGAAACCATCACAAGTAATATCCTTTCAATAACTTTGTTCCGTTCACACTTGGACGAACAGCGCGTTGCCTTCGATTCGTTTTCGATACAGATCGACGCAATCATTCGTTGATCGATTGTTTGTCATTCAATCAATATTCGATCCGATTTGACATTGTTTCGTCTTCCGTGAATTGTTGGTATCCTCCTTGGTATTCTCCATATCCCAACGGGTTCCGTCTTATTCCCCATCGAGGGAATGATCAGATAAGCAAGAGGAAAGCCAGCCTTTCGAAGGAGTGAGTGCTCTCGGGGACCGGCTCGCGACCGTCGCGACGATCCCCGTGGCTGAAGCGGTCGCCGAACACGCGCGTTCAGCAATGTGGGCTCAACTCGGGGAGGAAGGGCGGCAGCAGCGATGTCCGAAGGTAAACCGGAGGGCGTCGTGTCGCCTGCACGTGCATGCATCTTAACCCAGACCGTGGTCAATGTAGAATTGGTGTCACCCTAAACTTGCTCGACCCTAAGATGTAAGAGAACATGTTGGACATCCGCCAAGACAGCCATCGGGATAACATTGCACCGAGGTACAATACTTACGGCAGCTGAAAATGGTATACGTCCAAGGCAACCACGTCAGAACAACATCGACTTCAACAATGTGAGGGGGGGGGGAGGCGAAAACCCAAACAGATTCTGGCTGTATGATGCGAAACGGATGCCTGAACCGCGTGCCGTCGTGAATAATGACTGTCGGATTCCGGACATTCTTTGATCGTAAACGTCCTCTGCGAACACTCGGAATTAACGAAACGATGTTTTTAAAGCCGTGCGTGCTCTGCAGGATCTACTTCGAGTGATTTATGTGATTAGATGCACTAAATTCTATCGTTGAATCGTTTTCGTGAGGAATTTTTCATTGAGAATACCCTTATGGGGGCCATTGAGTCACTGAATGAACGCTGACATCGACAGAATTTCGTTTGGGGAGCGAATCCACGAATCGTGAGTATCGAGGGCTGGAAAATTCATATGATCTGAGAATCTTCTGCACGGACGAGGCTCTGTGGCTCAGGAATAGGCGTAAGAAGCACCGGTGAATAGTTGCACCGAAACGCTACTTGGGTACGGCATCTCCGATCAGAGATATAGGTTTACGTGTCGTTCGCACCGTACTTGACCGAAAACTGAAGTAAAGATTTCTCTAAAGCAGTGTTTCTCAAACTTTTTTGACCCGGGCCCCACTTTAAATTAATAAAAACACTCGGGCCCCATCAGGCGTCAATTGAGAATGTCGTTCAGAAGGCTTGAGTGCAAGTTCTCTCAGTTCTGTCTGATCTTGGGATCTCCATCTGGATGCCGTTTGGTGACCCGATACGTACAACGACGAAACTTCTGGGAACGGTATGTCGGATGAACGTGAGCGCCAACTGATTTACAGAGTTGGAATAAAATGCGAACGAGAGAAAATAGGAGTCAGCCTTATCTGCTGATTGATCAGTCGGCATGAGCTCACTCGGAGGAGAAAACCCAGAGTTTTCGCCAGAAAGTTTGCAGGAATCGGGTCGCAAACTGCTTCCAAGATGGAAGTCCTACAGGTCCTCCGAGAAAAATCAGAGCACTTACAGAATATTTCACGAATCACACTGTGCTTGACCGATATTCGGGAACGGCTCATCGAATGGAACTTACGATTCAAGAGCTTGGGATTGTGAGATTTGATCTTTGCGGGACTGGAAACTGCGTAGACGAGCGGAAGGCCTCTATCTATCAAATCAGGGAAGTTTCCGCGGAGATATTCTATAAAATCAGTCCCAGGCCCCACCAAAGAAGTCTCTAGGCCCCACTGGTGGGGCCTGGCCCCATAGTTTGAGTACCACTGCTCTAAAGTGATTGTCGAGGACAGGGTGAGAATCAGGTTCGGAATCATCGAGAGGAAAAGGGTTCGATGATGAAGTACAAGACTTGATTTGTTACGGAATTGCATTTCATACCTTTCCGCAAATCGGTACAGCAAGCCAGCCAACGGATTCGGGAAATCTGCGATCTGTCTCAATCAGGTAGGAGGGAAAATCTCTTTACGTGTATACTTCGATCGAGAGATGGTCCGACATTTTAGAGGTTTCGGATCATGAGGCATCAAGTTTTCGGAAAACATCTCGCCCGGAGGATTCCCCGAAGCTCGGGAGTGAAACTTCTGTTTTTCAGTGACTGGTTGTACGAAAACTTTAATCCGTTTAGAGAATAAACGATATTCGATAAAGAGAAATTCCTGCTGAATGGTCATTCACGCTCCAAGGAGCAATATATGGAGCGGTGCCGAGGAGGAGGAAAATATCTGTTCAGGAGTAATTGGCGAACGAACGGTTCGGCGACAAACGACTCTGAACACTGCCGTGACAGTTATTGGATTCACGTGACGACCAACTCCTAATCGCATTTTGTCAGATGTCAAAACGTTGCAGTCGCCGGCAGCGGAGCGGTCACTTGCCGCGTGCGATTCATCCATGAACACCCTCACCCAAGCGACACTGGCAGCACATCCTTCCATATTTGGCGCGGGAAGCGTGTGGGTGGCCGGTTTCGGCTGAGGAGCGTCTCGTGTTTTGCTGCCAGTCTCCCTTTCAGATGCCTGAATCCCACCCAAATTCAACCGACAATCTGAACTTTGTGAACGAAAGCAACTCTCATCTCGGATCCAAGAAGAGATCATCGAAAAATCCACCTCTGCTCAAACAAAAGAAACGGAACGAAAGAAAAGCCGGAGGGATCCTTCAGTTAAAAAAATGCTTTATTTAATGGTAAATAAATAACCACGCAAGGCGATTCGGTGAAGGAAGATGGAATAGAACTCAATGACTTCTATCCGGCACGCGTTTCCTCGGAGCCGCCTTGATGATGTTATCCACTCTCAAAATCATCTCAGCGGCTTCGGCAGCCGACAGGAGCACCTGTCGCTTCACAACAAAAGCTTCGGTGATGCCGAGTTTTTCCATATCATCGATTTTAGCATCAACTATGTTGATACCGTACGTCTTTTTGCCGGTGGCGTGGGCGGCCCGGAGTTCGGAAACGAGTTGCGCCGAGTCGAGACCGGCGTTGTCAGCGATGATTGTGGGGAGTTGTCTGAGAGCTCGCGCGAACGCTTCGATCGCCAAGGATTCCTTTCCGGGGGTTGTCAAGGCCAACTTGTCAACAGCTTCGGCCATGAGCATTTCTGCGCTGCCTCCGCCGTAGCAGACTTTCTTCTCTTTGACCACGGAGGAAAGAACACAGAGAGCGTCATGTAGAGATCTTTCAGCTTCGTCGAGGATCTGTTGGGTGGCACCTCGAAGAACGATGGTGCAAGCTTCTCCGACGGGGACACCGCTGAACTTGAGAAGCTTGTCTTCCCCAATCATAACCTCTTCGATGAGATCGCAAGTACCGAGCTTGACAGTTTCTGGACTGGCGAAGGTCGAGACGATCTCACCTCCAGTGACCAGAGCCAGACGTTCGATGCCTTCGAAGTCCGCGTGCTCGATGGCCATGATTCCAGCGTCGGCAAACAATTGTTCGGGGTAGTTGTAGATCAGCTGACGATTGATGAACACGTTGCATTTGTGGGCCAGAATCGATTCGACTTTTCGTTTCATCTTGAGTTTTTCGGCTTCCTCGAGTTCGGCGACCCGAGCGATGGATTCGCACTTCATGCGCGAACCGAAAACCTTTATTTTGTCACTGTCCATGGGTGTGTTGGCAATGAGGATTTCGGCTTTTTCGATCCGCTTCGGCTGGTTGAGTCCCGGCTTCTTGTCGAGCAGGAAACCCTCCTCGAGGTACGAGTCCAGCATGCTGCCTCCGAGTTTCTTGATTATGTGGATTGCGTCGAGGTTGCACTTTCCTTTCAGCCTCATGACGGCGTCGACAGCGAGCTGCGCGAAGAACTCCTTGTGTTGGGAGAGAATTTTCGACCCCAGAGTCGTCCTGGCAATGTTCAAAACGTCCTTTTTGAATTGTACATCGTCGTTCGAACGGTCCTGAGAGAACTCTTCGAGAGCGGCTCGCGAGGCGGTGACTGATTTCCTCCAGCCGGCGATGATCGTTTGAGGATGGATTCTCATACCGACCAACTTCTCTGCTTCCTGCAAAAGTTGAGAGGCCAGCACGGCCACAGACGTCGTTCCGTCTCCGACCTCGTCATCCTGAGTTTTGGAGATGTCGACGAGAACCTTCGCCGCCGGGTTGTCGATTCCGATCGCTTTGAGAATGGTCGCACCGTCGTTGGTTACCTCAACTTTCGAGTCTCGAGACGTCTCGCAGAGAAGAATTTTGTCCATGCCTTTTGGTCCCAGCGTGGATTTGAGCAAATCGCCGATGGCGATCGCGCCAACGAACGAAGACAAACGCGCATTTTCCGCCTTTTCCTCCTCGGCCTGATGGTTGAGGATCTGGATCGGGTTCAGGTTTCCGAGGTGAGCCATGGTTGGGTTTCACACAGGACGTCACAGCAAAATCAGTCGAGTAATTCACGTACACTGTCAAATAAGGCGAACGCCGCTTCTACACCACGCCTCGTCTCGTGAGAAGCTTGTTGAAGAGTGAAGCAGCCGACCGCCATGACAGTAGCGGTCACGCGAGTTGGACATGTCTTTAGCGCGCAGCAGTTTGTTTGGATTTGCTTTTCGGGACAGGGCGCTCATTGCTAGCGACCAGTCCGCTGGTTTGTTTTCATTCAATGCTGAGTTGAGACAGCGTACGTCAGAGAAGTGAACGGAGCAAAAGTTTAGAATCGGTGATCGGAGGAAGCGAGTCCCAAAGTTCGCTCACGGCGTCGGAAAGTCATCAAATATGAAGCCAACGCTTTGACAGCGGAAGAAATTCGGAGGTAACTTGCGAAAATGTTTTTGTTTTGGTTTGAACTACGCGCGCCAAGTGGTAAGCGGTCTTCTTGGCAACCGTTGCCTTGTCGGGGGTTCGTACTCCGTTCATACCCACGTGTACGAAATGCGAAGAATCAAAGACATTCAAACCGGAGACAACACAATGTCGTAGCTCAATCGGCGCCCTCAAGTTGGCCTCGGTCATCTTGGCGGTGGACCGTTTCTGTTTTTCGTTCATATTTCACTTCCTCTCTGTTTCTGTTTTCGAATTTCGAATCAACTGAAGTTTTAATTATGCAATCAGTGTCAACTCGATGAACGGGAACCACATTTTCCCGGTCCTGCTCGGGCGAAAATGAGTGAAACCAACACCAACCAAGACGCGAAAGAGACTTCGCTGAGAATTCGCAAGAACCACAAAGGTTTGTGATCCATTCAAACTCGATCGAATTCAATCTCAGCAAGTTGGCACCTCGAGACGCGGGGTTTCCTCTCTGTCATCACTTCGAGGCAGAGTCGATGAAGACACAGATCTGAAATCAACTTTGAACTCTTGCAGCTCTCAGAGACATCGTCGAGAAGCAGAAACTGAGAAGAGTCGTTCAAGTGGAGCTCAAGTCTCGTGAAGAAGTTTCCAACGAAACCGAAACCGTCACGCAGTCAACTTCGCAGAAACTGACAGTGTCCTGTGGTTCGCAGACGTGCTCAATTCAGACTGAAATTCATCGAGAACAGAAAGTCTACACAGAGAGCTCTACATCGCCGAAGTCCGTTGCGGGGGCCGTTGAATGTGAATCGAAAAAACAGGTTTTCGTAACGAGCGATTCCTTCACAGCGGATGGATCTACGGTGGCTCCTCTATCGCCAGGACGTTCTCGGAGCGCTTCGGGAAATCGGACCAGACTCGGAAACAGTGTTTCGATTTCGCAAACGCCGCCACATTCGCCTCGAACACCTAAAACGCCACCGACGACTGAAAATCCTCGGACACCGTCGCGTTCTCCACAAGCTCCGCGATCGCCTCGCAGCGCCACAACGAGCCCCTTCAATGCGAAGAGACAGACCACGACTCAACGGAGTAAATCTTCCCCGCTGCGTCAAATCAATTGCGGTCCGGAGTCGGTGCCAGTCGAAGGAAGTCCTAAGACAAAGAAGTCGCCTAAAACTCCGAAGAAGTCCCGTCGAGACGATGAAATTCAAGTGAAGCCTTTAGTGAACACATACCATGTGATCACGGAGAAACCTCTCATCCGTGCTCGCAAAGGGGCTCCAAAAGAACTTCTGTCCTCAAACGTGAAGGAGATCTTCTCCTGGACCCAGACGACCGAGGTCTCGAATATCAACCACAAGAAACAGACACCGAACCACAGGGAACGAATCCCTCTCGTGTCCAGAGTTGCGGAAGAAACTCCACGAAACACTGCCACTCCGCAAGCATCACTGCCAATGACAATCGCTTGTGGATTTAGTCGTCATGTTCCTGTAGAGATCATCTCGCGAGACGATATCGCCGACGAATTATCGGATGAAGAATACAAAACCATCAGACCAGCTCGCAAATGTACGGCCAAGCCTTTAGTGAACACGAGTTTCCATCCGTCGCCTCCGAAAAGGTCAAAAGACGCCGTCATGATGTTTGTCTCAATGTCTGGAGATTCATCGGTGCCTGAGAAAGCGCAGCTCCTCGTTCCCCGACCTCCAACGATTCATAAACACAATCGATCGGAAGTGCTCGCCTTCATGAAACGAAAGCGACTAGAACGCCGACAACAGAACAAGAACGGCCCCAAACAGAACGGGGACCCGTCTCTGTCGAAGGGTTTCCAGCGCTTGAAGATTCCCAACGAGTTTGCCAAGATACTCGACTTCGAAGAAACCGCACAGCTGAAAACAGCTGTCCCTCGAGTTCTCGGCGGTGCTCAGCAGCTCAGTGAGCTTGTTACCCAACTTCACGGTGAGCAAACTGTGCCATCGATGTCGATGTTTTGATCTTTTACTCCAGCTCCCACAAGAGCTTCTCCGGAAATTTTCTCCGACTACCTATCTTTAATTTCGAACTTCTTTCATGCAGATCCGCGAAGTGAGCAGTTAGAGACGCTTTTGGCGAGATTTGAGAACACCATTTCAGCTGAGATTGGCGAGTGCGATGTCAGCGAGAGCTCGTTCGAGGCTATAGTCAACAAGTACGCCTCGAGAAAGCTTTCACTCGAACAACGACTGGAGGACACAACGCGTCGCTTGGACAGCTTCTTGGTGAACTCGGGCCTTCGAGAAAGCTGTTCTGCTCTGATTCCGCGAATTCCCGAAAACTCAGGTACAAGCAAGTCCCCAAAGCTTCTGGGGGAGAATTTCCCTCACTCGACGATGTCATTGGTTTGAGGAGGAAATAAAGTCACGGACGCGGAGTCTTGTATTTCGAAATCGCACACTGTTGGCTCTTGAAAGTTCGATCTCGATGCAGCATTTTCGTGTCCCTTTTGTCAGTCTTCGATGTGTATGTCTGATATCGTGCCGTCCATAGTCCATGTTGTAGGTTGTTCCTAAGAAAAAACTATGTTCTTCGTGTCGTTCCAGTTGTGTCCAGCCTTGATGCATTCACTCCGTCCAAATCTGTCCGTGTCTCGAGTTTCCTCAGCTCTCTCGAGGACACTCCTCGTCCAAAGTCTCGCAATTCGCCGCCCGGTATCCGATTCGCAGAGGAAGATCGCGGGTCCCCATTCGCTTACCGCGCGTCCAAACGAAACGAGAGTCCGCCAGCTCCGAAGTTCTCGACGGGAGTGCGGGAATCAAGCCCCGCAACATCAACTGGCCCTCCGCCGACGATTGCCAGTGTTCCACGACCGGTAAATGAACTTAACAAGGAATCGATAGATTTGGAAACAGGCAAACCTTACGAAAGAGAACCGCGTTACTCTCGGTCGAAGAGGAGCTCTCGGGAACATGCGCACGCTCGTTCCGATTTCGACGATCCAAACTTCATTTTCGAGTGGCGCCAGAAATACCTCAAAGGATCCGTGGTTGACTCTTCGACTCCAAAACGAAATTTCGCTGAAATCGAGAACGTCAATTGTGACCCTAACGTTTCTCGAATATCGGCCGAAAAAGCTCCCGATGCGCTGAACATTAGCTCCGATGCCTCGGAAACCGTTTTGAGCGACATCGACGACTCCGCTTTGAAGCAAGCGAGAGAAGTTCTCAGGCAGCTCGATAGTTCGAGACGAAACCTCGAGAAAACACAGAAAATCATCTCCGAGATCGAATCCAAACGCAAACCCCCGCCGCAACAGAACGATTCGAATAATAACGTCAAAAACACAAGTCAAGGTCATCGAAGTCGTTCACGAAACTCCACCCGAAACAGCAGTGTCATTATCGAAGGGGACGATATCCTGGAAGAGGCGAAACGGGTTTTGCGCGAGATAAACAACTCGACTGATAAACCGAACAAATCCAATCGCTCCAACGCGTCCCGAAACTTGATTGACAGCTTCGACAAAATTTTCGAGAACGAGGCCGAACGGAAGCGCGACCTCTCTCCGACAACGAACTTGAATTCGATCGAGAAATCTCCCAAGAAATCTTTCGCCCCTGGTTCCTTGAGTAATTTGGCGACCAACGAGCTGGACTTCCTCGAAGACTGCAACGACACACTCCTGAAGATCAGTGAAGTGTCACGAGCCAAGAACTATGCATTCGCGAGGGAGACTAACATGGCCAATGAGTTTCTGCGTAGGGTGAGTCTTACGATAACGTTTCCGTCGATGAGTTCTGACCTCTTGAACTATTCGAGTACTACGGAACCGATATGATTGGAATGAGGATTCTTTTCTCGTCGGCAGGAATATCAGAAAACAAGCACTCCGGTCCGTTCACAAGCCCTCAATCAGTTGAACAGTGACGAAATAGTGGAAGAACTGCGTCGAAGTCTTCAAGAAGCTTTCGATAAGATCGAGAATCAGACGAAGGAGATGAGTCGTCTACGGAAGGATTTGTCGACTTCGCACGGTAACTACTGCTGATCCTCTTGAACTTAGTTTCCTCATCGGAATTTTTTTGAAGAGCCTGTTTTCATAAATTGTTCCGTCCTTCCTAATCATGGAATGAATATCTTTGATTGGTGTTTTCAGTCGATGAGCCGGATCTACGGGACGCAACGAGAGCAACAAACGTGAGCGTTGATGAAGTTGGACACCGACAGTCTGTCATCCATGGTGATGATATCCCACGCATCAACTTGGAACGCGATGATCACCCTGAAGCCAGTCAGGTAGATCATGAGAAAAGTCGATCTTCAGAATCGACGACCAAAACTGCCACTGATACGAAGTCAGGATCAGTCTCTTTTGAGACGACCTCACTGACTGACGAAAAGCCAACCGATTCCACCTCTGATGGATCCGGAGACAACGATCGAAACTCTCACAGCGTCTCGCCAGATACGCCATCGAGAAGTTCACTCGACAAGGTTGGTCCCGTTGCCTTTGTTCCCGTCGATAACTCATTGAATGTAGCCATAACACACTCGATTACCATCTAATTGCATTTTATCGCAGTCTCCGAGATCGTCGCCAACCGCGTCCACCGTGAAGACCGAAGTCCCAAAGTCACCTTCCACGGTCTCCACTTTGAAAACAGAAGTTCAGAAGTCACCCGCTACTGACTCTCCACAGACGACAGATGAAGTTTCAGCTCCAGTTGAGATCGTCAAGAACGAGTCTCCATCCTCTCCGGATACATTAAATTTAGTTAAAAGTACAGCTGACACGCTCTCAACGGAGAAGACGGACAAGGCTGAACTCCAGTCACCCGATCATCTCGACAGAGGGGCTCCGATCGCGCCACCTGCGGTCCCGATACCTGAGAGCTCGAAAAAACCCTCTGAATCTTCGGATTCTGCTCTGATTTTGGCTCTCATAAATTATATCGAATGGAGAGAACTCAACGTGCACGGTCAACGCTCGGAAAATCTCAAGAAACTGCGAAAGCTGGCCACCGCCGACTCTCAAACAGCTGTTTCGCGAGGGTGAGAGAGACAACTTCTTCTAACTTTCCGTTTCTTCCACTTTGTCACGCGAAATTCGGAGCAATTGAACATGACATCCAGTCTTCCACTGTTCCTTGACATTTCTTCCGTCAGCTGACGCATCTGAGTTCAACCGAATGATGAAGCACTCTCAAATCGATGTTGATCTGTTGTGAAATCTCTTGGCGGAGATTCCTCGTTCCAGCTGACGGAGTGAAAACGGCTGATCGTTGGAATTGATTTTTCAGAAACGAAGCGAAGATGCAGGAGGGAAAAGATCAACGCAAGGAACGAAACGAGCTTCAGAAACTGCTTCGTATTTTAGCCAAGCAGAAAATTCATTCAAAGTCTTCGAGCAGCAGCGGACAGCAAACCAACACCTCTTCTGACGAAAGCAGTGAAATCCTCACCGATGTGAAGAGTGATCAGGAGAACGATCCCGCGAAAAGTGAGCGATAAGACTGTACAGCGTACTCGAGGTTCATGTGCTTTAAATTCGCGTGATAAGTTGTAGAAGAACGAAACGAAACTTGCGCACTCTTTCAGCCACGGGCTCAAGCTCGAAGAGCCACTCGATTGTGCTCGGCACAAATGATCTCATCGAACACATGGATCTCGTTAAATTGCTCATCAAGCGCAATAATGAAATTTCCCAAAAGGAAAAATTTGTGAAATACTTGGAGAGAGAACGACAGAAAATCGAAAGACGGTCTGAGGCCATCAAGGTTCGTTTTCGTTGGATTTTACGTTTCTGTCGGAATTTCCTCTTTTCCCCGAGTGTGGAACTCTTCGAGCTTTGAAACGTCGACTCAACTCAATAGAGAAATCTTCCACTTCCAGAAACGAGAGGCCAAACTCATGGCCGAAATGAAAGCTGCCGTCGAACGAGAGGTCAACACCAAAATGCAGCTTTTCCAAGAGACGCTCGTGAGTTCGAATGAGAGCAGTCAGAAATCTGAAAGCCATGCCCTCCCTTTGCGACCTCTGTCGGCTCGAAAATTCAGAAGTCGCAAAGATTCCTCCGGTTCCGAAGACGTCGCCAGTTTGTCAGAGACGGATGCTTCTGACATTGAGGGTAGTAAACGTGCTCTGAAGGATGAGGAAGAACGTGAAACGAGGCAGTTGGAGAAACTCAAGCGAGATCTGGAGACACCGGACTCGAACCGAAGACCAGGTCGGAAAGAGATGTTAATGCGCCGAATAGAGGTTCTGGAGAAGCTGTTGGCGAACAACAAAGCCGCTGTCGCGATGTTGGAATCTTCAAGTCACGTTATGCCGAAGATCAGGAAACCGAAAGTCGCTGTTCAAGAGCGTTCTCAAGAAAGTGAAGAGAGCGACGCGTCGCGAGACGGACTTACAGAAAGGAGCCAACAATCGAAAGCTAGTGTCTCCGAATCGGAGGCTAGCGATGCTCAAGGTGCTCCCGTAAGCGCCGAAACAAAAAGCGATAACGCTCAACAAAACTCGTCGTCCCGAAGCTCGAGTGGCAAATCATTGTCTGAGCGTATCAAGTCACCACAAGAGAAGTCTCTGTCCTCTGTTTCCTCTTCAGAAAAGGTAGCCGCCGAAGTGATTCTCAAAGTTGCCTCACCTGAGACGGCGGAAGCAGAAGCCGGAGTGAACGTTGACTCGGAATCCTCAAAAAGCGAAAGCACAAAGTCGGATGTCGAGAGCGCTCGGTCAAAATCATCGGAAGACAGTGAAAATACGAAGAACCTCAAAGTGGACTCGACGGTATCTATGCTTGTGAACAGCTTGAAGGAAGACACTCTCAAGGAAGTTGTGAAGGCGACGAAGCTCGAAGGACACGCCACCAATCTGATGGAACGTCTCGTTGACGAGGCCGTCGGTGCCATCAACAAGGCGAAAACCGGGGTAAGCAATTGATAGAAAGTCGATCACACATCAATTCCCACTAATCACTCTTTGTTTCCCATCAATTCCTTGTTCCGTGGACATCCTGAAATCAGGATAAGGGAAGGGAGTTCAAAGCGAACACGGGATGAGAATCCAATGCTCTGATCAAACCAACGGTAACCTGTAATGCTGATTTCGATCCAGTTCTCCGCGACGCGGGATCCAAGCTGGGAGGAATTCTCCCCGATTTCCTCTCTGAACGGCACTCTCGCGGAAATCGGGCAACAGATCTTCGTTGACGACGCCAGCCAGCAGGTTTGCATACGCACTATCCCAAACAAGCCTCCGCCACCGTACACCCCACCCAAGGTCTGTGCACGACGAAATCACAGAATACGAATGTTTCAATGACTTGTTGAAAAGAATGAAACAAACGCATCAAGCTCGAAACATGAGAGCGTTGTGTGCCCTCTCGTCCGCCAGGATGCCATGAAACTTCGTTTGAAATAGTTCAATGCACGCACGAACCGAAGCACTCGACGCACTCCTTGGCATGCAATCTTAGTTCCGTCCATGACTTTTTTGCGAACTTTCTTTGCCGGGAAAGCTTCCCTATTGCTTATTCCTTCCTTGTGTCGTGCAGGTGATGCCGGTCGAGCCGACGGCAGCGGAACCGGTCCAGCCGAATGCAGTGTCCATCGCCCCCGCCAAGAATGTCAAAGAACAGCGACAGCCTGAGCCCGTGGTTCCGATGACTTTGGGAGAACTCCAAACCGAAGCCTCTCACGCCGCCGAATACCTCTTCGAACAATTGATCGCGGGTCGGCAACTCGACGAAGCAAGCTACGAAGACACGCATTGTCAAGGTGTCGCGGACATGGCCAAAGTCCAGTACGGCGAAATGCTGTTCGACGTTGCCAAAGAAACTGCGGAGAAGCTTTTCAGGTGAGAGCAAATGTAGCGAGTCACCAAAAAATTCATCAGCCGCGCCGCATTGAAGACTAGTTGGAAGACTCGGAGCCGGGGCTCAAGAGAAGCACTCAAGTGAAATAGGGACACGGGGCTTTGTATCCGAGAAAGCTCGGTGTGAAGGGTTCTCCTTTGATGCATCAGTGGGACGACTCTGTGGGGGACGAAACGAGGTAGTGGACTAGGGACGTCGGGGGAAGGGGCCAGAAAGGAAATAGTTGCAGGTCGTCGGAAAGTGAACGCTGACTCGGCTCAGTTCGACGGCGGCAGCGGAGGTCGTCGTCGTTTCATCCGAAATGAACTGAGGAAATGGCGTGAGCCATTTGCAAACTGCCGGCGACTGTGTGAATAAAAGCTTACGACGTTTGCAGGGTGGGTCGAAACAGCGACAATATGTTCTCGCGGCCTTTGCCTTCAAAGGAGCGACATCAGGCTTTCATAGATGCGATTGTCGGAGATATCCTCAAATCCGAGAAGAGCAAATCCACCCGACCCAAGTGCATTTGGTCGTACATCAACAATCGCCGTATGGACTACATTGACTTCATCATGGGAAAGTGAGTGTTCGACCGAGTTTGTCGGGAATAACCTGCCAAACTATGCCCTGATTTGATCACCTATTTCCTCCGTCTCACGAGAAAGATCGGTCCGCCTCCTACCTGGCTCCTCAGATCAGGCACGAACGGGATATTTAAAGATTTTCAATCATTTTTCCTGCAGGGAAATCCGCGAAGAGGAAAAGGAGTGGACCGAGTACACGGGCTGCCTAGAACAAGTCAACGAACAGCTGGTCGAGCAGGTGTTTGCGCACATTGTAGAGACGAACGTTGCTGCCGTTATCGAGGCTCTTTGAAGGTCAAGCATATGGTCAGATGATCGCTCAGGAGGAGCCTCCGAATTTCAATTGCTCATCTTTTATAGTTTGTTGATGACTGTTGGATTGATTGAATGTTCGAGCGTGCGAGTGTGTGATATGAGGCATGGTACAATAATGTTCCAGGATGTTGGTTGTTCTACCGATAGAACACTACTCAAAGCTGTTTTGTATGAAAGAATATCAGAAAGCCTCGTGAAACCCTCAAATAAACTTCGTACACGTAACAGAGCTGAGCTATGGGACCGACTCCTGAATTTTGCTTTCGCCTCCCTGTTTCGCTGAGAACTTTTAGACCAGCGCACTAGAAATTAAGAGAAAGACAATCGCCTTTACTGATTATAACATTATAGGATTCGGGAAAGGGAGGGGAGGGGCTGGGAAACCGAGAGATAAGGTCGATGTGGTCTGGGAAACGATTCCCAAATTGATTAAAGAATGCAAACCACAACCGGCCGGAAGCCTCGTAGTTACGTTTTGTGGTGATACGCATCCAAGCGCGGGGTCAAGCGACCGGGCTGTTCCGACTCAGATGGAAACGCCTGATTGTCTGACCATTACAGTATCGCTAGCCCGTCCGTACGAACCTAGCCGAAGTCCATTCACTGTCACCGCGCAGCCCATGAACTGCTCTAGAGCATAGAGACCGAAGCATGTCGATGACGTCGATCGTTCCTTGTCCTCGTCCTTGGCGTTCTATTTATCAACTTCTCATTCATCCGAGACCTATGCACCGTCTGTTCCAGAACTTCATCGATTCCGGTGTGCTCTCCGGTTATTTCCTCGTCGAGCAATTCTTCGACACTCCTTCGGAATGCGGACCATCATAAAAAATAGAAGCTCACGTGCGACATGCAAGATTCTTGTGTAGGGATGCCAGCCATACATTTATACTAATTTGTAGTCCACTGCCATAATCAGATCGCGGTCTTCGGTGGAGCTATATGTGAGCTGCGTGCCTGAGTAGGTCACGCAACGTTGACCGGTCAGTGCTTTGCTTGCTTAGTGCGCCGTCCCGTGTGAGAACATGGGACGCAGGCTCATCGCGCTGTTTCTTACCTTATGGAGTAATCTACGGAGTTTGGCACACGGTGAGCAATGAGCCCGCGAGTCGACGTCGGTGGTTTGTGCGACACGACAGGTATGTTCGAATCATCAACTCTGCTCGTATCTAGTTATGAAGGCACTCGATCCCAACTAGGATTTGAGTATCGTCGTCATCATGTTCCATCCAAGCACCGAGAGGGCCTACGAGAGGAATCGGGCTTGAAACGCGGTCGTAGGATTTCCAAGCCGTCCTCGGGGAGCCATCGGGTTATCGCCGTAGACTCCGGTCAGCCAACTAGATATCGCAGATCACGACTCTGATCGGGTCTCTGGACATCAAACCTCCGAGTTCGCTCGCTCGCTCGCTCGCTCGCCTGTCTGTTTGGGTTTCGGAGCCTGAAACTGACTGATTTCTCAGCTACGTCCTTCAGGTGCTCTTTCGAATCTGAAGTCCACCGAGAGGGGACCTGGGGGACCTCGGGGAGCATATTTCAGAGAAGAGGAGAGGGAAGACACATGGGAATTGTTGACATATAAAAAGGTTTTTCCTTTATTCTGAGAAAAGGTGTTGCTTATTTCAGTTGTGGAGTGAGAAAAAATTAAATAAATCTATGTTAAATTTGTTTGTTTGTTTGTTTCGTCATTTGTGGTTTTGGTTGTGTTTGTTTGTTTGTTTGAATCAATCTTCAAATCCCCGTCACCGGCGCCTCCGCCGCCGCCCCTATCCTTATCATCACCCGTTATCACTGTTCAATTTGATGTACGTCTTCATCGAGTATCTACCGAAAGAATCCATCTGACCTCGGTTTCTTTCAATATCAGAGTCTCCGTCGTCCTCGAAGTTCCAAGAAATCCAATTCCATTCGCATTTCCAGAGGAATTGTTCCGTTTGATCGATTAGCTGGTCATCCAATCGATTTGAGTCGAATTTGCTTCTCTTGGCTTCCGACGGATCAATGGAATTTCTCGGTAGATGTGAAAACCTGGCGACGACCTCTGACGGCACTTTCATTAGAACCCCTAACTTCCTGTCAATGTGTGTGTGTGTGTTTGTTATTTGTATCTCAGTGTCCGCGTTGTTTGTTTGTAGTTAACGTCAAAACTCATCCTGCCTCTTATTCATACATATGTGGAGTATGTAAAAGAGTTATGCCTGTATTAGGAATATTAAGAGCGCAACAAACTTCGAAAGACCTTGTAACAGCTTGATAAATATGTCCGTCGTTATATTTCAACTTGAGTGCCTCTCCACTTCGTATTTCATCGACATCTATCTTGTTTCCAACTTCCCGTGTCTTAGTTTTGTCGCTTTCACGGAGTCGTCGTCCTCGAAGTCATGAGCTTTGACGCCCGATCGACGCTCCAGGTTCTTTAAAAAGGCTTTCTGCTCGAAATCCAGTCCGTAAGTTGAAAAATTGGTTTCCTTTCTCCAAAGACCGCCTCGACATTTTCCTTTTAAACGTGTCCAGCGTCCTAATTGTGATCTCGAACATTCGGTCGCCGAACGTTCGACCTCGAAATCTCATCGCCGCAAACTCGTTCCTCTTTGTTTTTACCATTGACCTAAATCGTTAGAAAATCCTCCTAAGACCCTAGGCTATCAAGGATGAATCCTACGCTCGCCAGGATGAATCCCGTCCTGGCCGAAGAGTGATTTCTGTCATCATCATCTTGATATAACAACGTAGAACTCGGTAGTTAGTTCCGATCAAATAATTCTGTGTTCTCAAAGTTCTCGCTTTCCCGAATTTGATTGCTCTTTTTGAAAACTCCGATACCATCGCATCGGCGGAACCGATGATCCGTGATGGTGCGTTTCTGTATTCCGTTCGAACAGACGATGCTGGTCAAAAATTTGAGCTTTCCGAGGTGTGGAACAGCGAAGATCCAAAAGTATGATTGGAAAGTGGGAATCAGGTCACCGGAACTGAGGTAGGTTTCAAGTTTCTGCTAGGTCTGAGGTGATCGATTGTCGGCGTGAACTCAATGAAAGCAAGGAAATAAAAAACAAACAGCGATACAACCATAGTTTGCTTCATTTTCTCCAACTGAGTTATAACTCCACCATTTCAAGCAAACCCAACGTGAAAGACGACTCAACAACTCATTCCTATGGTCGGATGGTAAGTATTGGATAATTATTCGACTCAACAGATTGCTTGCTGTCTCTTCCGCGGAGATTGAAGACATCGACTCGAAACCTCGATGAATTCACAGACGAATCTTGTACAGACAAAAGATCGGTGGTGGGGATGTTAGATAAGTTATTAAAAAACGCATTGTTACAAAAACTATCCATCGAAAAACAATCACTAACAACCCTTGACGGATGATCGCATTTCTGTCGTTGCATAACTGTTGAAATGACATTCACAATTATATAAGCATATCTCTCCTCACATAGATGTAAAGTGTCGTGTTCGTGTAAAATTTCCGTTGCTCGGGCCTCTCCCGATTCCTCTGATATTGCCTGTGATCGAATTTCCAAACTCCGCGTGAGAGGACCGTTGTCCAAATGGGGGGATTTCGAATTCTGCGACGAAAAGCACTTTATGAAAGCAGTTTCGAAACGAAATCAGAGATACTTATGAGGAGCAGGTGATGAATCCCAAAGATCTGACCGGCACTGAGAGTTCTCCCGACATAAAGTTGATTTTAGTTCGTTCGTTCGTTCATTCTGGTTTGTTAGTCTTTTGTAGGATGACATTTTGTTGGGTTTCGAGATTTCCTATGATTCTCTTTCGGATGCTGGTCTGTTAGAGAGACTGTGTGTTTGTTTGTGTGTGTGTGTTTGTGTGTATGTTTTTTTTTGTAAATATTGCAGCCATCCAGATTTCTTTTTGCGTTAGGGACAGCTTCGTGTGAACCGATCCACACTTCTCACGTCCGCAAGGTCTCAGCGCAAGGTGAAGCGATGCCTGCAACGTCCTTGAAACAGGCCTCCTGGAAAATAGAGACGACAATGTGAGCTCGGGAGAAATGTTGATTTAGCCTCTTCTCATCTAAACGACCAGCGAGGCGGCAGCAGGAAGAGCTCTCTGACTGCCAGCAACCCCACTTGCCCGGCTAGGGTTTGAACCATCTACCGAGAAAACGAATGAAAGAGTTCATTTGTAACATTTCCGACATTTCTCTTCCGAGCCAGCAGTGTGGTCAGAGACCCTCTTTCCGGCAAGAGTCATGAGGCCGAGTTTTTTCTGCAGCAGTGTAGCCTCTGACTTATCATCATTCGAGTCCGAATCGAAACTTCTGAGCTTCGAATCCGACAACTACAACAGCATTTGCTTCGGAGAATTGGAAGTTTTTCAACCGGTGTTTCCGATCATGTCGATGTCGTGGGATATTTCTCCCCGGAGGATTATACGGAAAGAGAAAACGTCGAACTCACCTTGATAGCGCTGCCATTAGAAAGTGATTGTTGATTTTTCAGTGGCTTGCGTGAATACGTCCTCCGATGCATGTCGTCCACCTGTTTCAGGTACCACGTGCCTGCGGAGAGCCCGTCCAGCGAGCCGACCGGAGTGTGCGGAGCTGTGAAAATTTCAAAACATGAGTGCCGAGTCGACGAAGTTAAATTGTTTGACGTCGAGGGTCGTACTCACCGAGGTGGTGGGTCTCTTGGCGGTGCTTCATGATGGCACCGAACTCGATGGGCGATACTTTGATCCTTTGGGCGAGTCGATCTTTGAGATCGGCTAAGGATTCGTGCAGATTCTGCAGTGGCGAACCCTTGGACACGTCGTCGGTCACTCTTAGCGAGAAAAAGGTGGCGGCAGAACCGGAGCCGTACGAGAACATGCCGAGCCTCCTTCCCGCTATTGACTCGATGGCAGTGTTGCCCAGGTACGACGCTAAACAAGAATATAGCGCCGAAGTGTACGTGTTGCCCACCTGGTTCGAAATCAGAAGCGATGGTTTGGTCTTCTTGTCGAAGATTTCGTTTGACAGAGCGAGGAACGCTTTTTCAACGTCCCGGTCGAAAATCGTATCCTCCAATTTGACATCTTTGAAGCCGATCACACTTTGATACTCCTGACAATTCGGGTGTTGTAAAAAGTCGTTGAGCACAAGACGCGCCAGTGATTTCTGAACTAATTTCCCGTAAGGCGAATGGAATATGAGGGCATCGAAATCCTTGAGTCTGATCTGGGCTCCTGTGGTCGACGGAGAGGAAAAGAACACTTTAGACTCAGCTCCGATGGATTTGCAGAAAAAAAACGAGAGTTCCATCTTCTTCGAGAGCTCGTGCAATCAGAATTAGGTAAATCCAGAATCTTCCGAACGCATATTGCTTTCGGAAGCGGTGGGTTTTCCACCCAGCGCGGAGTTTGGGTCAAAGAGCAGAATCCGTCGCAACGACCGGCCGGCCGGCGTTGCATTCCATTTGAGTATTAGGCTTCGGTGGACCATTGACGGGATTACGGGGCTTTCCAAACAGAATTTGGAATGGTGCTTCGGTCAGCGCCATAAAAAGCGCGCCGTTCACTCGAAAGATGTGAGGGGAAATACCAGCAGGGGTTAGACTGGACGAGTGAGATGATGAGACGCGAAAGGTGGACTCGCGATACGAGAGAGAAAGAGAGGAAACACTCCCGCTTACACAAAACATTCAACGTGCGACGCATTCGAGTGAACGAGGGACGACATAGAGAAAACAATGTGGTGGTCAGGAAACGACATTCCCTTCTTCGAGCGTCCCGCAGAACACAATAACACAGCTGGATTCCATTCGGTGCTCGCGCACCACTTTGCCGCTCCAAAGGCGGTTTGCTGACTAGGAGAGGGGACAATGCCGTGTCAAGGCTCCCTCGCGGGAAACAGCTCCGTGCTTTGAACTCTGCTCGAATTGTGGGCGCGAGGAGAACGGGAAGCGAGGGAGGGGGAGGGTTCCGGGACGAACATATCGACGTCAACTTACCTTTGTGGAGCTTGGCAAACTTTTGACAGTAACCCTGATAGCACTTATCTAGCGCTCGGGAATAGCACTCGACCGACAATTTGCCGTCGACCGTCGGGTACTCTGAGAGCATGTCCGGCTTGTAGAAATCGTACACATGGGCCATGTGCGAGGCTCGAACTCCACGTTCCAACACCAGAGGGGCCTTGGGTTTGACGAGCATTGCTACGGCTCCAGCGCCTCCGGTGGGCCGAGCAGGTCCCGTTGCGTATATCGCGATATCCGCGGCCACAACGAGCGCCCAGCGACCGTCCCACGCAGAGGATTCCACCCACGCAACTGCGTTCAGAAGAGCCTGCGTGCCACCATAGCATGCGTTCGTTGTATCGATACCTGCAACAGGAGCAAGGAATTAGTCGCAGATCTACTCAAGTATTCGATCGGATTTCGTCGTCGATCCTTCTTTCCGGTTTCCTCTAATCGCCTTGAGCCCGAAGGAATCGTTCGGACTGAGTCAAGAAGCTTTGAATTTCAGGGTTTTTGATCGCATAGATCGGAGGGCAGACGTTCTAGCAAGGAATACTTCGATCACGAATCAATCACGAGTTCGTTCGAGGAAGACGAAGGAAAACGCAGGTGCCGACGAAAGTGCATCGCCATTGTGACAAATAAGTAACTTGAACCGACAAGGGGGAGGGGGAGCGGGGGATCGTGTACGGGAACCGGGGAGACTATGACGGCATTGGAACGAAGAAGTGGAGGACAATGCTCTCGTCGATGAATAAAGAATCGGCGCCTCCCCGAGCAATTGCCAATCGTTCGCAGCGGGACTCAGTGTCCTTGGCTGTTGTCTTCGTTGTTGCTGCCGCTGCTGTTGTTATTGTTGGTGTTCGCGACAGCCAAAGGCACGCTCTGTGTACATTATTCTCGTGGCGCGAGGCAGTAAAAAACAACAACGAGAATCAAAGGAACACAGCAGCGAGGAGAGTTAGTAAGCAGGGAGTGAAGAACGAAACTGAGAGCCGAGGATGAGGCGACGCGACGGCGGCCAAAGGGGATCAGGGCTCAAAGGGGATGCTTGATGACGGCGCAGCCACTAACATCATCATCTACGGCGACTGAGAACATCTTGTCATCAAAGTACTCCTCGCACAGCTTGTGGGCAGGCAATCTCGTCGCGACCCACTTGCACCCAGTCAGGCCACCATCTCCTCAGGAGCTCTCCTGCTTCGGACCTCTCCGTAGTCGGCGAAGAAGCCACTAAAGGGTGGCAACGCGCGAGCAAAAGAAGTGCCGAGAATAATGAATATACACGAGGCATGAGCCACCTAAAACATACGAAGCGCTTTTCAAGGCTGCTGCCCTCAACTCCTCGTTATGCCGTGATTTCAGGACCTGCGACACCGTCCTGTGGGATCCTGGAACGACTCCCGGGCCCCGTTTTTTCTCTCGCTCTCTCTCTCCCATTCGTCCTCTTTCCTGAACGACATCAATTCCACTGTTCCTAGTTTGGTAATCCTTTTCTTCCAAAAAACAACACCAACAACGACGGCGGGAACTCTATAAGGGTCTATAAGGGGATATTCGCGGTCGACGCAGCGCTACGTTGGATAGTAAAAGCTTTACAACTTCATCTCCGCCTTCGTCGCTCGCATGCATTGTAGACAGCGCTGTTGCGCGAGCAGAGCGTCACGCGAGTTCGAGTCGATTCTACAAAATAGAATTCCTGACTCGAAGTTGGAACTCGCGACCAACGGAAACCTTTGATCGCGTGAGAGAGACTCAAAAGATTGTTCCGTATCGGTGGAAACCACGCAACGACGGAAGATCTCGGGAGGGACGGTGAACATACACCGGATAGAAATGAAAACGGATTGAGAAGTTTTGTTCTAATTTGACTTTGATCCTCTTTTCTCTTCGGGGCTCGTCCGTTGCGCTGAAGGCGAGAGAGACCAGACAAGAATCTGTGTTAAAATGATTTTTATGGACCTGGAGTGATCTCGTCCGGAGGCTTGGATGAAGAACGTCAGGCCGGCCTGAGCTCTCGTCGAGTTCTTTCGCGCTCTCCCTCGCTAAGCCCTCAGTCAGCTGTCTGACACTGGGTCGTCACTGGTCGACAATTAAGCCGAAATAATCCAGTATCCGAGGTAGGCGGAGAGAGCACAAGGCACGAATCGAAAAAAATCGTCGCAAACCTCTCTCTTTCTGACGGATGCACGAAAGCTTCGGTCATCGTGACAGGTTGTCGAATGCGCTCAAAGTATTCTGACCTTCCACGAACTCGAATTCGAAAGCGGTCCCGATTCGGAAAGTGAGTCGAAAATTTTGGCGTTCCTGCTGGAGGTCATCGAAGGTCGAACATCATCTATCATTTCTACGTACTTCTCCCATCGATTCCACATCAATCTTTTCTTTGGGCGCCGTGGAAAAATCATAGAGGATCCCATCGAGTCCACATGAAGAATCCCCTGGATCGTCATCGTCCATCGATCTCGAACGGATTTCCATCGAGCATCGAATGAGCGGCACTGTGAATATTTCGCGACATCTCGAAATAATTCCACATTTTTCCTACATGGCGTCCCGCGAACAACTTCAAAACGTCGTGAAATACTGTATATACTATAATGTACACTTGTATGTTTGTCTTTAAAGAGGGAATCTTGACCGACTCGATAGAATTACGGAGTAGTCCGATGTTGGCGCACATCTACTCGTTGAAAACTCACCCTCCACATCCGTGTTGTCACCGAAGAGTTGCATGAGCACAGTTTTGACTGATTTCGATTTGTCGACGAGGGTCTCGGTGCCGACCTCGAGACGACCGATTTGCGACGTTTGGACTCCGGTTCGTTCGAGTAGCCGTGAAACAACGGTCAGCGACAACGAGTGAATGTCTTCCCTGTCGTTGCAGAAGCCCATCTTGTTCTGTCCCAGGCCGACGGTGTACTTGCCCTGTAAGGAACCTCATTAGTAATCAATTGCGTTATCCGAGAACCGATGGACCGGTCTACTAGCTGGCGATGCTCGAGCGGAATTTTCTCGTCGGAAGACTACTCTGTTCCTCTTTATCTATATCACTAGTTTCTTTTCTCTCTCGCGTTTCCCATTCTTTCGTTTTCTAGCCGCTCGTTCGCCGGCTCGTGTCGAGTAGTTCGAGTCGCAAAGCCCTGGTCGTCTGGAAGCCTTTCGGAAAATTATCGCGCCAAATTGCACTCCCTGCCGGCTGCAGCAGAAAGATGACTAGATGATAACAGATTCTTTCGGCGGGGAACTCCGCCAGCTAGCTCGCGAGCCAGCCGGCAACCGGCTTCTGGGTAACCACGTTGGTGAGCAAATCTCGTCCTCGTTTTCCTCTCGTCAGAGGAGTGATTTTTCCCTCTTCCGTACACAACACAACCAGCAGCAGCAATTGCAGCGGCAGCGGCGGCAGAGGAGGAGGAGGATCTAGGGGAGGAGTGGGATACGCTATCGCTAAAATTAGACTCTCAGCACTGTTCCAACCGCTACACTACGAGATAGTGAACAACGTACATTGAGCGAACCGATACACATACAGGAAAAGTCAGACGGTGGTTGCGCGACGAGAAAGGAACGCCCCATCCCCACTATCCGCCCCTATTTTCGTCCCAATCCCTCCATTGGATCCTTTGCCCTCATTCGCTCATCGGGGACCCGAGGGGCGGGGCTCGTGAGATCGGCGACAGTGTCGAGGACCTCCACTACTGTCGCCGTGGCTGCCCTCTGCCAGAATCCACGATCTCTATACAGGCTTGAATAAACAAATAGCAGGGACATTGCATTCCCTCGAGATCATTACAGCTCGTCGCCACACAAAAGCAATTAACTTCACTCTTTACATCTTCTCTTGGCCCCGCTTCCATGGGCCCTGCTGCCCGCAGACCGCGCTCTCTGTCTCTTCGCTTCCGTTGGAGCCCTTGAGCCAGGCAGCACGCCGCGCCGCCCGGCTAGAGTTGGATCTACATCGAAATAGCTTTAAAATCCTTTTTGCCAGCGAGCCGCTGGTGTCAGGAGCTATCCGGTGTCCACAACTGTGTTCTCACGTAATATGATTCCGGAAAGCGGCGATATCGCCGGCCGCTAGTTACGTGAGGTTTTCGCCTGCCGAGGTGATGTAAGCCACGTTGCGTAAGCAGCATCGCTAGCCGCGGGTCAAGGCTCCATCACCGGTCCTTCGTAGGCGACGAACTTGAGGCGGCCAGATCAGACACGATACCTCTCGCAAAGCTAGCTGACGGAGAAACCAGAGATAAAGTCAAGAAACAGCGGGAAGGGATCACTTCCTCAGCTCTTTACTGTTGATAAATTCGAAGACAAAACGCCGGGAGTGGTCGCCTGGAAAAAGCTGCGCATTTGATTCCAGCGCACGGAGAGGCTTTGTTCAGAATTACCTCCATTTGCGCTGAGTGAGCTAATACCCGCCCGCCTTCTGTCAATTCCCTCCTCCGGTTCCCCGCGTCGATTGCCTCCTCTTCCTCCCTTCGAACGAAGGTCTTGGAGTATCCAGCCAAGTGATTCCGCACCCAGACCGCCGCGACGGTCAGTCTGCTCCACTGCCGTCATGTCGTCGCTTCGACCCGTTGGGGCAAGACTTTCCAACGGCGTTGACGATTGTGAACGACAGTCCGAGAACGAACGAACGAACGAACGAAAGAGAGCTAGCCTGATGGCGAACGAGCCGTTTCGGACGGCCAACGAGGGGAACTAGCCGCCAACTAAGCAACCACGCAGTCTGCATGACCTTGTAACCGCGGCTGCCGAGCAACAGCCGGAGGGTTCGTTGTCTGCATCGTTGACAGTAGACCCCGCTAGAAACCCTCGACGAGTCGGCAGTTTGCTGGTTGGAATAACCGACCGACCGACCTTCCATACTACTTGCGAACCAACTGGAAAGCTGAATGGTAAGCTAGCAGTCAGGCTAGTCAGTCAGTCAGTCAGTTGGTCGGAGCGCAGTTTTCCCATCTATGCAGCAGCAGCGTGATTCCGCTGTCGTCTGGTCTGCAACTAGCTTCTCGCAGACTCGCCTTTGGTAAGCCAGCAAGCTAAACGCCCGGGGCAAGCCAACAGTTCTAGTGAAGGCTGGTGTGGGCTGATACAGGCCACCAAGGGCAAGGGAGAAGAGTAGTAGGTACATAAAGCAGAGCGAGAAGGAACAACGGGAAGAGGAGGTGAGAAGGGAGCGCTGCGGCATTGACGAGGAAAACGGCCAAACAACGTCTGAACGACTTTCGGGTACAATGGTTGATCCGTTACGTCGCGAGAATGACAGACAAAGGAGAATAGAGCCAAACACGCCTGCACTCCTTCCTCGAGGAACTTTTCCCGGGAGCGAACTCCATGAATGAATTCGCGATCCCGCTCGTAAGCGACGATCCAGCTGTCTGCCCATTTCCCCCGGATGTTGGATTGAGATACTTGACGGAACAAACAATGACGCCGCTTCCGAGTCACCAAACCGAACGGTCGAGACAGCATATTCGGCAAGACGACAATTCGAGTAGGGAGAGCTCTTTGAATTTTAATGATGAAACTCCGGGGAAAAAAACAGAAACCGTTCGTGCAACCCGAAAACACGTAATGTTGTATTCAAGCGACACGCGTCGGGCCGGTCGCGTAATTGCTAAACTGATGTGGAAGGATTGTCGTCGTTAAATGCCGCCACTAACTGGCTGAACCTCCCACTCATGAACAGAGGGACGGATCGAGATGACATGAGCGGGTAACTAAAACACGACTGCTACACGGGTTACAGGTGACATGCCTCCATGAACCTTCCACATATTTCGCTCGGAATGCTTAAGTGAAACAGGCTCAGTACACGTTCGCTCAAGCCCCATCATCATTCCGACCGCCGCCGCCGCCACTTTGGACACCGCCACCATCCTTCACGCTTTAGGTACTTGCTGTTGTCACGAAACTCTGTGACAAAGGCCCGAGAGATGACAACCCGCCTGATGATGATGCCGCAAAAGGTGGCGCTCGTGACGCAATATTATGGATGATCAATGAGACGGTGGATTCGAACGAACAGAGAGGGAGGAAAAGGAAATGCTCGCAGGACCGACTGTCCGAGAGATGGACGATCGACAACGGGACAACAAGGGAACGCTTCCTGCGGAGCAGTGCGGTTGAAGCTTTCGCTTTTGGGGGGAAGCGATCGAGCATAAGAGCTCCGGAAAGAAGATCATGGAGCCGGTCTCCAGCGGCAGCGATAGAAATCTCGGCGAGGAATGATTTCCTCCGAATTATTTCAGCCATCAGCTATCGGCCGAGAAGTGGGACTGAAAGGTGCTCTGGAGTTTAATGACAGTGGAGCTCCTCTAGAGAGAAAGCAAGCGCGCGCGAGAGAGAGAGAGAGGGAAACGGAGAGCCCGACGAGCGATAATAAATGGCGAACTCATTGCCTGCTCGGCGACAAATTCAAGGCGATCCAGCCAACCAACCAACCAAGCTCGAAAGACAGGATTTAGAAGAGAGGTAAATGTTGAAGTAAAGGAGTGAATGGAACGATGGTGGAGGTGGCGGCAGCCGAACCTGCGCCGGCCTGATTAGACTTGCGCTGTTTGACAATGGAAGAACGAAAGAGTTTGGGCGAGCCTGGGGGAGAGAAAACGGGGAGGGGGGGGGAGGGGGTGAAGAAAGAGCCCGACGACGCTAAGAGAGCGTGTGAGATCGAGAGAGGGATCCAGGCCTGACTTTCGGGTCCGCTCCAGGCTAAACTGGGGAAAACTCACTTCCCCTGAGATTGGGCAAGTGAGGAAGCACAAAAGGAAGGCAGCGTTCACCGGCTCGCATGGGACTGGGAAAGAGAAAACAACGAAGGCAAACGAAAGAGGAAACGGAGGAAGTGCGGCGGCAACGGGGGGGGGTGCTGCCGCCGCCGCGACCGATGAGAGCAAGTAGGCAGTGGAAACGTCGAAAGAAAAGTAGAAGACACGGTGAAAAGCGAAAAGGCCCACTGGCTTCAAGATTTCTCTCTCGATTAGAAAAGAAAAGCTTTTCAGTCGGAGTTAGAGTCCGGCATACCTTTACTCGAGCCAACATTCCGTCCCATTAAGGTGTATGTACTCAATGATAGCTGCAAGACAGCGGAATCACCTTAAAGGCCCGTGGGAACTTCGAAGCCGCTGAACTGTCGTACTGAACGTTTCCAAGAAGCTAATGAGGACCTTTAATATTCGAATTCCTCAGAGAAAGGAGTACTAGTAGGTCTCATTGAACCGACTGAGAAGATTCTCCTCCTTCTTCCAAAAAGTTTTTTGTGAGTGTTTCGTGAGTTCTGTTTACCAATAGAGAACTCGATCTGCGATCGTAGTTCATCCCCCTGCGGAGTTTCAGCGGCTGCGTCACCGTACCCATGAGTCCCGAACGACTCCGTGTGCCTCAGACGTGTTCTACATCGGGCCGACTTGAGACGTACGACCAAACGATCGGGTCTCATTTGAAACCGCAGCACATATTTCCTATTTCAAGTCGTCACCGGATCGAGACGCGGTGGGATTTGAGTTCGGGCCAGAGCTTCAGCAGCAGCAGCAGTTCGAGCTAACGATTCCGAAAAGCGACTTCTTTTCTACGACAGCAATTTTCTCGTCGAGCTTGTCGACGTTAGCATCATCGCCGTCGACGTCGCGACGACAACGTCGTCGTCATTTTCAGAGCCCTGGAAACCGCCGCCGTCGCCGCGGCTGCCTTCGCCAGGAGAAGGAGGAGGACGACGGACAGGATGAGTAGGAGAAGAAGAGAGAGAGAGAGCGAGCGCTAGGACGGAATGGAAACCACAAGCCAAACAGGAGCCGGAGCGGGCGAAGAGTACAAGGACGGAAGCAGGGCAAAAAACAGCTCTACTTACAACCACGAAGCGAACAAGTCGCCATATCTCTTTCTACGAAATGCCGAGCAGGAAGAAAAAAGATGATCCACTGGAAGTCACTTCGTAATGCTTCCCTGCACCGACTTCAATTCCCTCCCGGTCTGCTCGAGCGTCGGTCCACGGTAGAAGAACGCGCGACGGAATTCCGGCGGCAACAAACACGTACAAGTTCTCGACAACAATCGAACCTCGGTTTCCGTTTCAAACGTCGATGCCTCCAATTTGCCGCAACAGTTACAGAAGTTTTGCTCCCTGGCGACGAACGACAAACCCAAAAATCCAAAAGTCGACGACGGAAGGGAGTACACGGATGAGAACTAGAACAACGACGAGAACTACAACTTCGAGGTGAAACAAGGTCACCGCAGGTTTAAGATTGGCCGGAGGGTGTTTTGCCGTTTCCTTCACTTGCTCAACCAATTCGCCTCCAACCTGAGGGGCCACAAAGGAATGAAGCTGACTCTCAAGAACGAAGGCGAATAGAAGGTCTGATATCGACGGTAGCAACGATAAACGTCGAGCAAAGCACAGGGGAAAAACACTTGTCCAGATAAGGCAAGGAAAAGATAAACAGGAAACATGGCCAACATACTTGTTGCTCACTTGAGAGGAGTAGAACGAGGGGGTGGCTTGTCCGGTCGGCCGGCCGGCCGGCTCGCCTCGGGCAAACTTCGGGAGAAAAGCCGCATCCAAACATCAAATTTCACGTTCACCGCTCGAAGTTGGCCTCGCCTCTAACCTCGTTCTTCTTCCGGGACTCGAACCTCGCGATTCGAGCTCAACCATATGTCAGGAATCTCGACCAGAAGACTAATTCTCGAAATGAATACACTCGGAGTAATGGCTGGACGATTCAAAATCGGGGAGGTTTATGCAAAGAGGAAGAGATTCGACCGCTTTCGAATGCTCCTCGTTATCGCAAATGCTCGGTCCTAAAGTTTTCAGCTCGATTCTCTAATTTCTCGCTCTAAATTTCTCTCTTGTGGTCACCGGTCGGATCCCTTGCTTGGGCGTCGCTTCGAGGCCTCTATTGGCCGATCTTCACCGACCGCAGAGAGCTGGCGACGACAGTCTCTTAGGGCAATCAATCTTGGGATTTCGGGGACACATTCGAGCGGATGGGCCCCCTCTCCACCCAAACCAGTCGGCCACCGAGCAAACCATAAACGATTGATCTTACGATTTCGACGTCCAAAACGCTCGCCATTGATTCATTCCAAACAGTTGTAGCCCGTTGTTCGCACGACACCGGCAAATGTCGTCGGTTCTAGTGACACTTTGTGCATGTTCTACCATCTGGAATGTTCTACATATATGATAACGACGGAGACAATTCCGACGAAGATTTCGCTCCGGCAAGGTAAGGTGAGCCCGATTCTTCTGCTGCATCCGACCGAGAATACACTTTACGGAAAGGTTGACGTGAGAACGACCTTCCAACCAATTTGCTGTTTGTTTCTCCGCGAGGAACGAAGCCGCTTTCGGTTCTGCGAGAGCTCCCCTCCAAGAAGACCCGCTTCGTTTACCTTGGCTACGATCTTCTTTTTTCGTCGTTTGCCCCCAGGAAGCTTCCTCGGTTTCTCTTCTCCGTTTGTCCCAGGCACTGTGCTCTGCATGCGGTCTGCTGTTCCGAGATAAGATTAGTAAGGAGCTTATGACAGCAATTGAGTAGGCGGCATCCGGCCTGTTGTGTCGTTATGCTTGCTCGTACGCCTGCTTGCCTTTATGCCTCACTACCTGAACCCGGTCGTGTTTCCTCTTTCATTCCACCCTAGAGGTCTGTTGAACCCCATTATACGAGAAATATACGAGCGTATCTATACTCAAAGTGCATCTCAAGGTATGGAACAGCCACCCTCTTCAGCTTTCGAGTAGGTGGGATCGGATCTTGTGAAGATCATTCCTCGATCACGAGCTTTGATTCCGTCTGTTCCCCTCATGAGTTCAACTAAATGATCTTCGAGCCAGCCTACGAGAATAGGACGGGAATGTGCAGGATTAGCTTCAGGTGATAAAGGCCAAGAATGAGAAGAGGAGCGATCCGAGGGAAGAACGGAGATTTTTCCTGGAATTTCCGGCCCTCGGAGACGTTCTGACTCCTTCAGTCAGCTCTCGTGGAAAATGCATTTCCATTGCTGAGAATCGTTTCTGTCTCCTTTTTCGGTATCGGAATTTCAACACTGCTCTAGTTCCCCTATCGTCCATCGGAGCCATCAACAAGGGCCAAGACGACGGCTTCCTATTTTCAACCCCGACAACTCCTCTAAGGGAACCAAACCAAACTCGGGCCAAGTGATTCCGGCGGTGAAAGGCCCAGATCCCACGAGCGCTGCCCTCACCGGGGCTGACGTCCGCCGTTGTAGCCGTTCTCTCATCTCCCCCACCGCCCCTGTTTCACCCTCCGCTCGTAGTTGTCTGAGACCGTGGAAGGAGGCAGCTCAGATCGGTCACGCCACCGAGTATTATAATCCATTCATCCATACGTCGCTCCGTTCGTTCGTTCGTTCGTTCATATGTAGGACAGACCGAACGCAGGGCCGACCGGTCGCTCGGGCCGACGGACGATAGGACGACAGGGAGAAAGATCGAGCAAGGAGTCGAAAGGACGCACCGACAGAAGAACGTAGGCTGCCGTCCCGCCATCTGCTGCCATCTGAAAATGCTCTTTTCCTCACTCGTTATTCCCCCCGCCGACCCTGCCCTGTTCTGCTTGTTCTCCTTTTTCGTCATCATCATCCTCACGTCGTCGCCGCCGCCGTAATCGTCGTTCATGACCGTACCCAAGCTGTTTGCTTTTAGCTCCTTTTGCTTGTTTCTTCCGATGCGTCCATTTTCGTCACATTATCGAGCCTTTCGATGCGAGCTCCGACCGAGTGTCAGAGAGCTCGTAAATGGAATGAATCAGCATCATCGAATGTCGAGCGGAAGAACATTCCGACACGAGTTTTGTCTCCGTTCTCGACCGCGGAGCGTGGTGGTCACCGACTTCGATGATGACGGGAGCGTTCTTCATTCTATTGAAGTCAATCCGATTGCGACGGATGCGCACCTGCCGTGACCCGCGGCCCTTCATATCTCTCCTCTGGACCCGTACCTCGTCGTCGAAGTCGTTCTAATGCTCCTCGCCGTCCGCCAGTCCGTTGAAGTCCTTGAAGACGAGCTGGCCTTTCGGCCACTGAGTCAGCCCGCCGCGCCGGACCCGCCGGTCAAGCAGTGTTTTGCTTGGGTGGATTCTCCTCCCAAGACGTACCGGCTGCAGTGTCAGGGTAAGGACAACAAGGATCCTTGGTGCGCAAAATTCGTATCCTGATGACATCACGACTCTCTCCCGGAGAATTCAAAGAACATTTCGGAATCCTAGTCGAAAGTATACGTGAATCGGTACGATATTCGGTCGATGGGCTATCGTAGGATGTTTGCTTGTTGTTGTTGTTGTTGTTATGTTGTTTCCCTCGCTTTACCGGCCCGTGGAAATGCTCCCAGTGGAAGAGAAGTCGGGAAGGGGAGCTGAGGGAGCCGCTATCCAGCCGGAAGAAAACGTACCAGTGATGCCTGTGGTAGCAGTAGTGCCCGTAGTTGTAGTGGTGGGAAATGTAGAGTGTAGAGGGACTCCGGCTCGCTGCTGCCTTGAAAGGTCTAGAAGGCGAGCTGAAGGCTACAGCTCTCGACGCCCTCCAGCAGCAATCGGGGTCGATCGGAGCTCTCGCCCGACGAACGCCCAATTGAAAATCTCCGCAACTACAGCGGCTGCTAGCTCTTGGTGTAAAATGAAAAGCCATACATTGATCACCAATCAGAGCTATTTTCCGCGCAATCTTTCTTTTTTTCTCTCGCGTCAGGTTCCCCTTTCAACACCGTCGCCCCCGCCGTCTCTTAGATTTGCTCCGTTGCCGCTTTTTTCCTCCACGTTCCGCTGTTTTCTCTGTCGCTCTACGACTTTCTCGAAGTTTTCTTCTACTCCGCTCCTCTCACTCCATCCTGTTCACTTGCGACTGGAAAATAGTGCGGCACTGGGAGTAGAATCGATTCAAGCGATATTCGACGAGATAGAGGAGAAAAATTGAGACTGTTTCACCCACCATAAGTTGACAGAAATTCAATGTTTTCATTCGTCTTTCCTCAAAACTCGGCGAGCTTCTGAACAGAGACTCAATCCTCCAGAGGCGCGAGAATCGATCCAGAACTATGTTAATGTCTGCTCCAAGCGACGCGAATGAAAACTCTCTTTCGAAAACCAGAAGTCGGTTCTATTTTGGTTCCAACAGTCTGAGGATGAGCCTCTGCTGACTAAGTATTCAGGAGTAGAGTGCTTGACACACGCCAGGAAGCCTGGTCGAGTCATCATAGACATTCGTTCACCTCCTCTCGAGTTCCCCTCTCTTCGCACGAATTGCGTCTTTATGAGTCCTAGAGGCATTAAAGGCACGGAAACTACGCCGCGAAACTTGAGTAATTCACCACTGAAGTATCAGCATAACAATTCTGATCACTTGCCCCTGGCCATGCACCACCGCCGTCAATCGAGAACATTGGTGAACCGAGAAAACAAACTCGACGTTCGCCCATGTTCTCGGTTGCATTCATCCAAACCGCTTGATCTTTCGATGAAAATGTCAATCATCGATTCAGGATTGTCGATGGGGGGAGGTAAGTATACATAGAAGAATTCGGACGAAGGTGCGACAACATTTTGTGCACGCGAGAAGCACGTCATCGAAAAAAGTGGTCGAACACTTCTGCCACTCACTTGGACCCACGCTAAATAGAACGATACAACCCTCGTCTGTTGTCACTCTGTTTCCGCGTTGCTAGCAGAAAAAAAGAAAGATCGAGACGGAAGGAGCAAGGCGGCGGAACAACGTCGAGGATGACATGAACAACAACGACAACAAGGACGAAGGAGACGACGTCGCGCAAGTGGCGTCTCCAGTTCGCAGCTCGAATTTGCGCGAGTTTGCCGATCGTTCGTTGTTGCAGGACGCCCCGATTCGATCCTCGCAGTCAACGTTATCGACGGATTAGCTTGATGTAAACATTCCAAAAGACGTGCTCCAGCCAAGATAGGGATGCGAGTCAGAGGGTTTCGAGTTCGTTCAAAGAAGAATAAACTTTTCCCGTCGAATCTTGTTACGAAACGAGATCCGTGATCCTGATTTTCGAGCTACCGTTCTGTCACGAGACGTTTTCGGAGTCAAATATCGTTTGTGCGGCGGCGTGAGTCCGAGGCGACGATCGATCGAAAATCTCAAAGTGGGCCGGGTTTGGTTTTGCTACAGATTCCGAACGGCAGGCGTGATATTGAGCCGACTAGCTGTATGGCCGGAGAAAACGTCGAACAGAAAGCGGAGATATTGGACCAACATAGAGGAACGTCTTACCTTGGAAACTTCGTCGAAGGCTTCGAGCTCCTCCTGGTCGACGAACGTATGAGGAAAGTAGACCTCGAGCGCGTGGATTCCTACGTCCTCGGGCCAACATCCTCCACAATCTCCGTTTTGCTGCGAAGTCATTCTGATTCGACTGATCTGGTGCTTCGATGTTGTGCCGATTAAAAGATGTCTGCAGACTTTTCAGGAAAAGAACTCAGCAGTCCTCCGATGGCTGAAACGAGAAAAAGAGAGAGATGGTCACACGTTACGAAGGTTCGAGAGAGAAAAACACGACACTTCGAATATTCATTTCCATCGGATTCATTTGTTCAATGCTCGGATCGTTTTCTCGACCATGAATGAATAATTTATTTCGCCGAGTCAGTATCACGAACACCAACCAACTCGAGTCGTTTCTCACTCGTCGGTCATTTTCAACTCTATCAATCAACTCAAGCAGCTGCCATCTATCACGATAATCGTTGCGAATATCGATTCGTGAGGAGCGTTAGACTACCTCATCAAAAACTTGTTTGATCTTCGTTTTAAAATACACCTCGTTCCCACTGGGACTCTCGATTCTCCAGAAAAAGATTTTTCCCCGAGGTAACAACGGGAACTGAAAGTACTTCGGAAAAGTCGTTCGAGTCATCGACGAATCGGAGTGAGGGCCTCGAGTCTCTTGCGACCAGGAGCTAGCGCAGCAGCAACAACAACAACGACCCCAACAGAATGGTCGACCAAGTGAGGCCGGCCGGGCGGGCGGCTGACTGAAGTTGGTTTCGGAAAGCTTTCGCGTCAATAACGATCATTGCAGCTCTAGGTCGGCGGGCCGTCGGTTGTTCGCCACCGGGCCGAAGCAACGCTTTCACTTGGCTGCCTGCGAGCGCCTGTTTACTGTACACCAGACTCACTTACGGACTCGTTCGCCATCGCCGAGACCAGCTGGAGGCCATCACGAAGTCTACGCGAAAACTACGAGGGCAATTAAGAATCGCATTTATTGGACGGAGTGAAGAATATCCCACAAAAACGATCGGAAATTAGCTTCATGGCGTTGAACAGAGCCGGAGCATTCCGAGTGATCCAAGGACGATGCCGAGGCGCGAACGTAAAGTTTCGAATGTCGCGCAGATGGAGATCGTTTGTGAACCACCGTTCGGATGGGGCGTGATCCAGACAACGCAATGATCAAAGGATTAATGAACGGCACGAACTCTCGCCTGACGGCGAAATGTCGTAGAACGTCCGGACGCCGCGAAGGAAATAAGCGGGATGGCCGGCGAGTTGAGCTCGATTTTGGTTGTTGTTAAGTGCCCTTGACCCGGAGAACACAATACGATACCAGTGCTGGACTGCTCCGCCAACTACTTTCAGAGATCACCAGGCGGAGCATCTCAATCCGAGCCGTCCGTTCGGATTGTTAGCGAACCAGGAGGATTTCGAAACTTCTCTTCCGTCACTGGAAGAGGCACGTTTTCCAGCCGAAAGCCGCAAGACGAGCAAATTGCAAACAACGTTCGCGGCATCGTATCGCGGTTCCGGACGTTTCAGTTCACCGCAGAAAATCGTCGACGTGACGCAGAGAAGAGAACAACGGTCGCTCGGTCGGATGGGTGGGCTTGCAGTCATTCAGCCACAGACTGCAAGCCTCTGGGAGCATGGGCAGAGCACAGGGCTCAGAATCCCGGGGGTAATCAGAGGAAAAATTGCAAATAATTCACCCCGCTGGCCAGTCGCCCTGTTAGTAAAGTCGGCCTGCTACGGCTAGCTGACCCGCTGTATCCGACCGGAGCGTAGGCCAACCGCAGCAGGGCAGACAGTAGTGCAGCTTCGGCGGCGGCGGCGGCGGCGGCTCCAGACGCCCTCCCAACAACATAAAGAGCTCATGTTTTCCTTTACCGAATCCCCTTTTCCAGTTCAAAGTGTAACATACGAAGAAAAAGGAGAAAAGCCTCTTACGGTCTGTGCTGTTTACTCGGATGCTCTGCTGGTACGGCGAGCCTTTCCCCTGAACAATATAAGTGGAGCCAGGGAGAGGGAAAAAAAAAATAGAACAAATTCAACGGATGGAAGACAGAGCGTTTACGTTCCGCCATCCCCTCAGAGGATCATTCTGAAGGCAAGACGTGAAGGTCTTCTCGAATGACGCGAATTGTTCAACTGTTTGCAGCTTTCGCGTTTGGATGCCGCAAGAAGAAACTTCCTAGATGAGAATAAAACGAAGATCGCTATGTTTTCCTTTTTCCAGAAGTCGAGCTAAGCGTGTGGCGGGAGGCACGCTCAAACAGAAATAATTTCTCAAGGTCTTTCGTGATTACCCCTCGAGAGTCACTTCTTCTGGATGCTCATTTGGTACTGCGCTCTTCTTGAAGCGCGAATCACGAGAATCATTTTCGTCTGACTGAGAGATATGTATGAAGGGAAATTCGAGCTAATGGGAGTTGTGCTCTTCGCCGAACAGCTTGAGTGTGAGTATTTGATCCATTTACATTCTGGATTGCTCGTTCTCGCGTGCCCTTTTGGACGATTTCCCTGTCACACACCGAGACAATCATTCATGAACTCATCACATGTTCCTTTCCGATCACCTGAATCGGCTTCTCCCAAAAACTTCTCGAATTTACTCTCAATGATCCGGGCGAGTCGCTCGTTCTGAGTCGGAACCGTGCGGCGCAGCCGTGCTCTACCGACCTCGATACAGAATTTGGTCTCAGACCGGACTCATTCATTGTGTACCCCCACCACAAGGTCCGGTCAGAAGTTTCCACTCGTTTTCAGTGAAAGCTTGCACAGATTCTCTTTATCGTACGTCATCCACACGCCGGTCGGTCAACATGTAACGAGCCAACTAGGGAGACAAGTGAAAATGAGATGAGAGCGCTCCTGGGAAGGTTTCCTCATTGTCTGCCGTCATGGGTGACCGCATCGTTCATCACGATTTGCTTTCCGGCAGACTCCAATCTGCAAAGCAAGCGGAAAGAAAGGACCGGCGCAAGATCTGAGTGAGGCGAAAGGCACCGAGAGAGTGCGCATCCATTTTCTCATGCATCATGTCGCCTCGCGAGAAGAAAGCCCATCATGATCCATGATTTACAAGTGCGTCGACGGCCTCGGGCCTGCCTGGCTCGTTGGTCGCTCGAGCGCTGGCTTGACTGGATTGCTTCTGTCCTGGATCCAGTCCCCCGGGAAGCCCCTCTCCCCCTACTCCAGGCACACACTGTTTCAAATAGAATAACACCATCGAACCAACAAGGTAGGTAGGCACGCCACGCAGCCAATATGACGTTGATTCGTGGCTTCCAGTTTGTTAGGCTTCATTGACCTCCGAGGCTGTTCGGAGGGCTACGCCAGCTCGGCTGAAAACTGGAGAAGACCGGCGGGCGGACGGACAGATATAGAGCTCCGGCTTTCGTGTAGACGACCGGTCGGTTCCCCCCATCGGGTGGGAGCTAGGAAGGGGGAGAGCGGGGAATCCGGCTCTCCGGCCCGGTGCCATCAAAAAGCAAACAAAATCGCTAACGCAAACCCACAGAGAGAGAGAGCGCACCCGGTGCGCCGCGGGGAAAAGGGGTAACAGGAGCGAAATTCCAAGACAAATGATGCGGTATTACTCTTTTCATGAGCGGAATCAAGAATGATATAAAGGAGGGGCGCGGGCGCGTGACAAATGCGACATGGAATTCCCGTGGCTGTTTATTCGGTGGGAAGATGAAAAGAGAAAACACGCCAACAGGAAGGAACTCGCGGCCCGGTGGAGGTCGACGCGGAGGCTTCCCAACTTCGGTCGAACAGAAAATCGAAGGGATATAGAAGACGCGTTTCGTCGGCTCCGTATCTCGCAATGGATCGAGTCGGAATCTCGTTCCGCGCACTAGGTGTTGGTCCCGGTGGTCGTCCAAAGACTGCAGAGATTTTCCCACTGAATTTCGTTTCTTCAATGAATTCCCAGCGGCAATGGCGTTCGGTCGTGTCGCCAACAGGCGAACCGAGACATTCGAGTTCGCTATAGATTTCAGCTCAGTGATCCAGGCAGCTGGCGCTCGGGCCAAAGTCGTCTTCGCCCTGTCTCCGAGGCCGATTGTTTTATATTAAACGTTCAGCTCTATTATTCCACGCTCTCTCTTTTCTTTCTCCGTCCAAGTCTCTTGTTCCCCACCTTCGCAGAGGAAAGAGGACTCCTTAGAGGAAAGTTCCTGACGCTCGAAACTGACCAACCGAGAAGAGAGAGCCTGCAGTGAGACTGGTTGGTTATCCACGACCCACGACTCCATTACTCCTCAGTGTTTTTGGGTTCGCGCGTGCTTCGCGTCCGTGTGGGGAGCCGACCAACATTCTTCAGCAGAGTTTTGCGCCCAGCTCACTAGCATGCCGGATCGTCCTTTTTGTCGGACGAGAAGAGTGTCAGGAAACGTTGATGTGGGAAGTAGTCGATCTCGCCGCCAATAACTCGACAGAATCTGCCATAAAATTCATCCCGCAGAGGCTCGCTCGCGCGATTTTCATACTTCAGAGGACCGACCGCAAGTGAGCAACAACGCGAATGGAACCTTTCTCCCGAATTCCAAAGTTCCCGCTGCCTGGCTGGCCGGCCGGCCGGCAGGTCGGTTGGTTCGTCTGTCTGTCCGCTCAAGTCGGGCCGCATACTTTTACGCTGACAACAGACTCCGTCTCGTCCCTCGCATACCCTCTGCCATGCGACCTCGTGGTCACATTGCGCTCACAATCCCGGCAACGGGCGCAGCGAGCATCCCGAAAGTCGGTCGAGTCGGACTGGCAGCCGGCTCGGTCATGAAAGAACATTTTACGACAATTCCAGAACGAACGCAACGTTTCCAGCGGAGGCAGCGAAGAGCGAGCGTTCCGGGAGCACGTAGGCGAGAGAAGGCACCCAGCGTACAGTTGCATCGTGCGTTGAGAGAAACAGTTACATAATACGGGGGAAGACAAGGTCGTTGCGTCTCCGTGAGACTTTTTGGCTTCTCAAGGGAGAACGATCACCATTGAAGTCGCCGAGCGACCTCCCGCTTCCTCTGAAGTTATTTTTGAAACTCCTTCTTCTGGATATTTTACTCCACTTGGAGCGCCGACCCGCCGTTCGGCAGCCAGCCACACCGAAAGTAGAAATATTCCGTTTTCGATTCGGGAAATACGATTCGCGGCCGCATCGAGCGCTATACCGTCATCAAACGTCATGTACCGCAAAAGCGATGACGGCTTGACTGCTCGCGCTCAAACGAACGTAGCTGTCGGATGCGGTGGTCTCGTCACACAACCAAAACCACTATTCAACCGATCTGTTACGACTCTGTCAGCAATCTAATATCAGCTGTTTCTCCATCCAGCGTTTCTGTCTCAGAATCAGAGGGAATACGGAGGAAGGGACGACTCGAGGATCTCAAATTGGATACCATCGGATACATTTCACTTTTCTCCGCTCGTCCCGAGCAGGAATTCAAAGGAGTGGAATTATGGCTCGCATGAACGAAGGACAAGAGGGGAAAAGAGCACAAATCGAACTTGAGAAGCAACGGGGGCGGGCGGAGGGCGGCGATTCCGTTGTAGTAGCAGAGACGGCCCCGGCCTAGGCCATCGGGAGCTAGTATTCAGTTGGGCTTCGGCAAACGACGTGCCAGGAGAGCAAAACAGTCCTTTACCTGGCGCTGTTTGGGGCCCTGCCGGCGGCAGACGTTCGAACGTCTGCAGTGCGCTCGCTCGGTCCATCCATTGGAGCCCACAAACCAACCGAGCAGCCGACGGGCCAACCGAGCATCAGTTATTACCAAACACTTGACCGCTGCTTGATTTGCATGCAAGTACGACGTACGCGAGCTCCGAATGGATGCGCGTTCAGAGGTGCGCCGCACTTGCAGCTTGCTATGCGTTCTCGAAAAAAAGTCGGAGGGAACTCTTGAACGGCTCTACGATGCGAGTGACCGTCTCTCGAAGACGTTTTCTGTCAGGGAAACGACTTCGCGTATCGTCGCCGGCAACAAAAAAAAAAGATGACATGGACGACTCCCTCGCATCTACATTCGGAGAGACTCGTTCTATCTTTTTCCGAGGGAAATTCACGGAGAACGGTCAGAGCCTCTACCCGGAACAGTTGGAGAACTCCAGAAAGAGAAGATGCAACGCCTCTGATCGTCGGCAGAGAAAAACTTGAGAATTCAAATCTTGGTCCAGGCACTCTTTTTCTCCTTTCTTTCGGCCGACAACGATCAAGGAAATCCGAATTTGTTGCGTTCTCCGACAAATGACGAAACACGGCAAACGATCCAGGCTGCGCCGGAGGTTATAACTACCTAATTGAAACGCAGTCATCGAATCATCTCGAAAGCTTGCGCAGCTCGCTGCGTCGAGCCCTGCACCTGTACCCAGACCGAGCCCCCTGGTGCCTGTTACAGGCGCTCAACTGAAGCATGTAGCCAATGTTCGGTCGGATCATTTTATCAGGCGTACACACATTGATTCGAGTAGACGCTGGTTTCGGGGAATTTCTTGCTTCCGACCGACAAGAATAAATCATCTTCTGGCCCCTTGCTTCAGAACGAATTCAGGAAACCCTCTATTGATTTATGATCATTGACGCCAGATTGTTCAAAAGAGAACACCAACTCCATACTGCATTCAATTTTCAGACAAAAAGAAAAGCACAGAGAGGTGAATCAATCTCCACGTTGTTCTCCGACCGACCGATCGCCGCGCCGGCTCCGGGCGAGCAGCGGATGGGCAACCGATCGGCAAGCCAGGGTCAGACAAGAAGCAGACCCCTGGTAATTACAGCGCCCCTTTTCCCTGTCTTTTGGCCCCGACGAGCGACGTTCTCCGTTCGTCTCTTTTTCTCGTTCCCATATTGTTCCACGAGTCCGCCTGCCTGCCTCCCTCCCTCCGAGCAGTCAACCAACAGCCAGCCAATGATGCGGTCGTCCAGCAGGCCCAGCCTGTGAGTCAAACTGCACGTCATCGAATAGCTGACATCCACCTCGAACGCCCCTTCGAGGCCGTGCATTAGGATCTATCTTTGGAAAATTCCGCTCAGTCAGCTGACGAAGATAAAGAGCGAAATAATGTTGGAATAGAAGCACGTGGAGATCCCGATGGCCACGTTCATTCATCCACGTTTCACTCCAGAAGTCTTCTGTTCCGAGTTCTCGTTTTTCGTCATACCCTAACTGCGTGGTTCGTTCGTTCGTGATCTTCGGCCGCGGTTGATGGATGCTGTCCACGAGCGCGAGGGTGTCACAAGTGGATTTCCGAAGAGTTGAAGTTTTACGTTTTGAGTTCGAACGAATTCTCTCCTCATGGACTAATGGAACTACCTGCACTACACGGTGGTTACGGTGCTCCGGCTCTACGTGCGCTTCACTGAACTGAGTAGACTCCAGTCAGATGATACTTGAACAGCATGACAAGTGACACGGCGAAGAGGTAAATCTCGTAGAGGATCACTACACTGGACAACAGCTGCGATGACAGACGCATAACCTGAAGCTCTCACTCCCCGAGCTGAAAGTCGAACACTCAGCTCTATTCTCAGTGTTTTTACCTCGATATCACTTGTTCGCAAAGATGCCAACCTCAGTGAGTGAAAGTCTGAGACACGAGGCGATGCCGTAGGCTTGGACGAGGTGTCGTCGTTCGTCGAAAAGGAGCGCGTCTTCGCAGCAAACACGAAACAAAACTGATCGCTTCGAAGAGCTCCGAACAAATCGCCGAGAAGCGACGTTCAGCAAGAAATGGGGGCAGTGAGGGTCACTGTCATTTTGACTGCATCAGAAGCAAGCGAATCTATGATATTTCTTCGGGGCCGGCCGGCCGGCCCGCTTGCTCGACTTGCTGACGGAACGACTTCACTGGAGGAACTGGCGGCTGACTCGTTGGCAAACTTCAGCAACCGGTGGCTTCGCACCTATCATAGCCCTGTGGAAAGCGAGGGTGAATTCTCGGGGCCGATGATGCAGACGATTATGATGATGATGAAGAGTGCCGCAGCCATCATCGGTGCTGTGGTGGCGGCGGCGGCTCCGACTGCTGTTGTTGTTTCTATTGCTTACTTGTTGAGATTTGGGCCGCTGCACAAACGGGGATCTAAATCGGCAGCAGTTCGAATCGCTTCGTCGGAATTATTATGAAATAAACTTGAGAAACCGAACCGGTCGGCGAAGAATTCACTTCAAAAGAGTTGAATTCACCTCAGATGTTGCCACCGGTACACTGGACGACCACAGATCAAGCGGCAGACCGCAGGCCGTACTCCGTCTCCGATTTCACCCTTTCGAGTAGGGCGCAGAGGAAACGGGAGAAGAAAAAACGCGAGCGAGGATTGACTGAACGATGATGTTTCTCCAATGATTACGGCCTACCACCGCGCCAAACCGCATGTCACCGCCCCCCATTGAAGTCACTTACTCACTTGGATTCGTGTCTACAAAGGTTCGTGTCCACAAGAACAAACTATCCGATCGGTTGGCTGGTCAGTCGAAAGCTTACTCAGACGGTCTGTCATCCGACGACTGCTTTCTCGCTCTTCTAACTCGCAGCCCACTTTTAGCTCGGAAGTATAGTCGGATGTTTCAGGGTAACATTTTCATCAGCGGAAATACAACTAGTGCAAGCACAGTGAGTACTGTTACTGCCACGGTCACTCACGGTTCGTCACGATAAATCCTCAGAGTACGACGAGAACGAAGAGAGATGCTGCTGGCACGGTCACAGTCAGTATTCGTACAGTGGTACGAATCCGTGGCTCCGTCCTGCCGACAGTCGAAAGCCAACACAATCCGAATCTGACCCCCTGAACTAAATTCGACGTAGCGGAGGATTCACGCGAGCGAAGACGTCAAAGAGAAGCGCCACAGAATATCCGCTGCAGACAGGCGCTGGTCCGCCGTCACAGAACAGCGCATGCTCCGTGGACGGAACAGTCCAACCGCACCGTCAACGAGCACCAAATCGACGTCTAAACGCTATGCTTCTGCTATGCTGCTGTCTATTGCCAGGGCCGGCTGCACCGATGGTGCCTTCGGTGAATCCGTCGTGCCGCGGCGGTGATGACAATTCTAAAAAAGGTTGTCCACCACACGCTGCAACATCTCGCGTTCGTCAGTATCGGCCGAAACGCGACTCGAACGAAGCACCTTTGTCGGCTTCACGCTTTGGGAGATTCGAAAGATGCATACATTCTGGCAGACAAACGAAAAAATCAGCGAATCATGCTCTCTGTGCTTATCGGTACCGCCGCCGTCTTCTCGTGTTTCTGTTGTTGCCGTCGAAGTTGATTCCGTCACAGACCGCCACAATGAGATTCGATAGAGTCAGGTGGCGAGTGTGAGTGAGGATAGCTGTCCATAAAGAGATGCATGTCAACAACAAGAGCGGTCAAGACCAGGGTCAAACCAATCCGGCTCCACAAACTGCACAAACTATGATATATGAGCATCATAAACCCGGAAACGATGGCAATGCTGTTGAGCCGTAAAGTATCGGATTGACGGACGTAATCCCCGGATTATCGAGTTTGTCTATCATACATCCTCGACGTCGATTGTAGATTTCTGGCCGCCCACCAGCTGGCATTAGAAAACGTATCAAATCAAACAATCCAAGTAGTTTCCTCGTGCCTGGCTTGGAAGTGAGCGTTAATTGAACTGTCGCGGCAATCGCACGCGCGTCTTGTGATGATCATGTTTCTTGATTGAACAAGTGTAGATTCAGCCGAGCGCGATACAGATGCGAATATTTATGTTTGAGTTTCATCTAACACGAGTGAGGTTCAATATCTCCGGCTCGCCGACTTCATCACCGTTGAGCACCTATTCAAACACGTCTATGTATGCGAAAGATACAAAACATTCGCTGCGTGGGTGTGTTGGAAGCGGGGGAAAGGGGGACGAGGGGGAGGAGTATTGCCGAAGAGGGACAGGATGACATCAACGCCAATGACTCCAGGGGTACGAGGAACGAGCCAATATCTCAAGGCTTAATTACAATACAAGCCTCCATGAATATGAGCGTATGTGACAACGACTGATAAGAGCTTCTGCATATTTTTGCATACCGCCGCTAATACCCGCTTGCCCTCGCAGACGATTCGTTCGATCCAATTATAGCTTGACGATTTGCCGACGCCTCTTACGGAAAACGTTACGGAATTTCCGAGCAACCTGCTAGAGAGCCGCCAAAACTCAAGAAGCTGATTTGAAATGCTGAGTGAATGGGATAGTTCGAGCTCGCGTTTTCATCGACACGTCGACTTTTCATTCGAACGCAAAAGGTTTCATCGTGTTTTCAATGTTTGGCTCTAAATCGAAAAGGTTCGACCGACGACAATCAAAAAAGAAGGGAAAGAAGTCCATATTCAACATCGTCTTTCAACTCCGTTATAGAGGGCGCCACTGACAGCTTAGAACTTGGAAGCATGGAGCCATAGCAACTACGGAGACGGGCGAACAAATAGCAGAACGAAAGTCGCGACTTCGTTCGAGGGGTATTTACGAAGCATTCTCCGGCTTAACGCTCGAGGACAGCGTTGATATTTCTTCGTTAGCTCAGAGGAACGCCGTGTTTCTTCTTCTGTCATTCTCAGAAGCCAAGGTGTCGCCAACTAACGGCGAAGTTGAAGAAAACACTCGGCGATCTCACTCAGAAAAGTCTGTAACGCGCGGCGGAATAAGGGACCCGACAGGACCTCGCTCTACTTGCGTGCAGATGACAGCGAACCAGCCAGATGTTGGGGTGTCAATCGTCGCGGATCTTTCCCGCGCAATTTTCAGCCAACTCTGTACACCAGTGCTGCGGCTCTATTGGCTTCGAGTCTGGCCTCTTTGAGTCACTGATGAGAATCATTCCGCCGAGTCAACTCACGGAATCGAGATACTCATATGAAGCGCGCGGATCGGAAACTGTGTAGTTCGATGATCAGCCAAAGCTGCTCAACAAAGCCTCGAGTTCCGAAACGAACGGCCTTCACGACACGCAGGCCCAGAAGTACTCGATCATTCAGAGTGACCAAACGAAGATCTTGTCTTTTCGGCTGTGTCGGAACAGTGGTTCGTAATTGTTCTCAGAGCTCTTGCCAGGATAAGCCCTCCATTGTGATCGTGTAGTGTAGACCGCATCTCAATAGAAACGAAGAACTACAATCTATTTGTGCCAGGGCATTATTCTCCCGCGGAGCCTCATCCGACTCATAGTCGTAGTCGTTGTTGTTGTGGCGTGGAGCCTCCGGCCGTGATGACGATCATCATAGCTGTGCGGCTCATCATTATCATCGCTTTTCGAGGACTTCGTCTCCGCGTGACCTGCGACTTCCATTATCAAAACAATAATCAGAAACTCTCGCGAGAAACTTTGTGCCTCCGCCACCTCCGCAGCCGAGTGCTCTCAATGGCGCCTGGCCGCAGGAAGGTAAAACTACGACTTCTCAACGAGCAAACCGAACGAACGAGGAGTTCTGAGAGGAACAGAGAGGCCTCTAACTTTCCTCCCATTTCTTTCCATTCCATTTTATTCATTTACAGAGTTCTGCATGCTGCTTGCTCACTCGGCCAGAGTTGCCTCGCTTCCGCCTCCCGTTATTTCTTGTCGAGTACCGCTGCAAAAATTGTCCACCCACGTCTAGGGCTCTGTTTCGTCTCGTTCCATGTTCTCCCGTAATAACGCTGGAGAAGGAAGAATTGAACGCGATTCGACCCGCTTCTCTGTTGCACGGGGAAAAGAATGTTCCGAATAAATTCCCAAGTTACGGTGTGCGTCATCCTCGCATCGATATTTCTCAACAGCTATGTAATACGTTATTCACGAATTGTTTCTCATCCATTTTCGAAGCCGCTCCGAAAAGAACTCCTCTTCGAGACGGCAGAAGAGAGACACGCCTTTGAACGACACTCACTCAGAACACACTGTGTTTCTCTGAATACTCGACGAATTCAAAGAATATACTCCACAGCAGGGTCCGTGTGTTCGAACGTCACGAGCTGAATCAATTTTATTTGCTCTTCGCTCGTCTGCTCGCTCGTAGAATCGTGATCAGAGTTTCCTCCGAGATTTGACGAGATCTGTGGCGTTTTCAAGGGTGACGATGATCACTCCTATTTCATTAAAAGCTGCTCTCGACCGCCGAAAGGCTGACGTCGAGGACGAATGTCCGCTGGAGCGAGGAGTGGCGGCGTGCGGCTTGGACGACACGGCAAGAGCATGTTCCTCATTAACTTGTTCTTCTTCCCGTCTCACTTTTGTCGCACGTCGCCACCTAAAAACGTTGCTCGCAACTCCACCGAGGCCCCGTACGTATCGCGACGCATCGTGCCACAGCCAAAAACTTCTCCCGCGGAGACTCCTGCGGAGGCCCCTATGGAGGCTTTCGCGGAGATCCCTACGGAACCACGGTCGACCACTTAAATACCGAGCTTGACAGTCGAGCTTTCGCATGAAAGAAAAATCTGCTCACGGGAGCATCCAGCTTTGTGAAAAGTTGCTGCCATTTTTCCCTACAGAGAAGCGACGAATCAAGGTTCCATAAAAAGTTTCAGACAGCGCCGCACAGTGGATCACACATCTGATTTCTTGCGATTCATCAAGTTGGGAATCGGTATCTCTTTCTAAACGGGACACAATTCTGAATGTTCCGGGAAGGCGTACTTTGGAATAACTGTTCGAAGTTCGGAGGAATTCGTCGTCTACGGCAGCAGCAGCAGCGATGTAACGGAATGGCTGTTCCACCGTGGAGTCGATTCCGAAAGGCGGAGGAAAATCTATAAAGTTCTTCGCATTGAAGGGGATCGGCTTCATTAAGAAACAAAACCTATCGTCAAGCCGCACGACGAGAAAAGAACAGCGAGAGCTCGTACGAGCCCCCGTAGGAAGGGGATACGGAACGAAGGAAGCGGACGAGGAGGGAACTCAAGTGAGTCCAGTGTATTTGAAACCATTTTTGTCTCACTCAGTTAGGCAGCAGCAGCAGCGAGCCAGCCGAGAGTTGATGTTGATTTTTATAGATGACTCTCGTTCCCGTGTCATTAGGCTTGTCGTGATCTCAGTGTCGTTCGGTGGCTGGTTCCCTCGCTGCTTAGAGTCATCGAATAGCCCGCAGTTGGTTATTTCAAGCCATCCGCTGCGGCTGCATCAATCCTTGGACTGATTCGGTAGTAGCTTCGATTTTAGAGCTCTATTCCTGTATCGCAACGAACGACATCAATCATAATCTATCCTAATGCTTCGAAGGCGCAACGCGCTCCTCGACGTTCGCTAATCCGGAAACTTGTACAGCGTAGGACTTTCGAGGAGGCTGGTCCTTTGAACTCGTATTTCTTTCCGCCAGACGAGTTCTCTGACGGTCGTCCCTGAAATCGAGATCGACGGCCTTTCGAGTCAGAGATTCTTTGAGCGAGACGGGTCGGAGGATTCACGAAAATTCCGAACGAAGGAGCATCGACATCGATCGATTGCCGGACGAGCCCTTTGACAAATCTGTAATGTCGACGACGAGCATAGCCGTGGTGCTGATGGCAACCACGACAATGGAGACGACGAGCACTGACTGAGTTGGAGAAGACGTCGCCGAGCATTAGTCTCACAAAAGCGTCCGCTAATGCCTTTGACATTGTATAAACTATAGAATGCAGCCGCGAGGGAAAGCGAGACGTGTGTTTCGAGGGCAGAGTAACAAGATGGGCGAAAGTCATCGCCGCCGCCGTCATTATTCTCGTCGTTGTGCTAGTTGTCGTCGCTGTTGTTTCTGTGTATGCATGAGGATGTTCAGAGCGGCGGCGGCCCTCGATATCGCTCGCCCTCTGTGTCGCACGACATCATCTGAGCACGGCAACATCCGGTGCGCCTCGAGATGTCCCGATTCGTGTTGAAACCTTCGTCGGGGAAGCCAGGAATGAGTGAAACTTTTTTTGTGGTAAACTCGGGAACGGCGCCTCCCCCAGCGAGGATCCTGGGAATGAAATGCGGACGCCTGTCCTCGCAGATTCCCGTCATCGCCGCCGTCAACTCTCTTCTTCCGTTTATCTTAGTCGAAATTTCAAGAAACAAAAACGGGAAACGGGAAGCTTCCCTCGCAGGTCGATATCGAAGACGCTCCGGAAAAAAACTCATTTTTTCTTTCAACAGGATTACAAATGGCTGCTCCCGAGTTCGATGAACGGTTTTCTCCTGAGCGCGTGCATTAACCGCGATTTGAGCTTTCCTCCCGACGACCCAAAACTTCGAGCTCCAAATAGATAGCGATGCCGAGCGGAGGTGTCGCCTTTGGGCCGTTCCGTTCGTCCAACTTTCCAGTTTGAGTCCCCGAGAAGGCTCCGTTCTTCCAACATATCTGGGATTCATTGTCGCGTTCTCTATGGAGTTTTCTGCGTGTGGCGCGCTCACGAGCGCTGCATCAATAATTCTACCTTGAATGCGAGCGGCGGCGCGGCGGTGGACCGCTGGTCGTTCAAATACCCAAGCCGAGGAGGGCCACTTCCAAAACCGCGAAAACTCCATTCTTCTAGAGCCGCTGGACGACGGAGCAGCGTGAACGACACCAACGACGACGAGGACATTGTCGACGAAGCCGTCGGCTCTACAAAATTATTCACCAGCGAACGTGCAACAGCGGCAACGTTCACTTCGTTGCTCCTTTTTCCTCGCTCCCGCTACAGCCGAGTACCAAGATTTTTCATTCCTTAAAGCGGTCGGGCGGTTGACGCGGACCGAAATCTGCACCGTAAACAGTAATTTACTCAGCGAATCTTCTAGCTCCGCTCGGAGAGTGTAGCGGACGCTCGAAAAGCACACATGTTCGATGTGGCATTGACCAGCGGTGCGCGAAGCTCGCAGATAACGATCTGAAGTGGACTAGTGACTCACTCGATTCGTGGTGATATTAAACGACCCGAATTCGTCCATCGAAGTTTAGCCTCCCGTCAGAATTAGCGGTCAACCGCAGATAGAGAGACCCCTGTATCTGCTTCATCTTACTCCTCTAGAGGCGGGAAAAACGAACCGCCGCCAAACAGCAAGAGCGATGGAGGATCGAGCGACCGGGGTCTCCGATCAGGAGATGACAAACCTCAAAAGCGGGAACTTGTGAATCTCGACGAGATAACAACAACTCGTCTCCTTTTTTCGCTGAGAAAAATCTCGACAAGCCGCTCCAGGTATCGGCTAGTGGGTTACAACAATGAATGGACAGGACAGAAAAGGTTCTCGTCCCTCCCTCCCCGAGCATCTGAAGTCCCGTCGTTCGCTCGTCTCTCTGCTCGCTCGCCGAAGTTCACGCGGACAGCGATTCAAAAGCAGCAACTTTTCGACGCAGCTCGCACCTTTTGGCATTTGCATAATTATGAGGAGCCGCTGCTCCACCAAAAGATCCAAACGGACCCGCAAACTAATCAGCCTTCCAGCCTCGTCAGTCAGTCAGCCAGCCGGCCATTTAGGCCAAACTTGCTATTAGGGCCTCTTCCACTTCTATCTATTCATCATCTCCAACTCCGTCAATTCCAGCTCGGGCTGTAGAAGTGCAGGTAGTCAGTCCACAGCCCTCCCCACGAGGAAGCTCGAGAGAGGAAAAAACTCCTCTAAAGAGATCTGCAGAGTAGACAATTTGCATGGAGGCACTCTTCCGTTCTTTTTTCCTCCTCTTGTCCTCTACAATTTTCTGAAGCTGAGACATAGCTCTCAGTTTCGAGCGTTAGGTCTGACGACAGACTCGGTCGCGGTCAGAAAGTTGGTTGTCTTCCCATCCCAGAGGCCGAGCGTATTCACTTCTGTCCCTGATTGCAGTGCTTCCTACATTTCACCTTCTTCCTCGGGTTTTCTTCACAGAAAACCTGGGATTCGGATTTTTGCGGAGCCTTGCTGAGTCCCGCTCAGGTCACAGGAAATTTTGCCTAGATATGAGAAAATCGCCATTGCATATCGATCGATCGATCGATCGATTGATTGAAGCAACTTCTGGATGGAAGGATCCAGAACCCGCTAACAGTCTTTATCGAACACGCTTGCTGACTCATTATCCTGGACGGGTACGCAGGGAACGTTGGCGCAGCCGTCGACGCAAGGATTATGATCCATTTTTGGCCACGCGGCGAAGGATCTTGGCTCATAAATTGTAGGTTACTTACCACGGGGCATAAGCGAGCACGCAGCCAGGCAAGCAAGCAAGCAAACGGGGAGGCAGCCTCCTCCTCCTCCTCCTCCCCATCGTCCTCGGTTCTTGGCCGGTCACCCACCCGCCCGCCAGAGGCAGGAAAGCAAGCTCCAGCGACGCATGGAAAATTTTCCGCCAAAAGACTTTTCCCAACTTTATTTCTTCGTCTGTGCTCTTCATAGGCCCCTCAGGGTTTGTGCCGCTGCTGCCGCCGCTATGTAGGAGCGTTGAAAGATACCCTGTTCACCCTCCGCTCATACAAGACACAGAGAGATAGATGGACAGACGTGGCAGATAGATATTATATTTAAAATGGGGCCGGCAACCGAAGCGAGAGAAAGCAAAGACCGATGAGGGCCTCTAAATGGGGCTCACGCAAGGTCACACGCGATTCAAAAGCAAAAATGATTTTCAAGGTCGACTACGAGAGATTCTTCAGAAGGAAACCCCTTCACAAAGTTATGGGACCGAAGAATCGAAAACGAACTCGAATCAACTCCGCTCAGAGGGGACAACCGGTGGCTCGCGTGGATCAAGGTTCAAGGTCGCTATCGTGCGGCCATATAGAGAAAGTCGCGCTTTGGGTGAAGTCAACCGATACGAGAGATAGCGATGCAGCCGACAGATGTCATGAGATATCACAGATAAGAGGAATTACTGGCATATCACCGGACGGGAGGAACAAAAATAACGTTTGGACTCGTTTTTGGAATCTCGACGATTCGTTGCCAGCGCCTTTCATCGTTTCTGAGGAAGTATCGAAGACGCTTTGACCCTTGGTGAGACAAAGTATCGCTCTCTCAATAAGTTCTTCCACGGCGGCGCCCGTTTCGGAAAACTGGCCACACCCTTTTTCTCAAAGTTTTGAGAAATCACTTCTCGGAGCACTCCATAGCTCGTTCGCGGGAACTTCGACGAGCGAGAGATCCAGAAGACGTCATCCTGAAGGCTCGAAATCCTCGAATCCTCAGATCAGAGCCCTTGGCTGGCAGACAAAACTCCGAAAAAAGATTGAGATACAGAGCGAGAACGACCGCAACTAAACAAGCGAGCGAGCGAGCGAACGTACGAAGCAACCAACCAACCGGCGGCCCATATACGGAATTGAAATTGAGGATGCTGACGTCTCGGAGGAGCGGCACAAGAAACTTTTTCAACTCTGCCGAACACTATGGAAAAGCTCAGTCTGGGCGTGAGAGGGGAGACATGTGAAACGAACTTTTCCTCAACGGCGTTCACGCCGAATGGATGCGCGACGACGCAGTGTACGTTCGTTCGACGCAAGTTCATGCACTCTGAGGACATACACACCGACGATTCAATGAGAGCGGGGAGGGAAGTGAAGCAGGACACGACGGCGCGGCGGAAGAAACCTAAAAATTCGACCCAGCAGTAAAAAACAAGGACAAGCTGTCCTTATGAATTTATATGGCACACACGGGAAGAGATCGGAATGAAGAGAAATATCGTCCGGGAAAGCCGAAGGACGGGGGTGGCGAGCAATGCGAGTTGGGAGTGTAGTGGAAACTGGAGAAGAGGACGAGGCGCCGCACGAGTGGAGGTTAGAATGCCCTCGGGGAGAGGACACATTAGATAATCGATAGAAAAGCGTGTGCCTATCGACTCGACAGACGAACGAACGAACGGGCCGGCCGGCCGGCTATAAGGAATGTCGTCAGCGTACACTGTTCGTGTGACTTGCCCGATTGTGCCTACACGTACTTCATCGCCGAACAGAACTTTATCTGAAACGATCTCGGTCAACTTCGATTTCGGCTCCTCTTCCAACCAGAGTTCCGCAGTTGATGTTGTCCTGAACGGATCTTCGTGTCTTTTTGTCGCCTGAATTCGCTCCAGCATCGATCAGCTCAAGTCTTCGCGGGTTCCGAAATTGTGAATCGTAGGGAGGCGGAAGCTAGTCAGCGGATAATCGTTGTTCGGATCTTTTCAGTTTCGAGCTCAAGTTCCAGATCGGTCACGGTGACAACAGATGACTGACGGCAGCCACTAATCGTAACGCCGAGCGGAGTTTGAACCGCTTTTCGGTTGGCGCCACTCTTTTCGATCCCTCGTCTATAAAGACATCACTGGGGAGGAAAAAGCGCGGAACAAGCGTCTGAAGAGGGACGGAACTTCCAGATCTATAAAGTGGTCGCCATATAATCGACGCTATACATAAAAGGTGAGATAGTAGAGTGTATACGCAGTCAGTCGGGAGGGCAAACCATAACCTCGAGCTTTTACCTTCCGAGGAGGCGTTATCATGCCCGAAGCAATCTCGTGTCTGGACTTGCATTCAGACCACAAGAATCCAACTGACGGGGAAATGACAGCAAAGACATGAGAGCTTTTGACGGCGAGGAGGCTTTTTGCCAAACAAGCGAATCACACTCCGACATCAGATCAGGAAGGAGTCCCGACTCAACGACGATGACAACCCAGACCCAGGAACGAGAAGCCGAGGTGCTCCCTTCGGGTCGTACGGACGTGGGTCCCGCGGAAGAAGATGTGAGCGAAGAAGGATGAAGGCACGGAAGAAGATGTCCACCACTCTTGACGTTCCCTAACGGGTCATTCGAGTCAGCTGTGGTATTCCGTTGTTGAATATCCCGCTTCATGAGACACTGAGTGAGCAAATGGTGCGGCGTCTTCCGGGTTTGCCCGACCGACAGGGGCAAAAATCTCCAAACGTTCTCAGCACTTCTTACATGTTCAAGAGACACGACAGATCGTTGTTAGTTTTTTGGGGTTCCGAACAATCTACCTCAAGCAATGTAAATCTCCTCCGTCAGCCTCGGTCGTTTCAGACGACTTCTTAGCCGGTCTAGTGGGTATTGGGTTTTGATCGACGACGAGCTGACAACATCCGTGGAAAGGTTACGCGGGTTGTACTCCGATAGCACGAATCAATTCTCATACTGCTCTCGTAGGCGTTGGAACTCCTCCACTAATAGCATCATCTATTCGTGACTTCACGTCTAATGACCTCCAGTACGTTTCGTCGAGCTCCGAAAAGCCTGGCGGACATCGAGCTCGAAGGACGGTCCGCCTTATTTTTAAACTTATCAACCTCAATTAACTCTGATTTCGAATGAAGAAAGTTGTACTGCGACCCCTCGGCCCAGGTTTTCTCTTTGATCGTCCCGAGCTCTTAATTCGTACACGCTGCCGCCGCCGCCGCCGCCGCCCTCTACGCTGCCCGATTTTCGAGATTCTCTTTTTTTCGAACATTTACGTTAGATTAGAACCTTGGAGGTTCCGTCATCGCACTCCTCTGCCCTTGCGATGAACTGACACGAGAGAGAAACAAAAAGAGAAAGAGAAGCCGACGTGCAGTCAGCTCACGATTAAACATCGATGAGATATGAGAGGACAACGCTGGCCAGGAGAACCAATCTGCGGCCTCGAGATCGAACCCCCGTGTGCTGTATATACATATATCTACCTGTACACCATGAGTGAGTGAGTGACTGACTGAACGAGCGAGCGAGCGAGCGCCTCCTCACTCATCCGCTGACTCACAGTGTGTAGGGCCAACCCTCGGTGGTCGGTGATTCCGTTCGGAATCTGACGACTCCATCGGGTTCGAACGTTTCGCTCTCCTTCGTTCGCTACATCCTCGAAACTTTTCTCAAGTCCACATCACTTCAATGTCATCGAACAGCCGCCTCCGCCGACGCCGACGGGCAGCCGCTGATCCGACGTCGAGCGGTTCACCGTTGAACACTGTTGAACTCTCCGGGATTCGCGCACTTCCACACGTTCTTCTCCTTCGCACAGAGCGAACGCCGACGCACACAGAGACTCACGCACGCACGCACACGCCTGCTGAGGGGCTGTTGGGCAGGCAGAATAAGCACTCGCTCGGTCGGTCGTTCGTTCCGAGCGGTAGTCGATGAACGACACTCGCACCGAAATCCGCGCCTCTTCGATACTTCACCCAACCAGGACCTGAGTGCAACTCGATGGTTTGAGGAGCACCGATCCGCACCGTGAGCACTCAGGACAAATACATTGCTCAACTTTCCGGCTGAGTCCTGGCCCCTCCACTGTACTCCTGGTGACTCCACACCGAACCAGCGATTCCATACACACCGATCAACACACGTTCGGCCCTCGCCCACATCAACACAGGATCCGGCGTTGCCCCCAGGCCCCGCTCTCGCGCCCCACCCGCATGTTTGGCGGAAAACTCACGCACAACTTTCACAGACAATCGAAAAAGTAATCTTTTACATACCGTTTCAGAAGATCGACGCCGGCAATTCGTGAGTCGCATCTGTTCGCGCACAGAGCACAGTGATAAACGTTCTATCTCATCATATGTACAGATTTGTTGTTTTCAAGCTGCAGCAGACTATTCGAGAAACCGCGTGGTCTCTCGCAGACCACCGAATGTAGAGAGGGCAGCGCGCTATTTTTGAACTCGGTCGTCTACTAACAGCACTGGGCTCCATTGGATCGGAGCTTTTGTAGCATTATTGGAATCCTCAAGAACGACTTGACATTCGCTAACGAGTGCCTCGACAACCTTCCTCAAAGGAGCATTCGGTGACGATCGAAAAGACAACTCAATCTCACGAGGAATGCCGTGAGAGGCCATATTCAAGCAACAATTGAGTGTATGTACTCGTACTTTGCGCGGACACTTGAAGAAGCGAAAGAATGCTTTTCATGGGATTCCAATTGAACGGATGTTTGGAGTATTGATCTCCGGACACATTTGATTTATCGCAGGATTGAGGTGTGCAATCATTCTCGATCGACAACAAACAGTATTCCCGCAACGAACCAAATTTTGTCATTACAAGCGGGTGAAAGTTATTCCAAGACTGCCTTCAAACCTGTTATGACTCCAGGATCCAGGCTCGAGTCTCTAAGTACAGGATTTGATTGAATTCAGGCGCGATCTTCAAAGAAACCAACACAGCCTCCACCCTGGGAACGCACAAAGTTCACGATTTTCATACTGCTTAACTCCGGTCTTACGCCAGAGGTGTGGCTTGGACAGCCTACCTCACTCGAGCTAGCAGGAGCCGAGGAAAAGTTGTCGTGGAGAGATTTCTGTACGCGCGATGTAGTACATTCCGAAATCTGGCGGCCCATTGGGTGCAGGAAATATCACACAACATAAAAAAAAATACACTGTATTTAACTCGCAACGCGGAACCGATCATTTTGCCGTTAATCACGAAGCGATTTTCTCCTCTGAAAGATCACAAGGAAATCGAAAGCATCGCTTACCGGTAGCCGTGTGGTGGAACCGTTCCGTGGGCGATAGTGAAGCATTTATGGAAAAGATTTTTCCTCATTGATTTCCTCGTTCGACGTAAGCACCCTCCACTTCCCCGCTTTTGGTGACGTGACGTTGTTGACTCTTCTCGTTCTCTCTTGCTCCTCTTTCAAATCAGACGGCAGACAACCGAATGCACAGATCGAGTTCTCGTAGCTTTCTGTAATGCAGAATTTTCAGCTTGATCTCATGGACCGCCTCGCCGTCGTCAAGATTCAGATTCTTCAATTTAAAATTTGGGATTCCCTGATGGAGGCTCTGGATGGTTTGGAATGATGAATAATATCGATTTAATCGCTCCTTGGAACGCTTCCATCTCACTCGTTTTCTCGTGATCGGTTGGGTTTGGGATTCTGTTTTCCCGTAATCCACGGCCTGTGCTTCAATGGAGGCCCGAATTCGAATTATTCCAAATTTCTCTCCGAAATATCAGTAGTCTATCCCGAATCCGGAGAATGAAACAATTTTCCCGTCGCCGGCGAGGAGAACATTTCGAAAACAGTTGTCGGTTTTCAACTGCTCCGTTCCGAATGAGAACAGAACAATTCTCATCGTTAAGAAGTTAGAAATTGTGAGCCATCTTGCAATGTGTTGTCATTGAAACACTTATTGTGAAGAGAATCGCCTTTCAGAAGAAGCTGCCTTTTCGATGAGGTTTCTTTCGACATTCCTCACACACAGCCGGGACGAACTTCATGATTGTATAGGTATATTTAGATGTTCGAGTGCCAATTAAGCTTTTCTAAATCGCTCGCCGGAAAGTAACAACGGCAGACTCACGTGCGTCGCCATCTTGATATCACGAAAAGTTCGACAACATTTCGGGGCCTAACATTCTATGCGAGTAGTGGAAACTGTAATTCAGTGACAAAATACCTCCGGATGTCACAGGATTCGACGCGAACACAAATCAGCTTGATCACATTCTGTCCCGGCATTTGAGTTTCACGACGAGAAGCATCAAAAGGTCTACGCGCCTGAAATCAAGAACTCGAGAGGAAGCCCGCACAAGCATTTGGAGAGATTTGCTGAGAGCACGGAGCGGCGAGGTGGACAGCTCGACGGCCGTCTCATACAGAACATGTTCTATGTCATCGGATTATCAGAAAAACAACCATGTAGTTGAAGCTATACAATCATTGTTTACTTAGCAGTGGCGACCTCATTTGATCGATGACGTCAACACGAGATGTTTTTCGCAGCCAGAAACCGATGCGGTCTTAGAAGCAAATGACGTCGGAACATGAGTGCGGAAAAACAAAGTTCTTACTCTAGAGAGAGATTCCGAATCATGTGACGCTTGAACACACGTTGCTTTAAGAATTTGATCGATCGTCTAATCTATCGCTGTCGATCTTTACCAGAAAAAAATCATAAGATCAACAATCTTTCCGAACAATCATCTTGGTTCACTATGATAATTTTCACAGAAATTTTGGAAAGAGTTCGGCGAGAAACTCGAAGAGGTCAGCCGCCACGATCAGAGAAGCCGTTTGCGAATGAATTTCGGAAACCATCGCTCGTTCGAAAATATCAGTTCTCAGAAAACTTCTAAACATAGAGACCAGTACCTTTCATTACGAGGCCGTGACCATTAGATCGTATGAATGATAAATGGAGAGATTTTCCAAAATATGCACTCCTGGAAACGATGAAGCACTCAAGCTGGTCAAGGAGTGAATCGAACGATCTTCTCGTTGACATAAATGTCTTCCCACTCCGCAGGAACAACAATCTAGATGTGCGATAAACCAAATCTCGAAGCAGAAACGTGATCCCATCATGAGCAATGTGCAACAGCTTGACGGCTCGCATCTCCAAACTTTGGAAATTGAGAGTTGTGATACCCTGGGAAGATTTCAGAGCTCTGTCACAAAAGTTGTTGACGCTTTCCAACTGTGTAAATGAGACAGCTTCCTGGGCCTAGATGATGTTTCGACATCCAATCTTCCAGCGTCGAGTCGTTTCCTGGCTTCGACGAGGACATCTCAAAGTTTCCTCAACTCGAGGAACTCACACAGCCAAGAAGCAAAGGAGATCTGATACAATACATGAGATCTGTATTTTCATCGGTGGAACACCGGCGCATGGAGTCCAGCAAAATACCGTCAGAAATAAGAGATCACTCGACGTTCGGTTCGACTGACTATGAGTTGTCCGAGGAATCCGAAATCGGACTCGTTAAAGAATTACAAAAACAATGAAAGATTGTTCTGGCTTCCTCTCATGCGGTCTCAAATGCAGTCCGCGATCAGTCCCAGAGCGCGTGAGAGAAGAGGAACGTGGGAGTCTTGTTCGAAAGCGAGAGCCGTCGGGACGAGAGAAGCGAGAATGTCAGCTCCATTGGGACAATCTTATCCGCTAGACTCTGAACAACTATGGATAGATATTGAATTCTGTGGTCGCTTCGTGGCTCAATTCAGAATCTGAATTTCAAGTCTTCATTTCAATCATGGTTCGTACAAAGAGAGCAGATTGTTTCTTCCGACTGCACAAATACTGGGCACCTTCAGTAAAGGGTGGGCAAAGAACCACTGATGTGAGGTGTGAAATCTTCTATGCAGGCGTGTGGGTATAATAATAAACCTATCTAGGAAAATAGGTTCCGGAATCGTCGCTCGAAAGGACATGAATCTTTATGCTTAGCATGAGGATCATATGATTCAAAAGGAAACAACATCGAACTTGAAGCATCTCTGAGTTCTCTTTCAAGCTCATTCCGGGAGGTTCTTCCTGTCGAGACATCAGATTTCGGCTTCCGACTTTCTCGCGTGGCAATTCTGGTCCAAGCGTTGCAGTCGTACGCTTCTATGGGCTATTAGAGTCACAGAAGTGAAAGAACGAACGGTGAGGATGTTGAGAAATGCGCCTTTTCCTGTTCCAGCAGCGAAAGCATCGACGATTTTCCGAAAACGATCTCGTTTTCCTGTTCAACATCGCCAATATCAGATTCGTTCCAAGCGAAAGGTGGACGTTTTATCGCTCCGTTGAATTGTCATCATGGTAATCATCAGGGTGGTGGGAGAGCCTGACGAGTCCACATGTACGATCAACGAAACAATTTTAGAGCTTGTGCAGCGGTGACCAGACACGTCACTGTGGAAGACAGAGCAGTTCGTAGACGATTCGCGGGGAATGAGATTCCTACACGTTCGGATCTCCCAGTACGCTGCCGAATCCCCCCAGGGAACAACCGGGAAATGGGAGCGCTAGCTTGAAATCCTGAAGCTGATACCGGAATTGAAGCGGCGTCTCGAGGAAATCCATCTGGTCGTGAGCCTTCAACCTCCAAAAGAGACCTTCATCTCAAGTTGCTATTCCCGTGAAATTCCCGAAGATATATGGAGCCTCTGACACTAAACCTCGACTCGTGAGCTATCAGCCTGAGTTCGCGGGGTGGACAAGACAGAGGGTTCTCAACCTGTCTGGAGCCGTGAAAGGGGACTCGTGGTCTCCAGACCTCCCATCACAGACTCAAAAAAGCTTCGGCAATGTCCCATGGCTCCCTTGAAGATCCACCGTTGCGCCCTTGGAGCTGAAAATCACTGGACTATAGCCTCGCCAGCCGTCTTTCACACCGAGAATGATTCGTGCAGTGAATCAGAACCTCATAGAGTCCGGTCATCTGAAGTCAGTGTCGTCAGTTGCGTTTTCTTGATGGAGATGGATGAGCCACGAACACAACCGGCCGGACAGGCGTCGAAGTCTTCGGATATCGGAATCTAGGAGAGCACTCTCACAGGAGTAGAAGCAGGGCGTTGTTATTCCATTTTACGTTGTACATATCAGGCAGGTTGGAATTCTACGGAGATCGATTGAAGACGAAGAACGACAGACCCTTCTCTGGAATATTGAGACCGCTGTTCTCGAATATCGACCTACGTGATACGCACGATGTGAAACAGTGAAGCAAAGCTCTTGCTCTTGTGAGATTGCTTCTTCAGATTTGGTATTGCGATCTCCCACCGCGACCTCTCTCGGTCCTCAAAGGATCGTCGGAGACTTTGGTTCTGGTTTGGCCGGTTTTTCGACAAGCACAAAATCGCTAAAAAGTTCGAGTTTCTTTCGCTCATGGCTGCAGGTCTGTGGTCTGCGCGGGAACGACCGCGCCTAGCTGTGGAGGGGACAGCGGAATCGAGATAAATGAAGCAACGTTGAGAACACATTTGCCGGAATAAACGCTGTTGACAACCGCTGGTTTCATTTGTTTCATTTGCAGAGCGTTCCGGTCTCTGGAGTTCCACAGGATATTTACCTTCCGCTTTGCGCCTGCGCGTTTCCGCGTCCTCTTATCTGAGCACTCTGTTTGGAACGGAACACAGTGGCCGACTGGGATGAGTCGATTGGGAATGAGTCATTCCTCCCCATTGCAAGAGGGATTCAGTGTAATTCCTTCGCTTCTCCCTCAAGGACCATCTCTCTCAAATGATCGAATACAGGAAAAGCTGAAAAACTCATCCGACCGATTTTTAGAAGGCTAGTGGATTTTCTCGAATCGAAACTCCCAAGAATGTGAGAAAAACTTGGCAGAAACCCCACATCTCGCGACAATGGACTACAACTTGAGCTGGGTGTCTCTCACCTTTCTATGTGTCACAATCAACAAACAGTTGAATCATTTGTTTTCATTTTTCAACGGAGTAGCCGAGCTCTTCATCAGCTTCGACAGGCAACCTTTCAAGTAAATCTGAAATTCGCAAGGAAGCAGGCCACCCCGAGTTCTGCCTCTTCAGCAGCTTCCTTTGGAACGGGAGTATGAGATGTTTTTGCTCCTCAGATTTCCGAATCGTATATTTCTGTTGTCCAACTTCCCATTCCAACCAAAAGAAATTTCGGCCGGCGCGAGATGACCCTGCTCGGCTCTGAAAATTGGTCATCTTAAGTTCAAGTCCCTAGTACTCTCCCTAATGCTCAACCGCTCTACAAAAACTGGAGTTTCTCCGCTGTGCTCAAAGACATATACAAATTGTGCCACCATTAAAAAGACAAGCACCCAAGGTTAAACCAGCAAAGTACCACCCGATCTCATTCATTGATTTAATATCTAAGATCTTCGAGAAGGTTATCAAGTGCAAACTTGAGAAACTTGACAACAATGAGTCAAGTCAACGAATGACTACATGATTCGATGAATCGGTCGATAGTTACTACGAGTGTGAGTATTTCTCAATGTTGCTTCCACCTTCAATTATGGGCTCTGATCATTTATTCTTTCTCCATTCGTTCCATTCTGGGTTGCTGTGGGAAGACTGCCCAGTAGTTGGGATCCTAGCTTACTCGGAGGAGCCAAGCCGCTCGAGTTGGGAATATCAGATCCTTGTGGGTGGAACTCAATCGAGGAGTACCTCGAGGATCGATAGCTGGTCCATTCATGTTTGTAGTTTACATCAATTTCATCATTCTTGAGATCCGACGCCAGAAACTTTGCGAAGTCCTCACATAAAGGGATGACACCACACTTATGTCTTCAAGATTGGAGCGATTTGCAAGATTTGTACAGATCCAGTACGCTCGCTCGCGTTTTCCTGTCATGCGTATCGGAAAACTGCAATAGGAGGACTCTCCGTTTACGCCTACCAAGGCTCTGGTGTCGCTCCCCAGCAATGTTCGATTGGTTTCCATCCCTAAATAGTTCTCTCACTAAGTCGTAGTGTACGGCAACTCTTATGCACATTTCAACGTTGACAATATCTGGACCTAATCGCCCGACGGTTTTTGGTATATTTTTTTCTACTTTCATAAAGAAAATCGCATTTGACACTATCATTTCTGTTTGTGCTCAAATATGCGATGATCCAAGTTCAGAAGGTTCGAACACGCGTAATTAGCTCGTGGCCTCCAGTGGACATTTCCTCTCGGGTCACGAAGATTGTTCAGGTGAATGGCCCATGAAATCTTTCCTCAGAACTCGAGAGAATCGGCACTTTCGGCAAATCAGTGGTAGAATACAGATTGCGCTCCGAACTTCTGTTTGAGGTTGATGATTTTCTGGTGCCACACACGCAGATCTGAACGTTTGAAGTGAACTGGGGTAACCCGTTAGGTCATTGTCTCAATATGAATTGCCGGGAATGTTCTCGTCGCTCATTTTGGAACTTCGCGAATCGTTGAGAATATTCGAGCTCCCCAGTTGTGGGAGAACGCGGAAATTTGAATTGGGATCAGTATAGTCATGCTCGGGACATTTTGTTTGCCTTTCAATTGGGAATCCGTCCCCAGGATCTCAGCCTGTCGAAGCTTGATGACAAGCGTCCTAGTGTCTTCACCGATTGCACTCGAGGTCCATTGCAATTCGATCGAACCGATCTGTGTACGAGTCACGAAATCGCAATTTTCGATCCACGCTTCTAGGATACTGCGGATGCGCACGAGATCCGATTTATGTGCGATCGTCTTTTTCAAATTCCAGCTCGCAGTCTCCATCAACGGTCTCGTGTATTTGTTCGACCCAACCACTCGGGCATTTCCTCGAATTTGCTCAATCGATTCATGAGACATTTGGCCGCTCCAAACTCGGGAAATCTCTTGGAATTCACGCAAAGAAACTTTCGCGAACATGAAACGACCCTATTGTGGTAACTCCAGGCGACATCGATTCGTGGGATCTCGTTGTAACGTCCTAGCGACCTGTTTCCATTAGTAATTGATGAATTCGATTCTAACCATGAACTGGATTCAGGATACAGAGCTAAGAGTCCAGCGGGTTCCGCCAAACGCTTGATTGAAATTGACTCCACGAAACTTCAGAGTTTTTATCCTGAGTTACGAAGGGAATTTTTATGTGATTAGATCGTGTACGTGAACTCGCGTTATGTTTAAACTCGCGTTATATTCCCCTCTCTGCTCCCCCGAAACTGAGAGAGAGAAAAAAAAAATACAAATTGTGACGTGAGGGCAGTCAAGCCGAGTAAAAACCTCTTTCAGAGAGGTGGGCTGCCGAGCACGGGTCCATGGTTAATAAAAGCGCTGAAAGTAGGCTTCAACAGTGACGTGCGTTCAACGGAACCACTTTGGAAAATTGAATAATTATAATATGATGACGGGGCGCTCAAGAAAACGCGTTCTATCCGCGCAGGCGGCGGAATTGAGTACCCGTTTGAAGAGGATTCACCGCTGTCGGGAAATTTGAGCTGTGGTTATACTGAACGAACCTTAGTCTGAACTTGAACCAGCCAACCAACCGAACGAAGTTTTCTCGTCTAGAAGCTTCGATCCAAGACAAAGTTGTAGTAAATGGTCTGGAACAATTTTCCTCGTAGCCTTCATGACTCGTGAAACAGAGAGGGAAATAGTCTTCCATTCATTCATGGAGAAGAAGTCCATCTGAGGAATCGCCGCGTGTATTATGAAGTACCCAGAATAGGACTCGCTCGTCATCATTCATCTTAGAAGCCTCACATCGCTCGTTCGGCGAAGATTTTCCCTGTCGACAACTTTACTCCAAGGGATATAATCTGACTCCGTATTCAAGGCTCCTGGCGGGACTCCTCGGGACATTTTTCTGGCGGCAAGTAGAAGACATCTGAGTGGAGTGGAGAAACCTCACGATGCGACGCCAAAAACAGACGTAAGCACGTTCGTTTTCGTGTTCCGCAGACTTCAAATTCTTGTGGGACTGCTGAGAAGAATTCTAAGCGAAGCTTCTCAGCGAGGTGGCGGCAGCAGCTGGGACCGACAAGAACATTCATAATAACAGCGGACTACACCGCCGTCACCGACATTAATGTTAACCTGAGTTGAAAAATTTCGACATGCCGGCGCTGAGCTGAAAATTCCATCTCGCTTCGAATCATCCCCCGAACGACTGCACGATTTCTTTTAAACTTTTGAGTTAGATCATAGAATATGGACATCAAACTGAGAAACTAAGATATGTTTGATTGAATCTCGCAGAATGTACTTGAGGTGACTCGTGACTCTAGTCACGAAATAGTCTCGATTCGCCTCCCCGTAAGTCACATTTGGACCCTATTTTCAGGAGCGTAACGCGTCCGTCAAGTGATCATGACGTTGTGAGCAAGTCCGAAAGATTGGGGTCTTTTTCCTGAGGTCTCTCACACGACAATGGATGAAGTCTTGATCCATGGACCCTATGATTCCGGAATCTGGTAGAAATTGGAATTTCGCTCCCGCGCTGAGGTAATTTGTCTCGACTCCGAGCTCGACACGGTTCGCGTCCGCGCACGATGTCGAGGAAGACCCCTAATACCCGAATGCTCATACCTCGCAAAGCGCCGCCACGTGAGGAACATTTCTCTCCGGAAGAGTCCGTGACTTGAGTTGGAACGACGAGAACGTTCGCACCCTATTGTTATGCTAATGAGAGCAACACTCGACGAAACCCACCGGAGTCTCAGCGCTCCGCAGATCCGTGCTCGACTTCGAAACCGCATCCTGATTTCCTCCCTCCGTTAACGCGGAAGTTCCGCGCGACATTTCCTTCAGAAGTTCCTGTTGTTGAGAAGAGCACGATGACAGTGATGAACGATCCGTTTAGAATCAGGAAACGAGGAAACCGAGATCCTTCTCACCGTTTTTCTCATTCAACTCGCCCAATGTTTCTTCCTTGTCTTTGGTGACTTATTTTCCTCCACGCCCTTAGGAAGAAGAAACAACCAAATTGACCTTGTTTTGAGTGGTTTCGGCGTCAAGAAAAGTTTCAAAGAGTTCCAACCACGTTTTCTCCGTAGGTCAGACCGAGCAAAGTCGCGAACAGCTTGAAGCGACGCCCTTGCCAGATGAACGACGGCCGAACGAGCTGACGGGCAAACCTACCGACGGACTCACGGGGCCTCGCGACGGATCGACCGGCCAAGGGAGTAACGACCATCACCAGCTCCACCGGGCGGAGGGACTGTCGACCGACCGACCGGCTGGCCGGCGATGATGACCGAGACCACTAGCTCCACGCATAGAGATCCATCAATCATCCGAAGGTCCTATCGTGAAGAAAGAGCACGCTTTTCCGTCGCAAAGAGCGATCAAGGAGGCGAACCCGACGAATAAAGAAAAACCTTCTTTCTCAGGCCCTCCTCAGTCGTCTGAGGCTTCCATGTACACATGCAACACTAGAGCGGTTTGCGCGTACCTTCCAGGGACAAACCCAGATTTATCCTTTGTGAGTGTCATCGAACTTGTTGCTCATCGCCTAGAGTACAGTCATGACTCTACATAGTAAAAAGTTGTATCAGAGAGAGGCACGGGCATGTGTTTACTATGCCGGAATGTTTACGCATGTACATACATATATTGTATGTTTATGATACCGAGACTTGACTGTTATCGTTCAAGACTTCGTTCAGGAATCAAGCGGTCTTCATATGCTGGGATCGAATTGAGGTCGTTGACAGGGAATCGTTCAAGTGCTTTCGCTGAAATCGTAACCGATCGTCGTAACGTCGACCTCGGTTTTCAATTCTTCGGCTTTACCGACGCATACCGCTCACGAGTTTTTATCTTCATAGGGACGGGGTTTGTGATCAGCCGAATGAACAGATGTGGAAAGGAAAACTTCTGCAAATCAACACAAACACATCTCAAACCGCGCAAACACCGATTCCGAGGGGAAGAAGCAACGAAGAGAAAGTCCATCGGAGAAGAAGGAGCCAGTTGATGAATGTCCGACTAAAGGTTCGAGAAGAAATGAGGGGCTCCGGGACGGCCTGAATTCCGAAATTTATTGGAGGAAGTGGAATATGTGGTGCTACAGAAAGGTAAAGCGAACGGTGGCGAAAACATGCTAATCTTGCGAATCTATCGATTGAGCTTCGACTAGGCGTTGGCGTTTCGGCTCCGATCCGCTTAGTTCAAGGCCGTTCGGAACACAGTGGTTGTCGTGTTAGCTGTTCGCACGGAAATTGTTCAATTTTGAATCTCGATTTCCATTCCGTTCAGCGGCTCTCGTTCGCTCCCACGAGCGAAACTTGTCAAAACAAGATCAATCGAGGCCGGCCTTGAACGCGGGGTCTCCGAATCGTTTCAATCGTCAAAGTCGAGGGGCTGGGAATTGTAAAGACCAGCGAACAGCGGATTCCGCCGCACACTGATCGCATACCAGGGCCCTCACTTAGGGGAGAAGTAATTGTTGTTCAAGAATTCGATTCTCCCGTAGTATTCTCAGTTAGACTGCTGCTCGGGTCGATGTTGCGGGAGGGAAATCGCGGGCTGGCCGATGATACCGCAGGATGACAATGATACATTGATTGCGAAGTCGTCGAAAGCAGTCGAAGCTGACCGACCGGTGTACATACAGCGAGATTGCGGACCTAGAGTAAGTTGATTCGGTCACATTCAAGAGAGTCTCGGACCCTTGCAACTACACACCCTCTCAGTTTCTGGCAAGTGAGTTAACAAGCGAAATGCTGAGGTGAGGCTTGAGTACACTGCTCTCAATCTCGCCGCAGCACCCTAGATCACTCCACACCGGAACAGAGCCCTTCAATCAACAGAGTAAGTACTCTTCGTTTACGGTCTGTATGAATTATCCGCGCATTTGTCAGCAGAACTCACAGCGAAACTGAGGACATTCCAATCTCACTGTTCTGGGGTAGGGCCCAGAATAGGCGGTTTTGCTCTTTCATGCTGCGTTGCTGTTGAGCCAAACAGTAGGCGGAAGTTCATCGAGGATAAATGGATAGATCAAATCACAGCACGACTCCCAAACTTTGTTTTCGATTTTCCCTCAGATGGTTAACTGGAAACGACCCTTGACCCTGATCTACAGAGACAACCACAAGTTCGGAACAGCTCTCTACGAACCGACTCTCGATGAATGCGAGAGACGTTACACTGGTTCGCTGGGCAAGACGTCATTCCGTTCGGATAGACCAGATCTCGGTGCTTTGGGAGAAAATTCTATTTTGCAAGGTCAGTCTTCGCATCAATTAACCCCTTGTGTCTGTGGTCTTCAGTGCCGTCTATCTCTGGATTGTGAGCTTCGTTGATTCATTCACCGAGAGACGCCGAGGAATGTCTGCGCTTTTTCGTGTCAACGGACATAAACTCGCCGTCCATGTCGAACCATTCCGCGCGAATCCCTCGGTGTCTTAATCTGGACGGACATGAGTTCCTGTGTATGAAATCACCCGTTCTTCTCTCTCAAGCTTTCGCCTTGTCTTTCTTAACTTCGAAAATCAGAATCTCTGCACGATTATCGCTTCATCTGAGAGAACAAGAAGCTTTTCGAGATTCCAGATCGAAGTTCGAAGTCGAATCAGAAATAGTTTGAGGTTTCCCCATCCGAAACAAAGAGCTTCGTGATCGCCACCAGCGCTTTGAGATAATTGAGTTTTTCGTAACCCGATCAGGACGTCTGTCTTTGCAACTTTCGAACGATTGCGTTCGCCTTGTGATCCTTTGTGACCTTTGGCATCGATATTCCAGCCACTCTGCGTCGAGATGGGTCTTCTTCAAGGGCTTCATCAAGACCGAAATCTTTGTATGAAGATCTTCACGAGCAGCGACAGCTGAGCCGGAATCGATCGATGGCCGCTCTGAACGAGGAAAGTGGCAGCTTCCGATGTGAGTTCGACATTTTGAAATCACTCATCGTGATTCTCTCTCTCCGCTTTCCACTCTCGCTTGCAGGACAGCATGAATTCGTTCTTATCAGAGTGCATTCTCCTTCGAAGCCTGTGGGAATCGGGAAACGCGGTCCAAAAAATAAAAATCTTGAATTTTGGCACAAATCCGTTCTCTTCTCCCACTCGTGGAGATCGTGGGCGTGACGTCATAAGTGTTCGCCCCTAATCTGACAACCGGATTGCTCCCATCAGAATTCTTGAGAAGCCGGCTCACGACACTAACTTGACCGTTTAACAGTTGATATTCTGAAGTCGCGACAACAGGGCGCTGTTTGTTTCCAGCAACCGTATCTGAACAAGGCGTCTCTAACGGATGAGAATGGCTCTGTCAAGAACCTTATTAACAGCGTGGCTCGTTCAACTGTTTTCATCCGGTTGTTTTTCTATACATCCGTCGTTTTATGCAATCTCCAGTGAGACTTCAAATCGTTGAGAGATCGGTTTTGGCTCTGTTGTTTCCTAATGAACACGAGCTGACCAATCTTTGAGGCGAGTTGGCAACGCGCACCCAACTACAGCAGGGACAAATCAGGAAAGGTCCTTCTCTACCCTTTTTCTCATTTTCCCAGAGGGTTCGGAGAAATGTCCCCCACGTTCATGGTGCACAAAGATCTGAAAAGTGCCGCGTTTTTCCATTCATCACCTCGAAGTGACTTTGAATAAGAACATGTAGTGAAAACTCCCAGTGCGAGAGCCGCATTCAATGGTCCGGAACTCGGCGAGGAGCTCTCGATCCAGGATCAACTCTTGAGATCCAAAATATTGTAGCATCAAGGTAGGCTCCGAAAACGGGGTACGCGGAGAACAATGTCGTGTTCCTGAATTTCAGTTAAACGACTAACTATTCACCCGAGATAGGTAAGAGGGAGCTCAGAATGGCGACTACGAGTAGTAATGCGGAGAACTGTCATGACCGTATGTGGTAGTGGGTGGTTCCTGAGCTTGGAGAAACCTCCCGTTCGTCGAAGCTACTTCCGAAATGTCAACGGATGACGTGTGAAGCTTGATCACCCGGTCGCCAGCAGTCGTGCATCTTCGTAGGCCATAGAGCTGCCTGTCGTGGGTCGCGGGAAGCGCTAGCCAACAGGCCTACCTTCCTGGCAGGCAGGCAGGCAGGGTGACTGAGTGACTTGCGCACCGAAGCAACTTGTCGTAGACTAGAGCTGAGCTTTCATAAATCAGCCGAAGGGTAGCACACGTCTTCTCATAGCGTAATTGCACAGAGCTCCCCGTGGAAGCTGGCGGGAGCGTTTTTCTCGATGAGGGACCGCCGCATTGTGTACACCGAGCGTGCATCCTTGCGTGGCAATTTATCACTGCGGTCCCCTTATTCAATATCATCCTCCTGAATTTCGATCAGCGTTCCCCATATTTCAATATTTTTCTCTTGATTCTACCTCGAAACCTTCGGATTTCGAACGTATTCCGAAGGTTCTATATTCGTCTATCACATCTTCTTGGGTTGCATCTCTGCGGCATCCGTTAGTTTGTGACGAAATTCTTCCCATTGAGTCTGAGTGACTTGAAAGTTTCGACGCTCATTCGAGTACTCGGAGAACATCAAGGTTCGGAGGAAATGTTTCACGCGGCGGTGATCGTCAAGGTCGACTAGCTGTTTTCCACGATGCCAGTCAGTCAAGCTGGCTAGCTGACCGGCTGGCACGCAAACTGTTGGCAGCACAGCTCGAACGAGGCGGAAAGACGGGCTCTAGCCGAGAGGTCAAGCACATCTCAACGCCCGACGACATCGGATCATTCTGAGACTGACAATAGGGCTTTTTGAATGGTTTCCTAGGAAGTTCGATCAGCGAAAATGAGAGACGAGTGTTTAGAACCGAGCATGCGAGCATTTTTTGCGAACCTTGGTAGCTTTGAGCGCAATTTAGCCGTGCGGCAACACCGAGCGAGAAGCGGAAACAAATGATCTCGCTAGAAGAATCTACTGCTTATGTTGTTGACAAGCCCAATTTCATCATGGGCTCGTTGAAATTACACGCGACTTCAACCACGAGTTTGAAACTTTCAACGCCCTGGTACTGAAGGGCTTCACCCAGACCCTCTTCTGTTACTATAGAAGGCTCCGCTGGTTCGTAGCTCGTCGTGGAAGACGCTCAGGATTCTAGCTCCGAACGAGATCACAGACAATAGGAGGGATGGGAGAAAAAATGAGCTCAACGTCGACTATCTGACTATTCTCCCCTTTCTCCCGGTTCGGGAGATCGTCAAGTAGGAATGTCCAAGCTAAGAGCCGAAACAGGCTCAAATTACAGAATAAAATTCTCCGAAGAGCTGTGAAGTTGCGAGCTTGAAGAAGCCGCGCAACGCTGCTCCTCTTTCGTCGTATCTGACGTGCAACACCGGGGGAACCCGTGTCACACGGATGTCATGCCTACTTTAGGAGGTCTAGAATGTCATCTCATTGATCCCGTACTGTATTTCCAGCCGAGGACCGCGGCAGAACTCCAAGGAGACAGCTGAGCCACCAAGATTCAAGCTCAATGTAAGCCCAATTCATACCTAAAGATCCAATAGATAAATACCACATCGAATCTGTCCTTCGATTCCTGGTATTCTACTTTGTTGAAGCCTTCAATAACTCCTCGTTTACCATCAGCCGGGATCTCAAGTCTGAAATCGAAGACCTTCAAAGTAGAATAGCGGAGAGAGAGCGTGGTTCACGTCAGGACGCTTCCGCGCTGCGTGATATCATGGGCGGTCGCATGGTTGAATTGGCCACAATGCTCCGTGATGCCGAAGCGCATAACCTCGAGTGTCAAAAGATCATGCACAGACAGGCCCAGCTCATGAATGTACGTGCAATGATCCGCCGTGTATGGATATTGAGTATGAAATCAAAGAACGATGACAAACAGGGCCTCACGAAACAAGACGTTTTTCAGGAACTTCAAAGCCATTGTCAAGGGTTGGAGAGGAAGCTTGCTGACACCATTGATGAGCTGGCTGTAGCCAACAACAAATGCAGAAGCCTCCACTCGCAACTGGAGAGCCTGCGTGAATGAGAGTGTGCTCTGTCACCGTCGAGGTGCGAAATCCCAATCCCGTCTTTAGCGAGTTTAGAACCCTGTTCATCGATGTCTCCCGTTCTTTTTGATCATTCTCATCGTCATCATCACCATCTTAGTCGACTTGTTCTTCATGACTGGCTTTTAACATCTGGCTGCTTCATACTGCTCTAAACGCGAACCGAAATCCTTCAAGGTAATTTCAAGTGGATTAGCCTGCAGGCGAAATTCAAACGGAGCATTGCATGAGACTTTGAAGTGACAATAATCGGGGAACAGGGATCGTAATTCGATTGAGAGCATACTCGTCACAAGATTTCTCAGAAGAATGCAGGAGTAGGAAGCGCTGAACGCTTCGCCGACTCGTCGCTGGATCAATTTATGATGCAACATGACAGTTTTTTAGCTGAAGTACTCTCTCAAGCGATCTGACAGGCTCTACGACCCTCATGTGCTTGCAGCGATGCTTTTGTTCTCGTTTTGAAATTATAGTGTTGCATGATTGCTGATACAGTTCACCACTAGAACGAAGGAACTTCAGGATATTGTCTCAGTTCCCTTATTCTAGCCCTCTTAGGAAAGAAACTCTTGGCGTCTTTCCAACATACGACCATAATCTAACATGCAAACTGAATAATCTCGCTGACGGATACGATTGCTCCCTCGCTTCCGATTCAAATGTTCGGTATTTTTTCTGCAGGTCCAACGCGAGCGGCGCTTAGTGAAACGAACCTGTAAATAACCCTGAACGTAGTGACGACGACCAAAGTAGAGTAACGATATAATAAATCGTACGCTGTTCCGACTCCGAAGCGAACTATTCTTTCTACTCCGCGAATAATTGAATTTCAGAGACTGGTGATACTCAGTCCCCGATTTCTGCAAGAATGCTCGTGATGTTTTCCATCGTGCGGGAAGCGTCGAACGATGTCCAGAGTTTTCCAAAAAAATACCGGAGTTTAGGCGGGGGTTGGGTTTTCCTCAGGGAAATATCAGATCTATAGGCTTGACGAAATCAAACGAAGTCATCGCCTTCGATCCGAGAAGAGCGCACACGGAACCTGAATACGTTGCTGAGCGCAGAGTTATTCGTGATTTATGATAAATTTGATGACGACAGCGTCTAGCATAACCACCACGACATCGAGTGAAGGGACGACAGAATCACGTCAGGTGGCTCCAGGATTCAGAGTTCGGACACGATCGATATATTGAAGATTTTCCTCTCGAGGCTGCAAAGACTCACCCAAATCGAATTTGCCCAGGCTGAGAGTGGACTCGTTGAGAATCTAATCAGATTAAATAGATCGATTGGGAAGCGCGTCACGAAAAAGTCAATATCCTCCTCTCGCAGCAAAGCATCCCGCTCTGCTCCACACAGGTGTTTTTTTGCAAGGATTCTGATTCTGGTTTCATTTTAGAGAAATGTTAGAGGCCCCAAACGCGAGTATGAGGTCGGGAAGAGATTCCAGCCGACATCCGTCTGAAACTGATTTCATCTTCCAATGATTGAGTCTCGACAACGAAGTCACCGACTATGTATGCCGAGCAACCCAGAAAAGGGTTGGACGGAGCAGTCTCCAGAGACCTCGGCTCTCTAATAAGGCAATCATTATGAAGGTCACTCACCCTAGGAGTCCCTCTCACGGGGCTGAGTCTTGAAGTCCCGGAATGTTTTGTATCCAATTGCTCGACGATTCGGAGAGTTGATTTTAGAGTTTTAGCGAAGAGTTGAATCGGATCCTATCCAGAAGCTTTGCGCGTAATTACCGCGCATCGGTCCAGAATAAGATTGGAAGTGAAGCTTCTCAGTCGGGGAGAGAACCGCGAAAAGCTGTCGACGGCAATCTGCTCGACGGTTGTTTCTTTCTGATGATTCTCGTCATGGTTTACATTCGCGCCTAGCTCTTGACTTTGGAGGAGATCCATCAGATTTCATAGATGGAAACATGGAAAGATGGTGGAGATGTGCCTCTCTTGATATGGAACTCTGAATTCAAGTCTGTTCTGAGCGAAATAATCCGCGCGGTTCGACTCAATGTTCGTCGAGATAGGCGGAGTTTGATTTTCACATCAGACATGCGGGCTCTGGGGAGACACACGATTCTGCGAAAATCCCAAACGCGAGACAAAGTCGAGATGTGTCATCTCGGGTCTGAGTTGCTCATTTGGTCTTCTTCAATCATAATTTTTTTCGTAAAATCTACCTTGATGGAATGCATGCAAGCGATTCATAGGGTTGAAGAACATCGTTTCAACATTTGTAGATCAAATTCCACATTTGGCTATGGAAAACCTGCATCGGAGGGCTTGCTTTCCCGATCGCAGGGGGATTCTGATATTTTCGCGCGATTTCCATCTCGGTCGAAGAACTCGGACACCGACGGACAATTGGGCAACTGGGCAAATCATGGGTTAGGTTAGTTTCCCAGGTGTCTGCTTCCCACTTGAAAATCCCAAAATTTGTATATCGTTTCTCAGGTGCGTAAGCCTGTACGCGCACATAATCAGGTAGCGCCCGGACCTGACCATGAGTGGAAACTTGTCTATCGTTGGTTTACTCGGTAATGGGGAAGTATTGCTCTTGACAGGGTGGCGGTCCTTGACACACGGGGCAGTGAGAATGTCCGCTTCTCGTGTGCGAGTAAATTCTCTGCAAATACGTGCTTTTGTACTTGAGCTCCACATCCAGGACGATTATCGGATTCCTCCGCTTGCCTAAATTCTCGTCAGTGTGGATCTCCTGAGCTCGGAATGTTTCCCACAGATTCCCATAGTCCGTTTCTGGGACTTTTCGATGAGTGAAACATACGTTGCAAGTGTGTCTCAACGAAAACACTGGAAACATATAGCCTCGCAGTGTGTCTGCGACAAAGCAGACTCCCAGATGCCAGATACTGGCGAGAATCGAAAGCATTGGAAAGTCATCGATCAGGAGTGTGCGCGACCATCTGAGAACGAGAACTATCGAGGTAGTCCGCAATTTGAAAATGAAACATAGGTTCCACCGAGATTTGAACTCGGATCGCTGGATTCAGAGTTCAGAGTGCTAACCATTTCACCATGGAACCAACTGCCGCCGTCACAGGATGTGGTGCAAATGAGGAATCATAAATTCACACGAAAACTGAAACTTGACACACCGAAAGCATCGATATCCTCACTCGCTCAGGCCGCTAGTTGTGGCCACCGATATTTTTGTGTATATATTCTGTGTGTGTCAGGTTTATCAGAGCGTATGGGAACGTCAGCTCTACGAAAACATTTGGTTGGATTCCGGGAAGGATTCTTCCATGGGATTAATACGCAGCAAACCCGTTTGAATGAAAACAAAAAAAAAGAGAGGAAAAGCAAGACCGAAACGTGTTCTTCCAGGCTTCCAGCTTAAATTTATCTCGACAACGCTCACCAAGTGGTGTCATGCGCGATTACAGGAAATCCACGCGGACTCACCGGGTTAGCGTCGGAATCGAAGGTTCATTCCAGAAAAACGAGGAAAGACATTTTTAAAGCCTTGGCAACAGTCTCGTTTCTCCCCATACTCGATTCTTTGTCGGAAAAGACCCGAAAGCTCCGTTCAAGAAGCGCTAACCCAAAATTTTGAGCGCACTGAAATCATCCATTCTTCTGTTATGGTTTCAAGAAGAGGCACATTGCATCTGGAGCGACCTTCGAGTATTTTTAATCGAGACCTCTTTGATATTGAAACCATCTTCTCAAACGGCGGATCCAGCGGACGTTTTAAGGAAGCTCTTTACCAGCGTAGAGATATCGCACCGTGAATGAAAGTTTCAAAATAGAGATTCCTGGGATCCCGCAGAGAGTTGTCTCTCCGGTCGTCAAGCGCGGGAGCGATATCCACATTCGATCTTTGGAGATTTTCTTAAAATAGTGCTGTCCTTATCAGGTGAGAAAGATGTCCGCGAGATTCCACGAAGCCAGACTCCAGATGAAATCCAGATCCAGGGTCATTTCCTCACTCGCCGTCGGATATTTTAGCTGAATCCCAAACTTTCTCCGAACCGCACCGCTTTTAACCTTTTGAATGAATACATTGTGACGAATGGCGAGTCTGGAGATCTTAATTGACTCAAAAAGAGATGCTGAGACGTTATCCCTCCTCCGTTATCCGTGGCTCGTCGAAATCGTTGCGAAATCGATTTTGCCGTGAGTTACGCCTTCGATGGATTAGGACGGGTTGGGAATTCAAGATGATCTTCTAGCTGAGAAGAGTAAAGTTCCAATTTCGAATCGAAAACGGGAAGCCATTACGAAATGCTGATTTGGAGATAGAGAGAACAACAATTTTCCCCATCTCGGGTACTTCCAGGGCTTAGGGAGAGCTTAGTTTGTCGCGCGGTCGCCTTTGATCGGAGCAATGCCCGTTACACCCGAGACTGGTTCACGCACATTCGACGACTTTCATTCTTCGAGGAGTTCAACGTCGCAGAGTTAACACAGAAGCATTTTGAATCAAACTCCCAGAGCTTGGAGTCTACCGGCGGCGGCGTGAGGCTGAATAGCTGCACAATTCAATTTCCTCGTCGACTTCTCTGATGCAGAACTCTCACAAGAGGGTTCATGCGCCACATCCAAGGTCCATCACGATAGCTGAATCAAATCTTCTCGGGTCTGGGAGGGCTTACGCAGACCTAATTGTAACCACAACTATGCCACAATCATCTGATTCTTCTGTAGAACTCTGGCTATTTGAAGACGTGAGAGAAATATGACGAATGATCATTCCCGCAAGCTTAGTGTTCGCGATATCGGTTTCAAAATATCTACCATTAATGTTCCTCTACGTACTTTCCATCTCACGGCGGCGAAAAGAAGGAAAGCAAGAAACTGGCAGTTCCATAGCCAATGAATAGTTTTTTTTTATCTGATCTGATGAGCTCCAGGATCGAGTTTGAAAGATGATATCGCGAGCTGATCTAGGCGGACAATCCAGGAACTCGTGGATACTGAAAACGCTTGCTTCAAGGCGCAGCTCGAGAAAATTTTAAGAAATTTTCATCCCATTATGGACGAATAGAACTCCCGACTCGAAAGTTCTCGCTCGATGGTATTCTTGTCTCCCATGAATCGGAGTTCGAACGCAACTCCGAGGCGGTCCTCGCGGATGACCGCACTTGGAATGACGAATCAGAATCATCTAATCTCTATTGGGCTCCGTGAGAGCTAACAGTAGTTGCCACAGATCGCAAGGAGTCAGAGAGCCGGAGTAGAGTTCAGGAATATTGGTCTTTCAGCCGCAGGTCGCGATGTTTTCCGACCTTGATCGCTAACCACAGAAGGTTAAGTTGGAAACTTCATTCTGGGTAAACGACCAGAAACTCTACAGATCGCTAAGTTCAGCATGCTGTCAGCATAATCCTGTTTCTAGTGGCATGGGACCGTTGGAGCGGTTTAGAGCTAAAGTGCCGAATAGTTCGAGAGATCATTCGATTCAAAGTTCAAAGAGACGCGAATGCCAGTGTGACGAGAGGTGAAGGACCATGACTCGACTCGATGACTGAGAACTTCCGACGCAGTGCGGATTTGCAAAATCATGAACAGCGCAGTGAGATCGTGCTCTCGTTTCCGGCGATGCGCGATCAAGAGTCAAAACCAGATGAATAGACGATAATCAATTAATAGTTTTCAACCATGGAGACCTCCTATCGGATGAAACCTGTCTCGTTTTTCCCCGCTGAATCAGCGTGGAGCAAAGGCAGCACGAATAACGAGACCGGGATTTACGAAGTTCGAAATCCATCGGATAAAATCTCTTGCGCTGAACCAACTCCTAGAAGCCTGATCGCAAGAGCAACGATGTCCCGATCCCAAGAAACACACAATTAATGGTGGAATCGGAGCATCCAGCTGAGTTCAACTTCAAAGGCGTCATTTAATTTCGTCAGATAACCAACGTGTTGCTGTGGCTCAGTTCATGCGATGTTACGGTTGAGTTGGAATTCTTTCGTCAGAACAAGTTTGCTGGACCTTGGAAATACACTGGAGGGAGCCATCCGCGAGGATGAGACCGGTCATTCCTCTTTCCGCCTGCTCGGTGGTATGCTACGGTCGGTATTCAAATCTGACGTTGATTCCACTGAGAGACTACTTGAGCCAAGGATGTAAGAAGAGAAATCAGCACCCTGTGTTGGAGATGAATTGTTCACCGCGCGCCTTCCATCTCGTCTAACACTCCCATGGGGAAAAACTCTGATGCAGTATGCGAATATTGTGAGATATTCACCATACTCGAGATTTATGAGCTAGATGGGCGAGAAGATTTTACTCCTGAAACTAAAACGAGCAGAGTCACAAGTGGACACGCGAGGACTTTGGCAAGACAAAGTTCTGCTAGCCACTTTCGACGATGGGTCTGTATAAAAGCGCGTATAGATGTGTCGCGGAGCCAGAAGAACAAGAAACGGTTCCAGTGGTAGACATCGCTCGAATATTCGAACTTGACCCACCATGGCGGACGTTGCAACTCAGACACTGCCAAGTGAGTCTCATTCTCGTCTATCGTTCCGACTCGACTCTGACAAGATAACGAAAGATTTCGATTCATTCCGCGGAATTAAAGGATGAGGATAATCGGCACTTGTCGATCTCTCACGCCTAGGAATTGCAGTATCTTTGCGCGGAAACGCGATGGAAATCGTTCTGAAAAGTTTCCGTCAGCGGGATCAGGCTCCGTCGGGCTATGTTCGGTCCCATAAAGTTCCCGAACGCGTTTCGCAGAGCCGACAAAGGGTTGTTTCGAAGGACGCGGAGTCTGTTCAGATTGCCGTATTTTAGTCGTATCCGTAAGCCGTAAAACTCTCAAACTTAGAACTTGCTACGACCGATTGACCTTTGTACACTCGACGATAACTTTATCTTAAGAAGTATTTCGAGCGTCAAATGTTTCGTCAGGTGATGTGAACGACCGGAACTTGGGAAAACCGGACGACTTGTTTTCATCATTCTGGTTCATCCTTTGCTCGATCCGAGGAGAATGATTTTCATGGAGGCATTCCGACGAGGACGAAACTCCTGAACACGTGCTTGCTATCAGTTCGCATCATATTGAGCTGCGATGATGCAAGCACGATCCTCGGCGAATTGTCATATATGGAATCAACGTTAAGCTCAAGTGGCATGCACTCGAAATGTTCCATGTTGGGCTCTCGAATTTGCGTTGTGGTTTGATCTAAATGGAACGATGATCTCAAAGTAGAACTCGTCTCAGATTGTCACAATGAACGTACCCGGAACGAGTGTGCATTTGGAAATCCTCCGTCCATGATCCAAAGCTCCTCAAGACCTCGAACCCTGCCCGAATCAGATCTCTCTTCCCGTGTACTGGGAATCCGGCGATCTTGACGGAATTGGGACTCCCGGCGTGACATCGGTATCTCTCGCTCAGATAAGCTTGAGATATTCGGGATGACATTGAACGCTGAAAACACCAGAAACGTAAGCGGTGGTAGCGCGCAATGATGCGGGCCATTCGGACGCGCAGGCTCCAAAGGTGGTTTATGCCGAACGGTCAAGCGACGAGGAACGAACGAACCAATGAGTGAACATCGAGAGACCGAGATAGGGAGAACGATGGACAGTTGGCCAACCATTGAGGCAGGCTGACCAGGCATCGAGTAAGCCGGCATCTAAGCGACCTCCTCGCTCGAACGCCCTCGCCGCGACATTCGTTCAGTTCTTAAGCGCCATCTTGGTTGGCAGCAGGTCAGTCCCTTCGAGGTCTTGGTGGCGTGTGTCCGTTGAGTCCAAGAAGGTCCCCCTCTGCATGGTGTGGTAGTACTGGATAGCTGAGGCGGTCTCCCCACACCCCCAGCTATCGGGATCTCTGCTACCAGCGAACTGTACGAGAAAAAAAACTCAAGACTTGGTCCACTGATCCCTCATCGTCAGCTGCGTGCTTCAAAATCGTTTTCGCTCCAGTACTCTCCTGTACCTCGATAGCCAGGAGAAAAGCAACATCGCTTCCATCGCGGCCAGCGACAGCAGCGACGAAAAGTTTAAGTCTTGGTGAGTTTATTTTGAGCGGTGGAGTCCACTTGCGATGTAGAGGTGTCTCGTCTGCGTGCTTGCTTCCTGTCTGCCTCGCTCTAGCCGTTCCTGGTCGTTCTCAAGACAGATTGTGACTTCGCTGCAATCCAACAAATGTGGTCATATGCTCAAGCGAGCGGCTACTCGACCCGTTGAACGAATGAGCGGAGAATCATGTCGCTATCTTTTTGAAATCATCAAATGAAAGGTCGTTTTGAATCTTGCCGCGTGACGTCAGCTTTGCGGGACATTACGCTCAATCTTGATTCTGCAGTTTCGAGAGCAGTTTCAGAATCTCATTTCGCAACAACGGTTGGAATTGGATGAGCTTTGTCTATTGATGGGAATCATCTTGACGCTCAGTCGCTGGAATATAAGCCGCGAGATGACCCATTTGGCTCGAAGTCAGGGTTTCCGAAATGAAGCTTGCAAGCAACTCCTACAGTTTCCAGAGCTATTGTTGTCGAATGTTACGTCATACTCATTCTTCAGTTCTGAATACCTACATCACCCTTTTCCGACATCATTCAGTCGATACGTGATACTTGAGGCGTAGCTAGAGTGTACGTGATGTCATGAGTTTCGTATAAGCCTTTTTCCACGAGCGGCGCACTGGTGTGGCGTACGATGCTCGCCTTCCGTGACTCAGAGCTTTCTTGCAAATCTGTCTAACGGCGAGGCTTTCGCGAGAAATGTTAAATGTTCTCGCTATCTCGTGCGAAAAGTGAACTTTGAAACATTCCGGAGAGAGGGAGGGGGACGACCGCGATCCAATCTCGAGGAATTTTTAGCATTGAGGGGGAGCTCCGACCCATAATTGATGTTTTCTCTCGCCATTTCATCGTTTCTTTATCGGGTACTTATGGGAGCTAGCCGTGAAGAGCTCAAACCTAAGAAATCTATGATTCTCATTGCAGCCATCGAATTTCCTCGCGTACGTCGAGTTCGCCCTGAACGACAAAAGATGCAGAGAACAGCCGCAAACGTGAACGCGGCCGTCGGCGACCTTCTCACCGATCCTCGCGTAGACGAACCGTTCTACGTTGCGGATCTGGGCGACATCTGCCGTAAGGTGAAGCTGTGGCGACTCAAACTGCCACGAGTGAAGGCCTTCTACGCCATCAAGTGCAACCCGTTGCCGCAAGTCCTCAAAGTCATCGCGCACTTCGGCTTGGGCTTTGATTGTGCATCCAAGAACGAAATCGACGCGGTGCTCACCGCAACCGGCGTGGATCCGTCCCGAATCGTTTATGCCAACCCTTGCAAGACCAAAAGCTTCTTACGCCACGCCCGCAGTCGTGGCGTAGCTCGGATGACATTCGACAACATGACCGAGCTGGAAAAGATCGCGGAAGTTTACCCCGAAGCTGAACTGATTCTTCGCATCAAGGTCGACGACTCAGGATCGCTGATGCAGTTCAGCTCGAAATTCGGCGCGGATCTATCAATCGTTCCAGGTACGCAATTTATTCCTTGTTTCGAACTCGTTCAGCATTGAATTTATCTTTTTTCAAATCGTTGCAACTTTCCTTCTCCCGTTCGACGAATAGTTTCTGACGAGAGCATCCTTCCTCAGATCTTCTCGAACAAGCCGCCGACCTCGGACTCAACATTGTTGGAGTCTCCTTCCACGTGGGATCAGGCTGCAGCGATCCGAGTTCTTTCAACGAAGCGATCGCGAACGCCCGTTCCGTGTTCGACCAAGCCGCCCTCTACGGCTACGACCTGAGTGTCTTGGATTTGGGAGGAGGATTCCCTGGAAACGCCGGCAGCGAGGCTCTTTTCGACAAATGCGCCCGAGCCATCAACCAACAATTGGAGGAGTCTTTCCCTTCGGAGGAGTTCCCCGACATCGAAATCATTGCCGAGCCCGGCCGTTTCATGACCGCGTCCGCATTCACCCTCTACACGACCGTGATTGCCAAGCGACGCGTCCAGAGCAACCGTTTCATGTACTACCTGAACGACGGTGTTTACGGCAGCTTCAACTGCAAAGTTTTCGACCATCACGACCCCGAACCGATCGCTGTAGGAAAGTCGCGTACTGAGCCAAGTTTCATGAGTGTTCTGTGGGGACCCACATGTGACTCGCTCGATAAGGTACACGACGGAGTCCAGCTGCCAGAACTCACAGTCGGAGACTGGCTCTCGTTCAAAGATATGGGAGCCTACACTTGCAGCGCAGCTTCGGAGTTCAACGGCTTCTCGAAGCCAACGTTCCATTTTGTTGTCGGTCCAGCTGCCGAAATCGTCCTCGGTGGGTCTTTCCTCGGCCAAGAGCTCTTGAAGGACCTTTCGAAGGGAAGCAACATCCTACAGGAGCTCTTCAACAAGATCCATGGTTACGATCCTGACAAGAAGCAAATCATCTGAGAGCAAATCAACATTCGACGATCCGTCAATATTACAAGCGCAGACCTATACACAAATACAAAGAGACCTATTTCGTCTACACTTCAACAGGGAACCAATTTTTACCCGAAATCATTCGGATGAATTTTCTTCGCCAACCGATGCGACTGAGATACCGTAAGAACTCTGAGCACATCATTCGACGTCCTCGATCGGATTATTGTAAGAGGAGGACAGAGGGAAAGTTTTTAAAATTTCAGTGTGTTTGTTAACTGTTGGATGAATGCGCGCTTCTCATAGCAATAAATCTCCCGAAATTCTTGTAATGCAGATTTCTTCTTATGGAAGACTCAGTTGAGCCCATCATGGGTGTACTGTGAACAGGGAACCAGTTCGCTCTCGTTTCATCACGCGATCGAGGTTATCAAAAAAGCGGAGGAACGAACAGCACTGCGTAGCAAGAACTCAAACTTTGCTCTCGGATTACAAGTAGTAGCGTCTGCAACGCGAGTCCTGGTTCCGTCCTCGATTTCCCTCACCCGATGGCAGGGCTCGATGCACTCCTATATCTTGAAGTTGTGTCGTTCCTTTCTGTAATTCCTCGATCTAAACCTCCAAGTTCGATATCACCGGGATTTTCTCACCGATATTAAATCCTCGATCCAGTCTCGAAGCATCAACGAAGAATGTTCTCGCTCGATCACCTATTGGCGATGACCTCCTGTTGTAGGAAGAATAGACTTGCGCTCCATTGCGAAAGAATTATCTGTTCTCAACCTTTTCTTGTCAAAGTTCGCGCTTTCAACTTTCCAGAACCGATGGACAAATCGGTGGAAGGCAGATCCGCATCTGCCATCGCTCGAAGACTTCATCAAATTCTTTTCCCGGAAACTCAAGGGAATGAAATTGTCTGATCGCTCATATTGGAACGGTGAGGAAGACACCGGGAATGTCACAGGTAAGGTTCATAGGATCGAGGCAGGCTTCATGAAGAAATGAAATGACGTTTTCAAATGACGATAGGTACAGATTGTTCTCCAAACACTTTCTCAGCCCTGATCACAAGCCAAAGGAAACATGGTCAAGTAACCGCTATATGCAACGGAAGAAAACGTCCACCAATATCACAGCACACCATTGGTGCTTATTAGATCGAACTCTCTTGAAAATTCATAGTTCCAAATAGGATTCAGTGAACATCACATTCTCGTGATTCTTCTGACGTCTCCAACTCCAAGTGGTATCTGTTGATGCTCCGTGACCGTCTGGAAGCTTCTCCTCTAGATTCCCTTAGTTCGAAAGCGCCGGGAGAGTTGTGTGTTGGTGCTCCCTGTCTTCGGGTTCTCTCAGCCTAGACAAGACTATCGTTTTCCTCTCGACTGACTGGCGTCGTTCGGCGATGTGCTGTACTGCGGTGTCCTACGTCAATGGTCTAATGTTCTCGATCGGTTCAAGATTTTTGAACGTCCTCTAAAAGCCACCCTACATTCTGAAGTCAGATATCCTCCGCGTATTTGCTTTGTTTGTCTTCCGGGGGTGTCCAAGATCATAATCCTGGACAGGATTCCCACGCAAACTCTTCAAATCTGGGACGAGGAGCGTCCTGAACAGCATTCTCAGCTCTGGTTGATATCGGGTCGAAATTCGGAGAGAGCTCCGAGACTTTCATGGAAGATGCCGTTCATGAAATCCCGGAGCCGCGAAACAATTACGCAGGAATCCATCGTAGCTCCTCGCTTTGCGGTTGAAGGCTCGGACAAGTAACTCACGCTCGAACGTCACAAAGGTATGAGAGATGCTCCCTGAAAGCTCACTCCACTAGGAGTGAGTCAAGTATCATCTGGTGTCTGTTTCTAGAACTCTACGGCTCACCGTGAGCCACGCAAGATCCACTATAATTTTCTGAGAAAGAGAATCAGCTCCAATAGGATCAATCCAAGAAAGAAGTCGTTTTACCACTCTCGTTGAGATAAATCGACTGCTCCAGGATAAATTACAGAAAAGCATTGAAGGAAAAGTAACCGTTATTCTAAGAATAAAGCCTGTGATTTTATTCAGACATTGGTGTATTCTTTTAATGTCGTGTAAAACATTCTCCATGTAGGATAACTCAATCAATGTCCATACGTCTACAGCTAACGGGAAAATCAGGGAAATCATAGGAAGACAGGAAAGAAGATCAAGCGAATACATCAAGAGTCATGTGTTTGTACTTTCCATCTGGATTAACATTTCGACTGATTTAAGAAGGCGGAACTTTCGTGTGTATTTTTTGAAACCAATTTGGCTCTATAGCACCTGGGAAGATAGAGTGAACTACTCGACACTTCAGAGCTTAGCCGTAGACTGGACTTCGCGTCAATCCTGGCACACGGTCAGAGCAGCTTCCTTCTCTTCAACGAGCTCGTCGCTCGTGATCTTGATCTTCTCCTGGGCGAACGGACTCACTGTCAACCCCTGAACGATTTTCCACTGACCGTCCTTGATCTCGACGGGGAAAGAGAAGATGACGTCCTTCGCGGCCCCGTAGCTGCCGTCAGAGATGACACCCATCGACACGAACTGGCCAGTCTTGGTACCGAACCACCATTCTCTCATGTGGTCACAGGCAGCCTTGGCGGCTGACATAGCCGAAGAAAGCTTGCGAGCCTGAATAACGGCCTGACCTCTCTTCTGAACAGTGGTGATGAACTCCCCGTTCAAGTAGGCTTCATCTTTGAGAGCGTCCACGACTTTCTGACAGGAAGAGTCGTCGCAGATGATGCCGGCGGAGGCATCCGGGAACTGTGTTGAGGAGTGATTTCCCCAAATGATGACGTTTTTCACTTGTTCCGCTCCCTTGTTGAGCCGCTTGGCGATCTGGGCGCACGCGCGGTTCTGATCGAGTCGAGTCATCGCGGTGAAGTTTTCTTTTGGAATCGACGGCGCGTATTTCGAACAAATTGCTGCGTTCGTGTTCGCGGGGTTGCCGACAACCAGCACCTTGACGGATTTCTTCGCATACTGATCCAAGGCCTGACCTTGAGCCTTGAAGATTTTCACGTTGGCTGATAGCAGATCTTTGCGTTCCATGCCCTCTCGTCGAGGCATGGCTCCCACCAAGAATGCCGCATCCACGTCACTGAACGCTTGTTGAACATCGGCCGTGGCTACAACTCCTTTCAGAAGAGGAAACGCGCAGTCCTCGAGCTCCATGACGAGTCCACCGAGGGCTTCGAGCATCGGCGGAATGTCAAGCAGATGAACGATCACGCCGGTAGTAGATCCGAAAACATCGCCGCGACAGATCATCTGCACCAGCGAGTAACCGATTTGGCCCGCGGCACCGGTAACGACAACTTTAACAGGAGAACCCATTTCGGAAGGCGGATCGAAGTGAATAGTCTCGAGAACTAACCGAAGTCAACAAGTGCGTGGCAAGGTTAAAGTTATCACGTAGAAATGGCGCTTGCGGCTAGACAGAGGAGAGGGTATGCCAGGCGATGTCAGGCGATGGAGAGAGATGACGTGCGCGCGTCTGTTTGAAAATCACGCATATGCTGCTGCCAGCAGTGCTATCTGTTGTCTGCGGCTGCCTGAAGCACTGTTAATAGATTCTCGTCCTGTTTATAGGTGATGCGGTGTAACCTCTATTTTTACAACACGCCGGTATGAATACATTCAGTGCCGGCGCGAGGATCTTTGGCACAGAGGGCAGCGTCGCAACTCCTTTTCTGGCTGGAATTCATTTCTGCATCGACATCCGATTTGCATCGCGGGATGCTGCCAGAGGAAAACGCCTGGGTTATGTGTCATCGTTTCTGAGTAGAAAATGAGCGAGTTTTGTTTGATTGGGTAGCTTCACAAGTCGCCTCCAACCACCCGCGGGGTGCGTCGATATCGATCACTTTTATTGTCAGCTCTCGATTACTGGGACATCACAACAGCTTCTCTAATTATTATAAACATCTATCTACGATGGACGCCATAATTGTTCCGCCTTCATAACTGAGTTTTACGCCGTCTTGTTGCTTTGACTATGCAGAGTAGGTTACGTCATCAAACATATTTTCCCAGAGACACCCGATGCGGAATTCGAATCGGAATGCAAAAACGACAAATTTCCTTCCTCATGGATTATTTCGTTGATAACCCCTGTGAGGAAAGTTTGGTGACAGTCCCGTGAGACCTGACGGTGAAAGCATTCGGGAAACAGATTTCAGACTTCCTTCTGACATGGAACGAACTGTTGAGTGTGCCGCAAGGACAGAAAACCAATTTTCGATGAAATTGCAAGATGCTCGTCGGGAACTCTACTCATCGCCAAGCCGCAGCGGCAGTAAGTGTGAGCAAAAAGGGAAGCAAATTCTTCGAAAGAATTGGGATTTCAAGCCGCATATGGTACCGATGAGGTGTTCCGCGCAGCGAACGCATGTTCTGAAGACTCGTGGGGCTCGAATCTGAATCGACCGGCCCGTAATGAGTCATCGTTCTTCATGAATTCATGATGTCAGTCAAGCTCGAGCGACACATGAAGCGAAGTAGAGCGCCCACTCCCGAGAGGGAACGGAGTTTGAAGGAAGATGCTCGAAGACTTTCGGTTCTCATTCTCAACAGAGCCTATCTCGTTTAGTGACCGCGGCTCGCCGCCGTCTCGCGCGTTCGGTGCTTCGGTTTGAGAAAGGGCGATTCACCAAACAACGCGGCTCAGTGTGGAGCATGATAGTCTGCGAACATCCGCCGAGTCGCGAATTCTGGTTCGTCGGCGATAGTTCGTAACAAACAGACATTTTGAAATTGTCGATGTCAACGTTCCATCGGTACTCGTTCCATCTGTCAAGCTGACTTGGCTGCTGTTGTCGCCATGGGGAGGTTCGTGAGAGCTTACTGCAACTGTCATGCGAATGAAGAATCTCTAAACTCTGCTATTCAAGATTACAAGTCACTTTGATGAACCCAAACTTTTTGTTCATCGGATAAGCACACTTTGCCTCGATATCAGACATTTGCGATGGTTCCCATTTAATTTTCTTTCTTCATATCTTCATTTCATCTGAATATTCTTCACAGGTCAGCTGTCATCCTCACCGTCAGCTCGATCCTTTGGGCCTTGCTCGTAGCATATACGATAACCGCTTTCTACAGGAAGATCTCAAAACTTCGAGGCCACATCGGCGATGATTTGTTCTCACCTAGTCGGATTCCCGGATTTCCAGAACAAGACACCTGCGATGCTGAGTGGACGGCGTTCCTTAATTTGTTGAGAAGTTTGCTACCCGCGATTGTTTTACAAAATGTGATGCTACATGCTTTCCCGAAAACTTTTCACATCTTTGCCAGGATCGTTGTTTCCAGCGCCTTCTTGTTGACAACGTTCGGCTTGACTTGCACTCTGTTCATCTTTGCAATATTTTTCTTAACCCTCTGTATGGGAAAGTCAAAGTTCTTCGTGAGGACTCCCGGACTTTTCACGATCTCTATATATGGAATTAACCTCTTGATTGTGTACTTCGGAGTATATGACTCGGAGCGCATTCAGAATCTCATGGGGAGTCCGCTCAGAGACACAAATCATCTCCTCCTGTTTGAAGTGTGCGTTGCGTGGTCCGCGATCAGAGCAATCTCGTTCGGAGTCTCATCGAAAGACGGAGAAAGCTCAGCGGTGATGTGCTGCTACTTCTTGTACTTACCGTGTTTGGTACTCGGACCAGTCACAAACTACAGAGCGTTCGCCAACCAAGTTGAATGCGATCACATCCCATCGGTGCGAGACTCAATCAAACAAGCGTGTCTTTCAATCTTCAAAACAATAACCTGGTTTGCTGTCATGGACGCAATGCTGCACACCGTATATCCGATGGCAACGAGAGTCGACTATCACAGCATACGCGAAGAACTCCACTCCGTTGAATATTTCGGATATTCCGCCGTACTCATGGCACACTTCTATGTCAAGTATTTGGTCATTTACGGAATAGCAGAAGAGGCTGCACGTGTTGAAGGACTTTGGCTCCCCGAACGCCCTCGCTGTACGCTTCGTCTCCACTCCGGGGCGGAAGTGTGGCGTACTTTCGACCGAGGATTGTACCTTTGGTTCTTGGAGTTGATTTACATTCCTCTTGGCGGAAATTTCTTGGCGTCAATGTCGTGTTTCGTTTTCGTTTGCTTTTGGCACTCGTTCTCCATTGAAGTACAAATCTGGTGTGGTCTGAACTTCTTGCTGGTGGTCATCGAGAAAGTAGCCTCAAAATATCCGATGTTGGTGCAAGTTATATTGCAATGTCCGCTGCACTGGCTCGCGGTCGGTAGCAATATGTTCTACCTCGGCGGACCTGAGGTGGGCTTCGACTTCTTCCAGAAACTACTTGAGCCGAGAACGCTTTTCTTCGCATTCCTCGCATCTCTTCTCGCTTGCGTCGTCGGAAGACATTTTCAAAACGAAGATAGAATATTCTACAGAGCCAATGCTGGAAGTTTCAACGTCAAAAGAAAAGTTCCGTGATCTCAAGCTCTGGCCGTGACCTTGGAACCGTTCCTGTAGAAACTCTCCACAATGAAGTCTGTTCTCATTTTGTAAATAAAGGTTTGTAAAGAATGCTGATTGGATGACGTGAGGTCTCGTTACTTCAGATGCTCTCTGGAAATGCGCCATTTACAGGCAATAGGCGGAGGCTTCCCTCGAATCCAATAGTTTTATGACGTACACGGAGTTCCATCTGTAAGAACGCCCAACGGCGATTATTGCATTACTCCCATGGCTAATCTAGAATCGGGTTTCGTGAGCATACCAGACAGAAAGAGGCTCTCGTATTAGCTCCCGACCTCCCTCTAAACAGGAATTACATGATTATATCGATCTGTTGGAAAGAAATAAAGATTAAGACGTCTAGAAGTGTCGAGAAGATCGAATTGCCGTTTCCGAGCAAAGGTGACTTCGGACGCGAAAGATCGACTCGTCAGAAATAGCGTACTGCAGGTCTCTGCGACGATGGCGGTGTCTTCATCATTGCACCGTTTCGTTTCCGCTAGTTTGTGGCTGGCCTTCTGGAAGAATGCATGATATGGCGTTTTCAGGGATTTTATCTTTTTGAGCCCAAAAAGAAGTCTCTAAATCACCAATATAAACTGTAAGTGATGGATCAAAAGCACGTATGGGTCGCGTGGGCTTGTAAGTGATTTCTTTCGCTGGAGAGAACATGAACTTTCCCCTAATATTCTCTCCATGGTCCCTACCGGTTGTTCATATCAATCAATGGGCCAGTCAATCACTCGGTGTAGCGTCATTGGAAGAAATTTTGCACACGAACATGAAATACTCCACAAAACTGTAGTAGAAAGGCCATGTGTCAGGCGATAAACCACACTTAGTGAGAGGCGCACTAGATCAGTGTGTGCGTGTGCGAACACAGCGTCTGCATTCACAAGTAACACATTAGGAACGCTCCCGCTACGTCTCTCAATATTATGGTGTTAAAGATGGCAAGAAGTGTGAGGCCCGCACGAATTTATAGCTCATGAATCCCAGGAAAAACTAATCGAATATGTGGGCGATGAGATTACTTTATTTACATCTCAGCCAATATGTCACCGATGGCGAACGTTCACCGAAGCCTCCTAGCTTCACGCTCAGATTCCAATAGCGTCAGGATATCGTTTTCCCGAACAGGACCTTTAACGTTCCGGATGATGGATCGGTTCGACTCGTCCAAGAACTCTACGCGGACTTGGGTACACTGTCCCTGGGAACCGGTACGTCCGAGCACCTTCGTAACCTGGAACACGGAAATCAAACTAAGATCAAACAATCAGCACACGCTTTTAGTGGGAACATCATTCTTCGCCTTCAGATCATCTTGTTCTATCCCGAATTCACTATTCACATTGTTCCATCTTAAAAATAATCGATGCGTAATGCAACATTGTTGATACAGTTCCCAACAGAGGCAGCTCCCAGAAGCTTCTCTCAGAAACATTATTACTCGGTTCTCTACATGAAAACGGCGCACATAAATCTCGCTCCCTCGTCCCAGGAGACTCCTCAAGCGGGAATTGTCGAACTACAAGATGTACCAACGATGAAAATCCAGTTCTTCTACTTACACGTGCAAGCGTGATTTTATCCATGTTGCCTCGGTGAGCAGAAAGACCGACCGGATGTCGAAACTACCCGTCCTGAGAGCCGCGTCTCCGGGTAGAAGTCAACCCCAACGGTAATTTTCAACCGGAGTTCCAAGAAACCACTTTTTCTCTGATTCCGATGGGTATTCCAGCTCAAATTAGCCTCAACTCGACTCAGATTAGCTTCGACTTTGATGTACTTAGAAAATAGAGACGTGAGATGGTTTTCGTGGCATTGCAATTGGAGCAACCTGCGGAGTCAAACTCCACGATCGGGGAATGGCGAGGAAGCTCCGCGCTATTTTTGAAAAACTCTCGAGCGCTTACTCCCGTCGGAGCTTTCACGGTCGCGATCGAACAGCCTGTGACAGCTTCTGTTCTCGCCTGAATCGGGTTCCACGGCATCGTCTTCACGACAAGAGACATTCTGAGAGAGCCGACTCTGCGTTGGTCGGCCTGTGAGTGACCCTCCGTTTCCAGAGAACCAGTGTAGGAACTCCCGATCAGGAGGGAACCTCTGTCGCGATGGATCCAGAGACGTTCCTCGAAGTGGCTAACCATGTCAGCAAACTCAAGATGTACCCGTATTTTGAGATTGCTCACTGTGCGGTGACTCTTCTGTATCTTAGGGAAGATCTGGCTAGTGGTGAGTTTCTTTTTCACGAAAACACTCGGTGTTCCATTCGAACGGGTTCCGCCATTTCCTCCAATCTAACACGGGTGTTGTCTTTCGAGTCGACGGATCTACCCCGAAAAAAATGGAAGCGTTTTCCTCTCAAGGGCTATGATAGAACTGAGGGCGTTGTCTCAAACTATTCTCGATGCCCGAAAATTCCGGAACACTACGCGGGTGTTCAATCGCATTGTTTTCTCGGCTCCCTGCCCGCGTAGACTTTCTTTGATGGAGAGATTCTGTCATCCGTGCAATGCGACGACTGCATCGGGGCCTGCGGAGAACCTTGAGCTTCAACTTTCGGCGATTCCTACCGAGACGATGTACCATGATATCATTCCTGCAGAGCCTCGAGACAGAGCACAGATGCTAAGCCGCTTGCATATAAGGGCATCGGAAACATAGTAGCAGCCCGACCATCGGATCGGAGAAGATCACTGACACTGAGACAGCAGGTCTGTTCCGAGGTTTACATCCGTAAGCCATCATGCGCGATGGCATGGTTCGAATGGAACCCGAATCGCACTTCTTATTTTTAGGGCGATAAAAGCGAATGATCCTGATTGAAGTCTCGAATTGAGGCTTTGTATCGTGGATTTCCTGTACCTTGAAAGCACATCATGTTCTGAGCTGGAAATATATTCTTTTCTGTTTCTAGGTTCGCACTTGTTCTCTCGTAAACACCCGCTGTCGTGTTATATCAGCTCCATGTTTTCCATCTACGCCGGATACATGTTCTCTGCACTCCTGTTGGGTGAGCCTGTCCTGGCAGCTTTCAAGAACAACCAGAGTCTCGTCTTGGCTAGCGCTGTATGGTAAGCCTTTGGAGCCACCATCTGGAACGATAATGAACTATCGATTGCTGATGAACTAAATTGATCCATACCGCAACCGCCTCCGGTTGCTGGGTTTTTCTCGAGCAAGATATGTTCTCATGATCTCACGGAACACATCTTTTTCGTATGTCACATTATTTGAGAGAGCGAACTCATTTTTCAGGTATTTAATCTTCTATTCGCCGTTCGACATCGTGTACAAGTTTTGCAAATTGTTGCCCATAAAATTGGTACTGTCCCTCGCGAAAGAAATAACTCGAGCCAAGAAAGTTCACGACGGAGTACATCATGCCGCGAAACTTTACCCCAGTGGATATCTCATCATGGTCATCATCGGAGTAATCAAAGGCAACGGCACTTCGTTCCTGAAAGTCTTCGAGCGACTCCTCCGAGGCTACTGGACACCGAACGCCATGGAGATCATGCAGCCTTCTTTCGCCACGAAGATTTGCGTTATCGCTTCCATTGTCTTCGTGGTTGATAAGAAGACAGATCTGATATCTGCTCCGCATTCCCTTGTTTACTTTGGCGTAGTTTGCTTCTTCCTATACTTTAAACTCAGCTCAATGGTCCTGGGTCTTCATGATCCATTCCTACCGTTCGAGAATCTGACTTGTGCGATTTTCTTCGGTGGAATCTGGGACGCCATTTCCCGTGCTCTGAATAAGGGAGGCGATGCTCAAGGCGGAGGTCCGAAAGACGCCAAAGATGTAGCAGCGAAGAAGAAAGAATGAATTTGGTGAGTTTGAACCTCTTATCTTTGAAATCAAGCATCCCTGTCAGCGATTGACTGAATATTTGAAATCGGGCAACCCAATTACGTTCGCTTGAAATTTTGAAGATATGACCCCGATGCTTAAACTGTCGAATCACTCTTCCAGAGTCTTTTCTTCGCAACGAGTCTAAAACTCGACATTTTTGGAAGCTTTGATCGAAGAAGATTTTTCGATCGAGCTGATGGATCCGCCAATACTACTGCCTGTCCCGAGAAAATCCACGAACCTGACTTGTTTTCACTATCTAGTCCACGTTGGCCCCAACGTAATCATTTGTGTTTCACTTGTTTCAACTTGCTCAGGTGTTTTTGATACCAAATAAACTATCAGAGTGCGAAGAGCGAAATGCATGATCACCTTTGTTCCAACCACTGACGGAATCGTTTGATGAGGATCGCGTTCTGAACTTGTCTGCAACACGGAAGCTAGAGATTCATTCGGAATGCCAAGTCTAGAGATGGTGCTTGCTTCTCCACCATTGCATCGAAACTATCAAAATCCTTAACACTCCGTTCTCGGAAGAATTCTCGGGGATCCGCTTCCCTCACTCATACTATTGTATTGGCTGAAGGCGACCTTTCGATATCACAATGCAGCCGGTAACGGCGAGAATCTTTGAAACGAGCGGAATCACCAAAGTGCATACTTATCCGCGAATGTCCGAAACTTTACCCTAGGAAGCACTAGGGCTCCCGATCCATGCGAAGTTCAACAGCGATAACTCACCTTACGGTTCAAGTGAAGTGTGCTGACGCAGTCAGCTTGGACCCGCTCTGAAATCGAGGTTGATTCAAACCGTCCCAGCATCTTCTCGAACCTGTAGATGCGAATGCTCGCCAGTCGACACTTCCGTTAATCTCCAAGACGACTCATTCAATGTCAGAGGAGGCTTCTCCATTCTTCTCAAAATTCCCGAATAGAGCTTCGATACGCGGCATCGGAAAAGTCCAGTTTCAGCACCACTCCGTTATGACTTCATCATCATTGAGGGAAATCGAGATTGACGAGACTGGTTGCCTTAAAACACCTTCTTATAACTCAATTGTTGATTAATCTGTAAAACAGAGTTCGAGGGAAAGTCCCTTCGGTCTAGAAAACGAAGTTCAACTCGTGAGGGGCACTTCGCGCCGAGTGAATGATGCCGTGAAGTGGACGATAGTGACAACCTCTGCCGGTTCGTTGTGTGGTGGAAGATGTCTCGGAATCGAGTCCGCCTCCTTCGTCTGTTCCGCCGCTATTATGTGAAAACAGTTTTCCGCGAAAATACTGGTTTACACCTCTGGCCGTGGAATGACAGCATGTTTCAGAGGTACGGTTAGAGCGAAGGGTTCTTTACGGTTAGGCGGGTAGCGAGTTATCGCTGAACGTAAGCATAGGGATGAGAAGTTCAGCGAAAATTATGCCGGCGTCATTTCTGTGTCCGCAATAGCTGCATTGGGTGCAGGCGGAATCATTCAGACCCGCGAGCGTAGCGAGCGGCTCGCGCAAGCAGATGCCTGGACGCCAGCGCACCGAAAGAGTGCTCAAGTCGGTGCCTGGCGTGTTGGCGTGTTCCCGTTTCAACCCGCAACCCGCCTAATCCAAAAATTCCGAGCGAAGAGCGCGGAAAAAAGAGAATTCTTTTTGTTAGTGCATTTCGAGTCTCGTCCGCGAATCCAGTCTCCTGGACCTCATCGGACTTGAAGAGTTCCTCCGTCGCCTTAGAAAGGAACCTATATGTGAAAACCGTTATGCTATAGGATCCGAGCTCGAAAGTCAATCGAGACAGTCGATCCTAACGTCGTTCTCCAGAAACTCGGGCTTCGGGGAGCCATGTTAGACGGGGTAGGACATGTGATGTCGGGAATGAGTGGAACGTGATGAGTGGAACGTTAGTTCTCGAGAGATCGACGGTCAAAAGAATAGAAGTTCGACAGGGGCCGAGCTTAACAGGTTCAGGCCTGTACTAAAGAAACTGATGGGTAGGCTTCCCAAATACCCGCAAGTTCCAGGACCGCGGGTTATCCGCGGGTTTCAACTCGTAACCAGGACCGCGCGGCTAAAACAGCAAAAAAACCGCAACTCTCCAACCCAACTGGAGCCTTCTTCGGAGCAATAGCGATGTGCATAATTGAATCAGATCGACGGACATATTTTAATGTGCGAACCCCGCTTCAGCGTATCATCTGATCACATGATCTCGATTATTCTCTGGCGCGATCATTTCTGTTCGATCAACGAATATTCCCCGAGCCCGTTAGAGGATGCTAGAGAGTAAGAGCTGTAGCTTCTCGTCACACGGGAGTAGCCCTCGATGACGGAAGTTCCGAGGCCTGCTGCGGATAATATTGACCGAATAGCAACGTGATGCGGCTCGTGAGCGATCGGGACCGCCAATCTCACTCTCCATGTTCATTGCGAGTAGTGTGTGGATAGACTAAACTCAATTGAGGAATACAAAATGCCCATTTGCTATCAAAAAAAAAACTACCTCGAAGACACGCTGAGCAGTCGCCGTTACGCATTAAATAACGGGCGGGAAACTCCGTTGCCATAAATTTACTCGCGACACCTTTCGCACATTGAGAAACCGTCGACTCCCGCTGATCGCGATGGAAGTTTCGATTTTACTCCGTCCATGGGAGAGAAGTTCGGGACGATGGCTCGTCGAACTCGGAAGCGAGTTCGCGACGCGAGGAGACACTGTCCGAGGAAAAATACCGTCGCGGCGAAGCGCGACCGGGAACACAAGTGTGTCAACGGAATTCGCGACGAAAATGAGAATGATGCGCTCCTCGTCAACTCTATCATGAGAGCGCTTTTTTCGAACTGGCGTTAGGGCCGACCGGACCGGCACCTCCTCAAGATTCTTTCGAGCTGTTGAAGTTTGAGGCAAAAAATAGTCTACGTCCAGTCCCTGACCCCCTTCCACGGCAGGTTCGAGACTGGCGACGCTCAGCTGCCCAGAAGCCGGGAACTTCCTGCAGCTGATGGGTCATCGAGAACGAACTCCGCGCCCGGACGCCACCGCGTAGACAATGTTGGTTGCAGACGTCAATCATATAAAGCCCTGCATCCAAGTCAGCATCCGGAATCGCTCTTCAAATCTAATTCTGTCCCAAGTTTTGACTGTTTCGAAACAAGGCACAGCAATAATCTAATATCCACTCGATCTTTGAGGCCTCCCTTTCGCGTTCTATATGCAAGAGAGGAAGGAAAACCCGACGAATCCTCAGGATTCAGACCTTTCCGAGAAATCTCGCTCTCCTCTTAAACTGATTGCCGAGACAGACAGCGTGTAGTCCTTCGTTTCTTGTGATGGGAAATCGGATCCCTCTCTTGTCGCGATCTCTACGAAACCACGCTCGCGCTGGTCGCCCTGCAAGCACTCGGCTCCCGTATCGAGGAAGAATTCTGCAATTCGTAAGTCCTCGATGCTGCCGTTGCTGTGCAGAATTTTCTACACTTTCTGAATTTTAAGGTGCGTTCCTCTCCTGTACAGAATTTTTTCTCACTCTCGAAGACGATTCGTTGCCCTCTTGCGACATATCGAGAAGGAATCGAACGAATGAGAATGTTTTCGACGACGCTTGAGAATGGATCCAATTGGTTCTGCGGTCATCGGCAAGAATTCACAATGAGGTGTGACTGATTCGAACTCATCGCCGAGGGACGATTCTCAGAAAAGTTGACAGTCCCGAAGCACTGTGCTTCGAAAAGTGCGGAAATCGACAAAAAAAGTGTCTCTTCAGGAAGCTCTTCAATGAGCTTCGGCCTCAACGAAGTCCCACCGTCTTCCTGCAATGTTTGCTAAAGGAAAGTCGAGCGAGATATGATGAGAATAATGCCGAATAAATGCCTGCCAACATTGTGCTCGCGGACGAGGGTTATTCTTCTCTTTCGTCAAACTTCTGAGGGTTTCCTGTTGTTAATTCTGAGGGTGAACTGCGATTCCGCAATCTCTGCCAAATGGGGACACCCGGTATAGTGACGGCTCCCGAATCCACGTTGCGCTCAAATCTACCTCGCGCCTGACGCTTTGCTTCGCTGATGTGAAAAATCGGATTCGGAATCGAAAATGTAATGATGTGTGCAATTTCAATTTTCTCCTAGGGTTTCGAGAGTATTCGTTGTCGAATGGCATTCCCACCATCCGACATACTGTTCCATATAACGACGTTTTCAAGTCTTGTCTCCGGTAGGGTGTTGTGGAACACAAGACATGCCACAGAAACCTTACAATGCGGAAATTGAAAAGGTTCAGGCGAATCTTCATCGAGTTCTAAAGGCGGATGGAATGAAACCTGGTAGCTGTAGCGAAGGGTCCTTCTAAAGAACCGCGTTCTTATTGAGATTGATTGATGTATCGCGGGCAGTCCGGTGGCGAATCTTTGGTCTTCAGAGCATCTTCCTCGAGAACAGCCGGACACGAGCTCCTCATACGTATCTCTCGTCAAATATGTTTGAGATCTGCATCGGACTCGAAGGTGCTGAGCCGACTCTCCACGGATAGCCGAAATGGCTCCGGTGGAAGCGATCAAAATGCTCGATTTTTGTGCTCTCGATGCTTGGAATTTCTTCAAACACGGATCAAAAAGCGATTCATCATCATCTTCTTCCCCGATCTCCCGTCTGAAGAGTAGGAAGAAATTGGGAGAGCTCTCGATCCGCTCATCTTCAGCAAAAATCATCGTCATCAGCGCCGTGTGTCAATTCGTCTGCTGCTTAAGTTCACTCGATCGTCCATTCAGGCCCGTTCTAAGTATTTTACCACCGCTTGTCGTTTTGGAAGTTGAACTAACGATACCGCTCCCTCTTTTCGAAGAAACGGCAGTACCTTCTGTCAGACCGTTCTGAAGACTGGACGTATGCTCGAAGTTGTGGACATGTCAGTAGCGAAGCGACCGTCAAAATTTCGGAAACATGTTTAAAGGACAATTTCATCGAGCCATAGCTCACTGAAAAACAGCGAGAGTGTCACGAACTCGGTCGGATCGATTGACGGAAGTTTCATCGGTAACATGGACGTCAGGACAGAAGAGGTACGTCGCCGCCGTGTGGTGTTCTGCGCGCCACCTCCCACAACTCAGCTTGTTGCTTGGTGGTACTGCTGCGTTGCAAGTCTGGCAACTATCATTCTGTGGTTGCCGTCATGTCTACTTAAGGTGGCCAACCTTTAGTTCATTTGAATTATGGAACCGGGAACGTTCGCTGATCCGTTCGAGGCCATCCCACATGAAACTATGTCTGGAAATTTGATGTTATCAGGGGAAACTTGTGAGACATTCTCGGAAAATAGAGGGAAATTCGAGCAACCGCCCGAATCATGATGTAGCTCAAATTCAAAAGCGACCCTTACGGTTCATGGTTGAATCTGTTTCTCCGGAACGCCGAGAGCTGCCTCGAATGATAGACGCGACCTCAAAAGTGAATTTCCATTGAATTTTTGTTCCCATCTAGCTGGACTATGTCGGTACAGAAGAGGTCAACGGAATGCTTACGACAGAAACTACTTCCTCGGAACAAGTCCTCGTTCAGGTACAACTTGGTTTCAATGCTATATGTATTACAAGAGTCTTCCGATTTGTGACATAGCTCTGGGTTCGGAATTGGGAAAATCTCGGATGGTTGAGAAAGTTATTCACGATCGAAAAAAAATCAGATGACGGACGGCGGCCTGTGCCCGATGGCTCCCACGACGGAAACTGAAATCGATGTGCGACTTCCACCGGATACCATTGAGCAATTGCGACAAGGGAAAACCGTGCTCTATCGGGTTGCGGAACGTGGCGAAATGTGGCTCTTACAGTCAGACTGCTTGAATCAAAATTTTGAGGACATAGCCATGCAGGGCATAGAGAGTAAGTTGAGTCAACTAACATCCAGAGATTGTGACAGAGAGTACTTTTGTTTCTCAAACTCCATAATGATGAATTCGAATGTCCAGCGACGGAGGTGTGAGACTCCCTCCATTAATTTTTCGATGTTCTAGTGGAGGACGGTGTGGAAATGGGAACTGCGGAAATATTGGCCACAGTAGGGCACACTGAAGCCGAAAGCATGCTCAATGAAGTGGAGAGAGAATCTCAGGCGAAGGAACACGTAGGATCACAGGGCACCGAATGCTCGATCATCCTCGGAGATGCCACCGAGGAAACTAATACTACCCCTAGGTCGGATTCGAATCCCATCGTGACATCTGTACAACAGAAAAAGGTTATTTTCACACATCGTGGCTAGCGCGGATACAAATCTCGATGTCATTCAGACCAACCCATAATGAGATGTTAACAAAAACATTTCCCTTACGTCGTTCCTCAGTTGATACAGGCCCATCTGACACCGGTATCCGCCGACAAACCCCAGGGACGCTCGGGTCAAGTGCATCAATGCCAAACGTGTGGAGCATCTTTCAGCTCCGTCTTCCACCTCAGGAGACATACTCACATCCACACAGGAGCTCGTCCTTTTGCCTGTAAATTTTGCCCGCAGCGATTCCGTCACAAGACATCACTGAAGGTTCACGTGAGGAAGCACACCGGCGAAATGCCATACACCTGTGCCGAGTGTCAAAAGCAGTTCCGAGATCCAGCGAACTTCAAAGTCCATGTGCGAAGTCATAGCAAGGAGAAAACCTACGAGTGCAATCATTGTGAGAAACGTTTCAATTCCGCTTCGACTTTGTATGCCCACAAGAAGACCCACGACGCTGACAGACCTTTCAGCTGTGATCACTGCAAGAGGGCGTTCCGGTTCAATACGACTCTGGTGAGACATTGCTTCTTTCGTTGCCAATATGGGGATCACTCGTTGAAAAACCGTCGTTTTTTGTTTATTATTGTTTGACATCATTTCATAATCCATTCTTCTCGTCGATCGTTCTCTGTTTTCTTCAACTCTTAGAGAGGCGAGATCAGAAACAAATTCAGAAAGCTCCTCCGCGCCTTCCTTGGAGCTTGATCGAACTCCGTTCGGACCTTCCATCGGCAGAAATAGACTCCCGTGTACTCAGGGATGAACAATCCATTCCAGACCCGTCATCTGAGAACTCACACAGGAGAAAAGCCCTACAGCTGCGATCAGTGCCGGGCTTTCTTCTCAACGGCATCGAATCTCGCCGCACATAAGAAGAGGCACGAGAACGCTGAGAAGAAGAAAAAGGAAAAGCCGGTCATGTACAGTTGTGAGAACTGTGATCTAGAATTCCACACCAAGAACGGTCTGAAAATTCATCGCCGACAGCATCAGCAGCAATTGCTGCGACGAAAGCCCTTGGTATGTAGAACAAAGAACAGTAAATCTGTATCGACGAGACAAGAAATGGCATTCATAGTATGTACATCATTTCGTCGATACTTTTTGGTTCGAGGAAGGTCATCCTCTGACGTCATTCCAAACATTTCGCAGCCGAGAGAAGAAGCGCTCGAGGCGTGTGTGGAGGATGCAATGGCAGGCTCGTGTGACTTGAGCGAGCGCGTCGACCCGAAGCCCGACGCAGCGCAATCGGTGAGGTTCCTGCTTTATTCGTTCGACACTGGAAATTGCGATGTGTACGAAAGCGATTTCCTTTCTCTTCGAATGGTATTCTTCCCTCCCGTTAGGATTCACCGAAGAAAGGGTGGATTGAGGATGAGCCACATACATCATCGGAGACGTCGGAAACTGTTTCAGAAAGGCGTATGGAAGCGCTATCCCTAGACCTTGTCTTGCAGGAGACGAATCAAACTAGTGAGTAATCCTCGAGGTACGAATTGATTCCCTCGTTCTTGGTACTCCGGGAGCTGAATGAAAAGTCTCGGAAATGTTTTCCAGGTAACAAGAATCAACAGCAACCGGTCACCATTTCACTCACGTCGCCAGAGAAAAGTGATTTACAGTGCGAAACCTGCGGGAAGCAATTCCGAAATGCGGTGGTCCTCGCAGCGCACTCGAGAACACACAATTTGTCGAAAGGGATCACCGTCACTTACATGCAGTCTGTACGCTGAAGGCCGGATCTCAGCTATTGTAATAATGAACACATGTGCCATGACTGAATCTGTAACATAAGATGCAAAGAAAGATATCACATCGAGGGCGAGAGAGGCTTGTTATCGGAGCTCACCGCTAAGCTGGGCTAAACAGGAGTCTGACCGACGAGAGATCGTGGAATTGTTGGTCTTGGAGCAGAAACGGACCGGCGAATGTCTCGCCAAAGGCCAGCTATTTGTATCGCAGTTCCTTGAAGAAATACATTGAAGAGAGGTTGGAGAGTGATACGCTCATTGGAATGTTGAGTGTATCTGTGGTTGTGGAACGGTAGACGGTAGAGCCCGCTCTCACGCAGGTTTTGCGAGCCTTGTCTCCGCCGAAGATCCCAAATGGTTTTTGCGATAGTGCTAGCCTTCGAGGGGAAGCTAACAGTTATGAATCCGACTGTCAATGTCAGTTGAGGTGGATCTCAACCTTGGAATTACCCAATAAATTTTTGATTCGTGGAAATTTCGTGTCGAAGTGTCGCTTTCAACATCTTTCTGGTTCCTCTACAGAAGTATCAACTCTAGCAGAATTATGTTGACGGAAAATAGAGGACAGATTTATAATGACCATAGTTTCAATGAGAACGACAATCCAAGTACGAACACGAGAGATATGACATCGCCCCTAGCGTTCTCTTGACCTAATATAGGGTGTTCTGAGTCTGTTCAGCTGAAACTGTTCGATAAGCGAAGCCTCGTGTAAACGAAGTCAAAGGAATCACCTCAATCGCAATGAAGATTCGACTCGGAGCACTCATCGCCTGAGGTCCATTTGAATGAAACAATGATTTAAACTGCGAAGATAAGAGTGGATTAGAACCGGGATTGGCTCGGTACGTAACGTTTGAGCGGATTTCTTCTGACGGCACATTGATGGTCTTTTGAGTTGAAGGTCTGAGGTTGAGCACTGCGTTCGAGTCGTCAGCCTAGTATTCCCAGACTGATCCCCGGTTGCCGTGGAAATTCGTTCCAGACGCCCTTCATTACTTTCATCGTCAGATGATACCTTATAACTCTTGTAGACGGCTCATTTTACAAACTTTTCGTTTAACACGGACATAGAACCCTTAGCTTCGGTATGTTCTAACGCTATCCATGTTTCTAATCCGGCATTCCTAAATACTTATCTACATTTCTTGTGTGGAACTTCACGAATGTTTCCGCAGCAAAAGTACGGAGTTCTCCAAAAAAACAACGCACGGAGAAGCTCTCATAGGATATGTTTGGCACACGAATGCCATGACGGTGTGAAGTTCACGAAGAAGTCTTCATTGTCGGAACTTTCCGTGATATCATTGATCGTGATTGAGGCGCCGAGAGACATGTGACTTACTTCGGATAGTCCGTTCCCATCGGATGCTCGTGTATGTTGTATGCAGACTTGCGGCGCTGGATAAGATAGCAATGTTCGTCCCGTCGCGAGACCCCAATTCCGCAGCAGGAGCCATCCGAAAGGCGAGGAGGATACTTCCAGAGAGAACTCTCTCTCTTTCTCTCTGGTCGGGAGATGAATTATTACATTTTTCCCTCGTTTTTCTTATCACCATGCGTGCTCCACCAACGTGCTCCACGACCCTCAGCATAGGTTTATTTGGGACGAATTCTTAGCCGACTTTTCACCGGGAAATTCGCGCCGGAAGTCGCCTTCTCTGAAATCAGCCGCACGCTAGTCGTCATCTCTCTCCTGGGCGATGATAAATTCGATTTTTTGCCGAATCGCAAGAGCCGATCGAAGTAAAACATTCCGTGGATCCAACACCGAATTCAGGGAGGGTTTAGTGCAGCACGAGTATGCGAAAATATTAAACTGTTCCGGGCAAAGAAGTGTCAGGGACGAAGAGAGCACACTGTTTTGTCGAGGATAAGTGCCAAGAGTTGGAGGCATCAGTACACTAATCACGTGCTGAGACTTCAGAATAAACGCATTTTTATCAGTACAGGGTTTTTCGGTGTCTTTCTTCTCTAGTTGGCTGGGTCCAAGTTTAACACAGTCGATATGCTAGCCAACTGAGCGAGGTGTGAGCAGGGAAGTAAGTTTCAAATCGTCTTTCGTAGCGCCAAGCTCGTCGGGTCAACCGAAGGGTTATCAGGAAACTAATCCGAACGGATGCGTACAGTAATTCATCCTGAACGTCAGAACCTGAAAATTTCGAACGACAAATACTACAGAACTTTCAATTTCACGACTGAATTTCTGGCGGAAAACTAAATTTCATTCCAGAAGTTCAGAATGTGAACTCCGGGGGATCGATTGGCGAATGCTTTGTGTCCTGAAGGTTCAGTTGGAAAGAGGATCAGAAAGGTCTCACGGAGCTGTCTTTGGCGGACGTATCTTACAGGGTTCCAGTACACGATCAACTTACACAGTTCTGGAGTCGTTGAAGCCGGGCTCTCTCGAGTCCCATTCATTTTTCAATCCCCGACAGAGCCAGAACCGTTTGTTTTTGCCGAGCGCTGAAAAAAACAACAAATGTCAGGAGCTCGGAAGATGAGAGAACTGTAGATCTGTTTGGTATTCTGTTCGATTCGCGCTGTCGATCGTGGTTCATTGAGATTCTCCGGAAGATAACATGCTGCCAGCTTGCCAAGACGGAACCTGCGCTGCGAGAGTTACGGCAAACTAACCCGCTAACCAGTGCTGATGATACTTCTGCCAAGGTTCGGAGGAGGGCTATATAATCGAAGACGTGAGTGTCTACTCCTATCAAGTGTCTTAGGAATCAGTTTGTCTGTGAACGGCTATGAAGGTGCTTATTCGTTTTCGTGACGACGGAGTGCCGTCGTCGTATAGTCAGTCACTCAATCAGTCGAATTGCGGCTCTCACTCGGATGTGGATTTCTGTAGGCGACTCTCATAGCCCGAGATTCGGGAAAGTTGTAAAGTGCACTAAAGATATCGTTCGTGTCCGTTACAGTTCTTCATCGTGCTAGCGCTCGTCGGATCCACTTGCGCTCAATTGCGCGTGAGTGCCATCGATAACTCCGGAGCGTACGTCCCCAACCAGTATAACAATGTTCCAACTCCCTACAACTTTGCTTATGCGTCCGATGGGGCGGAGGGGGGCCATTCCCACCAAGAAACCGGAGACGGTCAGGGCCGAGTGCAGGGATCGTACTCTATCACTCTCGCCGACGGACGGACCAGGACCGTAAACTACGTTGCCGACGAAAACGGATATCGTGCCGAAGTGACCACCAACGAGCTGGGAACCGAATCCAAGAATCCAGCCGACGTAGTCATCACCTCGAGTGCCATCACTGGCGCAGAGGCTGCCGTTCAGTATGGGCCTCAAGCCCCTCCTGAGAGACAAGTTTCGTATGCAGCCCGTCCTCAAATCCAATTGGGGCAGGTCAACAACCAAATCGCTCTTCCATCATACGGGACCTTTGCTGGAGTACCCGGACGCTCTTGAGTTTTCATTTCTCGTGATTGTAGAGGTAGAAAGTATTCGACTTGTTATTCCTTGTTTCTGTGTTATTCCTCCACTTCTTTCCACATACCGTAATTCCTCGAATAGGAAGGTCAGCCGTCAGTTTTTTCAAATGTCCGAGACCTGCCTCTCTATTAAAGGTTGCCCGTGTATGAAAAGAGGCTCGTTTACTCTTTTTAACTGTTTGAGACCTGCCTGGCTATGAGAGACCAGAGCTACATCACTTCCCACAAGGTTTGCGGCCATGGCCGATTATAAGCTTCGAATTTACGAGCCCTCGACAAGGGCATGCAAATATGACCATCGCCTCGACTAATATTCCTTTGCGACTTTGAGCGGCGCCTTATTTTCGTTCCGCAGAATCCAACGTGCCCCACATTGAACCTTTATTTCTTTCTTCAAGCTCATCGGAAGGCCTGAGGAAAATCAATAACGATTTGTAGGGCTGGGAGTTTTCCACTGCATTTTTCCTGAAAGTTCACGGCAGAGGCACAGCGTTTCCTCTCAAAAATCACGGATACCGTGAATTCCTTTCCGGGCACTTAGAGAAAATCCTAAAACTCTCTGATTGAGAAAAGTTTTCCAGACGAAACAAGTTATTCTGAGCAGTGAATGCATGAAGAACCACCACTTTTAAGGCTCCATAGAGCGCTGGTTTCTTATCCGGATTGCCATACCCTTCCTTCCCGGGAAAGGATGTGTCCCCGCAATTTTCACAAATGAGAGTATGTAGTTGGTGCGAATACAACCGAGAATCTAGACAAGTTGGTTCGGAGTTCATAGCTGGCGCGCGCCGTTGAGTTCTGTCTTGCCGCATTAGTTTTCATTGTGATCTTCGAGCCAAGAGGAGTGGGAAACATACTTTTTTCACTTTCGAAGTAGTGGACCTGATCATCTTCGAACCGATGGGACTCATGTTGTACGACGAGCGTATGCTCAAAAGTTATCTCCACTTCAATAAGTTCCCAAAGCCCGGTGGAAAGATGTTCCCCACTCAGGGGCGTGTTCTTATAGCTCCATTCTCAGACTCTCTGCTCTTCGTGGAGTAGATGAACAAGGCGAACTTTTGGTGTCTTGAGTCGTACCATGGAGTTGACCTGACGTGTTTACATCACCTGACGCGAATCCGGTGTATTTCCGGGGACGATAAGTTCAGCGATTCTAGCCAAGATTTCTATGGTTTTCACCAACCTCCTATGTATTGTAGGGATGAAAATTTTGTCAAAGTAAATGACACGGTGGCTCATTTAAGGAGTATAGAAAATGATACGATCAATACTCCTTCGGAAAAGTCCCGTATTCGAGGTTCGTTTTTGCTAAGAAGGTGATGGACGAAAGAAGTCGGTCTTCGAGGATTCCTCCCCTCCATGTTGCGTAACCTGTTGAAGACATACGGGACGACTTTGATTCGGAAAAAAAGTGGTATGCGGAGTTCTAGCAATTCATGAACGTCATGCAATATGTATGGGATCGATTTTTTGATTTGACTTGTCTCCCTGATTCGGCCACTGTGTGATGGTCGAAAACTTGGCGACTGAGCGGAATCCTTTGAACCGAGGAACCACATTCCCTCCCTGCGCGGCGGAGGAAGGCTGCGCCGTTGTCTGACGATTGAGCAGAGCAATGGTGATCTGCCGCCTTCGTTATCCTACCGCTCAATAATAAAGTATCTAAGCTCCACGATCTTTCCATAGTCAGTCGTCGGTCAGACGTCCATCGGAATGCGCTAGCCGTCTCTTCATTTCGGGTCCCAACAGTGGCGCTGTCGCAGTTCGGAGAATGTTCAATAGTAGCGACCGTGGAATGATGGAGATTGTATTCTCAACGCCGGATGGAGTCCGAGTCCACGACTCAGGGGAGCGCGACGGTGTGATTCGGCATCACTCCCGTATGTTGCCGATAGCTATTGCGAGTGCGAGTGCCCGAGAAGTGTCAAGGAGTTCGGTGCATGTAGGTCCAAACGGTTCATGACTCCAGGCTCAAGGTGTGCTAAGATTCCCGCTTCATGTTTCAACACCCCCGTCGCAAGATTTCGCTCAATCTCAGAGTAGCTCTGCGTCATCTGCTCAATCGTCAGGTGTTTGCGCAGCCTTCCTCCGTCTCACAGGGAGGGAATGTGCTTTCTGGTTCAAAGTATTCTGCTTAATCGTCAAGTTTTCGACCGTCCCAAGATTTTTCTCAGTCGTCGAGCATAAATCGATGCCTTCGAGGATGGGCGAGGAGTAGCCACCTTTCTTTGCCGCTGAAGAATATCGTTCAGCCGCAAGCTCATCTACGTGGAGGTCACATGCCTCACGCGGGAAGGAAGGAATTCGGGATTCTAGATCCTTCTAGCGAGGCTCCGTTATCCCATCGCTCAATGAAGCATAGAAGCGGCACGCTCCTTCGATGGTCAGTCGTCGGCCAGACATCTCGCGCAATGCACCAGCCGTCTCTTCATTCCGGCTCCCAAGACCGTTCTTCAGCAGACTCAAAAGACCGCTGTCCCCGAGGCGGGTGGCCTGGTTTCGTTACCGCGCTGAGCAAAGATCACCGTCATCATTCATGGAGCTATCGTGTTGTTTACAACCATTGACGTCACAGCAGAGTCTGGTGGCTGTGTTGTGAGAGCTTGCGGTGGTGTAAGAGAGTTTATCTCAGAGTCTTTCAGAAGCATACCGGAAAACCTAGCGGTGTTTCGACAGCCGGAGTTCCTACAGCATTGTTCCAATGTACGGGCATTAGAAGGTGCTTGCTCGTCCTGGAACAGTGCTAGGCCTAACATTCGTGTTTCCACCAACACCAACAACAGGAGGAAACTCTAGAGGACAAGGCCGCGCGCCCTGATTGCCATTGACATTCGACGAGTTTAATGGATTACTGAAATGGATACCGAGAAGCAGAACAGTGCAACCACGTCGCCTGAAGATGAAGATAAGAATATCGACGACGAGTTTTGCCAAGACTTCTTCCTCAATCCCAGTCTCGATGTTTCGTTCAGGTCGGAGCTGATCCTAACCCCAGACTCCATGAGTCGTGACATCAGCCGGGACGGTTCTCTCGAGTTCTCTCAGGCTGTCGAAGCTCTGGAGACGAGCGCCCCGAAAAGAGACATTCACGTTTCGTACCAGATGAACGGTGGTCAGTACAAGACCGGAATTGTTGGGGGATTCGGAGCGTCACCATCCACCTGGCTGGGTGGTTTGTTGGGATGTTTGAGGCCAATGTGGAATGTCATCAACACACGACAAGCGGAAAAGCAAGCCGCCAATGACCAGTGGGAAATCCCTTTTGAGGACATCAAGGATGTGAAATGGCTTGGTTCCGGAGCACAAGGTGTAGTTTTCTTGGGAACATATCGAGGCGAGGATGTCGCGGTCAAGAAAGTCAACAAGCTCGTCGACACCGATATCCGACATTTGAAAAAGCTGAACCACCCGAATCTCGTTCGTTTCAAAGGCGTTTGCAGTCAAGCGCCGTGCTACTGTCTCGTAATGGAGTACTGCCCGAACGGTTCTTTGTACGACGTGCTGCACAATGGCCGGCCCGTCGCTCCGTGCATTGTCGTTGAATGGTCAAAGCATATAGCTGCAGGTATGCAGTACCTTCACACGAACAAAATCATACACCGAGATTTGAAGTCGCCGAACATTCTCATAGGATATAATGAAATTCTCAAAATCACCGACTTCGGCACCAGCAAAACGTTGGGAGAAACGTCGGCGCCGATGAGTTTCGCGGGTACCGTCGCATGGATGGCCCCAGAAGTCATTCGTCAGGAACCGTGCTCGGAAAAAGTTGATATCTGGTCGTACGGTGTGGTGCTCTGGGAACTGCTCACTTGTGAAGTTCCGTACAAAGAGCTCGACTACTCAGCCGTTATCTACGGCGTCGGCAACAACCTGCTCTCTCTGCCAATTCCAACTTCATGCCCGGACGGCTTTAAGCTTCTTCTCATGCAATGCTGGAACGCGAAGCCGCAGAACCGTCCCTCTTTCAAACACATTCTCAGTCATCTGGAGATTGCAGCAGTCCAAATTCTTTCGACTCCGAAGGACACATACTTCAATACCCAGGCGAACTGGCGTCAGGAAATCCGCACGTACATGAGCAAGGTACGATGCACGAGCCTGAAGCCGCCTGTGGCTCTGGAGGAAGAAGCCAGCGTTCTCCTGAAGAAGCGTCTGGAGGAACTCCGACACGCTCAGGAAGTTCGGCTTCATTACGAACGACGATTGCAACGTGCCAATAAGCTCTACCTGGAAGCTACAGCGCTTTTGCAACAGGTCAGTTCAGTTTTCTCGAGTTCTTAGAGTTAGTCCTGTCATTTAACAGTAAATCAGGATAATTTTCCATCAAAGTAGAAACCGCCGTCCGAAATGATCCGACTGTGGCTCCGATGTTCCCATTCCATTCGAAAATGATGTTGGATATCTTCACAGACGATATTCGATAAGCTTCCCGCGAGGTATCCTCACTAATGATAGCCGTGACCCAAAAGTCACTAATTGCATCATGATCTTGTCGTTCGGTCCGAATCGTCGTTGCTGGCAATGCATTTTTGTCTCGACATGAATGGCCCCGGCCTATCGGTCGCATGATACATATGTGAAATCGGTCCGCGGCTGTTGGCTGCGGTAGCATCTATCCACACGGACACTTGTGATCCTGCATTCCAGAGGCTCCCTCTCGCGACTACACATTCCACCGTCAGTAACGACTTTACTTGTCTGGACCGTTTTGCGGTAGACTTTCAATTACGCAATCGTTGGCAAAACCCACAGCCTTGGATCCGCCGAAGCAGCTTTTTTGAGCTCAAAAATCAAGTTCGTTCATCTGATCCGCGCTAGCAGCGTATCCCAGCTTCAGGATACCGAAGTCTTCTCATGGAAGGTTCATCAAGATTCTCTCTGGGCAACCGATAATTATGGAAAGTCGAACTACGAAGAAAGCGCCGCTTCGGGGAAACATTCCTATTCACGATTGCTTCCAAGAATATTCGGGAGACTCTTGAGGAAAACATTACAAGCGAGATGAAGCAGAAGCTTCAATTGACGACGAAAATCGCTGCTAACTTGATGCAGGAGGAGCGCTGTTGTCCGAAGAAGTCACAGAAGGAGAGACGAGCGTCGCATTCGCGAAGGCCGTTCAATGAACTGTTGCCATCGGCAGTCTGCATGTGTTCACGCGCCAAGGTATGCGTGAGTCTGTTCAAACTCATCGCGCCGAACGCTCGGTGATGACATAATAGTATTGGCTCACAATGACTGCGGATGGAACCTGCTGTTTGTCTGTAATTCACGAAGACAATACCGATGACAAGCCTCCATCCCTCTATTTGAACTTCCTAGGACCACACGGTTTGATAAATAATCTGACGAAAGTTACCAATTCGCCGAACGAAATCTTGAAAACTTAAATGTATCGTGAGGCTCACTCTATGTCTTGGTTTGCTTTCGTCGAACTTATGGACTTGATTCCCGCCCGTAGTTCCTTCGATAGTCAGTTCCGTACTCGAATCGTGCCGCTTCTCGCGGACCGGTGCCCGACAGTTGCAGTCAAAGCGAATCATCAAAAGCCTAAAAAGAGCGTCGGCGAGTTCTAAAGGAGCGTGCTGCAAAACTCCGCGAAGATTTGCTGCCGTCTGAGTTCAGTCACAGCTGACGGCGCCATGAGCATCGTCTGAAGCTGAACGTAGACACAGAATGTCTGTGATGCCGTTATCAACGTCCCACAAGCTTCGCGTGGGACAGAACGGCTCTTCGTGGAACTTGCTGGACCGCTAGTCGTTATTGTTCCGCTTGACTTTATGGCTTTGCCGCCGTGTACGCCGACTCCGTAATTTTTGGTTCCCGTGTATTTGCTTGCTACTAGATTGGTTGAAGAAGTGTCAATCGAACGTCTTTGGGGAATATTCTCAAAAAATCTCGACAGCAGTGAACGAGAGAACAACGCCCATTTATACAGAAGTCCGAACCTAATGGATCATATCTACCTCTCCTGATTTCGGTTCGCCGTATTCAGAGTTGGTTTTCGATATTGGTTCGCATTCGAAGGATTCATTTCATGAAAATTGAAATCGTTAAGGAGCTCTCTGACTGGCAATCAATAAGAAGAAAGATTGGTCTGTGGTCTGTTTTTTGAGGAACGGATCGACGGAAGGAGTGGGCGCCGTCGCGACGTCGACCTTTTGACTGCTGTTCAAACCAGTCAGAAGGTCGCTGGAACGTTTTCTCCGCGATTACGACCAGCTCTATATAATGTGTTGCTTAGGCAACAATACAGCCAAGCGACAACTAAACGACAGGCGGGTGGCCGGAAGCTGTCGTATCGAACAAAGGAAAAAAGCTGAGAACATGTGTGCCAAAAGTGGTCTTTTTGAGTATGGAGCAAGGAGATGGAATTGCGGAAAGTTCACGAGAAATAGTCCCAGAACCGAAATCGTGTTTGGTTTCTCTTTAACTCGGAAAATTTGTCTTTTCGTTCTAGGTGGAACAACGGGAACGGAACGTGGCTCTTCGAGAGTCGGAACTCAATACAGTCGGGAGCACCTCAAGTCATCTATTGACGCCATCACCCCTCGAGCCGTGTTCATCCGATTTATCTTCACCGAAAAGATACTCGAAGAGTCTCACCAATAAGAAGCGAACCTACAGGTTGTCACATTCGTTGAGTGATGAAAGTAACAACAATTTTGGTGGGTTGAGGTCATCGCGGAGTACAACAGCTATCAATAGGATAGCTGTCGTGGATACTGGAACGCAGACCGTATCGTTGTAGGAATACCTTGCGCAGGATCGTGATTCAATTGGGAGCTGATCTCGTCCGTAGTGCCTCGGGACCAGTTTGTAGAATCGGTAACTAACGCGGCAGGGCGAACGAAGCCGCGCCGTGTAGTTTTCGGAGGCATGACTGGGCTCACCAAATGCCACAGGACAGACCTTTGGAATCGTCCGTCGAGCATGCTCATCCCAAACAATAACTTTGCTTGGCTCGAATCGATCTGAATGTGTTCGATGATGTATATACTTCACGAGTATTCTCAAGCATTGCACTCGATAGAGCTTGCAACAGCCGCAACGAATCCGCGGATTCAACCCAGAAGTTCAATAGTCTATCTATATAGCAACGCGTAAGAAGACTAGGTTGTGAAGTGGAGGTTTAACTAGCCAACGGAAACGTCGCGACATTGAATTCAAGCTCTAGTGTCCCTGCTGTAGAAAAAAGTGGCGATTTCTGTACTCCTTGAACGCAGCGGATTCCGCTGATTATTATTCGATGGTCCCACATTTTGAACGAAGTCGGGATGAAAGCGCTTCGAAGATTCTCTGCACTATCGTAGCCTGCGTTTGGAGCTGGGCCGTTCACAGATTGATTCCGGTTACTGTACATTCCCCTTGAACTGCGTTCAAGTCTGCGACGTCCCTTGATAGCGCCACTTGACCTTTAGAAGCCATGTAAAATGCTGTAGATGAAAGGAAACCTTGTATACATTCCTCTACCACAGCCGAGGAGGTTTCGCGCAGACTCCGCGTTGTCCAATTTCATTGCGCTTGTCATTCCGTTCATAACGGCATCAAATCGCGAGTTCCATCGGAACGTCTCTCGGGGTTCTCCTCTATGAGAATCTCTGTCCCTGTTTCAGTAGCACTCATGCCACGAGTGGACGAAATTTAGTTCTGGATCGTTCTTGCCGATGACACAAGAGACGACAGGGTCGGGAGCAAAATATGACTCCCTGCCAAAAGCACATTTCATTTCGAGTGTCAACCGTTTTCGGAATTCATCGGACGCTCTATTATGTTCGGTTCAACACGAGTAACTTATTAAGTGGGCTTTTTATCGACTGAGATGAATTTATTGAGAGAAAGGTTCGGATTATTCATCGTTGGAAGGACGGTTTTTATTTGTTCTTCGAGATTCTCATTATGACGTTGAGTTTTCAAATCGCGTTTCAGATGCGTAGTCAAGTCCTAGGAAGAAAAACATACCATGGTTCGGGGCATCGTAGAAACCGTTCATTTTATTATTTGCCGATGAAGTAGTTGCTCCATTGAATTCACAATTCTCATTTACTTACTATGTTACGAATTGTGATTCCACTGACTTTACAATGTGCTCACATCTCGGACACCTGCCCTTATTCTACTGAGCTGTTCAGATAATTTCCTCTTTTTCAACGTTCGTTTCCAATCCCTCCGTCAACTACCGAATCAATTTGCACTACAAACGTGACATGCGATGCGCAACGGCATCGCTCATGATTTAGGTTTGGATCACCATGTGAAGTCCTGTCTGATCAATCGAATACTAAAATGAAGGACTTCTGGCTTTCCAGTCCTTTGAGAAACACCCCACCTTCCGGCTGCTTTTAATCCATAGCGAACAGTTGCAATTTCTCTGAGGAATTTTCCTCTCCTCATACTTCGGTTTGTACTTTCCGGGCGCTTCTAGTGTTGAGATATCCTGATGTCCCGCGTACTCGCACCCATTTTGAGAACTTCGGATCTGAATCAGACTCATAAAGTGAATCCTTTTGCCTCTGAAGATGGGGATCGGAGTATTATTGTCAGTCCAAGTGACATTTCAAGTTTCGAAGTTGATGTTAGGGGAAGTCAGATGATGCTCAGGGGTTAACAGTGTTCTGAGTCTGCCCGACATCAGGATATCTTGTTACCTTGGAAGCTTGATGCAGAAGTTTGGAGAAGTTGTTTCCGACGTCGTGATAACTCATTTGAAAGCCCGCAATGTGCGACCCGGGAGTTCTGTGGAAGCTTCCTCCTAACTAGTCCCTTTTGGAACTGTTTTTCACCACGGAGAAATTAGCCGATATGGTTATTGTACATAACGCTTCGCTAAAATCTATGTTTGTGAGAGCTGTTATAGAGATCGAGTAATGAGATAACTTTGTCAGCACTATTAGAAATAAATATAATTGTGTATACTCAACTTTTTTTGTTTGGATTCTTTCGAGAGTCATCGAGATGAATATGAATGAGTTGATCTTGTGCGCTCGATCCCGAGCACCCCATAATGGCTACACTCACAATTTCAGCGGAAATCCCTGGAGACATTCTTACCGAGCGACACGTAGGAATCATATGGAGTTATTTAGTGGATCATATCGAATTCAGATGTTTCTTTGTGCTCAATAATTATTGCCCTGAACTCGCGCGTATGACTATTTTGCATGAATCAATGACTCAATTTTCCCCTTCCAAATCATCGGAACACACGAATTTAGGTTGTCATGAATACAAGACAACCTCTTGCTCCTTCGAAGCATATGTGGATCCGCAATTTGCTAGAGAACAGAGCATTGCTGAGACCACGGCGCAAAGTTATCCCGCTAGGCCGAGGTGCCACGCAGCAAAATCGATCTACTTTTCACTCTTCCAACGGTGTATCCAGGCCGGGTCGAGCTCTCGGGGTAATAATCAAAACGAGACTCCCAATTTTTCTTCCTGGACTCCTCGACCTCCTGATGGTGCAGAGACACCCCGTGGATCTTCACGAGGAACAGGTTTTTGGTGAAGATAGGTCTACGAGCTGATGCACTGCATCTCCCCGGTGATAAATACTACTCGACTTGAGTAATAAATGTCTTTGAAATGCATCTCCCCGGTGAGGAGTGATTTTGAGGATAGGAGGATTTTGAGGAAAGAGGTCATCTGAAGGGTCTAGTCAGAAGCAGGATCCTTCAACCCGTGGGTCCTCTTCCGCATCGAGGCCAGTCGCTGTTCGAACGCGGCATAAAAGAAGCAGAACCACGGAGGGAGGTATTCTGTGAGTTAGGATAGTGACCCAACCGGTAAAAACACCGTTCTTGTGCCGTCGTTCCAGTCCACCACCGTTTGGACGCTACAAGTCAGCTTTCGTCGATCCTTCTGAAGAATGCTTCGACGAAGAACACAGATCTGAAGACGGTTCGGGCACGATTGCGGAACGAGAACTGAGGAACATTAGAGAAGTAACTTTCCTCTGTTCGGGAATAATTTTCGATGCTCGCTGAATTTGTCGAGTGGCTTTCTCCTCCCTTCCTGGATGGTGAATTGGGTGCTCCTATCAAAATGACTTCGAAGCTATCGAGTTGGCTCGATCACATGATAACAATTCAACTGACCCTCATACCCGACGTGTCAAGCACGAGTAATGTGCTCAAAAGCCGAACATACCCATGCATCTACCTATGTGGCCGCTGTGAAGGAGGAAGTATTCCATAAATTATGCTTAAAATGAAGAGCGCCATTGAATTTCACTCCAGTACAAACGCATGGTACCTGTCGGCCAACAATTTATTGATGAAAATAGTTAATTAGTTATCGGTCGCTCCCCTAGGCTCCGCGCATTACGCTTTGACTTTCTCAAGCTCTTTCATAACTTTGTTTTTCAGGTGCTGCTTGTAGGTCTTGATGTTTCCGGGCCATTTGGTTACTGTTTGGTGCTCACAGATCCAAATTTCTTTTGCAACCTGAGAGATTAGACGGAAGTCGTGGGAAACGAGCACCATGCCACCCTCGAAGTGGTTGATGGCGTCAGCAAGGGCGTCAATGGTTTCCATGTCCAAATGATTGGTAGGTTCGTCCAAGAACAGCATATGAGGAACTTGCCAAGCAAGCCAAGCGAACACGACGCGACATTTCTGTCCGTCCGATAGCTGTCTTATGGGGCAAATTTGCTGGCGTCCAGTCAGTCCGTAGCGTCCAATGATCTTACGCATTTCCTCTTTCTCACGAACATCTGGGAAACTCTTCATCATGTACTCAAGTGCCGAGAGGTCCACGTCGAGTGATTCGTGAAGGTGCTGATGGTAACGCGCGATCTTCAAATGAGAGTGCGTCCTGATGATGCCGTCCGTGGGCACAAGGGCTCCGCACAAAAGCTTGAGCAGCGTTGATTTTCCAGCTCCGTTCGGTCCAACCAACGCGACCCTGGTGTCCAGATCCATTCCGAACTCGAGATTCTTATAAATTAAAGGGGTATTCTCGCTGTATCTGAACGAGACGCCCTGAACCATGATCACAGGTGGAGGGATGGGTCCGCACGACGGGAAATAGAATCTCACGGATTTGTCCTGGACTACCTTCTCTGTGAGACCTCCAGCCATCATTTTCTGTAAAGTTTTCTCCTTCGATTGAGCCTGTCGGGCCAATTTTGCGGATCCGTGGCCGAACCGAGCAATGTAATCTTTCATGTCGGCGATCTGAGCCTGCTCCCAGTTGTAACGTTTCATTTGATTTTCGAGTTGTTCCGCGCGTGTGATGACGAACTGGTCGTAGTTTCCGCCGTAGTACTCTAGCTTACGCTGATTCATGTGGATGGTGTTCGTGCAGACGCCGTTGAGGAAATCTTGTGAATGCGAAATCAAAATCAGGATGCGGTTGTATGTCTTCAGCTCCTCTTCAAGCCACACGCAGGCATCCAAGTCCAAGTGGTTCGTGGGTTCGTCCAGAAGCAGAATATGCGGCTTCACGTATAGGGCACGAGCCAAGGCGATTCGCATCCTCCAGCCTCCGGAGAAGTCTTTGCATTTCTTGTGTTGCATAGGAAGCGTGAAACCGAGACCGTGCAGAATGTATGACGCCTTGGCGAGGGCTGTTTCGGCGTTCATGTCGTCCAATCTCTCGTAGATTTCCATAAGCTGTTCTTGGCTTGTGTCATCCTCCGCAGACGCCAACTCCTCGGCGAGCTTTTCTAACCGGAGTCGCTCTTTGTCGACGTCGAGCACCATTTGCAGCGCGGTTTTGTCAGACGGGGGACACTCACGAGTGAGGTGGTAGATGTCTAGACAGTCCTGGACCGGCAGTTCTCTGCGGCCTATGGCCGACAACAGGGCTGATTTGCCACAGCCATTCATACCGATGAGTCCGTAACGACGCCCACAGTTCAACTCTAGCTTCGTGTCCTGCAGAACCTCCCATCCGTGGAAGGTTATAGAGAGATTTTCGATTTTCACATCGCGTGAACGGGGGTGGATAGATAGAACACCGGTGACGGCGCGGGCGGCGGCGTTCATCTTCATGTCTTCCTCGAATTTTCTCGTGACCTCGTCCATTTCGTCCTCCGCGTACTCGATGGCTGTGCCGTTCGTTCCGTTCGTGACGGAGGAGCCGTTGGTCTGCGGGGTATCATCGTCAACCGGCGAGTCGCCTTTTTTCCCGGGATTGTTCCGATTCTTCACGGCTTCCTTCTTCTTCGCATCTCGCTTCTTCTTGGCGTCGGACGGCATCGTGTCGTTGCTTGGAGAACTTCGGAGCTCAACTTAACAATTAGATAACGACTAAATCACAGATAAATCGATGAACAGAGGCACCAAACTGTTTGCCACCAGAGTTACTAGGCAGGCGGCCGAAAGACTGTCTTCTGCAAATGGAACTGCAGAGCAGGCGGCGGCAGCAGGCTCATCAGTACAGGAGGCGCCACGTGTGATGATGACTGTGATCTTTGGTTGGCGGGCAAACTCAACGGAGCGCTGCGATCGATTGAGCGCCACTGGAACCAAGAACACGCTCGTGGAGACTCACAATTAGTGGCTTGCAGAGCAGCTGCTGTTTTTGAACGAGTGAAAATTTCCGTCCGTGAACGGCGAGTCTTCATGAATCCTTTTCGGATTTTAATCATGTGGCCCGGCTGGAGGATAATTCAAGTTGGAAGAGCGAAGGAAACATACGGTGTCAGAATTGCTAGGAACTCGCTTTTGCAAGCGCTTCTCAGTCCTCATTTTATAGAGCGCTCGCCATTTTTCCGATTCTGCCGTTTGCATCTCATTGTGTAATTAATCACGGTTCTCAGGTCCAACCAAAACCTTACACTGATTCGCAATCTGCGGAATCGAGGGGCCATTGCCGAGCCTCGATCTTAGCGTAAAGCTCACGAGCTCACTGCTCCAGAGAGACGATGGTTGCATCGCTTCCAGAACACTACTTCCGATCAACGAGAAGTTTTAGTGAAAAACCAGTGTTCCGAAGTCTCTAGCAAGCACACTTCAGCGACGACAAGACCCATCATGGATACCAGAATGAGTCACCGCATGAGCCGTAACGTTCAGCTTAGTCAACGACAGTCACACTTCAAGAAGAACCTTATAGAGAAAAGCCAGAGCTCATCCAAGTTCCCGCATGGTTCCGCTCAAGTTCTCTGGGCCGGATTGCCTCCGCGTAGTTCCGCAGGATTTTTTTCCACTCGGTCCTCACGACATAGTGCTGTTTTCTGCATTTAGGAGCCCGGGGAAATACTATGCTCAAAAACGGTGATTTCAACCACGGAGCCGCCTTCTACAGAGTCTCTAGGAAATACAGGCTGTGATGTGCTTCGAGACGAGTGTGACGTTGTCGGCTTCGCTCGGCTCCGCCTCAAATTGGTGCAAGATATTCGAATTCGCAATTCATTCTCGCTCGATTGTTGATCGTCAGTGTTCTCAGAAATCACGAACTGCATGTCGCTTAACGAGCTAGAACCTAAATCTTATAGTAATCGGAGGTACTTACTTCAAATTGAAGATTCCTTGATCCAAATGATGTCGCACGAAGAAACCGATGTAGAATTGACGCGGCTAACCCGCGCTGTGGTGCGGGTCGGCCATTGCTAACCATGGTGCTCGACGTCTGTACTATGACACATTCCTGACACATCACCGACCCTCAAGTACGTACAGCCACCAGAGAAGAATCAGCAGGGGGCATATTTGACTGATTTATCGGTGTTACCTCACTGGAGTCATTAGGAGTTAGTGCAGTGCTTCCATGCGCCGCTGGGTGTTTATGATTCAAGATTTCTCGGGGATGACTCTGACTGACTGACTGACCGACTGACTAACACTCCGCCACAAGCTTCCATCAACGGCGAATTTTCTTGAAGACAGACGACCGACAAAATTTAAACAACAATTTACTCATCCCTAAAATTGTTCAGAAGTGTCACTCTAAGCGGTGGTCGTGTTTCTAACTTCTGCAGATGTTTCGATGATGTTACTGGTGCGGGAGCTCATGAATCACCCGATTTCCGAGATGCTTTGCAATCATGTGTCTTGTAAGGTCGGCCCAATGCAAGGTGCAGAATCAAGTTGTCCAAACTATCAACTCAATGATGAACTGAATGATTTTTCGGTAAACAATCAGTAAATAAATTTATTTTATTCAACAACGGTTCAAATCAACGTCAGTTCTCGTGGGGTTGCAACTCAGATGGCGCTGTCATATAGAAAAATAGAAATCGGTGACTTGAGCATCATTCAGAATCCTCAAACTGTTCAGTCAGATGTGAACGCTTGGATTCCAGTGATGGCGCGTCCCAGTACGAGGGCGTGGACATCGTGAGTTCCTGAAAACGTTGATTTCGGATTGTCATTTTGAACCGGAAGGAGGGTGGAAGCTCATTCGGAGCAAGGAGATGTGAATGTTTCTTGTTTCAAACCTTCGTATGTTTTTACAGCTTCAAGGTTCATAACGTGTCGGATTATGTGGTATTCGTCGCTAATGCCATTGCCGCCGAGCATATCACGAGCCGTACGCGCAATATCTAAGGCTTTGCCACATGAGTTCCTCTTGATTATCGAGATCGTTTCCGGCTGTAATCTGGAGATTTGAAAAAATATCCGTTAGATAACCTAATCCACTCGATTTCGAGGCAAATCTTTCTGATGACGCAAACTCACTTCTTTTCGTCGAGCAGACGACCGGCTCGTAGGCAAGCTTGGTACCCGATGTGTATTTCCGTCAGCATATCGGCGAACTTCTTCTGGATCAGTTGATTCTTTGCGAGAGGATCCTTGAATTGGATACGCTCCATGGTATACTGTCTCGCTTGCTCGAAGCAGAACTCAGCTGCCCCCAAAGCTCCCCAAGATATACCGTATCTCGCATTATTTAAGCAGGAGAACGGCGCCTTGAAGAAAACAAGAGTTCGTTCAGGTCATTTCTGTAGTCAGGGACTCTGTATTCGGGACAGGAAGATGATTCTCCAGGGTAGTTCAGCATCATTACCTTGAGACCCTTCCCATTGGGTAAGATGGCTGATTCGGGGACTTCGACGTCATCCATCATGATCATTCCAGTAATACTGGCGCGCAAGGAGAATTTCCCTTCGATTTTCGGAGCACTGAGTCCTTTCATTCCTTTCTCCAGAATGAATCCCCTGACCTCACCCGAATCATCTTTAGCCCAAATGACGAAAATGTCAGCGACAGGCGAGTTGGTGATCCACGTTTTCGATCCACGGAGCGAGTAGGTTTTGTTTGAGGGGTTGTACGTGGCCTTTGTTTCCATTCCTGCCGAAATAATAAATATTCACAGAGCCTTAAGATGGAGAAGTCGAACTTTGAAATTGATTTCTAGCAGCTTAAATGTCAGCGCTGACCTCCAGGATTCGAGCCATGGTTAGGCTCGGTGAGGCCAAAACATCCGATCCATTCGCCAGTGGCCAACTTCGGTAGATATTTCTGCTTCTGCTCTTCAGAGCCGAGTGCATATATCGGGAACATGACGAGTGAGGATTGCACGCTCATAGCCGACCGATAGCCGCTGTCGACTCTGAGGAACAACGAAATCTTGGAATATCGGGTACGATACATCAGTATTCTAATTCACTTCATGTTCGTGGCATTCTGCGATGGAGAGTTTCAAGATACTCACCTCTCGACCTCGCGGGCAATCAAACCATATGTCACATAGTTTGTTCCAGCGCAGCCGTATCCCTGAATTGTAGAGCCGAGAACTCCGAGCTCTCCGAATTCGTTCATGATTTCACGATCGAACCTTTCTAGTCTGTTGGCCATAAGCACACGCGGGAAGAGTTTCTCTTGACAATAGTTCCGAAAATTATCTCGGATCATTTTTTCCTCATCGGTCAGCTGTTCATCGAGTAGGAATGGATCCTTGTAGTCGAATTTCGCTGTAAGGGCTATTTGAGAGAAATTTCGTTAGAACGGGAATCGTGGGAATCATTTGCTCACTCTGGGAAATCCATCCAATCTTTCGAATCTCGAAAATATCTTGATATCGCTGCGGTGCAAGTGTGAGTTCCAGGTTTCTAGATGTAATTCTCGCTGTATTTCGAACTACCTTTCGACGTTGACAGCAGTCGCAGAGGGTTTGCGCTGCTGGTTCGCGCAAAACTGCGCAGGATTGAAGGCAACATGGCCCGCTCTTCTTTGCCTTCTCGTCGAAGGAGTGCGTCTGTCTGCGATGGCTCCCGATAGAGCAATGCGAGTGTGTAAGGCTACCTGTTGACCCGTATCCTTATCTTTACAGGCTGGCACTCGTCTGGCAAGCCTGGAAGATTTATCAATGGAGTGAACATGTTGGCCCGTCATTTCTTCAAAGGATCGATAATGGATGATTACGCCGATCGATAGACGCTTCCAGATGAACAGCTGAGTGCCAATACGAAACCAGAGAAGTTTAAGAGCGTCGTTCGAATATGAGAAGCGAGTTCCGGAGCGCGGTTACACGCGTGGATACACTTACCGGGATGAACACCACACTTGACTTCACTCCCAAATGGTATCTCAAACGCACGGATATTTTGTGAGAAACGCGCAACAGGATTTTCGCTGTCAAGGCCGAGAAAATGAGCACTCTCTTTCTATCGGTGATGTTGTGTGACTGCAGAGAGAGAATCCGTTAGAAAGATCATAAGCATCATTCGCGGCAAGATAAGTACGATCAAACGCGCGCGGGAATCATGAGAACACTTAGAATGGAGGGGTAATTATTCCAAACGGTGATTTTAAGGGAGAACGTTTTTTTTCGCATCGGAGGCGAATAAATTTCATGAGAGGCATCGCTCTAACGAGTGACATAACAAACAGAAGCACTCCTTCGAGCAAACGAACGGAATTGTCATACATTGAATGGACATCTATCCAGTTCCGAATTCCATAATTCAAATTCCATTCCTGATTTTGTGTTTTGTGCCGGGCACCACTTGTCCAACATTGGCACGAGCTTTCGGAATCAAAAGCTGAGAGCAAACCTCCAAATCCAGTTCCCGCTCCACACGAGAGGGCGGAATCCCCCTCTATAAGAGGCTGTGGTCTCTTCTATTGAACACTTCGCGTCTGATTTCCCGAAAATTCCGATGAATTACCTGCGTCAAGGATTGGTGAATCTACAATCATTCGGCTGAGATTTCGGAATATCGTTTCCCCGATTAATGTTCGGAAGAGATCATAACCAGGACTACCTGCAACGACTGACGAGTCGAAGGACGCCACTGCAAAGAGCGCTTTATCGGCAGGGCCCGGAAGTTCAAGCGCTTGAAAATTGCAAAAAGGCAGGCAAAAAGACGCTGTGAATGGTCGAAGAAGGCACGAAAACAGGGGAAAAGGGCAGAAAAAGGCGGCGGAAAACGAGTTATTTCATTGATTCGAAACACTAGTTGGCCACTTCACCGCTTTCCGAGACTGAGAATATCAGGAAAGGCATTCAGCACACCCTGAACCCGAATCAGGCAAATGAGCCGAAAAAATCCGAAAAAGGCACGCGAAGGCATTTATGGCATAATGCTTGAACTTCCGGGCCCCATTAATCAACTAAGGTGGTGGTTTTCAAACTTTTATCAACGCGGCTTCCTTTGACATGGGGAGGTAGCTTACACTGCAATAGGACCGTGCCCACTCCCCCTTCACATGTAGTCCCCACCTTAAAGTCTTCCAGCTCCCCTATACCCCTTCTATCCTCCGAGAAAAAAAATATGGGATACCTGGGCTCTTAATATGGGATAGCTCAGAAGTTCGTGTCAATGAGTTGGGAAGATCTCTAAACCTCCCTCCTAGCGAAATATCTTACGTCTGATGGATGATTGAATGAGATTGGAATTAAAGAAGCCCGAGCTTCTACTGGAGATACAGATACTAGATTGAGAACGACGCTCGTTGCTGTGGAGGGCTTTTTATTTCAAGTTTCATATTCCCTGGCTGGAGTGATGGCGAAGATATATGTAGTGAATCCGTTGACATGAACGGCTACAAATATGGGGAATCACACATCAGAATATACGGAGTCGGAAACTGGGTAACTGGCACGCGTTCAGTTTTGAGTGACTCAACCAGTGACCGATTTAACAATTAATCAACTCAACTTCCGATAGGGATCCCTCATTGGGAGACATTCAATCGCTGATATCGACATTTCAAAATTGGAGATCCACTTACCGCAGTGGTCTGGAGTCAGTTTTCGTCGATTTTTCGAATTTTGATCTTCCAGACCTTTAGGTTTTAGGCTAAAAACAAGCGCGAGCGGACCGTCGTCACTTATGGAAGGTCTTATTGACGCGCGTCCGCGGAATCCTTCTTTCTGACCGAGGGAACCCGACGAATCAGACTTCATCGAATTCAGAGGCTTCAATATACAGTTATAGTGCTTATCATCGTTGACCTTAGGACTTGAGATCGTTCAATCGAAAACAATGTCCAACCTCGAATAAGCTTTCTAGCAATTCGAGCATGAATCTGACTCGCGCGGAGTATCGATTCGAGCGGAAGATTGACTAAAGCGTGCGATGCAGCGGTAGCTGTGGCAGTGTGAAAGCGAGCGGTCATTTCAGCGTCCGTCGCTTTTCAGACCTGAATGCTCATCCATTTCTGGACCTGATTGGTATTTCCCGATCCTTGATGATGGCCGATTGTCGGGCCTTCCACATCGAAGTTCTGGACTCACAATTCGACTCACAGCTGGTGGACTCACAATTGTCAGTCTATCCAGACTCGACCTTGCAGTATGAGCTTTTGATAACGTATCCGGGTCACGGGAAGTTGGTCCTTCCAAGCAAATAGCCCAACCATGAGATCACGTGGAAAATCCACTCTCGATGGAAAAGTAAGGGGAAACGAAGAGTCTGTGATTCAAAAAGCCCGCGCGTCTTCTGGCCGTGTCAACAGACAGAGCGTGAAACGAAAACACATTGTGCCCGTGGGTTAGTAACCAAACAGCCGATCAACATTCTCCGCCTCAGTGAGTCAGCTGTGCTGTGAAAAGTACCGTGATTTTGTTTCACTTTCATTGGAGGAAAGAGCCAGAAATTTCATCTTCGAGTAATATTTGTGATCAATCATATAAGGCAACGAGCCTCGTGCGCAACGCACGAGTTCGAAACCAAACAAGGTTGGTGGCATTCACTGTCGTACGAGTAATCTTTAGATTGGATCTTTGGTGAAGCAAGACAACACATCTCGTGCGATCATCTGCACGAAAAAAACAACGGTTTCGATGATCCAGCCGTCAAAAGATGCCAAGACACGGAATAATATGCGTAGCCTCGCCCCTGGAAACTCCGCCGTGTAAATGCGTTTCTCACTGACAGTACGACATTCGAATTTCAGGATGGACGACCTTCCCAAGGAGGTGGACGTTGTGGTGCTCGGAACCGGGGTTCCAGAATCGATCGTTGCTGCCGCCTGTGCGCGGGTGGGGAAATCCGTGCTGCATTTCGATCACAGAAGTCACTACGGGTCTCTGTTCGCATCGTTCAACTTTCACGATCTCCAAGACATCTTACAAGCACTTCCAACGTCAGTCGAAGAGATCGCAACTCCTCCTTCTGAAGACGGCCTCAAATTCATTCCAGCGAAATCTCTGTCAGCTTTCTCTAATGTCCATATAGAAATTGGGAACGTCGGTGAGGGTGAATGGACGATGGAGAAGCTCGAACAGAACTCGAGGAAATTCAATCTTGATCTTGCCCCCAAATTACTTTTCGCCCGAGGGAGAATGGTTGAACTCCTCATTTCATCAAACATTGCCAAGTACGCAGAATTCAAATTGACTTCTAAGGTGCTAACTCTGAAAGGCGATGAAATTCTGCAAGTCCCGTGCTCTCGGGCGGACGTCTTCGCTACTGACAGCGTGAACGTTGTCGAGAAACGCGCTTTAATGAGATTCATAACGAATGTTTTGGACTACGAGAATCAGAGTCTTTTCACCGAGTGGCTGGATAAGCCGTTCGACGAATTCATCAAACTCAAAGTTTTATTCCTCACCGAAAACCTTCAACATTTCATACAACATTCGATTGCCATGGCTGACCCCAACACAAAGACAAGAAACGCGCTCGAAGACGCACGGAAGTTCATCAAGTCCTTAGGAAGATATGGGAACAGTCCGTTCCTCTCTCCAATTTATGGCTGTGGAGAACTCGCGCAATGTTTCTGTCGGCTATGTGCCGTTTTCGGCGGTGTTTACCATCTAGACAGGAAAGTGGAAGGTTACTTTGTCGATGAAAACAATCAAGTCAAAGCCGTGAGATCTCAAGGAGAAACGTTCCGAGCGTCACACGTCGTCATCAATCTGGATTTCGTTCCAAACGAGTGCAATGCCATCGATCACATCTCTCGAGCCATCGTGATCCTGCACCAGGAGTCACCCATCGACGAGCCAGGTGCCGGAACATTAGTGAGGGTTCCTCCAGAAAATGGTCGACCCGCTGTCACTGTCATAGAGCAAGGTGCGGGCATGATGATTTGTCCCAAAAACTTGATGGTCGCTCACTTCACATGCAGGAAGGTCAATTCCGCTAAAGAAGATCTCCAAACTCTCGTATAGAAGATCTATTCTTCGGACAAAAGAGTCTGGGTAGCCTATTTCAACATGATCGATACGACCGGTCAATCCGAAACGACTAGCAGAGATGTTCCACATCTGTACTCAATGTCGACGCCCGGGGATCACCTCGACTATGATTTCTATATTGAACAAGCCGAATGAGTTTTCCACGAAATGTACGCGGATGAAGAGTTTCTTCCCAGAGCTCCCGATCCGGAGGAGATTATTTTGGACTTCGAGGATCCGGCAGCACCGCAGTGTCAACTTGAGGAGCCTCGGACGGCTTCGCAGGAAACTTCAAAAAAACCGGTGGATTCTGATTCAGGTGATTCACCAGTCAATGCAGAGCAGGGATCGACTTGAAGTTCTGTGAGTGTATATATTCGCCGCACATATCGTGCTATGTACAGCGTTCCGGGATGATCATTAAATTATTATTATTATTTTTCTCCAAACGACTCTTCTCGAAATCCTTGCTGAAGAAGCACGACACGTATAGTTATAAGTATAACTGCCCTAAACCAGTCTCGATCCTGCTGCCGTTGCTCCCAGGGGTCAGGAACCCTAAGTACTGGGCTCAAGGTCGTGCGCAGGGAGGGGGTGGGGGCCATGAGGCCCCCAAAAATCCTGCGCACGCGGAACTTCCGCAACATTGTCGGTGAAACGAAATAGTGGAAGGAAAAGAGAAGTGTAGAGGTGCCGCGATCGGAATGCGGCCCTCAGCAGAGATCATTGTCATCATCATTGAGGACGGAGTTCAATTTCTTGGATTCTATATCCCCGTTCTCCCATTCCGAGTTTCATGGTTATGTTGAAAAATAGAGAACCATTCGCGGTCAGATCTCGGATGAATCCAGGGGGAGAAGAGTTCCACAGGTTTACTTTAGAGGAAAAAGTGTCGCGTTTGGGTAGCAGACAGACATTGTCACTTAAGCTGGGTGAATGTGAATTAAAGAATAAACCCCGCTCTCCAACCGAAGTACCGCTGAGATGGGTATCGGGAACTCACTGAAGGAAAGATTGAGTCCATCATTATGTTAAGAATAAGGAACATTCGCTCAATATCAAGAAGGCTCTCTCAGCATTCGACTGTCGAAAGGAAACACAATTTGGCGCCATTTCAAAATGGCGGACTAGGTTTTGGCGCTCTCGGAACCTACTTTGAACGGGGCCGGGACGAAAACAATTTCAGCTGCAACTGTGGTGTCCCTCAACGGGCGAAGACAGTTCTCCTTGAAACACCCGAACCCTTGTGACTGCCTCGATAAATAGCGTTCTGTGGGGAACGGAGTGATTCAACGCAGGCTTCGGCGATTGAATCGAAGTGCTTTGTCGCGGTTTCAGCGGCGACTTTCTGCAAGGCCTGAGCGGTGGCCGAACGGCTGAATCTTCCGAACATTGCGTCGTGCTTTACATGGAAGATGTGGTGCTTGGAATCCATTGGGTTGTGAACCGCGATGAGCGACAATTCGTCCCCGACACGACGAAGACGAAGTGAGTCGTTTGGGGACGAACAGCTCTCGGCAAAGAAAAGGGTACGAATTTGTGCACTCTAATTCTTGTCCCGACATTATTGAATGTCTCTGATTCGGTTCTATGCGTCCGTGACACCGTTTGGGTCTTCGTTTTTCTGTTAAATATCGAGGCCGTATCGAGAGAAGCACGCATCCGATGAGAAGACTATTTTCCAGATGCGAACGTTCCGCTCAGCGCTACAGGGACCCACAGAATCGACGCCTTTGCCAGGCCGTCAAAAACTCAAGAATCCTCGTTTGGCCGAGCTCCAGGAAGAACATGATGTTCTCAATGAGACGTTGGCCATATCATTCACCGGCAATGAGAACCTTGACAGCCCCTTCTTTGACAGGGCCAAATCAACGAGTTACTATCACAGCTGTTTCGAAGTAATTGAATCGCTGGGCTCAGGTTGTTTCGCTGCGGTCCATAAGGTTTGTTTGATTTCAACTGAGAGTGAGTTGCTGGAAATAAACGAACTGACAGTGAGTTGTAGAGATCTAAAACTCGCAATCTCAGGATTTTCACTCGAATCCATACTTTTCGATTAGTATTGGGCGATGAGATCAGCATTGAGGTTCTCCGCTCCTGTCAGATTCTTACAGAATCATAGTGCAAAGGTATTCTAAAAATTCAACTGGCAACATTTCAGTGCCGGCAAAAGGAGGATGGCAAATTGTATGCTATCAAAGAAATCAAGAAACAGTTCACCACATTGGAGCGCAGAGATGCTTTAGCAAGAGAAGTTCGGATGCTGGAATGCCTCCCACCGCATCCTAACATTGTAGGCTTCAAGCGAGCATGGCAGGAAGGACAGAAGCTCTTCATACAGACCGAACTCTGTCAGGGCGACTTGGCGAAATTCCTCGTGAGTTTCCTCAATCACCGAAATAATCTGGATCCTTCTATGTATTCATTTACGGTACATTCAAATTACTCATCTTGACTTTCCAGAGGAATCTTGTACAAAATTCGTCTATAAACGACGAAATCCCTTACCTACAACCACATTTGATACCTGAAGAATTATGCTGGAGTGTCATGATCGATATCATGCAAGCAGCACGTCACCTACATCGCCATGGGGTCGTTCACCTGGATATAAAACCTGAGAATGTGTTCACCGGTATCGAAGACGGACGCTTCAAGCTGGGTGATTTTGGAATAGCCTTCAGTGAGTTTCGAGTCCATCGATTCATCTCCTTCGAGAACTGATGTTACTCTCAATAAATATGACATCATGCATGATTTCGGAACTTTCTTTCCTCAGATTTCATCGATGGCAACCAAAGTAAAGCCATGGAAGGCGATGGCCGTTACGCAGCACCTGAAACGTTTAATTTAACGTCATATACACCGAAAGCAGACTCGTACTCGATAGGGGCGACAGTACTACAGATAGCCATGGGGATCTTGAATCCAAGACACGCGCGATACCAGGACATTTGGGCAGACCTGAAATTCCACCCAGAGTGCTGGGAAACCGATTTCAGAGAAGAAATGAGTGGTAAGCGCCGAATCGGATACTTCTCTCCGGCCAGAGTTACGGATTCGAGAATCATTCCCCCATTTCGGAAGAACTTTCCCCCATCAACTGATCCCGTTGGATTGATGAAATCTTCAAATATCTCCTGACTGATTCCAGGCAAGAGTGAAGAGCTGTGGGATATCTTGAGGTGGCTGCTGGCGAGCAAGCCTCAAGAGAGACCAAGCCCGGAGGAGCTTCTCGAAATCCCGGACATGCGGCTGCGAGTTCTTGAGCGAGAGAAACAGCTCGCGAGGAATCGTTTCAAGTGAGTCCATCGCCGTTCGCTATTATTACTTATTATAACATCTTAGGAGCCAGCTCGTTTCCTTTCCACGATTACTCGGATACCTCAGACTCACTGTATCACTCCGCCAACAGGTACAGAGTAAACAGCGTGTTCAGCAGCGTCCTGCAACTCCTTGCAATTCTATGTCCTCGTCATCTTATATCTAAGTTGCGACCCCTGATGCGGAGAGACCCACACACTCCGGTCCACAAACCATCGGTGCTTTTACCACCGTCGACACCTACTGTGCCTTTCATGTCACACGAATATCGTTCCAGAGAATCGCTTAGATCATCGAGCACACCGAGCAGAGTGTAAGTTTCTCATGATATCACTCATATACACTTTAGCATATAGAGAGCTATAGAACTTGTGCATGCTCCGGTGCCAACAGAAGATCTTCAGGATTCAGAACAGACGAGGATTTCGGCAGCGGAGAATTTTATATTTTGTTGCTTGTTTGATTCCAGGCACACACCTCTAATCGGCGGGGATGAAGAGAGTTTATCCGGCAGAGTCAACCTTACAGAACGCTTCACTGATATGGACGAGAGCGATGACGCTGGAGGACAGTGGCGCGATGGGTGCTAATGCTGTTTGAGGCAGCGTTCGACATCGCTCCCTCTCTTCTTCTTCTTCCGCAACCTCTCCGCCGCAATTTTACTTGCAAACTTCATAAAAAAAGATAGTTCGCTCGATGCCAGTGTGCGTATTCTTTAATACCCTGTCCTCTCCTCTAGGGAAACATGACTACGCGATGGTTCCTAATGAAGTTCATGTAAACACCGATCCGTGAATCGGATTTCTGTTATCACGAGCTGATCGCGATCAAATTCCACATGACAACTTTTTTAGTCTTCTTCGATCGCTGTCAGATGTGAGCTCGTCACAATCTAATGGGGATTCCTGATCCCCTACTTGAACCCTTATATGACCGCAAGGAGTCACAGGCAAGTTTTGTGAGCTGGCATATGTAACGGTCTCAAGGATTTGTTCGAAACGCGCGAGATGTTGCACCTCCAATCGAATCAACCAGTTGTTCTTTCTTGAAGAGGTGTTTCGAAAAATTTTCCATGTGTTCATCCCGATTGACGGATAGCGACAACTCGGCGGAGTGTGCAACTTCCCGACAAATTCCCTCCACGTAATCAGATACCGCGTATTAAACGGAAATGTTACGAAGAAAAAGAACATTTATGAGAGTGCACCTTTCTGTGATCAACCGTCCTTAATATATATGTGACACTTTCGCTTTCTATTTGAATAAACGAACAAGCAGTGGGTAACGACCTGGAGAGTTTTTTTTCATCGGTGATGCTTCATAGACAAGTTGGCTACGCTCCGTGATTCAATGACACGGGAAACTCTGGTCATTTCTGAATCGGAAACTGACCTTGAAATCAATTTTCAACGCCAGGAATCAGTGTGTACGATCCTTCGATGAGAGGTGAGAGGCATTCAATGATCGCTTAGGTTCCCTTCTCCGTCAGATTCAACGGCTTCAATCAATCAGCGCTTGGAAGTCGTGTGATATTTATTTACGTCATCTATTCACGTCGCTTTTTCTCCATTGTTTTCAACGCTGTGGAATTCTCTTCCACCAGATGTTCGATTGTGATGTTTCGTGAGATAGATTGTCTGTTACGTAGGAGTCCTGGTTGCGCCGCCAGACACACATACACACGAGTCTTGCAGTGAATCCGTCTGTAAAGCAGGCGGACTTTCGTAGATAACATCAAAACGTACACGTGTGAGCGGAACCTGGACCGAATGATAATAAATGATGATGCTGCCCTCGAATGCATTCACTCTAATCATATCGGTCTTATCAGAGAATATAGTCTGTTTTACGGCTTCCAGTCTAGATTGCGGAATCTTCGAGCCTCCGGAGTGAAACCTTTCACCGTCATCACCGGTCGGAGGCGTAGAACTGTTCCTCAGCGTTCCGTCAAACTTCCGAAAATCCTTCGAAGCAGGAAGTCTTCTGAACGATGATGTCTGGAAGGACCGACTGCTCGGGTGAACACTTCGCATGGAAAAACGTAGCTTGAACCCTGCCGACTCATCGGCCTGGGATTCTGCCTCTATTACTCTCCTTTGTCAAGAGATAAAGGAGAGATAAAGCCATCGATGAATTAGAATCTACGTCAAATCAGTCTGTATTTTTAGCAACAAGAAATTTCTTTCCAGAACAACTCGATTCCTCCATGGTTCTCAAGCTTGCCTGTTCATTGGAGACAATCGCCCTTAATCTCTGTTTGGATAGAACGTCTGATATCTCCGAATGAGCCGTTCTGCTTGAAGCGACCTTGGACACTCACCGTCGAGGCTGCCCATGTCCGACTGTTTCTTCCGGTTTTGCATGGTAACATCTGAATTGCTGGCGAATGATGGAACTCGGCAGCGCTGACGAAACAACTGTACCGATATAATTTGACAGGTCCTGAAATGCATGAGACATTAGAAGTATAAACACAATAGATGAATTCCCATCGTCGAGAGGGAGCTATCGGAATTCCCTAGCTATAGCGCAAAAGAGCACACCAACCTCCCCGATCGATTGCAAAAACAGATCTGATGAGAAAGTTCTCCTCGGCAAAGAATCCTTGAGTTTGAGAACATTGCGTCTTCGATGTCAGGCTAACGGTTTGGGGATAGGGATGACGTGAGCCACGAGAAAAACTCAACAATGGAATTTAGTGATCAAAATAGATTCCTCACTCCCTTTCTCTCTCTCTTCAAAGATGCCGTTTACGAATCCATTTCCGAAAAATACGAATTTTCATGGTGCGCTGCAAGCACAGTCGATGATCCGAAACTCCTCAGCATTTGGGAAATGATACTTTGAGCAACCCCGGAGATCTTTCCCACACTTTTACTCTCCCTTGAAAAATGACATCTATTATTATCTGCTGAAAACGGAAAATATTCATGTGATGACCTGAAGCAGAAAAACTGTAGATAGATCGCTAGAAGTTCGTCGCGTCTGCGGAATTGGCCGCCATAGGCACGTTCCTAGTGCGCCTTATCGGAAATACGCCCCTGATCACCTCATGGTGTTTTGACATTTCGCCGAGGAAGTTGACGACAGGTCCCTTGCGCAACCTTTGTTCTCAGACGGGCTGCTCATAGAGCGGTGGTTCTGATGGAAACTCGATCCTCTCCTGCAAACTCTGAAAATACACAGAACGGCACGCTTCCGAGTTGGGAAAGACCAATCTGCGTCAAATTACCGGAAACGAGTCAGTAAGTTTCGCCAATCTCGAAGAGGTCGCCAATATTGCACAGCGGGTGTCACTCATTCCGCCTCAATGATGGAAACGCTGGACTTGAAATGTTTCGTAACAGTGTCAAAGCAGCGTCCCATCAGCATATATTTCTTTTAATAAATGCTGAGGATCCTCTGAACCGTTGAATTCGTGAAGTCTCAAGGGCCCATGGGCGTTCCCCCATCATTCATGACCGCGATCCAATTATTCTGCTCCCAAAACATTTTATACATAGAGTCCTGTTGCGTAAAGGAGCGACCCAGCCCAGAACGAATTAATTCAGGATTTCAGACGTCGTATTGAAAATATCTTCACGTGGTCTCCGTTCACGGAAACTACAGTGGGGTCCTGTTGTGGCAAGCTCGCGCGGGCGGGAATGGCGTTCGACTCGAAATATTCCCGATTAATCGATTTCTGGATCGATGCATAATGCGTGTCTTGTAATGAGAGAGGGGCTCGAAGTCAACTCCGGTTCCGTTGGTGACCACTTGAAATCACAGTTAAAGCCCAACCATTCCGAGCTAGCTATCACAGCAAATCAAACTGGCCGTGTGATGTCGAACTGGCCTGAGTGCATGTCCTCTTTCCCGGAGTATATCCTCGCCGCGGCCACCGTCATCTTTGCGGTAAAGACAACGAGCTTAGATACACAACCATTCTAGTGCTAATTGGACAATCATGGACTTGCTCTACAGGAGCGGCATCTCTGCGTTACAATTACTTCAGAAACAGTGAGTACGCGCAATCCTGCATATTTCCTTGAACAGCTGTTGATCGAGAATTCGATTCAATATCGAAGCGAGAGCACGAGAAACGATCCGTCCAAGCGGACTCGCGAACAGAGTTCCCCCGAGTCCGTCTCAATATCGGCGTTGATCTCTTGCGTTTGGCATTCGATCTCACCCGGATTCAAAGCAAACCCTCGTGATGAAAAGTTTCTGTCCCATTATTTGGAGTCTATTTCATGGCTTATAGCGTAGCTGTCGACGGGGATTGCCTCTGAATATTTATAGCATGGATCGAATATGTCCGAATTCGAGTGCGACAGTAGACAGACCTCCTGACGATGCTCTCCATGACCGGGTTGGTATCGGTGAAATCGATCGACGTTCGAGGATCCGAGCCCTGGAAAACATCATTGGTCTTCCACGCTCCGGTCTCCATGCGACCTTTGAATCGGCATTGGAGGAAAACCCGACGACTTTGCTGTTTACTTCCGCTTGTATGTCACTGTTTATTTGGTGGAACCGTTGCTCCCGGACTTTCGTCATTTTCGTTCGCGAACTATCACGATCCTTCAGAGTGCGAGAACTGAGAAGAAACCGGACGTTACGGAAAACGATTCCTCGAGAATTGAGTAGCGGTGAGCCGGACTGATCCCTCCAAGTGGTCAACGCCATTCTCTGCCCGTGATACATGGCGTTCCGATTCCACCGTTCTCTGGCGTTCGGAACGCTCAAGGTTGGATCGCAGAATCGTTTCATCACAGTAGAACAAGGTGATAATGTTTACAGAGTGTCCGGTTACCGACCTACAGAATCGACGGCGAATCTCTTGCATCCAATCGTGTAAGGATTCACTCGAACGATATGCTTTGCGCGATCGGTCACGAATGCGCTGCACATCTCGACGATAACTTGATTCACGGTCTCTGTTCGGCGTTCCCGGAATGCTTCTTCTTTGAGGTGAACAAGGACTTCCCCACTCGATTGCTCCAAGTGTCGAATTTCAGGAAAGCGGAATCCCTGAAAAAGTGAATACAATCGAAAAGACCGTCGAGAACCGTGACGCATAGAAATTCTAGGAAATCACAATTATGCTCTTGGTTCGGGTGGTTGAAGCGACCGTAAGCGACTGTCAGCGACGATCAATCGACATGCTAGGCGATCTGTTAGGTGTCACGTGTTCGATGCTAACACTGCGTCTAGGACAACAGGCTTCCCGATTTCTCCATAATTGTTCTTTGTGTTGAGATTAGATAATGGATTGTCAGCAAGGTTTCCGGGAAGCTTCCCAAGACACGTAGGTTTCATACGAGAGTGCGTATTCTCCTTGAGCCTGTAATGGATTGCGGCAAAAGGATTGCATCGTTCGAGCGGCTGCATATCGTCAGCGCGTCACCGGTGTTGTCTTGGGATTGAGGAAAAATGCGCGCTGCCCTCTATTTTGCCCAATCTTGCCTCAGGTCTTGATATCTACCTGGAACTAATTGTTTACCGAATGGAAGCAGCAAATACTTCAAGATAATGCCGTGACGAAAAGTCTCCAAAACATTCAAAGATACAACGAAGCCATGGCGAGAGAAACAAACGAGATTCCCGTCGACTAACAGTTCCCCGTAGGCGATCATTGCTTTTCTCGGCTGGTTCCCTTTTGTCCTGTCCGATCAGATCTGACCAACAAGAATCTATTTCTATTCATCGATATCGGGTCCATTACCCTGGCCCAGGAGACGACATTAGCCTCGTTTACGGGAGCTGCCGTTGTTTCCCGTGGGGTCTGAGCAATCAAAAACTGTGGTTGCCTTAGTTCATAATTTCCCGAGGTCGAAAAAAGCTCAATTCCACCGGTGATGATAGAACAGAAGTCACCGAGAGTGATGGTTTCCTTCCGTCGATGAATCTGCAGTCAATTCGTCATGTTCGTTTCAGTATTTTCTAGCGCCAGGGACGAAAGATCGTCTGAGCAGTAACAATCATCCCTCGGTTCTCTGTCTCATGGAGTTTATCATTTCGTTCATTGCAGTGGCGAGCCGTACTGCGACCTGTTCCAGGATATTTCATCGTTTTGTGATCCAGCGTACGCTTTTTTCTTCTATCCACCGTTCTTCTACGCCTTGTGTCAAAACTCTGGCAGGGCCATGTTGCTGGTTGTCGTCATAACGGAATGGGCGAATATGGTTCTCAAATGGATTCTTTTGGGTCACCGGCCATATTGGTGGGTCATGGAGAATATGACTGTGAGTGCAGATCCTTTCATTTGCATCGATTTCCCTCGACCAGCGCTTGCTGGATAGAGAAGACTTGACTTGTATGCACAGCGGGATCTCTGTGCCGATTTCCTCATCTTGTTTTCGGGAGAATTGTGATGGAAACGAGGATCTCTGGCTATTGCCAGCCTGTCGGCTAGATTGAAAGACTTTTTCCCGGTCACCGTCCGTCGAGGGACTTGACGATCTGAGAGAGCTTTGCCAAAGTCGGGCAAGACGGTGGCCTGAATTCATACTGAGTTCGCGCTCCGGAAAATTGTGTTCCTCGTTCTCCTGCTCGACCTCACAACAACAGAGTTTGTTTACGTCCTTCCCTCCTTGGATGAATGATGAACAAACAAAATCCTGTTCCAGCCTGCCTACTCGGGTGACCTGATCATCAAGCAATTCCCTCTGACGTGTGAAACAGGCCCTGGATCACCATCGGGACACGCGCAGCTGCAGACTGCCCTCAACTACGTTATCGTGCACTTCTTGTCGAATAAAGTTTTCGTTACCAAGCATCGATGGATCCCGCATTTTGTACTTTTCCCGGCCTATATCGCACTGGTAATAGGTGTCAGTTTGAGCAGGCTGTACATCGCCGCTCACTTCCCACATCAATGTCTGCTCGGCATCGCAGTTGGTGAGTGGCGCGTGTGTCCTGCTTGGCGGAATATCTTTCCTCAAAGTGGATTCATTGCTTCGGAATGACGCGGCTCTGATCTCGGCCTTAACGAATGATGGCGTTGTTTTCTCCAGGTTTCGGTATCGCGTCCTCGCTCGTCGACTTGGATACTTCAAAATGGCGACGCAGAGACTTCCTCCTTCTGACACTTTTCCTTTTCGGCTCCGTTATGGCGACGAAGGGCATCCTGGAATTATTGGGCGTCGATGTGCTCTCAACGATAGCCCGAGCCGAGAAGCATTGCGCCGATCCGGATTGGATTCACGTTAACACGACGCCCTACTTCTCCATGACGAGGTTTCTCGGCTTCTGTGCCGGTAGGTTTCCATTGAACTTCGGCGTCTCCGTCGTCGAATGATAGCAATCTGGAGTGAGAAAAAATTCCTGTGGATAACAAAGATGAATGGGTTTCTTGCTTCCAGGAATGGGACTCGCGTCGAACTGCCCAAAGTTCAGTATCGCCGATAAGGAGATCTCCAACAAGAGTCGGGTGATCATGGGATTGGTGGCTGCCGTGGCCGGAAAATATTCTGAACGTATCGATGTGCCCTTCAAGGATGCGTCGCCTTTTCTCTTTTACGTTGTCGCTTTCTCGTTTTACACTTCGGCGGCCTATGTCCTGTTCGCCGTCGTGCCGTCTCTCGTCCTCAAGGTCATCGGAGGCGAGATCAGCGACAAGAAAAAGCTTTAGATGATGTGGTTACAGACAAACAGAGAACGAAGAAGATTGCTTCGCACACAGCATGTCTGGAAAGGAATCAGTCCGGCGATGGAGACCGTGCTCGCTGCCCAATGGAAAGCCACCGAGCTCTGTCTTTGTCACGTCATCTAACGCTGTTGTAAATATGTGTTGATCATCCCTTAATTGAAAACAGCTATATATTAACTTTGTTCATAAAAATAAGAGAGAAAGAAAGAACGTTTATTGAAGATTGCTCTGCATAAGAAGGTAGAGCTGTTCGCTTCGACTTCAAAGAGAAAACGAGCGGAATTGAAAAGATCAAACGATCGTGTCTTTCTTTTATTTGGCACTCGCTTCTTTTTACTTCATAGAAAAACAGTATCTCTCCGACTCACTACGTAACAACTGTTCATTGATATTTATTTCGTACCTCTATTTGCACGAATATATCTTCGCTTAATGTATTTCAAATATACTCTCATATTTCGAACCTATAAATATAAATATTTCGCTTTCCGGTCCCTTCGAAGTAAACTGTTCCATCGGTCCGGTCGGTCGGTCGATTGTTCCCGAATGAGGGAAGCGATCTCAACTGATCGAAAGATGCCGATTCGGATAAGTTATGTGGAACTTGTTCGAGCGGATTCAAAAAGGGAGGAGGTCAGATGAAAACAAGGAAACGATGTTTCCTGTTAACCATCTCACAAACTGTCCAGGCGAGAATCTGACGAGGAATGCTGAGTTGACGGAAACCGTCGGTCGTTCACCTCCGTGGCGGAAGACCGAACTATCGATTTCCTATTCGAGAAAGATGAATATATACGATCGAAATGGAAAGTTTCTGAATGGGCCGAATCTCCGTCGAAATTGTGAGGAATGGATCAATTACGTACCTCGTCTGTACATAACTCATTGCGCCGGATATATGCCTCATGATATTTGCCTTCGAATATCTGTGATTTGGGTGTTTCGCTTCACTGGATTTTGTCGCCTCGTCGCGATTCATTCTATTCACGGAGTCAAACCTTATCTCAATAACCTCACGTCAGATTGAATCTCGCGAGACTCGATGACCAGCCGAGCGATCCGAGCACTGGACGATAAACTTTTCTACCGGACAACAAACCGATTGCATATGCGCATAGAAAATTACCAGAATCTGATGTTGGATCGGTTTGCACAGATTCCGCTGAAGCGACAATCACCATGATTCAATGTCGCCATTTTATCACAATCGGAACGGTGAAGTCGAAAGCGCTCGATCAGAAGACCGGTTTTGTTTTTTGATGGTCTGCTTATGAAGACGCGCTGTAGCTCGGGGCTCTCTCTCTCTCTCTCTAGGGTTCAGCGTAAGTTTTCGTCTAAATTTATTTAATCTTATCACGAAAAACGTTGTACTATGTTAAAAGCGACGCGACTGCAGTCTCCCGGAAAGACGCTGAGTCCAGGCAAGCCTCTCGTGGAGCACACTCGCCGACAGGATCGCTACTGACAAAGATGCTCGACAAGAACGTTCCCCACCGATGGGGAAACCCCATGAATTCAACGAAGCATCAATTGAAAGTCCCCAATGGGCGGATGAAGAACTATTTCGTGAACTACGAAGATACGCTGTCAGCTTAGCAGTAGAGCGGGAGACGCATCGAAGGCGTTGCTGCTCTGGGATATGGCATCTTGAACTCACAGAGCTCGTTAGTGGTACCCTCAGGTATTCTGCTCTAGGTCTTGACGTCATTTATTCTGCTTAATTTCCTTTCTGATGGGCGGCAGCTTTCCGCGTTTCGGCAAAGCTTCGTTGTCATCTAAAAGCCCTTCGGTACAAGCGAAGATGTCCCAGGCTACATACTGGTTTCCTCAAGGTCTTTTTTGTCTTCGTCTGTGTCTTCTTCGATATCGACGACATGATGAGTCTCTTGTTCGGCTTTTTTCATTGCTAGAGGATCCACTGAATCTTCCTGAGATGAGGAAATGGCTTTTTGACGGGACAACTTCAAACTTGGTGGTCTGCTTGACTGAACGCTTTCCTAAAACCCAAAGGAAACGGCCTCATCGACTGATCGAGTGCTCCGAATGGTGTGATCGGTCCTCGAGGTAGGTAGGTACTTACCTTGCCCACTGAATCAGTTTTCTCCATGGGGGCGTGTGAAGAACTGGATGGAGGTGCTGGTAAACTGGATGTGGCTCGGTTGAGCAAAGAACTACGTCTTTGCTGCGCCGCTCTCAAAATATCTAAATGAGATACTTGACCGAGCGTTAGCGTTGAAACCTTTCGTCGTCTAAGTGATCGACGTCGCTCTCCTTGAGAACTCGGCCTTCGGCGACCTATTCCGATGGAGTAAGAAAAAAAAACATAATTAATTGTGATTTGTTTCCAAGTCGATCAAGTGAGAAACGCCATAACGGACTTGAATGTCCGGCCATTCCAAATTTTCGCAAGCCTCGTAGAGAAGATGCACCATTGTCGGAGGTGTGACAGGTGCTCCGAAGCACTCAAACTTCTCGGCGCGAACATTCTCACAAACTTCGTCGGCGTGTAAAACTACTTCGAATTCGATCAAGACTCCCACCGGTGAGTTTCGACTATTCTATCGAGATGCGCGCCGGGGCGTTTATGGCGCGCCGTAACAGTTGCGAAAGCAAACAAATAGGAGTGCAAACGAATTTGGTCACTCCCGGCCGCACTCGGTGGAAGTATCGATAAAGTGTTCAAACAGAACTCTGAAACGAAGTTTCCGAGGATCGCACTAAAGATGCAATGGACGACAAGGTACTTTCCAGCGCAGCACATTTTGACTGCTTTGGAAGTTTTCCGAGATCTAAAGCGAGAGTGCTGTGGAAGCTTCTGCCAACGATCAGCATATCCTGCTGCAGGCACGAACACACAGAGAGAAGCGAGCCTAGCGCAGTTCTCTCCACGGAGTATCCTCGAACATTTTCACTCTGTTTCTACACTTGGGGTCTACTTGTCGTTCTTTTTTGGAGGATGGTGAACCAAATATATATCAAGAGGCGGGATGGAACTCAAAGAGATTGAACTCAAAGACAAGAACCTGCGGAAAGAATCGTTTTCCTCCTGCAATTAATGTTCATTAGGTACCTTTGATTTCGGTGTCAGACTCGGTATCGGTAGTGTTTCCTTGTGTGGGTTGCAAATTGGAACTGCCGTGAACCGAGTCCTGGTCGGTTTGATCGGTCTCCGAAGGAACATCCCCAGCGAGAGTGTACATCGTCAAACGTCGCGCTCTGAGCCTTCGGGCTCGGAGATGAGCAGCGATCTCCTGATTATCGTCATCGACTAGATTTGGGTTGTAGCGTTGGTGGAACTGCAAAAAGAGCGCGAATAGGACGTATGAGTACATTCCTGTTTCATTATTGCTTTGCCTCCATTTCAGCTCGAACTCATTGGGTCCGGTATTTCAGTTCTTACCCTACTTAGTGATTCCCATCGGTGAAGACACTCATGAACGGCGAAACGTGTGGTTCGATCACCAATCGAGTATACAGCTTCCCTCGGAGTGCGTACATCACAAAACCGTTCAATTAGAGATCAAGACTCGGCCTAGGTTGCTAAATTGATCGATTGTGTTTCGTCGTTTCGTCGATTGCCTAATTGTCTGATTCAATGATTGAGCTAATGGAGCCCGAAATCGTACTGTCACGGTCAGACTTCACAGGACACACTTGTCGTTGACATTGAACCGTTCTGTACTCTCGCAATCAGAGCGATAACTTCTGTGATTCCGTCATTTCAAGGACCCGGCGCCATTTTACTGCTCGAGAGACCAGCGTAGATGTGATGCCGGCTCCATCACTCACACTGAAGTTTGAAAAAGAGAGGAGCACGCATACTTTATTAGGTTTTATCGAGCGGAACTCGGAGCACCATCTGGGAGAGCGGAGCGAGGAAGAAACGCTCTGCTTCGTAATCGAACTCCGGGGACGACGATGTCGCTCCCCATCAGTATGCGATTCCACACTCCCAACATTTCACGACGACGGAGCGTTCAGTTGAAGTTTCTCTCGATTCCTGTCACGCGCTTCCGGGTGAATAAGGAAACTGGAATTGTCGATTTCGATGTACGAGTAGCGTATAGACTGGCCTCGGGCGAACAAGTTGGTTCGTCGATAGCATGTCCCTCCTGAATTGATCCCAAATCGATACGAAAACACGCCACAGCGTCGTAGCTTTGTGTGCCTATCTAGTTCGCGTAGCACACGTGCCTTCAACAGGTGGAATATCTTAGGACGAGCTCCCAGGCTGCCTTGACAGAGTCTCTCGTACGTAAAGAGTGAATATTTCACGAGCCCAATCGATGTTGATGCAAAGAAAAAAGCGAACTGAGTGAAGGTGAGTGATTAGTGTTCTTAGGGAACGTGAGCGTGCTCGTTCCCAGAGAGCACTCGATGCGCTGGCGGACAAGCTCATGGGAGGCTTCCAGATGACGGTTCTCGCTTGCCATTCCAGAATTCGTCTTCTCGTCTCCGCATGGAAGGAAATCTTAAAGGATCTGAATAAACGCCGAAGTGATCAAGAATGCTCGGCTACCATAAACAGAGGAAAAAGTTTAGCGGAGTCGAGTGAGCTTGTGCAAACCTGAGCAGCTTTCCTCGTGAAAGTCTAATTCCTTCCAGAAATCCGCGGAGGAAGAGTTGGATTCAATACGGACAGTAGATTTAACTTTTATAGACAACACTCACCGGAGCTCTTCAAAATGGAGTTTCCCCAACAAATAGGCTCTTGGGGTAAACTTCAGGGGGAAACAATGACATAATGACTGAAGAGCTTCGGAATATTCTGCATCTCGTCTTCAAAAGATTCTCCTTGAGAGTTGGGAGAATGTGAGCTTTGTGGAAAAGTATCACGGAATAGTAAAACAGAGATCGCTCGTAAAAGATCTGTAGACATCGAATGAAAGGTCACATCAGGCATCGATATTCGTGTGCATCATTTTATGAATGGAAGAGGTAGCACCGACAGGGTAGATGTTTGATGATTGCCCCGAATATTCTCACATGCACTCAAGGCACACGTCCATCTTGAGAACTGACCTCGGAAGTATTTGGCTGCCGGGATCGACACTACCGCCCACGATCGAACCAATACAAACGCAATCATTCAAATACTCACAGGTCATCACGATTTTCAACCATGTTCTACACAGAATCTGAAAACTAGAACTCACCTTGTGATATGGGTTTTCATTGAGTGCTCTGAGTAGCAGTTTGGCAGGATCAGTTCTCGAATCTAAGGACGAAGCTCTCGCAGCTGCTTTCTTCCACATTCCCACCGTGTAGCGCCTCTTATCGACCGTGGACATGTTCGCTCCCATGGGGCTATGAGCCCCGGGTTGATTGTTGTTTGACGCTTCGGAATCCATACTTCGCGAAGTTGCTCGCAATTGTTCCGCTGTAAACGGTCCTCTCAAATTAGAAGAAGTCCCAAAAGACCACGATGCAACAAGTCTCCCGATAGTTGCCCGCAATTGCCTTCCAGGAACTAGGGCCGAAATAATTCTTTGCATCTATCAGACAAAGCTCGAACGACTCGCAACGGCTGCTATTGGATGGCTATTTCAGCGCATTGTTGTAAGCCCAGACCTACAAAGATATCTCGCCTCTAGACTCGACGGCTAACATGCTGAGAAAATGCGGCCTTCCTCAATCAATTAAGACTTGAGTTGAGCTTTGTGAGGGATTTTCTGGGCAGCTAGAGCTTAGCTTTGGCACGCAAACTAAATATCGAGCTTGAGAGGGAATCTTCGGAGCGGCTACTTCGCCAAGCTAAAAAGTACACGATCGCAACCGAGAGAACTTCTTCAGCAGCGTAGGCAGGAACAGACGGAGATGGACTCGAGATCGGATCAGACCGGATCTATTTCATTCGAAGCTTGCTGTACGCCTGCAGCAAATCCGTCAGCGGCGATGTCAGCAATGACACTGCGATTCCTCGCAACTAATAATCTAGAGCGCGATAGATCCGTGAGGGGAGCGGAGAGGGAAGCCGCAGCGGCTTGCGTTGGGACGCTTACCCCTTGTAGAATCTTTTCAAGGTTAGGAATAATTTGCAAGGAAAATAAGAAATGTGGTGAGTTCACTTGATTCGGGTGGCGAACCGGAAAACTTTGGTTATTCGAGAGAGGAAATTCGCAGGCATTGAACTCACCGTCGTTGCAGCTCATGGTCAATCGTGGCATCAACACTGTTAGCGCAAAGTGGGAGAAGTTGGCGAGAGAGAAAAAGTCATTCGGTTAGCTGTGTTCAATAGATCGATACTGACTTGATTGAAGTTATGAATGAATTCGTGAGACAGACAACATGATGTTATTTTGAGAGGATGGGATCCGGCAGACTTGAGAAACGCGGGGTGAGGTTAGGTTGGCGGTTCGCGAGGATCTTAGCACGATGCTCACGGATGTATGCATGAATGCCTGGCACTTGGTCATTAACAAAGAATTGTTTGCATGTTGTGTGTCAGAGAATGAGACTTCATTGTGCTACAAAGTGGTTTGCATAATTTCGCCTAGTTTCTCTTGTCGTCGTTGTCGTGGCCCCGTTCCTCTCTTCTTTGCTCCCCCCGTCCTGAGTTTAATGTTCTTCTCTCCGTCCCTTGCATGATAAGTGCGAATTTGTTGAAGCTTGGACAAAGGAACAGTACTCACCGAATCGAGAGAAGCGTACACGTTTTGGCGAGACTGCGACACAGGATAGCGTACATGAGAACGTTAGTTATGCGAATTTCGATGAATGGGTGAAGGGGAACAACGGTCGCTACGAATAAGCCACACAATGAAACGAAGGAATTCGTTCTGACAAATTACGAAGCGATCTCCGCTAGCCTGGTGTGACCTATACTCGTGAAACCTCAATCTCTGAGCCGTAGTAGAATGAGGAATCCACAGAACACCTCATCACAAGAGGCTGTTTGCTCTGGGTGGAGTTGTAGGAGTTTTGGTGGAGAAGCCACGATGGTCGGGAGGTGAGGAGGAATACGAACGAACACCGGGAGAGACGATTATAGAGAAAACTTTGATCCCACCTTGACATCTATGCCGACGGATATAACGCTCACCGTTGGTTTGAGCAGCGACGGTGACAGATTTCTTACGGCTCCCACGCCGCAGAAGAACCTGTTCTTCATGCTCATCCGAAGATGTCTGAAGGACGAAAAAAAAAAGTTCACAAATATTACCAATGCGAAGTTCGATTCGTTCTCCGGTCGCGTCAATCCCTCTACGCGACAAATACAATTCTTGGAAAACTAACGTCCTGATCTTGGTCGTCCAGAACTGGGTCGTCAGCTCCCAACGAAAGTACCCCTTGATTGAGAGACCGAGGAACATCGAGTGGAAGTTTCTCTTCAAGGGCCGTTGCTGGTCCGTAAAGATGAGCGTAGTGATCACTGAGCGAAGCGAAACGAATATTAGGAAACATCATAAACTGCGGAGAACCAGACGTCTAGCAATCTGCTGCCGGAGTCTTGTTCCCACATTTCGGTGGTTTTTACGAATAGTTCCGTTGTGGCAAGGCAAGTTTTTATGAGATGCGCGGTGCTGGTCTTCGGATTCGTCTTTTTCGTCACTTACGCCAGAACGACCTTGGTGTAAATCCGTGTTAGGCTGTTTTGGCCGTTGTCACGAACCAGCAGCGGCTTCAGGTACTTTTCGTCGAGGTTTCCGAGAACGCCCTTCCAGTAGTTTCCTGGAAAACGGCGGTGACATCCGTTCAACGAAGATTCTCAACAAGATTGGTTTTGATATCGACGATGTAGCCGAACGAGCTCGTGAAAGTTTCGATGAAATTCATGATCACACCGAAAGAGCACATGGTATGATGACGGAGCACACAACGTTAGAGCTGCTGTTCGCCCGCAAAACGTTTCACAACCCTCACCGCTACACAATCGGACGGTTTTCGGGGAGAATAAGGCGAGTTTTCTCTTTCGAGAGACACGATTCGAAATGTCTGAGTTCGTTTGGTTCCTCCCCCCAACTAACCTCCTCGGTTGCCTGTGACTTCCTCGATTCCTAGCATGATGTTATCGACCAGTTTTTTGTTGATTTCAGTGAAAAGAGAATCGTCATGACTCTGGTGTCGACGAATCTTCAACAAGGTTACCAATGGCTTCACAGATGCACCCTGAAATAGTCGAATAGACGGTTTCTTCTTGAAGAACTGAGCCACGGCTGAAACCCTAGTTTCTCATCGCATAACCAGTGAATTTGTAGGATAGGATCATTAGCCCTCAGAATGTTTTCTAATAGCTTGAGTACAGACCTGAATGAAAACGGTAAAGATGATGATGAAGAGAGTCGCCGTGATGAAAGTGTGGTAATGAGGAAATTTACAGGGCGAAAGCATGATAACAAGGGAGAAGGATACGGCTCCCCGTAGGCCGCCGTAGGCCATAATGAACTGTTCTTCGACGTTGATTTTGATGAGGCGTCCGGCTCTATTTACGCAGTACGTCAGCCCGAACACCGAAATAAAGCGGAACACTAGGCAGAGGAATGTGGTCCAAACGATGAACTCCGTTCGGAAGTCGGGCGGTTTGTTGACGAGAACCATCCCGAGGAAAATGAAGATGATCGTATCACATACAGCGCTGTAAAGAGTTCAGACAAAAGGGAAGCTCTTGAGATCATGAGCCGCGTATTCCCATCCACGAACTCCTCGAGCGGCTTCCTTCCGTCCTCTTGATTCTATTTGCCTTCAAAAACCGCGTACGAAACGGAGGACGCCTTTTAGGGTTCACCAACAGCGCGATAGAATCGATAAGAATCCTCTCATGGCCTTGTGTTTATGCTATTCGACGAAAATTTGTTCATTTCTCGAGAGGAATCGAGTTTTTGTACGAAGCCAACAAATCGCAGATAGAGAAACAAGCCGTTCCCAGAGGAGATCGGGTTTCCATTTCAAAAACAAACAAGTTGATCTCGGGAAAAGTGGCAAGATCTTTCAGGGCACCATCGGCTGGAAACAACTTCTTAATTCCGCTCATGCGTGTCTCGTTTCGCATCCAGAGCTCGGTTCACTTTTCCAGGGTCAAGTCAAATCGAGTTCTCGCTTGAAAACCAGACGGCTAGAGCAAAATCCGAAGCGTGGACTCCGCTGCCGCAGCTAATCCTCCAACAACTGAGCCCTTTCGGCTGAGAGTTCAAGATCGTTCGTTTAGTCCGCTGACCATGTCTGAGTTTTGAGCCAGACGCTGTGCTCAAACTTCAAACGGAAATTTGACCCCGGACCCGAGCCTGGCGGCGGGGTAGGGTATGTAGCAAAGCTCAAAAACTGAGTCTAAATTTAAACTTGGAGCTAGGTTGAAACTTGCGACCGAGCATCAGCACAGCAGGACAAATCAAAACTCGAGCGGAATCCCGAATCGTTTTGCGGCCGAAGTTCTAAATCGAAATCCCGCAGAGAGAGGAATTCTATTTTCACTGAATTCCTCGATTTTTCGCAAGAAGAAAATCGGGAAAGAAGTCGTTCCATCATCGAAGAGTCTCGATCAACTTCTCGTCTTCCAAAGAAACCCGCCAAACCGTTCGAACTTGGCCAAAAAGTCACACGCTTTCATCTCATATGTTGCCTAAAAGAAGATTGCTCTCTTTCAAATTGGCGTTCGGAGTGCATGGAGGAACCTGAGCGTTTCGGCGGCTACAAAGATTAGCAGCACTGCAAGAGGGCGAAGTCCCAACGTAGAAACGAGGTAATTTTATCAGAAAGTCCGCGTTATTGAAGGTCGCACTCCAGCTCCGTGCCCGCCGGCCGAGCGGAAGTGAACACCTCTAACTAAGCGCCAGACGAATTTGGCGTAATAAGATTCAGTTTGTTCCGCTCACTTCCTCCGGCTTCCTCCTCTACTAACTCAGAGCTGGACCGTTTCAGTGTTCGGTGTCATCTTTCAGTTTCTGAATAATTTCCTTTCGAACTTCGCGAGACGTTCTTGGGCAACGAAGAATGAAGGGAAATGCGAGAAAGCCGGTTTCATAGGCTCAGGAGGCTGGTCAGCCGAGTTCAAGAAATGTTTTGAGCTTTCTGTGACGCCCGAAATAACGCAGTTGTAGGAGGGCGAAACGACTTCGTCAGAGTAATTCCCGGAAATATTTCCTCCTCGGACACTGTGACATGCCAAGCTGACAGCTAGAAACTATACCTTTCTAGTTCCAGAATACTTTTCCAGCAGACCCTCGGGACATGAACGACGAAAGAAACGGAAAACCGCATGTCCCGATCAATAGATATTGATATAAAGTGTATGTTTCCGAGTGTTAACGGCGCGAGTGCCGGGAACAGTTCATTGGTTTGGAATCCGATCGATCGAGAGAAGTACAAAGAAAGTGAAAGCGTCCCCGGGGGACCGATCGGGAGACTCTCAATTTTGGAATCGATGATATATCTGATGCAAACTGAGGGCTTTCGAGAAACGCACGAGGCGGTCATCTGAACCTTTCAGCGCGAGTATCGGCTTTCATTCGCGTTTCCCTTGGACAGCCTCACTCGAGAATCAGATTCTCATCGCTGTCTCTCATGCAAATCCTCAAAATCGCACTCGAGTCTTTCCAGTCCATCGACCTTTCCGAACCCGAACAATAAGATTGCCGAAAAACTTTGATCGGAGCCGGAGTTTCCCACTCGTTCGTCTACTTGCAGGAGTATTTGAGTCTAAGAACGTTTGACAGCTGAATCCTGCCTCATTTCCATTCCTCAGAGGAGCAGATGGTGAGTCTAACGCTCTCACACCTTCTTCCGTTGTTTGTTGCATTCATTACGTGCGCCAAAAGAGGATGAGTTATTCAGTGACCTCTCTAATCAACGCCATCTTTTGACATCGCTTGAGAGCTGGAGTCGAGAATCGCGAGACAGTGAACCCGGACTTCTGGCTACGGTCGCCAACGCTCTCGATCCCACGGAGAATAGTTTGGATGCTTGCCAGAGTCTTGGAGACCTTGCCCTCTTAGCAAATCCTTCTCCTCATTCGAAATGAGGCCAGACGACCCGGCGCCGTGAACTGTACATTTCATTCCCCACTGGAGTTAATCCTCGCCGTGACGCAAAGTTTTCAGCTGATCTTGCTCAATCGTGTCCGTGGCAATCGACTTCATCGAGGCGCTGACAGTAAGTTCCGACCTTCGGTTCCTAGTTTTTTTATCAGATTCTCTTCATGTTACGCTCATGGACAGGTGCTTCAAAGGGACGGTTTCGATTTGACAAGATCTTTCAATTCAGCTTCCAAGTTAGGCTTTCTTTCGAACTTGATCCAAAGATGAATAATTTCACCGAATTTATTGCTTTGACTCTGTTGGTTGAATGGTTTCGTCTCCTCGAGATATTGATTTCAATTCCTCAAGTGTCCCGAGACCCCGAATCGATTTTCGACACCGTAGCGTTCACGGTATCGATCCTTGGACTTGTTTTGAAATTAGCACATTGTAATAGATTCTCGACAGAGCTCCCTTTTCCGTTTTGGCGCTTCCGAACCGCATTCTCTTGCGATCTTGTCCATTGTATGTTCGATCGTGAAATGAACGGAACAGATGAATTGGGAGCAGGGGTTGCTTTGAAGCGATCTTGCGAGTCTTGGAGCGCTCGGCAGTTCAAGGGCCTCGCCTGACGCACTTTCGATGGTGTTTTCCCCGACACGGCGACACAAAACCCATAAGGTCTATCGAGATAAGGATCTTTCAAGATCGATTAAAACGATGTCACTTCCAGAATCTTTTGTGTGCTGTTCACCTGCTAGCCGTTGGATGGAAAGCTTAGAGATCGTTTTGACTCACGAAACAAACTGCTGCTCTTACGCAGGTTTCAAAATGCGTTGCAAAATCGTTTGAGGAAATCGGAGCAATGGTTCTCCAAATCCTACACGAGGAAGGAGTCTCTGACGAACGAGATGTTTCTATATCGCGTCGCCGGTCGCGATAGTTCCTCCTTGAGGTTCTCAGCGAGGCCGATTCAAGTCTGAGAGGCGCGTCTCGAATAAATTAAAGTTAAATATACGCAGACAGCAATTAAACGCGGGATAGCGACGCAGCAACATTCTTCTTGCCATGGAGCGAGTTGCAGAGCGCCTTGTATTTCGAGCCTTAATGATCTCTCGAGAAGAGCTCATGGGCAGAAAGCAGCTTGATAAGAAGCAAGGGACGTCGCACAAGGTTCGGGAGTACTCCTTTTAGAAGAACTGCACAATTCGATTTCTTTTTTTCTCGTTTCGATATCCCGTCTGTCTCTCGAAGGCAGAAAACTCGAATTCGCCTTAAAGCCGTCAGCTCGAATCATTCATCTTGATCATGAGCTCATGAGGAAAACAAACGAGAAGCACTTTCGGAAAGAGTGTCGTGAGCCCCCATCCGCGTTTTCCTTTTCGATGCTAAGCACGTTCTTATTAGTGCGTTGCTAGGCACGCGACGACGTCGGTCACGAAACGGACGAGTTGTTTACTGTTCCGATCAGGAGGTTTCGACCGAGATGTATCGCCCTTAGAATCGTCCGAAGAAGCCGGACTATGCGGGACCACATATCATATCCACGTTTGTACAGAATTGTAGAAGACTCATCGAGAATTCGATCACTCACCTCATCATTTTCGTGAAATATTTCACGGTCGTGTAGCTCTTCTGTGATATATTATTCATGGCGTACTGGACCTGCATCAAACCGCAACAGATGATGCTGATGATTCCGGAAAAGTGAACCAGTTCCGCGGTCAAATAGGCCATGTAGGCTATCCCTATGACGGCTAGAGGTTCTACGACGCGGACTTCGTTCGTGTATTTTGTTACAATTGCTGTTATACATCCAAAAATACATCCGATTGTCACAGCGCCGCACGACACCGACAAAAACGCCGCAACACCTGTCAGCAGCTGCAAAAAGAAAGCGCTCAATGAGAATTCCACTCTACCTTCGAGAAACACAACGCCACGACTCCGGTCTCACTGTGGTGGTTCTCGCCGGTATTCTACAGGAATGGTAGCTTTAAGAGAATCGTCACGATGATACTTCGACGACGAATAACTGAGAAATCGATGAAAATTCCTCTAAAATCTAAGACGCAGAAAACTCACGGCTTGTAGGGTCACTTCGCTCCCATGGAAAGACACCATCATGTTGTACACAACAACCGTCACAGCATCTGCGAATTCCCAAGGTTAGCACATCTCGGCCCAACTTATCTATCATCATCATCATAACTATAACCGCGGTGGCCCAAAATGCAGCTCGGATCGATCGAGAACAGCGACAGCGACAGCATCCTATTTTCAGAAACAGTCGAACAAAGTTTGAAGCAGGCGCTTTCCAATGCATTCTATCGATACATCCGTTTCGGGTAGACATGAACCGGAGTTGATGGATTCCCAGAGAAATACTAGAGCTGGCAGGAACGCGACAGAGTAGATGTGTATCGATGCTTCGTCGCCGGAGCGAATTTTCGCCGAGCTTGTTTGCCAACTTTTGTGTCTCTCGTCTTTGTTCGCGCCAATCCGTTTGCCCACCCTCCTTGTGCCTCGCTTTCTTCGAACCCCGATGATTGAATTTTTCCCTTATCTACATGTACATCTCGAAGAATGACTTTACCGTTGAGCAAACTTTCTCCAAACACGAGAAAGTAGAGAACCTTGTTGACGCCGACTTCTTGGAAAATGGCCAAGACGGCGACGGGATCGACGGCCGAAATCAGCGATGAAAACACCAAACATTCGAGCAGCTCCAGCTGAACCCCTCCGAGCCAGCCCAGCTGTCCGAGGAGGTATAACGAGGGTCCGATCAGCAAGACGTTTATGATAGTACCCTGCAACGAACGACCAGAGCTGATCACGTTTGTTGGGAGATTCAAAACAAGAGGCAGATCAGAGACTATGACGAATGATTGGTGTGAGGCTCGACAGCTCTTGGTCGAAGATTTGTCTGCCGAAAATCATCTATGATTCTGGGGAATCCTTTGACATGCGTTTGTGGAATTGCTAACTCCTTCCATTCTACCCGTGTCAATTTTCGAAGGCACTTTCCTCTTCGCATCTCGGTCCTTCCACAGCTTCGATGGTTTTCTATGGACTCGTCAAAACGTCCCTGATCGGGGCGTTTTTTTTTCCGTCAGATGCGTCAGTGCCTACATTGTGTTTCAATTCCGTCATGAGCTCTATCTTGCCGTCATTCAACCAGTCGATTCAAACAGAGCGGAACGAGATCCGAGAAGAACTCGATTCCGATAGCGGTCCTACGGACGACGAACGCGATGACATGCGCCGCACGCTTCAATTCCACGCCTAAGCGGATGCAGAGGGAAACAAAGTGGGTGCAGAGCGCAGCAACGAATTCGGACGGCCCCGGAGACTTTCTCGAGGGGTGAATGACTCTGGAGCGAGGAGAACGCGCGTGGACTGGCGAAAACTTCGGACAAAAATGAGCCAACATGTTTCGAAAGAATCGATTCCGACGGTTCGATTCGTCGTCAAAGAAACAAAAGCTGTCTGCCGAGCTGTAAAGCAAAGCAATTTCGTGCGTCACGAACACAAACTCTTGCTCAACCGAAGAATCTTGGAGGAATAGTGAGCTGGAGGGGACTTTTATCGGCGTCATGCATCTGTCGCACACTCCCTCAAGGAAACTTCCTCGTCGAGCTCATTTGCAACAACGAGAGCGCATAACTAACTAAGTGAAGGAGTTCCCTGTCCGGACGCTTTTCCACACTTTGCAGGACAGAATTCGATTTTTCGCTCACATGGTAACCCTTAATTTCCTCTGGTTCAGCGGCGTTATTTGTGGTAATCACGCTTGCCCGGTTTCCCGAATTTCCGTCCACCGAGATCGCCTTCAAGTTCAGTCAATGCATTCTCCCCGTCTGATTCTGGCAACAGATATGAAACCACACGATCGTGAAAAAGAAGGAACTCGAATGCGTTGACGACTCGGGGCGCATTCAATCTCTTGGGGAAACTCATCTCATTATTCGACGGCCTTGCGGATTTCGCAGCAACTCAGCCTCAGATCTGAACCAACACATTCGCGTAGCAACCCGGATCTTTGAGAAGGAAGTTTGTTCCAATCATTCTCATTGTCAGTTGTCGGCACTTGGGAGGTTTCCGAAGCTCCGATGCCTCATTTCGTCCCATATTTCGGTCAGTGGAGTCTTACCACGCCAGCGTAGAGAAGGATTGTCCCTATGTTCGAGAAGAACGAGCTGTCATGAAGAGAGTACGAGGATTCCAATACTATCCTGAAACGAACAGAAGAAAAATGAACGTCATGTCGCTTCGATGATCAAGCATGACACTCGCTCCCATCGTCGAAACTGCTTCCAGTCTGCTCGACAGAGCACGAAAAAGCATTTGTTGTAGTTCGGGCGACTGAAGCCTTTAGATAGGTTTTCGGTTATTCCCCGACAGTTTTTGCTTTCCTCCTTTGTCAAGAATCGACTGGCCTTGCACAATCTGATAACTCAGAGTACGGAAACACCGTCCGGAGAGTTTATGTGATGATTTCTGGAAGAGCGTGAGCTCAACGTCTCAGCGAGCAAACTGATGCCGCACGTGGAAACGAGCTTTGACAAAGCAAGCGTCGCGCCCTCATGATAACGATCAGGAGCTTTTTTCGTTCGTTCTAGTTATTGCTTTATTTTGAAGCACTCCACTCACAACCTCGTTAGCAGCTTTCACTTTCCAAGTTTCTAAGTTTCCACCCTAAATTGACGAAGGTCGACACAATGGTAAGTCTCAGAGCGGAATACCCAGGAAGCAAGAGGAAGGAGATCCTGCACACGAGTTCACTCCCTGGTCGATAGCGAAAAATGAGTTGAGGTGCTACAAACGAGGTCGCAGATAGGAAATATTCCCGACTTGAGCTTCCACTGTAGAATGAGTTGATCAAAAGCAGCCGCTTTCATGTCTTCCTGACGGAGCCGTGAATACTTACGGTGGCAGTAAATAGAGGAAAAAGATATCTGGCGAGAACGCGGGTAGTGTGTCGTTATTCGTAACGCTGCAACGCAGAAAGTTGAACCGTGTGAGTAATTTTTAGTTTCAGTTTGAATTTGAACTCTGATTGAATAGAGGGTTCTCAAGTATCCCACTTCTACTCACTGTGCGATGCCTCCCACGACAGTTCCTAACAATATCAGCATACTGAAATGGAATCATTCGAAATCAATTATAGATTTCATCTAATGTGTGCTCGAATTATGACATTCAGGTTCAGGGAGCTTCTCACCAGGATTCAGGGACGATGGATGACAAGAAATTCGCATGATGAAACACTGAAACAGAAATGAAAGACAGTTTCCATGAATGTCAATATCCAGCCCGAAAGATTTGTTCTCGGATTAGCATTTCTTCATTCCCGATGTCGGGCGAGCGCTTGATTCGCGGCGAGATAGAACCAAAAGAATCGGAAACTAAGTCTGGAATAACCTCACGGAAGAGGAGACAGGCGAAACGGAAGTATTCCATGAGGAGTGGAAGCGGTGTCTCAAAATCTAGGAAACGACGCTAGTTCCATTTCACGTTATGCTATACATCGAGTTCATGTCAGGGTTGGAGATCGATTGAAGTTTTCTGCATACGACAGAAACGCTGACATTTATCGTCAAACGTGCAGCATTGTCGACCGCGATATCGATGCTTCATCGGATCAAGTTATAAATATATCTATCTTTATCCTTGTCCGTATACAACCCTCAAGCTCACCACCTGATGGCGGTCGTAAAAGCAAAAATGAATTACGACATCTTCGAGCGAGTCATTCGCTCCACTCCGCAGCGGTGACCGATCTGTTCTACGAAAGTGATCGAAGCAAACAGTCAGCGATCACAACAAACAAATCGTGCATAGAATCGGAGAGCGAATCACGTCGTCGTGTGACGATAACTCTGAATGTGAGATCTGGGACAACTCGAGTGTGAATCGAAACCTTTGCAATTTCCAGATCGTTCCCGAGGGAGTCAACAGACTCTGATGATGATCATTAACATCGTGCTTCAGGGGTCGGACGAAAACTTCGCTTGGAATCATGACCCTCGATACCTTGAGGTGTATTTGGCTGAGAACTTCAAACGACTGCCTCCATGTTCCAAGGATCTACGTTTTCTGTCTCGTCCTCTCGAAGATTTGCATTGATCTCACTTTTTCGTTCCCTCAACGAAAACCTTTCATCCTCTCAGCAATGATTCGTTAGGCCTGCAGTCTACCCGTCTAGAGACAACAGGTGTAGTTCAGCCTGGGCCAGAACTCCAGACTGCAGTCAGACATCTAATAAGCTGGTTAGTTCTTCCAATACCTTATTTGATCTTCTGTGGAAATTTTCGTTCCTAGACCTAATTGACAATTTCCGACCTAACTTTGTATCGTCCTGCTGAGTTCTGACCCCGTTTCAGCTAAACTCTGATGTGGACAGGGAGCTTCGAGCCCATGACTGTCCGAGAGGTGCTTCTCTGTGAGATTTCAAGCGCAATCGATCGGAATCAACCTTCGTTCGACCCAAGATGCAGCAAAGCGTCGCCTGAAGACTCGTCAATCAAGAAGTTCAGATTCGAAGCCGCGAATCGCCGACTACGAACGCTATTGTGCGCTCGGTGAGTGATTCCACGTTGAGTTTTGGTTCACTAGAGTCCATACGAAAGCTGTTAATCTACTAATCACGCAGAGGCGAAGCCGCCAGAGGGCCTCTTCCCTTGCTAACGAGGCCTTCCTCATTATAGCTACTGAACATCACCGAAGCACTGGAAGCCGTCGACGCCGCATCTACAAACCACTAATCTGTATAGTAAACGACGAGATCGCATCATTGCGTTAACACCTAATGAATCACGTGAAAGTTCGCGTGATATCGAATAAGCCGTCTCAAGACGCTGCCAACCAGAGCCCACTCAGTTCTCCCCGATAGGCAACAAAGCCGAACCTGCCAAAGGTGCGGCGTTCTACAGAAGACAATCTCCAAGAAGTACACAGCCCATTTCTGATGAATTTTTCAAAAATATTCCCAGAGAGAGGAATCCGCCTGCTCTGCGGAAATGCCCAATTTGAAAAGGGAAGACGAGTTCAATGTGAATTTACAGAAAACTTTGGTTTGGTTCGACAAATACCAAAATTCATACGAAATGACGAATTTCCATCCGTGTTTCAGGTGAGACACAGAGCGAGGATTAAAGCAAGTCGAGTACTTTTCTTTTTATCAGTCAGGGATATTCCAGGTTTTTCCAACACTATAATAAATCTAACTCGAGCAGAAAAACAGGATAAATAGACAGAACTGTGAGCTTCGAGTCAGTCTCGGAAAGTATGCGGCTCCCTTCCATTAGATTCGAGCATAACGCGAATCGATCAGAATTTGAGCGTGGAAGCTCGATGGGAACATGTTGCACGCTATGTTGGGAACAAAACGTCTCCTACGATAGATCGATCAGGAGGAGTCGAGTTTCTCATCCTTACCGGTGAATCCCACGAGCTGATCCAGCAACTTCAAGTGTTATCGGAGAGATAGAATATACAATCGCTGGGACGAATGAACCATCCGCGCAGGAAGACGTTCGCGTAACTGTTGCGGTAAATAAGAGTTTTACAAGACGCAGTAAAAGTGCGGCATAGGCCTGCGTCTCCCATCCGAAGGGAAGCGTGTCGCATTCCTTGACCTCAGATCCGCGACGCGACCGACTTTTGAGGTGTTCTTCCTTTCCGCAGTCCTTTTCTAGGTATTCTGTTGGGCTCCAGGTTCTCTTTCAGATTGAGGTCATCCAACGAAAGCGATCATGTTCGACATTGCTCGAGAATGAGGATCTTTGTATGCGCTGAACTTTTAAGGCTAATGGGGGTGGACATCACTGAGAGTGTCCCCGGACGGAAGAAGTATCGTCCATGTCGCAAAGAGAGGTCGACCGGAGAGGGAAACTGTTAACAGCAAGAGCCCGAGAAATGTGAGGAGTCAACGGCGGAAGGAATAAGCCCTGAGTATACAATATGAATTATTTGCATAACTTTTCTGAGGGCTCGCCAAGAGTCAACTATCTGCTTGAAGCGGTTGTGAGATTGGGTTGCGAGAGATTCGTGGAGAGCGAATTCTCGGGTTTAGCGTGCGCAGTTGGCCGAGGTAGTATAAGTGAGTTTATCCGCGCGGACTTTCATCGGGTTGACTCTGGCAGATTCTGTTTCCTCGGTTTTGCTTGCCCGCTGGCCCTGTTGCAAACAATCCCTTCCTTCCCCAGTCGATCGAAAGTGAAACTTAACGGATTAGCAACTTCTTGCCAGAGAGCTTCCCCCTCCCACAACCTTCTACTACGGAAGCGGCACCATCAAAGTAACCACCAGCAAGCATGTTGGAGACTTCCCATCGGATACTCAGAGTTGAGGCGTAAACACAGAAGAGGAAGCGATTGCCAAGCTCGTTGATTCCGAGAACGAGTCCACAAGCAACATTCGCTCAGTCGGTCGCATGATAGTTTTTAGACACAATGCGTCGCCCCGAGGCGTTTTCTGCAACTTTGATGAAGACACAAGTTGCAGCTAGGTTCATATCATTCAATCGGTGGCGGATTTTGATTCGACCAGCTAGCTCAGTAGCATATTGGCTTGAATAGTCTCATATGTATAAGTATGGATGAATGATGCCCGGTTGTTCCGGTCTGCGTCGTGATTGAGCGAACATTTCATCGATGAATGTTTCCATGGATTGATGGAAGGTGATTGATGATTAATGCCTGGACTTCCAAGCTCTACTCGTTGCTTCTGTCAGAATATCACGAGTCATCGAGAGCGTCACTTCAATCCTGGTGTACTTATGAAGTAATACTTCCCGCTAGATCAAGCTGAATGTCGGCAGCGACGAACGTCGCAATTGTTGCGCGCGAGATGGAAAGCAGATTCCACTCCTATTTGGCAAGACTAGACGCGCTTATAGTGTACGGGAGGCTCATGTCGCACTGCTATTGAGGAAGAGGGAAAATGCCCTTTCGATTCGAAGAAATTAGCTCTTATTTGACTCTGCTGGCTTACTCCTGGATTGTTTGGGGTCTTGGAGATGAGCTCACAATCAGTCAAAGCGTTCAACGATGTGTTCTAAAGGAGACTCATATTCTCCGCACGAAAAAGTTGATCATTCATGAAATCGTTTTCATCAATCATACGAATCGAAAGCCTTGGTCGTCATCAAGCATTGGGGGACAAGTTTTTCAACCATTCATTCCCCGGAAGAGAATGAAGTCACCTTGAAAACTTGCTCATATCCCTGTGACGGCGGGAAGCACCGAGGTCTGGTTTGTTTCATGCAAGTCACGGGACATCCAGGAGCATTTCGAAGAAAAATTGGCAGCCCATCTCTGCGACTCTGCGTCTTCTCATCAAAAACGGTCATCAGCGAACTGGATCGAATAGACATTCTGCAGAATACCCACAAAATACTATCACGGGTCTCGGAGAGTATCGAATTCGGCCAAGGACTGTGGGCTGTAGTAAATTTTCGGGGCCGTCTCAGGCCAGAGAACGACCGACCTTCTGTGGACGTCGAAGAAATCACCAGCAAACGACATATGCTTTCCATGACTGCCCATGCCCCGCTTGCGCATCAGGGGAAATACGGGCAAGAACATTCGACGGCGTTTCGAGAAGGTTTCTGAGTGGTCGTTCTCCGCCTGTTAGACCCCGTCGTAGTCGTCAGTGCACTTCATGAGTTTCCATGGATCCTTTGAAATCGAGGCAAATGTGATGCGAACTCCTCTAGAATGTTTCGGATCGTCCCAGAACGTAGCTCTGAGCTCTGAGCTCATGATGTTTTCCATCGTCATATCGAGGAAACCAAACGGATGTCAACGATACGGTCACGAAAACCCACTGGAACTGTTCAGGACAAATGCACTCACTGATTTTGGTGAGTCCCGCCAATATGACGAATGCGGTGAACATGAAGGGAACGGAGACGAATTCCCAGCGAATGGAGGCGACGGTAACTCCCCCGGCATGTTCGTGGTCTGTTGACTCGTCGTGGCAGTAGGCGACCTGTGGACGCAAGACAAAAGATCGTTGAGCAACTCGGTGAAAGCTGGTCACCGAAACAATGACCTCCAACCCAGAGGCCTCGGACTAACAAAAATAGCTTATTCCGCCGAAGTTAGCCGTGGGTACACTTTCTTTGATGCAGTCGACTTCGAAGACCCGAGTAGCGCATATTCAGGAAACGGATAGGATTCAAGGGATGCATTTGAAACGGAGATTTTTGAGAGCAGAGTCGCCTCCGCGAGGAATTTCTTCAAAAGGTGAATTCAATCGACCGTGGGATACTCACCGCGTGCACATTCGAAATCGGCGTTCCGAATAAAATCGTTTGGTTCTGAATCGTGTGATTGGGCTCCTTCAAATCGGGGATAGCAGAACCCGTTGGAGGATACGGGGCCATATTCACCACTTGAGGGACCTTGTCGTAACTCCGGTCACCGGTGAGGTTGAGTGATTCCTGAGAATAATTCATCAATGTCATTCACTAGCTCCATGGTTAAATAATACAAGTATTCGCTTTCTTAGGCCTGCTTCTTTGTGTATGAGATCCTCCCGGGGCCACCGCTGAATCTTAGTATGCGGATCCCGGAGAGGAAATCATTAGCTGACAACGGGTCTCCCCAGACGCTCCGAACTCAACTCAAAGAGACATCGTTGATGTATTTGATGTGTGTAAGCGGATTAGGAGGGGAGGGTTTTTGTACGCGAGACCCGCTGGAATGAAGTTAGCGGATTTTAACCTTCGATGAGTTTCGTTTCGAGAAACATTCCGATTTCATGTAAAAGCACGACGTCCACTCTCATGAAGCTGAATCTGAGGACGGAATCGAAAGGATGATTCGTCAAGAGTGAGACTCCTCAGTGGAAACGTCTCTAGCTGCACCTCTAAGTACTTCGTTACTTCCGTAACGAAATTGAAAATTGAACTCTTCGGGAAGTACCAGGGATCTGTACAGGATTATCACGAAATCTCTTCTTCTCGCTCCCGTTATGAACTTGTGGTCAAGTTTTTGGATTCCTTTCGGAATGATTCTCAAACTTGTTCGAAATTTGAGGGACCATTTTAGTCATCTGAATTTCGAAGAAGCCTCAGCTACTTTCGCTCCTTTTTTCAACGCTACTCATGTGGAGGCAGGCCCGGTGATTCCAGATTTGGTTTCGACCCGGGCTTGCAGTGAAAGGAGATGTTCAAACTCGCTGACCTCGATGCCTTGAAGATTGATGGCACATCCCCGACAGGTGAAAAAATTGTAACACTGACCAGAGGACAGATCTGTGTACGTGAGCTTTGACGCTGTCATGGGGGTCTCTCGCCGCATGATGAGGAAAGGTTAACCATCCAGATTGGCCAACAGGGCCCCGAATGGCGAATCTCTTCGCTTTTCCTCGGCAGAGCCCCCGCGCTTCCGGGTGCAGCTCTCGGTATCACTGTAATAGCGCCGTAGGAGAGCGAGATAGTGAGAGTACTTTATTTTTCCCTCCCGAGTTTGCAACAAGCTCATTTTACTCGTTTCCGATGAATGTTGAGAGGGGAACGAATTCCAATACGGAAGAACGTTCTCGGAGTTTTTGAAAACAAGCCTCGATTTCAAATCGAGAAACGAATCCGGCAGATGAACAATGCTCGGATGAATTCAAACAGAATCGTTTGCAGCCGTTATCGACGTTGAAGAGACGTCCTTCTCCGCGATTGTAGCGAGCGGAGTTCAGCATTTTTCAGAAGAATTACGGCCGTTTCAGAGAGTAAACAAGCGATTCATTCCACTTATCATGCCGGTGCAGCTTGTGGAACTGGAGTAATGCTTGGAAACGGAATCGTTGATCACGAAGAACATCGTTTGGCGTGCTTGTGAAACAAGACTCGACCAAGATTAAGTACGACAGATTTCTGTTCGCTGTGTTTCCCTCGTGTAACACTTGTTCGGGCGTCTCGAGTGCTCCGTCGTCAGAATTAATGTCCCGCTGCTCGATGTCGATCATCTCTCAGCTGTCGGCATGAGCTCGCTTGTGCCCTGCGACTCCATCCGTCGCGAGTCAAAACCTGGAATAGAAACCGCACGAACCTTTTTGAGACGGTCATCTTCTAGTTGTTGAGGATCCATTAGCGGTTTCGCTTTCGCTTCTCTGCGCTGAAGCTCCCCGTCATGGTGGGATCGGTGGTGGCGAACGCGGTGAGAGCCTGGAACCACAAAATAATGATTGACGAGCTTGGTATGCGCCACGTCATCGAATTAGCGTTCCCCGCTGCTTGAAAGCGTGACGACGCTAATCTCAGAGCATGATTTCATTCCGCGATCTTTTCGAAATTCGGCATCGATGTTTCCTCCTTATTCAGGGAGCGATTTCTGAGCATTCGATTCCGCGAAGGAGAAATTCGTCGACCCGGCTTGGCAAAGAGGCTTTTTGCCGAGAATGCGTCGCGTGACTTTTTTTCTCGATCCGGTAGTCATTTGCTCCCGAGCTTGAAGGAAACATGTTTCCAAGCGAACACCCGGATCGAACACTCGCTCGGAAACAAGCCAGTTGCTAGGTTATTGAAGCGCATTTCTTTTTTTAAACTTGCAACTTGTTCAGGGCGGTTGTCACGAGCGAAGCTGATTTTGAGACATTGACCGTGGTTTCTGAAGGAAAGACGGATCTTCATGGATAAAGGTGCCGCGATCGCTTAGTACAGCAGCAGGTCGGCGAAGCCTCAATATCCTCCAGATGGCCGGTTAGAGCGGACAAGGCAGAGTACACCGGAGGGACGCATTCCCAACAGACGAACGCCGTGAAACGTCAGCTTGTTGACATGGGCCGAATGACCGAGGATGAGACCCCCGAGACGGAGGATGCGCACGCGATACACAAATAGATACAAGCGACATCAAAACGGAGATGCTCGACAGCCACCTCGAGCGGATCCATTGTCCGGGAGCATACTGTGCTCGTGGTACTCACTCACTCCGAGATTGAGGTCTTTTTTGCTGTGAGAAGCACAAGGAAAAACCAGGTCATCGCAAATAACTCTGGGCTTGGCCCAATATTTTGTACGGATAAGCTTACGCGTCCCCAATATACGCGTTCAATCTCGATACATAACAACCAGCTTCGGTCCCCGAATAAGACCGACCCAAAGATCATGCAGCTCCTAGTCGATGTGAGGAACAAGTTTTTCGTTGCGTCGAGTTGGGCCATGTACGAGTTGAGCAGAGAGTCAGAAATCGACACAGAAATAGTTATGGCGTGAGAAATCCTCCAACTGTGCGTCATCGAAAATAATCTCGATTCTTGCGTCCAGTCCCTGGAGGTAAGATCTTGGCGCGGATGCTGAGTATCTTTCTGTAGTCAATCACTTGGACGCTCGGAAGGACGACGGAACAGAGATTCAAGCAACTGAGTTCTGTATCCGTCCCTCTACGATGACAATCCTTCTCCGGAATCGACCATCTCCAAGAGCGGCTCTTTTCAGGATTCTTTCCTCGTTCGCCACCCACAGACTTAACTTTTGGAGAAACAATTGGAATTGTTACTTTTCTCTTGTTCATCAACCGATATCGGTATTATGGATCCTTGTGGAAAGGGGATGCAGAGGTTTAGAGATGGAAGGCAAACTCGAGTGACATCTCTTCCGCCGTTCCCTCCTCGATGGTAGGAGGGCTTGCTGTTCGTCATCAAATCCGAGGAGGTGAGCTAATTCACTAACTGACTGTGAACTGAGCGAAGTTTGTCACGTACCCAGGAAGCATTCGCTGCGAGACCGAGACTTATAGGGTTATAAATAAATTTATGCCGTGCTAAACCGTGCTTCCTCGTTTGTTGCTCGCTCGCTCGCTCGTTTTCTTTCCCGCACGCTTTGTGGCTTGCCGGCCTTCCTATTTGACTCGCTGCCTGGGAATGAGCTCAACTCGTCGGCGGAACAGATGGCTATCAAATGAGAGGTGTGTATAAGCCCGTCCGCGCATGACCTCGATAACTAAATGAAGTTCTGACCTCTGTCGGCCGAGATCAGACGTATCTCGACGTCCACAGGGAACGACCGAGCGATCTGTTTCCCGCGAACGTTTGTTTTCAGTAAGCAAAGCTTCGTTGTCCTCCACTTAGCTTCAGCCCTTATGCCCGTTAGTCCGGGATCCGGATCCTGTGGTTAGTGTGGGCGTTGTCAGGGAAAAGGATCTCGTCTGTACAACGCAACAAAACATCGAGCTCAATAATTTGCGTAAGCTTCTGGCGAGCTCGATGCAAAATCGGGCTGATCATTCACCGACCAGATGCCTTCGTCGAGCTGACGGCTGTATGTTATGCAGCGGAACGCTCGTTACCCGAAGCCGAGCGCTTTTTACGCAACGGCTTCTCACTGAAATCATGAAACGAAGGGAAAACCAACTCGGTGGCTGCCGCGTCAATCCATCAAAAGAGAAAGTCTACAGGGCATCTAACTACACACGCTGCTGCTACCGTGAATGGGCGCAGGATCAATGAACGCCCACGGCGGCGATGTTTGATCTCAGCTCCGGCGCTTTTGAATGCGAGTATGCAGATGAGGGACATTCGTTTCGTCGTTCCTTTTAGTTTTCTTTTTTATCTCGCAGTCGTCTCCGTGGCCTTGAGGTCTGAGCAGCGGCGCGGCAGTGAAAGCCACGCATGCACTATTCAACAAGTCCGTTCAATTTGTGATGACATCGATGGAGAGCCGGACGAACGGGATTGAGGACAGCGTTTCCCGTTTGAGCGATTCCGTCAGAGCTGCAACCCGGTGGCGGTGGTGACCTTTTGTTGAAGCACTATAAAATCCATGTAGAGAGCGCCGTCAATATTGAAAGAGCACCTCCATCCCGTTGCCGGCTGATGGGCTGGACTCTCGGCCTCGCGTAATCTACTTGCTTGCTCACCCTTCCGTTATAGCACACGCATTTACGGGCTTACGCTTTCAGCACGCAGCTGCTCCACAGCAAACCAACGTAGCGGGCAAGTGGTTATCGTCTTGGTTCCAGTCCGGCAGTATCTTCTGATTACCACGAAGCCCCACTCTCGGTTGATTCGGAGAGACTAGCACTTGTTATCAGCTGTTTTGTGTTCCCCCTCTGCTCCGGGAACCGAGTGAATCGTGACGACGCGCTGTTCAATAAGTCCGGCGAGGAGCTGCCTCAAGGCGACCGGAATAGCGTCAGAATTTCAGGACGTTGGATAAGACCTCCTAACCCCCTTACCCGCCCTGTGTGCTGCAAAGGTAGCAACGGCAGAACAGACCGGCCGGGTAGCGGCTGGGTGGAGTTGATTGTCAAGGTTATTCAGTACCTCAGCGAGGCCCGATTTCCCCGACCCTAGCGAGGGCGGGCGAATCGTCCGATACGCCGGCGGCGACACTCGTTCGATGGAGTTCGCTAATCAGAAACAAACGAATTTAAAATCGCTCAGGTAATCTCTTCGGAATCCCCCTAGACTCCGATTTCGTGTTTCTGGTTGTTAACTCTCAACGACTGAGCTGCTGCAAGCTGTGTTCTGAGTTTTGAGTTCTTCCGTTTGCTTCGATTGATGCTTCCCGAGACCCAATAGTTGTTATACATTAGAAATGGAAGGTAGAGACTTGAACAGCGAAGGTTTCTCCACACCATTCGGTTTCGCTCTCAAATGGTAATTCTCCTTTACTTGATAGACCATTCCTCCAACAAGTTCATACGGATCACTGGGATCTATGCCCAAGAACGAGACATCTCCGTAACATAGAGTCGATTCGAGAGGACTTTTATGGCGACGTTTGGGTGAGGTCGCCGCCAGAATTTACGAATCAGAGAACACTTCCGAAGCCTCGAAATGGTCTCCAAATGAATTTGGTTCGATCCAAACCCAAAACCATCCGCTCCGAAGAGTTTACCCGACTTCCGTTCGATCTGTGAACAAAGTTCGATCAGGAGGAAAACCGACAGATATCCCGAACGAGATGGGAAGGGAAGCAAGCTGAAGAATCCGTCTTGCTAAGAACATTCCGTGGGCGCTTGCATCGGTCGATCAACCTGTTGAATGCTGAGGCAAGCTCCTGAAGGCATAGCAGTCGATCGCCAGGTCGTTTGCCATCGTCTTCGTAATCCACTTGCGACCTGCATCGTATGTCTCTAGCGGCTTAACACTTTCCTCTTAAAGTGCCGCCGCGGATTGCTGAGCAGATTTATTTCGCGGTGTGATTTTCAGGTCGTGGCTTATTCACGGACGATCGGTTTGTATGCCCTCGAGATATAATAAAGGGATGAGTGAACAGTTCAGGACGCACTTCGTTGGTTTCGTACCATAGCACGATACATTCGTGCACTTTCGGAGCTTCCATCACGATACTCAAGCGGATATCCACAACACAAGTTCAGACACCCAGGAAAAAGTTCTTTAGAACATTCGGCAATTCAAAAAGCGTAACAATAAATTGCCATCGATTGGGATCGGCAGGGAACTGGTTCCCATGCTCTCGTTAAGTTTTCGTTGATCGCGAGATGAGAAACCTTGTTCCATCGCTTTCGCGATTGGCTCATCACGAAGTCGCAGTCTCGTCGTTATTTCAATCTGCTGGAATTCGAGCTCATGAAGCGCCAGATCATTATCATGCTTTGGAATCTTTCTATGGGAACCTCAATGACTATCAGTTGTAGAGAAAAGGACTTACCATGAGTGACTTGTGATGCGACCACGTGAACCAACAAGATACAGCTCCATGTGCATAACGATTTGTGCATGCCTTCCTAGATTCAAGGATTGGCAGCCTGGAAAGAAACCGAAAAAAGTCAAGCAAAAGAAACAGACTCCGAACTCCTGACTTCCTAAGCTGTGACGGAGTCATCGGATTCGATTCAACTCGATGGACGCCGATTTGTTTCACCACGATGCGAATCCGCGGTATATCTTTTTGCTGAGCGTCAAGGTGAAGATATCGAATTAACCCGACTAACATAATCGGGTGCAAAGCTTCTTCGAAGCGATCATCGGACACGACAACTTTCTGTGAGAATTGTTTTTCCCCATCACCAAAAGACACGCATGCGCTTCCTTTCTGTCTTGAACAGCGGAGGGCGAGTGATCCCGGAGAGCTTTTCTCGGCGTCACCGCGCACGCCACAAAGCCGATGACGGCAGGTTATCGTCGCTCGTTGAATATTTATGACACCTCAATCTTTTTCGGAACCCTAGACGGAGCAGCATGCTCAAAATATGTCAACAAAGTTCCAAGACGTCGGCATTGACGCCTTCTGTCGACGATTCGTTGGGACAGGAGCGTTCCTCTAGTTCCTCGAAGGATTGTTCGTCTTTGTCCGATTGACCGGCGCTGGGCCGAGAGGATAAGGCAGAGGAGGGCGGCGAAGAGTCGTGTTTCATCAATTTCAACATAACGCCTTCATTATTCACACTAAGCGTCGGTCGCGCGAGCGTGCCTAATGGAATGACGTTTCGTGACCGCCAACTGGATATTATTCTCATATATAATACATACGGAAGGAGCCGACAAGCTCGCGTTGTAGCGAAACGTGGCAGCTACGCGATCAAACGAAAAGCTCACGAAAAGCACGAACGGACACGGCGGCAGTGCGGCCACATATTTCCATAGTATGAGAAGATGATGAGGAAACGAAGAGTACGATGCTGGTCTCGTCAACGGCACATCATGAACGCCGAAGTCTCGATATTGACGTCGGTCGTCGTACTCGCGAAACGCTAGAAGATTTGCCGAGAAATGATAATCGATTAATCTCCGCGTTTTCCAGTTTTGCCATTGGAAACTGTGTCCGGAACGGTCACGCGCTCGCTCGCTGAAAAGAGCCGCGTTCGAACAGGTCGGGAAAAATTATGAACTTAGCGCGCGGCTGAGGAATCAAAAATCTCTGGGAATTAGGAGCTTGAAATTATTCATGAGGCACTCGGCGAATACCAACTCGGTTCGGAATTAACAAATGACCCGTGGCTCCAACAGGCATGCCGTCAACGACAGAGAAGACGAGACGGAGATTGAAAGCAGGAGACGCAACGAAAGTCCGGTCACTTCGTGCCATGGAGACGAGGATGACGCATTCCGTAGTCAGTCCACGTCGTTCTTTGAGAGTGCTTCACTCACGCAACGAGGATCCGTAGCCTACAAGGGCAAGTCCAAGCTTATGATTCGGAGTCGGCCAGACCTTTTCGTCCCTTGATGTTTTGCAAGAAACCGAGCTATCGGACTTGTTCTCGTCCGCGATCAGAAGACGTGAACTAATGGGAAACTGGTCGACTGCATAAACGATTCCGCTCCAGCACAAGAGGGTCTTGACTCAGGGTCTGATCTCATTGTCAGTTCAATTCCATTTCCACTTCCGGCTGATTGGCCGCTGTTCTAGAAAACCGAGAACAGGATGTTATCTCGAGTGTCCATGACTAAGAACACGACTCCAGTGAATCCTTGACGCACAGGCTTTCAGGAAGTCTGCACCTCTATTTGCTTTCCATCTCTATCGGCCGCCGTCATGCGAAAGTTCTACATCCGGGTTCGAGCGTGGTTAACTTTTCATGCGGGTGATGTTGAGATCATCTCTCGTTACGGAATTCCAGAGCGTTTCGTCACGAAACAGAATTCGTTTTCAGAAAGAAAGCTTGAACCCCCAGGAACTCCTGGGCGAGTGTTCGAAGTCGAATCAAACTTTTACGACTGATAGTGATATCGACGAGCATAGTTTGTATCCTCACAAAGAGAACGTTTCGAAGCCGTCTGGCACGAGCAGGTTTCGCGAGAACCTTTTCCCGATGCTAACTTTACAACGACGAATCGACGATGTTCCTAAAAAGCGCCGTTCCCATTGTCACCTTGGATCTGACGCATTTCGAACTACAAGAAGCCGTCGTTGTTTCTGTCTGTGACTCGATTCCTATTTGAAACTGCTCTTATCTCTAGAAACGGTCATAGCCGACCATCTTTACGTTCCCACGGGGATTAGTTCGTCGAGCATAACTTTCCATTAGCTTTGAGCGAAGAGACGTTACGTAACGGCTCTTCTTGTTCTTGGGCAGCCTCCCGCATGAAGCTCAGGTGTGGTTACAGGTACCGTCAACGAAAAGTTCATCAGTGGCGTATTCAGGAACGACGGATGAGGTTCCACTAGCGATGCTTTTAGAATACAACAACTGTTCCGCGGAAAGTTCATCGCGCGTTCCAACGTTCCGTGTTTCGAGATGAACGAACTTCAGCTGATCTCGAAGTGGATGAATCGAACGAAGCTCAACGCCGCGAAGAATGTCCAGAAACGGAGCCGAGTTCTGAGTGTCGCCAAAAGCTCTTCCATGAGTCCACGGACAATAAGATCGACGAGGGCAACGGAACCCCTCTCGATGGAATTGGATACAGTTGACTCGGGCCGTAAAAGACCCTTGGTCCGAGGGCTCCTAGATGTAAAGTACCGCCTATAGGATGGACTCGGGAGGTCGAACGCGTCTCCGAGTGAACTCCCCATGAAACCAAATAAGCCAGGGACGACACAGGAATTCGAATTGCTTTCGACCTCCGGTTGATATGTACCTCGAATTTTCGTCGGAGTTCGACACAAGGAAATCGATCAGCGAGTGTTTGCGTTCAAGGGTATTCGCCGCGAATGGAAACTTGGACAGAACTGGGCTGAGTAGAGCGGAACCTTCCGATGTGATGGTCTATTGGTTCACTCATCGTGGACCGAAATTCAAGAGAAGTTGTTTGAAAATTTTATGAAGATACACACTACGAGAGTAACGACTCCTGGGAATAGACGTACGCGTCTCACTGAACGAACTTTCCTTCCCATCGGAGCCTCGTCCTCGCAGAGTGGTCTTCGACACGGAATGCGAGTTTCAAAGGAAAGGCGGGTAACAAATGAGAATTTGTCGTCATCTGCGGCTCAAAGAAGAAATTCTTGCGAGGAGGACAGGAGTTCGAACCCTGCCTTCTCTCATGGACTTGGAGGTGTCGTAAAGAAGGAAAGTATATGGAACGAGGTCGCCCGGAGCCGTGCTCAAAGATAAGCGACATATTTTGACATCTCTCTGATTTAGTGGCGCAATGAAAATTTGGATTCGTCTTATCTCGATCGCGCAGTTTGTCTTGACTTCTGGGGTATCATCGATCATGTGGGATTTCTGGATTGACATTTTCGCACCTATTCAGCTCTATTTTATCCGTGGTGACTGCTTCAAATGCACTAAAATGCTCGAATGGAGCCGAGGAGCTGTCGAGAAGTGTCTGCTTGATTGGCTAGAATGTGAATTTATCGCCACCTAAATCGGTTCCCATATACGACCGGCGAACATTCGCCGTCGTGATCCAACCATAGAGCGCGGAAGGTCCGTTCTGGAAGCTTAGAGGTCGCGAAGATCAAATTAAATCAACTTTCCGGACTCGAATCAGCTTCTTGACTCCATCGTCGCCGAGCCAGAACACCAAACAAGCGGGATGTAGAGGCTTGGAAGTTTTGTTTCCGCAAGTCAGCGTGAAGACTCCTTTTGTTCGAGGACGAGCTCTCACCCCTGTCGCAACAGAGGCTCGAGGTTATTTAGTAGCGAGTTACTAAAGTGGACCTCGAGACAGAAACTCATTAGATGCTCGATCGGAGTTCCGACAGAATGGCTGCGGTGGATTAGGCGGATAATTTAGATTTTCGAGCTTGCTCAGCACCAAGTTATAAGCCAAGGTTCCCTCTCAGCCAGGAACAAGTAATACATAGATATAATAATTATTATATAGTGTCTGCGTTCAGCTTCCTCATGTGCAAGTCGGGATTGCGAGATAAAACCGTCGCCGTCCACCTGATTTCCAAACATTTCATTCAAAAGCTTCGGTTCACTCCGTTTTCCGCTACCGAGGTGAACGGAGTGCATTCGAGAAAAGCTGGAATCTGCCACTACCGCATTTTGAATGAGAAAAGCGAGCAATAAGATGAAGGGACCAGGTTCATATCTTATCGATTGCTCGCACGCTGTAGGAAATCGGAGGGGAACACTGTGAATTTGTGCGATATTTATGGCCTGCAATAACCGTTCTCCTCGTTCCACAAGGGTCAAGGCTGGCTCTAGCATCTGGAAAGCCAGTTCTCATTCAAACTCCTGAGTTCTCCGAAAGTGAAATACTGCTTTCCTCCAAATGGCGACGAATTCAGTGACAAGAAATCAAACGTCAATATTGCGGGAATCCAAACCGAAGTGTCACCAAGGAGACGCTCGGGACGTGAAAGTCTGAATGGTTTGAAGAAGTACAGAGTTCCAAAGGCATTGTCAAGCTTCCCGAGACGAAAAACCCCGCCGGGAGAAGAGCAGAGACCGTATCTTCAACATCCTGGTTTGCACACGATAGCCAAAACAAAAGAGAAGGACCGGCAGGGATGAAAGGGATACACGAACAGCGATGTAGCTACAAAGTCTCCAAACAACGGCGCGACCAACAGGCGAAAACACAAAAGGAACGTGAGGCTTCGTTCCAGAGTGCTCAGACAACGACACACGCAGAAGAAATCCCGTATTCGAGTGTGAAAGTTTCAGGAACAGTACACGTTTGGACGCTTCCAATGCCGGACAAGTTCCCGTTGGGAGACGCATGCACTCGGCACGATTGCACGTAGCAATAAAAACAATCACGCAAATTATTCTCACTTTTCCAAATGATTTCTGCGGGAAGACTAGGGACAACGAAAAGAGATAATATCGAGACGATGGGGAACGTAGCCGAAGTTGAATCGTCCCGCTTTCGATCCAATAAGCGCTCGAACTACAAAGTTGATTCTTTGATATTTCGGTGATGAACTGCCTCGCTCTTTCAGACCGGGCAGAAGTTGGTTCTGTTCCTCTGTCTGCTTTCGCTCACTTCAAGAGTCGAAAAAACGCAAACTAGATTTCCTCCAAGCGAGAAGCGAGTGAGGAAAAGGAGCAGCTAGGAGTGTTCCAGCAGAGTTGGGAGGTTGAAGGAAAGTGCTAGAGAGCAGGAGGCGAGTAGGATGAAAATGAGAACAGGAGAAACCGAAGACTAATCCTTTTCGCCGTCCCAGGAGGTCTCTCTCATCGTGTTCCGAGCTCCTGCGTTGAGCGTTTCTTTTCAGTTGAACTCTCTCCAGTGATCACAGAGGCCAAAAAAAACTCGAGCTCGCGGAGAAAGTTCACGATTTCGAGATGCAGAAACGATTATCAGAAAACGCGTCCAGGTCTCTCACTGCTCGGACTTTCGCTGGTGCGTTTTTTGAGACTGTTAGACAACAATGTGAAACTGCGACAACGATTTGTTCTAGGAAACCTCTTCTCGACGTTGTCTGAAGAGGCACTCCACTCGAAAGGCGACACTCACATATTGTTTGTTGTGGTCTCAAGCACGGTGACAGGAATATCAGGACTCGGTTGAATATGTAACTTTCACCTTGAAATTCATTCGCGACTTTATGGGAGAACATCCACATCAATGTTCAGATGTCCATCCGGTAAGAAGTGAGTCTCAACCACGCCTTACCTTCGTCGCCTCAGCGGTTTTGCCAACCACCGAGAGGGCACTCGATTGTCGTGACACGACGCGCGTTACAGCGTCCGTTGGGAACGTTTAGTGTTTGAGTGCGTTGCCCCTCGACACCTGCCAAGTGGTTCGATGACATAAAAGAATCTTGAGAACCATTTGTCAAAAACGAACGAATCAATGCTCAAGAGCGACGCCCGTGAAGCGTTTTTCCGTCCGGGTTTTTTCCTTCCTTTGTCTCTCAGCATGAAAGTTCGTCTTCATTTCTCAGCCACTCGACAAAGTGATTGAGTCGAAAGGCCATCGCGTTCCCATTGTTTCCTCGAAACGATTCGGAGTTGAACGGCCGTAGTTCTGGAGGAGACTTCGAAGGAAAAATATCGATAACCAAATTATGGATGTTCTCCCACTGTCCCAAACGATGGGCTTTCCAATATTTTCCGGGAATTCGGGCGATTTTCGGAAACGACGACTCGCGAGAGGCAACAACACCATGTTCATAAGCTCACAGATGACGGTCAGCTCTGGCATCGGGTGCTAGATACTTCTCATATCGCAGAAACCAATACTTTGTGGGTGCGGTCTCGCCTGTCGGAAACGTTACTGTTCGAGATCGTAAAAGGCAGCTCATGACAGGGTACTAACGAGTTGATTCGAGTCACGTGAGAATTCTTTCTTCGAGATTCGGACAAGATCGAAGAAGAATTTCCTGACAGTCGAAAGAGAATTTTCGCCCCAGGAAACGAATCATGAGTAGTTGACCCTTTGCCGCAGGTTACCTTTCGTGTTGGGAAGTTTTCTCCACCGAGCTGACTTGAGCAAATCATTTCCGATTCCTTTCAGGCCGGAGCATTGCAAGGCATGCTCCTGGTGTTGAAAGTTCCCCATTGACGGTACGTGGTTGTTAAACTTTGAAGCTTAGCGGGGTGTTACGGCTCATTGAATCCTCCATGACTCGTGTTCAGCCAGGAAGTTCTCGGCGTGATCAAAGTGAATCTGTGGATTCACTTTCCACTCGCGCTTTGTGTGAGGCAGGATTTGGTCGAGTGTGATCAGTTACGCAAAACTTCAGTGCTAGCAAACACAGAAACAATGAATCAAGTCTAGAACTGAGTACCTCTGTTGTTCCATGAGCAGTAGTTGTTCAAACAGACTAACCAAACTGATGAACGAGTGATTATGTCTAATTGACGCAGTAATCAATCCATAGTGGGCATTTTAGCCGCCTGAACGCGCTCCCATCGGCACGAGAGCGTAACGTACGATCAGTTGAACAGATTGCTGAACACTCGACGTTGCGTTGACGCCCTTCTCCGACAAGAGACAAATCAATGTCTAACATTTTCAACGCTCGAGAAAGGATCTTTATGATGATGACTTCGATCTCGAGGAGCTAACGATGGGATTTTAGAGGTTTTGTCTCCGGGAATCGGCGCCGTCTGAGCCCCGAGGCTTTCAGTGGTTCACATTTAGCCGAAATTCTGCGAGAGTCACTTCCAACTTTCCTGATGTGCTTCCAGATTCTGCGGTTGGTTCGGGAAATCGCCGACTGTGAATATGCCCAACAGAGCCCTTGGTATTTCGCTCACACGAAGCTGTTGAATGAAATACATAGAATTTGAAAATTTCATCTCTCAGGCTCTACATCGACAGAGAGCGCAATATTTCCATTTCTTCTTCAAACATCCGAGATAACCGAGACTAAAAATCGCAAGTAGCTCGTGATCAGAGCCGGTCGTGAAGTTTGGAGTCGAGTTTTGAAGGGAATCGCTCGAAGTTTGAAAAGTAAGGCTGTCTTTGTGGTCTATCTAGTCTACATTTCGTCGTTCCAATCTACGAAAAGAGAGGACATCAATTGTAAAATCCACAAAAAGGTTGATGTCTATCCGCTGTGATGGTAGTACCCCGTACCTAGCAACCGCGTGGAACCACAGAAAATTCCGACGGATAGATGTCACTCTCCGGACTCATTTGTTAACTTTCCGAATTCTTGATAACCACGCGAGTCACACGTCAGGGCGGATCATGCTGCCGAATCCGGAATCTCGCGCAAGTGATGAGCGAATCGAATTCATCGGGGACACTTGCCTGTGAGCTGGTTCCTTCGCGCGTATTTTCTGAGTGGAAATCTTGATTGTCAAACTGCGACATGCAGATGCAAGCAAGCAAGCAAGCAGCTATCCAACACTTTTGCACGATATGGAGTACGGATTATGTCGCCGGTTGATGGTGGTTGTTGAAAGCTGCCGATCGCGTGAATGCCCAGGACGAGCTCGGCGATGACAACGATTCCAGACTTGCGTTCAGGAGGTCGTTGTCTTGAAGCTAGAGGGGGTATATCCTGTCACAATATGCACATTTTCACGATTGGAACGATTTGTTTCTCAGTTCGTTGGATTATTCCCGTGATGGATGAAAGGTCTACAGGACGGAACGAACTTGCGAAATGGAGACCGACTTCATCGGGCCGGCTCTTGCCACACTCTGTTGAGCGAGCGACACTAAGGCACGTTGCGAGAAAGGGACCTTTGTGGAGAGGACGGATCCTCTTCCTCTCTAGGTCTCTCGATCGGTCTGTCGGTTTTCCGCCGCTCGGAGTGACAAAGATGCAAACTCCAGGACACCGTTCACAAGGGAAGGGCTTATGGTTGTTTGACGTTCCGACTTTCCCATCCGGATGCCACCACGTCACTCCACACACAGTGATAACGCTTCAAAGCGATAGTTGTCCACCATTTGTTGTTACAACACTGTTGGTTGTTGAATATAGCTGACATCTCGCTTCAACGATGTGTCCCATCGATCGTTAATTGCGATCCTAGTTGAGGCATTTCCCGACTCGAATCGAACTTTCATAGAGCACTTCCTGTATTTCAAGCCGCTCGGAAACGGAAATCAAGGCATGATTGGTATGATGCTGATCCGCAGTGAAATGCGGCGGATTTCTCGGGTTCAAATCAGGTCAGGCCAGCTTCAATCTACGTCGCGAAGCTGTCGCATGAGGCAGAGAACGATACAAGAGTCCGGAAACGCATCGTTAGAACTCTCTACCCCTCCCACTTCGAACCTGAAGCATTCATTCTCGAGAACCGGGGCTGATATTCCTCGACGCCGAGTGAAATGTCCACAAAACGAAGGGTATCCGAGCCGGGAAAATCCTTCGCGGGTAATAAAGGTACCCAGCTCATCGAAAACCAAGATATCCAGTGTTCAGTGGGAGGTGAATGCTTCAAGAACTTTGAAGCTGGGAGTTTCTTCTCGATACGGGCTGCGCGTCGCAACTCGCAACACTCGAGGACTTCGTGGGAAATTATTCCTCAAATCGTTGATTCTGCCGACATGGACGCATCCAGTCGATGAGCCCATGATTTCGCAACTCGAGTAGAGCTCGGTGAATGACCTATGATGGAGCAGTTGCAGGTGATTCATCGAATTCAGTCATCGTTCTTATTGTTTTGTACACGCGAGGCACCGACGAAACGCTACGTCTGAGGATAGAAATCCCGTATCGGCGACTTTCCGAGCCCGAGCTCAAGTGGCGATTACGAGCGTCAAGTATGACACTACCCGGATCAATTTAAACATAAAGGAGATTTCTAAAGAAACCCCCCTTCGAGCGCTCTCATGGTACCCTCGATCCCGGATGCGCGTCGAAGGTATCGTGTCATTTGGTGAAAATTTCTTCGTCGTAGATGGTCCTCGAGTTCGGTCAAGCGTCTGCGTTCCCTTCCAGTCCTCCGTTATCGACTCACTTGGAGTGGCTGCGGAATGCATGCCAGAACGCTAAATCTGCGCTTGGCAATAATATTGGTTTTTTATTCCCTTCCGAAACGATTCGGATCCGCCAATGTGGAAAAATGCGAGCGTCTAGGCTGCGAGGCTAAGGGGATAAATTCAATTTCGAGTGCGTAGCTCTCCCCTGACCGGACTGAGTTTCTACTTCACCGTAAAGTATCGTGTGAGCTCAGTATCGTATTTCGACAAAACATATACTGCGTATACCAGCAGTTGCAGGCTCGAGATTCGGTGGAAATAAATCCGCCGAGGAAAACTCTCGAACAGAAGAGTTACGAAATCAATCGTACCAGAATGCTGCCGTGAAAATTCAGGTATAATATCGTATTCCCAACATTTCCGCACGTTCCCAAAGTTCCCGCGCGGCGAGTTTTCCCGCCCACATTGAAGAAAACGGAGGGGTGGCAGGAACGTAAATTCAGTGTCTGAGATGCTTTTCGTTCCGCAGAACTGGAGATTCAGGAGAAGTCCGACGTATGCAGTCGGTTTTGGAAGGAAGTCCCTGTGAGGATTTGACTTGGCTTTCATGAAACTTCATTTCGTTAATGTTTGTTCGAATTAATGCTCTCTTGTTCATGAAGTGTCTGTTAATGAACCCGAACAAACTCGCTTCTATCCATCTCCTCGCCAGCTCTGTTTCCTCAGTATCTTTTCGCGGAGTTCGGTTTTCAAGTTTGCACGGAGCCACATTTCAGAGCTGGAGATTCCCTTGTGGACATCGGACCTGACACTCTGGGGTAATCACTTCAGAATCTTTCCAAGTTTTTTGAGAAAACGCGAATTCGCGGCTTCCAGATTAAATATGGGACAGGAGTGGAAGCGCTGTCATGTCCTCCTGTCTCCTGTCCGGTCCGGGACGGGCGATGGAGATGAGGTGATCGAATATTTCCCAGGTCGAGCATCGTTGATCGCGTGGGACTTCTTGGTGAAGCAACAAACTTTACGGCTTTACAAGATGTCTCCGCGGCGGCTATCGTTCGTGATTCGTCAAAGCTATACTCCAGTTTCCGGCAGCGCTCCGTGCTTTACCCTCAGAAGTTGAAACGAGCGCCGACCAGTGCCCTAAATCGCTCGTTGATGACAATGGCAAGAGGTCAATGATACGGAGGAGAAGACCAAATAATCCGATGTCTTAGAGCAGCGAAAGTATTTTCGTGCTATGAATGCGCTACGGTGAGATACGAGCCGCATCTGTTACCTCGATTCGGCTCACGTTCCAACGTTTTAGTGGCGATATGATAGAGTTCAGCAGCTTCTGACTTTCGCAGCCGTAGCTGAAAGTTCCAGTTGCAGAAGACAAACGCTGATTACGAAACTGGGCCTCTTTACTATGTCGACGCCGTAGCTGTAGCCGCTGCCATCGTCGACAACGTTGTTGGCTTGGACCATTACGCCGACAGCGGCAGCATTGGAAGCATGAGCTATTTTGAAGGTCACGCGACTCCCACAGCCGTCACGTCCAGACCGGCTCTACGGAATGGCACAGTTACGCAAACAGGGTTACCGGCTCGTCAGAACGTACTCAGTTTCCACGTACGCATGATACTAGACGAATTCTCTTGCTCACGGATACGCTGTGTTAGTTTTGCGAGAGCCCCTCGCGATGGACTCGACTGATAGCATTATGAATCAGAATAAACTGTTCTAGCTGGAGGAAAAGGAAGGCAGCTACTAGAGACAGTGGAGTACACAGGTTCCCTTAGGAAGGCCAGAGCCACTTTTTGAAGCTTTTGGGGGCCCAACAGGTGATGATGATGAATTTCACTTCGTACCCTCCGTGAATTCGAATCATTCCTTTCTACGGCGGTGGAAAAAAGGTTCGGTGACTAGAGCACCTTGTCTCCAAGTGCGAGACTACGTCGCGGAGACCACGGATGAGCGAAGAGCGCTGTAGGTACTACCACCCAATTAGCACGAGAGCTTGATGACAAAGTTCTATTTCGGATTCGACTGTTGCACATTCATGGCTGAATCGCGAGGATTAGTCGAAACAGAGAACTCGTTCGCTGGTGCTAATTGGGAGTGTCTCATTCCACATCCGAAATCGTTGATTAACTGCTGAGCTTGAAGCGTCGCCGCAAAAATCCTGGCTGGTGGTTGGCATTGGGAGCTTTCAAATCTGATTAAGAACCCCAAGAGGGCTGTGGTATTTATAGCGCTAGAATGTGAAGATGCGGGTCGGAGGTATTGCTCAATATAGACATTATAACGGAACTCCAAAGATCCTCTGAAGGGGATTGAGTCTCGAGGTCAAACCCGAATCTCGTGTTTTACGGCGCTCATAGATTCGAATGAGCCAAGAAGGATTCCGGGGAATGGAAAACCGGGAGCGATGCGAAAACTGTTATCGATAGGATCATTCGACAGAAGATTTCTCTCTCTGCCTCCCACGCATCCTTCACAATGCAAACTATTGCTATTCCGATCCTTTGTCTGCGATTCGGATTCCTTGCTTTGGGTACGCGTCTCGGACTCCGGCCGATCGATCCTAATTCTCCGAGACGCCTTTGAACTCTGATCTATACCGTTCGTTTTGGATTTGTGAGCTTTCGACCTTCAGGATAGGTGCTTTCCACGTTGACTCCAGCGTCGTCGAAACACAGGTGCCGGGTGAATTCGCTCGTTGAAGACCCTTCCGACGTAGACTCCCGCCATGCCAGTGGAAGAACTTGCTATTCCCAAGTTGCGAACATCCCCGTCCCTGTTTTTTTCCTTAATTGGTTGAGCTGCTCTATTGATGGTTGCTCAGTCACGGATAAGTAGTTTCGGAAAATTAAAACAAGCAGGAGTTTTCTTGTTTTTCTCATTTTCAGCCGTGGTTTCGACCCACTCAGTTTTTAATTTAAGTTTCGCATGAAAAGTGTGGTGCTTGCGTGCGCGAACTGAGCTCATAGCCAGCCTTGCATAACTTGATAGTTGTTTCCTAGAAGAGTAGTGGTTCCGAAACCTAATTTAGTGCTGAAGCCTCGTCAAACTCGGTTGCTGTGAGCAATTTCGGTATTGGATCGCGAAAGCGAGTACACACGATCGTTACATTCCCAGTCCACGAACGGGTCCCCGAGTCTCTTATATTGTATCTTGATTCAACATATCGTGATGATATTCTTCGATGGCGTACCTTCCGTTCATGGGCGAGCTCGGTTGTCTGAGCTGGTTGCCGGGGGATGAACGCTCTCGATATATTGAAGAACTACTCACCTCTACTCGAGTTCAGAGAAGAATTCGCATTTTGTGAATCCTGAAGGCGCGGCCGCAGATCGATGCCTTGTTATAGAGAGTGTAGACGTTTGACATTCTTGAGCTTTGCTACCATAGTTCATGATATGCCTCCATGATAAGGGAGATGCCATCCTGATCTGAGATGTATCGATCGAGATCTCGTCTCAGAAGTTTCCTTCTCTCTTGATTGTTTCGATCCGAACGCACATTAGTCGTTTCAAAGACGCGATATCTCGATAAATAGGCCGAGCTCGACGAGTCGCCTGCATAAAACGATTTTCGGGAACCGATTGGTGCGGTAGCCTCCTCGATTTTTGAGAGCTCTCCAGAGCTTGCAATCACAGACGCTCTCGAATTCTCTATCAGAATCCTCCCATAAAGCGTTCTAGTCTGCTTGTCGTAAGCAAAAGCTGTTCCCGCAGTATCTAGTCATATTCCTAATGAGCGACGCCCCTCATAAACAACAAAGTAGCCTTAGCGAGAAGAAAACAGCGAACACGCGTGTGTGAATCAGAGATACTCGGTTCGCGTAAAGGATTTCCGCCCGCGAAACTTTATGCTGTGAAGTCACTGCCCTTGTTTCGCTGTCCACATCTCCCTTGGCGGAAGTGAGTAGAGTTCCAACGCTGAGTGGAAATGACGAGAGTGAAAGACTTTATTTATATCGTACGTCGGCATGAGACCAACGCAAGCGATTGGCTGTAATAAAGAACGATGTTTGCAGGCGGCCAGATAATTATTCTCTCGCGAATCATGAGTTCTCTATTCCCTGGAGATTGCTTACGCCTAAAATTGAAGTTTGCATATTATGGCAGCGAGTGGTTGCGTAAAGAGGAACTCCGTGCTCGGGTTTTCACATATTCGGAGGCCTGCTTGAGTTCGAGAATGCTCACAGGGGTCAAAACCCCCGATTGGGTTTTAACATTTCAAGTTCATACATCATGAGAGGAGGGCTCACTTCGTCGTATTGACCTTTTAGCGCTCAGAATGGAAGGATGAGGAAAGAGTGCAAGAACAAGAACTCAGTCTAATCATTCAGCGTTGCATTCGATCGCACTTTCTTATCTTAAGAATAGGGTGGATAATCGACGAAATTCAAATATGATCAAGCTTAAGATCCAAGCCAAGAGTGAAAATAATCAACTCTCTTCTATCAGAATCATCTGGTCCAGTAGCGTAGCAAGGCAAAGTGGCGCCCGGTGCGGTCGCCGAAAATGGCGCCCCCTAGACCTCATGGTAGTGTGGGCGCCGCTGGGACAGTCTGGACTCCATTCTTCTTGGAAACCTACTAGTCTCCATTTATCGCTGTTTCGATTGTTTTCATGCCTAGTTCGTGCGCGAATCGGGTTTGAATGAAGAACTCCCAATTTTAAATGATAGAGGGTTTATTCAAAATTATTTTAAATAATGTTTACATGAAATTATGACTTTTCCCCGTGCCATGCTCATCGGATGAAAGCGAAGTTTCAACCCCGCCATTTAGCCTGCGAGCGGAATTTCGTGCCCAACTCTGGTCATGCCTGACGGTTCTCTTCTATTTCTTTTCAAACTATTCCGCTAAACGCCCTATCAGGTACATTCGGATGGGGCGGCCGCCAGCCTAACAGATACTCAGATGAAAATTAGCCTAAAAAATAATTTCGCTACAATTCCCAAAAACAGGCGCCAAAAAAAATTACGATGTTTCCCAATATGGCGCCCCCTAGGAAGTGGCGCCCGGTGCGGACCGCACCCCCCTTGCTACGCCACTGATCTGGTCTCTGGGTGATAGTTGTTGTAATGCATCAAACTTGGCTCAGTGAGGAAATGCCCATTTTTAGGGAGAAAATATGCTCCATCGCCGCCTCAGCCTCGTTGACACCACCGATCAATGAATGACGAAAATATTGTACCTCCCACGTTCGCGTGAACAAAACCCAACTCGTTCAACAATTATGATTGTTACATTCAATCAAACATCAGCCAATTCAAGCTTCGCGTAGGTTCCGAGTCAATATGTATATCGCTGATCGCGTCCAACTCAGAATGTCAGCGTTGACCACGTTCAACTACGAAGGAGAGGTGCAAAAACGAATATCTTCTCAGCTGTGCCTGCTCGAAACGTGGTCATCGAGGGTTTTGTGGTGAAATTGTTCTGATTCGTCTCCCAGCTCCCAAAAACTCAGAATGTCACTCGGAATCAACGAAAACGAGGACTCCAGACAAGTTTTTTCGAATCTCATGGAGCAGTAAGTTGATCAGTGTAACTTCCGCTACACTTTGTTCCGAAATCTCTCTTCCGATCTCCCCTGGAGCCACTGTCACACTTTGGAGTCGCGAAGCAAAATTAATGCGCCGTAAAATTTTCCTTTGATCGACCACCGACTTTTTGACTCGGGAGTTACTCTAACGAAGTCGAAAATTCAGTCCGCTGAAGTTCAAACTCCGGGGAATAAACATAACTCTTCATGCCAGAATCAAAATCGTCAACGGGCTTCTTAACAACGCAGTGGCCTTGAACGCTCTCGCAACAAAGGAGCTCTCCAAAGCCGAAAACAAAAGGTCAGTGCTCAATGAATTTTTGTGATACAGATGAATACGATGTTTGATTGTGTTCATTCCTCAGCTAGAATTCTGAGAAGAGTCCTTTTCCGCGGCTGTTCACAGGATCAGAGCACAAAATCAAGAAGCCGGTGAGTAGAGCTTCACAAAACGCATCCCACTACAAATGTTTTAGATGTTTCGTTCGAGGTTAGACGACATTCAGTGATCGCGATCCTCCCTCTACAGAACGTCTCATGGAAGAACATGACCGCCTCTCGCGATCGGAAAACACTTGGATAGAGCAAATAGCGTGAGTCGGGCAGAATTCCTAACTCCTGAAGCTACCGAGGACTAGTTTTCGATGCTGATCTGGATCCATGTTCACGAGCTCTCTTCGGGATAGTGTCCCTGGGATTTCTACTTGCTTATTGGATTCGATTTCGACGCGGAGTCCTCCCGAAGCCTAGAACTATCCCTGGTCGCTTAAGTGGGGGGCACCAGCTCAGGACCAGACACTCGACAATCAATCTCGATCGAACTTTCAAAATAGCTTTGCAACAGACTGGAACTTAAAAACCGACCTTTTTACTCGTGTTCCCAGGATTGTTGACGCAGAGATTGGAGAAAGAGTCGAAGAGAGCGTCAAAATGAACAACGGCTTCAAGAAGTCCATGAAATCTCTGAGCTCAACTGTCGTAGAACTGGTTCGTGAGATAGGGTGAGCTCACGCATCGGATCGTCCCAGCATATCATCGTAATACGATTCCGTTTCAGGAGAGACCTCGTTTCGTCATAACAATTTCTACTTCCACCCTTCCAGCTCGCGCTTAGGAGACCTCGACGGTGATCTAACACACGCTTTGCAGTAGCGAAGAATGGAACGGAGAGTTCTTCTCTGACTTGTGCCTAATTTCGAATAATGGGGAATCAATTATGTAGTTTCTGGCCCTGTTCCGCTTGTTGAGGGGAGATGATTAAAATTCAAACTTTTACTTGGAAACAGGTCTTGGTCCAATTATTTCAGTACTTTGACCGTTTCATCTACGATTTCATTCTCTTTCTATTCCTTTCCTTCAATAGGTAGGATTCGGCTCTCAAGACCGACTCTCTCAATTTTTCCCCAAACCAAAATAGTGACAGTTTCAATCTTAAGGCACGACTGAAACACTCATGTCCCACTGGCAGCGGAATGGTCTACCTTCCTGGTCACTATTTTCTCCCCTTGAGAACACTTTACTTCCCGAATCTCAGTCTTCTCCTCACATGCGTTGGGAAACCGGCCAGACAACGTCAACAGTAGCTAGAACAACATTATCAGCCAAGTGCTGATAATGACTACGAGAGTGCATTCCTGCGAATACAGCTCGATTTCAGATCTGTGTTAAATGATGGAGAAGGCATTGGGAGGAACAAGCACAGAACCCAAACATTTTATTTTAAAACAAGATGCACTTTCAAGCTCCATTTCTTCATGCTCAATACTTGATCATGAACTTTATAAGTAGATCTCACCTGAATAGCAACTTTCGTCGCGGCGATTTTTACGTAAATTCGTCGTCAGTCAGTTATCAGCTCTCTGAAATGGAATCCCTGGCGCAGCGCAATCGAAACAAAACAGACTCGGAGCGGCTGTGCTTCGGTCTTGAGAGCTTTGAGAACTGATAATAAGTGGCGAACGACGCTTTTGCGTAACGAACCCTCTCGGCGGAAGTTGGGCACTCAATATGCGAGGATTCCTGGTGGGTGATGCGGTCCTTCCTTGGTTCCGTTGACCACCATGGAAGCAGCGACTTACAAACAGTGATGCACGGTGTAGGAACGATATTCTCATTACTACTGGTCTCGATCTCGGGACAGCCTATGAACACTTCACTTCGTGAATCCGCGGTGGGTGATCAGATCGTCCCGAATATTGACGGCATTTTGTGGCCCCAATTCTTTGCCGGAGGAGATGCGTCGAAGGAATGCAGTGATTATCACGGGTCTTTTCGCGGCTCAGCCCCAGTGATTTGTGTTCACTGATGATGATTCTCCGTGCAGAACTTGAAGTTTTGACACAGGGCTGTGTCATTGCTTTCGGTATTGCGGACCTCTGCTCGAAAATCGATGGCATTTCAGCTCGTCTCAAAAAGACTTCAAAGTGGCTCTCGCGGCTCACAAAGATTCGAATCGACTGGTCAACTGGTCATGCTACGAATGTGATACCGAATTTCTACGAAAAAGTCAGCAAAAAGGACGAAGCCCATGGGCCACGATCAGACGCAACTTTCTTACGTTTTGGGTAGCGAGACTTAAGCTGCCACCATTCTGGAGATCTGGGATACGCGGAAAAGGATCTCGATCTCGCGCGTGTGAACCCGTAATTCCGGTCATCCATGACCGACCCATCCCGCGTTTTGATTAAGGAAACTATGAGTGAGCCAACTCAGCCAATGGGAACAGCGCCCGGTGAAGCCACTTGCAGCCGATCTACTACAGACGAATCTCGAGCGACACTTAGTATACTACAGAACGCAGTTGGTCAGGCGCGTCGCCGCAATCGTCGAGGACTGGTTCGGGACCCACAACCAATTCTACGCGTCCCCAATGAGTTCTTGGCTTCTCCGACGTCATGATGTCCCCGTGAATCCGGGAATAAGCATCTTGAGCATTGGAATTCAACCCGATTTAAAGCAAGTTCCAACAGCACTGTGGAAAACCGCCGAACCCAAGTCCCACTGCTAACACAGTCCTGTGTCCTAGCCTACGGACCGCCGCAGGGGGCTCAAAGGCACCTCCGGTTCTTAGACATTGTCTCAATTGAACACTTCGCGATCTTCCTCCGAGCTTTCCCGGTCGTGAAGCCTCACGTCTTCTTCGATCACAGTTGAGGTCCTTGCTGCAATTAGGATTTTATTATTATTCATTATTGTATTGTTCACTGTTGTATTGAGTTCTGAGGTTGCGGGACTTGGATTCTTGAGGAAATAAATAGGTCCCATACCAGCACCATCGACCAAGGATCTTGGGGGGTGGGATGGCCCCTTTGGTCTCCCCTTGGCTACGCTTCTGATTAGCGGCGAAATTGAGGAGTACATTTGTGTGGCAATGTTGGAGAGGATACGGAGTTCAGAACGTCTTGAATTATGGCATCGCTCAATCTCATCACTTTTACGGTCCTCCGCGGGCCCGACTCCTGTCGGGTGGTTGTGTGGTTCCGACTCCTGATCCAAATCTCTCCTTGCTAGTTCTCTCAGTACAGCGCGAAACTCACTGAGGCGTGCCGAGATTTGCAGGATCCTGCCCACATTTGGCATGCAGCCGAGTAATTCCAAAATGAACGGAAACACACACGCAAGCATGAAAGCCATGATGACGCTAGACATTCGATCCATGTTGAGTATGCTCGCGTCGGGATCTCCGGTGAGGGCTCCCGGATGTTCACTTTGTAGTAAGACTCGATGAGCTTCCCACGACTCCTCTATGGGCGGGGTCCCCGGGGGTCTCTCCTGGCTGTAAATCAGCCCGATGGATCCAACAGTGAAGTGACTGACATACACCAACCCCACTTTGGTCTTCATCGTTAAAAGATCAAACTTTTGAAGAACACGCAAAGAGGGCGGAAAGGAATCCGTGAACCCATCAAGGTGCATCAGATTCGTGAACGTATCGCTCCTTGAAACCACGCCCACGGGAAAAGGGAGCTGTTCGGAGAAACTTTCGATATCAACGCGGCAGAAAGGCGCATTGTGATACATTGTCCTGAAGTAACTCGCCCTCGTGGTCTTCAAGTTGCGCTTCCAAACTGGGAGGAAATCTCCGTCATCCCTGGAGATCGCTGTCTCCGCAAAATCTTTGGAGATCTTCGAAACCTCACTGAACTTGGAGGTTATTTCATTCTTATAGATGTTCAATAGAACTGTTTGTACCATGAAGCCCGTGACGATGAGAATAACGGAACGAGCGCAGCTGAACCGTCCCAGAATCACCGGAACTTTGATCTCGTACGCGGTCACGAACGAAATCAGATTTGAAAGAAGTAGTTTTCGAGCCGCGTCTTGACGGGGGAACGCTGCCGCCACCGAAGTCAATGTCACTGTCAACACTATCGCGCACCAAGCGGACAGAGTGTACACTTCAAGAGCCGCTCCGAGAGTGGGGGCATAGCTCACTAGAGGCGCAACGCAAGTCTTCCTGGCTGTGCTGACGGTCAGTGGAGAATCGGAGTTCGACCAGAAACCCAACGCCACCATTTTGTTCGAACCCGAAAATCTTTTGGAAACGTTGGCCTTCAGACAATAGTGAATGACAAGTGTAAGATAGATGCTGCCGTATCTTGCCGCACTTTTGTATTTCGGGTTCCTCAGATCACAAACTTTCAGACAACGCTGGCTGGGGGTCCACTTTGTTACTCCAGATTCGCTAAGTTGCGGCAAGAGTAACGCTTTGACGAACTTCATGTTCGGTGTGATGACTTCTTGTTCCTCAACGACTTGAGTTGCTATACGATCTTTCGTGGTGGAAAACACTGACGCGTGGCTTCCGGAACAACCCCTGTTTGCGACATCGAGGCACAGAACAAATAAAAGTTGACATGCGAATAAATAGTGAACCTCCTGCATCGATTGATCCACCGCATTGCAACTCAGTCGGATTTTGTTCTGGCGCGACGAGACGGCAACACGAATATCATCGCCGTCCATAACAGTTTCCATCGAGGTCCAGGTTTTGCTTTCTAAACGTCCGGGATGATCAGCATTGGAATCTGTTCCGTTGCTTTTGTCCTCACGAGAGTCTCGATCTTTCCCATTTTGAGGTAGAGGAGATCGCGTCTCTTCGCCGTACGAGTGCGATGCGCTCGAGTCTCTGTATGACCTATCAGAGTAGATGACTAAGGATGTTTCGACGGTTTCTATGGGATAAAATCCCTCCAAACAATCGGTCTCACCGAACACGACGATCGAACTCAAACTGAGATGGAAGTTTGTTCCGGTGCTTCGGATCACTTCCTTCACGAATGAAGGTTTCGCCATCCGCACCTTCCTCCTCGACAGCTGGATGCCTGAGCATAAGGCAAGCACTATAACGAAGACCAGAATGGAGACTGAGGAACTCTTTTCACGACGCATTCCCACTCGTTGCTTCCTCGTCAGCTGTTTTGAGTTTCGCTCCCAACCGGAGAGCTTGCGACGCGGTAAGGAATGAATCAAACAGAGAAGGCGGTTGTTTTTCAGTTTTCCCTATCTGTGCCTGTGGCTAGCAACACAGAATCGATCGCGAATCGAAGCTTTGCATTCGTTCTGAAAAGGACGTCTCGAGACATCGATTTCGACAGCGTTATGTGTGAGTCTTCGACTTCGATTGGAGCGTTCTTTCGAATGGGAATCTGCTGTTTCATTTCAAGTCACCACATCGTGGTATCGAATTGGAGCATCTTTCGTTTTTTTGCGATTTTGAGGATCCAAAGATTCGTTATTTCACATCTTAAGGAATCAGAGCGTTAAGTGCGCCGGTAAGCTCCTCTCGAAATCGAAGTTGAAGCCCTGAAGAGCTACCCAAGGAGTGCGAAGTGGTCGCTCGCCTCGAGATCCTATCTCGATCCTTTTTGAAGGTTGCTGGAAAGAGCGGGATGCGAGAGAATCAGAGAGGAATCTCAAGGGACTTTATCATAGATGCTGAAATGGAATTTGAAATGAATAATTGAGATGAGCTCGAAGAAGAGTGGAATGAGATCGGCTTTGTTAATCGTGCAGAAAATCGGTGTTGCCCACTGAAGTGGGAGGAGAAACGGAGGATCCGAATAATTGTCTATCAAGGCAATAGACCTGGTGGAAGAAACATCAGAATGGAAAACAAGACCTCTGAAGTTGAAAGTCTGACCTCTGACCTCTGAGGTGAAGAGCTCAATCGTGTTGAGCGATTCCCCGAAAACTCACCGAATTTCGGCGGTATACAAGAAAAATCGAGCACCGACAGTATGACGGATATTGTGTTCCCAATTTCTATGGAATTGCAGGTGTTTAGGCCATAATTCCACTCATCACAAAGAAGAGATGAAATCAGCAGATAGTGACTCGAAAATAGGACTCCAGTCTCGATTACATGGAGCTTGGCCAGAACAACGAAATTGTGATTGTTTGGTTCCATTCCAATCATATCAGACGGTTAAGATCGGTGACATGGTGCTTCCGAAGCCTCGGAGTATAGAGCAGAGGAAGTGCAGAACTGAGAACGAACAGAAGCCCGCGAAACGGCCGAGAACAGCGAGTGAGAATGACTCTCGGCTTCTCGGGAGCGTCGACGGTATGTTTCCTCCACTCCCTTTGATTTCCCATCTGCCAGTTCATCTGACCGAGCAGGTATCTTCCGAATCATTTGTCCGTCGGTATCGGTCGATACATCGAATGATATCCACGGAGTTTCACGAGACGCTCGCTATGTACGATCATGGCCTCGCGCAACGCAGGAGCAAGGGTTATAAATATCCCCCCGAAACCCCCTGATCTACCGAAACTGGATCCCCTCACTGAACGACTCATCTCCCCACGAATTCCTTTCATGCGGATTCAGAGGTTGCGTCGTGTCAGTTCTTATGGCATCGTCGGTCAGGTCATAAATGTCTCCGTCGAAGTTGACACGATGGTGAAGAGTACCCCGAATTCTAGATGATCATTACTCATTTAACGTCCTCTTGAAGCTCTTTTCCAGCTGAGACCGGCCAGTGACCCAAATATCAGTTTAGACGCGCGGGTTTTACTCTTGCAGATGTCATGGAACCTGTTAACCATTAACGAGGGACTGTCAGAGGCTTCCAAACAGGGATTCCAGTTAACACCGGCAAGTCTGCGAGCCAGATCCTGAAAATCGATTTTCCTAGTTGTCATCCGAGTATGGTCTGGGTGAGCTACACCAGGGTTGGTCCTAGGCCTGGAGGCGCCCACGGCGAAAACTCACAGGCGCCCCCTCTCTTGGTCGAGGGACTTTTTTTTGTCTCTCGAAATACGAGGCATAGTAAATTTTTGAGCTATTCAAATTCCTGGAACTATATCTTCATGGAATTTTCAAAACTTGGCTTTTCGGGCCTTCATCGAAGCGAATTCCGAGAGAACATCGTGGAGCTCCAAGGTTTCCGTTACTTCGTGATCTATGAAGAGCATCGAGATAGAAGATAAGCGATCGTCGGACATTGTTGATCGTAGATAATTCTTGATTCGTTTCAATTTCGCGGAGCTTGTTTCACTGCCCGCCACACTCGCTGGAAGAGTAAGCAATATGCGGAGGGCCACCCAGCGATTTGGGAATAAATCAATCGCAGAAAGATATATTGAACAACCACAAGAGGTTCGCTCTTATTGCGAAAACAAAATTACGAGGTATGGAAATTTTTGCTACTATTCGCGACCGTTCTTGAAATTTTCGGAGTTTCATATTTTTGTTTCTTATTTATCGTTCTCCACGAAATTTGATTTCTGTCGATGAAACTCGCTCGCCAAGCCATAGCCATTTCGTTTCCAGCAAAGTAGTCATCGAGTCGAAAAATTTTTGGGGGGGCCCGGAGAAAAACTAACTTTTTTTCGCAAACTGCGATCAAAAATTTTCCAGTCCGAAAGTGATCAGTACAAGTCCTCATGAAACCACAACACAGTAGCGAGTTGGTCCCATATCGAAAACAACGAAATTCGACATCGCTCAAAATCCCGGGACGGGACGTGATCAGTGACGAACTTCATGTTCGGTATGATGACTTCTTGTTCCTCGACTACTTGAGTTGCTATTCGATCTTTCGTGGTGGAAAACACCGACGCGTGGCTTCCGGAATAACCCCTGTTTGCGACATCGATTCACAGAACAAATATAAGTTGACATGCGAATAAATAGTGAACCTCCTGCATCGATAGATCCACCGCATGGCAACTCAGTCGGATTTTGTTCTGGCGCGACGAGACGGCAACACGAATATCATCGTCGTCCATAACAGCTTCCATCGAGGTCCACGTTTTGCTTTCTGTACGTCCGGGATGATCAGCATTGGAATCTTTTTCGTCGCTTCTGTCTCCAAGAGATTCTCGGTGTTCTCCGTCCTGAGCTATAGGAGATCGCGCCTCCTCGCCGTACAAGTGCGATGCGCTCGAGTCTAATCCGATTCTGTAAGACCTATCGGAGTAGATGACTAAGGATGTTTCGACGGTTCCTATGGGATAAAATCCCTCCAAACAATCGGTCTCACCGAACACGACGGTCGAACTCAAACTGAGATGGAAGTTTGTTCCGGTGCTTCGGATCACTTCCTCCACGAATGAAGGTTTCGCCATCCGCACCTTCCTCCCCGACAGCTGGGTGCCTGAGGCAAGCGCTATAATGAAGACCAAAATGGAACTCTTCTCACAAAACATTTCCACTCGTTGTTTTTTCGTCAGCTGTTTTGAGTTTCGTTCTTAACTGGAGAGCTTTCGATGCGGTGAGGAATGAATCAAACAGAGCAGGCGGTCGTATTTCAGTTCTACCTATTTGTGTGTGCGGCCACCTAAGATCGCGAATCAAGGGTTTGCATTCGTCCTGATAGCAGCCTCTTGGGGCATCGATTTCGACAGCGTTATGTGTGAGTCTTTGACTTCGATCGGAGCAATCTTTTGAATGGAAATCTGCTTTTTCAGCTTCATCGCAAGTCACCATACAGTGGTATCAGATTGGAACATCTTTCATTTCTTCCTGCGATGTCGGAGATCCAGAGATTTGTTATTTCACTTCTTGAGAAATGAAGCGAAAAAATGAATCTGAAGAACAAAAATGAAACGTCCGAGGAATTCCGAGGAACTTCATCACAGATGCTGCAATGGAATATGAAATGGAAAATGGAAAAGAGCTCGAAGAAGAGTAGAATTGAATCAGCTTTGTTGATCTTTGAAAAAAATGTCGTCCATGGAAGTTATGAAAATCGTCCATCGTCCTATGTCAAGGTCGTGGCTAACCCTCAAAATTATCTCTAAAATTTCTCCGAAGTCGCGAATTCCACCAGAGCAATTATCCACAAGGCATGTCAGGACCCCTGAATAAATGAATCTCATTTTTGTTTGAAGACAGATTTGCACTCCTTTCGGTTATGCGGCCTTTGAGGTGGGTTGGACGGGACGGGTATCCCGTGCAACACGATCTGGTTCCCCGAGGTTGGCTCTGGAAAACAAGATGTCTGACCAAATGAGAGAGTTTAGGGCAGTTGACGGAGACTTGAACCATTCAGTGCACTACCGCAATCACTTCACCGGTTCATTCAAATGCGAAAGTTGATTTCTCTTATTTATCACACCAACCTTCATCCTCTCCTTCCGGGTTCTGGGCGGCTTCCCGGGGGGCGGTCAAAACACTCTGGAGATTTTGGAGCCATTTGGATTCTTCAGCTATCTCCTGATCCACCTCTCTGAAACAGTACGAGGAGCCCGCTGAGTCGCATCTGTCGCACCAAACGAAACTATTTGGACGGCTCGAGAATTCTAGCTTCTTCGAGACGCCCCCAAGGTATGCAAAGCAGGGATTCAAGTAACTCACTCTAACATTTCCAGTAACCGCTTCTTTCTGCTCTTCAGTTGTAAATGTAATACGCCCCTCGTATCTAGAGGAAAAAATTAGCCATATTATACGAGATCGATGGATTCACATTTTTCATTTCCAGCGGGCCCAGTTCGCCTCTCGAAGCTCATTACACACTACAAGCGCTATGCATTCACCCACCGTCGTGTTTTATCCTGAAAAGAGAAAAACTTATCTGAGATATCCGAACGACTTCGATTCTGCGGACATAGAGAGCATCTCTCGCAATGCGGATGCGCTAGATGTTCCTACGACTCACCGTCCTTCTCCAGCTTTTCGAAAAACCGGGTTCAATTCCTCGACGAGAGTTAAGGCGGTATCTATCAGGGACCAGATCTCATAAACCCTGCGTTTTTGAAAAAGTTTTCAGCTCTGATGACAGGAACTAGAAATATTTCAGGCATCCTGCACGCCGCAACCACTTGAACATGAGCTGAGACGCGAGATTGCCACAAAAGCTCGAGAGTTTCTGAATCATTTTCACGATAACAGCTCTCACGGAAACCGATCATGTTTGGAACAACTTCACAACTTACTTTTGCCCGAAGTGCTCGTGCAATTTAGCTGATTTTTCGTAATCCCAACTCCCAAGTGGCATTATTCTTGTGATTAGAGGTGGTGATTGCTTGCTTCGGGAAACCAACAAAATCCGAATAGCGTGCTCGACCGCTGATTCTGTTGGTGTCTACATTTGCACGTTTCGTTTGAAGACGTCGTCCTGAAACATTTTCGGAAATTTTCTCTATGAATTGAGCTGTGATTGTGAAGTACCGACCTCGAAATTCCACCGAATGCATAACTTTCGGTTATTTCTTACATGCCACAATTGAGAAGAGCTTCCTGAAGTTCGTGAACTGTGATTTTCAAAGTAAGCAATTACAGTGTGAGCTAACGACACTCGTCAGTGCTTCAGCTGGCAAGATTCTGAGGAAGGCAAGATCCAAAAAGCTTTGATCGTTCATCGAAGCAATCATCGCCGGCTTCTGGCGGCGACTCCACCCATTGTTGAGGAAGGCTTTCAAGGATCTTTCGTTCTAGAACCAAAAAACATTTGCTCACTGGATCATCAGACATACAAGATCTCTCCTTTCACTTGTTGTTTTTGTTGTTTGGAAATGTCAATCGAGATGATGTTCGTACAAAATATCAGAGCGTCGTGTTTATGGCCAAAAATACTTTCCTTTGAGACGTGGAAAATAAAATGAGAGCCGGTAACGAAGATCACACATTCTTTGATCGAATCAAAAGAACCAATTCGGGGAATCTATTGAATTTGTTTGGAGCGTACTGCCAGATGCAGCGAAGCAAAATACTAGTTGGCGAAAAGTGGGAGCCGGAGTTGCCGGGATCAAGTTGCTTCCGGGAATGAGAGGAATGCTGGCGAATCGGGAAACAGTTTCGGCTCTCAATGCGGTGATTCTGTCAAACTTGCGACGAACGAATCAATGACGCGACGTCGGATTCCCTGACGAAGGCATCGCAGTTAATGTGAGTCAGCAAGTGCATAACGATGCCCCAATGCCACCGGGGTCCTCGACGAAGCCATCAACGGGGCTCAAAGACGCGCCCACAACATCTAAGCACATCATCAACTCTTGTAGCCACCGTTGTCTTCGTCGACGTCGTCGTCCTTCTCCTCCTCCTTCTTCTTCTATTTTCTTCCCGACTATTTAACGGTTATGCAGCATCCAAAAATATCAGTGACTGCGTGACTCAAGAATTTGTCAACTCATCCTCCACAAGATCACCGATTCCGGCAGTGCTCGCGCTCAATTTTCAAAATCCTCCGAATCTCTGAAAAGCGAAAGGAAGCATGAAGCGGCTGCTTATCGCAGGATTCGTTCTCCTCGCAGCCGTTGAAACTCTGGCCTACGGAGCTTCCCGGAGACGCCAGCGGCAGTTTAGCACTCCAGCACCCCAGAGCTCCGGTTACAGCAACACTCAGTTCTACGCTCCGGTGACTCACGTTCGTGCTTTGACTCTATCACATAGGATATCGGCATTCCGAGACCAGTGAGCATTTGCTAACCCCCGAACAGAACTGTTCCTCGTTCCAGAATCTCCGAACGAGTGATGTGCACCAAGTCCATCATGATGTCCATCGTTCGCCTTCTCCAGTCCCCCATTCGCACATAACGCATCACGTGACTCCCGTGGTCCGATCCCACATTCATCAGAGTCCTCCGGTGGAAGTGGTTCGTACGACTAAGACGCTCTACCAGCCGCCGGCTGTGGTTCATCAGACCGTGGATTACGAACATCACGACCACGTCACAACGCACTATCCAGGCTCCGCGAAAATCAGCAGTCACACCGATTACTTCCCCTCTAAGGTTAGTAGTTTTCTGAAACAAACGCAGACATCGATTTCGCAAGAACTTTTTGGAGTCTTCAAGTTTAGTAGGTACATTGGGAACCGAAATTATTCGTACGAAGCTCATACATAGGGCCCACTGGAGATTGTTCCGTAGATTTCGGTTTGTTTTGTCGAGACTCGCACAAGAACGACGCCCGTTATCTCCTCAGGTGAGCAATGTTCACACCCAGTCCATCAGCGAGAAAGTTCCGTCGGCGAGGAAATCTCTAGAGGTCCACCACGACGACAAGCTAGACACTGCAGTGCCACAGCAGCAGCAACATCATCATCATCATCACCGTCATCATCATCACGACGACCATGCCCACTTTGGCAAGGTTCCCACTGGTAACGCCGTCGTTACCTCGTATTTCAACTTCCCCGGTTCGTAAAAGTTCTGCTCACGAATTTTCTCACCGTCGAATCCGTCGAAGTTACTCAGAATCACCATTGGGCAACAACACAATGCTACAGTACTTCAATATATTCGGTGTATCGTCCATCGGCGTCATGTTCCCGAGTTTTGGATTTGCCCTTCGTACTTCGATCGATCGTTTGCTTCCTCCGTTGGTCGAATCAAGATTCTGGTGAATTTTCTTTCCAGGCTCCGGAAGATCCGACAACAAATTCCAGGCGCCGGCCCCGACTTCAAGTCACAAGATCGATTATTTGCCTCAAAGGTCGCCTTCACCCGCCTACTCGCCACTTCAAGCACAGTCCATTGAGGACGAGGAGGATAGGGACGTTCCCGCGAGCCCAAACCAAGCGCAACGTCCTCTCTATGAACGAATCAATTCCGGAAACTCACAGAGTCCCAAAGGATCTCCATCCTTCTACTCAGGGCAAGCTCCGGACTCTGAGAATCCGTCGGTGAGTAACTCTCGCGATCGAGAGAACTGCGACTTTTTTGTCAGCGATCTGTTATCCTCGTATCCGCTCGAAGAGAAAGAAAAAGCCTTGACCATATTGCTCAATTAGACACTGGCGGGAAGTTCCTCTCGATTCTCCGAATACTTTCAATTCCTAGGTGTTCCCGGCGCCAGCCCCCAACAGACCTTCGGATGGTCTCTTCTCGCCGTCACGATACCCGAAAGAGAGTTTTGCGGAACGCAAACGTCCCGAGCCACTTCAACTGAAAGAGAACACCGGCTCGGATGATATTAAATCTCCAAGAGAGTCGGAAAACGAAGATTCGTATAATGCCCGCCGAGAGCCGGGACCGGCATCGAGAGGAGCGAACCCCGGGGCATTTCTGAAACGAATTCCTGAAGCTGACAGCTCCGGCAGACAGGATAGCCGTGCCAGCCGTTCGTCTCCTGCCGGCAAAGTTCAAGATCCCACTCTTCAGCAACAAGCTCTAAAAGTGAACCCGGACTTTTTCAGAGCAAATCGAGAAATCAACGCAAAAGAGCCTGAAACAGAGCCCGGAGATGACGGCGCAGCTGAGCGACCCCTGAAATTCTCTCTCGAACAAGTTCCGGTAACTCAGCAACGACCCTATTTCGGCCCGTGATCCAACAGGAAACTATGAGAATCTCCCAACTTTGTTTGTGTACCTTTGATGAATAATAAATTTTCGCAATCGATCCACATCTTGCTCAAAGCAAAGTAGAAAAGGTTGGAGAGATATAGATTTTCTTTCAATCGATTACGACGCGTGAAGAGCAAAGGCCATCGCCTCGAAGTGTCAAGCGAGGGTCTCCCCGAATTCGAAGTGTCTCACCTTCACAGAGACGACATTTTGTTTCTTTTCATGAACACTCGACGTTTATAGCTCGCTGTATCATCCCGCAAGAATAGAAATGTAACATGCGAGCTGTGGGAGTTCTTCTAGAAACTACGCCCGAAAACATCGATCGAAAGAAAAACATATTTGGACACTCCTAAGAAGACTCTTTTTAGATGTTGCTATATCGTCGATCATCGATGCGTGTGTCCTTCACTTGCTCTGACAAAACGACGGTATTTTTAGCGGCGCAACGTGTTACAAGTGCTAACTTTCGAAGAACATTCCTTAGGACGAAATTGTCGGCACAAAGCAAAAGATTTTCAAATCACTTTTCATGCTTCCGATCCCAAGGCGAGCCACGTCTTCAATACGAAGCATACATTCATGTGACAAATTTGCTTTTAATGAATCATCTTCGAATCCAACATTCTCTTGTTTGAAGGAAGAATCGTGCTTGGCTCCTCTTTGGTTCTTAGTTTGGATCCTTCTGCTCGAATCTCTACATATATCTGCCGCGTTCGGAGTCGTTCACGTTTTCGGAACGCCGTTTGACAATTATGAATCGAAGCCCGGAGAGGGCAACGCCCACCGAAAAAAGACATGTTCACCGGAGCCATCGGCTCCAGAAACAATGGCCCGGCTGTCAGCCGAAAGAACGGTTGGTGAGAGATCGTTGACTCGAGCCAGAACCAGCATTCGAAACAAATATGCGAGCACAAACCTGTTCCACGTTCTGCCTGTTCTTATGGCTCTCGCCGTACTTCTCCACCGCAGGTACGATCGATCAGTATTCCATCGACGATCCCAGAGTGAGAAAATTCGTGTTTCATGTCTCGCTCATGTCAACGCAAATTACCAAAAAACTCGATTGAATTAGGCGTGTGATGCTTTTTGAGGATATTGGCTGATTAAAGAGGATCTCCGAAACCACGGTCGGAGAACTGCCAGCTCGAGGAAAGATGTCATCGAGCCGGGAAACATCATAACACCGAAGAATGAAATCACGAACGGGACTCATGATGTCACGCATAGTGGATGTCGGATTCGCTCGCTTCCTCAAGGATCAAGAGCTTTAAAGATTCTGGCTTGATTTGACTGGTGACTTGCCGAGTTGTTGAGGCTACTTCCTAACACATGGACTTCCATCGAAATGTTTGAAAGCGTCCTTGAACGACCGGTCAAACGTTCAGAAAGGGCCGGCGTTCTTGGTTAGTCGTCAAACTTCCTAATATTTGAATTTGCGCGTTCTTCAGGCTCAAATATTAGTTTGTTGTTTCGATTCGTTCTGTTTGATCCATATTCTTTTTTCAATCGAATGTGTGGGTGTACTTGTTGCGCTGATTCGGGATTAGGAAGCGCATCGGAACGGTCGACGCTCACCAGATGACTTCTATGTCAGAATCCACATCAATTCGAAATAGTTTCCCCAAGGCAGACCGTGAAGCTCGTAAATCAAGCAGAAGAGTGATCAATTCGTTATCAGCATTTTCATGAATCAACGAACAACGCACGCGGCAGAAAACTCATGCAGGACTTGCTCGAGTTCTCCAGGGTTTCCAGATTTTCAGTGAATTTCCCGTCCAGCTGCTTCGCATTTATTATTTCTGTGACCATGATGCAAGTGATTTCCATAGGCGTTGCGAAGATAGATTATGACAAAAGCACAGAAATGTCTTCTCAGAACTTCTCTGTTGTTTGTGCTGTCATCAGGCTTTCTGCTGTTGTTGTTGCTGTTAGTGTGGTCGTCCACTCATTTGAGATGCAAAACATCATCCAATATTGAAGACATCTTGACGCCCATGAGATGCTCGGCGTAGAATCAGCTCGCATCAGACGGAATGAGTCACTCGTAATTTTCGCCGGCAAATTTCTGATAAGTGAGGTCTGAGAGAACGGTGAAAGAGGTCTACGACAGCCGTCTATCTCTCGAAAAACTAGTTTGATAAGGAAATTTCCTGCGCCAGATACCACCGGCCCATTGACAGTTTTTCATTTTCGATAGTTTGGTCCTTAAGTCGAAGAGTACGACGCTGGAAGTCGTGCCGTCGCGGAGAATGATCATAGAATCCGATTTGTGAGAGTATTTCGATAGAAAAAATATACGTCGAAGATGTGATCGTTCTCCTCTGAGTCACTCATTAAGCGGGCAGGCACCCCATCGACGATGTTCTTTCCAAAACGTGTTGTTCGATGCCAAAATTCCTCTGCCAAAAACGAGATCGACTGCATGTTCCGGAAACAGGGCGTTTGCCACGAATCACTTTCGCTGCACTTTCATTTTTCATCCCACAAAACATCTGTAGGTACTCGATTCCGCCAGTTCATTGATGTGGATACTTTGATTTCGAGAAGAACCTAAATTTTCCCCATCTTCGAAAGATCGGCCGCTAAATTGATTGATTCCATTCTTTTCTCATCGCTCTTCACTTTAGTTATAATCCATCATCGGATTACACGACTCCCCTCTAGCGTATTATTTCGAGGTCTTTTCCTTGGTTACTCTTCTCAGGAATGTAGTTCACCGCTTCACGTTCAGGGTTCTGTAGACTCTGGCGTCCCGATCGTGGAATTGGGGGAGACTCCGACTGAAATTCAAGCGATAAATATCTTTATTTGAGCCGGCGGCATCAGAGAAGCGCTAAACGAGGGGCAACTCGAATATTCAGAGTCCAGTGAAGAGAAGCGCTTCAACGAGACGATGCCTCTTTATTGCAGAAGATCCCGTCGTCTGCTCCGTATGGATCCGGTGCGCTCTCTCTTGTCGTGTTACCAACAACGGCGAGCAACGAACGAGCCGGGCAGCCAGCTAGACAGCTAGCCAACCCGCCAGCCCTTCATCCCTCACCTGAAGAGGGTCCTATAAAACGCGCATCTTCGTGAGACCGAGGTGCAAAGTGCAGGAGCTTTCGATACTTTCTGTTTTGCAATCCTGTTCCGAGTCAGCATGAAGTGGATCGGTGTCGTGGTTTTAGGAGGAGTTCTCGTCCTCGCGCAAAACGACAGTAGCATCAACAGTAAAAAAGATAACCGGTGAGTTTCAGACGTCCCCAGACTTCCGTCCTTCTCGAGAACTTTATATAAATACAAAAGGAAACTCCGTTATCGATCTCCTGGTGTTAAGGCCGAAATCTACAATTTGTCGAAGTAATCGAGAGCGTTTGTCGGCTGCTCGAAAACCCAATGAACTCGTTCGAAGTATTCTGTCGCGGACTGCGTGATCCTCTGATACGAATGAAAATTCTAGAGTCGAATTGGAAATGCTCGGAAAGTACACTGGGCCAATCGAAATCGACTTCCAACCGCGCCTCACTGTTTGAGCATCCGGGAATCAAGAAGAGTTCGAAAACTGTTGGCTATTCATTTGCTGCACATCAAATTGAATTCGTTCTGTTTTGTTCGGGGGAGCGTCCAATATTGAATTCAGCCCTCGGTCCCCTCCGGCGGTGATGAGAAAACTCGCATCGGAGTCAGCGTCCTTGGCACGGGGCATCGGTTTCCGAAATCTGGTTTCCATGCGCGGCCCTGTTTTTCCAAATTAGTCTCGCCCCTGCCGAGCTTCAGTTCTTTCCTCTCACCGAAGTCAACCGACCGCGGTTTCGGCGGAGGTGACGTCACGGTGACGGGCAGTCTCCGAGGCACTTCAGGTGGAGTCGCTCTTCCAGAAAAAAAAAACTTTGCTCGTCGAACCAAACCCTACCGCTGCTTATTGCCAGAATCTTGGTTCGGACGTGACAGATCAACTTTCAGATAGGAGAAGTGGGCACTGATTCTTCTCACCGATCGATGCAAACGACGACGGTTGCTACTTGGTTTCACCGAAGAAACCTGTATTATAGCCTTCTCCTCGGAGCTTATTCGTGCTTCAGGATTGTTGCAGATTATAACTTGTAATCTAGTCGTGTCTGGCATCGTTCGTACTTTTCGAGCAAGAATCCCGAGCTCCATGGTGTCCGATGGGTTGGTTTCATGAAAAAACTGCGAGAAGGAGCCTTCCACCCTGTAAGGAATCGGGGAATCCTGATTGCCGAGGGGGAACAAGGGAGTTTACTCGCGGAAAAGCAGCCGATTTTTCGGTCGAGGTTCACCTTCTACTCTGGAATAGCAATTCGGCTACATTCGAAGAAGAACGGAAAACGTGATCGAGTCTTGTGGGATTTCGGGATCCACCTATCGCTCCATGACTTGCATGCTGTCCGTCGGTGAAAGATGTCACTGGTGTGAGCTAAGTTGTGCCGCACAAGTGCTTCCCTGCCTGTGACGGAAATTCAAGTAGGTAGGTGAAGCGTCGAGCACAATAGCGGACGGACATATTATTGTTATTATGACCGAGAAAATCGTTGGCCATATCGGGTGTGGCCGGTCCAACTCAACAGAATTCGTTCTCTTGAAGAGCGTTTCAAGTTCCAACAAACGAATCTTGTCGTACTTCTCGCACATCAGTTTCCTCGGTCGTGATTTTCAGCGCTCCAGCCGTGAGAGAACTCCTGATTCCGTCGAGCACGTCGAGGGTTTTATAGAGTAAAGTTTCAATTCGTACACAAACTTTGAGAACTTCATGGTCTTCTTCAGTGATTTCTCCATAAAATGACGACCCGTGGAGATTATTTCGACCAGAATATCAAACACAGAGGTCGTGGCGAGAATCAATGGGTGGCAAAAGAAAACGGTTGTTTGTCGCGAAACTTGTGAGCGTCTTCTGAGCTGAAAGGAGACAATGCCGAAGAAGAGCAGCGTTAGTGTTCATGGAAGCGTTACAGTTCCCTCTAGCGAAATAACTGTTTGAGCTGAAAGTGTGACACAGACACATAAGCACTTCGATGCGTTCAGCTAGCACGCAGAAGAGCGCTGTGTTGGAAGAACCCTGATAGATCAATCGATCATTCTATCAGGAATTTCGTCCCCAATGTTTTCAACTCCCTGCGAAGAATCCAGGAGATCTCCGAATACAGAAAGCGGAGATGAACTGGTCCCCCATATTCAGATACTGAGCTACACGGACGCCTTAGTTGTTGGTTTCCCGAAGGTCGTAATCGACACGGAACTGTTTGCCCCTCTATCAGAGGCAGTTGTTTTGTTACTCGATCCAAGTTCAAGGTGTGAGCCTCAACTTTTGGACACTCGGCCGGGAACACTGATTTGAGTTCTCAATAATTCTCTGAATCAATGGCTGCGTCACAATAGCCCTGGTTCTGTCCAAGAGGCTACACGGGACACCTACTTTTCGGACGAATCATATGCACAGGTGACGTGCGAGCTCTAAGCCCTCTTCGAATATTAGACATCAGACGGATGGAGAAGGGCGGCAATTGCTGTTGAACTTCGACGTCGCCTCGCTGACGGGTGGATTAGCTGGGGTCGGGCTCGTCAGAAACTCTTTTTAGGCGATCACTGTCACCTTGACCTTTATCTCGAATGAGTGCTAGCAGACTTGTACCAGCACTAGTCCAACTAATCTTCCGCCCTATTGATTATTCAGTACTTAACAGGGAAATTCAAGAATCACATATTTGAATTTGTATTCAAATAACTTCAATTATCATAACAGGAAGGAAAGCCAAAAAAACAGGGTCTTGCTGGTGATTCAATAAGGAAACGGAATCGATAGTTGTTCTGCTACGAAGAAAGAAACTCCAAAGTATCCATCATCGAAAGTATTTAAAGTTGGCAAACGCGTCTTCTGCTCAGTATTTCATCTCTGCTCCTCCGTCGTCTTGGGCTGTTTCTCAAGTCTTCGGCCGCCCGATTGCGGAACAGCACAAAATGATTACCGATGACCGGTCGCTGTGACGTAAGGTGCTTTTCGTTTTCTGCTCTGCGAAAGAAAATGTTTTCTGTGTGTCCTCTGAAAATCGCTGACGCCGACCACCAAGCGAATTGTTACTCCTCTTGAGTGCTTTTTAATGCAATTTCTCGAGAACACTGCCGTCAATTACGCGGCGTCATTGCCGCCACCGCCGTAGGCGAAAATAGTGCCGCTGTTCAGCGCCGGCAAATGCGACGATGCCGATTTCGACCACAAACAAATTTGAAAGTGCGCGGGTGTTATTTGGACTTTTTTGGTCCAGAATCGTTCGCTCATTTGTTTGAAAACGATCCGCTGTGATGCACCGACAGGGCCACTGTAAAAAACCGAACACGAAAACATTGTGAACGACACGAGCTCCATCTGATGTCAGATCAGAAGCTCTGTCAGCTTGCTTCTGGTTCTTCTGGGATGATTTCTATCTGTTTCCGGCAATTTCGTGTTTCAAAACGTCTGAATTTCGTCACCGGCTTCGAGCATCGAAAGTTTAGATGCATTTTTCACTTGATCTTGCAATGCCATCATCTGACGTAGACAAGTGAACAAGTCCTGCTGTCATCGTAGATGAAAAGCTTCGTATATTCACCGACGTAGCATGCGGTATGATCAACGAGCGATTATTGCACAATCGATGTTTGCATTCCACTTCGGTAGAGCGAGAGGCAGAAGCCGAAGCATCTTCTGGTAGTGAATTCCTCGAGCTTCTTAAATGGTCGTTCATCTCTCGTCAAAGTTTTCAAAAACCCTCGATATTTTTCCCAAATTGTTTCTGTGCGCTCAAATCAAGAATAGAAGGATTCCAACCACTATTTTGAGAACAAATCCGCGTTGGTTGGGATCGAGATTTCCAAAGAGAGTTCAACGCCGAAAATTGAAGTCCAGAACAGAGTCGAGAACGTTTCCAGAATCTCTAAAATTTATCCTTTGATTCATTGTTGTCCCTTCATTGTAAATCGGCTCAGTTTGTCATTCGTGATCCGAACTTGCGTTGAAACTCTCGAAGGCCAAGAGAAAGTGACAGCGCCAAACGCTTCGGAGTTGTTGGCAGCGCTCCACAAGTTGCTGCGTTCTGGAGCGAGCGCTGGTCTGACCGGAACGATCTTCCATTAATTTCTGCACAATCGTGCGCTCCTTCAGATATCTCGACAACATCAACAACAGCTTCGTCATCGGTTCTCACCGACATCAACGTCATTTATGACAGTTTGCAAATTGAGGGTCCAGCGAGTCATCAAGAGCTGGACAAGTTCTACGCCAGGAATTCGATTCCATGCTTCCGAGGCCGTATTTTCGAGCGCCGGGAGTGGGAGCTGAAACGCCGCGGAGACGATGAACTCTGCACGAAGAGTGATTTCGTTCGAGATGAAATCACTCCGAGCATGAAGAATGGTGTGCACGATAATCCCGCGGCAATCCATCAGCATGCATCCAAGTTGTGTAACCGGAGAAGCTAACGATCCAATATGGAACAACAGTTTTCGTAACGTTCATATTCAGATTAGATTCAGAAAAGAAGCGACTGCACAGAATTCTGTCGAGAAGCGAGATAAACGATGCCGCGTGATGTGATACATTCAATGATTGTTTGTGGCCACGGCGCTTGTGATAGCCGAGTGAAGTAAATCTGAACAGAGACTTCCAATTCCTGTTTCGCAATCCACCGTTCGGCTAATTTCTTCGTTTCCCATTTGAGAAGTCCCAACTGACAACATCTCCTCCGACTTTCAGGAACCGTCGACAGACTCCATTTGACAATTTCTTCAATCGCCAAATCTCCGCAACACAGGGTCGAGGGGGTCTGCGTCCCTACAGCAACAGCAACGGAATTTTCTCTGTAGCCCCGTACGGGAATCAGCCATGGTGGAAAGGGTGAGTGTCTTCAAGCATCGAGAAACTTCTACATGTTTCCACAGTCTCAGAATGAATCCATAGTTGGACGATCTACGATCTTTTCTACGACTTGTGTATTTCTCTCAATGACGACACTCCCAGTGCGGATGTCGAAAACCCATGAAGCTAAACGCGTGGCTCACGGTCAAGGTTCCTAGCATCTGGTGTCATCAATTTGTCGGGGGAAACTCGCCATGAGAAAAGCTGCTCTCGTTCCCATGGTTGACGCCTGCATGGAACATTTTCGTTTGTTTCATCCATGAGATGGTTCAATCGCTGTTGTCATCATCTCATCGGTTCCCATCGACGGACGTCTGCGAATGCCAGAAATAGAAACACGTCCGTATAGCTTCTTAGCATCACACAAGACTCGGGCAATAATTCCATTAGATTCGAATCGAAGATGTTGTCCCTAGATAACACACTCGACGTACCATCTGATACTGCTAACCGTTAGTCTCGTGGACAACAATGAACAAACATTGAGTTGTAATAGACGAACGAGTTCCTTGTTTATGTGATTTCCCGATTCTAGAAAGATCTCCGTCGGAACCAGACCAGCTCCGGCCCGGGCCGAGGAATTCCCAAGTTACGGTTTGAGCTTTTGCTTCCTCCTGTCCAAAACGGGTGGGCCGAGCCTTGGACCTCACTAGCTATTCAAATCTTCTGTCGCGGCGCGCAGCCGGGTGTCTTCATTAAAACGGGGCTGGAGCCGGAGTCAACAAAAGCCTGCTTAACAAAGCGTTCAGAAAATATTGTTGGCTGACTGGCGTCGGTTTTGTTTTCACCGGAGTCTTCCTTCCAGCTCGCGAGTGACTGACCTTGCGTCAATTAGAGAAGCGTCAGCGGTGCTAGCAGTACGGACTCTTTTTTTCTTTTTCCTGAGCAATGTGAACATGTCGTATCGAGGTCGTGGCTTCTCCGTCCACCTGTTTACGCGGAACGATTAGAATGAGAAAATTGAAAGCTTTAACGGAGCGTCTCTTCCGAAGTACTTTCACAAAAGAAAAGCGACGTTGACCCGATCAGCGGTCACGAAGACTTCGATTCAACAAACTTTCCGGGCTTGGCTGCCTCCTTCGGGGGCTGGACGGATTTTTCCAGAAGTTCATGACGCTCCTCGTCGTCGTGTCACAATCAACCGTTCTTGTTTCGAATAACATGACGTTTTATCATCAACAACAACAGACGGCTGCTGAATTCATTAGGTGATATCAGAGCGCGTGCTTAACAACTGAGCTGTTTCGACATCGGACGTCACCGCGGGAAACCCGAAAGTATCTCGAGACGGAGTCGACTTTTTCGTTCTGTTCTGAGCGATCGGGCGAATCGTGATTCTAGAGGCACTCAGCGATCCGATTACGATCAACGGGCCTCAACATCGCTAGAAAGTTTCCTGACTTTATTTCACACGGCTCTTCCGTGAACCCCGGTTCTTCTTCGTGGGCATTTTCCTCTTCTGCTAGTTTCGGCTGAGCGCCTTAAACGTTCCTCACTGGAAGCTCTGTTTCCGCATTTCCCTCGAACATGTGGTCTTCGATCTGTTTCCATTCCGTTGAATCGACGAGAGGTTGGGCGGTCTGCTCCATCTTTTGCCCGAAAGGAATGGAAGTCATTGGAAGAACGCTACTGCGATCTGAAGTTTCGAGCGTGAATAGTGGAATTCATGAAGAAACCTTTCTCCATTTCCAGAGCCCACGTATGCATGACCAAAAAGGAGGAGGAAGTCGAGGGTGTGTCCCCTGATTCGCTCCTGTTCTCCTTGCAATCGACACAATGCTCAGAATCGCTAACTACTCACACCTGCATCACGAAGGTGAACAAACGTCTCCCAGCTCCCTTGTTTCGTGTTCTCTGTTCAGACCCTAATCGAAGCTGAAGAATAATTTCAAAATAACATACATTCGCGGCTCCGCAGATCCGCACAGCCAACGAAAGCAAAAACATGATCGAAAAGTACACGTGTTGCCACGGATACACTCGGAGACCCGACGGACCCGGATGTGTCGAAGCTGATCTCAAGGTGAGTCAAGGTCGCATAACATCTTCTCTGACGATAAGTCACACGTAATGAACGAGCTTTGTTCTACCGGTTTTCGTCCGTAACGTGGACTGATATTCAGATTTCGGCTTCGGTCGAATCGTTCTGGATGAACGTCGATGAAGTAAGTCCTCAGACTCGAACATTTTCAACGTAGCAGAAGAATACCGCTTCATAACGAATTCTTTCGACAGAACAAATAGGGATAGTTCTCTGGTGTTCGAGCGATAAATCGTAATCTGTGCGGATGTGTAGACTTGAAGATCCTCCCATGAAGCCGATGCCAAATCGTCGCAAAGGTTTCTCCTGGCTTCCGTCCCAGATTTGGATTGTCGGCTCCCGCTTCGTCTGAGGACTGAGCTTTGCTTCGGGAGCTCGTTTGCTAAGGCTAACTGTAGCTCAGCCTCGTCGAAGACTCTTTGAGGCCGGAAGAATCCATAAAATGCTTCGTATCGCAGCGAGTTCCTTGAGTTCTACTCTCTTGTGGTAGTTGTGTTCGATTTAGACGCTTTCTTTACAACCTGTGTACTTCGGATGGCGAAGAGCGCCGATCAGGCCTGATCAAGAATTCAAACGTCGCGTTGCCGAAGATGGCAGCAATCAGTTGTAGCAAAGACATGTGGACAAGGCTTGCAGATTGGAAGTGCGTTGGGCAAGTGGGACGCTACTGATATTGCTTGTTGTCAAGGTGGCTGGCCGGGCGCAAAGTGGATTCTCTTGAGCGTAACGAAGACTCGTTCAGTGGGAAGGCAGGGTGGGGACTCGTTTGCATCGATTCTGGATCGCTCAACGCGCGCAGCCATCACGGAATTCAAATTTTCACGCGAGCTTCGGAGCTTCTTTGAAGAGTCGCATCATCCGCTATCAGTTCCATCAGTCGAGAAACCCTCATTTCCAATGATTCATTTACACCAACGATCGAGTCTGCTTCGGATGAGTGGTCGCGGCTCAACATAACGGTTGCCAACGTCACTTAATCTTTTGGGTTTCCCTGAGAACACATACAAACAAATTCTTCCATACGTCCACGATGAAGTCTTTCACTTGGGTTCTCACAGAAAAGCTGATTTGCAGGATCTGAGCGAGACCCTTCAAATCATTGGAACCAATGATTTCGGAAAACTCGTTGACGATGCCAAAATCACCAAGAAAGGAGGAGCCGATATGAACATCACCGTTTTTGCGCCCACGAACGCTGCCATCAAAAATGCCGAAGCTAAGGTCAGTGAGTCACTTTTTTCGTTGATCTGAATCGTTTGGAAGCAATCGATCAGCTCAAAACCGATATTTAATGGAGTACATTTTCCCGGAGATGAGTATTTTTCTCTAAATTCCTCTCTTTTGCAGAAAGCGGAAACTGACGACAAGAATGAGGTATCTCCAGCCGACATGGCAAATGGCCACATGGTCGAAGGGTATTACCAACTTGCCGATCTTGTGGATGAGCAGAAAATCGTTACCTTGGACGGAAATAGTTCCATCCGATTCAACGAGTTCTACAACCCGCACAAGGTATGCATCGAAGTCTACGCTTCTCCTCTCATCGTCATCCATGGCATTATCGTGCATTGATTATAATCTAGCGATGTCTCCAAAAACTTCAAGGTGCTCACTGCCAACTGCGTTCCCATTGTGGCCGCCGACAACTTCCACAAAAATGGAGTCGTCCACGTTGTCGACGGCACACTGCCCACGCCTTCAAAGAGCGTGAAAGAAATTCTCGCCGGCGATCCCAAATTCGAAACTTTCAACGAAAGTGAGTTTCCGAGCTCTCGTCTCTGTAATCTTCATCTCCGCTAGTGTTCCGCTGCTTTTTGAGATCTTGGAAACCGCTCCCAAATCAAATTTCTCGCCTCTGGTGATCAACGCAAACTTTTCCTCGCAGTTCTCGCCAAGAGTGGGGAGCTTTTGGACAAACTCGATGACCCCGAGGCGCATTATACCGTGTTCGCTCCCACTCAGGACGCATTCAAGGACGTTGACGCCGAAACTCTCGATATGTGGAAGAACGGAGAAGGTGGGGAATTCGGTGTTCCTTTTCTCGTGATGTTCGAACATTGACCTGCTTAATCTACTTCTCACGTGAAACATTCGATTACTTCTTTTCTCTCCGACGTACAATTATCTCTCAGCTGAAGCGTTCTAAATTTGTTCTTTTCCCTTCGCTCGCAGGGTGTGTCGATCAATTACTCCAAGGACACGTCGTTCCTCACACTATCTGCACATCGGCCGTTCCTCAACAAGCTCGCGTTCGTAACATTCTCAGGTCTCCGATCATGCTCCAGAAAACGCCCGATGGTCGCGTGACTGCCGAAGGTGTCGAAATCGAAGACAAAGATTTGGTCGCCACCAACGGAGTCGTTCACGCAATCAAGAACGTCATGTTGTCGCAAACCAGCAAATCGCTGTTGGATACTTTGAAATCTCACAAACTCACCGACCTCGTCCATCTGATCGAGAGCAATCAGCTCGGGGAAAGGTTCGCAACGCTGAAAAACTTTACGTTCTTCGCCCCCACCGAAGAAGCCATCAAGGACGTGTCTCTCAAGGAGTGGGACTCCATGAAGCAGGAGCAGAAGATCCAACCGCTGTTCCTGTACCACACCACACAAAGTAAGATCGGTCTGAAGTCGCTGTTCAACAACATGATCATGCCCTCTCAGCTGGAGAACTCTCAGATCCGGGTGAACGTGTATTCGCGCAACAGCAACTTCGACGATGCGACCTACACCGCTCAATGCGCGCGAGTCGTGAGCCGGCCCATCGAGGTTTGCGGCGGTTCGATCTACTTCGTCGACAAAGTCCTCCGTCAGCCCGAAGTGTCGATCTGGGAACTTCTCGAGAAGAACAAGAACCTCCAGGTTTTCCGTAAACTCGTGACCAAGGCCAACCTCGAAAGTCAACTCAAAGACAACGCCGGACCTTTCACAGTTCTCGCTCCTACCGACGAGGCTTTCAAGAAACTGACGCGCGAAGAGATGGAATCCCTCGAGAAGGGCGAAGGTGTCGAAGCTCTGGTCAAGACCCACATCATTCCCGACATGCTGTGTTCGGGAGGTATCAATCACAACAACGCGTTCGCTGTCCAAGAACACAGAAACCTCGACGGAAAGTCCGTTTCGGCTCAACGCTCACTTCGAGGCCACGTTTACTTTGGCGGAGCCAAGGTGGAGGACAAAGACCTCACTGCCAACAACGGCGTCGTGCACGTCCTCGACCGGGTGCTCAACGCTCAACCCGAACCCAAACCTCAGCCCAACCCACCTCAGGGACAGCAGCAACAAGGAACCGAAAGCCGGAGATACTCGACGTTTGATTTTCCGCAGTTTTGAGAGAAATCCCGAATCGCAGAAACCTAGATCCCAGACATCACGATGTGAGAGCTAATATTATTTGAAGCAGCGGGAAGGTATTTATTTAATTTTCGGACATCAAACGAGATCCAGCTGCCGCGGGCTTTGGAGTCCTCTTGATGGGGAGGTGCGGAAAATGAGCTCAAAAGTTCTCCGTTCCTTCGGAGATAATATACTCTACAGTGAGAATGCTTGTGGAAGAATCGATGGAACGAAATTTTGAAACGATTCTTGGAGAATTCCCGTTCCGGGTCGCTCCTACTCCAAACGAACACACAAACAAGGAAATTGTCTAATTTATGCGGATGACCGATTTGGTTCGATTTACACTGATGGTGCTGATTCTTGTGCAAAACAATAAAAAGTGAGTCTCACCCAGAAGGATTCCGATAGCTTGATCATTTCATAATTCTGTGTTTCAGACGACCTTTCAGATGATATTCGTGAAATCGGTTCTGGAAGAAAGTTCCTAGCCGAAGTCAACGAATATAACCCGAACTCTGGAATCGCTTCCCTTTCGAGGGTTTGGTTGGGAGATGAGGCTCAAGGTTTTCCAACTTGAGCCAACTGACGGTAGCAATTCGTACTTGGAGGGGAGAATTGGGATTATCTCTTTTTGTTTTTTTTATTATGTAAATTTTGTTTTCTTTTTTTCCCCTCGTCTTGTGAGGGGATCTCGTGTTCCAAGAATCTCGATGATATTGCAATGAATTTACCTGTTTTCATTCATCCAGTCTCTCGCACTTTGCCCAAATTTCCACAATCTGTTTCCACTCGCTGGGCGCACCTACATTTTTTGAGCCATGACATCATCCGGAACGATTGTCACTTCCTGCATCCATTCGAAATGCGATTTTGAAAATCGAGTGGGGAATCGAAAGTTTTGTGTCAGCTGGATCGAAAGCCACAATTCCGTAAGGAGTCGTGGGGCAAAGGATTCACTTCGCGTTAGTTTCCGTCGAAGGAGACGGTTTCTTCTCGAATAACCTCTAACCTACTTCAAACTTTAATTTATTCCTCTGAGAACTCCTCTCGTCAGAAAACTCGTGCTCGGGAACCTGAGGTGTTCAACCTGAGAGGCGTTTTGTCCGACCGGTTTCTTCGACCGACAAGGACGTGTATAAAAGGAATGTGAGAGCGTTCGAACGATTAGCCGCTTCTAGTGCTCGAATCAATTAGACGTTCTTTGCGGACATATAGGTAGGTTCGGAACGGAGACCATTGCGGAGTTCGAATTCGCTTGTCCGGTGTCTCCACCCTCGGGGTGAGGACCGAGGGGAAGGGTCCAACTCCACCCACGGGGAAAACGAAAACACAGCGTTCGTCCTCAGGCACGGACACGAGGCCTGCTACACGTTGCCTGTCAGCATGCAGTGAATCTCCACCAGGATATAAACAAGGAGGGTGACGTTGATCGAGTGATAAACGAAATTGAATCGACGACCTAAGCGATTGGCAAACCAAAGAAGGCCCGAGCCGTTGCTGCCTAGTTGGCTGTTGTCTTCGTGGTCGTCGTCATGTGCTCAGTGGTCAACAACAACACGACATCAGCTGTAAAGTCCCCGGTGGAGGAGATGCTCCGCTATATCGACTCCCTGCCGGAGGAGCCGCCCAATCCCCGCGATGAAATAAAGTCGCGATATTTCTGGATGTCGGTTTGGTCCGAGTTCGTTTCCACTCTCATCCTCACCGTGATCGCCAGCGCCTCAACACAAGAATCCGATGTGCGTCAGAGTCTCGCCGTCGGATGCACGACCGCTCTTTTGACGTATACCTTGCACGGAGTCGCTTTCAACCCGGCCGTCGTTCTCGCGCGTTTCCTCGTGGCCAAAGTGTCGCTGCTGAAATTTTTCTTCTCGATATTCGTGCAGGCCATCGGTGCTATCGCAGGCAGCGTGTTGGTGTTTGCCCTCCGCAACGAGTACTACCAACTGGTCGAGTCCAAACTCAACATGAGCCAGATCTTCGGCGTCGAATTCTTGGGCTCGCTCGTGATCGTGCTGACAGTGTTGACTTCGGATGACGACGTCGAAACCGGACTCTTGAAGTTCCAAGCGTTGCCGGTCGGAGTGGCGTATGGAGCCGCGACACTGTTTTCGGTGAGTCATCTGCGAATCATAGATTTCAAGTTGAAGAGTGCCTCTGAGCTAGGGATCATCATTCCACAAGGCCTGACGAGTTCATTTCCCCTCCGAGAGAACTCCTCGAAGACAACGATCGCGATCGCTCGCTCAATCTTCTCTTCTGTTGATCGTTCCTTCCATCCGCTCCAACATCGTTCAGCGTTGATCTCCGCGGCGATTCAGGGTTGTCTTCATTTTCCTCGCCAGGTTCCTCGGCTCCACTGAAATCACTTTCGTTACTTCGCAGCACTTGAGCACTCGATCCGCTCTAGAAGCGCGAGGAAACAACTTTTGTGAGAGATTTCGTGTAATTATAACGCTATAAGTACAAGAGGCGTCTCAAGCCTCGTATCGGAAATCGTGACCAAAACCCAAATCACGCATCGAGCGGTCCGAGCTCCCCTCGGGAGAATTCGGGAAGAGAAACCACATAGATCCGACGAGGCAAGCGTAACGGATTTTCTGATAGAAATCCTTGGAACAAAAGCGGAAGATGACGAAGATAGACTGCCGAAGTTCTCGTTTGAGTTTACTCAAACGCGACACGCAAATACCTCGTCCGTCCAATCCGCTCGATTGGTCCGCCGTTCGGCTACTTGGTCGTGCAGCTGACCACTAGGTCGGTCGGTCGCTTGGTGGGTCGTCCATCTCGCCGGAACCGATTCCGCCCCGCGTCAGAGCGACGAATAAAAAATGGAGACGAACATGGGAAGATAGAAGAGCGGGATACATGCACTCGTCCACTATGATGGATATGCTCATCAAAAGCGTGTCTGCAGCCGAATATGATAATAACGGCAGCCCTCCTACAAAATATATTCTACTGCCGCTCCTGATGCTGCGGGACATCAACTAGAACACGTCGTCAAACTGAATACAACGGCAGCGCAAACGTCGGTCGTGCGAGTGAGGGGCGTACGCCAAACGGAAGATGAATGACGTCAACGTCATTTCGTGCAACTCGAAGACACTGATGCACGCTAGTCACGCGAGTGCGTTGACGCCTGGAATGATTATTTTCGGAGTAATAGTCTCCGGCCGAATCTCCTCCTTTGCAACAAGAATAGAAAGAACTTTCCTAACGAGGGCAAGAGAGATGATCGAAGACCACTTGGACTTCGAGGATTCGTGTTCCGACGTACTCTAAGACACTTTTGCGACGAGCATGCGGAATGTTGAGATGCCTAGCGGTTCGGTTTTGGGATCGAGGTTTACAGCAAACGGAAAAGCGTCCTCGAAGTGAAGAATCAATTTCCGCAAAGTCTTCAATCGGGTAAACCGTTGTGCTAATCGCCTTGGCCAGAGCGGAGGATGGAGTAGCTGAACTGTTGTGAAACCTCGTCAGGAATAACGAGAAGAGGGAAAAGATCCGCGCGGAATGGAATGAGAAAGAGGCACTTAAGCTATGTCATTCACAGAGACCGGCGCACGATGGGACACAAAAATATGTGGATGACAGGGCGGATGTCCCGGTTCGGATCGTTTTTCGCCGTCTCCGGCACAAGCGTCTGATGCGAGTTCCACTGATAACCGTCGACCTTGGAAAAACTCGCTCGCGTGACATTACGCGTGACGAACAGACCGACCGACGTCCAGAGTGAGGTCCCGACTGACCTCCATCCGTCGGACGCTGGGACCGGAGGACTTGAAGCTCCGCAAATCTATCAGCGAGCGAGTGGAGAACGATCAGAGCAAGCCGCACATTTTTTTTCGGCAGAATTCCTCCACTGTACTCGAGGCTTCTTTTTATCACTCTTTCCACTCCGGAGTTTTTGCTCTGATCTTTCTCGGGTCCAATCTGAACACTCTTTGTGTCCAAGCTTTGCCGGACATCGTTTGCCTCTTGGCCAATGTCTCTCTCGGCTTCTTTTTTCTTTCTCCGGAGAGATCGGACACAGTGCGCGGAATTTTTGTACTATTTGGCTCGGAGCCATCTGCGAAGTGAGTTTCAGCGGTCTACGAGCGTCTCGATGATGATTGCGTTCCAGTCTACAGAACACACGACTGTCATGGCTTGTAGGGCCATCTGTGCTTAGGCAAGCACAAGTTTCTCTCCTGAAAAAGAGGCGCGCGGAACGACTTGGTGCACTAGCGTCCGAGACTAAGAATAGAAGTCGATCAGACGCAAGCCGTTCTCCCGATTCGACTTCCTTCGCGGAGGAAACTCTGCAAGCGCCGTTAGCTACTGTGCACCGTTAAGTCGACGATCGTTTCTTCGGGAAATTATCTCTTTCGATCGAAAAACACCACACCCAACTTGATGAGAGATCTAAGGAATAGCGCTCGAACAGACGGTACCGATCCACTGGGGAGCATGCGATCGAAATTCAGGATAGACTGCTCGCCGATAGACAGATCTTATATTCGTTGCTCCTTGCTGCAAGATAGCCTCATGTACTCCGGTTCGTATCCGGAGTACATGAGGGATGAATTCTTTGATAAGAGCAGAGAAGAAGAAGAATCCCCATCGCAACGAATATCGACTCCGAGCCGAGTAGGAACGAAATAAGGAGCGAGGAAGGCAGCTATCCCGACTGGGCAATCGGTCCCTCAACGAGATATACAGAAAGAGGAAAAGAAACATCTATACCTCGAGTCAGCAACAAAAATTGCAGCTGGCAAAGCAACTCGATGTTCGGAAATCCCGATTCCTATCCACGGTGCGAAGAAATTGGAAATTTCAGAGAAAATATTCCACGGACTCCCTGTTGTGCGGCGCTCGAGGATTGGCTCGCCGATTGGTTGCCTCGGGTGACTCGGCATTCGCTTCTTTTTGGGACGATGACGGAATAAAACTCTTTATTCGCTTCGAGTTCGTGAAAACTCGCTCCAAGGATCATCCTGCACACCGGAAATTCGGTTCATTGTTACGAAACTCGGGTCCGTTTCAGCGAAATTTCGCCGAGACGAGGCTCCAGCTTTCTCGACCTCCGCTCGGTTATGTTCTTTGGGTTTATCAAAGAAAATTTCGGTTTTGTTCTGCTGCGTCTGGAAGAGGAATGCCGTTCGCGAACCATGGGATCCGTCCATTATTCTGTCTCGAAGGACCGTTGTCTTCTCTAATGGAAGATATCGTCCGCCGTTCCGGTCCACAATCGGGTCAGAGAATGCGAGATTTTTGCAGATTGTGTTTCTCTGCATCTCCAACTCTCTGTCTCGATCTATGCTCGAACGGCGAAGAGAACAGAAACAGAGAAATTCAGAAAACGAGTCCACCAAGTGGCAAACGAAAGCCTAGACGTGCGGACATCGTTTCACAGGCTGAGAAAAACGTCAACGATGATGATGCAGTTTGTGGCAAGGCAACGTGCATTATGTACGCGATGACGAAACCGAAACCCTTGGGGGTGGCTGCTCTACTACTGTTTGAGTCTCCTTCTTCGCTCCTTCAACGAAAAAACCCAAGAGGGCAGTCCAAAGCCTTGAGTAAAGAGACCAAAACATCGAAGGATTTTCAGCTTCGGAATTCCTTTTCTCAAAACAGAGTGAACGAGCAGCAACGCCGGCGGTTCGACCGGGCAAGGTGGAAGAAAACTCAAATATCGAGTCAAAAAAGGATTAAGGGCGTCTTTGCGCGGCTTCGGAGGCTTTGTGATGGTGTCTGTGAGCAAGGCAGCGAAACCTCTCGAGGAATCGAAACAATGTGGGCCTTTTATCTCTACTTTTTTCTTTGTCTCGGCTTCTGTCTTGTCGCGTGAGACCTCTGCTCCACTTATTTCGACTCTTCCTTCCTTCCTTCCTTCCTTCCGTCCTCGCGTGAATCCATGATCGGGAATAATATTTCATGAATTCTATCAAGGCAGTCCTAAAGAATCAGTTACGCACGCCCTCAGGTCTGTTTTACAACGTGCAGCACGGCATCGAATCCGAGAACGTCGAAGACTCGGATAATGTATCGGATAGCAGAAGTTGCGTCGAGTGATGTTCCGCTTCGGCGAGTACAGAGCACGACTATTGAGAAACACGTTGCACGCCACAAGTCTGCCAATTCGTTTCCTCGCAGGTAGGCAGGGACCAACGAGATACGAGGTCAGGGGGTTACCGGTGCACAGCATCTCTCCGTACTAGAGGTCGTCGATCCGAGCTAGCGGCCGTCCGCCTCGTCCGTCAGGCGTGCCTTGGATCCCGCAAGCAACTCGTTTCCACGTCGTCCGTGACCTCGACAACTTCTTTACTAATGAGTTTTTTCTTCTCCTATTTATCATTGATTGCTTCGGTGGAAGTAAGTTCTCGCTTCGGTTTCCTTTCAATCTGAATCGACGATTTCCCCGTCTGGGAATCACCGGGAGAAATCTAGGGAAGCTGGGAGCGTTTGAAAGAGTTCTCGGGAAAAATGGGAGCGGATAAACGTTTCTCCCGTTCCTGTGTCTGGAGGGAGGAACGAAATCGGAGCAATGTGTTACGTCGAGAAGACCATACGCACTCAAGCATGGTCGAGTCGACCTGGTCTAGTCTGACAAGTTTCTGATATTAACATCGAGGAACCGAAGGAGCACTCGCCACCAACGAGACGTTCATCGCACTGCGATTAGCAGACCCGAGAGAGAGAGCAGAGCAGCTACTTTGAGCTCCGACTACGAGGTCGTTCGTGTGTACGAAAGCGATATCCTCTGGGAACTGGCGTTGACGACGTCGAGGACGCTGGGAGCGAGAAAAGGGAAAAGCTGCAGCCGCACCGCCAGCTCGCCGCAATTCCGCTCACGTAGCCGCAGCGCGGAAAAGAACACGCGAGCTTCGACACCTCCCGCAGGCTAGAACTACATCGACTTGTCGACTTCCACCGTCATTCAGTGAATTCCGCTGATCATTCGATTTTTCGTTTGTTTTGAGAGAGAGAGAGGGGGGAGGAGGAAAGCGAAATAGAGAGAGAAAGGGAGAGATAGAGAGATAGAGAGAGAGCGAAAGAGAGAAAGGGAGAGAAATAGGGAAGAACTGCACAGGACTTGCGTCGATGCAAGGGAACACGCTAGGGGCGGAACATCGAAACGAAGCAAGGGAGCAGACCTCGGTCTCTAGGCCGGGGAAAGGGGGCGGGGGCGCGACAAACGCAGGAAATTAACCCGCGAGCCGAATTCGCGAGTTTGGTGAAGGCCACTGGCGGCGGGACCGGAACGATCCAACCGGCGGCGGCTGCGGCGGCGCCATCATCAGCGCCAGCCGCAGTAGCAGCAGAGGAAGGTAATTAAGGCCCGAACCGTTCCCGAGAGAGCGAATCCGTGCAGTTACGAATGGCGAGACCCCTCGAGCACCCCTTGCCGCACTCACTCAGCATCCTGTGCGAGCCCCGGCCAACCCCTTGCTTCGCGTACAGGAGCCGGAATCTCTCGGTTCTCCTGCAAAAGCCAGCTCCGCGAACTCTCCCGGACCTAGCGAAGGGATTCCCACCATCAGGCTGCCCCGGAATCGCGACGATTCCGAAATTCTGCGATTCGCGAATCGCGAATCGCGAGAACAAGCGGCCCTTGTAAGCGATTCCTGAGGATTTACGCACACGAACGTCATGGAGAAAGAACACACGGCCGCTGAGATCGGGTACTGGAAGCATAGCACAAGGAAAAAGGTGGAATGGAAACCCTCGTATTCGGCAAAGCCCACCTAATACGCAGTGGAAGCAGCGGCGGAAGCAAAAAGAAGAAACGGTGAATTTTTCACCATCGTCTCTCCCGCTCAAGCTCTCGTTTCCTTTCGCCCTCGCATTATCCTCGGTCTCAGCTCGAGCTCAAGACTCTCGTTTTCCATTCGTGTTCGCCGACGCACCGCGGAATAACAAGTCTTCCGCTGGAAAAGAGCTTCTCTCAGAATCAAATGGAGCTGCATGACGACATCGACAGTGTGTCTAATTTGATTCCAGGGTGCAGCGACTTTCTCGAAATGAGGATCATTGTTTTGCCCCCGTCGCTATCTTTGATCCTTGCGGGATCGGCTCGAACGGAGCAAAGCGATCCGAGATCTTGAATCCTTTTGGAAAAATCTCGAAGTTTCCAAAGTTTCCTGAAGAACTCCTCCTCCTGAAAAAAAGAGAAAACTCCGAATATTTGCGAGACGAACTCCGTTCTCCGCGCTATGGGTTTCCAACTCTCATTTTTGAAACTTATCGGCGCCGTAGCATCCGGTGTACACGGGGACTCGAGAGTTTATTATTTTTCCTGGCAATTCCGTGGTAGCTAGGATTCCGGCCACGAGAAGCAATTTCCTTTTTGAGCGGAATTCAATCATCTTGGCTTAGCTAATTATCGATCGTTTTTCCTCGCACCTTGCGAAACTCCACCTGCCTTGCGGTGGTCTGCTCCACCTCAGTTTAGATTCGGAGCATCGTCGAGTCTCTGAGCGGTCGCCCACCCGGAGGAAAACAAGAGAAACGGACGGAACTCACACCGATGTTGTTTTGTCAACAAAGACCCGTTCGTCTGTGGATAATAAAACGATCTATTTTCTTTCAGTTTTCATACACGGGTATCGGCCTCAACCCCGCCCGCGCTCTGGGACCAGCGATTCTGACACACGAATGGGATAATCACTGGGTAAGTTGACATTCAACTTCAGCTCTGAAGTCTCTCGATATCTCGATCCAATTCAGTACGACGATCAACGATCACAAATGAATGCACGGAGTTTCGGCGACGACTTATCCGCTCGAATTCACTTCAGTCATCCAGCAGCAGAGCACCCACGTTCTCTGTGAGAGTCGGTGCGTTCTTCTTGTTTTGAGTCTCTTGACTTGCAAATAAATTGCGTTTTTTTTTCTACTTCGTCCGGAACAAGAAATTATACGCGAGTCATCGACCGAAGCCCTCGACGATTTAATGTCGGCTCCCGATGGAGAACAGTCGCAGAAATGACGCGGAAAGAAATGGAACGGAGTCAAGCGGAATCGCAAACTTTGTCGAGCAAACTTCGTCTGGATTCCGATCCCGCTCTGTGATCTGCGGTTCCATTAAACAAATGTTTCGTCTCAGAATTTCCCCCCACCCGATTCAGTGATTTCGTGCGTTTTCCTTGATTTTCTTCCCATTTTCCGCGGGAAAACGGTCTCACGAACATTCCTGACTGTCTGTCCCTCCCTCCACTGACATGAGAGACCGAAGCTCAGAACTCGTGGAGTTCGTGGAGTTTCTGTTTTCGTAGCCCGTCCGAACTTACCAACAGATTGTTGTGTCCATACCGTGCGAGCCCACAAAGCCCGGAGATTAAACAGAGCTCCCTTGGACAGTAATGACGCAGTGTCCACATATCGTTCGTTGTGATAGCGGCTGGCCATTTCACTCGAAGCATCCGGTCCCGGCAGTGACCCGTTCCTAACTTTAGTGGTTGGATCTCACGTCGTCGCAAACCTACGGCTACAGGCCAAGAAGGCCGTCTGTTGATCGGTGGCTGACTGACTGTAATGTCCTGCTGGCTCACAAACAGAACCCTGCGGGAACTCGTTCTCCCTCGGGTTTCTCAGACGAAATGACGATGCGCAGCCGGAGGGAAGCTCCGCACAGCAGCGGACGCTTTGCTTGTTAGCAAACCGGTCTCGTCCTCGTCCTTCACATTCCTATGTTGCGATTCGGCAACGGCATTTGTGCAGAGATTCCATTCATGAGATGCGACGGGCTGCGCGATTGGTCGACTCCTCTATTCAAAGCGTTATTCCCGGGTCCTCACGAGCGATGCAGAGTGTGCTCGGCTCTGAAAGAACGGCCTTCATTCGTTCCCTATCGAATAATGTCTCTAATTACGAGGGAGCTATCGGGGACCTCAAGAGGAACGGGGGCGATCGGGGCCAATTACCATAGCCATCCCTTCAATCCTAACCAGCTTCGCGCGAAGAGGACGAGAGCCCCTAGTGTCCCGCCAAATCCCTGGATCATTGTGCAATTAGCCGAACCCTAATCACCGCGAGCCGCCATATAAACAAATGGCTCACAATATTGAGCCCGTCGTCGCTTCATGTTCCCAATCGTCTTCTGCATAGCTTCAAAATTCCGAGAGCGAACATTCAGTCTCCCGACACGGCGAAAAGTGTCCAATTTTGCGAGCGTTTCCATCCGCAGATGACATCAGGGGCAATGATGAGATTTTGGAGGAAGTTTGTTTCCGATGGATGTGCAAATTCAAAAGAAAAGAGTAGGATAACTGACTATCAACATTGCAGGTGTATTGGGTCGGACCTCTTCTCGGTGGTCTCATCGGAGGTTTCACGTACGATTACGCCAGATCATCTCGCAAGGATGTTCAGGAGCGAGCAGAAAAGAATCATCGGAAAGCTATTGCGGAGTCACTGAAGCGAGACTTCAGCGCCTTCTCCGGCGAAACCGAACTCACCAATTCCATGAACACGAACGATTGTCGAGTGTGATCGTTGTCAACGATTGCGAGATTTGACGAAATCAAAGTTTTTGGAACAGACATCTTTGAACATCTAGAAATCGGCGACAGATTTTGATCGGGAACGCAATGAAAGCTGATTCGTTTCCGGGTTCCTTGTTCTGAAAAACATTCCGCAATAATCATCAGCTATCAGACATCAAATTCTCGGAGTCAACCTCGAATATACGACGTATAAAAACACTGATTGTGAGATGAAAATATCCTTACTGCCTGGACGTATCTTCTCGAAACTTTCGTTGCTGTTTGTAAATAACAATAAGTGCGAATGTGGAATGCGGAGACTTTTGAGAAATCCGAGAGGAAGAAGGTTTCCTGGTGGAGAACCCGGTGCATGCCTTGTTGATGGTCTGGTAAAATGAATAATAATCGTTAGGCTTAGCAATCGAGTCGTTGTAGCGTATCACAGATACTCCCTAGAGGTCAATTGAATATTTTCGCTGGTAGGAGACCGTCGTGGAGGTCCTGATATCTATGGCACCATGAATCCGAATACCGTTAATTGGTTGCGATGTAAATAAAGTCAAAGTCCGTTAGGAAAGCATTTTCAAAACATGAACATCGATCTCTTCATTTGATGTGACCTCGATGTTTCGCTCCGGACATAGGTCCACCTGGCTCCTCTTTTCCAGACCACGCAATTTCCCGAAAGCTGAGTTATCTTCAAGGGTTCCGCAGCGACACCGATTCAAGGGCTCATTCTCCCACAAGCGAAAGAGTCGGTTACGCTTTAGAGCTTTGGGGACAATTGTAGGACAGAATGGTGATCGCTCTTATTGAAATTCCAGACATAAAGGCACGATCGAAGCTTGACTGACGGTTCCGAGTTTTCTTCTGGAACACTTCTATCCGTCCCGATTTCGCGAACGCAGATGACAAGACCGAAGGAGTCTGCGCGGCTTCGTCAGTTTCTGACATTAAGTGCCGGTGATGCCGCCAGACGGCGCGCGCGGTCTGTCTTCACTTTGATGGACATATTTAGTCAAGACTGAGAGGAGAATCGAGCGGCGAGTGAAGTCAACAGCGTAGCGAATACTGGAGAAGTCGGATGAAATCCACCGAATATCCAGTGCAAAAGTGCGCGATTTTCTCACTTCAGCTGTGTTGTTGTTGTCATCAGTGAGCTCTCGTGAAAAATTCGTCTCGAACTTCCACAGTGCGCGACTGTGACCATGGAACGTCACTATCACCAGCCGTTCCAGCCCGCATACCCATCCAGCAACGCACAGAATGACAGAGGCTTTCCAGAGCGAGTGCACGAACGCACTTACGAGCAGCCTCAAGCGAGCCCGTTCAGGCCAGACCCTTCTTTCAGAGCTGAACCAACATATTCCAGTCGGGAGCCTTCTTACAGTTTACGAGAACCGTCGTACGGGAGTCGAGAGCCTACGTACGGGGCTCGCGAACCGTCCTATAACTCGAGTCAGGAACCGGCGTACAGTCGACCTCATGAGGACTCGTACAGGGCTCCAAGAGACGGCAGTTACAATCCTTACGAACAACCGCAGCCGTCGCCTTCCCAGGGTCCGCCATTAGACTACAGAACACAAGTGAATACCTCGCGCTCTGGACGCCTCACTACAACGTTCAAAGCGGAACCTATTCCCATCGGGGAAGGTCTCCGCCTCAATCCAGGATACTTCAAAACTTGTCCGGGAATCATAAAAATCATCCAAATCGTAAGTAGCGCTTTTCCCGTGCAACAGTACAATTGGTGTTCTTACTTCTACGGTTTTTTACCAGAAGAATGATTTCGAGACTCTGGAGAATCCCGAGACGTTTGGAAGAGGAAAACTCTGATCTGGTGGATGAGAAACGAGCGTTGTTATTACGTTATAACATGAGCGTCTTCACGAAAAGTTGAGCGGGGCTAGGGTTTCATGTTGTGTCGGCAAACGAGCGCTGTGATTTGTCAAGGACAAATGGCAATTATCACAGTTGTGGGGTCAGAACCACGCGAAACGATGTAGTGAGTCGAAATACACCGCTGGCTGCGGCGAGGGAAAACAGCTCTGATGAAGATGTCCATTTCGCGTTGCTTTGCTTTCCTTGGACGAATTCTCACTTCCTAGAGGCTGGAATCAAAATTGAGCAGACAAAACATTTCCGCAAAAATCGGTGACAAACCGAAACGATGCTTTGAATTTTCTCGCGTTGCGCGGATACGGAACGGGTACAGGAGCCTTCGCGCGTCACCGCGGATTTGACAATGATGCAGATCGTCCACGCGGCAGAGGTGCGATTTTTGTGACTGTTTCCACAAACGGAAGAACCCGATCCCTCGATGGCGTTTCGTTTGTCTCATTGTTTGGTTGTTTTCGTCACGAGTTTCGGGGTTCGAATTTAAGTTTCCCGAGATGGAGACCCATAGTTTGACGAAAGCGGTACCCGCGTCCATGGAGTTTTGAACATCGAATATGCCCCTGACGCGAAGACCCGCTTCTTTTTCCCAAAAAAAAACCTGTTCGCCAGTCTCCATGCAACAGCGGTTTTTGTCACTTGGCATATTTCGAGAGAAAACAATCGAGAATTGAAACTGATCATCGTTCGCTGATAGACTTTCTTGAGCGAAAATCTATTCAACCAGAATAAAACGTTTAACGGAATTCCTACAACGCATTCATTGAGTGTTGTTGCGAGAATCGGTGCAAAAGGAGATGCGGAAAACCGTGGCGCCGTCAACGCTTGTTAGAAACGACAAGCGTATCAAGGTCTTCGATTGTTCTTCTGTAAGTGGATTTTGTTGCTGAGCTCGATTGGGTTTGGTTCACGAGCGAGGCGGCCCGCCGGAGAATTCGCGTGAATTGGACGATTGCGTTCACGAACTTTCGAATAACTGGTTACCGAGAGAGGAGAACTCTCAAAGTTCGGTTCATCCGATCAGAACTTTGGAGCCCGATACGATTCCGCCGATTTGGATCTCGAGATTTTCGTGGACTGGCTTCTGGCTTCGAGTGGTTGAATGCAGTGGTCGAACAGTGTCGGGAATTAAACTATCAGAAAATAAGCTGAGCAACAGCTGGACAAGAGCACTTCATTCGAACAAGCGATGACGGTGCACGGTGTACCGCGTCGAAGAATCTGGAATTTCGTGTAGGCCCTACGAAGGCTGGCGACGCCCACAGAGGCAGAAGAATATTTTCGCCGTCATTCATGGAGCATCCCGCGCAACGCTCACAGAATACGTGCGCTCCATCGATGAGATAGAAACCATCATCCAACAACGCGTACGGCAAACTTCAGAACTTCGGCAAATCGCCTTCTCGTAAGCATCGCTCGGATAAGTTTCTTTGAATTTATGTCCGCTGTAACTGATCGAGTCCGAGAAACTTTCTTTATCGGTGGATAAACACTGGATGAGAGTTTCCTTGCGCGAAAAGCCGCAGCTTATTTTCTGTTCTTGTCCGTGATCTAGTTGAGATTTCTCGTCTGCGGCACGAGAATGAACAGTCGAGGGGGTTGATGGAAACCATAAAGACCAAGGATGATAACAACATTGCTCATCAGACTCCCATTCCCGTGCTGCGGAGGGTAGATGCTCTACTACGTACACTTCCTGACGTGGAGCGACCGCAGGAGTTTCGGAGAATCCCTGGAAATGAAAATGGGGCCTGGAATCCTGAAAGGCTATCGCTCGATAAGAGTCGGCAATGGCAGAGATCGAGCAGAATGTGAGGATCATGTGCTGTCAGTGTCGGTGGCAGTGTTTCGCTCTCGGTAAAACTCTTTCGCCATCATGTAGGGGTGTAGCCCGCGTTACAACGTCATAAATGTCGGCTGCAGTAGCGAACTCCCACTTCTCCGGAAGTCGGTCCAAGGCCCTCGTGAACGCACAGAGAGTACACAGAAGAATACGTTTACGTGCGATAGCGGCAACTGGAATGATTCAGTAGCAAGCGACGAAGTATACGAACACGGAAACATTAACATAAGCCAAATCATCTGCATCTGCCGCGGAAAACAAGTCGCCTTATCTATTTCTTTCGACGCGGTCCGAGTCCGAGGGAAGAGAAATTTTCTTACAACAAGGATTCGGAGGTCAGAAGTCGTTGAAACCGATTTTCCGGAAGCTTCCCGAGAGATAGTCCTGTGACAAAGTGTGTGTAGCTGATGACTACCCTGCTCCCCATGGCCCTGGAACGCGAAAATTTCCCGACCGCTATGAGCCATTTAGGGTAGAACTAGCGTGATAGTGCTCCATCTTCGAGTGAAGTAAAACTTCGTGCGCCGTTGCAAGAGACTTACACGCTCGGAATGATTTCAGATCTTGGGGATGGTGTGTCTGGGATTTTCAACACCTGCTCTCACGGGCTGCGCGAGATTTTTCTTATTCGTTACGGCCACATGCTACATCCTGACGGTGCTTCTCTGCATCATTATAATTCTTGGCGTGGACCGAGCTCTTTACCAGATTCCGTGGATGACAGGGGTAAGTGTCTCGAACGAAAGAGAAACGACTAACCGAATCGTTTATTTAATCTTTTTCATCGTCTCTGTTCCCATTTTAGGAGCATTTTATCTCTTAACGATTATTGAATTATCCGATATGAAAACTAACGAATCAATCAACACCCAAGAATCCTTGATGGTTTTTCCCGTAGCTCAATCGATTGCATCCCCGTGATCAAAATGCGTTTTCGCAGCCAGCCAGAAGCTTCGTCGATTAACCGTTTGATGATTTCCGTTCGTTATAGGAGCTCGTTTACACGGCCATCGCCGCTGTGTGTTTCTCTTTGGCATCGTTGATTCTTCTCGCTGACATTGCCTCCTACGATTGGCCGGGAAGCGATTATCGTGCCATTCGTGATCAGTACATCGGCGCTGGGGTAAGTGAGAGACTTGGTTACTGCGAGCTCGTCTGATGGATGAAAAGACGATGAATCGATGGAGGCCGAAAAGCCTGACTGCGGGATATCGGCTCTTCAATCGCAAATCGCCTTCGTTCGCGAGCGTTTCGAAAAGTTGCATTCTGTGAACTCGGGCTTGGTTTCTGCTGATTACTCGAAGCTGCATGCGAGCGTTCGGAGAAAGAAAATGTTGATTGCCGTGCCATCTGCAAAAACGAACGCCGAATGGAACCAACGCTCAGCGCTCTCTTCTGCACGGCTCGTGTGCAACGGATCGCGGTCGTTGAACGGAAGCTAAAGTTGCCCCAAACGAGGAAATCAGAGTTTCTGCATTCCGACAGATTTCCCAAACGCTTTCGAGAAAATGTCCCAAAAGGAACGAATTCCTAAGGTTGTTCTTCTGCACTTTCCAGATTTTCGGAATTATTCAGGCGATAGCCTACGGATGCGGCATGTTCTTCCTGTTTATCGATTGGAAGGCGACAAGGCCGGTGCCGCCGCCTCGAACCGTGACAACTAACTAAATGCATCTCAAATCCCTTCTAGGAGAATGGTCACGCGAATCACTTTTAATGTTTCCGTTCAATATAGGGGAAACTTGTTAAACGATCGGGAGTCGGTAGATCCGAAAACGATCGCGGAGTGACACCTGTTAGAGTGAATGGGACATTCGTTTGTTAAGAATTCACCAAATGTCGAGTTCCGGTGACCTAAGAGGACTGAGGTTCCACCAGGAAAGGAGCGAGGAAGCTCTTGAAACAAAAATGCAACAAGATGCATCCCATCACGAGCTCACGCTCTCTGGGGCTCCCACCATAGTCATGTGCAATAAAAATATCAATATTGAAACAAAAAAGAAACAGTTTTTCGGCTGACTTGAGAACGACAGGGTATAAATGTAAAATTTCCACTTCGCGATCGACCTAATTCCGGTCTGACCCTCGCAATTGGTTGCTCTCCACTGGAAGTTGTTCGAGATGTTGTTCCAAGCCAAAAGTGTACACACCGTTGTGACCGGCCCGCGAACTCACCGGTCAGGATACCGATCGTTGCGCGCCAGGAATAGCAATGAGAGCCAAAAAAATTCCTCGACCTAATCTCTCGCAGAACTTTTCTCTCCAATAGTGTGTCTGCACAAGTGCAACTAGCCGGACAGCCGGGCAGACGGATAGGAAAGGTGTTATCAACGTCGTGTAGACGCAAGGAAGAGACGACTGAGTGAGTCCCATAATCCCCATCGGGATTACCTTACCAGCCTGGATCCGCTGGGGCTAATTTTCCGACACCACACGACATACATCCGCTCTTCGCGATCTCGTCCATCTGTCTATATCCTACCTCATGGTGAGTATCGGCATTCTCTGCTGTCGCGGGAGCTCGAGGATGCGTTCTCAACTGATGACGGAGTGGCTGCTATAACGCTCGACCGCGTCAGAAATTCTAGTATATGAGTTTGTCGATCATCCGAAGATCTCTCGAGCACAGGTGCATATTGATATCGAGCTTCGTGGCAAGTTCTCGAGGTCCTTTTGAAAACTTTCTCTTCTGCTTCGTCGATAAGCGTACGAGAACGCAGCAGGCAGCGTCAAATTTCCCTCTGCGAGAGGTGGACTCCCGACGGCAGGCAATCTCATTGTTCAGGTCAGGAAAAGTTCCCTGCGAATCCTGTTGGAGGATCTGCGAATAAGAGAATGTGAAGGAGTACCGATCGAAAACTGATTTTCCAAGAAAGTCTTGCGATCTGTCGATTACAGACGGTTGACTTCGTTGATGATTACCATTTGTGATTCGTTCTGTAGCGGATCGCGAATTGGATTCAGCTCTGGAAAGGGAGCAGCCAATGATGTGGAAGCGCCGCATGCCGCGAAGACGCAACTTTGAACAAAACACCGAGACCGCAACTTCCAATTGTGCTGCTTCGAGGGATCATTCCGAGGAAAATGGGGCGTAAGACCCACAACAAAGGCCTCAAAGGCTCAGGAAAACCATTCTCCTTTTTCATAAAGGACGAGAAACTCGTTCGTCCGTTGCTTGCTTGCTTGGTTCCTCCCTTCTTTCGTTCGTCTCTTCGCCATCTCAGGCTTCACGGAGCAAGCCACCCGTTTGGAGACTTGACAAAAGGATGACGCTGTGGACCCACGCGCATTACGTCCCGCCCCCGCAGAGAACATTTTTCACTCTTTGTGAGGTCTCTCGTGTTCTCTTTTTTCCTTATCTCGATTTTTTCCAGTATCGGAATGATGAACAACTTTTTTTTTGCAAAAAAAAGAGGAAACCTCCGATGACAAGGAGAACACAGTTCAAACAGTCTCATCCGTCTTGGGGGAGACAGAAAAACTCGCTCTCAACGTGTGCGTAGGCCACTTGTTCCTCTATCGGATTCATCGCTCCTACTACTGTGCTCCTGTGCCAGCTCCTGATACCCCGAAAGGGGATGGATCTTTTCTTGTTTCGTTAAGGGTCGCTCTGCTTCAGCTCTTTGATCTTCTTTTCGCTGTAACGCGTTTTTCGAGAGCTTTGTTCTTGACTTCGATGCGAGGGAATCCAGTGGGGGGGAGGAGGAGGGGGGAAGTGGATCTCCAGGGAGATGGGTCGAAGGAAATGGAGAGGTATAACCTTTAGACGGTTTCGAGAGTAAAAACCTGATGTCTTGCCAAAATCGTCGCCGAAACGGCCGAGAGACAGCGGAGTGAACAAGAGTCAAAAACGCCATCAAGTACAAGTCAGATGCTCGCGAAGACGTGATACTGCGTAAACGTGATAGCTGTGCACAGCAGCTGAAAAATATCACACATTAGGCATGATGAGTATACCACAACTGGCCTGGATTCCCCAAAGAAGCGCGAGACGAGGTCGATCGTGAATCAGATTCCACGGGTGGTCGCGAATAGTGTTCGAGTGGAGCTGTACGATTCCATTTTTCGCGTTTCCGCCTTTTCGGAAGTTTCGCCAGAGCTCAAGGATGCACTCTAGCTTACGAGGCCGCGCTGGTGGCTGGAGTGAAACGACCAAGGAGAACGAGTGCGACTTCTCGGGGGAGAGGTGGAGCGCAGAAGGAGAAGGAGAGTACGGCGCAGAGTATATAGAGCAAATCCTGCTCATAAATCAACCTAATACCCAGAAGCCCTGAGACGACGACAAGGCTCCTCTGCGAAACCAGGCCGTCTTCAAACTCGCTCACATCGCAGGCTCATTCCTTGAGAACGAGCTCAAACACAACAACCAAACAAAACTTTTTCCCTCGACTTCCCACAAGGAGCGAACCCAATCTGTTAGCACGAGTTGATGTCTCGCGTCTTCACGATCGACCAGTTTTCGATCGAATTCAGATCGTTGCTGTCAAGGATGCGATGACAAATCGTAACACGATTTGATTCCCGGAGTTTCGTTTCGTCGTTCGCGTTCCAAGTTCCGAAGTTTCGAGGGTCGACGTAAAACTGCAGAGAAACTGCCTCTTCAGAGATTTTTATTCCCTCACAGCGTCTCTGTTGCCTACACACTGCTGGCGAGCGTCCAAGTTCGTTTTTCCAGAGTACGCGGTGTAAAAGCCTGTCCTAGCCTTGTCCAAGTGTTCATCGTCGTTGTTCGTCATGTTCTCGGTAGAATCCTCCGGCGGCGCTCTGTTGTATCGCTTCATTAAAACGAGTTCAACGTAAATTGAGTTAGACCGTCGTCGTTTCGCAAGCCAGCGTCCATCGTCGCTTGTAACAGAGAGAGAGAGAGAGAGAGAGAGAGGGAGAGATGAACCAACCACCGCCTGCAGAAAATGGAAAGTCCCTCGGCGCTTTTTTCTTGAGCGACCACGAAGTGAAGTAATTTGGTGGCAGTCAGAGTCGATCCAGCCGTCCTGATATCATCTGGCTCTATTTCGCATCATTCTTTTTGAAACGGTTTCCGAGGAAATCGAGGACCATGTGGTCTCGAAAGAATTCCAGGTTGAGTAGTCGTTCCGCGGTCCGAAATGTTTCAAAACAAGACGTTCAATCCAAGCGTGGAAGCGGCATCCCAATCCCGAAATTCGAGTTCCCTACGTCCAGCTGTGGCCGCTTCCAACGCGTTATGCGCAGCCTTCCAGTGGAAACCCTGACGGATTTCCGGAAAGATGAACGAGAACCCTGATGTCGGAAGCCGCAAACTACAACGGATATGGGACGTTTACTCGGACCCTTGGGCGTATCTGGTCTATAATTACGGAGTCTGCTGAAGGACGACGGCCTTGGCAGCATTAGTTGGTCGTTGGGTCTGGGAACTAGCTAACTGGGTGACTGGCTGGCTGGGTAGGTTTGTGCCCGAGGCGAATCGTCCGCTTCCTCAATTCGTTCCATTCTTTCCCCATCAGCCGCAGATGGACTTTCCCATCAGCTGCGGCCAACTACTCAGCGCAGGTAGCTTGCTCCGTTTTGCGAAAGAACCGCAGATATGAGGACACGAAGGAGAGCTCGCACGAGAGAGAAACAATTTGGCCGCGCTTCTACCGTGATGTCGCAACCTCATTTAGAAAACTTTCCTCTCAACAATCGATAGAGCGTCCAATTCACATTTTTCCAAGAAGACTGCTTCCAAGGTGCGATTTTTCGTCCTGTTTCCGCCGCAATCGATTTATTGACACTCGGTGTCGCGAGGCCGACGTCCAGGCGATTTCGATTCGCAGAACTGAACGTTGTGATAGGCAGAAAGGTTTGCCGGAACTCTGTTACCCTTCGATCAAATGCGTCAGGCGAGGGTCCGAAACGGCCGACGTTCGAACGAATACCGCTTTTCATGCAATAAGAGCCCAGCTCTTCACAACTAAGGGTTCGGGAAGTGGGTAGTATGTAGCTGCCAACGCTATCTATTGCGGGCCCGGGTTCATATATCATGGGTTGGCACTCTCCTGTGGGGAACCTCCATATCAGCGAGCAATGTGCGCGAACAGTCCTGCTCGGGGCCGAAGCTTCCAGGTGTGAAAGCGAATCATCGCTCATGATCTCCACGAACGCCATTCCAACCTTCTCAACAAGCTGCCCGCAGCAAGATCATCGATGTCAGAAGTGCATAGAACTTCCTTCAACCGAGTTAGTTTGGAAGCTGCTCTCAAAGGTCGTCGTGTGCCTGAGATTTCGTCGGCAAACCTGTGAATTTTTTCGTGATAAGTTCTTCATTCATAGAAGGCCCTCAGAACGAGAGACCCCGTGCTATCCTTTGAACGAGTGGCGCCTTTGGTGACGATGCTTTATGCTGAATCTCTCTGCGGAGAACTTTCTTCTCCAGCAGCGGAGAGTAACCCGCACGGGGAAGAAGAAACCACTCAACAATAGAAAACAAAGTTCTTCACCGTATCCATTCAATCTTCGTGCGACTCGCTTCGTCTTCTGAGTTCGTGTAATTCATCTGCATCTCTAAGTTCAGATCCTCGGAGTACAGATGAAAAAATGGAGAAATCTAAGGAACCAAAGCATCGAGGCGGCCAAGTAGTGAGCGCAGTCTGTACGGTGCTCACAGGTTTGCGTTGCTGCATCAACGTAGTCGATGTTTAGAGCACACACTGGAGTGGATACATACATACATGATCGGACCTAGAAAGAAATTCCTGCAGAAGCAGGAACTTTGATCCAAGAGAAAAGTGGTGCTGTTGAGCTAATCAATTCTGTCGGCAAACAGGAGAAACGCGTGGAATAATTCATCTTTTAAGTAGTACCAACTTTCGATGCGATTCGAGTTCGTCTCGAAAACACTAGCTTCAATGGAATCACCTCAAATGAAGGGGGTCGTCGAAAGCGGGAGAAACGAATAAAGATCTCAAAATAAAGATCTCCCTCAGGGCCGTTGAGAGAGATCTTTTCTCTCTACAAAATAAAGTTAAGGCTCAGTGGACCTGTAGAGTAACTCTCGAATCGAGTGGACGATCGCTCGATGGGGCGGACATACTGAGAAGGGAAACACAAAAATTGCCGTCTCTGCCGACAATCGGCTCCATAGATATGGAAAAGATGGAAATGCAGCGGATATGGTCGACGGGAAGCCGGACACTGCGTCACCGAAATACGGAAAACACACTCTGATAGCTCCGATCGCTTATACTGGTCCGTACGACCGGCTTCCGAGCTCGCTTTTACGAGCGGCCTGCAGGCAGCGAAGGCAATTTACGACTCATATAAAGCTGATTTTTCCTTCTTTCTCAGCTCGACTGATACTCCAAACGAGCCGGCTGAATGACGAAAACAGGACGTCGGGAAGAAAAGTCGTTTCAAGGCTATTACGTTACATCAATCATCCGAGCTGCTGCATCAAAACCGCTACTCCTTAAACGATGCTTGCGATGAAAATAACGTCCTGGTCGCCCTCCTCTTGCCGTTTTCTCTTGGTTTCCATACCCCCGATGATGCCAAGGCGGCAGATGCTCGTTGAGACCGAGATCGCTGAAATCGGACACAGAGCCATCGTATCAGATTATCAGAGTCTGCGGAGTTTCCGTGGTTTCGCCGTCCCTAAACTCCGGTGCCGTCCCGAACATGATAGAAAGAAGACTTGAATTGCCCTGAAGTTTCGGAATAAGAAGCCGTCGAAAGAGATCTCTCGAACTTCTCCACAAACGTAGGTTTCGTAGAATGTCTATTTCGTCGAAACAGATGCCGCTCTCGGGATTCCAACGGTGCAGCAAGGCACACACGACTCGAACTGGGAGGAAACTTTTGATAGGAATGCTTTTCTCGGGGGACGCCGCCGGCAACTCTCAAACGAACGAAGCACAGAGAGTGTAAACACTGATGGCCCTCCGAGAAGTCTTGAGAAATTCGAAGAAACCGCGAATAATTCAACGCCACAGGAGGCAAAGAGCCGCGCTCCTTATTTGTCCTCAATCGCTCGCATTCGGATGAATATTTAACTGCTCTGACTGAGACGCGAGTCTGGCAAATCATCGAATGCCATGGAATCGAATCTGGAAGGGAATGTTCCTTCAGATTAATCGGAGGTATTCCAGACTCTTTCGTTGAAAGGTTGTTCCGGGAGACCGAGTTCAGAAACAATTTCCCCAGTTTGTTGCGCGAACGAAGTTCAGTTTTAGCGAAATTCAATCTAATTGTGAGTTGAAGAAGGCCGCGGGCAAAGTTGTAGAGTTTGAATTGTTGGATGGAGATTTATCGCAGCACACGCGAACCGATAGTGTAGCTCTTGGTGAGCATAGCCAAAATGATTCTAACAAGGTTATTGTCCCGCAGAGCGCCGATGCGGAGCGGAATTTCGTCTCGCTCATGAATAATTCCACCTTGTTCCATTATTGTTCGCTCTGCTGTTTCTTGCAAGTTGTGGAAACTTTGACAAGCCGTCTCGACTGAGCAAGGGCTTTTTCGCTGATGGAATAAACAATAAAGTTTCCAGTTGTCAGCGTCCTGTTACCAAGAGAGGCCAAACCGACTGAAAAAGTAGAAAAATTAGATTTCAAGAAGCTCCATGCTGTGAAAATCAAAATAATTCTCAACGGTGTCCTGAGTTAGATACAACTCCGTCCATGAGATGGATATTGGGTGATGCCTGCGCTCATTTCTTCCTCAAATATGCGTCCATTCCTATTGTTATAATTTACTCCTCGATTCCCCGCGATTCATTTGTTCCTCATAATAATTCTCAGATGTCCACGGTCCAAGTTGTCCATGGAGGAGAATAAGAATCAAATCAAAGAAGGAGTCTCAAGGGAGCTGATTGGTCAGATAAGGAAACAGGATATGATAACACTCGCAAATCAGTGAGCCCTCTGGAGGTGTCTCGGGCGGTCGGGCCCTTTGGACTTACATATCTTGTTTTGGGAATGAACAATGGAAATTACAGTTTCACAGCCTTTGAAACTTGAGCTCGTGTTTCGCAGACTTCAGGACTTTGGAGCTTTCGGCCTAGCGATATCCTTTCCGAAAACCTTTCGCTCCACTTTCACCGCTCGTGCGACACGGCACGAGAGCTTCGTTCCTATGCTACAAACGTTGAAAGTCCCATCGGCACGTACCTCGTCTTCAATCGGCACTCTCAAAAATTCCAGACTACAATCTTCTGGTTATGTTCGATCCACTGGTATCAACCCGACCCTCATCGCTTTGGACGCTTACGCAGCGGACTTGGATTATCCAACCCTTCCGAAAGCAAACGTTGAGAGATCAAGTTCCTGAATTCAAATGGCGAACTATTCGTTGGCATAGACTTCACCTCCAGCGCTGTAACCACGACTGATGACTAGAGACTCGAGACATCCGTTCTGATCTCCCTCTCGACGCTGCATCAATGTGGCTGCGGTAGTACACATAGCATGAATGCATTGCAGACCGCGCTGACCATTCGGTCCTCTCGGACATTATTCTCTCTCACATATCATTGAAGCATTTCTCCCGATGCTTCAACTGCGAGAATTCCAGCATATCTGAAAAAGTTCCATCGGAACTTTGCATATATCATTTTCGGAGCGAACTTTCTCTGTTTACGATTGATCTGAATAAAAGATGAATGAACGGAAGGAGGTCATGTAGGTCCTATGGCTATTTTCGGCAGTCAAGGCGGCCATTTGGGTCTTTTTCAGGCCCCTTTAAGCATAGATCGGGTACGTGGGAGCATCCTGAATGACGTTCGTTAGAGTTGACCACGTGCGGTGGCTGACGCTCGAACGCAAAAAATTTTAACTTCCCAGAAGTGCCGACGAGAAAATCGGGCAAGAATTTCTCACCATAGGTTCCAAAAAACCTCTGGAACTCTCATTCGATCTCTCTGAGATTCAGAACTCTCATTTGATCTCTTCTCGATAGATCTCATTGAATTGATTCTCGCATTTTCTTTCCTTACCAGGAGTTTGGATTTCGCCTCATCCTGGCGCGAAGTAATTCCCTCCCGGATGAATTCCGATTCGTTTTGAGGCTCAGGTTAATTTCATCAACGCCAATCCCGCAAGTTCCGCGGTCTTGTGCTTCTTCGGTCTCCGTACGATCCATTGATTGACTCCCGGCCTGAAAGGTCGCGATCGGGGGCGGAGAACGCGCGGGCCGCGTTTTATTCGCAACTCCGTTTATTCTCCCTGAATTCATTTTAAGATAAAGGTACGCGTAAGAGTGATCTCAAGAGTGGATGAAAATATTGGTATGGAGCACCTCGACCACAGGTCGAGACTGAACCGCCTGTGACGTGGCAACGTTACTTGAAAACCGGCACAGCTTGCAGATCGAACTTTCAGTTTTCAAACTTATTGATTCCTCTCTGATCCAACAGGAACTCCAAATCGCCATCCCCGCTCCTAAGATAATTTCATTCCTTCCCAAATCATACTTTCAAGCAAAACGTCGGGTCTTCATGTCGCCACTAATGTCTTCAGTGGTTGTCCGTCAACGGTATAAATGGGACGTACGCTTTGAGCTCGGCTCATAGTGCACCTTTAACTCTTCTGCAATGATGGTAGGATCCTCGAGAACGTTTTCCGTCAAATCCCGATCGATTTCCGAGAAACTTCCGGAGACCCTCGGTTCTGATACTCGCACTTAAGTCTGTGTTCTCATTCTTTTAGAAGTGGCATTCTTTGGCGTGTGCGATTCTGGTGATGGCGTTGCTCGTCGATGTCACCAAACCCGTCGATGGCCGATCGTTGCACAGGATAACGTTTCTTGATATGGGCTGTAAGGGAACGTATGATCCCTACAACTTCGCTCGTGTGGACAATGTCTGCTATGAATGCTTCAACTTATATCGAAATCCCGCCATCATTGAAAGCTGTCGGTGAGTGCGAAGAGTCTTTCATGATTCCCGGAGGATCGGATGTGTCTGTTCCCGTGTTCAATCTCGCATCCTTCGAGTCGGAGGAGTTCAAGTTCCTGTTTGATTCTCTCCTGACTTCCCAGAGCAGCATGACGCAAGCCCTAATACTTCTTCATGGCTCCTTGCCATGTTACAGCTCCGCTTGTTATTCGAACGTGACGTTCTTACTCTGCATCGACGCACTCATGCTTCATTTTGAGAAGGAGAAACTGGTCGGCATGGTGAACCTTCTCCAGGGAATGGGGTAGTGTCGAGAGTGGGCTGTTCGATCTAGTACATCAATCAGAGGTACGCAAGCTGCTGCAATTATTGTGTTCGTTTTCGTAGAAACTTCTTCTGATTGATTCATGCTGTTGCCCACAATGTGGTGGTTGGCTGTAAGTCTTTAATGACAACAATTGTGCTAAATAAAACAAAACCGTTCTCCATGAGTTCCGTTTTTTTTTTCGTTTTGCATGATGTAGAAGAGAACGGATCTTCTTCCCGGCGACTCCGATCGGAGGATCCACACCCTCCAGTGTCGAGGGTCGATTGTTCTTCCCATGTACCCCTGTAGCGCCACGTCCATGATGTCCTGCCCTGACACCGAGAGTGTTGTCGGAATGTGAATCTGCCGTTCGAAAATCAAGAGATGCCTTCGTTCATGAGAATCAACTATTCGAATACGATTGCAGATGAGACCATCAGCTGCTTATTCATTCATCGAGCCGATTCCTTGAGATTTGGATCTGAATTCCTTCGCGTCTTTTGCAGACATTGCACTATGTATCTTATGCGAGTTTTTTGAAGCATGACTTATTGAGAAATTTATATTGACAGCTCCTGGAATCTTGGGTTGGCGCAGACTCTATGATGAGATCCGTGTACAATGAACCTTGAGCCCATCGAACCGATTTCGCCGGATTGTTATTCGCACCCGTCTTAATGGAAATACCCGAATCGCAGTTCCCAACGCGGGGCTCAGGCTCTTCATATCAAATACTTAAGACTAGATTGCGCTCCACAAATCCTAAAAAACTGTGTCCTCTCTATTCATACTTCCGTTGAGTTCTAAACACCACTGACTGTTCGACATTTGTGTATTGTTGTGACAAGTATCGCTTTCTCCGTATGTTTGTAACACGGCCGGCTAGGTCTCAGGCGAATACGTAGAATATATTTTACATATCTGTTGTCAAAATAGATTCAATGTTTTAGTAGACAATTTGCTGATCGTGACTTGGTCGTTGATGATAGCTAGTCCACTGAGTTACAAGTCCGATAGAATCTCAACTCTGATTATTAGGCTTCGCGAATCGGGTAAACTGTTCCATTCCTGATACGTCTAAATCCTTGGAATAGTCACAAACATCTCATGCGTACCGCGTGAGACGAATGTTAACGGAAAACCGGTTTGCCGCGCATTTAGATGGTGAACCCTACCGAATGCTCTCTTTGGCTAGGGATCAGTTGTTGTCTCCAAACTTTCAATATCATTCATTCATTTTATTCCATTTGTTTGTTGCCATTGACCGGAATAATAATAAAGTAATTTACTCACACTGTGCGTGTAACGAGGAATTACTGACCGAAATCACTTTTGGTTAGATCCCAAGAGGTGAGCGCACGTGGGAAGGTAAACGATAATCGCAACGGGCTGAGTGTGCATTCTAGGTTAAGTATTCCTTCTAGGTTCTATCGCCGGCCTTCGCTCTTCTGAGGATAGCTCTTTTCAGGGGTGCCATTCTGTCGTTGGCCGGAACCTGAGTCTTTCCTGCTCCTCTGGACGAAAATTCACTCTGAATCCGAACAACAACCTCGTCATTAGTGAATATACTCAAACCGCTAGAGCTCTGCTTGTGACTCCACAGGCTCGCGAAATCATATTTGTCCTCCTTCCTTCATTCTCTTCCAATTTGTCAACCATTGAAGCATCCCCCAAGAACTATAGGGCAGGTAAGAATGCGCAGCACGGGATCTGTCCCGACTGTCGCATCCCAATGCTTTACACAGAGACTTGGAATGAGTACGTTTCCGGGGGACAATTCTCACCGATAAACGCTCCACAAATGACGAAGTGCAATCCTTCTGCTCCCTTGGCCTCAGAAAAGACGTTTTCTCGTCAAGAATCAGTGCATTTGTTACCCCACTGAACTCCATTATGCACTTGACGAACATACAGTTTGGTTTTACGTCTCGAAAATTCGAATCACGCAAAGTTATATGTGGAACTTTGGAGGATTCCCGAACTATGCAAAGATCCGATCACGGTCGAAACGTGCGAGTTTCCAAGACTTCGCAAATGTTCGTTCTTCAATTTCTCATCCAGACGAATGAAAGCCGATCCTATTCTAAATGTAGATCCCGAAGTGTTGAGTTCATCCGTAGCATTTCCCGCCCTGGATGCATCGCGGAAATATTTGTCGTTCCTTCTACCTCCGACCTCCGCCAGAGTTCGCTGTAGGAGCTAACTCCGGAATTTGTATCGAGGTGGCCATCTCGACGGTAGCACGAAGCCAACTAGTCCTGCAGAACTCTTCTTTTCTACACGAGCATCTGTTCTAATTACATCTTCATGCCGTTATAGCGAGAGACACGAGAGCAACGTTTGTTTGTCGCGTCATTTCTGCTCGCTTGCGATCTGCAGCAAAACAGGGTTATGGTGCATCGATTTGTTAAGACTCTCTGGTCTGGATGTCATTGGTCGAAAGCGTGACAGATGGCTGGTGGCCACTGACCACGAGGCACGTGTCTTCAGTGACCACTTACCTCCTTTTTTTCCCACATTTGGGCGCGACTGGAAAGTTGTTCCACCGTCAGCGTCGCTTTCCTGAGTTCATTCGATTCAATCAAGGTTCAAATCCTCATCGACCGTCACGGGACGGGATACAGATGTCAGGTGTGATTTTTCTGTCGGCGCCGACCGAAGGAAATCTTCTCTGATACAGATTTTTAATCGAGCAAGAGCTCCCGATGCCATCAGGTACTTCTGCCGTTGCCGCTGCCGCTAATGCTGCCGTGGCCGTTAGTGGCATTCTGCACTGCAGACCTGCGGGTAAGGGTGATTGGGATCGTGCGCTGGGGCCTTCGCGTGGGAAGGACCAACGATGTTTGACCTGCCTACAGAGAAAACTTCTCCTACGGAGAAACTCTCTCCTAGCCGGTAACGCACTTGTTCAGTAGCACTGCGAAGCACTGCCGACTTTGAGATCTTTGTAAAAGTCGCGATCAGGTTCGCGTCATGACTTGACTTAGATTGTGCTCCAGGCAACTGTGCGTTGAACGACAAACATGTGCTTCCAGAAGCGTCCTGAACGTTGGCGACAACGGACAGCAATCAGCTCAGTGAGACTTGGAGTGGCATCTAGTTAGACTGGCTTCGCATGTGTCGTAGAGGATCCCGGGCCGTGAAAATGGCGCCAAGCCCGATTCCTCACGAACACCTCATGGCTCGGAGGTCGTCGTCCAGGTTTGTAGGAGAAGAGCTCGTGCTTCGGTGGGTCTGTGGCGGATTGCGTCTGTGGTCGAACATCATCCCGATATGGAATCCATCTCAAGCTTCTGGAGTTGGTCGAATCTCTTCGCAAGTCCTGAATACACCTCCAGCCCTTTGCCGTCCGATTGTTGGTCAACACCGTGACCGTGTTTTCTACAGGAGGAAGTTTCCTTGACTAGACTTTCAGTTCCAGTGATCGAATTCGACCGGCTTTTGCTGTGATTGATTTTCCGTTTGAAGTTCTCGTACGCTGACTTATCCGTCGGAGAAACAACGTTTCGTTCTTATTCGACATCAAAGGCTGGACGTTAATTGAAATGCGTGAAATTGCTATCCGCCCATGCTGTGAGGCAGTTATTGCAGCGTGGCGCTCCGGCTCGGATGTTAAATTTTGGCGACGGCATGCGTCAATTGCGAACTTAGACTTTACGTCCAGCGTACGTGTTCAAGAGCCGGATGAGGCTTCCTTGTCGATGTCGGCTCCGCGTTAGAACCGTGTCGATGTCGTTCTCGTATTCTCAGCCGCCCACAAGACTGCATAGATTACAAAGAGCACTTCGAAGATCGCTCGCTTGAGCGCGACGACTTGGAGCAACAATGAAGATCCGTCAGTTTTAGTATTTCTCGGGGAAACGAGCTGCGTTCTCTCATAACGTTCGACCACCATGAACAGGTGTTCTTCACTGGATACGAAATTCCGTCGCTCGCACAAACACCAGCTAGAAGTCGAAGAGTTGCGGGAACTGAACCGACCGCCAGGACCGGATCGTCTCAATTCGGCGGACAACGAGGTAAGCGAAGTTGAAAAACTACAAATCTACGTCTTGACTGAGCTTGCTTATCTCTCCGCGTGAATCCGATCGGTTATTCGCGGACAAGTGAAGAATGGAGGAATTTCCGATGAACACCACCATGGATTGAGGGCGTTCGAACCTACGAAGGTATCGCAGGTCGTATCGGTTGTGTACAAAGCAAAGCGGAAATTAGGTCAGCTATTCGAACACTTAACGTCTTAGTGTAACCCAGTTCGTGGTCAATAGCAACACGGTCAGTTCTCTTGCACCTGTAACCTTCTGCGAACATTTGGTAAGGAAACGCTCGTTGTCTTGCCCTCGCTCATCAGGATTATACGAAAAGACCGAAAAACGTTCCTCCAAAGTGAAGAGCGTCGATCGGATCGGCCCTACTGCAAGCAGTGATATTTCTTTCTTTCATCGAATTTTCGAGGATATCGTACACTCTTTAAAACCGAGAATGTGAGTTTGTGTGCTAGTGTTTCGCGTGATACCACCGAGCCTGTGGTTCTTCATGTGCTTGTGCACCGTGATGCCAATCGAGAGAAACAAAACCTTCAGAGTGTTTTCCTCCACCAGCGTAATGATCGAGTGACGTGCTTGTGAATTGTGTCTCAACCGATCCACTTACGTGTTGCGAATTTTTTCAGAATGGAACAGAGAATACGGGAGGTGTCAATTCTGATGAGCTTCGTTTAGAAATGGAACACTCGCTTCAGGCCGAGGCTTCTTCAGGAGCTCACAGCTGGATGGATATGAACCTGTATTCGACGAAGAACGCCATCTCTCAAGGTGCTCATCATTGAAATCTAGATTTTCAACCTAACCCTGTCCCTGTTTGTGTTTTGGAGAATCATAGACCGTGCTGACTGAATCAGCTGCCTTTGAGTTGAATTCCGAACAATCACTAAAGCAAGAATCACTGACCGACAGGTCTTCTTACGTTGGCGTTATTGACGTCGAACGCCTCGCAGCTGCGCACCATACTTCAGAATGGACCCCGGAGCAACCGCTTCTACTTGATCTGTTTGGCGTCCGTTGGTACTGCTTTGGTTCTCCAGGTCACTGTTGGAATCCTGCTCATAATTAAAGGAAGGTGAGCTGAGCCCGTTTTCGGAGAATTCGTACCGTGCATGATAGAGCGGAAGATCTCCTGAAAAAGCATCCTTCTACTTTTCAGGTTCAACATTAATCGAGCCTTCCAACAGCGACCTGCGGAGCTGGTGAACAATTTTGTTTTAGTCGGAGTTTTCCTCATTGCGGTGTCGAATATATTCCTCACAGCTTTCGTCAGCTCTGGAGAGATTCCCCACGCGATGCCTGAGAATATCACTCAACCCGCCGCCCCAAAAGAGCTGGACGACAACATCTTCAGATAGGATGCAGACATGGGCGCTCACGCGCTGAGGGACCGATCACACTTTGTAGATATTGAGCAGTATATATACAAATATATATAGCCGTGTATATAGTTTTCTCGTTGATGAGATCACTCCGTCTCTAGAGGAGCGGAAAATGCCTTTCGGAAGACAGCTGAATATTCAAAGAGGCTCTCGAGGAGCCGACCAACACTTTTCGAGTGTTTAGGATATTTCATAGAAAATTTGTGAATATCATTTCAATGTCAGGTAGTTAAATGTGTTCTCACCATGAGCATTCCTGAAATGTTGAAAAGAGCGACCTTGCGAAGATAGAGTGGAAGCTCACATTGCGATACATGGTCGAATTTTGTGGTGCTTTCGTCGAAAGAGAACGAAAATAACCACGGTTCTAGAGGTGATTGAAAAATCCGACGTCAGGGCGATACACCAATGCTTTAAACTAGTCTAGGTCCACATTCTATTGGGTTGATTGAGGAATCAGGAGTGATTTTCGTGCGGAAGCTCGAATGTCTGTGAATGTAAATCGTGTTTCTAATAAAATTCTACTCCAGAGAAGAATACTACATTCGAGCACATCCAATCTGGTCGACACTCCGGGCACGCGGTACGGTGCTGACCGTTTCATTGCTCAGAAGTGTATTCAGTGAAAATGAGTGGAGAGATCATGAAATGCTTATGGGAGTTTAGAAACTCCACCAATCCAATATATTTCAGACTTCTCGAAGTACTCATAAGTTCGATACCCATAAATCGAAACTCTTCGAAAATCAATGAATATTTCAGTATAAAAGGAAGTAGGAAGCGCACAGAGAATAGGGACCTATTCCTGAGAGATCTACGTTCTTCGACGTTTGGACACTGGGAACCAAGGAAACCACGCTACGAGTCAGTCATCCTCGTTCCGATTACGAGTAAACTTCTCCGTCTGCACCCTCCGTTTGAAATAATTCTCGCCGAGTGATTTTTCAATGCTATTTCGGCCGTCCAGGTTCGTGGCTCGTGGGAGCCATATCGTCAGTGATGCGTTCATCGATCGCATAGAGATCACAGAAGTGGAATTAGGGAATATTGTAAAACCTATGATCTCGATTCTTCGGGAACGTCTTCAATATGTACTCATCGCGGCCATGGAAGAAACCCTATGAGATTTATTTCTAAACTTAACAAAATAGATGATCTACAATTAGTTACTCCTTGAGATGTCTTCTGACTGATATGCAGCTCTGTTGATGATTGTCATGCCAAGCACATCATTTCAAACCGCGTTTGCAGTCCATTGGTTTGGGATTGAGAGCGAAAAATCTCTAGATGAGGCACTGACGGATGAGCTCCAAAGATGGGCTTCGAACAGAGGTTTAGATTCATGTAGACGGAACTCGAAGAAATTGAAGAGAGAAACTTGTTGACTCCGCTGTCTGGCTACCTGAGCCGCTAGACGTCGGGTTTGTGAACTTGTCGAATGTTGATGTTGATTCTATGCTTTGATAGGTACTTCCCGCAAATGTCGTTCTCGCATTCCCCGTCAAGAGCGTAAGCGTCGGATCGATCGAAACCTTTCTCATTGAAGACCCTGGGCACGCCGTGGTAGGCTTGCCGTGCGGGACCCGTCATGATAACAACGTCCCCATGTCGAAGAAAGAGCGCAGAAGGTCGGACGGTACGGCTTGTTCCACCGATGAGGAAAATGCAAGTGCATCCTAATGAGATCGATACTATAGGGGCTGTCTGGTCTTCCTCGGACCGGTCTACATGACCTGGAAAATTCATCGAATATAAATGCCGGCATTCCTACAGAAAAAGTTTCTTCGGCATCGACTTTTGAGTCATCTTTGATTTTGTACTTCGTACTAGGTTGAGAATCTTCCGATCCTCCGGCCTCGTGGACGGGAAAATCTTCCACTAACCTGCCAAAGTCGTTCCAATAGGGTAGAAGTTGACAATAGCGGCTTCTGCCCGATATTGATATTCGTAACCAGCAACTTTTTCAGCAAACACGGCCGCGCATTGAGCGAGTTCGGGTGGGAAGCGTGAATAGTGTTCGGTGTTGTACTCCTGCAAATTGAAACATTTCCATGACTCAAAGGATCGTGCTGGCATTGAAGGGAATCCCGGGTTTTCAGAAGCAATCTTCGAGCCGATGATTTTCATTTCGATCCGATGCGGCCGATCGAAAGATTCCTATGTCTTATCAGGACGCCCTTTACCTTGGTGTTCCAGTCATGATGATAGCCCAGGGTCGCCCAGCGGAGTTTCTTCTTCAATTCATCGTCAAGGATGACTTTCGAGTATCCGAGTCGTTTCGTCGTCGAAGCCGGTAGTGTTTCAAGATTGGTGATATTTGGACGTTCAGGATATTCGAACAGGCAGCTGTGTGTCCAACGATGCAGACCTTCTGAGCTGAAGGCTCCGGGCACGAACAGGAGTCCAGGCACCGCGCTCAATGTCCCAACCTACGAAAAGGTAATCCTCTCTTTACTACCTTCGTGATCAGGTCGTCCTCAAGGGTGAGCAGGACCGCTCCAGAAGCGTAAGAGGTTTTACTTCGTTGTTTCAATATCTCTGTTTTACTTTTCCGGCGAAACCGTCCACAGAAAAGTTGTTTTGACGAACAGAAAAACGCACCTTCAATGTTTCCTTCAATCCGACCTCGTTTTTCCCGATCGCGCACGTTCTCCATGAGAGGTCGGACTCCTTAGAGGCATCGATCACTGTGGAGAGGTCAGGCGGCTTCTGCTTGGCTTTGTAGTACTTGAATTCGATTTTGTAGAGATCTTCTTCGAGAACGCGGCCACATTCTGTTCCTGTCATGACGGAATAAGGTCTGTTATTCTCATTCTCTCACTCAGCGAAGCGAGTGCAAAACGGCTATTGAACGTCTCATCTTCCTCCTCCCACTCCTCTATTTTGTCCGTGAGCTAACTTGTACATCGCGAACAGACTTCGACTGAGCTCGAAACTTTGACTGATCTCGCGGTCGAACGGCGACTTCCAACACTGCGCCGCATGAGAGGAGGTTGTGAGCAAGCATGCTGCGCATTCGCCTGTACCTGATGTCGAGTCCGCTGTTGGCTCCATGTGGTTTTCGATGCGATCGTCCGTAACGAGAGGCACGCTCTCGAAGTCCGCACCCGGAGATAATTCAAATGTCCCATGGAGTTCTCGAGTGTCAACTCTTCTTCAGTTCACTAGCAAGCATTTTCACTCCGAAACGAAGCCTGAGCGCGACTTACTCGAAGATTTTCTGGCTGAAAGGGCAGTAAGCCAGCTGACACTTTCAAAACAGACTCCCTTTCCCGCCCAGATGATGACAATGATCCGCAGACTTCTTGCCCCTCGGCTTCGGATGAGTCTCCTAGTCGATGAAGACCGAGATTTCACATCGTGACCCTTGTCAAATCTTGAGAACCCGCTGTTGCAGCGCTTCGAGTTCTTCTTGGAACATCAAAACGAAGTGGACGACTGTAGGCCACGAGTGAAGAACCGGCGCCTTCATCTTTCCAAACGAATCGATGATGCTGATGATCTTGTGCGCGCATGCCCAGAGCTCCTCCGCAGTCAGAGACTCGATCAGGAAAGGTGTAGGAGACACTGACGAACGGAGAACATTGGTGGTGGTCTTCTAGGCCGACCGAAGGTCCAGAGGATTGTGGGTTGTTTGTGTGATAAGACCTCGATCGGACCTCAACTGGAAACTTCTGCTCGAGCGGAGGACCCCAACGCACGCAGATAGTTTCCACTGATCACCATCGAACATACAGAGATGAATACTTATCGCAGGTTGGTACCCGCTTTTCAGGTTCGCTCTTCGGGATCTGGTCGGACCTCTGTGGGGAACTCTGCCGCAGAAGACTCTGTTCCTTTATACAGAAGTCTACAAGGGAAAACGCATTTCGCTGAACAGAAACTCAGACGCGGACTCGGTGGATCCGTCAGAACTCGAACGCATCATGCCGTCAGATGAGGTTCTGTTAGAGAGTTCGCCACTTTTGGAAGACAGTGTTTCATTGCTTTCTCCGCCCGGTTTGTGACTTTGACCGATCCAAGTGTAGACGACTTCGTGAACCGTGTTGGGACAGTCAGAAAAATAGGAGCCAGCCCTCTAGTGTATTCGTTACAGGCTGATTGCATATGCGAACAGATATCAATCTGTCAGGAGTTCAAGTGTCCCGCGGAGACGGGGAAGGTCCAAATCGCGGAGTTCGCCGGTTTACGTCGCGTCGCTGTCTTCTCCATTCAGATCTATTGGGGCACGGTTTCCCGTTGTCCGGCCTGCGTGCGTGCGTTTGTGTATGTGTGTGTGAGTGAGTGTTCGTTTCGGTCTCCAACCACCGATGGCAAAGCATAGTGATCGATTAGTGGCGGAGAACCGTATGAAATTTAAGTGACGTGCAAGCCAGCTGATTCATAGCGAGGGACCTTCATCGCTGTCTCTCATGGTAACTCGCTTGCCTCGAAGATGAGAGATGGTTCGAGCTCTTGGGTTTGCTTCATAGTCGACGAGAAGCCGCTTTTGACTCGTAACAGTCCTCCGGTTTGTCGCTTCGAGCCTGTGACAGCGAAACCCTCGAACTGACTCAGTGAGTGAGTGATGATTGAAGTGAAGGGTTATGCCGCGAAGCCTCGAACTCTTTTCCATCCATATCCATTCGAAAATAGTTAGCCATGGAAACCAAGAAGGAAGATTTGAGGAACTCCTAGACATCAGAGCACGCCATGAGCTTCTCTTGTTCCTGATTCGATTTTCCTGAGCTCGTTTGACGTCATAGAAATTCGGCGCGGTTCTGATATACCTGCTTCGTTCCGTTCCAATTTGCGAACGTTTGTCTCCATGCTGTTTTCGGCAGAGCGTGACGTTGTTATATCTGGTTCAATATTCGACTAAATGTTGCTCTTGTTTCTCTGCTCCGGCTTTGCGTTCAAATGAGGTCCTCGCTCTGAACTCGTCTGGTCTTCGAACTTGAACGCGTCCCGATGAATTCAATAAAGTCTTGTTGGGAAGAGTCCGTGAATTATAGAGAGAAGACCATGCGGTTCGCTTTTCACAAACTCGCGCGAATTCGGAGTCATGATGGATATTCTCAAATTTTCTCGCCTCTTCGATGTCGCTCACGTCACCGTTCCCGTTCAAGAAGAAACCATTCATGCATAGACAACGAGCTTCAATGACATAGGCTCGGAACGCTGACAATCAACGATTCAAAACGCCTGCTCCGTGGCTGGAAAGAAACCGAGTCGTCGAGTGAGGAAAGCAAAGAAAATATCGACACCGCGAAACGATGAAGAGTCATCATATCATTCGAATCAACGTGGCAGAGCTCGGAACCGCATGAATTATTATTTTACTTGGGCTCTTCCACTTCGTGCCAAGCCTGCACTGCGTGGTATTCCTTCAAATCACAGAGGATGGTGGAGAGGTTCGGAAGACGTAGCCTGGAGACCTTGACATTGAACACTACACCGTCTAAACATTCGAATGATGGAACGAGAAGCTGGAAATCTCGATCGCGGCGAATGGTTCGTTGTCTGACCGCCTCAACTGTGACAGCGGTGATGTCTGTCGTGGTCCACAGTCCGTTCTGTCGTTAGTCTGAGAATCGCTGACCGAGGCTTCCGCTTGATCTTGATTTTTCCACTAGAATGAATCTTCCTCAGCTCGGCTCCAAGAACGTCCTGCGAGTCGGCTGTGGGCGTTGTCTCGTTTACGTTTTCTCTGGTGAACACGGGCGTTCGCCTGGTTGCGAGTCGAATTATTAACCGGTCGCTAATTCTGTTATTTTGCTCCTGGATGAATTCTTCCCCTACTCGATCCGCGGCCGATCGGGATCCGAATTCGTTTCTAAGAGAGGAAAATTGCTCGATGGTTGCGTTGTCAGCAATCAGAATCACGATGTCGCCGAATCTTTGGTGTTTCGTGTCATGTCGATGAAGGGATCGGTGTTGTTCGTCGCTCTTGGTCGTGGTCATTGACTTTTCACGTCCAAGGAATGGTTTCATCGGTGAAACGTCGCGACCTTCACGGTGCTACTTCAAGTTCTGTTACTGACAGGCGAAAAGTCCGCGTGGAATGAATGATCTTGAATTCGTTATAAGTTGAATCGATCGACGATTCTGGAGTTTTCAGGCATTTGCATGTGTTTACGGAATGTTCGATGAACGAATCGTCCGTTCATAAGACCTAGAGTGTTGGTGCTGGCTGGGTCTCAGCGGTTTCCTGTCAATCGTTTGAATCATTAGAATTCCTGTTTGACCGCCCGATCGTTTTCCATTAACTCTGTGTCGTCTGGAAGTTCGGTGTACTCTCGGGGTTGTTGTTGTTTTGCCCTGTTCCCGCTCGGAATCTTTATGCATTCCCTCTCAGGACATCCTTCTATCCGAGATAATTATACAACTCTAGGGATCTCCGAGGAATCAGAAACGAGCGGTCGCGTTTCTCATACCAAAGAAACGACCGAAACTTAAATAAGAACAATTCAAGCCAAAACATGATCCGGACCAGACGGGTGAAATTCCAGACCAGAACGTGACTTCGCTCAGACGAACCTTTGAGCCCAAATATCCCAGAAAACATCTCAACAAACTTCAGCGTGAAACGCTGCAAGCAAGAACCGTAACAGATACAGAAGAGGAGCTCCCTCGAGAGGAGAAAATTTCATTCAGAGAAGCCTAGCAGCCATCGATTCGGAGAAACTGGAGAGATTCCGCTGGCGCCTGGAATGGATGTGCTCTATGTTGGATCGGTTCAAGCAATTCGTAGATGAGATTTGGTCTCATGCGCTTCGCTGACCAGGGTTACTTCGTTCACTGCGAGATTCGTTGTCGAGAGTCGAGAGAACCTGCCGCAAGCGAAGTGGTGGTGGGAGGGAGTGCGACCATGGACCTGGGAACGCTTCGAGCGTAAAAAAATACATAAATGCACTCCTCCCTTACGTCCAACAACAAAAATCTCACGCCCAAACTCTTCTTCTAAGAATTTTGCGGAGGAGGAAACTGCTCTAGCCCAAGGCAAAACCTAAGAAGGATGCTCGTCCGCGAATTCGTTTTGTGACATCGAATCATGATCAAGAAGAACTGAGTCCGCGATTGTCGGTTGTTGTCGGTGAGGCGCCTCTATGGGTTCGCTGGGAGTCCTTCGGGAAACTTAGTCATTTGGTTGCCGGTAAGATCGCGATATTACGGTCAGCGTCGGATGGAGTCAATTATTATTTTTTTTCCGATGTTTGCCGTCAGGAATCCACGCTGAGCGAGAACTAGTGAATCGACAGATTCCCTTTTGGAGATGCCTTGGAGCCGGTGGTCAGCGAGAGAACATTACCGCAGCGGACACATCCTCGAACGCATTGTCATCGTAGTCGTCGTCGCCGACAGCGCTGTTCGATCCAACCATTGGACGGCTATGTTTCCGGTCACCATCCACTGTACGTTTATCCTATTGCAGCTTCCAACGACTGACTTTCATCACGATTCCGGCTCGAGGACGATGGACTGTGTTGTGGGTGGATTGGACGGACCGGTCGTTAGAGGGTGGCGCTCACAAATCCTACTCCTCCGTCCGTTTTTCTCGAACCCCTCTGTCTTCCCTTCAATTGGTCCTGTAGATTCGAACAAATCGGCACGGCAGCCGTACGTGCTGCAGCACGCACGTGCGGACGTCTGGAGGAATTCGTTCCTCCAAACCCCCGGAACAACAACTGCGAGTAGTTGTGCCACTACAACAGTCGACGGAATTGTTTTGTGGTCGTTTCTCTGTATAACAATCTGTCTCCCGTGTAGTCAAACGGTCGGGAAAGCTGTCCCTCAGTTCACATTAGACACAGTTGGTCCCGAATTCGCTGCCACAACTCTTAGCTAACGAAGTCGTGCGCGCCCTGACCGGATAACGATACTACGGAACTAATCGTGAGCCGACGAACGAGAGAAAACGTTTGATAACAGTCACAAATCCCAATTAAGGATCGAGCTCTCGACTTTGTTTTGCTGAAACGAGACTCGAGAACTTGATGAAATCTCAGCTGACCATCGGGTTCAGAAGGGCTCACATGGCGCAGTGAAGTTCCTCCGTTTTTTCAAGCTGCGGCCGATGCTTTCCTTGTCGACGTCGCGTCGTGTATTATTTTTCCTTTGGACAAAGCTTCATTAGGGCGTGTGCGCTGGTTGCTCTTCGAGACGAGCGATGTCAAGGCTTGTTTGTGAGCAGAGTCGCTTTTGCAAGAGTGCTTAATTGTTCTTGTTTGAGGCGAAAAGGACTCAGGAAAAGAAAAACGGGAGCACCAGCAAGAACGGAACAACGAATTCAAACGACGTACGTATAACGCATGATGAAACCGCGTTTCCCTCGTTGGCACGCTTCTCAGCCGCGACTCGTTCCACCCAGAAGTGAATCCGGTCATTTCTCAAAACGTCTTTCTTTCCATCATCAAGCTGCTACTGAGTCAGCTCATGAGCCGAAAATTCTGATGCCGAGACTCCATTTTCCGGCTATCTGACCCGTTCCAGTAGTTCCGGACCTGAGTGTCGTCTTGAGTCTTCACCATCTGAACAATCACCGATTCCAACGCTCCCCATGGAATCCGCGTTTTTTTTTTATAAGAATCCGTCGTTGCTCTATGCGGAGAGGTCTCGAGAGTTGTTCACATTGTAGCCAGCGGACGAGCGGAGAATTCATTGAGGGAATGATTTGACGCTGCTCGTGGACGTGAGGTCCAGGAAAGCACAGCTCAAAACAATCTCGTTTCACATCAGAGGGCGAACGGAACGTTTTTCCGACGACCGAGCGAGCGAGCGGCCGAATGAAGATCACGGCGGAGGAGAAGATACTGCTCCAGTCAACCAACACTTCCAGAGTACGTTAATAAAGCTGTCAACATCGATGAGTTTCTTGCCAGGTTTCGGTGCTCGAACCTCGACATGAAAAGGCGGAGGCAGCCAAGCGAGCAAACAGACGAACGAAGGCGGACATTGATGAGAGTTTGAAGCTTCTAACAGTGCGCCATCAGCAGATGTTCGTTTGGAAAACTGCTTTTCGATTTACTGTCTGAAGCAAGGAAAACGGTTTCTCAACCTCGCTGGATATCAATATTTTCCTCTCGATCCTCCTTCTCCCTATCGCCGATGGCCCTTGGGACGTAGTTCTCGCCATCCCTCGATTCCCACCTATAAAAATGTCGAAATGTCACGATCTCCGGCTCAAACCGGCTCCCCTCCTCCTGCTGCCGCCGCCGTCGCTCGACTTTGACTCGGTTTCGGCTTTAACCAATCTTGCCCAGCTCGGGGTCACCTGAGATCTAGTGCTACAAGCTTCACGCAAAACGTGGAGCGTGTCGAACGTGGACTCCTCGAACGCAATCACTCGATTATGTCTCATCCGGAAGCAATGCGGGTCGTAACTCTGTTTTATGGCGCTAGTGTTGATATTCATCAAGCTGTTGTGACGAGTGCCGCGACGTAACGTCGTTGGAGATCACGCCATTTACGCTTGAATCGGTCGTGTAGCCGACGATAAAGGTCACTCAACAACTTCTCGCCGCACCTAGGCGGCGCCCGGCCTTAGATGACGAAGCCAAAGGAGTTGAAAACTTCACTTTAGAAGATGAAATCAGCTTTCTTCATTTCCATTCACTTCTTCCATTTCCCGATTTTGTGAGACCCTCGCTTGAGGCTCTCGCTTTCATTTTGGTTCCCGTCCGCGATCGAAATGATTGGTCAGATGTGGAACCCCGGGTGGAGTCCACGAAATGATCGCTCTTCCTGTCGCGAGTCCCCGGTTGACTTCCGCGTCGAGTCGCTGTTTCGAAGACGCGAACGGGACCCTGTCTAACACGACGATATACTCTATGACAGTCATTTCGTGAATCGCGCGCCACGAGAGACCGACATCAGGTACGCAAAGTCGAAGAGAAGGCTGACGCACTCGTCAACCTGAATTCACTTTGACTCAAGTCGGTCGTTTAGTCAGCTAGTTGGAGCGCTTCCGAGCATTCGCGGAGTCGCAGAGTTGGAGCGGATAGCGGAGTTTACACAGTGGAAGCGGTTCGGTTTCTGATTTGTATACGTTTCCCTGACGTGTTTGCAGTGCGCGCGTGTCTTGCGCCCTCCGCAAAGTTCGAATCCCTCTGTTTCCTTTCCGTATTCTGATTTGCACGTTCTCTGCGATCCCCGGCTCAGTTCGTTCAACGAGTCCGGCAGCCGTAAGTTTGGTTGGTCAGTGGACGAGCTTGAAACCCGCAGTCGTTCCGTTGAGCTCTGATGAAGGCCTTGTGACCTGGGCGGTTAGCCGCCTAATAACAGTTTCTCCCGCGCTGCGTGTACTCTATAATTACGTTCATGATATGAGATTGCCGATGGAAGTTGCTCAACGTTAGTTTTCATCGAATAAGGAGCTCCCTGAACAAAATTGTCAGCTGTTAACATTAGTAAATGAATTTTTCCAGATGATCTCGACCGGTGGCTGACATTGGCGATGGCTGGAATAATGCAAGCCGAGAGTTCGGGGGTCCATGCTGCCAGTCAACAGCCAGGGGGGCATCCACTCCCCGGACCCAGAATCTCTCACGGCGACCATCGGCTCGTTGCGGCCGCTCGGGATGGTGACGTGAAGAAACTTCGGAAACTCTTGCAAAAGCACGGAGTCAACGTCAACGCTCGAGATACGCAAACCGGAAACACTGCCCTCATGGTCGCCAGCCTCGTTCAGGACCCAGACGTGAGTTCGTTGCGATGATGAAGCTATTTCTGTAGAAAAATTTTGAATAGGGGAACGAAAATGAAGAAAGGAGGGGAAATGGATCGCAGCAGCAAAGTAGTCGACGATGCATGCGGGTCGAGTATTCAGTGAGCGTGCATTGGCTCTTGGCATCTTCCTCTCGGTCAATGCGGCATCGCATTGTATTCTGTCTTGCCCGCCGTTTCGCCTTGGGCCGTTCCATCGGTTTAACGTTCGTCATCACGACACACCCAATCAACAAAAAAAGTACACGTGAACGTTGACATACACCGCGTATCGATTCGTTCTGGGCTGGGCCGGGTCAAGCCATCTTAACCTGGCCAGTGAGCATCCGAGCTCGGTTCCAATCAATGGAAACGTTTCGGTTCCGAGATTGATCTGCTGCTTCCCATCGTCCGACGGCTTTCAGATTGAAGCAATCCGCTGAAGATTGCTCAACAACTTGCAACCGTAGTTTCGTCGACGGTCGGCGGCGGTGGCAGCTGGAGAATCCGCAGGCGGAGAAGTCGAATTTTTCTCGGAATGGAACATCGTGGGATATTATTAGGCTTGGCTGGGGAAAGAAATGGGAATGAGGAGGGATATGTTGTGTGGCGGGTTAGAGATGTCGTGATGGAAGCTATTCCGCGTAAGACTCTCGCCTCCAAGGAGAACCTTTATTCAGAAACGCAATAACAACACCAAATCGCAAGCGATCACTCTCAGGAGAGGGAAAGCATCAGAAGACATTGTCTCGCGTCTCTTCTTGTTTCATTCGACCCTCTCTAGCCTCGCACCGGAGCTCATTTCTTTCTTCTCCATGTGAACAAGCGATTCCGTGGATGAATGATCGGTATTTTCATTATTTTTTTTTTCGTTTCATCCCCGCAGGCCATAGCCGCGTTGCTGGAAGCCGGAGCCGATCCCACGCTCCACAATTACACGGGCCAAAACTGTTTAGATTCACTAACGCCGTCACTTGTCCAGTATGTCCTCCGATCTCCGGATATCGTTGACTGCGCAGGTGTCAAGAGCGACGAGAAACGATTGCTGCTCGCAGCTTGGAGCGGGAACAAGGAGCAAGTTCTTCGACTCTTGGTAAGTTCAATGAGGGATTCCCCAATTCGTGCAAACATACATCGAGAAGATCCGAGAGACGAACGAAGGAAAACATTGATCCTTCCGAAAGAACCAAATACTTCAAATATTCGTTGGAAACGGTTCCTCTTCTCGATATGACAACAGAACGAATGAGGATAGGTCGCTGAACTACTATTCCACCAAGTTTGGCGAACCTTTCTCCGGACCTAGACTTGCCTCTTCCGAACCTTCGGCTCAAAGTTTCCTCCATAATGAGGAGCGTAAATCTCATGCTAGGTTCTCCTTTTCTCGCAGACCACCACGAGCGTTGACGTCAACTGCACCAATGCTGAAGGCTCGACGCCGTTAACACTCTTATGCCGAGATTTGGGAACATTCACGGAACTTTATGCAAATCAAGTCATCGACTCCTATGATCCTCTGTCCGTCATTCAGATTCTGCTGGAGCACGGAGTGTGAGTATACAAAAATTTCCACCACGAATGGCTGTTTGAGCCCCAGGATGAAGGAGGTCGGACGCGGTGGATGTTGAATATGAATAGTTGATTTCCGTATTCGAAATATACACATACCAATGTTTATGATGACCTCGAATCTTCTTTCGACCGACGATTCCTAACCTTTCGAATGATTCCAGACTCATACATCGAGATGTGAACCATCAGGACCGCCAAGGCAGGAGTTGCCTGCATTACGCGGCGCATACTCGCTGTGAGCACACAGCACCCGTTATAGCGATGCTACTTCACCACGGAGCGAAAGTTGGTGAGTACAACACTTATCCACCGCCCATAACACCTGCGACAAGCGGGAGTACGGCGACCGCGTTGCAACAATGGCCGGGGAGGGACTTCAAGGGAACAAGTTAAACGAAGTATGGAAGGAAGACAGCAGACACATGAATGACGTAGGGCAGGCATCACGAAAGTTCGTACTCACGATAGCTCCCATTAATAATTTAACTGTAGTGAGAGCTTAATCAAAACGGTCTCCGTTGCTTCGTTCCCTGTGACTCTCTCAAATGATCTTCGTGCTTTTCGTTCCTCGTCTTCGTGCGCGCAGCTATTCGGTCCGAAAGTCGGTCGTTCTACAACCCGTTTGCCGTTTCAAAACTCGCTACGCTCACTTGGTATGCCATCACGGTGGAGATGATGTCTGATGCCGGCTGTTATCCACGTGGGAAGACGTGCGGTGTCCATCGGTTAATCTTTTTGTCTTTCCCCTCGCCGAATCACTCGTTTGGCCGTTCTTCGTTGATGGGGACCGTTCGCTTTCGGTGGCAACTTTGACAAATTGTGGACAACTCGCCTCTACTGACTTCACTCTGATAGAGTGAGCATCGCTGGAGTGGCTACCGGAATCAAATCGATGACAAGCTGTCATCGTGTCAACGACGAATTGTTTCTTTCTGTGCTAGTCATTGTTCTGTTTGTTTTTTTTTTCAACCGGTGGGTCTGTGGAGGAGCCAAATGAGGAGGCTTTGCACGGAACACGTTGGATGACACGCTTGTTGCGGGATGACTAAATCAACTCGTACATCGTTCGCAACCCACTCACAATTGTGGCCGGTGTTGATGGCGAAGTTTTCCGAAGACAGACAGCGGAACACAAAGACGCGTGAGGAAATCCAGTCTGAAAGCAAATGTTGTCCAGCAGAGTCCTATTTGTTCGCCAGCTGAAGACTGTCTGGGCTGTAGCAGCGTAGTCGAAGCTCCAACACATGATAGTGATCTGATGCAACTGAAAATGTTTGCTGCTTTCAGAAGCTCTCCTTTAAAGTGTTCGTGTTCGCCTGATGTTTATGATACGTTTTCCAACAGAAGACATGAAGGATAAGCATGGCTTCTGTCCCGTGCACTTTGCCTCCCAGTCCGGATCCGTTGAAGCGCTTCGGCTCCTCTTAGATCACGGCGCGGATCCAAGTGCCCCTGGTCTTGGTGGCATCACTCCGCTGCATCTCGCGGCATCAGCCGGTGAGTTTCACTCTACTGAATTGTCTTTTCCACTTCTGTCCTTACATTGAAATACTTCTTAGACCGAAGAGATCCCTCGACCAGAGTCTGACGAGCGGTAATCGTGAGATGAAAACCCCAAATCCCGCGAAATGGTCACTGTCGAGCTCCTCCAGATCGTTCGAAAAGAAAATCTAATAACTTTATTCATTTTTTCACTCGAAGGGAATACTGAAGCGGTGATCCTGCTGTTGGATAGAGGCGCTGACTCGTTGACCTTCGCTTCCGATGGAAAAAGTCCACTCTGCTGTGCCGCCAATCAAGAGGTACTCGAATTTTCCTCGTAATCCGATGAAGGACAGATCATTAGAGATGAACTAAATTCTGGGCTTGAGGATCTCGTGGAGAATGTTTCCACGGACGACTGATTCGTCGACTTTCTAGGTGTACAACGTTTTGAGGAGAGCCGTCGAGGCTAGGCTCGCGTCCCCGAACAATTCGTCTCTTCGTTCGGAGAAGAAGAAATTGGCCGAACTGATCTTGCAGCAAAGTGGGCCGTCTATGCTCCAGCAGTCAGAGGAGGAAGACGACAGCTCAGAAACCGAAAGTCCCCCCAATCTTTCTGAGGCAGAGGGAGCGGCCAGAGACCAAAGATACGACGGACATGAGGTCGCTCCCGACGACCTCAGACGACGTCTTGTAGAGGACGACATCCAACTTATGAATCAGGTTCAGAAAATTCTCGATGAATCCGAATGGGAGGAAAAGAGTTCTGTTGCTACCCTCGATCCCTCCGCTGCGTACCACCACCAGACGACGATGCCCTCGAATTCGGTTCTGGATCCATCACCAGATGTCGCGCACCTAACGATACACGATAACCCCCTTCTCGATGCTGACGAATGCACGGACGGGCCGTGTTATTCTGTTGCATCGAAGAAGGCAAACGGCGCCGACGTTCAGCCAGAATTGCCACCAAGATTCAGTTCGGTATCGAGACCGAGGGCCAAGAAGCCATCGCCGCACCTGTCGCGCATGAAGCTCGACAGAGAAACCGCGGAAAGTAAGTGTTTTAATGTCCCCTATGAGCAAAGTTTTCAAATGTAGACTTCAAAGATTTCAGAACGGAAACTCGTTTGCAGGTTTAACACACGGCCGGCACAGTCAGATCGACACCAACAGTCACTACTATTATAAATTTCCTACAAGTTCAATGGGAGTGCCCAGCGAAGGTGACAACGATTCGCTCTACACGAAGCCTGAGGAGCGCGCCGCCATTGTCAGACCTTCGAGACCTCCGGTGCAGCAGCCGATGAAACTGTCAATACTCAAACCGACGGCCGCAGCTTCTGCTGCCAAGGGGGCCTTACTTTCGAAGTTTCTCCCCCCTTGGGCTAACCGTGCTAGTCATTTGTCTTCTGCCAGCTGGGTGTATCTGCCTCAAGTCAGTCCCGGTGAATCAGGCGACGTGGCATACAGTGATGACGACGACGGTGCTTCGCCGTCGCCGCAACCTCCGATGGCCATGAACTCCGCAACGATAGGATCCAACGGTTCAGGAGACAACATCGTCGTACCTCAGTTGCCCGCAAGGAGCAGCCTTTCGTTAACTCGGAGGGACGCTAGGAAGCCCCCGAAAAATCCCGTTTGTCCCGGTGTTCCCGGCCTCCAGAAAGACTCGACATATTGCTCAGGAGCCGTGTACGCCAATCCTACTCGGGACTCGACGTCCAATCTGGCTTCTCAGATTCCTCCAAACGTCAAAGTTATTGACGCACCCCAAACGATGAGCAACGCCCGTCGGGCAAAAGGATCCACGGCGCTAAACAGCCGTCCTCTCGGCGGAAGTTTGAGGCCGACGGCCAAACCACAGGGTATCCATTCCGACCCTAAAATGGTTCCGCCCACGCCGAAATCGTTTCCCGAGATTCCGGCTTTCTCGTCGGATCCACCATTCCCGTGGGTGAAAGGGAAGCTGATCGGCAAAGGCGCGTTCGGACTTGTCTGGTGCGGAATGAATTCCACCGGACAACTGGTTGCCGTTAAGCAATTCCAAATACAAGAGCAACAACACACAGACGAGGTGCTTTCTGCGGTGCAACTCGAGGTCGACATTCTACAGAGTCTCAAGCACATGAATATCGTTGGTTTCCTGGGAGTTCAGCAGGACGGTGCGAACATCAATTTGTTTCTCGAGTTCGTATCTGGAGGTACCCTTGCTTCGAATCTCGCTCAGTTCGGCGCTTTTCCGGAGAGCGTAGTTCAACGCTACGCGAGACAGCTGTTCCAGGCCGTGGCGTATCTCCACTCTCGAAGCGTCATACACAGAGATATAAAAGGAAATAATGTCATGGTCTGTCCGGGAACAGGAACTATCAAAATCATTGATTTTGGCTGCGCCACCTTTGATCCCTCGGTAAGTGCACATCGATCTTCGTGTTCGGATTCACCGGGGTTTCCTCTCTGCACCACCCCTTCGTAGAGAGCGCCCTGACACGGTGCTTTTCGTTTGCAGGGAACCGATCACGAACGTTTGGCAGCGTCGGCGCGGGGCACCCCGTATTGGATGGCCCCGGAAGTGATCTGTCAGCAAGAATGCAGCCATAAGAGTGATATGTGGTCGATCGGCTGTACATTGATCGAAATGTTCCAGACGAAACCCCCTTGGTACGAACTTTCGCCGTTGGCTGCAGCTTTCGCGATCGGCCAGGGAACGTCCGACCCCAAACTGCCCGACCATCTTTCGCAGCACGCTAGAGACATTACGATGAAGTGTTTGAACAGGTTAGACTTGGCCGCAGTGGCTCATTCAGTTTAGTTCTCGAACTTCGAGCGTACTCGAGTCGCACTTTTGACTAACTGTTTGGTTACATCCATCGATGTATCGTTGGAATGTGTTTTGAGACAGCATAATGTATACGACAGTTTCAATCTCTCATCACGGAGCTTCATTTTACAGAACACCCGCGGAACGACCGACAGCTGAAGAAATTCTTGGTCATCCATTCCTCCAAACCGGCGACATAGAGTCGAACGCTTCATGATTAAATTGTTGACGCTACTTCAAAACGCTATCTGGAAAGATGGGACATGAGGACAAGGCAGAGCAACCAGTGAAATGTTCCTTGAAGTCGAAGCATGTGATCTGAATACATTCAAATGTTCATCAGCGCCGATTGTGCTCACAATCGAATCGAGGATATTGATATTGATTGGTGAGTTTAAAAAAAGTCCTTCAATTCTAATCCGTAAGATTCATATTCCTCAAGATTCGTTCCGTTCCCGAAATAGATGGATTGATTGTCTGATTCCTTTTCTCTTTTCAGAAACCCGCAGTTGGCCAAGACTCGCGTTATTTGACACAGAGAGAAGAGTGAGAGAGACTACAATATGACATTGGCTTGAATCCAGAGGGGCCACGACTTAGGCCTAGAGTTCATGCGTGGTTACACAGAAACGACGACCTGACCGGAAAGAAATTCCGAAGTTCCAAGTACTCTGAAAACGTACGAAAAAAGAGAACGAGCGAGAGAAAGTAACTAGAAACAAAGAAGTTGGATCGGGAAAACCTAGGGGAAAATGCAGTGGCAAATCTTGCGAAAGAATGACTGAGCCTGATGATGATGTTAACTCGTTGAACTATACATATTTATTCATTTCGTAAATTAGGACAGGTCGTAGTCGGTCTTGATCTTCGCATCCAACAAACCGCTTATCTACTTTTAGTGAGAAGAAGCCAAGCTACAGTCGAGAAAGTAGCCGAGGACGGCATTCTGAGAAATTAGAATTCATTGAGTTCACTCACAGTAGTAAAGAATACTCATTCGCCTAGCGAGACACTCGGGCTGAACGTTCTTCCCGAATCGGCGAACCGCGAGCAAAACTATTTGAATCCAGTCCAGGAGTTCACCAGTCAAAGTAGAAGAGGAATAATTCAGCAAACATTTTGAGATTCGTGCCAGACGGAATTCCGTTTTCCTCTCCAAGCACAGATGACGTGAGTTGAAATCAAATGTTTGGAATTCCGCTTCACTCAAGTTGGAAGTTCTGATGAGGCAGCGATTAACGAAAACTGAAAGATAGTTCTAAACAGGCTGAAAGGATGCCTTGCCCAAGGATGCCTGAGCGGAATTTGATTGCTGTAAAGCTTCCTGAATCGTTCATTACATCAAGAAAAACGGTGCCAATTGGATTTCATCTCCGAGAGGTCGATGACAATGTATTGCGAGTAAATTTCTAAAGTTTCGTGGGAGTCCAAGAAGGCTCAACATCTATGTTCGCCCGGGCTTGAACATCGGAACTGGTCATCTATGCCCTTTCAGCTTCCCTCACATTTCTTCGTCTCCAATGACTTTCGGAGATTGATTCTGAAAAGGGACCGAGCTATACTCACGAGCTTTTTCCCTGAAATTCTTCTCCTGTTCTTCCTTTTCAATTGCTTGATTGACCGCCCAGTCTCACTCACGATCAGTTCATAGTCTGTCCGTCGCGAGGTGCAGAGAGAAGTCGCTACAATCTTTCATTAAACATCACTCAAACGATTGCCGTCGCCTAGTACTATTTATTACAATTCTCATTACTATTCTATTTAGTATTTGTGTATACAGTTACCCGAAAAGCAGACAATGTTTCAACAAACAAACAACTCATTAGCGTGTGGTCACATTCAACTAAGCGAGAGAGTTCAAGTGGCCATCCTTTCGTCTTCGGACGAAACTGGGCGTTGGTTGATCTTCTGTATAGAGATCGCCAGATGCCACTACCAAGAATGGCAGTACTGCCCTCTGTGTACATTCAGCTCTGTACATACTCATATTATTATTATTCTTATCGGTGATGACAAGCAGCAGTTACAATGACGATTCCGACGACGGAAACGACTTCCAAAAAACCAACAAACAACAACAATAATAATAAGAGAGTCGTCGACGGAGAATATGACAGACGCAAAGCCTAGCGAAGAAATTTGAAGTCTCCACGGAGGTGAAGCCGCTTCACAGACAGCGAGTCGATTAGGGGCCCTTCGAGTGCCAAGAAGACAGAGCGAGAGACAGAAATTCGGAGTTATCGACGATCGCGAGTTACCCTTGAATTAAGTACCATCGATCGCGTTCAAATAAAGCAGTTTTGAAATTCAAAGTCTCAAACGCGTGTTATCATTCCAATATACTCTCTTAGGAGCTCACCTCGCAGTTCTGATTGTAACAATAAGTAAGTTAACGGCCGTTCGCGCCCTTGTATCCATTCAATTCAGTTCAATCCGGTGATTTCCCCGCACGGAAACAAGCAAAAACTTGGGAAAACGAAACGAAGAAATTCGGGGAAAGGTCGGAAATTCTAGGAGGGACTCTTGTCTTCAGCGAAACCGTAAGAAGACGAAAATACATCTTCTGCGAAGGTCAAACGGCGACGCTTTACTAAACTGTAGAGAAACACAGAAGCTTATTCTTGTGCGATGAAGCCCCCAGAAAAATATCACCATCCGGCGGGCTCTTCTCACATCAGTAGATTTCGTAATGTTCTGTTTCGATCGGATCGTAGTGTTTGACCTTTCGCATAATATAGCCCCATCGGTTCGCGGTTCGGTGAACCACCGTGCTTCCGCCGGGGGATACATTCGAGTCCCCGCATCCTGCTTCGATATTTCTGTACAAGTTTCCAGAACGAGTTTTTCCAGAATAATGCCAAGAGCCCCTCGATTTTTGGACCCTCCGATCTAGAATTCGTATCTGGGACGGGATATCTTTCAGCACATAATACTTCTCTGCAGTAGCAGGTCTTGAAACAGTGATGTTCAACACCGATCCGTGCCTTACAGGCTGGTGTCCGCAATCAATATGCGTGGCGAACACTGAGGCCGTGCTGACGCTCGGGTGACCGAAAAGGTCCGATAGTTCCGACCAGCCCCGGGAATGAGTTGCGAGCGTCTTCATTTGCGAATGTCCTTGAAGATCCAACGTTCTCTCTCTTATCGTCAAAGAGACCACTGCTCACTTGCCAAGCGAGCCGCCGGCCAAGGAACGAGCTGCTCGACACGACGACTTCGCACGCTCACTGTGACTCAATCGTCCACCACTTCAGGAGCACTAAAGTAAGTGATCTTCTCCACCTCGGAACGATTTCCGCTCTAGGTGCAGCAGTCATTCACTCGTAATGAGAATGCTTTGCTTGGATCATAATCGTGAAGTGCGTGGGATCCATGACGGCATGTCGTGCGTGAACGGAGAAGAATCTCCACTGTACTGCTGTACGAAGACGGTTTTTCACCGTTCCAAAACGTAGGATTGCGGCTGATTATTAATTCGATTTCTGTGTGAGGAAACACGAGAAGACAGCTCAGCGGAACACCTTCAAAGTTTCCTGGTGTTACAGTCGAAACCCGAAATTTTTCCTGCTCGGAAGGTCATGATATCACTTCCAATGTGTGAATTGATCGCCGCAAGTGTGTCTGAGCGCGGAGTTACGCTGTTTCCTTTTCTCATTGGGTTAGTCATGTAATCAATCGCATATTGGCCAAACGCTGATCTCCCGCCGATTACGCGGCTTTCGAAGTTATCGTTGGATTAACGCGTAATGCTCAGGAAATGCCACCTGAGTTGAGATCTCTGATTTCCGAGTTTTCATTTGAGCGACGATCACGTCGACGACGGAAAACGGAAACGAATCAGACGCTTAGGGATAATCATCGGTGGATCGAAATAGCTTCGATGGGGTCGTTGGTGGGAGAGATTGTCAACCGCGAGAACTTTTTTTGTTGTCTCATAGCATGGCTTGTCTTATTCTGGATGTGAGCCCTTGACTACCATAACAACGGCAATGATGATAGCCTTGTGACTTCCTATTGCTGTCACAGAGATAACAAGGCGACCAGAAACTTTGTGTCAAACTTTATGCATCGCGATGTTTGCCTCTGAATTAGTTCATGGAATCCAGGTTTTCCGTGGAAAAGGTTCTTCTTCCGGAGACCTTTACCGTCAATGGGAGACTTCGATGTTCCAAAGTTCCCGAGCATTCTAAAACGCCTGCTGAGTCCTCATGCTCGTGAAGTAGTCTTAAAATGCCCAATATTCGGCGTAAAGTGCGTGATTTGTTTCCAACGAGCTCAGTCGCGGGATGCTGAGGCATTTGAACCGAACATTTGCGATTGATGTTGATGTTCCACAGAAAAACGGGCAGAAGTCGTCTTATGCAATCGCTGGCAGACAGCCTTCTAGAATCATTTATTATGGTTCATTTAATCTACCTTCTCGTAACACTTTATCCATTCCTGGCTGTGGATGCCGGTGATGAGCGTTGAGTGGGATTCCAGGAAGTCATTCGCTGTTTTCTCTACATCTTTTGAGACTTTTTGGTCGAGACAGCTTGTTTCGCGCAGTCGCTTCGAACGCTACTGAATCGAGAGAGCCTCTGTAGAGGGCATACCTCGATTATTTTCTCCTGACCTCAAGTTGACAAACAGACCCCGTCACGGATACGTGGCTCAGATGGCCTAAAAACAAAGTCGATCAAAACGTTAATGCATCAGATCATTATCCGCTGAGACCAGTCGTAGATTAGTCTTATCGCGGTCCAGAGGTTAGATTCCCCCTCTCTGTGATGATGAGTGCTCTTTGTTTCAACTAACCGACGCCTGCATTCTAAGCGACCTACTTTTCGAGCATCGACGAAATCCACTTTGTCAGGTTGGTTAAGTGAAGACCCTATTCTTTCAAAAGAGCATCGCAGCGTAAGCCAAACTCTGCGATCTGCCATAGGTATGCTGCGTGAGTCACGCAGTCTCTCGTTTTCTGTTTGACGATGGGCGACTTCCCAGGGCTAGTGGGAGTTCTTTGGCGCCGTTCAGGACACTTCCGTGTCCGTAAAGACTCCGATCTGCATGGACGCTTTATGATCTACGATTTCACTGCATGAGGTATAAGAGTCGGGCACCCTGGCCCTACTGGCGTCATCGTAGTCTATTGTTTTTGTTCGTTCCGTGCGAGAGCTGTCAAAAGTGTCTTTACCGGATTACCCTGTGTGTGTGCTGTGCCGTGCTCGCCAGGGACTCCGGTCCGATTCGACTCGGAGCTAACTGGATCCCTGTTGCAGAGGCCGGTACTCGAACGGAATAATGGATATCTCGACGTACTTAGGGATGACCACCAGGACAGAGTCCAATCGAGATTTGCCAATCGAGGAGCAGACGACGGCTGCAGCGAGTTCTGTAAGTTTCCGAAGATTACATGTCAGAGAGCTCCATTAGTTCTTCGCGTGCCTCGCGTGTTGTGTCTTCCAGAAGATTTTCCGCGGATCAGGAGACTCATGACTGTTTTTCCAATTCAAACAAACGAAGAAAGCTCTCTTGTGGCGTTGCTGCCGTATGAGTCGATCTGCAGGATGACAAACTTCTTGCGAGATATTCCTGTGTAGTTCCCTGTGGTTCAATGCAGATATCTCCGAACACAAACACCTACAAGACCGGAAAAGCGAGTCGCTAACAGAAGCTGAGAGATCGACAGTAGTAAACATATTCTGGCCGGGGCGAATCGGTCTTCGAAAGAAGTTCCGGTGTATACATTTTCTGGTACCGATCGCCGTAATCGGGAGATGTTGGTGTTATTTCGAAGAATATCTTCGGTATCGCAATAGAGAAAGGGAGCTAACGAGGAAATCCGCGCTTACTCTCCAACCCGACTCCGTCAAACTTGCTGCCCTTTCCGTTCACTGGAGAGCGAGAACGGATCGACAACAAGGTTGTTCGGTTCTCTGCCAGACCTTCCTCCGGACAAGAAAAGTACAGGATTTGTGATACGCCTTACCAGACGGATCGATTGGGTAATTGTATAGAAATGACTGACTTCCGTAGATAGTTTATGGTTTGCCTTGAATTCTCGAATTCCGAATCGACAGGAGTGAAATCACGATTAATCGATAAGGGTAATCTATCATCGATCGTGAGTACCGAGGCTTGAGGCCAACTTATCTTGGTTTCCACCAAGCGCTGTTGGATTCCGTCGAATTCAGTTGACAGTCAATCTATACTGTTTCGTGCCATTTGACTTTGAGTTTTCCTTGACATTGAGGCGACTGTGACTTCCAAAAAAGAACGCTCCCAACACCACCGGCAACCCATCCGCGTCACTGACGCCGGCTGAGGACTAATCGAATATCGTTTTCCTTGTATTTCAGGAACCGAACGGAAACATGGCAGCGGCACTGGCCAATGTTGAGACTGTCGAAGGAATCTTCTCGGCGATCGAAGCCTTCATCAACGACGATCTCGTGAAACAAGTGAAAGGAATATTTTGCTTCGATGTAAAAGGTTTGATTCTTTTGCGGATATCATGATTATCGTCTCACCAGTATTCTTCCCGTGAATTGCTTATTCGAGAGCATCGATTTTTAATGATTTCAAGGCATCTAATCAGAGATGTGATTATAACCCGTATACTACTTACAATTGGAATTATTGATCGACCAGGTGAACCCGAACCGTTCTATGTGGATCTGAAGAACGGCTCTGGATCGTGTGGTAAGGGTAAACCTCCCAAAGGTAACCCTGACGTCACATTGTCGATGGACAAGACGACGTTCATGCAAATGTTCACCGGAAAACTCAACCCCACGAATGCCTTCATGGGTGGAAAACTCAGCCTGAAAGGTGATCTGCCGGTCGCAATGAAGTTGGATCGTCTCATGGGTCAAATGAGATCGAAATTGTGATTCCTCTTCCTGCGGCTCCTCTACTGATCGATGTTATCTCGGAGTCACTGTGAAATGTCATATCAGTGAAGATAGCAGCCAATGCGTTGTGGATTCGTCTGAACAGTGGATGAAATATTTTTCTACTTTTTCATAGATTTATTGATTAGAATTTTGAAACGTTCAAATAATCAGCCAGTGCCTAAGAAACTGTGATCAAGCTCAAAAGTGGCACGCCACGTGTAAGTTTACCATTCTGTCTGTTTCAAATGAAATCGAACTCGAGTTATGACTTTTATTTTTTTCGTCTTTCTAGTAGTTGAATTCTCTAGAGTCCCCGCTCCCAGGCCCCCATTCTGCTGAGCGAACCGATTTTCCTATGAGGCGAAGCGAGAAGCCATTTCTGTTCCTTTTTCCGTGGCCGCTGCGAATCCGTGTAGGTGCTCAGGAAACTATATTTACCAGAAGATCATATCCGGGGATTTTTCCGAACAACCACCATGTCTTCTTAACCTCCATCGGATCGAATATTTCTCCTTTCTTGGGCACTCCCAAGAAAGAAGATATGTTTAGCTTAGTTGGTTCGGGAAAAAGTTCAGTTGAATCGTAAGCGAGGTGATCTCGCGTAGTCGACTCGATACGTCCACCTACACGCATTTTTAACTCTTCCATCAACTTCCGACAACTCTTCCGTCTGGAGCGACTGCTTTCAGCTGTTTTCAAATAAAAGCCAAATCAGAATCATCATCGACCGCTATGAGCATATCATATTGCAATACGAGTTCCTCGAAGCACCTATGGATGAAGTTCGCGCACAGGACCCTCTTTGGAGATATGTATCTTGATTTTGGGATTCCGATCTGGAGTTTTATCAATTTGTTTCCAGTGGATTCAAACACGAGCTTTCAGGCAATCTTACCCGTGAGCTTTCACAAATGAGTCCTGGAATCGATCGTCCTCACTTCCTTGAATCTGACACAAAGTTTTGAATGGTCTTTGATTCGCATGCATCGGAGTGCAAGAAATGCGTTGAGAGTGGGGATTGATGCACTGCTGTCATTGGTGGTGAATAGAGCTCAGGCATCATTCAATGATCACCATCCATCAATTCATGGAACTTGTAACTCGATTTTGATTCTTCCGTCTCACATATTCCTCTGAATTTCCATCATGCTCCAGTTTCATGGTTGTGGTGGGGACGATCAGCTTCAGCTCAGTCGAAGATTGACTTCAGAAAGGCTCCAGATTCATCGCTTTCATCAACCTCTCTCGTCGAAGAGGTCGACGACAGTTTCTCTCCAGCGGACTCTCTTGCTTCCGCCAGAGGAATCGTGAGCACTGACCTCATAGAACTGAAGCGAAGTCGAGATTGTTCGAAAATTTGCCCCTCCCGATATCCAATTCCAACCGTCTCCTAATTTTCTCAGCTCAAAAATTTATCGCTGCCCTTGCCATTATTTCTCTTCGATTCAATCTGAAGTCTGAGTTCTGAGTCTCACTCACGGAGCGATTCACAAACGTTCGCTAGACGGAGTTTACTAGGTGACTTTCAGCACGCTTTTTAAAACCTTGATTGCACTTGATTCGTTCTCGAAACGAGTATCCTGAAGTGCCGCGTTCAACGAACCATGAAAATACAATAATCTTACATCGTATAACAAACTCCACTCATGATGGATTTTCATATGAAAAACTATTCTCCAGAGCCTTTCGTAGCTTCTCGCTGGTTTCTAGAGACGGAAAGCAAATTCCAGGAACGTCGACGTTGTTGTCGTCAGGTGGACGGTTTGGTGAGTCAAATCCAAGCTTCGCGGGGCAAAAATCTGAAATTTTTGGCATGACTCCGGGAAGGGTTCCGCTATCGAACGCCACCAGAATCAGGTGCGATTTGAGAGCCAAATCGAAACGATGGAAAAAAAATCGTCGATCTCCTTAAATCTGCGATAGAAAGCTTGCCTGGAGTGCTAGCTTCAAAAATAAAAATGGAAATTGTAGTTGAAAGAACAAGCTTTCAAACAAAAAGAAGAAATCCAAATCGGATCATGTGCGGCCGAGTTAAGGCCTCGACAAAAACAGGAAAAAAAATTCCCGACCTAAAATGAACACCCTGTATAATATATTTACGGTCGTAATGATAATAATAATAATAATAGTATATTTACAGTCGTGATAATAATAGTATATTTACAACATATTCCTATATTCATGTATTGATCGATGAAATCTGACTTTTCCGGCGCTAGGCGATCGAGACGAGGACTTCGTCATTCATCCGAATTTTTCCTCGACGAGGAGCATGAGTTCTGTTTCCTCTTCGAGGAAGAGCTTTATGTTCTTGATGAAACGATCAAACAGCAATCGGCCTTGATCTGCCAGCAGGAAAGTTTCTCGAGCCTTCGAAAGGAAGTCAATAAAGTCGCTGTGGTTACGCTACGACATGCACTCAACTCCCGAGTTGAAGGCCGGCTCCTTGCATGAGGATTTCTCTTTTCTCATATAAGGAGGTACCGCGTGTAACCAATGATCATTGGCTTGAGAGCTCCGGCAGGGGATACACCAGAGAAACGAGTTGAACATACGAGCTGAAACCATGGGTGCGTTGATTTTCGGTTCCGCAAGTTACATTCTCAAACGGCACTGGGATACCTGCGATGGACGAGAGCTCCGGATCTAACTGCTTTCATCCGAACGTGGGAACCAATCGAACAGAGCAACAGGGCCAGGGATTTCTACTCCGAGAAGTCTGCTTTTATTGAACCGCAGGACCTTTCTTCGGAGCGAGGAAATTCCGGAGTCGACCTTCTTACTCTATTACCCGGATCGCCATCTTTCTCTCATCAAAACCTCATAGGGTTGTCTTCCTGTTGGAGAGTGCTGTGTGAGCACGAAACTCATAACATTCGATCCACAGTGTCAGGTTTCAAGACACAGGCTCATTGAGCAGGCTTGGGAACTCGATCTTATGGGGCATCCGCATGCTTCGACAAAAGATTCAACCAGCTCCACGAAAACCGACGGTAAATGCGCCTTCCTCAACCCATCGGAGCTATTGGAAGCCTCTCTAGTTTGCGACTTGGCTTTCATTGCGAGTCAGATCGACCCGGCTGAGCTTTTACTTGAAAGACGTCGTTTTGTTACGACGTCAGAGCGGAAGACACTTCATATCAGAGGTGAGAAATTGGAGCTGCTTATTGTTAGTTGGATCTATTCAGCCGCTCCACTTAAGTATATCGATGAATATTTTTTGGATAAAGAATCGAATATTTCTGACCTTAGGAGTCAATGTCGAGCGAGGGTTTTTTAAAGTGGGTCTTGTGAAGAATCGCCTGCGCTCCACCATGTGCCAAATGAGATCAACAATCCTCGCAATACTGTCGATAAGGCAGGCACTCGCTGATTGAACCAAAGCTGCCCGGGAGCTATGGAAGAGTTGGCAACTCTAATAGTGAGGAGAGTCCACCTCGTATGAGAGTATTCACGGCTACAGAGAGATCCCACATCAAATTCATCGGTGATGTTCTTCAGATGTCGTTTTTTTTTCATGGCACCTCATAGTGTTAGATACCAATGGCACTTCGTTTCAGATTCGTCATCGAATAGCTCGGGGCATTGAAAAATAAACTTGAGGTCTTTGAAGGCGGACTGTGTAGGTATAGCCATCAAACGAACGCAGGACGACAATTCACCGCGTAGTTGTGGATTCAAGCTCAATCGTTGGATCGTTCTCTCGTCTCCGGTCATATTCCAATTCAGCATAGAAAAAATTGGTGCCATTCCCTCATAATATCGATGACCGCATCGGAGCCGATCTCGAACTCAATTGGAACGAACCTGCGGACATTTTCGCAGCGTCGCGTATGGTTCGTCGGGCGTAAAGTACTTTTCGGAAGTTGGTGACCGATTCCGAAAGACTTGTTGGGTTAAGCTGAATTCTTCGTTCGGTGTTTTTGACCGATCGGTGCGTCTTGATTCTCGATGCTTCGGCTCTTCGTGTGATTCCAAAAGCGCGATGTGGGAGACTTGTTCGGTCAGATCGAGCAAGAACATGATAAGTTCTCGTCGCATCGTACAATTATGGGAGAATTTTTGTAGAACCGCTGCTGTAAACACAAATGAGTTTCAACTCAAAATCACATTCCGATTCTCTGTTCTCTGTTCCCCCTATCTTTCTTTCTGACAGAGAGGAACCGATGAATCTGACTCGGTCTAACAATTGCGGAGAAGGAGAAGGGGTGGGATCAATATGGGAAAGCTCAGTTTGCGATGCTGTAACGTGAAAATCTCATACACCTCCTCTGAACTCGAAATTTTGTTCCCAATTGTTGACGCGGTGTTTCGGGAACTGGGAAGCATTGAAATGTTGAATTCACCGATCAGTATTTCCCACCTTCCGTTCAACAATCTTTCATTTACTGCAACACGAATATCCTTTCTGAACCCACAGTGAGGACCTTCAAATTTCGTTCACATCGAGATATTCTGCACTAGTTTTTTGTTTTTTTTTGGCGGGAGGGGAGATCCCTTCGGATACACAGGGTTGGGACTCCTGTCCGTTGCCCTGGTTATGAGGTGGTTCCTCTAAAACCCCTCCCTCCGCTCGCTGACGACTGGGGACATCTGCGAGAAACCGTCGCCGGGCTCCGCTCTTGATATTACTTCCATGTCGCCAGGAGCCGTTCTGTCTATGATTCTGCCGTTCTGAAGACGATTTACAAAGTTCTGCTTTGCGCCTACGCTTCGGCGCGCTTAAGGTGCTTCAGCGTTGTTGTTGGGAGTTCTTCTTAGGAGCTGCTCTTTCTTTTTGAGGATGGCCTCGACAGCTTGGCTGATCCTATTCCAGTTTTCCTCCGACTCCAGCATTTGATTCACGATTTCGGGGATGCTAGGCGCCCGAAAACCTCTTCTCTGCCGGGACAACGCTGAGCACTCTAGAATTGTGTGATGAGCGTTGTCTTCTTTCCCCGTGTTGCAAAGGACGCAAGTCGCATCCGGAGTCTTCTTGATGAAGTGGAGGAATTTCCCAAAGCTGCCATGTCCAGTGAGCATCTGGGCGGTGAAATACGTGACCTCTCCGAATCCTCGTGCAATCCATCTTTTGATATTTGGGATGCAGTGATACGTCCAACGTCCGTGCGGCTCCTGGTCCCATGAAGCCTGCCATCTCAAGAGAGTTTCCTCTCTGGTGACTTCCCCTGAGGGTTCGCTCTCGTCCCCGCCTTCCGCGTCGTAGAAGCTACCTCGACGTTTGTGTTGTTCGTACAAACTGGATCGTTCTGCCGCCAGCAAGGGCCAGGGGACCAGTCCTGCAATTACCATGATCGCCGCCGTGGATACTGTTCGATAGCAGCGAGCGACTCGGATGGCAGCTATCCTTTGCGCTCTGTTAAGAGTGTTCTTGTTCTTCTGTGTCTTGAGTGCGTATGGGCTCCACACGGGAGACGCGTAAAGCGCTATCGATTCGGCGACTGAGGCCAGGATTTTTCGCTGTGCCTCTGTTGCTCCATAAGTTCGTGGGAGGATCTTCGCGATGTCCGTCGCCGCTTTGGATGCTCGCTGGGCGACATATTTGACGTGCGCTACCCCTGTGAGCTCGGGTTGCAAGTGCACCCCGAGGTACCTGACGGATTGGCCTATCAGAACAGGGTGCCCTTGGAGCATGACTCGGGGAGTCCTTTCTTTCCTTCCCTTGATTAACATAACTGCTTCCGTTTTCTCCGGGGCCATTTCGAGGAAATTTTCTCTCATCCAGAATGAGATCGCGTCCAGGGAGGATTGCGTTACTTGCTCGAGTTCTTCGATCGTTTTCGCCATGGTGATGAGCGCCAGATCATCTGCGTAAGCGATGGTTTTGGCGCCAGCGGGAAGCTTGATTCTTAGTACATCATCGTACCCCACGTTCCAGAGAGTTGGCCCGAGAACTGACCCCTGGGGCACACCTGCCGTCACGTCGTGTCGAATTCCGTCCTCGTCGATGATGGAGCGATCTCTAAGGTAGGATCCGAGGATTCGTCGGAGATACGGAGAGATATTCTTCCGCTTGAGGTTGTCCAAGATGATGCTCCATTCAATGGAATCGAAAGCGTTCCTGATGTCTAGCAGCACCATGAGACATCGGTTTCGTCTCCGCCAGGGAATTTTCTTCTCTTCTGTTATAATGTCGTAGACCGCCTCCAGAGCTGATAGGGTGGATCGCCGTCGTCTGAAGCCAAATTGGCTATCTGACAGCTTTCCCCCCTCTTCTAGTTCCTCTTGAAGTCTTTGGTTGATTACAGTTTCGACGGCCTTCGCCATCGTGTCGAGCAGACATATGGGTCTGAATGAGTCGTTCTTCTTCGGCTTCGGTATGAGGACTAGCCTCGCCGACTTCCACCGCTGGGGGAATACTCCACACTGAAGTATTCCATCGACCATTTTTGCAAAAACTCTCGGCCAGCGTACCATGAGCGTCCTGGTGACTTCCGATGGGTCCGGGGCTTTTCTTGGCGCCATTCTATCCGCCGCCGCCACCACCTCTCGGCCGGTGACTTGGGGAATGTCTTCGGAATTGACATAGAGATGTTCTCTTGCAATTGTTCTCTGCACTGGTTCCGCACATGGTCGAACAGCATGTGCCCTCGTACCACAGAAGTGGTCTCCACTTCTGCCACCGAAGTACAAAATCGACGGAATCTTCGTGAATATCAACTGAGGCATCAAACTCACTGAATGGTTTTCGTATTTCTGCGCCATCCTCCGATATCAAGGCAGTGAGCATTCAAATAGAGCGTTGTACGCTGTCGCAGAAAAGCGAAAAATAGAACCGCCTTCCGCGAACTCATCTTGGAGAAGCTCATTGAAAGTTTTAACGCGCGGATGTCACATTGGACGGTGCAAGGGACTGAACGGAGAGAGCTTCTCACCCACGCTTGATTTGCACGCTTGTGCAGCGAGGGAGAACGTTCTCTCCATTTCGCGCTTTCGAATTCAGCTTCGAGAGTATGCGGTACATCTCAGCCACGCGCAACTTACCTTATATCAAGCGCATTATTTTTAACAACTTTTGTTCTTCGACCCTCTTCAGCCATGCAACAAAACCTACTAACAGAAGTTGGCGTGGAGAATATACCATGAGAGTTGAACTGAAAGATTCTGGATGGTGGTCACCCTATAGGGGAAGAGTTCAGAAAGCCTAAGCAGAGGGAAAACGCATCGAATTGATTTTCTGACATTTTTCTCCGTCTTTATTATTCAGTTCCATTGTTCTCCTTTCGTATATTCATTATTCATTCGGTACCTAAGAGGTAACATAAGCTTCTTCACGAAGACTAACTTGGCTAGTATACAAAACTTAGCTCCGTCCAATGGTTTTAAGGCGCGTGATCATTCGTTCGATGATAATAAAATAAAAAGAACTCAGAGAGGATACGATGATAATAGAACTACCGATAATGCGTAACGAAATATTCATAGCCTAGAGGACGAAGGGGAGAGGAGCCGTGGTGGAGATTGGCGGGGAGCTGGTTCTGAAAATCGGGTAAACTGTCCATCGTGTGTTTTTACATTGCTACATTGGTTGTTTTGTGGTTGCTTGGTCTGAAGCAGCTTGTCCGATCCATTTTTTCTTCTCACAATGTACAGAACTCAGGATACACACAAACTCGCACACTGATCCCCACGCTCACATGTACGCACGCATTCCCTCAATCACTCACGCACATACACGCGGCTTCTCGCGTGAAGTTCGGGGTTCATTCGACGTCACTCGACCCGTCCGCGGAAAACCGAGTTCTTGCCGAGTTTCGCTCATGCCCATTCAGATTCTGTTTTCATGCCGTTGTGCTGGTCGTTTCTTCCAACACTCAAATCTGATTCGACTCTTTGTGAACAGCAGAAGGTGTTTTGGTTAGATTTCTTGAATTTTAGGCACGTGGTGTGTCTGTATGACAATTGGTTGATTAACTGCGGAGCTTCTAGTTTTACAATTGTTCCAGAGGTTGCTTTCGAAATGCACTTCACCACTTGCTCGGAGTCGTTCAGGCCGAGAACGACAGCGAGCGGAGAACTGTGAGAGGGAAAAGCTTGGAAATCATTCGAAAATCTATCAATGGATCGGGGAGGTATCGAGGACGCGTTTGAATTCGGTTACGATTTCACAGGGAGGAGGGAATCAAGGGGAACAACTCAAAGAGGATTGCATAGAATTCTCGGAGGGTCTTGGCGACGATTGTGTACCGACAGCGAGTGGAGACATATTGCGTAGTCCTGCAAGGTTCTCGATTGGGGCGAAGAATCCGACCGTCGTCATCGCAGAGGCCGAACTCGTGTTTCTCTATCGTATTAGTGAAGTTTGGCTTTAAGAGATCTCAAGAGATCATGTGCCCTCGGTGGAATTCTCGTCGTCGCCTGACTCGAGTCTCACGAGACAGTCGAGCCAAGATTTTGCACCGAGTCCCAGATCTGCAGCTCAAGTTCGCGGATCGCGTCTCCACGAAGAGCTCCGGGGTAGCGCGGTGAGCATCTCCCGCACGGCCTTCCGGTATCGCACTTTCAGACCTTCGAGGTATGATCACTCTCAGTGAGTTCGTTAGTGGGTACTCTGTGTTTTGTCGGAGGCTTTTCCCGTGGAGAAATTTATTTGCTTTAAAAGGCGACTCTTACATTCTGTTAGTTTCACACTCAATTCTTCCTTTGTCCGGCTTCGACTGTTTTATCTAGAGGTTTTTATGTACACGCGAAAAATAAATACGCTGCTCCTCGTCCGAACTACTCGCTTGTCTCCTTGTTTTTCTTCCATGGCTTCTCCTTCGTTCTTCTCTTCTCTCATCGCTCGGATCTCCACCGTAATAATCATAATTCACGTCTTCGTAGTAGTGGTAATAGTAGTAGTGATGGTGGTATCATAAATTCATTGATTCTTATCTAGATCATCTAAACGCTTGTAAGTTTTGTATTCGTTCCTCGCTCCGATCTCTTGGAAGGTGTGTGTGTGTGTGTGTTTGTGGATGTCAATTCGTGAAACTCTTTGTTGGGTCTAGGGAACAAGGAAGAAAAATTTTGACACATGTCAAGAAATGCCTCTTAGCTTGCACACGATCATTAAGACCTTGGAGGTCCCGATGGGAAAATTGCTGTTCACATTTTTTTTTTGAGAAGAATATATTGCGTCGCCAAATCGCAGTCGTCCGCTCCGGCTGCCGGCACGACGCTGCGCCATCACCGAGGTAGACGGCGGCGTATCGTGTCAGCAACCATCGTTCGCGACATGCGCAACTGCATGGAAATCAGCTGTTAGCAACAGTCCGAGGCGAATGACGGAGTTATCATCATAACGGAGACTTCGAGACTAGACTGATGAAAGCGATGCCGGTACCGATTACGTATAAGTCGATGAGTGTCGCCGCTGGGTTTCGCGACTCGACGTGGCGTGCTATCACAGATGAATTGGGGAGATCTTTCATTCAAAAAAAAAACGCCAACAAGTCGCTAACACAGCGCACGCACGGGGCTCAAACGGGGGCGAAGGGGCGCGAACGCGTCCGCCACGTGCTTCACGGCCAACAAGAAGTGACGCCATTTCCAGCGGAGATGGCGCCGAAAACTTCGTGGAGGAGGTGACTCGCGCGTTTGGACAGCGGAGCTTTGCAAAACTTCGTTACCCTTCAATTGAAACTTGGAACTAATGCTAGCTACGTGAGGAATAGCAGCTTTAAGCTAAAGAGACGACTAGGAAACAATGAGAACGTAATGCGGTACCATTCAACGGCTGTCATCGATGAGCGTGTTCACCTCAACTGAACGTCAACCGGGGCAGGGTGGGGGAGGGAGAAGTCTCTAGTCAGTCTCCTTTGTTGGTTCCGTCAATGCTTTCGGAGGTACTTTGAAAATCCTACGACAGTGATTCGTTCAGCTAACATTCACGTTTGTGATGTTGTTTGTTTGCTCTTCTCTGAGTGAGTGAGTTTCTCCTCCAGATTTGCATCCGTGCTTCGAATTCATCGAAATCATCTCAGTCAGCCATCATCCACGTACAGTAGTGCACCACTTCGCGGCACTCAGTTCCGTACGAGTAGACTGTTCTAATATGGCGTATTTTTTCGTTGGCGATCGCTTTTCTCCGTATTCTATCGGTTTCACCCATTCTGTACACATGGTGAGCCGAACAAAATTGTAAAAGTTCATCGTCATCAACACGAAGCCACCGCAAGCTTCTCGATCAACTTAACATCCGGATCGGTGCTTGCTCCATTGACCCCATCTGTCGATCGTCGCGTGCAGGTCCGCTTCGTTGCTGTTGTTCCGATGTATATCCTTACTTCTAGTTATTGTTGGTTGATTTTGTTGGTTTAGGTTGGGTTGTAGGGTCGCTTGCTCGCCCTTCCAAGTATACATGGCTATATACAGCTTTGTTGTTTACGATTCTCTTTGGCAACGCTCCGATTTGGCCATAAGATTCTTGTTCGTTCGGTAGTGTCACATCAGATCTCTTTCACTCCAAGATCGATCTCCTCACAGCGAGCCTGTGCAGAGGAGCTAGCTATCGTCCGTCGACAAGGTGGGCCGCTTCGTTGATTCGTCCAAACCTGCGGAACCTGCGGCCTTTCCCGCATTGCATGCGTTCGTGGAGCATGTAGATATGAGTTGAGCAGCATCAACGAAAGAAACAATCCAAAAAGCGACCGGGAACGGTTTCGGTGGGCTTGATGGAACGGCCGGACGGCTAGCCATCGATTCACTCAGAAAATCTCAAAGCATCGCTTCTATCCAAATCTCTCCTTGACGAGGAACATGAGTTTCTTTTTGCCTTTGTAAGCAACTTTCATGTTCTCAATGAGTTGATTGAATTGCAGGTGTCCGTCGTGCGCCATCAGAAACGTTTCTCGGGCCTTCGAAAGGAACTCGATAAAGTCGCCGTAATGACGCGGCGAGATGTGCGTTAGCCGCGAGTGCGTTGTGTTGACGTACGCAGAGATAGCAGCCTCGAGCAGAGGTCTTAACGGAGGCCTATCTAACGAAAGAGGCTTCACGCAGCGACGCTTGGCTACATCCAAATGAGCGATGGACGGTGTGGGCATCGAGCAACGTCTCAGGATGTCCGCAAGAACGTTTGCGCATTGAACGTTTTTCACCAGTAGAGGAACCAAATTCGCCAGCTCGTTCCGACCAAGCGAATGCGCTAGACCGCATGCCCAATGAATGTGTTGAATATCATTATGCGAGTCCTGGTTGTACTGGATGTGGACTCCTTTCATGCCGAGCAGTCCGAGCTTGTAGGCTCGATTCGCATAACCACGATGTTCCATGTATCGAGCAACGCTGAACAGCTGCTGGCTGGCTATGACGCCGGTTGCCGCAGCGTCCACGACCACGTCGTACGCTTGCTCGAACGAGAACATGTCGTTTTCGCACAGCTGGAGGGCGCTCAGTGCGCAACTCGGGGGGTCTTTTGAGGCGCACTGTAGAGCCAACGTCCGAGCGCAGGACGACAGTTCTTCTTGCTGTTGGAAGTCCAAGCCTAACCGCATGATCGTTTGGTGGTTCATGACGATCGTGGCGACGTCCTTCGTCGCCTCCTGAGGGGCGAACAGTTGGTTCCACTTGACCAGAATGGAAATGAGCGCATCCAAACCGATCTCCGTGGCGCAGGTGACCAACCAGCGCACCATGTCGCGACGTCGCCAATTGTTCACGTTGTTCAATGTGACTCGCAGCACTTGCAGACCGAGTTCGAAAGAGACGTTGAGTAATGCCAGATGCCTCGTTGGAAGTGTTTGACCCATGGGCGTGTTTGGAGGCACCGGTCCCTCGGGCGGCTGTGGAACCGCGATGCGGAAGGCGTCTTGAGCGAGCTTGAACAGCTGCGTAGAGCTATGTATGTTCTTCTGCGCCGCTCTAAAAACCGTTCGTAGCCTCAAGATGTCATCTGAAAAAGAGCTTAAACTCGTCAGAAATTGTATCAGACTCGCTATGCAGGTGATTGTGTAGAATACTGTTACAATTCGATGGATATATTCAACTAGAGAGCACCCACTCTTTGCTGCTGAGAGCATTGTCGACGCGAGCGCGCATTGTTGGGCTTCGATATTCGGCAACGTAAACCATCGCGGATGCCTCGAATGCAAATGCATGGGACCGCCCGGGCCCATGACCGGCGCTGCGGCGTTTCCACCCTGCCCATTGTTGTTGTTGTTGTTGTTGTTATTGTAATTGTTGTTGTTGTTGTTGTTATTGTTGTTTCCACCTTGGAGTCCGTTGTTGATGTAGTTCGGAGGTTGTTGATTGTTGACACTATGATTTGCGGGATCCTCTGTCTCCGGCTGATCTTCTTGGATGGGAAGTCTCATTGCACGGAGACCGACGGCGTATGCGAGGTCAGGATCGTGATGAAGGAGCGCATTGAAAAGGTAGTGCGCGAACTTATGCATAGGAACACTCTCAGGATGTATCGGTAATCCTAGTCCGGAGAAGGGTCCACACTCTAAAAGTGAGCTGGCCTGCTCTCTCAGCACTGTGATCAACACGGGATCACTTTCGATATCCTGGAGCTTGGTGATCATGTTCTCCTCCTGTTTGCCTGCTTTTTCCTGAGCATAAACTCCCAACGGCATGCAGCGCTGTTGGCCGAGTCCGATGAGAGCGGCCTCAACGGCGAGACTGAGGTAGCTTTCTTTCGAATCTGAACTACCAGGCACTGGAACGTGGTGATATTTGGGTTTCTCTCGCGGAGGAGCCTGTGGTGCGGGAATCGTCGGCTGTTGGATTGCGGATTGCTGTAATGGAGGCACCGGAACTGGATGATTCAGTGCGGGCCCTTCCACCACGAGGCCGTTTATTAAATTCACATTCAAGTTGTTGTTGTTGTTGTTATTGTTGTTGTTTGCCGGCGGTTGTGGCTGTTGTTGTGGCGGGGGCGGCACCGGTGGCTGCTGCTGCTGCTGCTGCTGCTGTTCGTTGCCTACTTGTTGGCCTTGTGTTGCTGATGGCTGATTCGAGTTAATCTGGGAAGACGGCGTTCCTATCGTGTACAGCGACTCGTAAAAATACTCGAGCCCGTGCTTGCTGTCGGAGAGCAGCGACGCCTCGGCGAGAGTGTCGAATAAGGAGCCCACAGGGTTCAACGGATGCCCGATCCAGCCTTCGGTGTTGTTTGGCAACGAGGTTTTTGACGACGAACGGTTCGACGAACAGTTTTGCCATCGTTTCCACTCGTTCTGTTGACGCTTCCACGTCCGTACGATCGCTACGGCCAATCGGAGCGATTCTTGACGGTAGCCGTGGGAACGTAAAGCCTCGACTCGAGAACACGCCGTCGGTATGTGCTCGTGCCAGAGGGGGTAGCCTTGTGTGTTGAATTTTTCCAGCTTGTACGACAGAGGTAGAGAAACGGATGATGAACTGCCGGGCAGAGAATATTTACACTGTTGAAGAAAGTCGACATCAACTCCGTCGTGCGACAATATGTAACGCAGATGGGGATCGTCCCACGAAAGTCCCCACGACTCCAGAGCCCGATGAAATATTGAACGGGGCTGGTAGAGTTTGCTGTCGGTCGTGCGTCGTCGTTCGCGTTCTCGGTAGGCCGGATTGAATCGTGCCACCTCGTCCTCGTCGTCTTCCGAACTCGACGACTCTTCCGAGAGGTCATCGTGATGCACAATAGGGTGCCTACGATGGTGGCCTGGATGAGCTTGATGATATTGTTGTAACACGTTGTTGGCTCCGTTCATCAGGTGCCGGTTGTGTGGGTTGTGGTGGTGGTGATGCGGTCGGAAGTCGGCGTCTTCCAGAGGACAAACGTGCGAGTTCGACCATTTCATTAAATACTCTCGCCACTGAGCTTTCTCGTGGCCCGTACAGTGAGGGTTGAGTACGATGCAGACCTGAAACGAAGAGAAAAACACCGATCAAACATTTTCCCGTCGATTCGGGGACATTCTCTCCAGTTTGTCAATCGACTTAAAATGTCACTCTCGCTTACCCAGAGAGCACCTAGCTGATCCCAAAGTTGTCTGCATTTGTCCGTCATAGGGGTACCCTGAGCCCTCCAGATCACCAGGCGAGGATCATCGAGGAATTGTTCGGTGATCAAACGCAACATCCGGGCTCCGTTTCCGTCCCGAGCTCGGAGCATTTCCTTCACTTTACCAAACAGCGCTCCCAAAGGTCTCGAAGAGGCACTGAGTAATCGAGGAGAGACCGATTAGTTTGCTATCCACACGGAGAGTTTCATGTGTCAGCAATAAGATGTTGTTATGATCTTCCCTGAAACTGCTTACTGGTAATGTCCTCCTTGGTTGAGATACGTCCGGACTTGCTCAGATACTTGGCCTTCGTCGAGATGCCACGCGTTCTCATCGTCCGCTGCCCCACCGGCAGTGGGATCGGGCGCTCCCGAAATTTGGTTGATGACACTGTGGTTCTGACGGAGCTCATCCGCTAGACGTTGGGCTGAAGGCAAAACAGCTGTATGGTGCTCGGCAATCAGGTACTGGAGCATTTTCTGCAATTGGTCGCGCGACATCTGCAGAAGGGTTTCTGAAAAACACCAAAAACTCTCCTGAACAAGACTCGATCTAACACTTATTTTTCGGGCTACTTTTTCAAAGGGTTTCCGATGGAAAGAGGGATTTTTTGAAAATGTTTGCATTCGACGCTGCGCCAGTCTTCGGATGAAGCTGGAGTTGTGCTCACGATGAGGAAACTGAGCAGATGTCAGGGGAAAACTGGAGTAGCACGACGCAAAGGGTGAAAGAGTCGTGGATGATCACAAACCGAGTTTCTGGTTGCTGCGGCGGAATTTTTTTTTTCTTTTTTCACTTCTGTTCGCGCGAGTGTGTGAAATGAATTGCCAGATAATGTTATTGTGTAGCTGCTCGCTGAATACAAAGAATCTCAACCAATAATACGAAATCGACGAAAACCTGCTTTCACCAAGCAAGGGACCGTGGCGACGGAGAGCTGCACAATGAGACTTGTTCATTCAATTCAGAAAAAAAAAATCACCGCCGTCACCATCATCACCACGAACACCAACTCAACAGCAACAAGAAGCATCGACAGCGAAGTTTTGACCGAACTCTTTGTGTTCTCGTCCCTTCAGAGAACTCATTGATTCAAACGAACGCCACGTCGCGCCGCCGTCACCTCTCTTCTGATCAGTATGCTCTGGATTTCGCGCGTGCTAATCTGTGCGGGTAAGACCCCAGCCAATGAATTCTGATTTCAAGCGATTCGTGAGAATGAACGAGGAAGTACAACCTACGATGTCGAATTTATAAGATACGACGATGTCGATAAAATACGAAGCGAAACGAGAAAAGCCACGACTTTCTGAAAACATCTCTCCTCGGTGGAATACTGAATTTCGAAAGCTTCTTCAAGAAGCACTTCAAACGCCCACGAACCCCTGGCCACGCAATCGCTTGAGGTTGGACCAATGGATTCAGACCATCCTACAAGAAGCGAATGTTTGAATTTCGCAAGTCCCGGATCGATATCAGTCGACTTCGATCTGGAAGACTCGTCTTTTCGAGTTTTCCATGAGCGATTCATGAATGTGCGCACATAATGTCAACGTCCAGCCTTCAGCAAGCTGTGTATGAGTGGACTTCTGAAGGCTCTGGCAAAGCTTCAGTAAGTACTTGAGAAGTCTAAAATGCTTACCGGAAATTGGCACTCGGAGTTTGACAGTTTCTGCGTTTCGTATTCGGTAAATGGCCAACGCGACAACATGCTGACACCAGAATATATCGTGTGAATCGCAAGTGCACGTGACAGCTGTAATTTTGCATCGATCAAACGATATCGAAATACGGTAGCGTCTCTCGGGTCCGTCGTATCCACCGCTGGCTCCTACGTGCATCGTAGATTTGGGCGCGATGACGCCGGACAAATGGAAGCCTGCAACGAAGAACGACGAGGATTAGTTTCGAAGAAATTCCCACGATGTCGAATCATCTACAGATTTGAGTTCGAATCTGATGGGAAGATGATTCTGATGATTTTTCCGCCTCCACAACGAGCCAATTTCCGTTGATGTCTGGATGGAGATAAAAGTTTCACAATTGATATTCTTAAACTTCTATATATGTAGATAGCAACCCTCCCGATCGCCAAACATGGAATACCGCGTGCACACGAGAACGATGTGGATCGACGTGATAGATCAGATTAGGGTATTTCTTTTTCAATCAAGCGCAGCCACTTCTAAGAAGCTTGTCGGCCGATACTCCGTAGATTCCAACGTTTGGTACTCGTGAGTGTTTTTGCGATCATCTTGGTGGAGGAGACTCGCCACAAAAACAGAGAAGGCTCGTGTGGTGATAAAACTAACGTTTTCCACAAAACTGAGAGAAGAAGATGGGAATCTATTGTTTCCCATGGGCCGGGCACTGGGAACTGATCCGGTGAATGAACACATATTTTCTCGCCGATCTTATCCACGTGAGCCATTCAGAAGAAAAATAATCACCATCCCAACAAAACATGCTCAAAAACCATGATGGCAACTTAGCTTCTAGAATCAACTTTTTGTCTGACATTCTGTTTCTCTTTTTTTTTTGAGAATTTTCCACTGAAACCGGCTGTTTCGGAGTGAGAACGAAGGAAAACGTGCGAACAGGATTCAGATTCTTCGGGGAAGCTCCAAAGAGAAAACAATCTCGCCTTCGTATGTAAACTTCACCCAATCGTGCGGAGTAGAAACAAAGGTTGACGGAAAAAAAACGTCTTCACGAAGCTGCTCGAAAGATTTCCGTTTTATCAACTCCGAGTATCTACGGGAAAAACGGCGCCGCTTGTTCGGTCGCTCGGTTGAATACGCCCACGGGTACGTTGACGTTTCGAAACGAAGGTATTCCCGATTCAAGGTGGTCTAAGAGAAGCTGCGAATGTTCGAGAGCTCGAACAAAATTGGGATTTGCATCGCGTACTGAGACGAGAACTCTCTGCACGTGATCGACTTTACCCTACGTGACAAGCTCATGGCATAAACAGCAAAACAACGGCAACGCTGCGGAATGACGGGGGAACATATCAGGCGCATAAGATGTGGGCTCTTGGCAGTTTACATTCTCGAAATGGATATGATGAGTATCATAATTTCGAGCGGCTCCGCAACAACGCGGGCTCGGAGCGATTTCCGTTGATTGTTTCACCGCCGCGTCGTCCGTTGCAGCCACGTTCATGATGTATTATAATAACTAAGAACATAAATCCGTAAGTACAGAACCATGTCTGTGTATAAATTTACATGGAAACGTTTTTAGCTCGCTCGTTAAGATTTGCGAAGCGAAAGAAATTGGTAAGCCGAGAGACGAATAAAGTGGTAACAGCATGGGATGGAAGAGAGGTGATGAAGAGGTGAGTAGAGCGGAGCAACGGCAAGGAGAAAGAGGAGGCCGGGCATCACGGCGAGAGAGAAGAAACGAACGAGACATAAATCGTCTCGGTAATCTTTATGTTTTATGACATGACTTTCCTTCCTTCGCTCGCTGGCTGGACCGAGAACTCGCAGACGAGTGAGGCTTCCAAACGGCGTGCCTCGAACTGAAATTACGCGACATCATCCAACGCGCTGCATTTCGTTTCCTACTCCGTAACGGCGAGGCGGCGGCGGCGGTAGTCGTCATCATCGATCAGCAATTGCCTTAGGAGAACCCATTGACGATATCTTTCTTTCGTATCGAGGGTCGAGGAAAATATTTAGAGCGAAGACATGGCAAGCCCGTCGCTGGAATTTTCGGGCAAGTAAATTTCCGTGCGTGCGTCAGCGGAATCGCCTGAACTCGACACTCGACGAGCGAACGCTTCATGAGGCTCGGGAAGCACGAAGGGAAGCGAATCCGGGTGCAAATTTAATCAATAGCCATCTTGGCCGATCTGGCGGCCGCCCCTCTTCGATTCAGTAGTAGAAACCCTGTTGGTTCGCAGCATGTGTTTGTGAGAAGAAGGAGGAGGTCGAGGAGAGACAATGCTGCCGGGAAGAATAAAGCGGGGCATGCTCGAGGGGAGCAAGGGCCAAATCCTGTTTATTTTAATCCCCATGGCTCTCCTTTTTCTTTCGAGCTCAGCTTCGCCGTGCGTCGTAGTCATTGTGGAGACCATTGGAAGCCGCGGCAGCGGCAGCAGCATCAGCAGCAGCATGGTTCCGAATTTCTAACAAGCCAAATTTAGTTGGAGCTCGAGCGACCAGGCGGCGCTACGAGTCCACCAGGGAGGCCCTTAAAATACACAAAGGCATCGTAAAATTTGGCATTAGCACGAAAAACGAAAGAGAACCGACCAACGCTGCCTGCCTACCAAGCAAGCAGGCAGGCAAGTTGGCAAGCAGAGGCGAGGAAGGCAAACTCGTCTCACATTTGCTCATGCAGAGGAAATTCCAACGGAAACCTCCCGAGCTAGACTTCCACGAGATGTCCTTCTGGGTCGCACGTAGTCCCAACTTGTCGAGCAGGAAGTTTTCGTTCAGATTCGAAACTTTGATTCAACGTTGCAACAATTTTGATTTCTCTCGTCGAGAGATTGAGTATGGGTAGCTGTCCGGGAGCGATTCGGTGACATCAGCGTGACAATTGAATTCATGCGATCGTCGTGAGGAACTGGCAGAGCCGTATTTCAACAATGAGCACGAGGATCGAGGCATGGGGCAAGGAATCGATTAAAAAAAACGCTCTCTAATAGTTTGGCGGATGACGAGAGTTCGAGTAGAAACGGCAGCATAAGGAAATCTTCACGTATAACGTGATAGACTCCAGCTGATGCCACGGTGGCCCAGAGATCTCGTTCGCTTGCTCGCTCACTGAATCTCACCGCAAGGGTCACGAGCGCGTGGTTCGAATTGCACTCACGTTCGTTTCCAACTAAACGGACGACATCTAACTTCAAAAACGGCTGCACGGAAAGGATTCGAGTCTCAACTTCCAGTAACCAGAAATGAGAAGAGGAGTTCTCAGACGTTATCCGAGGACAAATGTCACCTTGCGAGCTATGAGTCTGAGCAATCGATTTCTGATGGCAGGCAGCTTTATCTGATAACATTTGACATTTTCATGGAAAAACTATTGTGAAAAACGAGACCAATGTTTTCTCTGGAAGGTCCAAGAATCGGGAACGAACTCTTCGAAAGAGAAAACTGACTTGATATCGAACACAGCTGAGCCGAAAAACTGGGTATCGAAAACATAGGAAGAAAAAAATATATCTTTTCCATTCGTCTTCAGTGTTTTAGATCGAAGACCGAGTGCGGCTTGACACGCAACATTCCCAGACAGGAAGCGTGCAACGCGGCAAGAGACGATCAATGACCGATCGACATTCCAATTAAGGTGAGCCAAGAAAAACTACATCTTTCAGACCGAGCGAGTTTTATGGGAGTTCGTTCTCCATGAAATGACCAGAAGCTGAGAGGCTCAATTTCAAATTTCAAATGTAAACGACTATTTCCGTAGGTCTGGACAGCCAAGAAAGGTCACGGACGACGTGTCCTTCATTTTCATGAAATTCTTAGAGGGAAATTAAGACTAAGATTTGTGAAAGCTTCGTTCGCGAGGTTCCAAGTTTTATCGGCAGAGTTCCAGATCGAGCGGATGTTTGAGTTCCGTCGCCCACCAGGCCACCGATGAGACCAAAGGTGAGCACTGCTACACCCAGCGGACAATGCAGGGACACTCGTGGGTGCCTCTCTGTACGTCAAACTATCTGTCGCTTGTCGTCAGTCGAGGAGTTTCTTCAATCTCGCGACATTATGCAGCTGGCCGGATCTCACGCCAGCGGGCACTCATCCACCGCCGCGGTGGCGCGCCGTTGCCGTCAACGTTTTGTTGTTGTGTTACCGCTCGAGCCTGGCCGTGCGCTGACGCCACCGTCAGTGCCGCCGACATACCGTGCGTGCGGCGGGCGCAAGATCCACACGATCGAGATGAGCGGTCGAACCAGCTACTCACTCACTCACTCACTCACTCAGTCTGTAAGCTAGCCGAGCAGTTAGGACGGTGAGTCCAGCAATCGTCCGGCCACGCCATGCCACGCAACGCAATGGGCGTGCGTGCCCGGGGGCGCCCCAGCTCGCTCGTCGGACGTCGTCAACATTTGGACTTTTTCTTCTCCTCCTTCGACGACGATTTCTATGCCGAACTATTACCTGGCTGGCCGATTGGCGAGCTTCGCGGACACGCACATGACCCACAGATGGATTGATACCCCGTCATGGGATTGATGGATTGAGGGGGAAGTCCGTCAATTATCATTGAACGAATGAATACACGACTCTAGAAATCCATGCATGCGACATTGAAAGAAAACGGACTGCTCGAACAGACAGAGGAATGCTCGAACTCAGGCTAAGGCTACGCATGGACTACGGGCCCAAAGGTTGGCAGATCCTGTCGCAGAGATCAAACGCGAACTGACAACGAATTTCTCATTCATCGAATGAGAGGAGGGGAACGACGGAGGCTTCCGTCCTCCGACTTTGAGGACCAGATTCCTTTTTTTTTTTTTTGACAAAACCGACATCGATCGCCGCATCAGCGGTGAGAGCCGTCTCGTCGGCAGCTTCACCAATGACAATATTCTCATTGTCGTCGTCGTCATTAGCGGGAAATACGAATGGCTGATCAAGCGAACGCGAGAATCGACGGCGGCGGCGGCAACAGCAGTAGGAGAGTGATCAAGTGAACGGGTGGGCGATCGACCCCGCTCAGCGATGCAACGCCTGGGTCAGGCTGCTCGATGGACCGGGAGAATGAAACAGCCATTGAAGCAAGCGACCGAACCGCCAAGCAACGAACCGACGTTAACAAACTCACATACTGTCTCGCTCATAAACTATCGTTGTAGACGTATCATTGTGACAATCGAAACTGGAGAAATCCTAAGAACTTAGGAAGCGCAACCACTGTGGTAACGTTTCCGTACAACAGAAGATACGATCTAGGGAGAGAATGATCATAGTAATTGATTCATCAAACAATGATGTATTTGCCATCATGAAGCCCGTCGAGTGCTCAACTCACTCGTCAGCGGAGCACCTGAACATCAGAACAGGGTTTGTGTGCTTCGCCCCGAATAACGCAAACATTCGTTGCTGAATTGAAGCAGAAAGCATGCTCAGCGAATTCAATCATTTCGCCTTGAAATCCAAGCAGATCTCGCTGGCTGGCTTCAAATCCTGTAACTGAGCCGAACGTCAACAGCTGAACACTGTCTATGGCAACAGCAGCAGCGGCACCAGCAGAGAGCGTTCTAGGCTTGTGAGCATCCGAACAGCTCCGTGATGATGGGAGCGAAATTTCAACATTTCGAACTGATCTTGAGGCCCGCTTCCCCGATATTGGAAGTATGAAGAAAGTGGAATGTGATATACTGCTGTATAATATATATGTATATCAAAGTATATCATCATAACGGAGGGAATTACTTCGTGATGTTCGTGAAGCAATTCTCGAATCCACAGTTTGGCATTTCTGAGTATGATGTCTATCAGAAAGAATTCCATAATTCAGAAATCATATAGAAATCGTTGATGTACATATATCGTTCGTAGTTTTGAGGTTTTTCTCTCATCGCCTGTCTGACTTCGCGAGAAAAAATGCTTCTCACGCGTCCTCTGCGAAAAAAAAAAAACTTGAGGAGCCGCGAGGGAGTTCGTGGTATGAAGGAGTGGTCTGGCTTCGTTTCAAGCTTCTGCTTTCCCAGAACGCGTCCAACATTCGTTTNCCGCTTCCCCGATATTGGAAGTATGAAGAAAGTGGAATGTGATATACTGCTGTATAATATATATATCAAAGTATATCATCATAACGGAGAGAATTACTTCGTGAAGTTGGTGAGCATTTTCGAATCCACAGTTTGGCATTTCTGAGTCTGATGTCTATCAGAAAGAATTCCATAATTCAGAAATCATATAGAAATCGTTGATGTACATATATCGTTCGCAGTTTCGAGGTTTTTCTCTCATCGCCTGTCTGACTTCGCGAGAAAAAATGCTTCTCACGCGTCCTCTGCGAAAAAACAAACAAACTTGAGGAGCCGCGAGGGAGTTCGTGGTATGAAGGAGTGGTCTGGCTTCGTTTCAAGCTTCTGCTTTCCCGGAACGCGTCCAACATTCGTTTTCGATTTCACGAACGTGTTCATTTGCATGTGACGAGACAAAGCCCCGGCTCAAATGATTTCGGATACGATGTGAGGAGACGAGATAAGATCGCAGAATGGCAGCGGACAGATGTTTGCTCTCGATGTCTTGCAGCCGTGACCTTCTTCGAAGTCTCTAGAGGCGAATCGATAGAACAAACCGCGAAACCTGCACCGGAATCTGGTCCGCTGACCAAGCCACTAATTCCGTGAGTTTGTTTGGGCCCCGCCCTCTGTTGCGTTGAATTTCGTCATTGTTCACGCTTTGGACAGAGTCTCAGTGACTGTTAGAAAGGCAACCAATTCAGCTAGACAGCCGGCCAGCGAGCTTACAACGAGGGCTTAGCGAAGCTGCGTCGGTCATGCCGTTCTAGCGAGAATCCTTCTAGCGTGGTTCCCGGAGCTGCTGGCTTTGGCGATGGTGGTGGTGGCGGTGATGATTATGACAACAACGACCACAACGAAAACGACAAGCAACTTTGAATGCCAACAACGATCTGTCCGTTCTGTAAGAATCCGGAGGGCCTCCCGCTAACGTGACCGGCACGGATCGACCAACCTCCCTCCTGTATCGTAGATTCGGACTTCCTTCCCTCATTTGATCTCCGCTTTCGGTATCAGCAAAGACTCGCGCAGCTAGTATCGACACTTCAATTGATCGAAAGCTCTCGGTGGGCTGCCGCACAATCAGTACTTCCCTTGGAGGCTCTAATACTCCGTTAGTCAGTTCGAGATTATCAAGAAAAGAGAGGAAAGAACGAGAGAACATTCCCGAGAAAAAGCGCTCGGAAGACAATGACGACTGAACCCTTCAGACCCTTGAGAAACTCTCAGCGACTAGAAGGCCTTGCCGAATCAGTTAATTATTGCCCGTTTTTTTCTCCATTTTTCTTTAGCTCGTTCTGTTTCGGAGTTGCGTTTTTTAACATGACTGTTACAGTTTGCGTCATTATTCTCGCGCTTTCGAACGGAGCGCTCCATAATGCCGGACTTCTCCTGTTAATTTCCCCTCTCTTTTCTCACTTTGGAAGAGCGCTATCGCTGCCGTTAGTCGTGTCGGTTCTCTGCAGCCGGGCGCCTGCGGTCACGCTTAATTTTCAAATGTTACACCTTCCGACACAAACACGAATAAAACGCTCACATAACGCATAAAATCACACATTGCGCCCCGAGACCGATGCCGTCTTCGCGCGGTCTCGAATCGCCATTTGAATGTACGAAATCTGGAATTCGGGCGCAGTTCGTGCTCCAAGTCAGCATCTTTGAACATCTGGAGTGATAAAAGCCAAGGTGAAGCCGAGGTTTTCAGACAGCTCCGCACGCATGCTTCTTGGAACCCGAGGACCTTGAGCTGTATTTTCTCAATATTTTTCTTTATCTCCGAAGAATCAGCAGTTTTCCCACCGTAAAATGCAGCCTCGTCGACCATAACTCCACGATGCTTGGAAGCACTAAGTTTGAAATAAACTTCGTTCCAAATATCCGAGGAGGTCCAAGAGAAAGGTTCTGTAAGTTTGGAGGAATTTCCCCTTTCGAAAGGGACTTGTTCCAGTTAGGTGTAATGAACTTGTGCGCCGTTAGGGGTGGCAGAGAGAGAGAGAGGTAGATTCAGGTGAAATCGCATGTCCCGAATCGCAGGTGCCTCGTCGAGCATACAATGCGCCGCGATAGATGGCGCTTGGGCCTCTCTTGATGCGAATTCAGACAACCGAGCAGCTAGTCAGTGGGCCATTGAGATCTGGCCAGTCAGTCTTCTATCGGACGACAGTCATGGAGAAAAGCCTCAAAGCATTCGAATAGCCACAATGCGACACCACGACGCACTCTCCGCAGCTCTGGGGCTCAGCACAATGCACGAAGGAACGACAGCTGATTCGTAACGCACTCGGTTGGAGTCTGGCCCGGAGAGAGATCCGACGACGAATTCAACTATAGCGGAGCCAGTGGGACAGAGCGGAGGCTTGGGGCAGACGCCGGGCGACGCCGCCGCGAAAGCAACGAAAACTGCCGATCTCAGGTTGAGGAAGCGAACGCAAGGGTCGGTCAAGCGAGCTCGAACGACAAAGGTCACGAACCGAGACGCCCAAGACGAGGGCGAGGACAACGGCGAGAACTTCTGACAAGAAAACAGCCCATGTGTGCTCGACTTGCTATCGATTTTGAGATTAAGCCCAGGGCAGCGGTCAAGCTCAACTCGCATTCCTCGCCTCATTGTACACATTCATCCTCCATCAATCTGGCTATTCATGCGTCCTTTTAGCCTTTCATTCAATGATTTCAGCCCGCTGTCTCGTCCGTCGAAGACGACAATTTCATCGGGGATCGATGCATTTTAGAAATCCAACTGTATACACGCAAGAATGTATGTATATAGAACTCAAAAGCCGGATTCGAGAGAGGAAATGAGAGGATGGAACTTTTCTGTCAGAGCTCTCGCGGGGCTTTGAACGTAATCGCGGGCTAGAAACTCGGCGATCCAAACGACTCCGGCCTCTCTAAATCAATGGCAACCGCGTTGTCATTGTCGAGGCAGTCGTCATCTCTGTGTGAACCCGGAGGCACCCGAATGCATTCCGAAGAGATTCGTTTCTTGCTGTTCCTGAAGATCTTTAACGCTCATTGCAATAAAAGCGAATTCTGTTCTTCTTGGGGAGTTGACACGACTGGACGGGAAGTTTTCCCGATTCCTGAACTCGGTCATCAATGGATGGATGCCTTCATCGTTAGCACGACCGTCCGAACTGGGATCCGCGAGACATAAAAATCTCCCCCAGTCACCTCTCGTACCTAACAGGTCCAATGTGAACAACGGTGCCATAATATGAGGGTGCTAACGCCACCGACTGGCACACATTCATCTGCTCGCTCGCTCCCTCGCTCGCTCGCTCGCCAGCTTTCTCTCTCAGTCGATCACATGTTCGCTCTGTTACACGACTCACTCACTCGCTCGCTCTTTCGCTACCTAGATGTCCTGTTCTTGATCCTGTAGACTCTTTCTCTCTCGTTTCCTCTTCGGCCCATTCACCGTATGTGTTCGCCGCCTGCTGCTGCTGCTTCTCGTCTGCGTCGTATCATCCACAGTCACCCCGCTCGTTCAGTCGCCGGGCAAGGGAGCGGGCGGGCGGGCGGGCGGATAAGTAGTATTAATATGGTATTACCGTTCCCGAGCCCCTGACCACTCCAGAGTACTTGCATCTTCGTCCGTTCCCGTATTCCTGGCAACTCGCTGCTCATGCCGCTCATTGGCACCGCTGATCAGGTCGGAGAGCATCCGAGTGCCTCCGATAAACTGCAAGAGCAAATGCTTCCACAATCCGGATCTCTTCGTTTCCTTCAACCAATGCGTCAGTCTACGACCATGACATAATTCATGTATTCCTACGGATTACTGGACTCGTATGATACACCCCATGTGCCTAATTATCGAGAAAGACAGTTGTTGTAGTTTGCGACATCGCCATGACGCCGGGAAGCTCGCAGTCAACGCCGGCTTGATGATTGAATCGACCGAACCAAACCACATGGTCCATCTCAGTATCAGTAACGCTCGTAATCCACATAATGATGGGATTCGAGGATTCTCGATTCCAAAAAGACAGAATCTTAGAATATTCCATGAATGATTTTCGTTCCGCGGAGCGAGTTGCACGGCAGTGGGCTGCTCGACTGGGAGGGCTAGCTAGCTAGCGAACGAGCGATTTGAGTTGGCGGTATATGAGTGGTATGGAGTGTTATGGATGTATGCACGATGCCTCTTTCTCTTGGGACAAAACGAAGGAGGGGTATATCGTTCTTGACGCCAGGTTTCAGCGTCTCGCAAGATTCAAGCACAGCGAGAGCTTGCGGCTTCAGCGTCACGAATGCTCAGGAGAATACTCCTTGAGTCGGGATTCCGGGAAACATTTTTCAAAATTTCAATTGGGCGAAGATTCCTTACCCAGTTCCAGCGATCTACAGTCCTTAGCTCAGAACAGGAGGTCATTGCACTCCTGGAGAAGGAGAGCGGGTGGGGCGGACAAGCCGATGCTGGCAAGCGGCACGCAGGCAGTCGGCCTGCTAGGCAACTCTGCAGCAGTCACTGGCAAGCAAGAGGTTCTCTATCGCGCTCTCGGTAGCCAGCACGGGACTCGCGGGACTCTCAATGGCTGCCGCTGATGCTCCCAAGCGGAGCTCCTTTCGCCTTGCTCGGCCCCACGACCTAACTAAGAGCATTGAAAAGGAAAGAATTCTATTCAGCGAATCATGAAGCAAAGTTTTTCGAGCTCTCGCCAGTCAGCAAGCGAGCGAGCGAGCTAGAGAATCAATTTTGTTTGAATCCTCGCAGTTCGCGGAGTCGACTCATGGAAATTCGAAACTGTTTTCGGTAATTTCACACCGAGTTTACCCAAACCGCTATTGCTCTGTTCCTCTGCTTGCCGTCAGATCGCTGCGCCAAGGCCTGCCAGCAGGCGAGCTGAATCGTCGGTCACCGAGCTGGCGGAGAAAATGAACAACAGGGATCCCGGGGGTTCAGCTCAGAAAGTCAGGAAAGACCGGTAATCTAACTGTCAGTCACAAAATCGCCAGTCGGAGAAAGAGAAAAGAGACAACATTTTATAGCATGTGATGTCACTCGGACTACTTGATCGCTAGGTCTTACTGGAGGCCCCTAGTATTACCGCTGCGACGAGGTGAATGCGGCTTCCTTGATACGAGCCGTGCCCTCCATTTGTTTTTGGCAAGAATTGCCTCCGCAGTCAATATTTTTGTCATCATTCGACATTCGTCGGACACAGCGTCCTCCTAGGATCCCGCTTTGCAGGAGAAGTTCTCCTTTTTCGTGAAGGTGCCCGACTTACTAGCAGTGTGCAACGAAACGATTGAGCGCATTCATACCCTCTACCTCCGTTTCCGTTGACGTCGTCGTCGTTGTCATCGGTGCTGCTGCTGTTGTTGTTGTCGTCGGTGGCGGCGGCGGCGGCGGCGCAGAGTAGAATCCATTGTAAACCCGGAGGCACGAAGAAGCTCGGCTTTCATGAAGCTGGCGTCCCATTACATCTAATATTTCAGTCAGCTTGGTTTCAGGTAGCGTTAGTTCATCTCTGTAGACTCATCCTTGCTTTGACGGACGGACTATGCGCTCGGCTTTGTTCAACCCGGGTTACTTCGATTCATTTTTCCAATCCGAACCCTCCGAGTTCGAAAGAACGAACGCTCCAGGAAGCTCAGAATCCACGCCGTCCCAGGACAGCTAAGGAAAACCAACACAACTAGAGTTGTTCATGGCGTGTGTCGGTTGCTCGCTCGCTGTATCCAAAATCGATGATGAGGAGCTGCTTAAGAAGCTCGAAGCTATTTTCTTCTGCAAGCCGTTTGTTGAACAAGCCGATCTCGTACTCCTGTGAACCCTGGCCGAAGGAGGTTGAGGAGGAGAGCGACAACAGGAGTCGTTTCAGTAAAAAAATTGGAGAAACTTCGAGAAGACCATTTCTGCGACACACTCCCTATGGACTGTAGCTATTTATATGTGTCAGCGGCAAAGTCTGCTTTCCGCAAAATCCGCTTTTCACGGAGGCCGCAGTTTGCCATAGCGAGAGCCGCCGGCTAGACTCCCCACAAAGAAAAACCCAACTAGCTCATGGACGCAGGCAGGCTGCCGGTCGCTCGGTCGAACAAACTCGGGCTTGGGCTCTGGTGCGAGCCACAGCACGGGCTTCGAGTCGCGAGGAGAGCCCAGCTGGGCTGAGGGTGCATTTCAAGCAGGCTGGAGCCGCCGAAGCTAGCAATCTGGTCAACAGAGCGCGGAATTACCTCTAAATGTCCGGATCTGTGTTCAGATCGCGTTCGGAACTCCCATACAGGTTCCACTCGACGGAAAGGAGAACGCGAGTGAATTTTCCTCGATACCAAAACCCTAGACCTCGAATCGAGTGTTCCCAAAGCGTTCCGCCGTCAGGGGCAGGAGGGAGGTCTAGCGACGAATAATTACTCCGGGTGAGTCTGGAGAAAGTTTGTCGAGTCCTTGATTATTCTATTATTCATAAAATTCGTCTTCGAATGCCGTTCAATTGCACGCTTTTTACGATTGTTTGATTAACAGACGGAAGGCTGAACTCGTAAATACTAAGGCTGACTCATTCGAGGCTCTCACGCACGAAAAGGGTTTCAGGGCTGTTATTTGTTCCTCGTTCCCGAAGCTACGATGAGGCTGAATTGAAGTTGATCGACGCACGAAACATCTCGTTGGTCCATCCGCCCTCTGAAGACATGAGACCGACGAGGAGCAAAGTTCTATGCATGTGGGGTACACCGTCCTCATGGCTCGTGGTCGTCGGTACAGTTCATAGTCGCTCATCATAATTTGCTTGGATTGTTATCGCACTCTGCGTGCCAGCCTCTCTGAATTGCTCACGGTGTCCCGTCACAACAACAACAACAACGCCAGCAGCAGCAGCAGCAGCAGCAGTCGTTGTGTGCGCCGTCGCTGTCCTTCGAGAATACGGGAACCAGCATCGCCAGATTAGATGACTTGGCGACCAACGGGAACGCGCGAGAATTTTGGGACGAGCAGCGAGATGTTCTACTTCATCACAATTAATGCCACACAGTCGGACACACGCGCTCGCACTCATCCGTCTGAGGAAAAATCCGTCCGTGGCTATCATAGACATCCAGAGAATCCATCTGCTTGGATGACTTCTCTTCTTCTGTCTTGGATGCCATCTCATCGCGCGCTGTGGTGAGTCGGAAGAACGACGAAGGAAGCAAGAAATTAAGCTCATTTCCATTCGCCTACATTATCATTCGTCTCATGATGCGTCGTGTCGCTTATCAGATGATTTCCATGCCGAGAAGCGAAACATTCCCACTTGTTTTCGGAGTGAGTTCAGTTCGGCTCCGACTCAGAATTGCGTCCTTATCGAGGAGAAGACGATCATTGTCGTACACGCAGCTCTCGTTCAGTGAACGGCTACAGCAGCAGCACATGGCGTCTCTGAGTTTTAAGGACGAATCCGAAGGCTCCGACGACTTGAAACTTGAACTGGCTCTCATCCAGAGGCTCGGTGGCTGCGGTATCGGGTTCCCCCATGGCGACGCGCCGGGAGATCACCGTCGGCGACCTAGATGAAGCGGAGGAATAATAAAAAACGAGAGAAAGCGAACGTCAAGGGAGAAGAGAGGAAGCATCGACACCCATTCCGAGGACGGTAGAAGAAACAGGGGTCCTTTTGCCCGACACCAACTCTCGAACTCACTGAACCCGATCTGCCCCTGACCGATGAGGGCGAAGCGGATCTTTTTCTAGAGCATCCTCGTGTCTATTGCTCGCATATTTGTCACCTGGGCGGGATCGCCGACCAGAAGATGACCGGAGTTTGGAACTTTGAGGATCCTTTTGACACAAAGGTCCAGCTCCGGATGCTCGTCACGAACAGAAGCAAGGCCGCGAGAGGTATATTTGAGAGTTATTTTTTTTTGGATCGGTTTTGTCTGCCTCGTTTCGAATTTTGGCTCTGAATTCTGTGTGAGTGAGAAAACGAGCAAGCTAACGCGCGAGGGATCGAAGCAAGGGACGCGGAGGGAAGAAAGCAAGCAAGCAATTTTCGGCGTCCACATTCTGCAGGTAATCGCTCTTGTTGATTGATGCCAACAAGGAGAATTTTTCGCGAGTTTTACATCGACTCCGAAGGTTCTTTCTCGCCTTCTGGGGCTCTCGCTTGTCTCCAACAACAAGAAAGTAAAGATACGATTGAGAGTCAAAGTCGTTCTCTTAGTTCAGGGCAATGATCAGATATTCCGAACAAAAAGTTCCAGATTTCTCGGCACGGCAGTTCAGTACAACCGAAGATGGAATAATGTCATCGTGAGAACATTCGAGAAAAGCATTGCGTGAAGCTCTCGGTGAGGAGAGCACAGACTGACAGAAAAAAAAAGCCACGGAGCTCATGGTAGGAAACTCAACCGCAAATATCTCACCAGCCGGCCTCAATGTGGTCAGCTGTGTGTTGGCACAACTTCCTACCGCATGCAGCATCAGTTTGCGTCATTTCGTTCCTTTGTTGAGCAGCGACCGATGTCGACTCGAATATCCATCGGTCGGTCTGTCATTCTGTCGATTCGCCTCAGTTTCCAAATCTACGAATTCGGTCGGCTGCTACCACGCTTGTCCTTGTGCGCAAGTGAGTGTGCCGGCAAGCGAGGCCATTGACCCTTTGAATCACGACCTTGACATACTTGTGGGTCGGGGGTTTCCTTCTCGTCCCCCTCGGCCCGAGCCCCCGTCCCTCGATTACATAGACAACGGGGCTGGGGAGCAGCCGCAGGCGAGTCTTCCGAGGGGTTAGGGAACCGGGGGGTTGGGGCAGACGGAGAGCCAGCCAGCCAGCCAGCCAGTCGGTCGGTCGAGCCTCCTTCCCTCGCATCGCGAGCCTCGGTCTCCCTTCTCTTCGCTCCGTTCTCCCGGAAAGGGACGGACCCTCACACAGAGACGTACTGTGCGCTCTTTGAGCAAGACGGCCTATGAGGGTTCAAGGAGGGAGGGCGTTCCCACCACCATTGCCGCCGCCGCTGCCGCCGCCGCCACCACCACCACTACCACCGTCGCCGCGGCCAAACAGGCACGGCGGGCGAGTGGGTGAGATGTCTTGCGAAAGCGAACCCCCCTCCCCTTGCTCCGAGCGTACAGAACGTCGGGGGCGGGGGTCGACTCTCTTCGGTCCGCCGCCGTCGCCTCCGCGGCCGGAGCGGAGTGTTGAAGGTATTCGAATGTTTCTCTCTTGGTACAAACCCCACGGTCTTTTTGCCAAGCGCTTCCCCGCCCCGAGACCCCTGACGTTCGTTGGCAAATAGTTTCCGGATCAGATCATCCGGACAATTCTCGGGAACGAATGCAATAATCGACCTCGAATACGTTTTCCGAGTCTATTTTAGATGAGATCGGTATTAAGATAACTGATAAACTAAACGTTATCAGCATTATCACAGCGCGCAGCTGAGACTTCGATGTAGAGAACGAGTGCTCAGTCTTCGTGGATTGAATTCGCACCGACATTGGATTCGTCAAACTTTCGGAGACTCCGATAGCAGAGGTCGAAAAGTCCACCGTGGCTCGAGCCGGACAGAACTCCGTTGTCGGACGTCAAAACCTGGAGCAGACAGGTGGTCTTCGTGGCGGACACACAACGTGACCTCAGAAAAGGACACGCCGTACGACGTGGCGGAACAACGATCGTTCTCCGCCGCGTTTCCTCAACGAACATTCCGGCAATGTCAAATGTTCTGAGCCAGAATCAATTGAACTTGAATGACTTTTCCGGTACATTACCGCTTCCATCATCATCATCATCAACACCATTGTCACTGTCATCATTACCACCGGTGCCTCGATTGGCGTCGTCTCAATTCAAGAGTTTGACCTCCCTGCGTTAAATCCTCGATGCTATCACTCTCAAGTTGAGCTAGATTTGGAACAGGATACCAATCTCCAAGTGGACTGGTACTTCTTTTTGATTTTCATTTATTCCGATACTGTCGCGGAGTTTTCGACGAGATCTTTCGAGAATTCACTCCATCGTTATCGTCGCCGTCTTCCTTCATTCGAATGCGTTCGGTTGTGACGTCGCCGACGAGGAACGAATTGGTGATGTCATAAGGCAGACTGTGGGACCTTCAACTTGAATTTGCTGAAAGTCGTGGTCGTCAGTCATCCTTGCTGCGGCAGCCGATGCTGGACGCAAGTCGGGGAGGCTCAAGCCAGCGAAAGAGTGAGCGACCTTGGGTTCGGATCCGCTGATCTTGACCTCGTTGTCAACCCTACAACAGAAAACAGCAATAGACCATGCGACCCGGTTGTTCTGCCACACAAAGGAGAGAACGAATCAACAACGATCCTAGCTGCGAGCAGGCGGGCGGGCAGGCAGGGTAGCCAAGCACCCGCTGCCGTTCGCTCAGCGCCAGATGCGTCGTAAGGGTTCTTTAAACACGGAACGTTCGTTTTCTTGGAAGAATCATGAGCTGGCCCAGCAGCCTCTCGAAGCCATGAGCAGGCCTGCCTGTCGTCCTGCCCGGCTCGTTACGCCCGCTCGGTGTTGAGCTTACGAGCGTGCCCGTAGCGGTCCCAGCACAAGAGAAAGCAGTCAGGCTGGAAGAAGACAACACGTGGATTTTCTCTCGTCGATCGAGAGTGCCGCGGATCCGCGAAGCTCGCAGAAGCCACTGCCACGGGAGCCGCACAATCCATCGCAGCTGTTGAGTCAAACAGAGAGTGGAGAAAAGATTCCTCCGATCGAGTTACTGAAAAAGTTCTATGTTGTCGCACCCGTCGTTTGTGTTACTGTTGCTGCGACGATTAGTGGTAATGTCGACGCCCCATGATGATAATGTGGACGGGAAAGGTTCTTGAGAGTTCGCTGGGCGTCGACTGCGAATGGTGAACAACCGCCACTTGCTTCTCCTGGAGTTCGAGTGGTTGATAGACTCGTTGTCGGCAAATGAGATCAAAGGCAGATCGGAGACCACATAATTCATCAATCCCTCAAACATAGACCGAAGAAGAACGGTTCGAAGAAGTCGACTTCGAGGTTCACGATTTCTATCGTTTCTTCGAAGTAAATTTTTCAGAATGAGTTCCCGAATCGTGGCCGATCGAGAAATCATCTGGAATCAATGAGGAAATGTGGAAAACCTCTCGAGGAAAGCGGAAAAATCTGAGGAAGCCTGAATGATCGTAGAGTGTGACGTCTTCATTCATCGATGTGGCTCACGTGGGTGTACAACAAAACGCCCAGAAACCGGAGTCGAGAACGAGGTAGAAGGAGAAAGCAAAGTCGGCTGGAACTGGCAGTCGTGCTTTGCAAAGAGCCACTTTCTGGTTCGACCCGGCTGTATTTATATAATGTGTTTTATAACTGATGAAACAGTCGCAGCGAACGGCCGAGCCAACGGACGCGCGGACCAAATGACAAGGAAGCACAAAACGCGGTTGCTTCAAGGAGAAAGTCATTCCAGAAAAACGAGCAGAAAGACGAAACGAAATAAATTGCATGTGAGTATGAAGTCGAAAAACCCTCGACGAACACAATGACCGAGTGCTTGCACTGTATCTCCGTGGTATACGAGGTGCTCAGCGTGTGATTGCCTTTGGAATCGTCAGTTACTTATCAAGCGATACACAAGATTCACATCCGTCAGGCTTTACGCGTGCTCCGAACGGAGAGAAATCGCAGCTGAATCAACCCTGTTCAAGTGAGACCGAATGTGGGCCTGCTGGCGGTGATATGATTCCAAGGAACTCGGGTGTTGAGATTTGAATAGGTACTTTTGTTGTTGTCGGCGCCATCGTGGGCCTCTGTTGTCGATAGACCCTAAAACAAGTCGCCAGCTCCCCGGAAAAACGCTGCCTGGCACCAGTGGGCGTATTGACAGAGCAAGGGCTTTCTTGGCTTGCCGGAGGATACGACACGGAGATCATCGCTACAGCTCTCGTTCAACAAGCGAAACAGACACAGAAACAGAGAGGCAAAGACGCCGTCAGAATTCAGAATTTCTGATCAAGTCACGTGTTTCTCGAAGACAAAAAATATATTTTCTTCTGTACCTCAACTTATTTCGTGAACACTCAGTGAATCCGCCGACTTTCACGATATTCTGTCGCGATCCTAGATCACAGTGATAGGTTTGGGAGAGAACGTTTCGATCCATCCGCAAATCTTCTGAGTGAACCGACGTTGAGCACTGTTGCATGCATCCTCGTGATCACTGTATGTTCTTCTACGAGATGTAAACTTTGGTGTTCGATGGAAGGCCGACTGGACTAGGGAACGTGTGAACGATCATTCACGTATTAGCTCGGTCGATTCGAATATTTTTCCGTTCAATCCAAGTGTGGGATATTTTCTGCGGAGCAACAAGGAAAGTCTTCAAGAGAAAAAGAGAAAAAAAAACGATTTTCTCTTCTGTGCAGGAGACCTTAACCTTCTGCGGGGAGGCAACAGCAGCGCTCGCGGATGACTCTCAAGCGATTCCCTTCTATTTCTTTTTCTTCGAGCTAAATTGCGGAACTCGGACCGACAGAGCAGACCAGAGCGCAATTGAAATCGAAGACCTTCTAGAGAAGTACATCGTCACGATGATGATGATGCTGATGACGGAGACTAACTTGTCCGCTTGAATCACTTCGACAATTCGTTGCCAGCCACTGATGACCGATCGATCACTGACAACTTGAAACGAATTTCCACAATAACCAGCGAGAAACCGCGTTCCTCGGCCAAGTTAGCAAAGTTGCCAAGTGAGCGGTGCTCGTCGTCGTCGGGAGTACATCTCGAGCCACATCTGCGTTGAGGCGAACATCGAGTACAAAAAGAGAAATACATCGTCCCTTCTGTGGGGATGCCTCTTTCGGCGCCGAGCCGCTTCGAGGCCTTTCTGCCGATTGAAATGCATCGACGACGGCCCGGATGAAACTGTTCCAAAAAAAGGCTGTCGAATTCCCTCCACAGCCCTCGGCTCATTCAGAGCTTTAACGCAGCCAGCCAGCGAGCAAGCTAACTCAGGGTAAACTTCTGTTGTGACGAAATGCATTTCTCCAGCAGCAGACGTTCGGGCGAACGAACAGAAAGCACTACCGCCGCCGCCAACACCACCAAAAGCAACATAATCATCATCACGGTTAGAACGTTGACCGTGACGAAGGCCGCCTCCAGTAGTTGCTGCTTCTGCGCTGCTGCTGCTGCAGATCGACCGTCTGGCGAGTTGCCGTGGCGGCCGCCCCGCGCATTTCTTCGGCTTCTTCGACTTCAACGGCTTCACGACGAACCACTACAGTCCGAGTGCGATGCCGCTGCTGTTGCCACCGCCACCGCCACCATCACAACCGTCAATACTAGCGTCCCTTCACAACAGAAACGCTTCGCAGCCGAGCCGGCACGAACCGCAGAGAAAACGCGGGAAGACGGCGTGGTTGAATGTCTTGCTTCTAGAAAGTGAAACCATCAAAATTTCTCGAAATGCAAGAAGACCAAGAAGGCCGACCGCTGCCGCCGCCGCCGCCGCCACCAGATGAATCAATCGCAACTCCATGAGTGACTCATCGTGCTTTGCCTACAGACAGAGATTGAAATGTAGAGATTGCAGCGAAAGCGAACTGGAAGCGGTGACCCAGGCAGGCCAACAATAAAGGGGAATTCCGGTTCAAGGATTCAGCGAATCGGCTAAAATCGACTCCCGAGTGAGCACTGTACGTGATCGTGCTTCTCGCTCGGTCGGTCGATGTATCTCTGACATAAGAAAGAAAAAATGGTTTTCTTCCGATGAGAAAGAAAACCTACACTTCAGACCGATGAACGAGAACGGCAAACGGAATATTCCCACACATTGATCTCAACGGCGATTTCTGGAACTTTTCTCATTATCGGAAGTCTCCTCGATCCTGGGGCGACAGGTGCCGATAGAATCGAACCAGTGCTCGGCTCGTGAAGCCAACCCCGGTATTGATGCCTCGTGAAAGACGGGATCGAAGCATAGCAGCCGAGGCCTGGAGTTATCTTCTAACGCTGGATTCCTTTCAGCAGATTTCATTGGAATTCTTCTCTCTGAGTTCTCTTCGAAGTTTTCCACAAACGAAATCATTTCGAGAGCTGCATCGATACCGCATGACTCCTTACTCAAAGCAGACCGAGTGCTCTGTGGAAGCCACACCAACGGCAGAAACAGCCGCCAACAACTCCAAGCAAGGAACAGAGTCATCGGTCCGTGAAGAGGTCGACTACCTTTTTCGTCACCTTGCCCTGCCTCGTTGTCTGCTCAGTTGTGACGCTACGAGAGAGAGAGAGAGACGCGTCGGCATACTGTACTAGGTTGATTGCGTCGACGTACGCTTACGCCGCTGTGTAACTAATCGTCGAGTTTCTCCACAAGCTCCATGGCCTCTGTGAGTCCACGCAAAAACTTGAAGGCCTTTCAATTCCTCTGCCCGTACGTGGATATGGACGTTTCTGCCCCTGCCCTTCCACCCGATTACGATCATGGCACTTCTATGCAAAAGCATCGAAATAACGACAAGAAGACGATGTAATAATCATGATAGAGCCTCTCTTTCTCAAGCCACGCAGCCCGGTAGACAAGGAAACTGCTATTGGTGAATCGAATGGTCGTTGCTCAGTAGCAGTCACAAGTGGAAATGAATGAATAAAAAAAAGAAACTTGTGCAGCTTCGTCGAAAGTTTGAGTGCTAGTTGGCTGATGGCTCGCTGGCTTCGCTCCAATGTAAGACCGAACAAGCTCCTTCTGCATCTTCCGCTCGAAGCCCTGGCACAAGAGCGAGCCAGCGGGCAAGCAATCTAGCAAGCCGAGAGAGGCGCCCCGCAAAAAACTTCACAACGCTACCACAATAGTCTCTTTGCCCTGTGCTTCACTCGTCCGTATGACTCTCACACGAACACAAACAAGAATGCTTTCGCCCTCCCGAAATTCGCAGCTATCCATCAACTTGAAGATCATACACAACGACAGCAACTCCGATGGCGAGGACGACGACGACGACGACAACAGACAGACCGATTCACTGACTTCGCGAGTGCGAGGGAAAACTTCAAGGGGAGAGGGGAGACGACTATCAACAATCAACCATCAAGTCCGCATGACTGGCAGGCAGGCAAGCAGTCAAGCGGGCGGGCGTTTGGACGGACGGGCGTTCTCTGAAGGACGAGGATTGTGCATTGTCCTTTCTCGTGTTTCGAGATCTATCTTCGATGATCGTCGCTGACGCCATAGTTGCTGCCGCCGCCGCCACCGCCACCACCACCAGCACCAGCACTACTGGCACAACGACACAGGTTGCTGGAGCTCGAGGCTCCTCGCGCTGAGGGCCTCCTAAAGCTGAACAACACCGCTAACGACATCAACAAAAAAACAGAGAATCGTGATTGTTGCTATCTGAGGTGGACAAAAGGGGGCGGAGGGGGCAGAGGGAGCGAGAATGTCAAAGAGAGGAGGCCAGCATCATCGAATAAGAATGCGGTCCTCAAAGAAATGGCGTTGTTTGAGTGAGGAAACTGAGGAAGATCGAGTCCTAGTAGAAAAGTTCTCAAATGACCTCATCAGAAGTGATTCCTCATACTCTAATGAGTCAACTCGTCTATTGGAACGTCGCCTCGCTTCGGTTTCCACCCTGCATGAGGTGCCAGCTCCAAGCGTCACAATGGAGCATTCGTGCTCACATCTGCCACCGCAGACGCTATCGCGGATGCTGCCGCGAATGCCGCCAGCAGTCTATTTGTTCGGACCGAGTCTGCGTGACAGACGATGACGATGATTTCAGCTTTTTTTCTTTCTCATTTCATGCTGATGGCCTGCCTGACTAAACCGTATAGTCGATGGCTAGCGGGCTGCCCGCGTGGCTTGCCGCAGTCATTACGGACGCAGTAACACGTATCGTGCCCGGCTCGCTTGTTGGCTAGCTGCGAGCTGACTCGACGCCATGCCACCACGGTTCTCACCGTGAGTTGGTGACCGAGCAAACGTAAAGAGGAGTGAGCGTGATGTCGATCAGCTCGGATATCATCAACCTCGAAGTTCAGGTTTCGGGAAAACCGTCTCCTTCTTACACTTCCAGAAGGCAAACCAGGACCGAGACGTTCATTGTTTCGTTTCAGAATCCGGGGAAATTCACATTCGAGTCGAGTCGAGTGGCCTCTACCGGCGAGAAACACCGTGGACCGCTCAACAGTGCGCGTGAGTGAACTTTAACGAACTATGATTTCATGTCCGGCCCGGAAACGTTTGCTTGAGGAAGTGGCTCCCTCGTTCGTTTGCCCCGCCTCGACTCGCGCAGGGTCTCCCACGCTTCGAGTCCAAAGGCGCGTAGCTCGTTACTCTTTTTTTCTTTTTCTCACCAGATCTCTTCCGGAAACGCTCTTGCTCTTTTTCTCACACGCATATGTATGTATAATGTAATCTCGGCTCCATTCCAGCAGCTTTAGCGAAATATCAGCTGACTGAGTCAGCGAACAGTACCGCGTTCAGGAGGGAGGGAGGGAGGGAGGGAGAAAGGCTTGAGAAGAAAATGACGAATCCGAGAGCAACAACCCTGTGGCATTGGCCAGTGCTAAACATGCCTGCTTGATGCTGACTATGGCTTTTCGCCGAGCGAGCGGTTTCGAGGCCTCTCCGAGAAAAACGAGCGCCTAAGGAGCCCAAAGAGACGCCAACCGGCAGTGCCCTAGCCATCGGGCTGACACGCCATGTTCGTAGCTTCTTGCAAGCATGCTTGATTGGTTGCTTGGTCGTCTTTGATAATTCTCAGATTAGGTGAGCGTCACGTTCGTTCGGTCCCCTCTGTTTCCTCGTTCTATGCCCTGGCGGCGGCGGCCGGCGCGGCGTAGGCTCTCGGTGAGCCTGGCTCCCACTCGGAAGGGGAGAACAAGGAGGAAATGGAGAAAAACGACGACGCGAAGGACGGAGTAGAGGATGAGGAAATAATGGAGAAAGAGCCATACGGGAGAACGCCCGGCCAAGAAACGGAGAAGGCACAATATCCGTCAGGATTTCCGTGCCCGGAGCTCCCACTTTTCCACAACCTCGCCCCTTCCTTCTCCGCCTCGCCATCTCTCCCGCTCTATCCTCCTGCAGGACCCCTATGCCCTCTGCCCTCCCCCGGTAAGCCGTTTGCCCTCCCCCTCGAGAGGATTTGCCGAAGGAGACTCCCTCGACTGAGACTCCCGGGAAACAAGAAAGAGAGTTGGTGGGGAAAAAGGGGCCAAGGAACCCGCTACCAATTCAAGTACGCAACAAGCCTGCGGCAGGAAAGCGGGGTGGGCAAATACGATACGACATCTTGAGTGGCGGAGCAACGGATCGTTGGGGGATGTGGTGGGGTGGGGTGGGGACTCCCCTCGTCCGAGAAGGGAGGGCTGAGGGACAGCCGGACGGACGGTCCGAGAGAACCGCTATTGATCACCACCATGTGGCGCGGTTATAAATGGTTCAATGCAGCCATCTATGGGATCCCGGTGGAGGGCTGGCGCTGGCTCACAGGGAGCTGCCGTGGAAAATATTACGCAACCAAACTCGATACCGAATATAGGGATACCGTCTGTCGACCGGTCTTTCAAGACCTCTCGACTCACTGGAAGTTTTCTTGGAGCATTTCTCCGCTTCCATCGATCCTCGAGTCCGTCCTGAAGATTCAGAAATTCTTTCCAAAACCTGAATGTGCGTGAAAACAAAACACCTCTTCTCTGAGTTGGAGCTTTCTTCCACGTAATAATCACAGAAAGTCCGAAACGAACGGGAAACGTTTGAGAGAAAAAGTTCCCGCGAAAACTAAAAAGAGAGGAAATTAAATGGCTATTATTACAACAATCATTTTTTTCTCTCGTTTTCCGTCTCTTTCGTTCCGTCGTGAGTCTTTTAGGTGAGTCCGTTGTTGTTTCGCGAGCCGAAAAAGTTCGCTGTTTTGATAGAACAAGAAGACAAGCGACCGCTACCGCCGTCGGAAACGAGCGAGAGATAATTAGCTAAATAATTTTCCCCTTTATTCCTATCTGTTCGTTGTTCTTCTTCAACTTTAGTATTTGAAACGTTTTTCCAGGCCGGAAAGCTCCACCTGTTCACTCGTAGGTAGCTAACATGCATTACCAGGCTCGCCAATCGACGAAACGCAGCGTTGAATCAACGTCGCAACCTCGTCTTCAAGTCTCTAATCGACCGAGCGTTATCTTCGAACAACAATCGTACCACAAGTCGATGATGATGATGATGATAATTGTTGGGGTAACGAGCGTGGGGTTACGTAATCCGTATCGGTTTGATGGGTTTCAAGTTTTTTCGCACGCAATGCACCTCAAAGAACTTCACGCTGGGTGGACTCATCCCCGCAACTAGCACCACCTGGCAGTGTTACACGAAAAATGTGAAGTGCCATCGCTCTCTCGCTCGCTCTTTGATCCGCTGATCCGACTCAACTCTGGCTGAAGTGAAAGAATGCGCGTGACGAACTATAATAATCAGTTGCTGGTGCTGGTGGTGAAGCTGCTGCTGCTGCTGTTAGAGAGGAGGAATCTTCAAAGTGGCTATCCTGTCAGGAGAAAAAAAGCATCGGGCGCATTGCTATGCACCAAACATGAACGTTCCCGTAGCAGAAAATTGGTTCAAATTCAACTTAATAATCATCGGCCCGGCAGTAGGAGGGAGGGAGGCCTTTCTCAGCCTGAATATAATTATGGGATAGCCTCCCTATGCGATCGCTTGGCTCAACGAGGCTGACTGACCGTTCGTTTCTCGTTGATCCCTCGTGCCATCCCAGATCGTGAACCAGCAGAAAGCAGCAGCATCGACAGACCAGTATCAGTACTCATTACTTTCGCGGGCGAGAGAACGGAAGAGAAGGCGCACACCGCCAATGGTTCCGACCAGAGCAGGGGAAGGAACGCCGGCCGCCATAGATTCTCCCGGAGTGGAAAGAGGACTTCCTTACGACACTGAGCAGGCAGCCACCTGAGCAATTAGATGTCTCGACTCATAGAGAGATTAGATTAGAGATTTATTTGAGTTTATAGGCGTCGTCGACGTTGACGTTTACTATCAGCCAACTCGACAGCTCAGGAGGCCAGACACGTTGACCAGCTTGTCGTCGTTCGTAATAACGGAGCATGAAAATCGCGACATTTCCACGTCATCTCACAATTTGGAGCTCCGTATCCTCGATCCAACCACCGCAACTATGGGAACGTTGCGAGAAAACGCGACGTCCACGATGCGAAGAGATCAAGAGAGTAATCAGCTCGATCGGCTAACAACGGCTGAACCCGGGTCGGTTCAGCCTTCCCCACCACAGGACCTCCGTCGCTGACTGAAGGAACGACTGAAGTGTTCTGGTTCCCGCATGAGTCACGAGACCAGCCCTTCTGTTGAACGAGGGTTCAACGGAATCCATCAGCGAGTCCGTTCGAATCACGGTGACTGTTCTTCGATTTCGAGAGGGCGGAAAGCGACCCGGTTTACGCATAATGATATCTTCGCGACGAATCCGCCGCACTCGCTGCAGAGAGCTTCGATTGATGCCGGTTCTGAAGTTTGCCGAACGTCGCTAGAGGCGAACAGAGCGCAGAGAGCACAAACGAAGGACGCGGTGTACTCTGTGAATTGACGACGAACATTTTTCACGACGAGCGCTATCGCCGTCGGATAGCTAGCGACCGACCAATCAACCGAAGGAGCAGCAAGCCACGAATTATCCAACCATTCGTCGAACCAATAAGGCAAGCTGGATGGGGGCGCAGAAATGACGACGACCATTTTCGCAAAGGGAAAAAAATGTGCTGAACACTTTCGACGCACGGAATTTGCGGCTTGTTTCCCTTCTCGAAACTCGCAAGCCGCTTCCAAGCTAAGAACCTCCGGAACGTCCTCTGGATGTGAATTCGGACCTAGAAGGTCTTCGCGCATGAAGCACGGCAAAGAGCTTCGGTAGATTCCAGATCGATTCAGACGCAGAAAGATTCAGACTCTGACCGTTCGACGAGGACAATCGGGGTTCATTCCCAGAGTCGAGGGCTAGAACTCGCCCATGAAACAGAGTAATATTCGCGAGAACGGAGTATCAGCACAACAGTGGACGCCGTGCTGGCTTCGGCCAAGGCTTATGAGCTTAGAGCAGGATGCTTAAAACATATGAAGAAAGATGGAAGGAAGGAAATCTCTTCCTCCAGAGTAGCGATACGCCTCGAGGAGTTCCATCAGTGTACACAGCTGAGCATAGTTAAGTAGAGATGCGTGCTCATTTCGCCTCTAACCGTGCTTCGCCGTACAACTGCAGCTTCGGATATGATCATGTGGCGAGATGTGATGATATCTCGAGAGACGCAAACTTCCCCTAAATGCTCGCTCTCAACTTCTTGCGCTTGCTGAGAGAAATGATCCCAGGCCAGCGATGGTGGTCGTGCTGGCGGGGACGGCGGCAGCGGCGGTGGCGGCGGCGGTAGCCAAGTTGCTTGCTCGAGCTTCCTGCAAATATAAAGCCAACCAAACCGACCAACCGTCCGCCCGCTTGCCTGCCCGGTCGGCCGCCTCCCTGCCTGCCTGGCTTGCTGCAAATATACAGGCTGAGGGAAGGAGCGAGAAAAAGACGAGAGTCCAACAGAATGACGGAGCCACAGACCGACTCGGAGAAAGAGAGAGACACTTTGAGCCGCAGCAGCAGCAGCACCAGTGGCGGCGGCGGCAGCGGCTCTTCGTAACCCCGCTGCGGGAGTTGGAGCACGTCCGCATACTCAAGCAATGGGAAGCAACTTCGAAAGACTCAATAAAAATATTCAAAAAAATATCCAACGGGAAGTTTCTGTTTGTTCGAATGAAAAGCCCTGAGAGAGCTGCATGCCTTATTTCTCAGATGTCTGATTTTTTTCTCGTGAAGTGCTCCGAAATTAGAAACTCAACATCAGAAACCGTCTGCAGCTCCGAACGTGGCTGTTTTCGAGTGTGCGTAGGACTGCGGAGTACGTGGTCGGGTGTCTAATTTCTCCGTAGCTGCGTTTGGGAGGAATTCTCACGTGGAGTGCACGCGGTTCGTTGGGTGAGTCGCGTGTCCAGACCGATAACAGCTGCGTACGTAACACGTGACTTCGGCCCCGCTCCGACATAAACAAGCCTACTGGGAATCCGCAGCGACAACGGAAAGCACATTCGGACATGCCTCGCTATTCAAAGAACAGATTCTCAGATCGAGCAGGACAATCTTCTGCCAAATAACCAGTTAGCCAGCCAGTGGGCATACTGAACGAGCGAGCGATAAGCAAACTCGCATATCACAGGGAGATTTCTGCGAAGCTTTTTGCATTTGCCTGTCCCTATCTTGGAAAGAGTTCCCAGCTTCGCTCCCGCTCTTGGTTCGGGCTGCTTCGAGCTCAGCTCTCGTGATATGGATGTGTGAAGAGGAGGAAACGTCGTCCATATCCTTAAGCAGGCCGAATGTGTCCGAGTTCGGAAATTCGTCCACATTCGAATCATGGAGATCGCAATCAACCCAAACGGCAAAAACGAGGACCGGTACCGGCGCAGAACTGAATAAAGCAGAGGAGCGAGCGTCGTAACAATTCAGCGCGATCAGTAACACGTAAAAACTCAACGATACAGCAATACACAGCTCTTATCAGTGTCTCGTGAAGGGAGCCTTCTGGGAAGTTGAGAACGAGCAGAAAAAGGTTGAGAGAAGGAGAACGAGGAGGCGGAGGAGGCAGAACGCATAAAAATGTTCACGTTACCAATCAATACTGCTCTCAGCCCCCGCCTCCTGGAGCCAGCATTTCTTAGTTTGCTCCACGTCCAGCTCGAAGAGAACTCGGTTTAACGTCGTTTCGCCAGACAATGAGACAAACGTGCGGCGACGCGTGAAAGACATTGTCACATGCTGCACCACATGTCCTAGAATTCAGAACGCTTCAGAGCACTGCGTGCAACGTTGAGAGATCGCATGCATCATGGACATAGACGGTTTCAAAAGGAATAAGAAATGAACTCTCTGAGTGAGATGATTCCCCATTCGCCCCGCCGTTGGAACAAACGAAAGATTCGGGACAGTTCTTCGCTGTTGCAGGAAAACCAGCTCAGAGTTACACCTCGGAGCACAGGTTCACACTTTCTGATTAGAAAACGTCTGCAATCTTTTGATGAGTTCAAGCTGAACAGAAGGCATCGAGTTAGACAGGCAGCCAACTTAGATAGTGAGCGGGACAATCAACCTGTACTGAAGCAAGCAGTATCGATAAAGAGCAGGAACCACGTACATTTGAACTGTCCGGATGATGCAGCATCTAATCATTTCCTTCACCGTTCGCTGACGCATGCGAATATCAAGGTAATACCGACAGGGAAAAATGGAGATAGCGTAAAAACAAGATTTTTCTCTGGTTCATCGAGCGGATCACACGAAACGTTGCGGATCGCGAGACGAACCGGGGTTGGGATTCGATTTACCTATTCAACTTTCACGGGCGGCGAAATGAGGGAACCTAGGTCGCCTCGGCCCAAATTACGATGTTACCTCCAAAGGTCTCGTTCGACGACTCCTGCGCAACGTGCACGAGTTTCGTCGCAGTTGGTTTTATTGCCACAAATGTACAATCTAAACTCGCATCTCGCAAGCCAGCTTCCCTGTCTGCTCGCTGCTTGTGCCTGGCACAGTCAGCCTCCTCGTCCGGCAGCTCCCCATGGAAGGCTGTTCAGTCAAGTAGCAGGTCGACTGCAGCTTGTTGGGAGGCAGGCAGGCAGGCGGACGGACGGACGCACGGACGGATAGATGGACGAAGCAGTCCAAGCAGGCAGGGAAGCGGGCTGACGAGTAAAGTGGAGAAGTATCTGTTTATCTAGTGCGATAGTCTCAAGTTAAACTCACCGACTTGAAGCACATTCTCAACGTATCCGCACTCGTATAACTTTAATCCTTTGTAGAACGGCAGTTTCTGGTAATCGACGGTATCGGCGGATAACGACGAGTACATACAAATGTCGCGCTCATTGCGCGGAAACGACCAGAAGATTATTCGCCGTTGCACTGGCTCTGGTATCCGGTTATATCGTTCCTCTATCCGCTGGAACGGAATGTATGCAGCCGCGACTTTAGCACTAAGATCCAGCAGAGATTCGACGCCAGCGAACTTCTCACGGGAAGACACACAGTGTCCACTCAGACTACACAGGGACCCTGCCGCCTGCGTACCCGCCATATCAGTTTGCGGGTGACCCAGATAAGGTGCGGGGCGTCCCTCCAACGCCTGAGTCCTCTGGCCCATGGCGGCCATGTTGGCTGCTCGCTCGCTGTGTCTACATCCGGGGCAAACGAGCGCCTAACACAACTCCACTTCGATTTATGTGGCCTGAAGGGCAAAAACACTCTGACGGCCGAGCTGATCGCTAACGATGTTCTCTTTCCCATAATCGACCCTTGCCACTTTCACTCGCCTACTTTGAACGCATGCGCCGCGCGCGGAGGGAGCCTCTCTCTACGGACAAACATGGTTAACAGCTGACGCGCGAAAATTTGACTTCACCTGGGCCGGCCTTTCGCAGCAATCGAGACTTTTTGTACTTATTTCGCGGCAGTGGAGCCACTCGCCGACTCAGAGAGTTTGTCGGAATCTTCTTGGGAGCGAGTTTGCCGAGCTCACTCGGAGACGTAAGCTTCGGTGAAACAATCAACGTACTGATGCGATTGAATAGTCGACTTGAGGCCGACCAGTTTCTCGACTAATCATCGAATTCGATTGTATTCTTGGACGTATTCGCTGAATGTGGCGAGTGGTCGCTCCGTTGGCGAGTGATTGACCATTGCACTTCCCCGCTGGAGATTCCTATTTTAGCCGTAGAATGTGGTCGCGTTCGCAGAACTTTCTGCCCTCTCGGAGTTTAACGTAATCAAACGATGGATCAGAGACGGAATTTCTGTGACGACGACACAATCAGAATCGTCGACTTGGCGAGCGTTACATTCGCTGGACCTGCACACTCGATGCAGGCTGTCTGTCCAAGGCTGGAGGCGGGCCGCTTGCGTGCTTCGTCAGCGCCGGGAGACGTCGGTGGGGGAGGGTAAGTCGGTAAATTTGGACTCGAGTCGAGAGGAGAGACATTATTCATTCGATGAATTAGTCAGTGACAAAAACTGATTATCTGATGAGGAAAAAAGTTCGAGTCGAGCAGGGAACAAGGATCGACCTCCATCCCTTACGACGCAGTTCTGTTCAGCCGAACGCAGAGTGGAGGTACTCTACGATTTCATCGGGTTTATCTTGAGCTACTCAGCCCTTGCAATAGTTGAAAACTTTGGCTGCTGCGGAGTTCACGGAACGTTCCTGAGTGATGTATCTTCTAGAATGTATTCCTCGATGTATCTTCTTGAACACCATCGTCGCCTATTTCAAACCAAGAGGTTTGACATCCCCTACAATCAAAGGAGAGGAAATCCCGCTGATATCGAACTGGAACTCTGCTGAATTGTTCGAGGATCGGCTTTTCCAGCGAAGGATAAACATTTACATTTCTGGTTGAGTCTGTTGAGCACCGCGGGATCGAATGCCGGTCACGAACAGCTGAACATACACGAGGGGCGCAATTAGCTCAAAACATATTTCGCGTGTGTTTTCGTCGTGTGGAAACGAGCAGCACAAAAACGCGCAAGGATTAGCAAACAAGCAATATGGGAGACAGGTTTAACTTGAGCAGGGTCCATCGATGCACGCATGCATCTAAGTCGATTATGTCAGGGGTCAAAGAGATCCCATCTGTGCAAGACTTCTAAATGAGATTACACACGATCGAAAACAGGCTTTACCTACCGTTGTGGACATCTCGTGCGAAGAAGACCGTTTCGAGTATTTCTCACCGAAACATAACGAATCTCCGACTCGTGGTTCCCAACCAAACGAAGCGGCCCGAATCAGGCTCAAAGCCCCTCTGAAACAGAACGAAATCCCATCACCCTCCAGTTTACGAGGAATCGATCCGAAAACCTCAACGCAGTGAGAAGTCGAAACCGATGGATCCTTTCGATCTCAAAGCGTTCGATTTGTGGATCTTTTGATAAGCTCCGTCCAGCCCTGAACAATCAATCGATCCTCGAGAGAAGGCATTGATTGGAAACATTCTGTGAGAATATTGTCGCGCGCTCACGATTTTCGAGATCGTCCGCTGTGGTTTCTCTTATCGGGTCGGATTCATCACGAGGAGCGAATTTTTCGGAATACGCCGAGCATAATCAGTTGCTAGCCATGACTCCGTGAAACGTGTGCGATATCCGTCAGAGTTTCCAGCGATAATTCCAACGAAAACATTTCCGTTCCGAGAGGATATCCTATTTCAGATCGAGTCCCTGTTGCATCGTATACGAAAAGTGGGTAGAAAGCGGCTGTAAATCAGCAATTAAATCCAGCAGCCGAGGATGGTTGTATTCCGTTGTTGACCGGCACCTAGATTACTCGAAAGCATCGACTACAGAACGGAATTGTCCCCCACTAATTGTTTATCATTGTGGGCGACTCCGACCGGTCCGTTCGTTCGACTTCTCGATCGCATGCTCTGCTTCACGACCAAGGCTGCTGCTTAGAGTACAGACATGGGTGTTTTATTATCGTGAGAGTTCTCATCAGCTTTTTTTCGACCAAATCACAATCTAAGAGCTGCACTACAATCTAGCCGCTCCTGAAACCGCCAGAAAGATGAGGCTTCCTCAGGTGCTTATATGACAGCATGGTCTTTTGGTCCCGTGAAAGGAAACGAGAAGCAAGAGAAACTGATTTCCAGTGTCTTCGGTTCCTCCGCGCCTACCTCAAAGATTTCGGAAGCGGATTCTGGGTTCGATCGCCCTCCTACCTCGCTTGATGCGGACCGAAAGCTCGAGAAATAGATCCAGCGAGAAAAGCCCGATCATAAGGCGGCTGAACCAAGTTTTTTGAGATACCATCCGGTGAGCATTCAAGCCGTTGAGATACCCAGCGAGAAGCTGATGAGCCTCAGGAACCACTTTACTTCTATCGATCGCTACTGAATAGCGAATCGGAAGAGAGTTTGCTACGAGCGATTCTTCTGCAGTTTCGGAGCATTTCGTTCAAATCGAACGCTCCAGCTAGTCAAACATTTGTTCAATACCGACCTGAATGGTCGTAAGTCCATATATGAGTATACCGTGTGTGTAACAGCGTCAGCGACCTCGAAGCCATCGTAACAACGTAGCGGAAATCTCCAATAGAGATCTGCAATCAATATGTGAGCATCGGACATCCACATCTTGGCGCTGCGGAGGAAGACTTCAGCCAAGAGATCACGGTCTCTGCTCGGATGAAACAATTCATTTTCATGGCGGATCATGCATGTTTTCATTGTCACGGTGAGTGCTATCAGAACCTCGATCAATTCAAGCCGTGTTCGGTATCTTGTCGTAAGGTTGGGTGATCAGAGATTCTGAGCAAGAATATCCAGATCATATCAATCAAAGCGATTGTTTCAGAAGCTTGAATGAAACAGTCCCAAATAGAAGATCACTTGTCGTCCGCAAACACAATCAATGGCGATTGGAGAAGACACCGGAAATCAGAATCTTCTGTGAGGTTTCTTTCGAACTAGCGGAGCGACTCGTCTTGAGCGCTGCGACTGCTCGATCGCCGAGACGATATGTTCACATTTCTTGGGCTGACACCTCTCCTGCACTCATCTGTTCTTGAAGCTCACCTCGTCCGCGCATCGAGCTTGATTTACGCCCGATCGGTGAAAGTCATTTGAAAGGATGTAAATTCATTTCGCAACAGTATCCTGAGCCTGTCCCGCAGAATCAGTATGCTTGTTCTTCCACGGAAGGTTTCAACGCGAAGTCGTCTTCACTTTTAGTCACGGAAGTGAGAAGCAGATGTGAAGAGTAGGTTCCTTCTTTCCCGGAATCTCATCTGTCAGAATCATTTCCTTTTTCAGGCTATGATGTCGAATTCCGCAGTCCAACTTTATTATCCTCTCGATCGCACGACTTATTCCCACCATGAGAATCCCACCGGCATTGCGAAATTATCGCCAGTAACCCATAGCTCGAATTAGACGTTAGTTTTTGCGTTCCTTTTAATGGTCACGAATAGTGAACGTGACGAGAAAAGATTTGTGAGCTCGAATCCAAGTCCGCCGCATTCACGGAGGAAAATGATCTCCGCTGATTGGAAGCGAGCTCTCGTCGCAAGTGTTGTATATCATGGTAGAGAGCTCGCGACATCTCTCATCTGATTCTTCTCGCTGTGCTGATTTCTTACGGCGGCTGTTTCTCCTCTCGCAACAAACTGTGAGTGAGAACTGCTGTGTGCACATCTTCACGAGTTGCTTCTGCACATCCCATGACCTCGACAAGAACTCACGTTATCGCTTGCAAAGTTCAGGGCGATTCCGTCCTGAAATACAGCGACACAGGATGCCACACTCCATTTCTCGTCCAAAAGGAAATGCAATCACGAGCGATCGGCTTCTACGCGAGCATTTTATTCCCGAGATCGTTGGATTCATGCATTCTTCCGACAGATACATTGATTCGTTCCGCAATAACGTTTCTCCCAGACCAAGACGGATGGGGGACATTCTGGTTGCATATCAACGATCCAACCCATCAGGAATATGCGACGAATCCGTCAGTGGCATTCACGTTCATGATGAGTTTTCAGAGCTTCTCGCAAACCGTGTCAAATTGCCGATATTGTTGGCAACTTCGAGTCCGACATGGGAAGAAACTCCATTCTATCCCACTGTGTGATCCACCAGGGTAGGAGATGGTTCCTTCTCGTTCAAAGGGTACGCCGGTATCCCGTTCCAGAGAATCGCAAATCCACATCTCAACTCATTCGGGCATTCCTCCGCTCAGATACTGCCTACACCGAGTGAGTGAGTGAGTGAGTGAGTGTTCGTAGCCCGAATGCCGAAGCAGCCCCGAGTCAAGACTGGGAATCCGTTTATAAAAATCTACTTATCGTCCTCGGAACTCGGCACCCTAGCCGAGTATTGGATCTTTCTGAGCAACACCTCACTTACGGCTGTATTATATTACGCGATCAAGCCAATCGCGTTACGCCTACGCGGCAGTGATGCTATTACCATCAACATCCGCTAAACCTGAACCTGCGTAAAGACAGCTCTAATGCTCGCTTGATGGACAGTCATCAATTGAAGCATTCTCACCGAGTCCGTTGTGTCGGTTCCCGATCCCGGAATCGTTTACGAAGTTCACGGCCAGCCAAGGTTAAAGCGAAGTCGTTGAGTATTCCGGTGGTCTGTTCCATTCCTGTTCGACATCATTTTGTCTGGAGTCGTACGATCCACTTTGGATACAATTTTCCCGATTGGAAGATACTCTTCTGGGGTCTGGTAGTCCGCGTTCTGAAACTCTTATTCAACGAATAAGGCTCGCCGCAAATTATTGTGAACAACATGGGCTCCACCGGAGCAGTGAGAGAATTTTCGCTTTTGCGGTTCTCTCGATTTTCCCGCCGCGCGTGCTCAAATCCACCGCATCCATCATCGAAGCTGGCGTCTGGCAACAAAACTTATCGATTCCGAAAGAGTGTCTGTGTTATTTCAACGAGCGTTTTGCATGTTCAAAAACCTCTGATCTCTCGAAAGCTCATTTTTTAGTGTAACTCCAATTTCCAGAGTGCACTGGCTGAGGGAACCTCTCTTCGCTTGTTGTTGCTGCTCCGCGCATCGCGATTTCCGAATACTGTGGAATCGAGAGGTCGAACTCGAATTTTTTTGATTCCAAAAATCCTGACTTCTTTGAGAGAATTCTCTGTTTTTGAGAAAACAGCTCTTAAAGAAGTCTCGAGTTGCGAGGATGTTCTTGCCTTCAGGTGTCAACGAACAATGTCGCATCAGAAGATCTAACTTCTCCTCGGAACTGTTCCGTAACTGTGTCATCGTCGCGAGTGAGACGGACGCCGCCGCAGTGTTCTGGCAATTTTTTTCAGTCGTTTTCTCCGTAACGATATCTTTTTAGCTGAAATAATTGTCTTTCGTACACTTCACCTGGGTTTATCTCACTCGGCAGCTCGCTCATCGCCGCGCTTGTTCTAAAAAAGTTCACGGTTTTTAGTGCGGATATACTTCACAGTGAGGGAGCATGTTTTGCGCGGGATGAGTCTTCTCCCAAGAGTCGACGAACTCTGCAGAAGTTTCCTCCATCCGTGATAACTGTGGACCGCGCAGCATTTTTGTGTAAACACGAGAACACCGAACGAGGAACCCTTGCTTCGCAGTCGGCTGATTCTTGTCTTGCGAATCCTGTCAACAGACGTCCAGAGGTGTACCTTGGATTCCTTTTTGCGCTTTGCCTACGAGTGACAAAGTGACAATCACTGGAATTGTCAAAAAAACATAGTTCGTCTCCGGAACCCGTGTTCCTCCTGAAATTCCAGGATAACCACTCGCCAGCGATTCAGTGAACCTCTCGAGATGAAAAAAACATTCTTTAGTGCTGAAACCTAGTTTACTAAATCGAAAACTGACTGTAAAATGTAATTGAGGATGATTGTGAACCATGATTCACCGAACTGGCGGCTCTTTCCAACTTCTTTCTGATTTGGGATTGGTCGCTCACGGAGGAGAGGATTATCATTGTTGGTGGGAACTCGTCAAGAATCGCGAGTCTGATTTCTAGGCGCGACGTCAATGATTCGTCTTGAGGACTCAGATAATAGTGAAACCTAAGGAAAGCAGGAAAAGGCTGTATCAATGTTGAGTCATATTTTATTTTGCGTGACCCCGAACTTTCAGGTGGTCGAACCGAGAAACTCGGGGATGATCAAAATGCATCCGTGTTTTTGGCACAGTATAGAAAATATGTAGAGCTTTCATTTCTTATGAACAATCACACTTCGCTTAACGCATAACCGGCATCGAGAGCGGTGAGCTCGAAGACTGGGAGTCTTGTGCCCGCCAGAGCTGGGTGACGGTTTTCCACTGGGTGTAGAAGTTGAGTCCGGCTTTCCCGTAGAAGTTTGCGTCTCCGAGGAAAGAACCCCGTGAACCCGTAAACGAAAACATGGGCAGAGGCACAGGAATCGGGACATTGACACCGACCTGTCCACAATCCGCTTCGAAGGTGAAGCGTCTCGCCGTAGCGCCGTTCGTTGTGAAGATCGCCGTTCCGTTCCCGTAAGGGTTGCTGTTGATGATCTTGATTGCGTCATCCAGCGTTTCGACCTCGCAAGATATGAGTACGGGGCCGAAGATCTCCTCACGATAGCAGCGCATCTGAGTTGTTACGTGGTGAAGTACGGTGGGACCGACGAAGTTTCCCTTTTCGTAGCCTGGTACGACGATATTACGACCGTCGAGCAATAACTTGGCGCCTTCCTTCACTCCCGATTCTACGAGATCGTGGATTCTCTGTTTGCTCTCGGAACTTATGACCGGACCGAGATCAGCCCCGGCTACGTGTCCTGCGTTGACTTTGAGTTTTTTCGCGCGTTCGATCATTTCTGGAATCCACTGTTTCGACTCACCAACGAAAATCACGGTGGACAACGCCATGCAGCGCTGTCCTGCAGCACCAAAAGCGGCCCCGACCAGTTGGTTCAGAGTGTGCTCTTTGTTGGCGTCTGGCATGACAACCCCGTGATTTTTAGCGCCCATATTGCACTGCATTCGTTTTCCGTGTTTGGCGCCTTCCTCGTAAATATACTTCCCGGCCGTATCGGCTCCGACGAACGAGATCGCCCGAATATCGGGATTCTGGCAAATAAACCTCACGGACTCTTTGGTTCCGTGAATAACGTTGACGACACCGTCGGGAACCCCAGCCTCCTGGAGCAGTTCCATGAGAATCATTGTTGCACCGGGATCTTTCTCCGATGGTTTCATCACCATTGTATTTCCAGACACTATCGCCATGGGAAACATCCATAGCGGGACCATGGCCGGGAAGTTGAAAGGCGCAATGCCAGCTGTCACTCCGAGAGGAAGCCGGTAACTGTGTATGTCCATGTCTTTGGTAACTTGGTGAGATGTTTCCCCGAGCAAAAGAGAAGTCGCGCTGCACGCATGTTCGACAACTTGTTGACCCCTCAACACGTCCCCTTCGGCGTCGGGGAGCGTTTTGCCCTGTTCCGTGGTGATACTTTCGGCTAGACGTTTTGTATTCGCTTTTATCAGATTCTGAAGACGGAACATGCACTGCTGGCGGGTCAACGGCGATGTCTGGCTCCATGTTTTGAACGCCTCTCTGCAACTGTCTACGGCGGACTGCATTTCGTCTTGCGTGGAACACGGAACACGAGTGACGACTTCGTTCGTGGCCGGGTTCCGGAGGTCGACCCAATCCTGTGTTTTGGAGTCGATGAATTTGCCTCCGATGAACATTTTTGTGGTCGGTGCCGATGAGGAATACATCCTAGAGTGCAGATGTGATAAACCTCGAATGGTCGAAGATGCCCTGAGGGAAGCCATGGCTGGAAAGAATCGTCGACTCATTATTGACAATAGTCCCGATCAGATACTTCTCAGTATGTTGAGCTTATCTAATACGGAATGATATCTCGATCGTATAACGACCCGTCGGCTGGCGTCCCTGTAGTCGAGTGTTCGTTCGCTTGGCCGTGCGATCACAACGATACAGGGAACGTGTATCTGCTGATTGAGTGTAATTGTGAGTCGCTTCGCAAACTGCGCGAAAACGCAGCCGTCACAGCCAAAGTTTCGGAAGCTTTTACATTTCTGGCGGAGAGTGGCCGTTCTCTCTTGGTCTTTGATCGAGGAGAGCCTGATTTGACTTCATTGGACGGATTGGATTTTACTCGAAAATTGTCAATGCCGAATGAATGAGTGGTAGTCCGCTAAAGATTTGCTTCCGCGAAAACTCCAATCATTAATGGTAGCAATAATGCGCGGGTATTTCTGGAGACGAGCATTCTGCTCGATTAATATGAGAAATGGATTCCATCAAGAGAGCGATTGGAAGAGACGCGAACGTTCTTCCCTGAGCAGAACGTTGCTCACAAGTTTCCGCTGGGTCGAAAATTCCCCAGACTCCCCAATCGGGAAAAGATCGTGTTTTGGAAGGAATCGTCCATCCAGCTCCAACAAAAGTGGATTTCTGGAAGAAATCACGCGCCCGATTTCCGAAGAACTTCGAATGAGGAACTCCTACAATCTCCAAAAATATTGTTTTGGAGCGCGTCAAAATATCAAGGATCGACTCAGAAGAGATTCCGCGACAGAACAGGTTTTCCAGCTGAGACGGGATGCCGGCCGCGCAGCTGTGTGAGAGGTTCGCTTCTCCGTCGAATGGGGAGCTCACAGTGGCCAGTCGGGGTTCAAACCAGTCGGGGAATAGCTCTAAGCAACGGGAACTTACCGCTGATCTTGGCCAAAATGACCTCTTGAGGTTATCTCACATACGCTTTTCGCGAGACTGTCTATGGAGCAGCAGCGTCGCCAGAAACTACCAGATGACGTTCGATGCCACTAGCGCCACCGGCGGTGTCAACATCAAGCTGTCTGGATTCTGTCTATCGAGGCGCACCGTTTAAATTCGCTTGTCATCGTGGAGAGCCGAACCTGATAGCGGCCAGAGAGTAGCAACTCTCATGATCGGTCAGAGATAAAAATGGTTCGGGATGCGCAGAAACGAGAGATTTGTGAACTCGTCAATGTTCATGACTCGAGGGGCTGGAGGAGGTCAGGGATTCAGCTTCCATAGACTGACTTCTACATAGTTTGCATGTTAATTTATGTGGTCATCACAGTTTATTGTTAGAAGAATCATCTACCAACATTCTAGATTGAGAAGTATTTTCTTGGCCTGGCGGCGGTCCTGGAGTCCCGAGAGCCGAGGAACGACTTCTGCAACGAAGCTAAAATCCGCCTCACATGCGACAAAGGCTGCGGAGTAAACTTTCGAAGCTCGAATCTGTATTCCTGGCGTTATGAAAAGTGTGCTTCTAAGCCTCAGTTTCCTGCCATTGAATCATTCTGCATGACATTCTTTCTAGCAAAAAGGTGAGTGTGAAGGGGAAATAGGCGTCCGATGAGTAGAGTTGTCAAGTTCCACATTTTCGAGGCGCTCACTGACTGCTGCACCCCCGGGCTCAGTATTATTGTGCCGAGAGCTGGAGATCAACCTCAGAAATGGAACGGGAATCGGAGTTTTGAGCACAGTAATTGCTACCCATTATACTCTTTGGTGAAATCTATCAGCGATTCTAGGGACACAATCTCCGATTTCGTGTTCCTCCTCTGGACAGTAAGCTGTCTGCTATGTTTGTAAACAAAGTTTCTCGCTTTTCTGATATCAAGGAGCGTGTAAAGTTTCCCGGCCAGAAATTCGCTGAAAAACAGCGTTGGCACGACTATCTCGAGCCTATCGAGGCCTGGGATCGGCGACATAGAACTATGCTTTGCCTATTTGAGAAGTTCGCGTTCAGTCGGTTGAGTTCGGAGGCAGTTCGAGCTTTTCACACGACGGCAACTGTTTCTGCAGGAGGCAGATACCGTTTGTCCCTATTGAGGGAACGACACTACAATGCCATGAGGTCCGTATCAAAACGACTTTCCGACATTGTTGCTTTTGCGGACTTCTGGAACGCGCAATAATTCATAACCGCAAGATGTGATGAACATTTTCGTTTTCAGGCCCTTTGCTGACGCTCCTTGTTGGTCACGTCTTGACGGAAGACCCGCGCCGCTGAACCCCAGTCAAAAGAAACGTTTTGATCGGCAAGTAAACTACAATCGAAGAATCCAAGAGTTGCTGTACGAGATAGATCAAGCTCAAATCAAAGAACAACAGCTACAGGAGGAATTGGAAGAAAATACACAGCGAATCATTCGAAACAAGTTGACGAGCAAAGCGAGATTTTGGAATGGGAAAACGAAGGTGTAGATTCACGGAGAATAAAGTTCATTGTAGGTTGTTCCGGTCAATTGCCGCTTCTTGATGTCCCGACGAGCCGATAGAGGGTTGAATGAAAGAATCTTCGCATTGAACGTAGAGGCTCCGACAGGTCCTGATGTATGGATCAGGATACCGCGCAGAAACGACTTTCGGTTTTTATGCTGTCTAGGCCGAAGTTCTCTCGATACGATTGCAGACCTTCACTGCATTGAGGTTTCGCAAAGCCACCGAGTTTCCTGCGATGGTTTTCTCTGTCTGTTTCGGAGAATCCGCATTTGATTCATTGAGCTTCAATGAGGTACCCTTGACTGTGGAGTCTCAAGATTGTATCTGTCATCTCCTAGCAATAATTGAGGAAGTTAAAAAGTCAAAACTGAGTTTCCACCATTTTATTGGTTAGTTTATCACGAGGTCACAGTCTAGACGATGCACCATCGTTCCGTCAATTAGTAAGAAACAATGCTGGTCAGGTAACGTTGATACTCCAAATCAGCACAAGCACGCAATCTCGTTCACTGTACAACGGATAAAACAAGAGGTTCGGGGTCCTAGAATATTTGTACAGAAAGACGTTTTCTATGATACAGAGGCGTCCAGAACGATCAGTGACTCTTCCAAGAAACATCGTTCGCGTTCAGGCAATTGATTCAACCAATGGATCTCGGAACATCGATTCGGCCCGATCATCGCTCTGGTGACTTCCGAGGGATCCTCTTCGCTAGAAGACTCCATAGAAATCATTCGACTGGATATAAAGCTCTCTACACACACAAAGCAGCGAGCGTGTGTGGTTTGATTTTCTTTTGGAGGTTTTGAGCCAACTTCGAACTTATCTCCAGCCAAGTGAAACTCGGACACAATGAGACCTGAAAAGGGCAAACCAATTATTCACCAGTTTATTCCGATGATTCTCTCCATCATGAGCGATATCCGCTGAGGAATGCAGTTTCCTCGATGTTATGGGATCTGACAGCTTACCTCTTCGAGACAATTCTTACACGAGACGAAGATACTCAAACAGAAACCGTCGTTTGCGTGGATCGGTGTTCCATCATGCTCAACCTGAAAGCCGACGAATATTTTGTGACTTTGATTCTCGTTATGACGCTGGCGTCCTCGATATTATGGATTCAACAGTTAGCAAAGCGGTGGTTCAACTCAAGCAGAACGAAGGATTAACCAAACAGAATGCATTCATCCGAAAAGGAATTTACCGAAAGAATCCCGTGTGGTTTATGAGGGGGCGGGTCGTTTATGAAGACGTGGTTCATGAATCTCTTCAAAGCCGTGTGTACACTTCGCATTGGGTTGATTTCTGTCATCGGTAGATGGGCATATCCCTTCTCCGAAACGAGCACGTGAACTCGGTTGCTGAAAGTTTGCGACGCGATGAGTTCGACAGAGAATCGAGACTGAGGTGAATCATCAGCCAGAAGAGACTATCCTAATCGAACTAAATCTCCGAATCTTCCACTCACTTGATTTTCTTCTTGATGATGCATACGACTCTGAGGTAGATTTTGCAATGACTTTTGACAGCTGGCAGCGGGAAATTCGTTCTCCGGAGGTCCGAGAAGTACTGCCTGAAATCGATCAGAATCGGAGAGAATCAGTGGAGAAGTCAACCCGATTACGAACTGAAAGCCAGTCATGTGTGAAGGAAATTGAGAGATCTGTCGATTCAAATTCAATATACCTCGCTTTGTCGATGACATTGATGATATCTTTACTTCTCAGGCTTAGTGATGAAATATCCGACACCCACGCCGCCTGAAAGGAATCACGAATTTCGAGAATGATGAGCCAGATTATCCAGGAGAAGTTCTCGTCCACGCAGATCGTGTTGGAAACCCACCTGAAGAGACTCTGCGTCAGCCTCCGCAACGGTCTTTAGTTTCCCGCCAAGAATGTCTCCGGTGAAGAGAAACCGAAACCACGATCCTGTGGACGTTTCCACGCAGAGCAGGGACTGCGGCTGGAATATCATTCCGGTTTCTTCGAGGACCTCGCGTCTAACGGCTTCCTGTTATTGAAATTTGAATCAAGACTCATTACGATTACTGAGGAATATTGAGGAGAACTCGTTTATGACTTGCCGAATCGACCTCGAATCCATCTTTCGCCTCGAGACGCTTGACCGATTAGCTTTCAGAGCGGGGCTTTGAAAAAGTTGGAAATCGGGGCTCGACTTGGATCGATATCGATCATATTCCTGTCGTTCTCGAAGCCATGTTCCATATCATGGTCGACTTGATTTCGGAAGTTCCGATAAAGCATCGCAAAACACACGAAGTGCTTCGCAGCTACAATTTATACGTTTTGGTTATGTTCTGATGTTCGGCGAATCAGGTAGATAATTAGATCGGGTCATGAACCGAGCGCCCGTTCAACAAAAATCGAAGCCCTACGGGCAGTGCAGCCATACGGAAGTGATCTGAACGACATCCCCGGCTTCACGGTAACCGACTTCGTTCCAGAAGAAGGAGTTTCGTTCGGACCTCGGTAAGCGATGGCCGATATTTCACGATTAGGACGTGAAATATCGGCGACGCTGGAGCAGTCATCATGGAGCGCCGTCGCCTCGTACGGATCCCTGCCTCTATTTGATCATTCGATTTCTTCTCGCTTCGAAGCGACGCCGACGTTCCTGCCAGATTGGAAATAAAATTTCAACTCACAATTATTTGCTCGCCCGGTTCCACTCTACCGGCCGGGAGGTACCATGTGCCCGCACAGGATTTCTTGGCTTCCTGCATGAGGAGTACCTCGCCTTTTTCGTTGAAGACCACTGCTCCAACAATATAGGTGATGTTCTTCATCAATACAGGTCGGAAATCTGCACTGCATTGAGACTCGACACCTTTGGTGGCTGTAAGAGCGCAGTAAACATCAGTTTCTTCATCCTCCCGAAAACCAAATTATAGTGATTTTGTGTTCGATAAGTAGAAAACTGAACTACGGGTTGTTCTCACCAAGTTCTGCAAGTTGGTCTTGAATGCTGTAATCCACACACCCAGCTCCATCGTCGTTGACAGCCTCCCCTCTTAAAACGTCTTCGAGGATGCTTTCGATGCGTTCCATGTTGAAACAACTCAATCCCGATGCATTGGTCCCTTCAAGAAATAGAAATCGCTTGTTTTGTGTCCAGAATTTTTTTCATTGCGAATCGAAGGCATGAATATTGATTGCTTAGAATGCAGGATTGAGACCGGCTCAGAAGTTCATCCGAACTACCCCTCTGGCGTTTTGAAATGATTGTCAGAAAATGTTTATAGTTTCGTCGCAGTCTAGACTTGTAGGCCAGCTCTACAGTTTCGTCGATTGACAGGATGGACCGAAGTTTTCCCCACAATCAATTTCATTCAGGGCTGGTCGAACATTCACGTGGTCACAGCGTGTGACATCTAGAATATGTGACCTCTCGGAAAAAAATCGTAGGCTGCTTGTCCGATGGATGCGAGTTTCTTAAAATTCAAGCTGCACCACCAGCTGTGGAGAACTTGTCATCGTTGATGCAGGAAACTACTTCTGGGAGACTTACCTGCTGTCGTCAGCGATTCTGTTGTTATTGTAGTTGTCGTCAATGACACCTTTCGACGCTCATCCGTTTATCGGATAAAAACCGGTAGCCACGCAGCGAAAAAAAGCAGAACACCAATGATTTGGACTTGCTTGACACCAAAACAGATGACGACGACTGCGGCGGCCGTGGTAGCACATACCGACGAGGGGAGAGAGGAAGGCCTCCTCTCCCACTCGGTACTGACTGGAACACCGGGAGCCGATGCGGCGACAACGACGGTTTGCGAAGCCGTTTATGCCGCGGTGGAAATAGCGAACCGGGGAATGGAAGAGCGTTCAGGGTTAAGTCGTTCGAACCGAGTAGGATGCCGGAGAAAGCAGCAGCGACTAAGCTGTGGCATCGTTAGACGCACAACGGAATGCTCGCAAACTGTCGAACTCATAGGAAGATTCGTTAGAAAACGGTGATCTTCGATTTTAGAGCCATCGTTTCAGCAAACGCTGAAGCAAGGCAGAAAGAAGCGCAACGACCCGTTCATTTTGCAATCTGGTTGACGTTAATGACTTGCGCCGTCACCGGTGAACATTATCGAAAGTTCCTTGGCTTTGGGCTCCATCCCTCCATTTGTTCAGAGGAGACGATGGACAAATCGTCTCCTCTGAACGGCTGAGCTTTTCTTCCTTGCCTGACGACTAGGGCTACCTGAAAACTGTAACTACTTCACGATGAAAGAGAAAACGCATCTGGATCACCACCCGAGGCGAGTTCCGAAAATGTGGGGACAGATTTATGGATTCCCGAGTTTCAGAGTTACAGGGGACATTTTCAGCCTACTCGCGCTCTTCGCTCTACATCAGAGCTCCATCGCCTTCATCTGCGTCTGAACGTTCGTCACTTCACAAACTTAATTAGTTTAATTCAATGCAATGCGAATCGTTTTAAATTATCATACAAAGGAGGACGCCATCATAGATACCGTCCTTGGTTGGACTGCGTTTTCACCAGAAATCGTCACTTGGTAATGGCGGAGTGCTCCATCGCGATCTAATCGAGACCTCTAGACCCAAATAATTCCCCAAAGTCGTTTTCCGAAGCCACTGCAGTCCGAACAGATTATCAGCTATCAGTGTCGTCGGAACGAAGGAGGAGCGCACCTAACCTTCTATGCGCTCGGCTGTCTGTGGCGACTAAGCTTCTCCCAGGCGAGTGGAGGAGGCGGTTTTTAAAGAAATTTGGCGTTCCTCTTTGAGAAGTCCGGTGAGACCGCGACCTCGTTTAAATTCCTCAACCGTTGAAAATCGCGCAATCATCTGAGAAACCCTTCAGTTGAGACTTTCATAGAGTTTTCGGTACTCTGAGTGTAATTTTAAGCTAAGTAAAACTGGATATGAACGCCGTAAAATCTCTGAAGGTTTTTTCTCGCAAACTGTCGAGTGCATAAACTCCATAACGAAAATTAGTTGGTTGTGACCGTTGACAGCGGTGAAGGGACAAAAATGACCCGATTGAAGGTTTACCTGAGATTGAAACCGGTATCTTCTGGAGAAACCAACATTTCTGAGATCCAGAATGACACAACTGTCATTATCGATCCGCGAATCGGAAACCAAAAGTGAGTACGGAGAGAGTGATGATCAAACTGCGTTTACGTTTTTGCTTGGCGACGACAGCTGCCCTAGGAATGAGATTTTTCTGCTGATTTGTTCATCATCGGTTCGAAAATTCCAAATCATCATTGCAGACCCTCAAATTTGAGCCGCAAGGCGATCCGTTACACATTCAAGAAGATATTCGAGCCCGGATGTAGTCAGCAAGACATATTCCGACGAGTGGCCTTACCCTCTGTTCGCGATGTCCTGAGTGGGAAACCAGCTTTGATCTTCATAAACGGTGCCGCCGGTTCAGGGAAGACTCGCACTGTAATCGGTAAGCATCTCTGTGACAAATTTTGGGGAAGGAAGTTTTGGAGATCAGCTGTGGTGTCATTCAGCAAGTCGGAAAGTTGACCTTCTTTTTGGGGCTCGATAGCTTGGCTTCAGGATGATGATTAACCCACAGGTACCCCAGAGGACGCGGGCATACTTCCGCGCTTCCTCGACGTGCTCTTCAATAGCATACCGAGAGATCAGCAGGCAATGAAGTTCGTCTTCAAACCAGATAAACTCAATGGTTATGACGTTCGTCTCACAGAGGACGCTATGATCGATCGACAGGTATATTCGAAAGGAGGTTCTTTCCGGCCGCTTGCACGATCATCTAGTAACATGCGTTTAGACCTCTGTTATCGTTACCGAAATTTCCAGAATGTACTGCTTGAGTCTGGAAGTCGGATAGGCTTCAAACGAACACCGGGTGAGGAGAAAGGGAGCGATGAGACGAAGCAAAGCTCGTGGTGCAGAAGAGACCGTTGGGCTTGGGAGCAAACGAAGGTATTCTTGACCGGCGAACAACCGGTGGATGAGTGACGTCCTGTGGTTATTTGTCGCAGCAGAACTCTGTTCTGATATGACCACGCTGGCGATTCGAACACATTGATTCAGATCGAACACTTTCCGTTTTAGGTTTCGAATGACATACCAGACGACTGTAAAGTCACCGTTTTCGTGCAGTTTGTCGAGATCTACAACAACTGCGTTTACGATCTTTTGGACGAGGAAGCCCCCAATGCTCAGGACGCCAACCGTGGACAACCCTGGAAGAATATACGACATGACGCTTCAAAATGCACCTACGTATTCGGCGCGACAGAAGTTGAGGTGGAGGATGCTGACGAGGCCATGGAGGTTTTTCTACGAGGGCAAGCCAGGAAACGGGCTTCTCATACACAAATGAACGTGGGAAGCTTCGGGAGTCACTCCGTCTATACAATTAAATTGGTTCAAGCCCCTATCAACGAAGTAACCGGGGAGTTGGTTCAAGAAAAGGATTTCATATCCGTGACGCAGTTCAGCCTGGTGGATTTAGCCGGCAGCGACCGAGCCGCTGCCGACAGTTCTCTAGATTACTCATCGATGTGCTTACGGTCCTGTCTCAACACTCTGCGGGAGAATCAGTTGAATGGCTCCATTACGAAAGTGCCTTATCGTGATTCGAGGCTCACGCATCTCTTCAAGAATTTCTTCGATGGGATAGGCAGCATCAAGATTCTCCTTTGTGTGAATCCAATATCAGAAGACTATGCGATAACACTGGAGGTCATGAAGTTCTCAGAAACGGCTGAGGAAATAGAGATCGAGCGCGACCAGATAAACAGGAAGTTGACGTTTGTGGACCTGAGTCCTGCTCCGTCGGTTGAGGACCTCTACACGACCGCATTCGATATGGCTTCGATTCAGTGGAAGCCCGAGACCGAAGAGGAATCGTTGAACTTGAGCAACCTCCGTATCGGAGATACATTGTTCGATGCTACGATCGAGGATAAAGACACCGTTTCGTTCAGCAGCGCTGAAGCTCTCCACGATGAGCTTCAAAACGTCATTTCCCGAGCGGCTGCTCAAGAAGTGAAATACCTACGGAAGTCGGAGATCCTCGAGGAGACCATGGCTAGATTGGATCAAGTTCAACGTGAAAAAAACTACTTTAAGAAAAGATTGATTGAAGTGGAGGCCCAGAAGCAGTCTATAGAATCGCAACTTATGAATGCTGAAGAATCGCTCCGTGAAGTAAGGAGGCAGAAGGTAAAGAGGTTTTTGATATTGATTCGAGTAAACTCAGGCAACATTCATCTCGTAACAAACACTCACTCTTCCGTGAAGTAATCTTGTGACGCTTTTTGTTTCGAATTTTCAGCTTCAGATCAAGAAAGAAGTCGAAAGATTGAGCGCCAAGGGGAAGAAGAAGCGATCGTCGAGTGGAAAACGTTCTTCAAAAGAGGCATTTGTTAAGAATGTCAACGAAGCCACTGAAACAATTTCGCCGGATTGTTTCGAGGATAATACCGAGGAAATCACTGGCACCGGAGATACAAGCTCCGATCTACCGCCCGAACGGCCTCGACGACGCAAACAATTGTGTCGTAAGTTGTCACATATTTGATCTCTGACACATAGGGCGGAAATTATTGTTCTGCTAGGTGACCAATGCTATAACTGCAGGAACTACTGAGAAACTCGAGACAGATCATTCATACGACGCCGAGGGAGCGCTCAGAGCCGTGATTTCATCGTCTCCAGAATCCGTATCTCTTGTCTTGGAAGCACGTGACGATTCGACTGACGAAGAAGACCTTCCAAGCGACAATTTCGTTCTAAAAAAGCAGAAAGAAACCGACGGCTCCAATCAGACTCATGTGGGTGTGATGGAAACCAAAGAGCGGGTAAGCAGCTTGACGATTGTGAAAGTGTTCGCTGATCACGAGGAGGTCGCCATATATTTCTCAATTGAGCAGGTAGGGTAGGGTTCGATATGTGTCCTTGCAACTCACAGTCTTCTTGATCTCGTTACAGTGCAAAATTGCCATTGAAGGCCATCCGTACGTTAGGAACCTGGTTTTTCGAAAGAAGGGAAGGAACTCCTTCAAGCTCAAAGACTTTTTCGCGAACTCAAAGAAGTGAATTCCTTGCAGTTAGCTTTTGGACGATATGCGTGGATTTGTCGCCATTTTAGATGACTAGAAATTTTAAAATCACGAGGAATCATATTCAGACGATTGTCCTCGATTCACACTGCCGGAGATTCCCGCAGTGATAGTCTACTTTATTCGAGATTTGTCCTCTCGAAATCCTTTTAAATAACGACCCGAGAGAATCCTCGCAGTCGTGATCCCATAGGTAATCCCATTCCCTCGAGCTGTGGGAGTTTTATGCAACAAACGATTTGACCAAAGAGAGATAAGCGTATTTAAGTTGGCCGGTAGTGCGACTTCATGCGAAACATTCGCGGCCAATAGACATCAAGTCACGATGGATATGATTTGACTCGAATAAATTACCTCAATTTTCCTTATGGATTTTAGTAAGTTTGGCGATATTCTCATTTCTGTAGTTGGGATTACTTGAGCATGAGAAGGTTTTCATGCCCTCAGGGAATGCCTTGATGAACTCTGTGACTTACCCAGCGTCCATTGTGTTCATATCCGTCATCTCCCGCCAGTGGGTGAAACTCACCTTTAGAGTATGGCCTGAGAGTATCGATCGTGGCAGGCACAACAGCATCATTTGTCTCTTTGATGTCGCAACGGTCTTTTGGCGAGAATGATCCGAACTTTGATCGGCGGAGTTTTTCATGGACGAAGGGAACGGTCCCACCCGGTGTGGCGTGGAACCGCCTCGCTGACGAACGCGACGCACAGCGAGACTCTGTGGGAAACTTCGTTCAAGCTGCTGTACTTAATTGACTGCTTCGCCGAAAATTGAATGACCATCTGATCCGCGTTTTTGATCTCTATGCATGGAAGACGGACCGGAGGCATGAAATACCGGTTAGTGAGAGCCCTGAGAGATTACAGATAGTTCCACCACTTTTTCAAGAACGACCACATCAAAAATAAAGTTTTGCGCGGAAAATGTGGGTCCTACGGAGTGACAACGTATTTATTCCGAGTTCAGTGATATTTAGTTACTCATTTCTGAGAAATCCGACCGCTTACACGAAAAATGCGTCTCGTCAGTGGTGTACGTTACTTAATTGACATGCTAGATGCACTGGATGGGATCAATGATCCACATCATCCCCGTTTTCAGGAATGACAAATCGGCGAGACTACAACTTCCGGGTCCGTACTGTTCAAGTTGGGGTAGCGCTAGAAACCGCAGGATCAATAATAATGAACCTTCTTTGTTCGGTCGAACTCACATGAGCCGCGATATCGCGCTGCTGAGCGCTCATGAGAAATTTGAAAATTCGCGCGCCACCAAACCTTCTGTGCGTCCAAGAGCCCGCGACCAAGCTTCTCTCCGACAAGCTGGGAAGGCGGTTAACAGAAAGAAAACGCTGTTGGAGAAACAGATTCAACTCATTTTACTGCCAAAATTTTGTGTCAATTTGTATTCTGACAATTATTGTGAATCGACTGAACTTCAAAAATGACGAGGTAAGAGCGTTTGAGACTCCTGATACACTCACGAGATGTTCTGAGGTCGAAAAAATTTGAACTTCTCAACCGCCACAATGTTTCCAAATAGTTTTGTGGAAACTTCTCCGGGTCCGGGCCCTGAAACCAAGTGTGAGATCGTTGAAGTTGATCTTGAAGAGAGCCTGCAGACGAAATCACGGAGTTTTCCTTCCATGGGGCCGGAGAACATAGCAATTGTGGCGAAAAGCGAATGTCAGGTTCAGCTGAAATCCGTTACGGAGCGTCGGTACATAGTTTCTCCGAACTGAAATACTCCAAACGCAAACATGACGATGCATTTCTTGGATACTGGTTTTCAAACATGCACTTCCAACGGACGATTCAGTTTCTCGAGGAGCCCGAGAGAGAATCGTTCGGAACCGTTCAGAACGCATCGGAGACTCCTGATGGCGCCCATTACAAAACACCTCCCTTGCAGATCTGTCGACGGCGACCACTCCCCGGAGTGTGCCGATGAAATGGATAGAGTGGAAGTATATCTCAGGCTGAAACCAGTGTCACCCGGAGAGATTGATATATCGGAGATCCAGAACAGCAAGACTGTCATAATCGATCCGCAGCTCAGCGGTCAAAGGTTCGTATTCGAGTTCCCTTCTAGGTCTCCTCCAAGAAGCTCTCCTCAGAGTGGACAGTTACTCTAACTAGGCTTTCAATCTATCGTGGGTACCGCTCTCGAATGAATACTATATCGTTCGTACTGACTCACTTCATCGCTCACGTTGATTTTCGCAGGCATTTGTTGAACCAGAGGGCGGTTCGTTGCACTTTCGAACAGATTTTCGGGCCCAGGTGCGACCAAGAGGAAGTCTTTCAGCTAGTGGCTTTGCCCTCTGTGCGTGATGTCTTGTGTGGGAAATCGGCATTGATCTTCATGTACGGTGTGACCGGCTCAGGGAAAACACACACGATGACAGGTATATTTCAGCAGCTGCGTCACTGCGTTGTTTCGAGTATTCTCCACGAACCAGACAACAATCAATAGCTTCGCGGCTTTTCCAGGCAATCCGGGGAATGCGGGAATTCTCCCTCGGACCCTTGACGTGCTTTTTAATAGTATACCCACGCATCTCAAAGCCATGAAGCACGTTTTCAAACCAGACAACGTGAATGGTTACGACGTTCGCCGTATAGAAGACGCCATGATGGACCGTCAGGTAAGACCTGAACGTTTTTCTGCTCTTGTGACGTCGTGAAACCCAAATCATCTCGTGGGAATATCAGTCCGGAGAGTCTATAATGATCTCCTACCTCTACGCTCCAGAACACACTCCTGACATCTGGTAGCAGAGCTTACCAGACACCCGGAATCGAGCGAACTCCAGCCAAGAAAAAGCAGCGTCAAGAACAGAACGCATGGGCCAAAAGTGACCGTCTCGACTATGATCACTCGAAGGTTTGTTCTTCCAGACGACAGACTGCCGATTTTATTCGTTCTCGGAGTCGACCGTTTGATTTCGCCTCGATTTAACCGACTTTCCTCCGCTTGCAGGTCGTCGGCGAAATTCCAGACTACTGTAAAGTAGCTGTATTCGTACAGTATGTCGAGATTTACAATAACTGCGTATACGACCTTCTGGAGGAAGAAGCTCTGAGCGTCCAGGCCCGAGCTCGAGGTCCGCAGTCCAAGAACATCCGCGATGACGCTTCGAAAAACACTTACGTCTTTGGTGCTACAGAAGTAGAAGTCGAGACCGCCGATGAAGCCATGGAGGTGTTCATCCGCGGACAAAGTAGAAAGCGAGTTGCTCATACGCAAATGAACGCTGAGAGTTCCAGAAGTCATTCTGTCTTCATGATAAAACTAGTGCAAGCGCCCGTGAGCGAGAAAACCGGAGAGTTGGTTCAGAAAAAGGAGTTCATCACAGTGACACAGTTTAACTTGGTGGATTTGGCGGGCAGCGAGAGGGCGCACAAAACTGCCGCCACAGGAGATCGCCTTAGGGAGGCGTCGAACATCAATAACTCCCTGATGTGTTTGCGGTCGTGTCTCGAGATGCTCCGCGACAATCAACTGAGGGGAACGAACAAGATGGTCCCGTATCGTGAGTCGAAGCTCACCCATCTCTTCAAGAGCTTTTTCGAAGGTTGCGGAAAAGTCAAAATGGTAGTCTGTGTGAATCCAAGAGCTGAAGACTGCGCCGAAACCCTCGAAGTTATGAAGTTTTCGGAGACAGCACAAGAAGTCGAGATGCAGCGGGTTCAGATTAACAGAGTTCAACAGTACATCGAGCCGAGTCCCGCTCAGTCCATTGAAGATATCCACATGGCGATGCGCGAGCCCGTTTCGATTCCTGGCTGTTTGAGTTCGCATACTCACACAGAAGCTGACCTCCTCGCAATGCAGAAACTGTGCGCAGATGGCGCAAAAGAAGTCGCCGCGTACAGAAATCTCTTCGAGGAGAAGGGAGTCGTGCTCCGAGAGAGCGTGAAAGCAATGAGCGACGAGCTTCAGAGCATAAGATCCAGATTGTCTGCTCGCGAAAAAGATGCGAAGCAAAAAGCGAAAACCATTCAAGACTTGATGAGCAAGAGAAGTCAGGAGGCTCGTGAAAAAGACCAACTCAGAGAGAAGCTCATCGAGCTTGAGGCGAAGCTGGAGTCGGTCGCCAAACGTAACGCTCACCTCGAAGATTCCCTTCGTCGAGCGAAAGATGAACAGGTAAGCTCGAAAGTCCATCCAATCGAATCGAATATTATATTTCGTGAAGTTTCGTTTTCGCACTCGTTCAAACATTTCGCGACGAAATTCCAGCAACGAATCAAGAAGGAAGAAGCGACCAAGAGGACAAAAGAGCGGGAAGTTCTCATGTCGAAGATGGATCGCCTACTCAATGAACAGAAGTCCGAGGCCATGAAGCAGGGTGCTCAATTGGCCAAGGCAAATCTGCTCAAGGACATCATCGGTACCAATGAACTTGAGAACATCGATACGTTGAGAGCTTCGCGAACTCCGAAACGTCCCCCACCGATGAAGCAACGTACGCGTAAGTTGAATTTTCCTTCGTAGTCGATACAAACAGACATTTACAATCGGGTAGAGTTCCGAATTTGAAATTACTGTTCTAACGAGTTCCCGTGTTTCAATGCAGAAACATTCCACACACTTGACCCGAAAACTACCTCTTCTGCCAAGAAGACAACTGTTCCGTCCTCATCCGAACCCGATCTGAGCGATGTGGATTCTTACAAAACGCCCGGCACCCATCCAATGCGGACGCGCCGTCGATCACAAAGCAATAACAACCGATGGTTGGAACACACGGACGGCGAGACTCCCGATGATGCCATCATGCAGCCGCTGATGAAACGCAATAAGAGTGTCAGCAAACTCGAAACGAAAGATCTTGAAAACGTGGACAACTACGCCCTCGTGACCAAAGAGGGTTCCAACATTCAGGTTAGAACATAGGGCGAATTACGACGGATGGGTATTCCTCGAACACTACTCTCCCAACGAAGTTCTCGAGATCCTCTTCCACAAGCTCTGACTTTTACTCCTTCCACAGATTGTGAAGGGAGACGTCCTCGTTTCACCCACGGGCGGAACAGCCGTCGTGTTCACCGGTGTGGAGACGCTTTCGAGGAAGAAAGTTGGCTCCTCCAAACGCAAGGAATCAGAAGATGACTCTGACGAGAGAGCCAATGTTGGTCCGATGGACACTAAGAAACGGGTTAGTGACTGGCAACTTGTGAAGAAATTCGTTGCCGACAGAATGACCACACTGTGATTGGGCTGGGGAGAAGATGCATGGAGTGCTTGCTTGACAGCTTGAGCAGGCACGTTTTGTACAATTATATACTTATACCTAAATAGATAATAGCATACATACGATCGGGGTATGTCACCGCGTACGTCTGAATGCACACTAGCATTGACAGCCCCAAAGTTTCAGGCCGACTCTGTACAATACTCTTACTGATAACCATAAAAGGCACTGTTATCTTCATTGCGCATGCTCTCTTTCTTCCGCACGATTCTACCTCACCCGCTTAGATCCACCAGTCGGTTGGATGCACGACTTAAGAACGAAGCAAGTCGGCGTTCACAAGTCAAGCACGTCTTTGTTTAACGGAGAAAGGCTAGACGGTTCGTGTCAAAAGTAGCTGACGTTGAACCTGATGTCGTTTCAGTGTGGAATCGCCATTGAAGGTCATCCGTACATGAGGAACGTCGTACATCGAAACAAGAATTAACAGATAAAATAAACTTCTTTATCTCCGTACATTCTGTACATCGCTTTGTTTTGAATCAGTTCGTGACAAACCCTTCGAAAAAAGGACACTCCCAACCGTCTCGAAACTTGAGCTCCGACGAGTTTGGCTCAACTGTGTTGATAACTCAGTGAAAATCCACGAAACATTCAATTTATTCGACACAATATCCGAGGAACCTCACTTGTTGAATCCTCTTGAACGAGTTTGAGCTCTGATCGACAAAAATTTCATAATTTCAGAGAAGTTTCAGATTCTGTGTACATTGATCTATCAATTCAATGGGACCTGGCCCGATACCGAGGACGGTTTTCGTGCCCGGAACCACCTGCGTCCTCCCAGCGTCTCGTACCACTGCCGTGATGAGGCCCAATTCTTGCGCCTTCGAAGCTACTTGAGCCATTTCTTCCTCAGAATCGACTCGACAAACAATTTTCGGTTGTCCTGACATTTCCCACGGTTTCAGATACGGAGATTCTTTCTACAGAATAGGAAACTTGATGTTAGAAATAGTTCGTTCAGCACAAGACGTCCAAAGTCTGAATTCCGGGGGGGAATTTTCAAGTTTCTAGAATCCCATACTCGCCTCCACTGATCTCTTGTAGGTCATCACGGCTGCGTGGCAGCACTGGGCTGCAATTTTGCCTTTCTGCATCTTGCAATCTGTCCGAACGACGAACACCAACTTCATATTCCGACTCATCATCCGATCGGCTGTAACAGAAGAACTCTATGCTGTGAAATGAAGCACTCATGGGCTGTAGGGTATTCGAAACGATGAAAAACTAGGAAACACGGAAACAAGATTTCTGAGGACTGGGGCAACTCTGTACTGATGTTTGAATCCATGTCAAAATCCTCTTCAACCGCCTCCAGGGCCCTCCGAAGCTTGCGCGGCGCCATGTTGCAAGACTCGTCTGCATCTCCAGACTGAGCCGCGTCTGTACTACACGTTTTTACCGTCGCTCTCTTGCGGATCCTGTCCGGGCAAAGATAATCGCTAGCTCCGAAGACGACATCTTTCGTCAGCTGATCTGTTATGAACGCGATCCAATCTACGCGCAGCCCGCGCACCTTACTTCTCATTCGGTATGGAATGAATCGATGTCCCTTCATGCGGATACTTCGAAAGACCGAAGAGTAAGGGAAATACGGGAGTACTTGGAAAAGAGAAGTCCGTGGTTTGTTGTTTCTCGCTCGACAAGAAGATTTCGCAGAGACTCACCGATTTTGATGACATTACGCAATGGTAAAAAGGAGCCGATGTTGGGCCGGAATACGCACAGGAGTCCCAGCGCAGCACAAGATCCGACTCCTACGGAGACTCCGGTCCAGAACGCAGGGTCTCGCAACACCTCCATCCTTTGTATCTGACAGGGAAGGAACAAAATCCGAATTAGTAGGAGAAGTCCGGGCTGATTACTTACGTGAATCATTCGCCCAAGTTGTCAAAATTTGAGTTAGCAGTGAAAAGGCTCGAAACAACTATTCGTTACGAAACCACAAAACGTGGAGGAAGCAACTGTTTGCGATCGCGCTCTGCTGTACGGCCCGGTTTTCGATGATCGCCTTACGAATCTTGAATTCTCGACCCCCACCGTACACACCTTATCAGGTGAAGTCGCTGGAGAGCTTGATTCGAATAAGTCGCTTATCTAGAGCTCGCCGAAGAACTTTTTCCTGTTCTGTAAATCGAACGCCGGCCACCGTTCGATTTTTGAACTACTTCCGCCACCAACCGATCCGAATGTGGTTTCCCTTCGTCAATCTGATTGGATAGCACTCTAACCGAGAGAGGAGATTTTAACTATCATGGAGAATTCAAGCCGAATTCCTTGTCAAGCTCTTTGCAAATATCTGACACGAGTTCTCGCCATGTGCAGTGAATCTCTGTGTGTTTTGGTCTCCCTGTCATAGATTGTGCTGCTCCTTGAAACCAGCGCGCATCGTCCAATCATCAAACGCCGTCGTCTGCCTCAAACATCAGCAGCTGTTGTTGTTGGTGATGTTGTTCTCACTCTCAGGGCGGGTTTCTCGGAAAGATTTCCAAGCGATCACGTTCGGCAGCAAGGTTCCGGATGGCCACGGGATTTTTGGTCGGGTCGAGTGACTTTCCGGAGGATTGAAGATGCTCCAAGAGTCGTTGAAGTTCACAGAAAAGGCTTTGTTTTAGTTTCCTCTATCAAAGGACTTCAGAATAGGATGCGCAAAGTCACCTTATTGAAGCACGAACACCATATCATAAGAGCTCTGACTCATTGAGCTTTCTTACTGCAATAATCAAACTTCTATCAGGAAACAGAGATCACTGTGGAGCAACTCTGCTGTGGACCTCGAGAGGCTATCCTTAGGACATTTCCAGGAAACGACAATGCTGACAATTTGTTTAGGGTTTCTGCTTGCTTTCGACTTTGATCACACCGCACTTAGAGTTACAATCGTCTGAATTTGCGAACTTGATTGCGGAATCCCCGATATTCGACACAGGCAATCTCTTTCGAATATCGATTCAGCGATAACCTGATGGCTTAGGCCTGCACACGGATTTACGCCTTCCGCCGATTTCCCGCCACACTCGAACTCGAGTTGTTTCCTCCGCCTAGAACCCCCGTTCGATACCATGTCATTCTAAACAGGTCCCGAGAATGCCTTTCTCGATGCATCGACTTGAAAAACGAGGAAGTCATCATATTCTGGATTTATTTCCTCGAAGCACTTGAAAATGCCTCGTTCCACCCGAAATCTCTTCAGCGGGACTTCTTCCCCATTCTTTAACTCTTTGAAGTTTCCGTGGCTCATCTGGAGTTTTGATAGGCTCTGCTAGAGACTCATATTAATATGAAAAACTCGAGACGGCGATCCATTTCAGCTGTTTGGCAACACATCAGCGAATCCGCCACTGTCTGTAACGATCAGCTGTGCGCTTCGTTTACGGTGACGGTTTGCAGACGTCGGTTCACAACTGCGCTGACGATCCAGGTTTTCGGCTCTGAAACGCATCAGAATCTCTATCGTTTGAAGATATCATCGGGCAGAAGACATCGCATCGTGCACATTTCGCCGTTTTACGCTGTCAAAGGCGCAGCTTGTCCGTGCCGCCACGGGTGGCGCTAGAGGGTTGTTACCAAAACACTCACAGCTAGAGACTTTCACGGTGGCGGCGAACGGCCGGCCAACGAAGAGATCAGTGTGGAAGGCAGACTTAGCAAACGAGACTACTGTCCTGGGAGGTTGGTGCTTAGTTGGTTAACGTAGTGCCGGTAACGTTACCGAACGAGTGTCGTGAGTGTTGTGACTGTGTTAACGTCGCGTCGTGTCTTGGCACTTCGGTCATTTGAGCACGCAGGCCACATACGACGAGGAATACATGGTGTACAAGCGAACAGAACAACGAAACTCGTGAGTCCATCCCGTTAAATGGGTTTTTCTCGAGCGGGTAACATCTGCTTCCATCAACTCGGCCGGTTTAGTAAAAATGTCCGCCAAATGAGCGAAAAATGAGTGTATGCAAAATATCACAACAACGCTGTCACACTTTGCCAATGGATCCTGGACTGATGAGTGATTGGACATGTGTTGGCGAGCTATCTTGTGCATTGTTGGCCACAGGCTGTAAAGCGACAATATGGGTCCGGCTCGAGCACGTTGCCCCCTCGCGCAGAATCGGTGACGAAGTCTATGGGCATGAAAGCGACCGAAGCAATTGCGTATTTCGCATTAGCGCATGGCTTTCAGTCGTGAGCTCGATCAACCACTACGAGCAGAAACTGTACGTTCCCACTGAGAATATTCACCGTCCGTAGAAGAGGCGTGTCATTCGATTCTCGTTTTGCCAGAGTTGTTCTCTTGATTTGGAGGGAGAACACCTGTTCCTCAGTGATGTTGCCTGACTAGAACGTGTGTTACGACTCGATTTCAGAGAATCGTTTCCGCGACCCGAGGAAACGACACATCGCTATCCTCCCTTTTCCATCCAACCTTCACGGAAACTGTCCGTACCAGCTGACTTTACGAGGCTGACTCACTTGACCAAACAAGTGTCTCTTGTGTCGGATGCCAGGTCTGGGCTACACGACGTCGAAACTCCATGCGAGCTCGATTAATTATGAAACTTACCTGAATCCGATTCCAAGGAATAAATCAGGGTGTGGTGAATGATCATTAGAATACCAGAACTGTCGGACTCTGAAATCGAATTCATTGTCTGTCCTCGTACGATCATGTGGTGAATTGATTCCACTGATGAATCCACTGAATGGCGAGCGACTGCTTGGACCAGCGAGTTGGGTGTCACACTTTTTGGAGTAGAAGCTCACGATTTTCTGACGTCTATTTTGAGTGGCTGTTATCCGGCATAAACAATGCTGTCGTCAAGTGCCGTCGCATGTCTCCCGTTGTGAGTTAAGCGGAGTTTCCGCTTCATGCTCTCGCGGCCTTTGAATTTGTCAGTAAAAGCCCGAGTTGATGTTTTGCGTGGGGACTGTGGATCTGTTGCCGATATCGGGAGAGTGTCTACGCAGTGTTTCTGTGAAATATTCCAGACAAGAGCACAAGAGCAGCTCTGGGATGTGACTAGATGTCACGTCTCGGTAATTTTGACATCAGAATCAAAAAATAATCTCTCTCGAAAAGATTTTGGAGTCTCTGTTCTTTTGAAATTAGTATCCGACTCATCGTCCATGGAAATTTGTCTCATTGAATTTCCTTCCAATTCCTGCTTTCTGAGTGACCGAAATCGAAGACAACGCCTCCTCATCCAACGAAGTCTCGAGTGCATCACGACGAGCTGTCGCGGAGAGAACCGCTGCCACTCGGTTATTGTTGTGAGGCGACTGAACAAACTGTTTCAGTTATTGCTAGCAAGTGGCTTCGGCTTGGTTCATGTTTCACGCAGTTGAATCAAAACCGCGAAAGGCTCCAGGTGACAGATGTGTTCATTACTCGATCACAACAACATTTGAAAACTCAAATGACTCAAAATATGTGAGACAACTTTCTGCTGGATCTGGATAGATGATGTCTAGCAAGTATTGAACACCGCCTGGATAAAGCATAAGCTCAGCATCGTCTCGCGTCAGGTAGTGTGCACTCAAATGATCGCTCTCGGAACGATTCACGCCCCTACACAGGCTTGAGTTTCCTTGCAACCGAATTTACCTTGGCTTTGGACTCGAACATGTTTGATGGAGGATTTCGGGGGTTTTCCGACTCATGTCAGTGGGGCTTCAACCTCCAGTCCGAACTTCTCCGTGGTCAAAAGGTCGAAGAGAATCCAAGCCTTGAGGGAACGTTGCATGCTGAAGCGGATGTTGGCATCCTCAGCCGTTTCTGATACTTTGAGCTCTAGCCTCGAGTTGTCTGGCTGTCGTCAAACAGCAGAGCACACATTCAATGTGGAGAAGTGACCGAATAAGTGTTTCGCTAGGTCCACATGCGACGCGCATTCCCTCTATTTATACTCTCTCGGACAGGGACTACACGCGGTTACCTACTCTTTTTTTTCCTACTACGCTTGATCACTCACAGACGCTCTCGGGCTCACGTGAACTCTAAAGCGACTCTGGAACCGTCTCGTGGTAACCCTCTCCAAAAAGGCACTAATTCATCCACCTCTGTTCCTCTGTTGGTTGAAACCGCCCTCCAGTGAGCCACTCAGCTCTATCGGCTTTCGCTCACCTGGTCTGGAAGATTCTCCTGATCTAATGAGACCTCCTGTGGCAGTAACCACAAGAGATCGTAGTAGACAACAAGTGTCACTCACAGAAGACATTCTTCCGGAGTGTTCTTCCTTTCTATGCCTAATCGTCTTTATGGATCATGTTACGCCGTCAGAATGGAGGATTTTTCGAACGGCTCGCTTCGACGCCGCAATGGCAATAGGCTCATCGAGGGTCGCTCTCATTCTACGCGAAACCAGCGGGGAAAAAAGTTTCGAAGAATCGATGACCAATTGAATTTCTGAATATTAAAATCTGATTCGACTGATGGTGAGACGAGAGTATCTAGAGTGGCAATGAGCTTATGCCAAGCGAGGACAGATGAGCGAAAGTATTGAGCCGATAGGTCGAACAATGAATGCGTTTCGGCTTTCGAGGAACATATCTGCTCAATAAGTTTTATCAGTTTGCAGTGATTCGAGGAATCGCGCCATCTTCGTTCGATAAGAAAAATATCGGATTTCTCTGTTTTTGGAAATTTCATCGGGAATAAAATGAAGCCTTTTGTTGCGATGGCTGACCTGAAATGTTGGAAGCAGAGAGATTCCATTTCTTGCGATTCTCGATTCGATCAATTGGCTCCAGTAGCTTGAGGAAATGTCCTTGAATGAACTGAGGGTTTGATCAATATTCGCGATGTGCCTTGAGTGATTTACTCAAAAGAAATTTCGAGATTGAAGGGGCTGCTATGTTCTCAGGAAAGCGAGGAACGTTTTTTTTCCGGCCGAAGGCTAATATTTCGACAACTTGTAAGTGTAATGATCGCTTCAGAATTCTCGTGGGGACGCGTTCCGGCGTTGAGACTCGCATTTCGGATTCGGGATCCGCCTCTCATTAAAATCCGCGATCCCGCCGTTTCTATGGAGCATTCGAAAACAAATTCGGGACTTTGTCTTCATTGACTTGATTGGGGACATTGACATCTGGCTACAAAAAAGCAGCGCTGCTGGCAAGTTCCGTTGAGATTATCTGATCATTGTACTGCCGTCGGTGATTCTGCGGCCCTGCAACGAATGCCTAGAGATCTTTCGCAGCCTCCACGAAGCGAAGAGAGCTTATTTAGAGCCCTATCGATTGATAGTTCGGCCTTATCCAGAGTTCTGTTGTGATCGCAGAAAACCCCGAAGCAACCCATGTTGAGCGCGATGTTCGAAAGAATCTTTCCAAGAAACAAGAACCCGAACAGCTCTCGGAAAAGAGTTGGAATTCAAGTTACTGACTCGACAGCGTGTCAAATTGTCCAAAATGATGACCTGTCGCGGTAGGAACGCGGCACGCTCATTTGCTAGCTCCTTCCGGTGATCGACAATGTCCTGCCACGTGCTCTTGAGTGATCAGACTTGACGAACACTGTCGGGATCCCCAAAAGGGTATCGAGATCACGATTCTGACAATGTGTCAGCGTCAACATCGAAATCTAAGTTTAGGAGCCCGCCTTGTTCCCGAGCTCAAGAGTTTTAGAATGGCTGACGAACGATGGTGGCGGCGGCGGCAATGTTCGGCTATGCTTCGAGCCATTCAGTGGTTTGCGTGCCGGGCAGCTATTGTTATGCTGCCAGAAGGCTTGACAAATACGTCACACAACGTTCTCAGTGGCGAGACACCGCTCATGATTTTCTAAGCGGGATGCGGGAGACGTTCTTTGGTCTGCTCGTTCGTTGGACTTCTTGAGAATTCGCGATTGTCTCTCCACCTAGCTTGAAAAGATTACTTTGTGAAACGCCGCTTCATTTTCTCTTCATTCTTGAATTCCGTCGTTTCCCCAACATCTTCCGCTTTGTCGGCCTTGAGCTGTGCGGCTGTTCTTCGCTTCTCTTCTGAGGCCGATTTTCGAACGGTAGTGAGAGAAAGTTTATTTAACGACAGAATACCTCTTCCACGTCCGACTTGTGAACTCATCCTGTGATTCTGTGCGGCCAATCCTCCTTGGAATTCAAATCAGAAAACTGATATGCGTCGATCCATTCCTTCACTGCCGTGTGTTGGGCGGAAAGGATCGATGAACTCGAAAATTTGAAGAATTTTGAGGATTTCGTTCCCGATTATACTTGATCTTCAGAAGCCCGGGAGGCTAGTTTTCATTCAGAGCATCGGATGCGATTGTAGTAGTACGAGTGACACGGTGCTCTCTGGTGGATCCGTGAGATGGTTGTAATAGGGTGTCATGGAAAAAAGGATAGAGCTAATGTAAAGATGGATATATATGGACTGACGAGGAACAGGATTTCCGTATCCAGCGAGGGTGGGGTCGTACGTTGTCAACCCACCCAGGGTGGCCGCAGTGATAGTGATCGTACTACGGTGATGATGACAACGACCACAACGACGGGTCATGATGATGAAACCAAGAGTACCGAGAGGCTTTTAAGCGAAACACGACATATTCAATCATCGAAATACGATGGCTTCGACCTGCCCCATGTAGGCGGTGAGAACGTTATTCGAGCTCGAATTTTCGTCAGTGCCGACGTCGAAGACAGCTGGTCCTCAGTTCGCAGTCAGTCAGTCAGTCAGTCTGCTGGATGAAGACGATTGTTTCCGGAACCCACAAACAACCACAGATTGAGCGATCAGAAATCTCCCGCGAAAAAAGCAAGGTCGAATACGTTGTGGGATCGCGAAAAACGTGTGTCGTGAACCTCCTTATATTCGCGCTGAACAAGCAAACGAGAGAGAATCATCGAACAGAGAACCTTTAGACATTTCCACCGTCGATTCTGCGATTCAGTCCGTCGGACACTCACGCAGCCGGTCAGTAGCAGCTGCGCGTATTGGGAAAGCCTGGATTAGCTATCGGTGTTCTTATTATAAATATTATCCGATATTTGCGCATGATCTTCGTGCGAAGAGAACTGACACACGAAGTCCAATAAGCTAGTGGGTGTGGTGACAATGGGACAAGAAGTGACTGCTCTATCGGCACGCATGTCGTAACGCTCTATTCCGATGACCGTGGTCACAGGAAAACACCGCCGACAATACGACCTAGCAATAATATCGCCGTACTCGATCTCGTATGGGGCATTCGCGCAGTAGAAAGATGTTTCGGAGGCTGTGCATGAGCCCGAAGGAGGGGAGCCAAAAAATACTTTTCCGACTACTGATGCACGCACGAAAGACTCGCTTTTTGTTGAACTCTCGAAACGCTGGCCTTTTCGGTGATGCTAGACTTGCAGTTCGTCGTAAGTTCTCCGGAATCGATAAAGATCCCATCCTGACATGGGAACTGGGTGTCAATGCAGACTACGGTTATCGGTTCGGGGTATTGACACAACAACAAGCGTGAAATGACGGAATTTCCTAGTTTATCTGGTCCTTGTTGAAATGCGGGAATCGACAGACTGTTAGACAGATACCGGCTGTCACATCGTCAACGATTGGCTCACAGGTTCACCGGTTGGCCTATTTCAGGCATCGGTGGTGAATGTATCTTTGTTTGGTTTATTTTCCTTGTAGTCACTTTGTTCGTTGTCCCTGACATCAACGCCACAGGGTGAGTCAGAATCAAACGAAGGCTTGAGCTTAAAAAGGTCAACCAGCTGGTTCTGCTTCTACGTCTCAGAATTCTAAGGCAGCATATACAGAAACCGTTTCGTCTAAATGGATAAGTTCTGCTGTGCGAGGCATTCCTTGGTCGCAGTTTCTCTAGAAGTTACGGTTTCCCCGCAAACTCCTTAACTCGGCTGCGTGGTGTTGGTTCGAGAAAGATAGATTTCACGGCCTGGAGTTGATTTAGAGTCTATGACAGCTCGACAGAAACCTCACCTCCCTAACAGAAGCGGCTTCCAATCACAATTCTTGTCTCGGGATTCCTTCTTTTCGAGGAGAGAAACAAGATTGAAGCAGCGGCATCTACAAAGTATCGATGACTAATTTCAAATGTTTCTGTTTCAGATAGAATAGGGACGGCTCCGTGGAGCGCATCAATCCAGCAGTACGGAGTCTTTAAAATCGAATAATACGGACGTTTCGAAAGCCGCCACTGGGCGGCCCTAAGAACCCAAGATGGTTAGTGCCATCTTGGCCTCCGCCCTCTTCAGGATCGGATTACCAACAATACTCTTGGCAGGTGAGTTCATTAAGTATTTTTCAGCCCTAGTTCAAACCGCTCGCCGAGACACTCGATTGATAATGGAAAGGAAAACCCGAACCGTTCCCTGGACGCATTCTCATGAAATCGGAATTTTTCTGTGATTTTTCGATCGCTAGGAAGTCGTGGAGTCACGCTGCCTGTATGTCGCCGATTCTGTACAAGAAAGATCACTACGAATATGGATACGGTGGATTCTCAACAGATCCACCCTGTCCGTTTTGATGAGGGATGTTATCGTTTTGAGATTGAGAACACATACCAATCGTCCACTCCCGGTTATCTTGAATTGAAGTATGCAAAGCTACTGATCAGGGAGTTTTCCGCCGCCATATATCGGTGTTCAAGTAGCGGCTGGACGAGGATGCACAGAGTAGTCGACGAACTTCGAAAACTCGATCCCATTGTTGTTGGGCAGGGCCGGCGTAGTAGGCGAACGTCGTCGCTTTCATTCAGGTCCGTGGCCCCCAGAGTAAGCTGATTCACGAGCTGTGTCGTCATCAGTCATAAAAGTCGACGTAACATTCGCCCCCACCCTGAAGTGAACCTTGATTGAAGCATCTGAGGATAGTGGGAGTAAAAACTCGAGTCCTCGCCGAAGTTCGGGGCGAACTCTTTGGATTTTTTTCTGAAAGAATAATTGCATACGCTTCTGCATCCTGCAGCTTAAAAAGAAAGCCATCAGAGTAGTCCTGAACTAGGCGTTGCCTTTCCTAAGGCAAGGTCAGCTTGGGGATGGGGTATGTCAGTAGGTCATCATTGGTGGGTGTGGTTACTTTTCTCGCTGGCGTCCAGAGAAGAAGCCTTCAGGTAGCTACTGGGCAAGCCATGACCGCAGCCCTCCTCAGATTCCGCAACGGCACAAAAACAAACTCCGCACACTCAGTCGTTCGGGGCGCAATGCAACACTGTTTCCTTGTTCTGTACGCTCAGATTCAGGAACTCGATCAAATATCCTTGTTCATGAGCATATCGTAGTTCACGTAGGAAACGACCAATCGAGAAAACGGGAAAGCTGAGTGGTTTTCCATTTTCAGGCACGTTAGTTCGCTACAACATATTTTCCTTCATCTATCTACTTCTACTGCTCCTATCGCCACTTTTGTCTGGTCCTTCGAAAAGAGAACCTCTACCGGGTGAGATGATTGCACCATTAACTAAATCGGGGATTTTCAAGTTTACCGATGGAGTTTCATGGTCTGAAATATAATGGGAAAACTCATTTCTATTTTCAGCGCGAACAAAAGTCTATCTCCTCGCCGTAGTCAGTGTATCGACATTGTTCTGCGTGTCTCACATTGTCTATCAAATAGTCTTGCTCTCAACACATGCTTACGATGGAACAGAACCGAGCTACTGTGAGTATTCTTTTAAGCAGATATTTTAGGTATTTTCATCCAGAAAATTCGAGAATCTGCTCACCATTGTTGATATATTACCTCATCGTAGTGTTCACACCGGAGTGAACAGTGTTCCAAAAGCGAGCTATACACATTTTAAGTCGCTGTCACGATCCTGGCTCACACTCAGGAACACCCGCTGACCTCCATTTTCCTCGAACAAATATCGTACTCTCTGATTGCTCCTGATTGATGTATTGATTGGGTCAACACCTCTATCAAACCGAAAGTCAACTCCGAATTGGAGCGACGAGATAAGCTTCCATCTCTGGAATCTTCGACTCCAAGACGAGAGAGCAAAAACTTGAATCACTGAGAATCTTGTTGACTCGCGGAATATTCGCATCAAATATTTGCGTTGGTATCAAACACAGTCGCGATGGGAGGCTCCTCACTGTCGTTGGTGGAGTAGGGGCACTTAATCAGATGGTTTGAAGTGAAACGGCCGTGTGAATTCGCGGTGATGCAAGTCTGAATAACCAGCGAAATATGCAGGTCGGACCAAAATAATTCACCGTGGGCAGCCACTCCCAGAATGGTTGCTACCCAATGTATTTTACGTGTTTGCCTTTCGCTTGCTCACACGTCTCGTTTTCGATGCCATCAGAATCCTCATGTGTAGAGTCGCCTTCAGGCATACATGCCTCTCTTTGGGCTTTTCTCAACTCATACAAGACCTCGTCGTGATAATGACCGGAGAAAAACGAGGCCGTCTTGATATCCACCGGAGTGAATCGGATGCGCCAACGTGATGGAGTTATCTCTAAGAATGAGACCATCGCCTGGAAATCGAGCGATGGACTCGAGTCTTCGCTAGCGATGAAATTTCTCTGGGGAATCTTCTTTCTGTCGATAAACGACCTTTTGATTGAATGGCTCAAAGGTTATAGTGCGTAAATGAAGGTGAATTGGATCTAAATTCGTTTCTTTCTGCAGGTGGATTGGAGCAGAGACTGTTCACACTTTTTGGACTCCACCGCCTCAACGGAATTTCGTTCATGGACTGCGTTCGACTTCTTCTAACAGACTTCGCCGTTTTGTTGTTTTCCACCTTAGTTTACGTGATTTGCGATAAACTAGACCAACAGGTTGGTTCAGTCTCTCACTATCATGGGTTTCGCGCAAGTGGAACCTCCCCTTCGGCCAATTTTCCAACAGCGATCCGACGGTAACGAAGTATTGAATCAACTTTTCCTTTCAGTTCCTTCGAGAACGCAATGGTGCTACGTCACCGTTGTTGGGATCGGGAAGACAGAACAAGTACTTTGGAAGATCCGCCATTTTGCTGCTCTTGGGAGAACTTATCGTGCTCCTGACAATGGCTGCGGCAGGGATTTCGCATGCGTCCATGTTCTCACTCGTCTACTTCCTCGGTTTGTAAACCTGAATAGATCGCACGCAAGGGGAAGAAACGACGGGGCCATTTTCCTAATGTTTCCAATTTCGCTTCTCCAGCTTTCCTCGGCGTCGCGACGTGGCTCGGTTGTTCCAAGACGCTAGGCGTGGGTTATCGCAGCCTGCGTACAGCTCTCATGATTTTCGCCGCCTTCCACTTCATAGCTCTCTATATCTATCAGTTTGACTACTCTCAAGAATTCATCGAACCAGACGGTCTTCACGCGAGGTACGTGATTCAGCTCTCTATCGATCGTTCCATCGCGAGAAGGAGCAAATCGAAGAGATGAAACGAAGAATGATTTCTATTCCAGGCTCGTCGGCTTCATAGCGCTTCGCGTACCGGCCTGTAACTCATCTACGGCCGATCCTCTGATTCATGAAATTCGAGATCTGTTATTCTACGATCGCAACTGGACACTTTTCATTCACCCGCTCTCGGTTCTCGTGTTCTATTTCTCCGCGTGCACCATGACACGTTACGTGGGTGTCTTCCAGCTTCACAACGTCCCCGCGGCGGCCGTCACTCGGAGATTCGGTAAAAGATCGCAGTCTCTTTTCCCGACCGGCGAATCGAAGCGCGGCTCACAACGGAGCCACACTTCGGCCGCTTTACGTCGTCGGAAGAGCGAACGGCCCGATTCCAATGTGAGCATTATTCACTCTTTTGTTTTCGAGGAATTCTCCGGCTAGAGGAGTCGCTGATGCGATTCATTGATTTCCAGTTGTTGGAGAATGAACAAAGGAACTACGAGAGCATCAGTCCTTCGCACCGCAACCTAACCGTAGACGTTCCGGGAAGCTCGGTCTGGCATTCAGGAGCCGCCGATGACAACGGTGGGGTCCAAGACAACTCGCACGCTTCGCAACTACACTCGCAGCAGAGTCGAAACTGTAGCAGTAGTCTGGCTAGCAGATGGCGGCAGCTTTACGCGTTCCTGCAGCACTTCGTCGCGTTCCTCTTCAAGGGGAGCTACGTCATTACCTTAATCATCATGATGGTTTGTAGTTCATCTTCTCGACAGGACATGGATCCGGACTGTTCTTGCATGACTCGGGAAGAAGTGACAAAGACCAACAGCCTGAATATTTCTAGGCGTGGAGTATCACCTACCATAGTTGGTTGACCTTCATCTTACTCTTGTGGTCGTGTCTATTATGGATGATGCCGAATTCTCGTCAAGCCTGTCTCAAGAACTCGCCAGCCCTGGTGCTGTACGCTGAAATTCTACTTATATTCCAATTCATCTACTCTCTCGACCTGACTGAACAAGAACTGCCCACGCACATTGGCAAGATTAATCTCAATCAAGTAGGCTTCGTCAAACACGGGCCAAACAGCTACAGAGTAAGCTATTCCGCCTATTTTACTTGACTCAATATCGTTTCTCGCCGATCCAATGGCTCGAATTCCAGCGATTTCTGATCGGAGCGCTCGTTTTCCAGCACTTGGGAACGAAGATCCTGTATACCGTGATCTTCTGGCTGACGCTGCGGCAGTACGTTGAACAGTAACGAGAGATGAGACGCCAAGAGCAAGACGAAATCCGTGATATTCATTCTCATCAGCGGGGGTCAACATCCACGGCCCTCGCCGGTACTAATCTCCACATGAAGAAGCTCGGACAGTTGTGCAGGAATGTGCTTGTGCGCATGTGGATCTGGGTGGTTGCCGTGATGCTGTTCGTCATATCCCTAGGTGGCGACCGCGTAGTTCTATATCGAATCGTCTATATGGTCCTATTCCTCTTCTTCATTCTCATATACCAGGTAAAGTCACGAATTTCGATCATGTACACATTCTACCAAAGTTCCTCATTCCGTAACTGGTTTCAAGCTCTAACCGATTCTCTCCCGCAGTTTTCGTATCGAATCTGGATCAAAGTTATGTACGGATTCCTCCTGACTGTCATCATCTATTCGATGATGGTCCTGATTTTGATATACACGTACCAGTTTGAAAACTTCGCCGACTATTGGGAAGTCTATCTTCATGTTTCGAGAGAGATGCAGCAGGACATTGGTCTGGAGTTGTACGACTCAGACCCGGGATCACTTTTGCTCAAGCTGCTGACACCGACAATATTCCTGATCGTGACCATCATTCAACTACACTACTTCCACAAAGATTTCATCCGTCTGAATATGGAAGCCTACAGAGGGGACCGAGCTCCGTTGACTGAGTCGACAGTTTCGAGTCCCACCGTCGACAACAGAGCCGTAATCCAGATCGACGAAGTGACCGACGACGACAGTCCGGAACCTCCTACTCCAGACACCGTTATATCGAAGGAAAGATTTAACGGCAACAAAATAGAACACCAAGGTGAGTTTGAAGTTGCTTTTCTTCTCAACGGAAACCGTGCCGGAAAAGTCTTCTGTTTTTTCTTAGCGGCGAACCGGACCGTGAGTAGTGAGTAGATCTAACGTAGTCAAATAACTTGGTTTTTAGCTCGAGATAAAAATCTGGCTACAATGAACAACGTTCCTGCAGAGGCCAAATTGACGAAGATGTTGAAGCTGGAAAAGCTCAAAATATACCTCAGCGAGCTGGAACGAGTCGTCTGGCGTTTGTTGGAGATTCATCTGGCGAAAATAATGTTCCTCGCCGTATTCTTGCTCTGTGTGTACGATGTATGCGCCGTGCACGTACTCTACATGGCTCTAGTCGTTATAGCACTTCCCTTGAGGAGTTTGCACCAATTCATGGTGCACTGTTGCGCACTGTGGACCGCAATCCTCCTCGTATCAAAGATGATCTATCAGTTGAAATTCGTTGATAGCATCGGTTGGGAAACCAAATGTGAGAGCGTTTACGGCCTCAACTCCACCGGGCCCTTCCCTCATCCATTCAAGACAGTCATCGACAACAGGTTAGAATCCCTGGCGTGCTGGATCATCTCTTGAAAGCGAGGGACTCAAATCAAGACGCAAGAGACTAAACACGCAATCGATTCTTTCAGAGAATGGATCGGTTTCACAAAAACGGACCACTTGACAAGTTACTGCAAGGGATACATCGCTCTGATCACGCTATTTACTTTGAACGCCATGGTGAAAACCCATCAGTGGTTTGATCGGCATCTCAGAGCAGCTCCAGAACCGCCTCTCGGGGTCGTTTGGCCGGGGATAACTCGTAGAATGGCCGACCGCGACTTCACCAGCTGCTTGAAGTTCCTGATCAATTACACGTTCTTCAAGTTCGGCATTGAGATCTGCCTTGTGACCATGGTCGGTTGCATCGGATTCCGCTTGGACGTGTACGCTCTCATAACGGCCTTCTGGCTCTGCTGCATGTTCCTCTTGCGGAGGAATACCCTTGCGCGCGTCTGGCCATTCTATATCATTTACCTCTGCATTGCCATACCTCTCCAATACTTCGTGTCGGTCGGTTTGCCTCCAGGGCTGTGTATCGGTGAGAAAAGTTCCTGAAAAGATTAAGATGGTGTTCTACACCGAATATCAAGCTGAAGTGTGATCAGCGATCTGAGTACTTGTTCCTCTTTCCAGAGTATCCATGGTACAGCGAGAATGAGAAAATGAAAGAAGCCGTCGAATGGTTGTTCCTTCCAGATTACAGGAATCGGTTCTCGCACCGCAAAATTCTAGGTCAGTATAAACCCGATCAAGCTCTCGGGATTCGTCGCTGAGGCATTTCAGCCGATTCTTATGATTCTGTGTTCTTACAGTCGACTGTTTGCAACTCATTTTGTCGTGCAGTCAACTCATCGTATTCAACCTAGAGGCCACCGAAGGTCCCGGATACCCTGCTGGAAGTAACAGCGAAATCTATGATCCCAAGGGTGATTATATCGGCGAGCGTCCAAATCCTGTTCCGAGGTTCATTGGCGACAAGGCCTACTTCAATCGAGTGAAAACTGGAATCCTGTTTCTATTCTACTGGATCACTCTGGCCGTCATGTATCTCGCTGGAACCAACCGGATATCGCTGTTTGCGCTCTTTTATATCTTGGGCTGTTTCTTCTTCCTCTGGAATGGCAACGAGTTCTATCTGAAGCCAATCAAGACACTTCTGAGCTGGTGGAATTCCCTCATGGCATTCAACGTTACTGTGATCCTAATGAAGTGCATACTACAGGTATGCATTCTCGTCCGCTTCCACTCTGAACACTACCGCTGTTCGGCTGACTTTCGAGGTGTTTTCGTACTCGCCGAGGCTAACTTTCTGGGAGGAGAATTGTAAGATTGCCCTGATCGGTTGGGGCTCGGAAAGCTTTGTCCTCAACTCACTCGACACACAAACTTCTTCGACAGGTTCTCGGCTGTGTATATCTTCAAGAAATCGCTTACAACGCCTGCTGGCTTGTACAGCTGCTGGGGATCGCTTGTCTAAAGAAAGTTGGCCCCAAGAAAACGTCAATGTACAACGACACGGTGAGCCTTCGAGCATTCCTGCCTGAATATCTTGGCCCGAAGACGCCTCACAGAGCTGGCATTTCTTCAACATTCTTCTCGTCTCGTTCGCAGGTCGGGGGATGCAGCGTTCCCACCGCGGAAGCCGGTCTCCTATGGGACGGCATCTGTTTCGGGTTCCTCTTATTACAAAGACGGCTCTTCACTTCGTACTATTTCCACCATTTGATAATCGAGATCTTGGCGCAACAAGAGCTCAGCTCGAGAGGGGCTGAGGTGATACACTTCCTCCAAATGGAAAAAGTCAAACAACAGCGTGAGGAAGAACATGAAATCATGGAAAAGATCCGCATGAAGATGGATCGCATTCGAGAAAACCAGCGGAAGCAGCGTGAAGGCGAATACGTCGAACCAGAGACGCATGTTCAAGGTAAGCTTGCTTTCGGAGGAAAAGTTTCGATGCTGACTCGTTGTTCTCGTCCAAGCTGGGAGCCAGCGAGGACCTATGCAAACTAACTTTCAAGCCTCGGTGGATCTTCAGAGGACTACGCGTCCTATTCGACTCCTGAGAAAAGCGAGTCATCAAGCTCATCGCTGCCTCCGCCGTCACCGACCACAATCCTCACGATGTCTCCCGTGAGCGCCGGTTGGACGGCCTATCTGGACTCGTACTGCGATCCTAATCAAGCTCACATGGTTGAGACGACATCTCAGATTTTGTCTCGAAGGAGCACATTCACCGTTTCGCCAAGTTCTCACGCAGCCTGTAAGACAGATGTTGTCGAACGCGGTATAAGTTGGCCTGCGAGCTCGAAGCCAAACGAGGCCTGTTAAACGAAGGAGGGGGCCTGAGCTCTAAAGCGTTTGGAGAACTAAAGCAATTCGGTCCTTGTCGTTAAAAATCGCTCTTTGGTTCGACTCGGCTCGCAGCTGCCGAGACGGATCGGCATAACTCAAAAACTCCGGAGCGCTAAGGAAAAAACGAGTAAAAAACTCTGAAACGGAAACAAGATTGGAGCATTTGCGGCGTACTTATCCTTAGATAGCTTGACTGCGACATGCGTTTCACTTTTTTGATGATTTCTGACACTGCCAATCAATGAATGTACACCAGATTCTCCGCTGAAATTATAAGTTTGCTTCCACACACGTCTCGCTGATCGCCGTTCACACAGCTGCGAAGAGCGGATCGTGCACAATAATGAGCATGCATTTATTAACTATAGTCGTGGACGGTGTGATTTACCGTCGTATCTTATTTCAGCAATTCGATCGGGAGATTACGATCTCTTCGAAGACAATTATGAACTCGAACCACTCGACTTGAACGTTAAATCTTCAAAAGAAGAGTCAGCAGATGATTTCGATGTCAAGACAAAGGTATGCCCAATGGAATCACATCATACATGAGGAAGTGACGACGATTCTCGGACCGGTGTTTCATTGAAGTCTTATATTCATAGGGTTTGAATGCTGTGCTGTCGAACATGATGAAGGGCGGCGCCATTCGAACGAGAGCTCGAACGGAAACTGGCGAAGAAATAGGCGATTCCTCCGGAATGAGCGCCATAATATCGATAGACCGCACGATGCGATCCCAAACACACTCCCAGGCTTCCACCTCCTTCGTGAGTATCGCGTATGATAAACTTCATGCACTCGCCCATCTTGCGGAGAACTGTTATGTTGACGAGTGTAAAAGCTACGCTCACTGTGATCATGATCGATCGTGGAATTACAGAAATGGCAGGTTATCGGCGGTTCCAGACTCTTAGGTCCTCTCCAGGTATACAGACCATGAAAAACCGAAGTGTGGAATAATCGATTTGCGTGACTTTGATCTAACAACGCTTTAGTCGATGTCAGTGACATGCATTGCACATCTCCCCACGATCTGTACAAGAGTTCTTAGAAATCGAAAGAGAGATTGCGAAAAGACGCAATCTATCCTCACGTAGGACGCCTTGTTGTCGGAGCTCCACGTTTCAGCAAGTTGACGGATGTATGTGCAGAGTTGTGTGGATTTTAGCGTTCCCATAGGGACTGAGCTCTCTTCAGAAGTCCAAACGTCAGGTGGACTTCAATGATGTGAAATTTCGTTCGCAGCCGTCAACAGTAATTACTCGGCCCGCAACCTCCACTCCATCGACTCAACGGGATGCTCCAAGTTTCGACATCACAGACACCAGGAGCCCAGCATCTCCAACGGGTCCAGCTCAAAGCCCAATTCCACCCATCAACAGCGATGGAGAACCAGTTGATGCAGCTGGAGAAGGCCCGAAGCGTAAGTTCTTCTTTCCAACCTCTCGAATCGAGAGAATTCCATTCACTCGAGGGATTCAGACCCATGGTTCCGACAGCTGACATTCATTCTTTCTGTTTTTGAAGTCACCTGGCAGGAAAAGCTTGCCAAGTACATCGAGATCACCCGAACGCTCGTGGATAGTATGCTAGTCAGCGCTACGGCGAAACTGCACTCGTTTTCGGGAGGTTATCGTGAAGTGGCGAAGCTGCTAGATAAGGACAAAGAGCTCGTCAAGCAAAGGTACCCCGACGGACTAGCCATATTAACCGAGGAATACCAGGCAAGGATGCCAAGAGCGCCAATGTACAGGCCGTCGAGTCAGGAGGGTCTTGCCCAGGTGAGTCATCTCTTGGAGGCGACGCTTTTTTGGTTGACATCCTACTCCCCAAGATTCGGAATGCTTAATCTCACTTCCGATGGAATTGCTGTTTTGTTTGCGCTTTTCCTGACCAGCGAATGTGTGTGTGGAGTGAACACTAACCCGACATTTGGCTTGAACTCGGCCTTAACAGGAGTTACTGCAGATCAAGAAGGACCTGAGCGAGGAAGCTCTAACAGAGTTCGCGGAGAAACGAGAGCCCCTGGTTGCGCAGTTCCTCAATGCGTTGGTATACGCGTTCTACGCACGCACGGAGATCGTCTGTTATCTAGGGATAGTCTACAATCAAATCTGTACCGCGACTCTGCTTTCGCTCCCGCTACCACTGATGGTGTTCCTCTGGGGCTCACTATCCGTCCCGAGGCCGTCGAAAACATTTTGGATCACCATCATCACCTACACCGAAGCAATCGTAGTCGTCAAGTACCTCTTCCAGTTCGACTTTTTCAAATGGGAACCGAACACTTACAAGACCGCGTTCGATCCGCCGAAAATGCTCGGCATCGAAAAACGCAGCGACGATTCAAACTATGCCCTTTACGACCTAATGCTGCTATTTCTGGTGTTCTTGCATCGATTCGTCCTCAAGGTGAGAATTTTGATTTTGATCCGCAAATTTCCTCAGAGGAAATGGATTCCATGGAGGTTATTCTAATGAGTCCGAATTGAAAACAGAGCCTGGGACTCTGGAAAGACACGGATCGAAGCTTCAGCGACGACGTGAACGCTCAGCCGCCGAACGAAGTCGAGAAGCCTCACCAGGAAACAAACAAGGACGCGACCGATGCTCAACTGAGACAAAGAGCAGAGGTAGACGCCAAGGCTCTGGCCGTAAGACCCAAGAGCCGCGGTGGCGACGATACCTTCTCGGACATCGATTACGCGACCGATGAAGAATGTGAAGAGGACGAAGATGGTGAAGACATCGGAGACTCTGCGAAGATTAAGACAAACTCCATCTTGACAAGGTAGCTGACCTCGAAGTCGCTTCCACCTAGATCGCCATCTCGATCTGAAACGAGCACGTTGAATGACGACCATCGTTTTGTTCCAGCATACAACACTACCTGACGCCGTTCAAGTCATTCTTCAAAAACCTTTTGCATCCGCCGTACCAAGTTGCTGTCGACGTTTACGCGTGGATGTTCTTCTGCGACTTTTTCAACTTTTTCGTTATGGTCTTCGGGTACTGGGCGTTTGGCACCGGCGGTGGGGAAGAGGGCGTGACAGCATACTTCGAGAAAAACGAGGTGCCCATTCCGTTCCTCATCATGCTGCTGTTCCAGTTTGCCCTCATCGTTATCGACCGGGCCTTATACCTCAGAAAATACATTGGCGGTGAGCTTGGAATGTTTTGCGATCCCATTTCGAGCCTATCGAAATCGAAGATGCTATCTAGCCCATGGGGTTCCGATGAGCAGCCCTAAAGGTCAAACATGAGACACATACATACTGAGTTTGAGAGCTAACGCTGTCTCCGCTTGCAGGCAAATTGATATTCCAACACCTCATCGTGGTCATAATCCACGTTTGGATGTTCTTCGTATTGCCTGCTATAAGTCAAAGAGGCTTCGCAGAGAAGAACAACCTGCCCCCAAAATTGTGGTATTTCACGAAATGCATCTATCTTCTTCTATCTGCCTACCAGATCAGATGCGGGTACCCGACCAGAATTCTCGGAAACTTCTTCACAAAGAAGTACAACTACTTGAATTATTTCTTGTTCAAAGGGTGAGTCCCTTTGCTTCCTAGGACTTCGGAAATTTCGAGACCATTATTCTCACAAAATCAATCATTCGTTCCCATGGAACACGTTTCTAAACTGTTCGCTCATCCAACAGGTACATGATGGTACCATTCCTTTACGAACTACGTAGCTTGATGGACTGGATATGGACCGATACAAGTATGGTCCTGGTAAATTGGTTCAAAATGGAAGACATATTTGCCAATATATTCATGTTGAAGTGCCAACGTCGCGCCGAAGAAGAGTACCCAACTCCTCGAGGCGCGAAACGGTCTTCGCTCATCAAGTACGGCATGGGAGGAACCTTATTATTCCTGATCATCCTCATAATATGGTTCCCGTTATTGCTCTTCTCCCTCGGCAACACTGTGGGCCACTCCCTGCCCCCACAAGAATGCCAAATACAATTGAGCATCGGCGGCTACGAGCCGCTGTTCACAATCTCGGCGCAGAAAAACAATGTTCAACAGATCTCCAGTACGGCCTTTGACAGTCTCTATCGTCTGACGAAACCCCACGCAAAAGCTCAAAACTTTCTCAACAATTACGTCCAATCCGACGTGGTCGTTGCGATGCTGAACGGAAATTCAACGGCCGTGTGGAGCATTTCGCCACCGTCGCAAGAAGCTCTCCGCAGAGATCTGCTCAACATGACGACGAAGCTAGAGCTCAAAATGAAACTAACCTTCTTCAGGGAGAAGAACGATTCGGACGCTGACCCGGTACGTAGCACAGAAACAACGAAGCATGTGCTCCACACTCGATGTCACTTAATTTATGGTCCGTGGTGTCTGTGCTGGAGTTTTAGACGGCCGTCAAACCCTTCGGAAATCGCCACGAGGAGTACTCTGTCGCCTAATCTGTCAAAGCTTATGCCGTAGCTAGTCAGCGCTCGACGAGTTTCCTCCTCATCGTGCACAGAATGCCGGACTGTTCATTTCGCTTGTTATCTTCGAGCTTCTAGCACTCCGATAACGCGATCAGAGGATCCTATTGATATTCTTAGAGCGTCCCCATGGAAGAGTAGCCTCTCTTAGTACACTTCCTAACCTGGTAGAGATCTTCGCGCTTCTTTAAATCTTTCATTGCCGACATTGCAGGCTTCGAAAAAAAAAAGAGAAAAGACCGCATATCAACCGGTAAATAAGACAGAAATCGAGTTCTCCTAACTGTTTTCGATGAAAAACCTCACAAGCACGGGATGTTTACTAACTTGGAAACTTTCCTCTGATCGACTTGATCTAACTTCACGCGTCCGCGGTCCTGTCCCCTCATCGACTCTTCTTCCTCTGCCCGAGTGTCTAACTCCCTGTTCCATGGAGCAAGAACATTGCTGAGCAAAATCTTATCGAATGTGGAACAATGCACTATGTTCCTGAAATCGATTTCGCTTGCTTACCGGTTTACTAAAAGGGGATTCTCATTCTCCAGACGACAACACTCGAGGTCCGCGAATTCCTCGTAGACAAGGTTGCTCGGGACCAGATGGCGGCCATGCTAGCCAAAGACGCGAAGAAGGCGAGCGACGCGCGCAAGGAAGCTATTTTGCCCGAGCTCTTACCAACGTTCATCAAAGTTCCCAGAAAAGGACCCGCAGAAAAGGCGACGGAACTGAACGTACTCTACCTTGAGCGAGAGACTAGTCCGAGTAAGTGAACTGCTCCCCTCTTCCTCGAACGCAACAGTGGGATATTCAGGATGAATCTGAAACAGAATCCTCCGTAGGAGTACTTCTCACATAAACATCTCATTGATCCTCTTTTCCATCTCTTCAGCAGACGGCTTGCGAAACCTGAGTGTCCAGTTGTTGTACAGCGAGCCGAACTCGACGTTGCAAGGTGAATGGTGGGAAGTTCAATCCAGACCTTGCAACAAGGATGTTCCTTACCCGTTCCTACCGCATCCCGAAATTTGCCGATACCTCACGGTGGTTGTCTTCGCCGATAAAGTTTTCCCTCAAGCATTATCAACAGTTTCGTCCTATGGGTAAGTCATCATTTCGTTTCGAGAGGAAGTTCTCTCGATGGACTCTCTGAACTCCTCGGACGTTCTCGGGTTCTCTCGCTGACGGATCATTTGCTCCACAGAATCGTTGGACTCTACACCACGTTCGTGCTCTTGGTCTCCCGCTTCCTCCGAGGATTCATTGCAAACACTTCGACGAGAATAATGTTTGACGACATGCCTAATGTCGACCGCGTCCTGCAGCTCTGCATGGATATTTATCTGGTACGAGAATCCAAGGAACTCGCGCTCGAGGAAGATCTCTTCGCGAAACTAGTTTTCCTATATCGGTCACCGGAAACTCTCATAAAGTGGACTCGAATGGTGCCTCAGCAATCGAGTCCACCGCAGAACCGAGGAACTGAGAGACCACCGAGAGCAGAAAGAGAACCCCAAGGGGAAGCCCGTCAGCGAAGACCACTACCTACTCAACAGCAGTGAACGCAAACGTCACCAAAGAGGAGCGTTTGGCTTCATTGAATTGTTCATCGGAAACGACAATGCCGACTCTTGAAACGGGACAAGGTCTGCGGTCGTGGAGGACGATGAAACTAGTCAGATAGAGTGTACATACATATTCATAGTCAATGGTTGGAAATCTGTGTATAATCGATTCGGAAGAGGCGGTCATCACTCACCAGCAGGAATCGTTCGTTCGAGACGACTGTAAACTTGTTGGACCCGATCAATGCGCTTCGACATATTGATGACCCTAAGCGATTTTTGGAAGTTTGTGTACGGAACATTGCTGAGGTTGCTTGCATGTTATTTATACTTTGGTTGAATGCCTACGGACTTAGCGAATTGAATGAGGTGAATAAAAAGTAAATGTTCTGAAATGGGAATCATCTGCGCTTTATAGAGACGAGACAATGTGAGTGACAACACAGCAGACCGTGGTAAACACTTTAGGAGCACTGAATCATCAAGGAATGAGCAGACGTTACTGTGAGCGTTCCTGTTAGATCTTTGGCAGATGGAGTAGAAGTGTCCTCGAGACTTGATAACAATTCATATTTCACATGCTGGAGGATAAAGTCATGACAGACATTCCCGGCTGTCGAAGATTTTCACTTGTCTTGCTCGTTACAGAATCGCAGCATAACGGAGTTTTTTTGATTCGACCATTGGTCGTCTCCGGAGCTGCCAGAGAATGATTGATTTTGAACGTGAATAAATGCAGAGTTTTTCTATCGAGGCCGCTCTTCTCTCTGAACCGGTTTGTTCTCCGCCTGGACGGTGTTCTCGGATTTTAGAAAAACGGAATACGATCTCGGAAAGTTTGTTCCGACCAATCAATCATCGCCCATCTTCATTTCAATTCAATTCACCAAATACTATTTCTCGTATGATCTCAAGGTCGAACTCTTAACCAGGAATTCGGCTGTGCCTCTGTCTCTTTTTGCATCGTTAGAACTTCGCTTCTCCAGAACTCTTCCGAGTTCAACACTTCCTGTGCTTCTGTCACACGATATCAGACCCCAGTGCCGCGAATTTCTGCGTTTCTCCAACGGATCAATGGATATAGTTATGAGCGGAGCGTGGGTAAGAGGAACTCGGGGTCACCATGGGTCCGCGGTATATGCTTGCCAATCCATTCCCACAATTTCGCGGCTCCTTCGGGAGGAGGAGAATGAAGACCTCGATGCAATCTCATGGCCGCTCTTTCCCTGCTCCTCATTTGAATGTTATTTCCGTAAAGGATGATATCGCAGTCGAATATTCTCCTTCAGAAAAGGCACTTTGTGATCCAAAGAAGAACTCGAGGAGCTTTCTGTAAAATAGCAGATCGAGAAAGAGTTTATTCTAGATAATTTTGAGAAGCGCAACACCAAAGTGCATTTACACAGAAGGACTCGGAACAATTCGAAATCGTAGACTGATTTTCATATCGCCGATGACAACACGCAAACCTTCGAACATTGTGTACAGTGTATTGCCGAGTTTATGCGTTCGTCGTTTATGCCTCTTCGCCAACTGCGTTCCCAGGTATGTACAGCATGTAGGAACCACAAAAAGATCTGTATCGAACAACGGATGTGACAGTTCGTCTCGTGCTCATTTGCATGACCGGATGTATGACATGGATAGATTCAAGGAACGGAACAAAAGCCATCGTAATTTTGAATAGCAGAGTAAGAGCCGCACGAGGATCTTGGAGTTCGGAGTATCTGACCTTTCAGACACCTCGAAAGCCAACCGAGCTTCGGAGTTGACTAGTGAATAAATAGAGAAATCAACGGCAAGCTGCCAGGCTCAAATAAATCCCTTCGTCGCCAATCTCATCATTTGGTAGTCTTCCGCCGGGAGGAAGCAGCAGTTGAAGTTTTCGACGATTTCGCCGCGGATTTCGAGCCTTTCGGTGGTGATACTGCATCCGGATCCTTCGCAGGAGAACTATTAACCTTGGATTTCGCAGTTTTGGCAGACGATGTTGCCGCCGCGGCTTTGGAGGACGTGGCCGGCGTCTTCGATGTCGACGTTTTGGTGGAAGCCCTTTTGGCGGCTGTGGATCGACTCGGTGTCTTCGGCACCTGGGGCGCCTCGGGCGATGCGCTTGGAATGTCAGACGCGTCGGCTTCTGCCTTCGCAGCTTTGGACTTCGCCGCCGGTGTTCTCGCCGCCCTGGCTTTGGTCGTGGGAGTTCTCCCGGTTTTCCTCGCAGGAGTTTTCCCCGTCTCGGGAGCGGGTGTTTCCTCTTTTTCAGCGACCGGCTTCGCTTCTGTGTCGATGTCTTCAGCTATTCTCGACGGGGTTTTCGCTGCTATTCTCCGCGAAGTTCTCGGCGTGCCTGCTACAAGAACTGGGGTTTCGGCAGCAGCAGCAGCTTTCGGTCGAGTAGTTCTTTTCTTGCTAGCAGGTGTGGCCGACGTTGTTCTCGAACTGCTTGAAGGCGGACTGAAAATCTTCGCGGAACGCCGAACTCTCTTCTGAAGAGGTTGCATCGGCTTGGGAGCTTGGTCCGAAATGGTTGATGCAGTTTCGGTCTCTGTGTCGAAAGCGCTCTCCTGATCGAGTTCAGCAGCGTGCCCAGAATCCGGTGCAGGTTCGGAACTCTCCTCATGGCCCGCGGCTCCCTGAGCCGCTTTCTCTTCGGTCAATGGCAAAGAATCGTCGCCCGAATTACTCTCGATCACCGGTTCTCGTTCATCGATTTTCTTCGTTTCGTCATTGTGAGCTTCATCGACGTGAGATTTCTCTTCGGGCTCGTCTTCAGCTTTTAGAGGTTCCTCGCCAGCCTGCAACTCTTCGGAGGTTTGCTCAGTCTGCTGCTGCGTTTCCGAAATCTCCTTGTTCGGAGGAGCAATACTCTCAGACGGCTTCGTGGAGTCGACAGCGTCGTCTTCAACCGCAGACTTTTTCCTTCCCTTCGCTTCCTCCGATCCTTCCAAAATTCCTTCAGGAACCGGGCGCTCGTTTTCTTCGAGGGAAGCCGGTTTCAACTCTCGAGAATTTTCTCCCGTTCCTTCAACTTCGTTCGATGTCTCAGTGTCGCCGATGACGGAGAGAGTTTCATTGGACGGGAAGAAATCGGTTATTGGGGATGCCTTCTCAGATGTCACTTCATCTGCGATAGAAGCTGCTGGGGCAGCCTAAGTCGCATCCGTAATCGGAGGGGCGTCTTCCGATGCTGCCGTTTCTGAGATCGAGGGAGTTTCATCACAAGGAGTCGGATCCGAGTTCGATGGATCTTTCCCGGTTTGGGCAGAATCGTCGGCAGCTTCGCTTTCCACCAACGGAACCGCAGTCGGCATCGGCGGAGCGTCGTTATTCGAAACAGCCTCAGAAGCTCGTGAAGTTTCTTCGTGACGAACGACTTCTGTCACAGAGGAATGATCCTCCTTCGAACTCATCAGGAGGGTCATCTCGTCCACAGTCGTAGCAAAGTGTACAATCTCTGTGGATGGCTTTGGTTGACTTGGGCTTTCCATGGTTTCATCTCGTTCCGCGAGTTTCTCGATCCTATGCGAGAGACGCTGCGACTTGATGTCATCGTCGTCGTCGAAAGTCGCGTTACACGATTGCTCGATAGTTGAGGGAACGGTTTCATGTGGAATTGAATTCGTCTCCGAAGACACAACGTCGACAAGACGATCCTCATGATTCGTTTCCGCTGAAAGCGCTTCAGAAGCGTCAGGGAGATGATCATTGGTAACTTTCTGTTCAACTCCCGAATCCGTCTGTTCTCCGCCTACTGCTGATTCATTCTCTTCCACTGCGGTTGAAGGGGAGACTTCATTCGATGCAATCAGCGTCTCATCGTTGCCGCCCTGTTTCGGCGTTGGACCTTTTGAGAGACGGGATGCAACTTGCACCACGGAAATCTCCATCGGCTCTTCGTCGTCGAGGGAAAGTTGAGATCGTCGCTGTTTGAATACATCCCCTGCTTCTGGCGGATTCTGTTCCCCTTCGGAATCCCTTCTCGATAACCGAGAAATCGACTTTTCATCGAGGGAACTGAACGAATCAGATTTCAATTGGGAAACTAGCTTCGAGGCCTCCGGAGTATTCTTTACAGACGAATCGACTTCGACCTCTTCAGGTGCATCTGCTGCGTCGGTTAGAGCCAAAAGCAGGTCGCCCTCCCGCGATGTCTGATCTGAAACCCTTCTCGCTGTTTGCGGAGTTCCCTCCTGAGGAGCGCTTGCCGAGACTTCCCTGAGTATTTTCGAATGCACTCGAACAGGCGTTACGTCTGAGGATTCGTTGAGGCTCTTCGATTCGTTAACTCTCGATTGGCCGACGGAGCCTGATGGAACAGCTTCGAGGTCCACGGTGGTGTCATCTGAGTTCAGCGAAGTTCGTTCTTTCTGGCCAGTCTGTGATTGGCTCGTTCCGTCCGCGGTGCTCGTCCCATCGAGCAAGGCTTTCGGACTTCCATCCTCTTCGACATGGGTTTCTTCATCGAACAAACTCGCTAGAGACACCTTCGGTTCACTGTAACCTTCTCCTCCGTTCTCTCCGTAGGTGCTTTCTTCGAAGGTATCGTTCGGAGACGCAGTCTTCTTGTCCGAGGGTTTCCTACGAGACGAAAATGAGATATGAGACATTATATAATCGATCGACGGGAGCGTCTGATATAGAAATTCATCTGAAAACTATAAGGGGCTCACGGTGTTCTGGGGAAGACTCTCTTTGATGATGGACACGCATCGTTCTGGGGGAGAATTTGTTTCTGATCAGGTCCATTGAATATAAGAAAAAGAAAGATTCCAACAAGTGGAATCAGATAAGAATGTCTGTTTTTTGAAGCTTACCAGCGTTTCGGCGGGTGTGGAGTGTTGCAGCGAGGCCTTACAATGACGCATCGAAGTTGTGGCTTTTCGCACCTCAGCATCCTCTACAATATCCGACTCGATAGTTCGCCGCCTTTTGGGCTCACGAGAAACGTCAAAGTCGTTCAACGAGTCTGCAGATGAGTCTCTAGCCGAATGGGTTCTGCGAGTATTCGCTCGGTGGGTTCGTGATTCGTTGCCCTCGTCCTCGACCTCCGTCCATGCAAAAGTCACTCGCTTGGCTTCGGTAGCTGGGCTTTGAGAGTGTTCGGGGAAAATACGAGTGAGTTTCAGCTGAAATTCACACATGAAGTTAGGAAACCATAAGCGTATGAACGTTTCTGGCAACTTATGAGACAAACCGAGGGAATCGAACTGTGTGTCCCGTTTTTTTTCAACTCCCGTGCCGAGCACATCGTTCCGAGTCACATCAGTCTGGTCGTGGTGGAATGGTGGAAATTAATTTCGTCTTGCTTTGCACCTGAACGAGGGTTCCGCTAGTTTCACTTCGCGCCGAGCCTTCTCCGTTACGTTCATTTTTTGACCTGACGCAATATCCGACGTTCATCTCACCCCTTTCACCCAAATATTGAAGTTTCTTCCCGGACAGCTCGCTCTTCCCTCAATAAGAGTTTTGATTGCGAATGTTGTACGCAGAGAGAATCACGACCTACTTCGGTGTCGTATTTCCTTTACGTCGCCGAGAAACGACATTCAAAGAAGACACGAATCGACTTTCGATGAACGGATCGAAAAAAGTTTTTTTTTTTGAGCCAATCTCGATGTTGGCTAAACAGGTATCGAGAAAGATCGCCGCTCCACGAGAGAAGTGAACATTTTAACTTGGAATGGACTCAGAACAAGAACTCGGGCTACCAAAATGGTCCCTTACCTTTTCAGGTTCGAGGCGTGTCACCGTGAAGCCATTCACCCTTCCGAGGACTCCTGGTTTCTGTCTGAAATTGCGGATGAAATGAGCGTACCGGGTCTCAGATTCCGACGCTCCAATGCTCGTGCGAATAGATACAAAGGAAGGAATCACTCACGGAAATGTTTGTTTCGTATCTTTCTTCTTTAATCGTTTCAGGTGCCGTTTGCGAGTGTCTGTAGCCTCTCGGCGCTTGGCAGCAGCCGGAGCGCTGAAAGTGGAAAATATATCGAAAGTTCATTCATCGTGGTCTGAATCTCCTCGATCGGGTTTCGCATATATAGCGTCCAACGTCGAGTATTCAGAGGTGAGAACCGGATTCCATGTTCGGATCGCTGATAATGTTCCAAGTTTGAAACAATCGTATCGTCTGACGTCAGCGTTACTCGAATTCGTAATTCGCTGTTGAAATATTTTCCCCAACTGTCAACGATCAATAGCTCACTAGAAGGCGGATATTTCATTTTCTCGGGGCTCATGCGTCTCCGAAAGTCAATCGGGAAAACTTGAAGTCGACTTTGAAAAGTTTCACTCCTGATCACAGATTCGCCTAATTGTTAGCTTCTCAACGGCATATTACTCTAAACCGAACGTTGAGGAAAACGGAAAAATCAAGGGACGTGTATCTCACGGCAACTCACGTTTTGGCCATGTCGTGTTGATGATAAGTCGAGGCTGGCGACCTAGGTTCGCGAATCGTTACTTTTCAAATACTACAACCAGAGCAAAGCAGCGCGGTACGTCGCTCAGCGGCTCAGTTAACAAAGCATTACATGTGTCTTGCGCGCCAAAGTTGAACAACAAGTTACCCTCACTCTTGAGCACAGAGATCCCTAAAATTCGAATCGATTTCGAATCTGATCTGGCGGCTTTCACGGCGACAGAACCCTCAGATGGAGATGAGTTTTCATTCGCGACTTTCTGAGTTCACAATCATACTCAGCGAAGAATCGAAGGTGAAATACATTGACCAAAATATTATGACCTGGCTCGGAGGCCGCGCCAAAGGTTCAGGGAGAAACGGTGGAGGCGGCTCCGCCGAAACAGCGGGGAAACGATTGGAAGTCGCTGCGTGTGCGACGAAGAGTAGAACCGTTTGAGAGAGTGATAAAGGTCGGTCCCAGCCGCAGAGGTTCCAATACACATTCGGTTTTCTCACGCTCGCAGCGAGAGAGAAAGTTCGGTACGACAGGAAGAGAAAGATGTTCCAATTTCGTCATCACAGGGATTCAAAGGAATCTTCTTTGAAGTGCTATGTGTGGTCGAGAGTTAATCATGATGTCAGTCTAGTTCGGGAGAAACGGCGCGCGCTGCCCGATACCCCTCAGAGTTTCGCCCCAGCAAACCCGTTTTCCAAAGGAATCAACCGTAACCTTGGGTGCATCTTATATAACCGACTTTCCTTGTTTTTCTAAATCCAGATTCATATCCTGTCTTGAAGATGAGAGATATACATCGAGTACTGAGTTCGATATCCTACGAGAAGTTTTGGTTTTATTGAGTACTTCTTTCTTCGATTGGAATGACCGCCTCACTATTACTTGGTGGAACAAAAAAAAAAAACATTTCTTCCTGAGGCAGAATAGTTCGCAGCATTCAAGCTAAACGTTCGTGAGAAGCGAATGACCACGCGTCATCAAACGATGCGGATGATATTATTCTTCTTGGTTGAAGTCATTCGAATCAGTCATCGGAACTGGTGGTTCATCACGTTCGGACAACTGTTCCCGCAGAGCAGCAGGATGTCGCGTCGCGTTTCTTCCTTGATATACTTCTCCATGAAAGGAGCGCAATGACGCTGATACACAAAAAACCAAATAATACGAGGACTGAGGCGGTGGGCTTCATGCGAGAATTTTTCGTTTGTTGAGATGGATCGGCGGGAACTTCCCGGACACGGATCTGAATCGGCGAAGAGGAAACTTCCGACACCGAATTCCGAGCGTGGCACGAGTACGCGCCTTCGTGTTCGTTGTTTAGCGGTGGGTCAACGCGTAGAACAGCCGATGTGCTGTAAAACAAATTCAATCGATCTGAGAGGACAGCTTGGGAAACGACAGCTCCGAGTCCATGTCATGCCTCCCTCATGCACTTCACTGTCGAGAAGGTGTCAGCCGATTGAAAGAGTACGTGGAACCGCATTCCTTCCCTGACTGAAAACGTGGATGGGGAAACTCACGAGTTCTTTTCGATGGCCTCATTCGAATGATACCATCGGATCGAAGAAGGTGCGGGATTCGCGAGAATCGTGCAGCGGAGACACAAAGTAGTTGACGAGTCGAAAACAAAACCAACATGACTTTCATCCTGATTCTCCTGGGGAATGGGCTGTGCGTTGCGGGAACAGGGGTACATGTCCACTATGGGAGCATCTGGAAAGATTTATGACACCGGAACAGCGCTTGTCAACATCATTGTATCTTTTACGTTTCTACTCTCGTTTCCTCTAAACTTCTGTCGAGAGTTTAACTGAACTTCAAATAGACCATTTGTGCAAACTCATTCGATAAACTCTCAATTGAGCTTGAGCTTCGAATTCTCCACATTTAGTCCTTTTTTGGGAAAAACATTTGAGCATCTTGAACGTTGGCTGATTCTTATGTTTGTTGGAGGAACTCACAATGCACGATAAGGTTCCATTTCTCGACCAACACGTCCCCAGGAAATGCCGGGTTGATAGCTTCACAGGAAACTGGAATTCCGTGGTGTTCGGGTCGGGGCTCAAAAGACACCGACGTCGTGGTGACATTTCCATTGAACGAAGTGTGGATAAAAGTTGATTTCATCTTCTTTTTCCCAAAGGTCCAGGAAATCAGCGGTGGCGGACGAGAACCGCTCACCACGCACTCGAGCTCGGCATTTTCCCAGGCATAGAGAATCTGAAAGAAACGGATGCCTCCATGTTACGGGGAATCTGAGGAACTTCATTTGATTCAAAAGCCTCGCTCCATCGCTTCGAAAACTTGAACACAAACCTTGTTGTTCGATGTGGTTATGCCGAGTGGTTTGAAATAAATATTCAACTTGACCGTTGTGGATTGTCGTCGTTCTCCAGTCAGTTTATCATCCGCGCGACAGGAAAACCGAACGCCGTCATGACGTCGACCCAAACGTTCGATTCGAAGATGCGAATGACCTTCAAATTGTTTGAAGTTCGATTCTGCGTTTTCCACTAAATATCCTCGGCCTTTCCCCAGGAATTCATGATTCGGTACTCACCTTGTTCGGGCATAGTGAGTGACGTATGCTGCAAATCCTCGTTGATGGCATACCACATCACCTGAGCCTGGGGGTAAGCTGAAATGCCAAACGCAGAGCAGTTCGCACTGAGAACAATGGACTCGCCCTCTATGTTTTCCAACCGATGCATGAACCCAAACCAAACGAATTCGATTCTCTCCATGTCTCAACGTAAAGCTTCGTCGATTCGAAATCACTCGGAATCCGAAAACTCTCAAAAAGGAAAGAAATGGATCTCATATTTGCTGATCTCTTTGACTTACAGGGATCGGCGTCGCAGAAAAAGTCGACACTCTCGTCTTCCCGCAGCGGTCCGATGCTTTGCGCCGTGGCGTTGATGATCGCATCCAGAGATTTGGACACCACGCGCATTTCAGGCAGTTTCATTGGACCTTGAACAGCGTATTCGACTGACAATGAGTTGAGTGTGTACGCGATTCCTGCGTCATTCTCTCAGATATCGACTCAGGCGTGAATCCAGTTACCTCTGATGTGGAATGTCTCGTTGACAGCATCTTGGCTCCCCACCACTCTGCACGTGTAGACCCCAGCGTCCTGAGGGGTCAGTCGAGCCAGATGCAACGAGTAGGTTTTTGGGTTGAACAACGCGCGACCTCCCCATGATTCCGAAGGCGTGTGACTCAACAGATGGAGCCCGTTACGCTGCGTCTTGAAGGAAACCGTGGTCAACTTGAACACTGTCTCTGGGAAACATGAGAGTACTACCTCGAAAGCGGCGAACGACGCTCTTCCGGACCGTATGCGATGTCATCCATTGCCAACCATCGTAATTGTTGAAAACACCCGCCCGAAGCCATGTTCAACAAACGAGGAAACATTATTCGCATGCTAATCACCTGAATTTCAGCAACGTAGATCAGCTCGTCGTCGTGGAACCACTCGATTCTCTTCGGCTCGGCTATCTCCTCTATGGTTGAACACCTGAGCACACTTTTTCCACCGAAATAGAGGTCATTGCCGAGCACTACAGGAACTGAAAGAACTAGCGAAGCCACCGCAGCACCAACTCGGAACCGCATATCCTGTCAAAATGGGAGTTCCAGTGAGTCTGGATGACGCCTTTCGACTCAGAGACCGTTAGCTGCTTGCATTGTTGCACACATATCCTGATCCTGATGAAATGACGTCAAACTAGTCTAGTGTCAACACTCGCTTCAGCACAGAGAAAGGTCTTGTTGTGGAGATCGCAGTTCGCGCGCTCCGTCAACTCCAATGACGGCGAGTCTTGTGGGAGGCTGAGAGTCGAGTTGCCAGTATGCTCCCAACTTACCAACGCTCGGGCTCGTCGGCTTGTGAGCGTGCCGACACGCGCTCAACTCGCAAGCCACCACTCGGCTCAAAGCCGGAAGTCTCGACTTCAAGATGCCGTGGGCTTCCAAATGTGAAGTGAAAGCTTATTACAACTGTTTCAGAGGCTATCGAGACAAGCTTGACGAGAGCTTCGAGAAGCATTGTTTCGAGAATTAGCCGATGAAAAGTTTCTGTCGGCTTCCGACTCGCTCGTCGGTTGGCCCGAGGCGTTTTGAATCAGTATGCATATTGGAGCGTAGAGCATACACATGGGTTTGCTGCGGTCGTTTATGCTCGGAAAACTTGACGAATATGACGGTTAACGAGGGTTGGTTGGTTCATTCGAGCACCTGCGCGGAGTGTTTTTCGTTCAAAGGACTTCAACCCTTCAAAAAGCCTCGAAACTTGGCGCGAGTTTTAGTTTTCTGCAGAACTTTGAAGCCGACTTCCCAACTCAGCCATTTCCCAAAAGAACCTCATCCAGCTTGCTACAGCCTGATGCATGGAGTGCGGCCTCGAGTATCGTTTCAAACTCATCGATTCATAGTTGAAGTTACACATCCAGCGGACGGATCGAGCCTTCGGGATGACTAAGGGTCGATTCGACTCTGAAGAAGTGAATGGGCAATGATCCTCCATGGGACACAATCAGTTTTATTAAGTCCAAAAGCCTAACTGTATTTTTGGGTGTTGTTCCGGTTCCCTCATCCGCTACATCGGAGGGAACGAATTACTTCTCAGCGATTTCAAGCGAAAGCTTCGTCACATTTCAAGACAGCACCGTGGAATCGTGAGGCGAATGCGTTGAGAACCCAATCAATCGATTTTCTCTCTGGATTCTCGTCGGCACAGCCTTTTTCAACTTCATGGTCTCGCGATTTCACGACCGCACCGGATGGAAAAGCCCGGAAAACTCTACCGATAATTTATTTCTAAGTGTTCTTTGTTTAGTGTTACTTAGCATCCGCTAAAAACTATACTGTTCAAGTGGTACCTAAAATTGAGCACTCGCGTATGCTGTCAGTTTCCTTTTGTTCGCTAGATCACATATGTCCTTCGTTACACAACGTCACCGACTCAGAGCGGAGGTATCTCACCATCAACTTTTGACATTAGGAAAGCACATTCGTCTAGGGTCAAGGGTTCTCAACCTGCTGGAGCACGATCGATTCTTCGCCGAGAGCTGTGCAAAGCTCTTTTAGCCGTTTTTCCATTTGTGGGACACCTTGCAGTTGTCCTTCGATTTGCTCTTTCTCTTCGCGAAGCGTGAGTCGCTTCGTTGTGTCTAATGGTTCCAAACGCCAGCCTCCTTCTCCGTCGAACTGGAGCAGATGAGTGTGGAATTTCCTGAGGATGCACAATACGGTCAGATACACATCATGTTTCTCAAAACGCACTCAGAACTTTGATCGAACACAGTTTAGTTGAGATTAAGGTTTCGGGTCAAGAACTCGGGCGCTCATTAATCATTACAGAATAGAATCACGAACCATAGAGAAGGTCGATGCGTGATGGTGAGAAGAGCGATGCCATGATCCTTGGCCGCTTGGTACATCTGTCCCTCCACGTCTATCGAAACAGCGGAAGTGCATTCGTCCAAAAGAGCGAAAGATGGTTTGTGGTAGAACAAGCGGGCCATTGCCATCCTCTGCTTCTCACCTCCGGACAGGATATCCTGAATGAAAATCAAGGAGTTAATCAGGACACGGAAACTGGAAGGTACTTCTTCTCGTCCATATAGCGGAAACGTCAAGGACCGACCTCCGAAACAAGGAAAATCAGAACCGTTTTCAAAAGAAACTCGATCGGGGCTTACCTTCCAGTCTCCTACGGCATCCCAGCCGCCTTCTCTGGTTACGATGTGACCGAGATTCACGATATGCAGCAGTTTTTCCAGATCTGAATCTTGGATACCTTTAGATCTCATGTCTCCAACCCGATCCGGATACGTGACTTGATCTCGGAGAGTTCCCAGAGGCATATAAGGTCGCTGAGGGATGTAGAACATGTCTTTCACAGGGGGTCGAGTGAGGTTTCCTCCGTAGAGAGGCCACAAACCACTGAGGATCCGGAAAAGCGAACTTTTTCCGCATCCGTTGGGTCCAGTGATAAGGAGGTGCATGTCACGTGTCATCTGCAAACCAGAGGAATCGAGTATTAATGGTGTTGTAGCAATAGAGAATGCCAGTGACGCTTCTATCGCAATAATATCTTACGTTGAAGCTGAGCGAAGGCACGACGACATCTCCGTTCGGCGTGACTACAGGAACGTTTTCCAAGCAAACTCCGTCACGAGTTTCTTTGACTGTTCCTCGAATAACGGGAACGCCTTCCACGCCAAGCATGATACCGGCCCGGTCCTTCCGGGAGTCTATAGAGGAAAAGAGGAACATAATCAGCTCGAAATCGATTCGATAAACGAATTAGCATAATACAACACGACCGCGTACACTCACCGTCGAGCTTGTTGTTTTGCACCGCAGGTCGCTTATATTTGCACTCGGACACCTCCTCGAATACTTCGAACATTTTGGCGACTCGGGCGGTGTATCCCGCGAGTTCAGTGATCTGCGATTCGGAGAAAAAACGACTAAATATCGTGGCCACGCGACTCCGATTTACGCTCGCCGAATTGGCTCACTCGGTGAAATAGATCTTCACTATTCGCTGTAATCACATCCGGGGAACGGAAGATAACGGCAGGAAATTCCGCACTTCTGTATTATTTTCTGTTAACCGGAATCCGCTTCAAAATCGAGAGCCAAACATCAATCGAACACCAATCTTAGAAAACACTTTCTCAACGCGCGAATGCGTCAGCGGACGTGGAGCGTTCGTTTTTTTTTTTGTCTGGTGAGGGAAGGATACACAAGGGAAAACATGCTTTCTAAGAGCGTTGGCTTCCTCCTCGTTCGCCATTGTTGTATCGTCGCTAGCTAGCGCTGACTTCTCTTCGATTCAAGAGCTCCCGAAAGTTACGACTCGATTGTCATTCGTACCCGATCCTGAGCGGAGAAATAAACTGAATGAGCCAATATTTTACCTCTTTATACGACGACATCAGCCGTTCCGTTGCATCTCCACCAGCGATTAGCATATTTTTTGTCGTTGTGATGAATTGTGTTCTGGTCGAAATTCCATCCGCGTCTCCGACGTTGGTGGAGCCCTGCAAGCGGAAAGAGCTCGTAGGATACGGTTACGTCTTCCAACGATGAAAACAAGGGAGTGGAAACAACGATTTCCATAATTCGGATCCGTTTGCCGAGAATCTTAGGCGCGAAAGCGATAACGGTCTCGTTTTATTGCTTCCCCGTGAAATCACCATGATGTTCACTCACCTTCTCGATCGGCGTGATCCCGGTCATGATGGGCAAGGCCACCATGACCATTCCGGTGGCCGACCACAAGTACTTCATGAGGAATTGTTCTAGCATGATGTACCACAGTCGCTGGTTCATGATGTACGACATCTGACGAGCTAATTTCCGATAGCTCTCCTGAAGCAGCGAGAGTTCCACCTGAAATGAAGACGAAATTCTAGGATTAGATGCGGTCGAACTTGAGATCTAGTGTTTAGCAGAACGAAGCAAAGAATTCATGTTGGTCTGCTGAGGGCTTTAAGGGTTGTAATTATAATTGGATGTTCGTATCCTTCCCGTCAAGAGCATGGCTGTATTCGGACCTTGAGGCCGTCTCGGCTAAAGGACATCTTTACCACAACAGGAAATCCGGTTCACAAACTCAAAGCCACCGGACTTTCGAAATTCGCTCGGTGTACCAGCTGGCACGATGCTCCCGAACGGATCCGTCTACGCTTTTTAGAAATTTCGGGATGTCAACAACAATTTCTGTTCGAGGGACTTGTATAACACTCCCTCACTACTCAGTATCGTGTTTCCTGCGCATGATTCGCTATAGGACATTCTAAGTGTGTGTTTTTGTTGGATTTGCAAAATCATTATTCGATGGCAAACGAGCGTTTTCGATTGGTAAACCGCTTAAAACAGGATGTCCGAATTACGAGAGGCAAAACGTCCAAGGTTGGAGCGATGTTGCTAAGTTGAGGCTGTGGCTCGGTGGATGAGCACAGAATCTCGCTGGACCTCGCTATCGCAAAGGTGATTAGACCAGCGGTGTGATTTCTATGTGAATCGAGTCGACTACGCTTCTAGAATTTCTTTTCTTTGGCGATGATGGCTTCCATTCGTGGCAAGCACCACACGAAAACCTTTTCAGACTCTGACGATTGCAACTAACAGCTCACTATAGTTTGTGCTGATCTCGCGTGAGGCAGGCAGCGCCTTAGACGATTTCAAGTCAACGATCCGATGTTGTTAGCGGCGGATCTCTTCGCGTTTCGGACACAGAAAGAGTTATAATCGCCAAATGACAGGAATAAGACAAATCTCCTGTTGACGCAGATCCCAGTAAAGCATATCGACTTCTGGGTTTGGGTGAAGGTTATCACGTTCAGCCAAAGTGGGGTATTCGGTGAAGAGCAGTGGCCGCGACCCGGTCACGGCCGTATTCGACTTCCACAGAAATCAAACGAATGGCGCGGCTTTCCGGAGAAGAATCGATATTGGAATCTTTCATCGAGTTTCGAATTCCCCATTTGAAAATCTTGGTGCCGACGATTCTCAGAAGTGAGAAAAATATATTTCCAACCCTCAAGCTAGATATCGCGAGGGTTTCTGCGCACCGATCCGATAGTCATCAAAACGATGCACTCTTCCAGCTCATCTATCGACGGAACCTCGGATCTCTAAGAGATTTTCACCAGAAAGTAGAAATGGCGAGCGACCATCGTGGAGTGAAAACCCCGATCCTACAGTTTGAGACAACGAAATTCAATCCAATCACTCCTTAAGTAGTTTCATGATTTGATTGCAGGGACCTGAAGCGAAAATCTTGTGGATCGAGCAAATTGAAATATGCTGCCAGCTCACTTCGGACTCGAGTGTTTGTGCCGAATCCACCCCGTGAAGACGAAGCGCGCCGCACTTATCCTACTCGTTCACTACATATGCATCCGCAATGGATTCTATTACGTTGGACGCGGTTTCAAGTGGCTGAAGGATGAGAAGCCGGCCGACTCATTGCCGCCCCGGTGGGCAGCCTCTCGGAAACTGTTTAGATACATTTCACGTTCGAAGTCGCAGAAGAGATTCACAGTGAAATTCTCCGAAAACATCCACGGCTTGTATCTCGTGGTTTTGTTGCGGACGATCGATGACGGCAAAGTGACGGTGCTGAACTTGAAAATTGAGGATGAGGTGAACGAGAGTGAACTGTCGAGTAAGAAACCGAGAAAAATCTTCCCTCGACTCCCTAAACTCATAAAATTCATTGAAACCGGCTTACTCAAGCCCAACCGACTCACGAGTTCTATCAAAACGATCAACTTCGCCTTCACCGATGCCACGGATCTTCTGAACAAGCTCCGGGCAGACCGGGTCTCCGAGAATGCATGACGATTAGAAATTACTAAATTCGAAAATTTGATGATTGGGCCAAATTCGTCTTCTCTCTACAAAGCGATTCTTTCAAAATAAATCCTTATCAATGCTCGCTAGAGGGGATTAAGGTTTGCAAGCTTTCTCCTCCTAACTACCGCCTGGCAGGCGTAGTTACGGAATTGGAAGTTCCGTATAAACTCTGGAAGTCGGGCATTTTTGTGTGGAATACGAAATTCAATGTCTTACCTCGTGTCCTCCGTAGAAGGCGATCTCTTCGGCGTTCGCAATAATTCTTGAGTGCACGAAACGAAGATAGCCTTTACGACGCGCTTCCTCGGCGACCATTTTGCCAAATTTAGGGGTAACTTGACGTAAAATGGCTCCGGTTAAAATCACTGATGCGGTTGCGACCGCCGGGCCGGGTAATCCGTAGGCTCCCATTTCGTTGGCCATTTTGAAGAGTGTCAGTGAAATAATAGAAATATCCAACAACGGTTTCGTGATCGATGAGTACAGGTGGGCCACCGTCGTAGCGAACGTGGTGATGTCCTCGGTGAGGCAATGGTCGGCATTTTCCAAACGCGAATCGAGATTCGATACCCTGTAGTACGTCTGATTTTTGAAGTACAGAGAATGTGCATGAGCAACCAGACGTGTTCGGAACGCCAGAGCCAGTTTCCCTTCGAGGAACCTAATGAGTGAGTTGATGAACGTGGCCGGCACCGCCACGAGCAGCCACTTTGATAATTGTACTCCGAATTGAGCGACATCCCTGCGGACGATGTACTTGACCACCTGACCCTCTAAGCGCGCCACATAGATCGAGAGGAAAGTCCGAGAGACCAGCGACATGGTATGCAGGAACAGAAGGGCTGCTTCTCTGCTTCGGACCGATGGTATCATGATCTTGAGTAGAGACAGAAGTCTGGTGAAGAATTTCTTGTCGAATCGTAACAGCACAGCCTCCAGGGCCTGTGATATCCAGTCTTGCGGAGCGGTTTTGCGGCTGTCATTTTGATCTCCTGTGCGTTTTCTGGACACCAATTGCAAATCGGATTTCGACTCTGCATCCGAAGGCTTCTGTTTCGAACTTGATTGAGCTAGCTTCACTGTCAATGGGTATACGACACGAACTCCGTAGAGGGCCACCAATGCCACACAGATTCCCCTCGAGAGTGTTTCTGAGCGGATGCCGGTCCTCGCCGAGGTGACAGCTAGCAGTTTGCTGAGGTTGGCCATCTGGATATTGACACTGTATACTTTGATGACACCGTGAAGATGATCTCACTTGCTTGAAGGCTCCTGTCTCATTGAGACACTTCGCACCGTAGAGCCACCGAACGCTTCTCGAACACCACGTCAACAGTCGGACGATGCAACACCGCCCGCTCGCCAGAAGACATCGACCAGCAGCTTCATGCGTGACCCTTCACAGACGCAGTGGAAAGAGCGCGCTGCCACCATGGAAAGGTAACAGCTAGAATCGCCAGAAACCACCGCGCCGTCAGTCCTCCTTGAACGTCGTAATCTTGCTGGCTGGCTCACTCACTCACTCACTCACTCACCGATTGAGTTCGTCACCTGGCAAGCGCAGGCCGCTTCTCCTACTCTCACTCTGGAGTTTGGAACGTTTTGGAAGCCTTGGTTGAGCGAACGAGCGGAGCGGTGATTTCTTCTCATTCCACGGATTCGAAAACAATCTTCACCATTTCACGTTAAATACGTTAGGGGAGCTCAGAACTCGTCAACAAACGTGAAGCAGACGAATTTCCTTCATCTGAACAGCGATCACAACTCCACAAAAGATGAACTTCACAGTCGAACGATTGACTCGTTCTGTTGGAAATTCACCGCTTCGTTCGCCCGAAAGTTCCTCTCTGGCTCGATGCTCAAGTTTGCACCTCCTCTCCGAGTTTCGCCTTTTGCGCGCTGCGAGAAGTCCGTAACCGGATACTAACTTTGCCCGAGTCGACTTCGTTCAACTCCGCTCGCTTGAGAGAAGTTTATGGAATCCAGGAGCGGCTGAACTGTATAACACGAACAGGATCTCATTCCAGGATGAATGAATGGCCCTACGGACTCTTAGCTTATTGTTAGGTAGCGGGACAATGGCGAATTCGTCACAACCTCCAACCCCTTGCTCAAAACAGAGGAGGTTGGTTTTGCGATCGACGAATGAAGTTGGGTGCATAGCGAGTGAGTTCTCTGAGGATCGGAGCGGCCGGTGCGGGATCGCTCGCGAATAATTAGCCTCCAGAAATTGTGGTGAGGCGAATCAAATCGCTTCGCTCCCATCGCCTTCCGTCCGATTTCGAATCAATTTATGCCTATAAAGAGACGTTCAGAGAGAGACTTTTCGAATGATTAAGTCACTATCAGACACGAAGCACCTGCTTCGACGGCGAGACGGCGAGAAAGAGCAGTCGCTGTAAGAGTCTGGCGAAATGTGCGCCTGACACTCAACACAGCTGATGTAAACAAACATGGCGGCATCATATCTTTAACAACAGAAGGTGTGGGACACGGTGAATGTGTTCGTAACAGTGAGGGTTTCAGCGAAAACAATGTCGTTATTAGATCGAGTGGAAGCGCGCAAGCGTACATTGGTTCATGTTTGAGCGACGTGCTTGTGACTTGGCGCACGGTAGTCACCTGTTCGCTTGAATCGTTGCTCAATTTCCTCGTTCGTTTTCACGCATCATAAATCTGTAAGCGGATCGTTGTAGAGAACAGATGTAGGGACTGGTGAGGTTTCCATGGCATAACCTGACCGCTCGATATCCGCACCCTACCAGGTGGTTGAATTAGCTCGAACATCTCGTTCAGTCGGACCGCTGGCAGAGATGTTGGCGCTGAATACGGAACCAGTCATTGAAGGTTTCGGGGACGAAGTTGTGCTCGTCCTAGGCGCCACTTTGGGATATATCATATTCATATGTTATCAGGTAAGGCCAACACGACTCAATCGATTATGGTCACGAGAGAAAGTAGGCATTATATATAGTAGGTACAAGTGCCGAACGTTTCGCCGAAGTTTCTAAGTCCCAATCAGGTCGACCTTTCCCTCTTCGATTCCACCAGCGATGACTGAATGCATCCTGAGAAAAAGTTTCGTTTGCTGCAGTTTAATATGATGGTCTCCACCCGTATTTAAATTCGTTTCGTGCGCTCGATGAACTCCGTCGTCGTCCCGAGGTGTACGACTTGTTCGTCTGAAAATTCGGAGAGCCTCCTCTAAATCGCGGATTTTGCGGTGTTCTCAGAGGGTGCGCCGTTCGTCGGTGATCCTACAAGCAATACTTTTTGTGATACAAACGAGGAGACGGGCGAAAGTCTCCTCAAGTGTTTCAGCAGCAGAAAAAGACCTTGAGATCATGCGGCGTCGTCGGAGGACCGCTTAATTCTTTCAAAACATGCTGACATTTAGGAGAGTTTTCCTCTGTTCGATTCACGGCGGCCCGGAACAGCCGTGTCAGTCGACGTCTTTTCGTCCAATAAGCATTCAATCACCGTTCGTCAGACCTCCAGGGAGACCGAAGTTTCAGTACGAAGCTCTCTCTATAAAGGTGGTGGGTAGTTTGTACGAGTCACCGAGAACCCAAAATTTGACAAATGTGCCGCCAATGTTTCACTGCCTATCTTTCCGATAGAGACTGATCGCGATATTATGGATTCATTTGTGAAGATTACGAAAGGGGTTTTATCGAGAAACCGCTCTTCTACGGCGGTAGTCCCGATGCTGTTCTGCTGATTAACTCCCGCGCTTTAAAGGTTGGAAACTCCAGAAAGGAGATTCCAAATGAATGGATTTCTTCAAGTGAAGAATCAGTGGCAGCGTCACGCCATCTGTTCGAACTTTCGAGATAGTTAAACTCTCCATTGCTACGGAGAGTTTCGGTGGACTTCCAGACGCCACGTGGTTTCCACAGAGAGTCAGACTTCCGTGGTCGCTCCTGGAGTATTTACAAACAAACTTGTCGGAGCAGACCGAATTTACTCGATCTGTTGAGGGAAAAGTACAAATCATCTTCCAAATCTGAGTGGAGAACGACGAAACTACCTGTGTCGAGTTTGAAACCCGTTGAAAAGTGCGCGCAGATCTCCGCTTGGAGGGGCAACATGACGCCAGCGGATTTCGGATTGGAGTCACTGTACAAACTTCAAGCAATCAAGTCGAAACAGGATGCGCTGATCCTTTTGGTGCACTTTGTTCTCTCGAAAAACGGGTGGCAGTATGTTGGTCGAGGAGACACATGGCTACAAGATGAAACACCTTCGGAGAGCTTGCCCCAAGGCTGGGCTGACACCGGAGATCCATTCAGATATGTATCTCGCTCGGATGAACCGAAAAAGTTCACAATAAAATTTGTCGCTCACGACAAATTCTTGCTTGTCAACATGGTGTCTGTGACAGAGGAAACAACAGTATCGATGAATATCAACATGAATCAGGAAGTGGATGAGGCTCAGTTGGCGTCAAATGTGCCCAAAAAGGTGTACCCGAATCTCTTGACACTCATCGGAAACATCTACGATCAATTGGTCCGGCCTTGCGAAGTTGCTTCACGGAGTGTTGGGACGTCAACGAAAGATCAGGGTCCGAAAAATGCCGGGCCTGGAAGACCGGTGGATCCAGGCTACGCACCAGAGCACCGACCCGGTTTCAGGGGACAACCACGCGAACCGGACTTCGGAGTTCTCCCTCTTGGACGCCGGGATCTCGATCCATTCGCTCCCCCAGGAGCAGGAGGCGGCATGGTGTTCGACCCGTTGAGAGTGCATCGGAGACAAGATCCATATGCTCCTATCGGCCCTGATGGTCTACCGCTACCTCGAGGTGCTGTTCCTCCCGGAGCTCGATTCGATCCTTTCGGAGGAGACCCAGATCCTGACCATTTTATGCCTCCAGGAATGGGCAGAGGGAACCGGGGAGGTCGTTTTGGGGGAGGTTTCGGTGGCGAGTTCGGCGGTGGAGGTGGTTTCGGCGGTGGATTCGGTGGAGGTTTCATATGAAAATTGTGTATTTATGGATTTACTCTGTGAATCCGCAATATCGATCGATTGAAAATAAAGCCTGATGTTACTTGAACTTGTTCCCTGTTCTCTTTGTTGAATTTAGATATCTGGAATGGGATACGACGAGTGAAAGGCGAAGGGTTTTGCCTCCATTGAGGAAGTTCGTTTCAAATGTTTCCCTGATTTCCGAAATGTCGAAGAGCCAGAAATCGTACCGAAAACGATCTTTCTGGAACTTGCGAATCGTTTCAGGTTTACCTGTCCTTACTGCCCGATGCTGTCGAGGAAATTCTGCGGGGCCTGGTTGATACAACTGTAACGAATGCTGCTCCCGCTCCGCCCGTTCCAGAACCAAAACCTGAGACGGGACAACGGGACACAGAGCAAGTTCCAGAGCCTGAACTAGATCCCGAAGACAGCGTCGAGGTTGAGTATTGAGTCCAGATTTTATCCCAAGGCTTCAGACCTTCTCTTGTGCGTTGATTCAAACCGATTCTCGCTTCTCACGCAGGTGCCGATCCGATTGAAATACCTCGACGACGTTACTCTCACCGTCAAATGTCCCTTAAGCACTAAAATAGGCATTTTCAAGAGCCGTTTCTTCTCACAAGACCTTCAAGAAGGCAGGGTACGTGTGAAAGTTATTCGCTTGATTCCAGAATGGGACGGGAATCATGTTTCAATCGCTTACGCCTTTACTGAACTTTCACGAGACCATGTAGAATGATGTTAATGTTTTCTTGTGTCACAAGGTCGTTCGGCTCATATGCTATGGGAAACTCCTAAAGAACGATCAGCAGAGTTTGAAGCAATGTGGAATCAACGCGGAAAACAATATAATCCACGTCCAAGTGTCTGTGCCACCTGCAGCACCTCCCGAAACAAATCTTCGGGTGAGAATTACGACTTGACGAATATTGTGTACTGTGCATTCTGTAATTATGTGAGTACTGTGCAAAATGATAGAACAGTCGTGGGTACTGATGGTATTCAACGATTCTTCCAGGAAACACCTGCTGCTCCCGTGTCCAGATTCGAAGCAAATGTGGCGTCATTGGCATACCTCGTCCTAGGAGGAATGCTGGCACTTTTTTGGTAGGTTATGCGAAATAGCACAAGGGAAGAAGTTGATCATAGCTCGGAATGTGCGTTCGAAAGTCTTGCTCGCATAGTGTGGCTGCATTAGAACTCCGCAGATTCTTGATGAGACGACCAGATCAGCGCCTTAGAGGAATCCCGGTTCCGCTTACTTTATCCGGGTTCGGGAAATAACGCTCGGCGTTCAAACTCGTTCAGAAAGTTTCTTGTTTCTGCTGAAGTCCATCTTAATTTTATTTTCTTGAGCAGGGAAGAAATGATTGAATATATGCTTGTTTACACCTTGGCCTTATGACGTTTTGCAAGACTCCGGCTCGAGGCAAGTGTGAGAGAACCCCCAATGACTCTGACCCCGCTTGCAGTTTTCGCCGATTTCCTTTGTTCTCCCATCGAATCATCCATCAACCGATCAACGCTCCCAGAATTCAATTCTTCGAGCTCCTGCGTTTTTGTAGCCGGCGTCCTGTAACTAAGGCATGAGTTACAAACGCCGATATCTGTGGAATAAGCAAGCAATGTCAACTCAAAAAGACACTTGAATTTCAGGTATGCCCACTTCCAGTATCGAGAACTTTTCACCACATCTGCCACAACTGCTTTGATAGGGATCTCGGGGCTTTTTTTTGTTTTTGTTTTCGCGCCAGCTCAACCGATCTACTTCCCAAACCTGGCCGAACGCGAATTCTGACGAAGCTGAACTCATGTGAGGAAAGAACTATAGAGCGGGAAAATCTATATTTATATATGCGGCCCAGCTCGAACAACGACGCGACGTTGATGAATCTCTCAAAAAGAGGAGAAGTTTTCGGAAACTTGAGTTATCGTTGTCGATTGTTTGTAGTGGCGTGATGAATCGGTCGCAGTAGCGCACAGTCTGGATGTGGTTATCAGACAAGCGTTTCTTTGACAAAGTCACGTTTCGGACTCTTCGGACCTTCCTTCTACCATTTTTGTTAATCCTTTGTACTCTCCGGTCGCGAGGTGGAGTTGGACGTGACCGACAAGACTGTTGTTACATATGACTTTGATTCATTTTGAAATAGAAACGCTTTATTGACGTGAATTCGACTCAAATGCTAGGCAGACGTCGGAGACTGTCTCACACTCTGTTTGAGAATATCGAGGACAGGTATTCGCACTATTAACTTGATTTTGGATCCGATCGTATCGCATCCCGAGGAGCTTGACCTTGAACTCGTGCAATTTCGTCCGTTTCACGTGATAGGAATTGAGTTTCATGATTTTGATGAATTTTCATTTTATGGAAGGGCCCTTATAGATGTTAATAAAAACCTAAATGGTAAAAGAAATTTTCCAGATGAATGAACAGCCTGTCTTTCTTTGAAAAGTACACTCTATCATATTGCTTCCACGGAACCAGTTCCACTGAGTCAGTGCTCATCCATTACTCCCGCATATCCGGAGGAAACGATTAGGTAAAAAATTTCCGAACTACAGGGCGTATCTGACTGGGAACGAATCACGCAAACTGCTCTCGTCTTGCTCTCGCGAAGAGCCTATTCAGAAACGATATGACGGGGAAGCGAAGTTCCGACAGAACGATCGCCAGATCGAGAATTTCGGCTCTTCATGCCCTGTCGCCGAATATTGTTCTCTTCGTGTTACCGCGTGCGGCCGAGTTCGTCTGAAGGATTCTTCTGTTGGCGACTTTTCTTAGCCTGGAAAGACGACAATATTATGCTCATCCGAGTCGATGCGCTTGGGGTAATTCCACGCCAAAGTTGTCCGTGCGCCGAATTCCCTTGAGTGGCTTCGAAGTTCAGAGCAATCCACGAGCGATTCATCCTCCTATCCTTGAATAACTCGGGAACCGCGAGAACGTGTTTACCCAATGTCAACACCTAAGATGAACGAGACGGCCGCAAAACGAACTTTACTTATTGCCCTCGATCGTGCCCATCCGTGTTGCTCCTCCCCGAGAGTTTATCTCAAAATAAGCGGTTGCTAGTCCACCGTTATCGAAATTCTGTCTCGATCACAAACGTTTGCACGATGCCCGCCAATGCTCATTTCTTGACTTTGATCCTCGAGTTTGTTTCGAAATATGAGTCGCTCTCTGAACCGTATAGGGACTATTGACGACGAACGCATATGGAGACGAGTTTCACCACCTGAGATTCTAAAACTTTTGTGAGCTGGCCGAATCATTCAATGTAAGCTGTCAGTTCCTCTTCTCTTTGTGGCTGTAGTTTGCTATCGGAGGATTGCTTCCAATTTATCACCCTTATTCTCCTGAGCCCTCGATCGGTGAGCAACCCTTGATTTCATTTTCCAGTCATCGGTGTCGTGAGACAAAATGATTTTCGCAGCTGTGGGCACTCTCGCCGTTGTGGCTATAACATCGGCTGACGTCTTTTCGAATCATTTTTTCGACAGAATCCTGCTAGGTGTGAGTCAAGAGGTATGCAAATGTCAAATTCGGATCATGTCGCTTCAGACGGGACGGAGCTTGTTGTCTGGAAATGATTGAAAATTGTCGCTCCCCAATTCTGTCTGTTTGTTTAATTTTCGCGATCTGATTCAAGATCCGCAGCGGAGGCTTCGACGATCTTGGCGTCAATGGATTCGAAGTGAAAGTCGACAGAACCGGTGATGACCTTTCTTGGAATTTTTTTTAAAACAACTCTTATTGATTGGTGCTTTCATCCTTTGCGTCCGCCGGGATTTCTTGATACGCAGGAAATCACCGGCACTATGCTTGACATGCTGTCAACGAAACGATCGAACAATTTCTCAGCATTCGTTTTCCCAATGCTGATTTGTCTTCTCAGAAACATCGATGGAAGCATGCTTCGAGTGTGATTCCGACGCCGCAAGCTCCATAGCTGGCTAAAACGGATCGCTCTGATTCCAGGGTTACTGAATCGAGACTTCATAGCGACTTTCAGCCGAGGAGGTCTCATCGGTCTTTCGACCGCGGTGCGTGATGGGGAGTGTAATCGCGAACAATCTCACGACGACAACAGAATCAGCTGCGATATCATCATGCCTCATGCGCGATTCACTTTCGACGCAATGGTGAAAGTGCGTAGCCCGCGAACTATCATCTTACCTCTAAATCCGATCACATCTTTATTCAGATTCCCTGAGCGCTTTCGTAACCAATCATTGAGTTGAGGACTGTATTCCCAGGGAGACGACATCACTGGCAGATCGCATTTCATTGCGACCACGACATATTTGACGAACGTTCGGGCGGAAATCACAGTTGAAGGGAAACTGAACAATAACGCGAGATTCAGCAATCTGATCGTGAAATCATCTTGTCCTCTCGAAACCAGCATCGTTCGAGGCAAAGTGAACCTCAACTCCGCGAGGTGATCTTGTCGGAACGGATAATAGAGAACTCTGCAGTCTGATGAGATACTGTCGATCAGTAACAGATGGGAATCGAAGTCCTAATGTTCTCCATTCTGGAAATCCACAGGAGGCATTCGTTCATCTCCAAGATAAATGAAAACATTTCCCGTCAAGTGGGCGAGGTACTTCGTCGGCAGTACACGCAGTTGCTCAGAATCGTCGTTCCTCGTTTCATCATTTAAACTTCTGTGGGTCTGAGTCAATAAATGGAAGGGCTCTCGACAAGTCGGAATCAGTTCATCTTACGAGTACGGAAAACAAGATGAAGGAAGTCTCACGGAAAAATGAAACGGTCTTTCCCTTCCGTGAAGTTGAGGGAAAGAATTGACAGAGCTAACGTCACGATCGGATACTTTCTACCCAAGGAGTACGAACGTATACGACTCTTCCATATGAGGTCATGTTCACTTTTGATCCTCCCCTTGCGGCTGCTCAGTTTCCCTACCGATCGGATGCAGGTACATATGTTCATAGAAAACACGTCCTCGAGTACTCTGTTGCCCGATTCCAACGGACCATGCCGCTTCCAAGTCTTCTATGAAATGGTTCAACGGAAACAAATCGACGAATTAAGTAATCCAGACGCCGAGAACTAAATCCTGAGAGGTGAGAGGAGATAGATTGAGCAGTGAGTCGTGGAGAACGGTCGAAAACGCGACAGAAAGTTTTCTAACCAATAAGAGCACTTCACAAGTGAGTTTCATTCCAAGCGTTAGGCAGAAGGCTAGGAAGTTCATGGAAGAAAATCTGGGAAGTTTGCTGAAGGAAACCAAGTTCTGAGTCGATAGAAGATATCGATTCGGGTCATACACACGGATGTACCCGATGGCGCGGAGCCAGAGGTAAGGCGCGCAGTCGGGGACATCCGTGTGAATTTCCCGAGTCACAGCAGAATCTCCAGGTTTCCGTGAGATCTCGAACGAGAAGAGGCCGGGTCCTGCCGGATCCGACGATGAAATCAGAATCTCCTGAATTTTTTTGATCGGTCATTCGCACTGCTTTTCGTTAGAGGAGACTCAGGTGTTAACCTACCCCAAAACAGGATCGGATCTCAAAGAGGAATTATCAAGAACGGTGAGAAAATGCGGCAGACCACATCGCAAATTGTGTATGGTGTTCTGCAGGTCGGCCGCTATATGAGCTAACAGCTGTCTATTGATACAATCGAACTCAAAAAAGCAGGGCTGCGTGTCCTTGGAAGTTATTCACCTTCTCTGCGCGGGCCCAATTGACCTCAATGAGAACGGCTTGTGGGTGAGCTCCACCCAGAGCTTCTTTTAGTCGAGCACTCTGAGGACCTGTGACGGTTTGCCTGAAGCTGTACACAATCACGATTAGCTCTCTTTTCCTCGAGAACATCGATCGGAGAGCTCTCGAGGAAAAGAGAGCTCTTTCGTGATGACGTAAAAGCGCTTCGCTATGTTCTTGGCGAAGACTTGTTTTCGCATCTGGAACTGAAGTACATATCATGATTTAGGTCCTTCAGTCACTGAACTTTTTCTCCGCTGATCTCGGATCTGGTGAATCCAAGCTCGGGTTCTGTGTTTTCTTATCAGGAATCTATCATATCATGGATGCGCCCTCCTCGCCAGAACACCGATCAAGCATGAATACCAAAACAAGTGATAATAGGTGATTAGCTGAGTAGGATGCTCGACGGCAAATGAGTCGAGTTAAAACTGAACTACAACTCCGGCTCGTCACCGTGTCAATCGTATAGCGGGGGTTCAAGAGCTGAAAGATCCCGTAACCAACGGGAGGAGCTCTCTGTTTCGAGGTCCCGCCATGATTTGCGCCGGCGGGATAAAACGTCCGGTCCGCCCGAAAGGAGTGACGTGCCCATGGGACGCGGAGCCGCTTTACTGGACTTGGACACTGGTACACAATGCAAGCACCTGCGAAAAGAATCATCTGCTTAGTGTTAAGAAATAGATTTGAGTGTGCTTGTGGGAATTCCCTGATCGCCCAGGGCTGAGCTTTGAGATTTGAAGAGGAAAGCCTAAAAAGCAGATGTTGCGCCGCACGGGATTCCGAAAACTAACTGTGTGGGGTGGAAGCTCTAACCTGGACATTGGATTTTGGCACAATTCTCATAAGGGAAGGTCGGTCAGTGATGTGGAGGGTTAGGGCTTCTCGTTAAGAAAGCCCTATGCCCGGAATTGGTGATGCTTCGGGATATTTTGAAGAGCGTTACTTTCAAGTTTGAATAGTCTTGAAAGTGCTCATTGCGACACCGACATCGAGGGGGAAGACTGAATTCCCAGCTCACGGGAACGACGATAACTTTTCCAACGTTGACTTCGTGGAGATGGATCTGACTCGCCGATTCTCCGGGATCTGTTTGATTCTATTGGCACTTGAGAGAGAGCGTCGGTGTTCGATTCATTGCGCAGTAATTGTAAATATTCTACTGATAACTCTATCTCTCACGAAAGCAGTTCCTAATAGTTTTTTTGAGACTGAAATTGAAAAGAATGGATGTTGCGCAACTGAGTTAACGGCTGAGAAGAGTTGGCTCTTACCGTTTTTTGAGGAATAAGTCCGTGTCAGCTCACTCTTCTGTGCCGTGTCGAGTGCCTTGAGCTACGCGGCGCTGGCGCTTCTACAGCGCTTTCCCATAGCAACTACGCTAGTACCGAGTTCTCTCCCAGGAAAGTGAATCAGATGCCGCCGAGCTCAGTGACCGGCAACGCTCTTCCTTATTCAGCTTCGAGGAGCACTCGACGACTGCAAAACGGATCAACTAACCGGATGGCCGGTTTGGAATTATTCTGATGAAAGAGGACCACGTTTTCTCGATGTACTTTGAGCTGACACTGAGCTGAGCTTGGAGTCTAATCGGAATGAGGTTGTTTCACCGGTCTCGATGCGCGCTCTTTAGATCTCTCGTTGGAACTGGCGTTGAAACACAGCTATACTAATGTTCTGCTTAGTACGGTTTCTGTGGCGGCTAACTTCAAGTTCTGAGCTGCCCGGTGTGAGTTCGGCCGCAGGGATTCCCTGTATCTAACAGACCGCTATCCGATCCGCGTTTCGCTCTACTGATGAAGAATCACAAAGCGTTCAATGCAGGGAAGGATTAGCATTTCATAACGCGACTCATCCACGGATATCGGAAAGCGCTGGGGTGGACTGGTTACGTTTCGGTTGCTGTCGATGTTTCGGAAAATTGCGTCCGTGTTTCTCGAACCGGATCATCAAATGAGAGCGGACGACAATTCGAGCGGAGGGCCGATGTGAGTAAGAGAAGTACTTGAGCGAGACCTCAAACCGGATTTCAGCGGAAGCAGGGGCGTACGCAGGAGTTTTCCTGGAAAGGGGCTGAGATCCGTTTCGCACGGGGGTATCGTTGAGTTTCCAAGAAACTGAGCTCCCAGCTGGAAGCCTCAACCTCAGAAGTATTAACGTCAATCTCTGGAGAGGAGCTATTGCCTCGTCAGCCCCGTGTTGCGATCCAGTAGGTTCCGAGGTAGAAGACAACATCTCGCCGCCACGTCGCAGGGTTGGTTTGACAGGGTGCTCTCGGCTGACTTCTCAAATTTTCGCGCCTTTCCGTACCGAGAAAAAACCGTTACTCCATCTGCGCGCTATTTGGTGATTCAACGGTCGGTAGTAATATCGGTGTGTCGCGTTCTTTGTGTGAGATCTAGGTGCGAATTGCTCGTTGCTGAAGAACATTCATTTCGGAAGAATGTCGAATCGGAAGTACATTGTCGAAGAAGTTCTCGACAAACGAACCCGAGATGGATTGGTAAGCTCATTTCAAGCGCATAAAATATGTTGACCATCGACCAAAATAGTTTTCAGGCTTCGTTGGGGAGCAATTCTCGCTTTCGATGTTGAGGACAGAAAGTACACGCAATGGTATTCGGTTCATTCTGAATATCGTTCGGTGTGTAGGAGACTGACCACCCGATTCTGAGATCTCCCGGAAATCCTCTCTTGAAGCACGGCCGGCGTCACAATGATAACTACTTGGTCGATATTGCAGATTCGCGAAATGTCGACGCACGTAGAGGTTGGCTTGGTGAATCACGCGCGATTCACAGCCTGAACCAGATTGATCTCGAGAGATGGCGACAAGGCTGGAAGGAGTCCTGGGATCGACACAAGTCCGAGAATGAAGGCTCGATGTCTGTTGGGATGTGCTGTACCACCGCGTTTCAGCTGTTTCTAGCAAAGTCTTTAAGCAGTTTCCACAGTTCGAAGCTCATTGATGTGCGAGGGATGTCCTTAGCTGAATGAGACGATTGGGCGAATTCGAAGTAGCTTCTCCATCTTCCAGGTTGAGTACTACCTGAAACGGAAGGGTCACGGCTATGAAGACTACATCTGGAAACCCGAGGAGAAGCTGCACTGCCCAAAACTTATCGAAAAATATGAACGGAAAAGGGCGAAGAGAGAAGCGGCTAAAAGAGTGAGGCTCACTTGAATAATTGAGAGAAGCTCGAAGCCTGATTTTGGTGGTTGTTTCGAACCTTTGTAGAGTTCGTAGGTGCCATGTCGTGTTTTGATTCTGTTAAGGATCATGAATTCAAACATGGGGCCAATCACTGCAAAGTGAGCGACTAATCTACAGTTTGGGGGTCTCTTGCAGGATTTTCTCAAACGAAAAGCCCAGATCGGTGGGGAAACCTCAGCCAAGAAGACACCTCTTGAAATCCCGAGCGAAACAAACGAGCCGAAAGGTTTCGATCATGGACTCGTTCCTGAGAAAATAATCGGTGCAAGTAATCAAGGAGACGAAAGATCCATCGCAGGAAACAGTGAAGGAATCAAGGCCATCGGTCCTGATGGCTTACAGTAGAGCGGAACTTATCTTATTGGTGTCAACATTATTGGAGAAAAGAGAAGGTAAAGAAACCGCTCATTTCGACAATTTGAAAGACTGGCATCAATGAAAAAGTAAATTGCAACCTCCAAGGAATTGATCGAATGATACGAGCTCAAGACGAAGCTCTGAAAACGCTGACGACAATCATTAATGTGTGCCTGCGAGATGGAAGTGAATACGCTCGCTATGGGTGAAGAATACGAGGATCTCGAAGACTACGAGAAACCTCCTGCAATCTCTGTGACAGCCCAAGACAGGTTCAGGTTGCACTTTCTCATTTCAAGAATCCGGTCCTATCCGGTGAAGATGTAAGGGACGAGTTCTCCGTCGACGAGGCGATCGAGTTCGTTTCAAAGTCGCACCAACAGTTGGAAGAACTCAAAGATTCGGTCGAGCTCTCGCCGCAGATAAGCTCTGCGTTGGCTCAAACCGATCCTGTGCAATGGAGCTCGGAATTGGTCGAAACAGCTGAGCATTGTCACGCGGAAGCGAGAAGGTTAGGGCTCCGGACCGCCGTTTTGTTTTGAATTTCGGTTCCTACGAGTGCAAAGTACCCGGGGGGAGTACCGATAAGACACAAAAATTTTACGAAAACTGTTCTCAGAGCAATGGGTATCCAGACATGAATACAACCAGCTTCGCCGAGAGACGGCTTGTATATGTTGACAATGCCTGAGAAAGAAATAAATCCATTTCAACATTTCACCTGGCGTTGTTTTCTCTACACTGCAAGTCATCTTATTACGAGGAAAAATCGGAGTGTTTCCCATCAAGACGGAACCAGAAGCGGAGGATCAGTTCTCACTTTAAGTGGAAGAGAGTTGAATTAAGGATGCGGAGCATATCACTCAAATCTGTTTCGTACATATCTACAGGGTTATAAGAAATAACCTGGTCAAACGTTTTCTGATGTAAATCTGAAAATAGTGAGAATTTCACAGGCCAAACTTCCTGAGAATTCGGAAGATCTATGCGAATTCACTTCCCTCTACTTCATCCCGAAATGACCGCCGTTGGTTTCGAAACAAGATTTCGAGCGTTTCGAATAAACTCCGGCTTTAGGCTCCAGCTCATTCATAATAACGCGAATCTCCTCCCGATAGAGGGCGGGACGTCGAACGTCACGGAAGAAGCGGAAAATGAAGTTCATCACTCGTTCCTCTCCTCGTTCATAACTCATTCCTCAGATTCAGGGCACGGAGTTTTCCGTTCAGTCGTAATCGCGAACTAGCAACGAGAGCGCGGTTGACGGGCGTTCCTTAATGAACGGAACACGTAAACTGCGGAAGGTTTTGGCGGCAAACCAGCTGAACGAACCGCGGCATTCATAAGGAGGGTTCTGAACCGAGCAACAATCAAGTCAGCTACTAAGCTCAGTCAGCCTTTTCGACCGAGTTCCGCCGTGTCATCAAAGTTGGAGAAACATGTCGTTCAGTGAAGCCCGCTATGCACACTGTGACGGCTACACAGAAGGCGTTCGGTTCAAAGAGAAGTGAGAATTCCAGTTTCGAATCACGATGGTCTTGTGTTCTATTTTTCGATCGGTTAACGCATTTCCTCGGTAAAATTTTTGCGGAGAAACTCAAGAAGTTTTGTTTGGATCCCCCTTCAGGTACATTGTCACTTGTGGCGCCGATGGAGAACTTCGCATCTGGGATTCAGCGAGCCTCTTAGAAGAGAGTCCGATCAACGTAACCCTGGGATCTCAATGCAATTCTGTCACTGTCAGGGTGAGCGACTACACAATGCGACTATGGCACACACCTGTCGGCCGTTTTGGAGATTTCGTTCTTTCATTCTAGACTCGAGGCTCTGTCAACCCGATGAGATCCTTCTCAAAGCTTCGTTTCTAGGGAATATTGATTGTCTCGCTTTAACTTTCAGGGCGACAGTCTCCTGTGCGCCACCGATGGCTTCAGAGTTCAAGAAATCTGCGCCCTCGATTCCGGTGGAGCGTTACGCTCGGAGGCCGAGCTCGAGGCGAAGACGATTAGGAATTTCAATGCCGAAATTTTGCATCTCGCATGCGAGGAGAACATTTTCGTGGCCTCACTCGTCAATGGAAGTGCCGTCGTGTGCAAAGGCGACAAGCAGGAAGATGACATACGACTCGAAGGTCATTCTGCCGCGATTCTCAGCGCGGCAGTGGATCCGAGGAAGTCGCTTGTGGTAAGATTCGCTCGACATCGGGCACTGCTCTTCAGCCGCTGGATTCTATCTTCTCTTCTTCTCATTGAATCCTAAGCGACATGCAGAATCGACTTCCTGGTGACGTGGATTATAATTGAAGGCGACAGCGAGCTGCGATGGATCTGTTCGGATATGGTCGATGGAAGACGGCAAATGTCTCAAGAAGCTCGACGATCTGTTCACTCAAATCGATAACGTAGAGGCCGTACAGGAGGCTACCAGATTTCACCGCCTGGCCTTTTTGCAAAATTCGAATCTGCTCGTGGCTGCCGAAAGATCCCTGAAGCTCTTCAAAGCAGATTCCTTTTCTTTGGAGAAAGACTTCGAGATCGATGAGATAATTGACGACGATGAATATGTCTTCACGATGACAACCGGTTCGTTTCACCCACCAGTGATATGTTATCTGAAATTGCCTTTGCTAAGTTGTTCGATTTTGATAGATTTAAAAAGTCGTTTCTCCTCGCAGATGGTTCGTCTCGGGTAGCTCTATCAACGAATCAAGGTCTTCTGTCTACATACAAGCTAGCAGATTTCGAGCAGACGTGGCTGCACAAAACTGATGAGTTTATCACTAGCATAATTCCGCATCCCGCCTCTGAGAACTCCCTGGTTCTTCTCACTGATAAGGGCGAACTCCAATGTGTCTCTGGAATTCCGACGGAGAAAAAAACGACAAACGAAGCTGGTGACGACATGGAGGCTGAAGAAGAGTTCAATCCTGATGAAGAGATTCTCGCGGGAACCGGCGTTGACAGGAAACGGAAAACCCCAACATCGGATGACGAGGACGATGCCATAGGTAAGTGCAGTACGCTTCGATAGTGGCGCCAGCGGGAAAAATGTCTCGACGGTCGAGTTGTCATTGCCTGTATTTCGGTATTCAGTGCCCATGCTACCTTCTCCAAGCTCGAGGAATCTGAAGATGGATGAACCGAATGAACTAAAGTTTTATCTTAATCTTGCGCAGATCTCGGTGCCATCAAGTCAAATTACATGCCGACCATATTGGGCGAAGGAACAGAGGAAGGTGGACAACAAGAGAGAGTGGTTGTACGCGAAACAATCAAGACAGTCCATGTGAAGGCGTTCCATCAGAAACCATTCCAGGTACAGTACCAAAACTTATTTCGATTAGTTCCTCTCACATGAGATTCAAGCCTCGTTTTGAAAGCATCCTTCAAATCCTTTCAAAGGTCGGCGAAGTTTTTGAGCAAGCTGAAGGAGCTGGTGAAGACGATCTGGAGGAAGAGGAGGATGCCACTCAAGAGAGGAGGTGAGTATTCGAGCGGACAAGATTGTGAGAATCAGAGTATGACATCGAAGGCTACGGATTTACGAAACTAACGTTTCTGCAGTTTCCTCACCTACAACCACGTCGGTTTCGTAGTTTGTTCCATCAGTGCCGAGGAGTCGTCAATCGATGTAGATTTCCACAACGCCTCAGACCGTCATCCCCTGACTCTACAAAACAAGGGTTACACGATGGCTGCGCTGGACGGGCACGCTCTAGTTCTCGCTTCAGATCAGGAAATGATGGTCTATCTTCTTGAACCACAGGGCGGAGAATCTCCCAGCTGGGAAGTTGAGGTCAAACATGACACAATATCCGGAGTAACAGTGGGACCCAACTTCATCGCGATGGCAACGAACAACCAATTTCTTCGATTGTTCTCTCCTGGAGGGATCCAAAGAGAAGTTCTTGCCCTCCCAGGACCCTTGATCTGTTTGGCAGGAGCTTCTAAGTTCAGCCTCCGCTCCGACGAGGTCCAGCCCCGGGAGAATCTCTTGATTTTCTGTCATCAGGGCACCGGACTCGATGATCGTCAAAATGTTGTTTGCACGAGATACAGTGTCACGGGAAACGGTGTTGCGATTCGCCCGGGCACGATTAGTGTTGGTATGCCAAGGAAAGTCAGAATGGTATGGGCTGGATTCAGCGAAGAGTATCGACCAGCGTACATGAACTCGAAAGGGATCCTTTTCATCTTTAATGAACGCATGGGCTCGTGGCATCCCGTCTTCGACAGCAAACAGAGTCTGGGCTGCAGTAGTGGCTGTTTCGTCGTTTCGGTTGGGGAACGCTACAATAGACTCCTCTACATCGCGTGTAAGAAATGGAGTCCTAGAGTCAAGCCCCTGCCGGTCATGATTAAGGAGAAACTCCAAGTTCCTTTGTTGAACGCGTCGAGCGATAAGAGCCAGCTCGAATCCAAATATTTACGTGTACGAAACGCGCAAGACGAGGACCTGGAGAGCGGGATGGCGAAGCTTTCATTGCAAATGTTCGCCCTGGCGGTGAAAAGCGAACGATTGTCTCGGGCGTCCGACATCGTTTTGATGGAAGCTCGGAACAGGTGAGATCGATAGACTCAAAAGAGATAAAATGATTGGGAAGACAGAGTCGACGTGGTCTGGAAGTTTGCTTCCTTCTGAAAATCCAACGATTTCTCTCAGGGAAACACTGGAACTGTTGTCAGAGTACGCTGAAGCTTCGAATCGCCACGGAAGACTGGACGGAATACTCCGCAGCATCAAAGAATTCATCGAAGGCGGTGCTCCAGACGAAGAAGCCGAGGACGTGGAGGAACATACATATCCTCCGATAGATTTGACCGAGGATTCCGATCCGCAACCGTTGAAATCGCAGGATTTGATGCCATCGGCGCCCATACTCGCTCCGAAACGGGTTGTCTTGGCTCCGTTGCCAACATCGGGCGCAGTAGAGAGGAATGGCTCGAGTGAATTCAATCCGTTCAAAAAGACGGCAACAGGTAATTCATAAGATACGAAATGCGTCGAGGCATAACTCTATGTGCTCTTCAATATCTTTTCCCTCGTCGGAAATGCATAGAGTACTTTTGATTGAGATTTGCGATTCCATCAACAGCACCGACAAAATCGAGAGGAGGACAACTTGATGAAATTCTCTCGAAAAAGGTGTCGAGACCAGTCCCGGCCCCGGAACCCGCTCCTAAATTAGTGCCGAAGCAAGCTAAACTCACAGTCAGCAGGAGCAAAGGTGAACTGTCAAGATTTTTCTCTACATTCCCCTCATTTTCTTTTTTTTTTCTGCTCTATCCCTCTTTTTCTGAAAATAGAGTGTCGAGCGTACTTGGAGTTTGTGTTTCCTAATACGAGGCTGATCAGTTCCAGTTCCTGACGCAAAAGAGAAACGCAGCCCTATACAAATCTTCATGGACGAGATTTCTGAAGAGCTCAAAGAGGAGACCCCGGATGGTGACGAAAGCACGTGGCTCAAAATGGCTGCAGACAGGTTCAGGAAGCTCACACCGGAGCAAAGAGCGAATTATGTTGAGCTTAGCAAGAACCCAGCGAAGCGGCAGAAAGTTTCGTCTTGAAAGTTCGCAACAATCATATCGTGACAAGTTTAATGTTCCGAGATCGGCCAGTTTTTATTCCTGACGTCACCTGTTTTCCGGTTAAAGATCAACGGCGGAATTTTTCGCAAAGAATATGACATTCCGGAGTCGGCGTGAAATGTATAGGTACCTCGATTGCATTCTTTGTGACATTCTTGAGCTCATTTCGGACTGAATCCCCGGAAATATGTGTCTGTTCCGTTTCGATGTATATGGAGAATTTGAGAGGAAGACTTATCAATTTGATGCTCTGATGATGTTTAAGAATGCTCATAAACAACAAGCATACCGTGCATCCCGTAGCCGTGGCCTCGCATCTACTTCTTTTGTTTTCCCTGACCGCTCTCCTGTATCCTCCGTAACTAGGTACGTGTAAACCGAAGAGAATCCGCAAGGAAAGTCTGTTACCATGATGGCGACGGTAAGGTGAATGAGTTCATAGCGCAAATCTTGTGCTTAATTCTGCGTAATGATGATGAGAATGTCGAACATTTTCCAGGACGTACGACATGACGAATGATTCGTGAAATATCGTCAATCGTAACGAAACTCGATCTGCAAACGACGGAAGAATATATTTGTGGGAACAATCCATGGAGCTCGGTCGGTCCGTGAGAATCAAAATTTTTCGCCAGGTCAGGTGTTTGGGGACAACAAGTGATCGGACGACGTATTCCCCTAACACGAGCGCATAAATTAGAATCGAACACTCGCTTAAGAGGGCAACGGACGGACCCTTTCGAGAGGGAAAAGTGCTTAGCTCAACCTTTCTGGCTGTGGTGGTGCCGCGGTGGCTGCTGTTGGCAAGCCGTGGCCCCACGTTAGTAAGGTTCTCTCGCGAAATGGTCGCTCCTGCATTGCCACAAATGGGAAACAAGCCATTGAGTCGAACAGCCGAGAATGCCATCGCGGTCTCAAATCTTTAGACCACTGTTCCGGTAGCGGCTACCTTAGAATATTGTAAAGAGAAGACGGTCGAGTCCAAGAAGAACAAAGAGACCCTTGCGTTATGTATTTTATTTATTTGTGTACGACTCTTTTCCGGATGAATAAGAGTCTCTGTATGCATCTGCCGGCATCGTTCGAGATGGCTCATAGTTTATCGGTAGGGTTGGAGATTAGTGTCACGCGCGGTTCAAAGAACACAGAACTAATAGCTGACACCCAGCACGCCTCGACTCGATCATTTCAGAATGGTATGTAGCTTCAATAGCTCGGTGCTAGCGAACGGGGTTCATGGCTCTGCTTTGCCGAAGTTTGGGCCCGCGGCTCCGCGTGATCAAAATCGTAGGAAATGCCACCGCAACTGTGAAATTCACAAAAAGCCATTCAACTCTAGTTAGGGTTAGAAGCGAACGGCTGAAAGCTCCAGAATCTCTTCCCGGTAGTTCTTGTAACAGGCGGCGATCTCTATATTGGTCTCTGAAAGCTGCTCCCCTTCTCCCTACAGCTCGTCTGCTGCTGCTGCTGCAGCAGCAGCCGCTGCCGCAGGTCCCGAGCACAGAGTGGTAGTTCACAGTGTGTCGAGTCCGTTCCTTGGAAAGCTGCCCCTTTCTTTGGAACCTGACTGCTCTCTGTGCGCTCGTTAACTTTATCTGCTCGTCCTACGCTTATCAGCCGCTGAGGGATTCATCAGCTCATGTCTATCGATTTCTTCTGTCTGGATATTAATACCGCGTCATTGTGAAACTCTCCGATCTGTGTGCTCCGGCTTCCAAGAGATCCGTGAACGTAAGTGAGCGCAGCCTCGGTCGAGCAGGTGCAAAAACTTCTCAGAGGTTCTAGCTCTGTCCTGCGAAAGTTTCTGTCCTGCTCCTGGAACGAGAGAGAAGCAAATAGTGGCACGTGGGAAATCTACTGATTGTCCTGGACACATTGTTTCAAGTTTGGGCTCTAAATACTCGAAGCACAGGGCGCATTAGGCACTCGGTGCTGCATTCGTGAAGCATGAAAGACTTCCTGGAGTTGGCTTGAATGCTGTCCTGAGAAGTTTGGAGCGGCTGGAGCAACTCCAGTTTCAGCTGGTGGCAGAATATGCTGTTTGAAGTCGGGGCTTTACTTTGTTGTGATCAGAATCAGAAGCCGTTCAGGTGGGTCTTGTTAGAACGGCTGCAACCTTGAAGCATTTTTCCGCATTCTTGAATAGCAGAGAATCCTTACATCATAGTGCTGTAAGGTAGTGTTGTAGGTAAGCGTAGTCGTCGGCTTTCGGCGGCCGTGGTGGCGATGGCGGTGGTGTGGTGAGCTCGTTCTCGACCTCGGGCTCTTTACAAAAGCGAGTTGTTCTTCCTCCTTGTCTCTGAATTGCATTGCTTTGCCAGCCATTAGTTGCGTCATCGGTATTAGTTCGCACCTCAACTGGGTCTCTGGGCTTTTCTTTCGAGAGCTTCGAATCCTCTCGTCGCCCGCCTCTCCGGCATAGCTATTCGGTGTATCACACGATTTGAATGATCTCTTCGTCCTCTCGACTTTTCGCGAGAAAGGTTCAATATCCTCGAGCGAATCATTCTCGCTGAATTCGATGTCATTGCGTTGTCTTCCATGAACAATCCTGGTCCGATGAAGCGAATTCCAAAATCGAAATTCCAAGGATGGTTCCTCGTATTAAGCCTCGGCAGAGCTGACGAGGGATCGAGCATAGTTATTGAGGCATCACAAACGTTTGCGCGATTGAAGGAGAACAATGCAAGTGAGCAGAACCAGTAGTACTGATGCTGTTGTTGGTGGTGATGAAGCCACTCCCGAACAAACGGGGAACCCAGACCGATGACCCGGATCTCCGAACAGGCTTCTTCTTCAAGAATTCGTGCTTAGCGCATTCGATGATCTGTTACGATTCGTCTAAGGTCCATGTCTCTGTTGAAACCTCGGCCCAGCAAGCGCTGAGCTGCAAATTGTCAACTTGCGATGACCACTCGGAAACCATGACAAATTCCCTCCCAACGCGGCAGAGAGGAAAGAGATCCGGATCGGTCGTTCGAGCTCCTGCAAGACCGAGAGCTTGATCACCATTCCGGTAGCTTCACTCTCAAACAGTTCCGATTGCTTCTTACGGATGAATTTCCAATCTCTTAAAATTTACCGCGATTACAGAGCTCTATTGAAGCATGAAAAGATGGAGAAGAACCTGAGAAACATTTCGGTTTCGAGACATCAGCATCAAACTGATCTTCGACTCCTTCAAAGCCGAGGCTCACGAGAAGTGGAATCCCAACGAGATGGAATTTTTATTTTCTTTCATGTCGCTCAAAATCGTTGCCGTCCATTAGTTTGATGAATTTTCTCGATGATAGACCTCACTTCGGTGACACGTTTTCCCACCAAAAATGAATGTTGGCCTACCTTACGTGAGTGATAGTTGCTGTCTAAACTCGAATAATTACCGGGAAGTGGCCAACACATCCCACCAAGAATTCACCATGACTTCTTGTCAAACTTCATTTCGGTTTTCCATTTTGAGGATTTCTAAAAATGATGGGTGGGTCGGTAGCGGGGGATTAAACTCGGCTCAGATCATAACACTTGTCTTTGTTTTTCCAGGGACAGAGGCTCGCCTGAGGGTGCGATGCTTGAGTGCTTTCGAGTGTTATGAATGTGCTTAGTGTGAGACTTATCGCAATTTCACAAGATGTCGAAGGAACCGGTGGCACCAACGTTCCTCCACAAACCGATTCTCAGACAGGAGGACGATGGTAACCGTTTGGTGTTTGAGTGCGAGCTCATCGCCAATCCGAGGCCAACGGTAAGTTGTCGACCTCAGACAAACTGAGCGAGAATGTCACATTTCGGAATCTAGCCTCAAAGCCCCGGATGAAATAATAGAAGGAAAGCGGAATCTATTTTACCTCATTATCCATGACTCACAAGCTCAGATTCTTCGTTGTTGACCCTCATCCCTTCGTTCACAGGTACAATGGTTCCGAAATGAGCACGAGGTTCTTGACACTCAAAGGACAGAGTATAAGATTTTAGAAAAAGCACCGGGGAAATATTACATCGCTCTGTCAATCGATGACGTATACGAACCCGACAAAGGACTCTACACCGTTGTGGCTAAAAACCATCTCGGCGATGTGAGCTCTTCCATCAACCTGAATTTCTTGCGTAAGTTGGCGCCTGTGATTTCGAATCATCGAAATGGAGAATTCTCGTCCGTTTAAGTGACCACAAGATGGAGTGCACAAATCCATTCGTTCGGTAGCAACGAGAACTCGAGTCTCCTCGCGCGACGGTTTGAAATCCAGGTCCGAGGATCAAGGATCATGTCCGTATGCGCGCTCCCCGAAATGTCCTGTGAACATAAGTCCTGGCAGTAGCCTCCTCCTTGTAGCGTGAGCTTCTTAGCGATTAGTCTTAGCAATGCCAAAATCCACGGTCGCCTTTTACTTGATTGAAGTGAACAGAGATGTTCCTCTGTTTTCTAGTCACGCAGGAGGATGGAACTTCTCGAACATATTCCTTCGCTTGTCAGATCTCGGATGGATCTCGCGATCGTAGAAGCGCACTCTTGTCGACGAGGTCTTCATTGAGCTCTCAGGGCTGGTTTCGCTCCCTCCTCTTATACATATCAGCCTGATGAGGAGATGCCGTCAGGCCCGTCCGTATACAGGATTTTCTGTCGGGGGGAGGGGGAGACCGCTTCGGGGGGGGGGGGGGGGGGGGGGGGGGGGGGGGGGGGGGGCAAGGGTCGATGACGATGATGCCGTTAACTTCAAAAGACCACCATGAAGTACTTCGGCAAGCAATTGTTCTGTCAGATATTCCTCGTGAGCTTCAGAGAAACGATTTCGACGACGACAACGAGGAACAATAATGGAGGAGTACGAGAAGCCTTGAAGCCGGAACGATACGTTGAGCAACAACCCGAAGGACAAGGTATCATAAGCAGAGCTATGTTCCAGACCCACGGATAGCTGATTGTGTGATAAGTTCAGTCATGGCGACCGGATCCGGCAAGTTTCTACAGCCCTCTTTTCTGATCTGTGTCTCATAGGGCCTTGGATCGTCGAGAATCAGTTCCTAGGGCTTTGGTTTCCTGGAAATTCAAGATTTCACGACCTGGAACGGGCTCCATTCCTGAGCCGTATGATCGAAGTTCGTTTCGAGTTCCATTTGCTGAACAAAGAGAAAACGTGTAGTGACAAGGGATACGCCAAATCCCTCTATGGTTCCCGAATATGGGATGCACGGCTAAGGTAACATGATCAAAACTTTGACCTCGTCCATAACTCTTCTACTATCACCTGTCGCGAATCTTAGCCACGATCATTGAGACGCGGCGACAACTTTAGCGCCGAGAACTTCAGAACTATAGCGGATCCTGTCGTACTCCTTAACGGCTTCGCTGAGTTTAGAGCGAGGCTCCAGGTACTGATAGCGATGGGCCGGGCTCACAAGGACTCCGTTAGCGGCGTATGAACACGCTCGCTACGCTCGGGGATCCATGTGATCGTAACCGGACGGCTGACATTGACGGACCGTCTTTCGCTCGAATTTCATCAATACTCGACTCTTTTCGGCGATTTGATCCACTCAGGGCACAAACCTTCCTGCGCTCGTTTCGTGCCGGCACTCAGATCTTCCTTGCGTTCATTTCGGTCAGCTTTCAAATTGGGAGAAGCGCTCGAACGTGAGAGCCACACATCCAGCAAATCATAATGATTTCGCATTTCGTGAAGCATATAGCTTTGCGTGTGGTCTGACCATTGCAGTGTTTCGCGCTTTGTTTATCATAACTTTCCATCCCGGATTCGCACGAACCTGGACGGACGATCTCATTGGTGATTCGCGCGGAGATGACCGGACAATGGCTCAAGCAGGTTTCCGAGTGCGGGCATTCTCCAGAGCACTCGTTCAATAAGAAGACATCACTTATGAAGTGGTGATACTAAAAGTCCCGTTGTATCAGATGAGGTCACTTCATCACCGTGTTGACACGACGATTTTTCACGCTCATTATGGTTGTGAAGTAGAGTAAACAGTCCTTGATCTTTGATGCGTCTTTAAATAACTTTCCTCATGTCAAACGAACGCTACGCTCAATCGGCGAACGCAAAGTGTCTATCCCGATGCGGGAGACGATCGCGGCGGGAAACCTTCGACTGCTTCAGACGTCGTTTCCGTCGATGGCGAGAATCCCGGTCAGAAGTGGTTTCTCGGGTAATTAAACTGGTTACTTCACCTTGAGCATGCCGAATAGAATGACCATAGAGTTTGGCTAGTGTATTATTTTCGACCTTGCCAACAAATGCCTCTCGTGGTAACCATAATCTCGGCTCAAGCGCTCGCGGTTCCTTTTGGCCTAACGGCTTTATATCTCGTCTTTGAGGTGAGCGAAAGCGACGATTATGTTTCCGACTCGCATCGTTTTGGTCCGCCATTCTGAGGACCGACGTAGACATTGAGAAACTCACGCGTCAGTAAGCTGATACGATTGTAAGGCACTGAGTTCGAGTGACAAACGTTCCGATCCCGATTCAGAATTTGGAACATTCCAAGTCCGATAGAAGGAAAATCGGTACAGCTGGTACAGAAAAGGTCGTTGTCGTCGTCGACATTCTGGGCTTTCGTCACAAAGACTTTGTCTCGGTGACTTCACATGCCATCACCCTTATGATGATGACGACAAGTTTGGCGAGCACGAGCGCTTAGGGAAACACGGGCACGTACACGCGTAGAGCCAAACACAGTTAAACAGCGGTGGTCGGCGACTCGGGAAATCGCGAATGTTGTTTCTATCCGATCGATGACGTTGAAGACTGAGCGACTTTCAAGATGACGGAAAGCTAAACATTTCGTCGCAAGCTAAAGCGCGCCCATCAAGTCAGGGGGATACATTCACGCTTGTGATTGCTGATCCGGAGACATTCCAGGATTGTCGGGAGGGAGGAGTCCGACGACCTGAAACCTGCTCCTCTCATTGGAATCGGTGTGTGATTGGTCGGGATTGAGTGATTGCCGTCAGTTCACTTACAGAATTTTTTCTCCCATTTCAGCTGCTGACAAGCCCTTCGAGAGGTGAGTTTGAGTACGCACTTCTTGTATTGTACATTGCTTTCGTCGCAACCGCTTTTTCTGAAAAGCTCGATATCTCGCTCTGTCGACGTTGTCCGCTGCTGCTGCTGCTGTTGTTGTGGTGCGTGGGGCGTGCTCTCGACGAGTTCTCGTTGTCACTTTTTAAAACTGAAGCTTCGTGTCGGCGCCAATTTACGACCTGTGAGAGATTTACGTTTGGTTTGGTTGTTGGCCTGCGCCGAGAAAGAGAGAAAAAAAAATGATCGCTTCCGGATTTTGCAAGTTCGTTGAACGCTCCCCGGAACCGATGTCCGCATGTCGAAAGTTGCTGCAATGCTTGTCAGAAGAACGCGTCGCATCCGATGAAAGCGCTCCCGAAGCGGGTTCACATTTCGAGGCTTCGTGTGACCTTGGTTTCGTGAAAAAACATTCGCGCGGTTTGTGGACCCGAAGACATTCGAGAGAAATGGACACGCATTCGAGAGCTCGTGCGGCTTAGAAGCCTCTTGCCCAGAGATTATCTGATGGTCCTGAAATGATGATTTCTCACTCCCGTTCTTAACGGTTGAGCGATTACCTTCGCCAGACTTGCCGCTCGTAGCGCTATTTCTTTCCACGTGACTGGAAGTGGAAACACGAACGTGACTTCTGGACAGGGATCATTTCCCGAGGCTTTACACAGATTGTCAAACACTTGTTCAGAGCGACCAGAAGTGCTCTGAGTGAAGGTCATTGCGAGTCACTTGATGATAGACGCGTGGTAAAGCGGATCTTGATTTCGACATCGAAACAAGCTGACGAAGGTATGGTGTGGGTGTGCGAGGGAACAAAACAGGGAAATATAAAGCGCTGCTGAGCCGAGAAAACTCTCAGAGACCGATTCAGCTCCTCCGTGGCTCTCTTTGGCCCAGAGCCCTTCACTGAAACTGAATGGTCCTTTTTTATGCCAGTGTCAACGAGGATGAGGTGTCACAACCTTGAATGATTTCCCTCGTTTCGTCAACTGGCCGCAGCGGAATTCACAACTGAAGTCCACATACAAGCACCGTCTTATCAGAGCTCTCTCAAGGTATCTCGTTTGTGACTGCGACAAAAACTCGCATGATGCTTCACCGTTTCTTGTGTTGGTCTTGAACGAGGTTCAAAACCTTGCTTGTCGATTCTCCGCGCTTGGAGTACTGAGGGTCAGGGATGAAGCCCGACTTGGAAGAAACTTCTAATATTTATTTCTCGTCGGTTCTGTCTATTTTCGTTTGTGTTGTCTCAATCGGGAGAATAAAGGGTGATCAGCGTGGAATTCAAAGCTAGACGCGGCGATTCGGATGAGATCCGATCTCGTGAGCGTGAGAGGAACTCCGACGAAGCCTGATCGAGTTCTTTCGGGACCAAACATTTCCTTCGCGGGGAAATCTCATCTCGAATCGCCAAAACTCACTTCAAGAGTTCCAGCTTCACTTCACGAGCGAACAATCTTCGGATTTAGAATGGTCTCTCCCGCCTATGATGAACGCTTCTCATTTGGGAACTCCTCGAAGAACTCGTTTCGACCCGTCTGAGTAGGCTTACCTCTCGTAGATAATTAACGCGTCATCTGGGTTTCTCTAATACAATAGAGAGCATTAAGAGTGAGTCAAGCAACGAGAACGGATTGGCGCTACGCGTCTTTGAGTTGCACTTTGTTAGCCAAACGGAAACATGTTCTACAATGATTCGTTTGATTGAATAAATATTCGAGCTCGGTGAGGTCATGGTCGAGCGGGGCGTTCGAAGCCTGTCTATGAAGCGGTCCAAGACGACCACCGCACTTATTGAGGGCCGGAGAAAACTCTGTTCATCGGGCGTGCTGAAGGAATGCTTTCAGAGAAATGAGTTTCCAAGCTCTCACGGCCAGTTCTGAAGGCGATTGGCAGACACGAGCGAGACCGTGCCTGGACGTGTTCACTCCCGATCGACCTACTGCTCGTTTCGTGAAACTCCGATGCGAACGTCGGCCTGCAACGTCCCGTGAGGACCTAGTCTGTCGTGGGAACCCGTTTTATCTACATTTCACTTGGACCTTCTTTTATTCTGAACAATCAGTACGTTCACAAATAGATTCAGATGCTTTGTCAGTGGCATTTGCTGCACACAACACACTCCCCAAACATGAGTCACCTCTTTTATCTTGCGACCCGCTTGTATGTGAGCTTGCTTTGTCCTCTGACGATCATATTAATGTTTAGCTACAAACGAAAACAAAGCAGACCGCACGGTAGTATATGATGATTACGACGCTACTAACGAACGAACGAACGAACGAACTCATTCTAGAAAACGTGATTGCCCCAGAACATGCGGTGATGTCGTTTCCCTGAACATCGGTCTCGTCCGAAGTCCTCTCTGAACGCATGCACTTCTCAGGGGAAAAATCCTTCCCGTCGGGACTCATTCCCCCCGGGAGGCAGCCGAGCCTGAGGACTCCTCGATGCCATTCTTGAGGAGCTCTGGAGAAGCAAGGGCGTGTCGAATGAGTTGCACTGCTGCCGATCGGCTGGTGTCTTTGCGCTTGTTAGTTAGTCTGATCAACGTTGTGTAGTTTCCGAGTCCGGTCCGGTTTCCGCCCTCTGCAAGCCATAGGGAAGCGGGCTCGTCCAAAGTGGGCCCCGTTTCGGACGAGACTGAGGGTCTGTCTACGTTCTCCTCTAACCTCCTCCTCTCTTCGACGAGCCGAATCTCGGAGTTTAGGCTTTTCCAAGTCAGTCTCGTATCAACATAGCTGCCAATAGGGTGGCCGTAAAACTCCTGCCCGGGTTTTAGGCACCCAACCCTGTGTTGATAGCGAGCTTCGTTGTGTTTCTACCGTTCCGTCCGAAAGCCGTGACTCGAAGTGCTCCGCAACTGAGTGTCGTCTTCAGACCGGGCTGAGCCCCAATCGCCGACATGGCTTCAAGGTCAGTGTCGACGATCGTGTTCCACGCAGATCCCGCTCGTCCATACTCGGTCAATGTTCGTTCGTTCGTTCGTTCGTGCGTGCGTTGTGTTCTGTTTCCTGTGAGACGGTGTAACCTCAGTGGATACCTCATTGTGTGCTTCATTGAGCGCCAAGGCGGATACACGCGGAAGTGTGTTCAGCTTGCCGTTTGTATCCGCAGCTCGCCGCTATATTTAGTCTGTGGGCAGCGGCCGGCCCACTGCAATAGCTTACTCTCAGTTTAGGCCTGGACGCGGCAGCAGGACCGACCATCTTCCACCATTCTGTCGAATGCCCTGCTGCCTGCCCGCAAGGAAAGAATAAGAACCAGGAAGAACTGACACATTTTGTCTGTGCACCGGACCTCTGTTGAGAGCCTGTGGTCACCGAATTTCTTCCTCGTGACGGAATTCGTGGATATCTGGTTGGGAATTCTTCTCCGGCGGAGGATTTTCCTTCGGCGGAGAAGCGGAAGATGACTACTGATACGGCTGATCTCGAACTTGGAAATCAAATCAGAACAGATCCGATTCATTAAGTCACTGATCAATTTTTCGGTGTTTGTCGGGGGAATGTTTGCTTGATGGAATCGCGATCGAGATCTCCTTCGATCTCACTCAGATATCTAGCGATGCGCCAATGACTCTCGACGAACCTGCTGGCTCTTTTTGAAGTGGCTATCAGAGGGAAATGATCGAAGTCGCGTCCAACTTTCTTGATTTGGACATTCTACGATCACTGGGGAATATCAAGAGTGAAAACAAAATTCTTATTCGGAATAACAAATAACCGGGAAACGATTCGCCAAACTCGGTTAACGGTTTTTGGAATTTGCGAGACGGGTAACTTTGGCGATTTATGGTTTCGAAGAGCGGAAAACAAGAAGTCATATCCCCGGTTGAGTTCTTCCCTGAGATGTGTCACAACCCACCATCGAACTCTCTTGACATGACCTCCCGGTCATACCGTGAGCTGGCTGCTTTGTAAAAACTAATGAGTGAGATCTCTTCAGCCGGGATGAACTTACTCAGGTTCTTTGTTATGAAGTTATTTGTCCACGCAAGTATGCAGCAATTAAATTTAGACACTAGTTGGCTAGATTGGCTGGTTGGTCCTTTTGTGCCTGCTGTCTTCTCTGTTGCTGGTTCTGATTCTTTCTGCCAGTTTGCCCTGCAGTCGGCCTCGCGTGGTATGCGCTCGCCAGCAGCCCGCGAGCAGTTCGCAAACAGGCGGCTGCCAAGCAAGAAACCTACAGTGCGGGCGTCCCAACCGCCCACGGTCTACTAGAAACAGCCGAGACCGTCATTGGGTCGGTCGGTTGGCTGGTCGGTCGGTCGGTCGACTTAGTTGGGTGGGCTTCAGCTGGTCGACGTGCAGACCGACTCACTAACAGACAAACTCACTGCGAGGCTTTGAAGCACGCAGGCAAATATGTGTCGATTGGGCAGTTACACGCTTGTCGTACCTCAATCACATGAAGATCCCCCCAGAGCTGTCTCTGAGTCTAGCTCGCTTCGAAATGTTTAGGGAACGACACTCAATGACAAGAGAACATTGTATCGTGTCTGAGACGGGTCCTAGGAATCAATCAGCCGCTTTCCAGACGAAAATCAACGGAAATTCGCTCCAAATCTCGGCGTTCTGTTGGAGCGAAAGACGCGAGATGTGCTTCGCCTTTGCGAGACATTGTGCGTCTCGTCGTTTGCATCGATTGACATGTATATATGTCTCTATCAGTTTACTGAGCTTGTTTGCCTCACCTTTTTTGACGTCGAAATAATCTGGGACACCGCGGACGGGAAAACTATTTTGTCCGGAAAAGTCGGCGATTTTGGGAATCTATACACTTCCGAGAGAGCCTCTTCTCGATTAGTCTCATGTAAGACTATCAGATGTTGAAGATACCGGCGACGAACCTAAGTTTTGGCCGTCCATCTTCCGAGGTTTCCAATTAGCGGAATTATTGAATGATTAGTGCCGCAAAGTGAATGATTCATGATGAAACTGCGAATGAATGTCGGATGTCGTTGCTGATGGACTTGTTGGGAAATCCTTTAACTTCTTAATTCGTTAACAACAGGCAAATAGATGGAACGGCGCCCGCGTTCGTGAAAAAACCTTCGATTCGCCAAGAAGATGACGGAGAGCTTCTTCTGTTCGAATGCCGGATCACCGCTGACCCGAAACCAGACATATCGTGGTTTCACAATGGAACGCCGGTGGTGGAGAAACCGGGTCGCTTCAAGATTATCGTTCAACCCGACGGCGGACACAACTACAATTGCACACTCCAAGTGTCCGATGTTACGGTGGAAGACGCCGGAAAATACAAAGTCGTGGCAAAGAACGAGTTGGGCGAAAGCAACGCGACCATCTCGCTCAACTTCGACAGCGATGACGCCAACGTGCCCGAAGGTGGCACCAAGCCGACGTTCATTGAGAAACCTCTGATCAAGCAGAGCGATGACGGGAATAAGATCACGTTCGAGTGCGCCTTGATCGCCGACCCTGCCCCGACGATCAAGTGGTTCCTGAACGGTACCCATGTGCCCGAAGGCGCCCGACACAAGTACCGACTGATCTCCGACAAGCACAACCACACGGCGGCTCTCGAAGTTTCAAAGGTCAAAACAGAAGACGGTGGCGAATATAAGGTTGTTGCGACGAACGCCCATGGAGAGGGCCACGCAACGATTACGCTCAATTTCGACGCCGGAAAACCCAAGTAAGTTTCGATTTGCATTTCCTCAAATCTGTGCACCTACGTGTGCTCTCGTCTCCATGACTAAGAACGGCCTATTTCTTCCTCAGAATTCCAGAGGGCAAAGCTCCTCGCTTTCCGAAAAAACCGACAATCCGACAAGAAGGGGATTCTCTGATCCTGGAGTGTGTTTGTGAGGCTCATCCCTTCCCGGAAGTAACGTGGTACCTGGGCTCGAAGAAAATTATGGAAGGAGCCCGACACAAAACAGCTCGCAAGGAAATCTCCAAACACACTTATCAGCTATCACTCGAAATCAGGGTAAGGTTCCATCCGCCTGACTTCGACCGCGACTGGGAAGCTCCGATTCCCTTGGAACTTCGTTGGGGAGAAATCAATGCTTTGTGACCTTTCCGCAGGATCCCACGACCGAAGACGGAGGGAGTTACAAATGTAACGCAATGAACGAATTAGGTGATAGCAACGCGAATATTACTCTCAACCTACAAGGAGCAGAGCCTCCAAAATCAGGAGATCCTCCAACCTTCACTCAGAAACCGAAGATCGTACCCAAAGACGGTTGGTGAAACGCTTGCTGGATTTTCTTGATGGACTTTCTGTTTTTGTCGCGACCGAATCCGTCATCGATTCTCTCTATTTTGCAGGTGGAGCCATCATTCTCATGGAAGTCCACGTGAAGTCCAAAACTGCCCCGGACTACACGTGGTTCCATGGAAGCAGCACGGTGAAAGAGTCAGCGGGTCACATCAAGTTTTCCATGGAGAAGGAAGGGAGCGACGAATATGCAATCATCTTGGAGATTCGCAACCCGGCGAAAGACGATGGTGGCATGTACAAGTGCACGGTTCGCAATTCAGATGGAGAAATCAACGCCAATCTCAACCTGAACATCGCTGGAGCTCCAGCACCATCCGGCGAGGCACCTTCATTTGTCGAGAAGCCGAAGATCCGAGCGGAAAACGATGGCAAACTTATTATTATGGAGTGCAAAGTCAAAGCCAACCCGGAACCCAGTATCACATGGTACAGAGAAGGGGTAATCGTTCGCGAAGGAGCTCGCATTCGACAAAGTGTGCGACAGGAGGGCAGCATTTACCACTGCAAGTTGGAACTTGTCGACCCAGAGCTCACTGATGCTGGAATCTACAAGTGCAACGTCAAGAATACCGCTGGAGAGTCGAACGCCAACCTCACTCTCAATATCGAACGTAAGTAGAGTAGAATTTGCGACTCTCCAAGTCAGTCTTGCATTCGGAGCTCAAGTTCTAAGTTTGGTTCTCTCTTCAGTGGCTCCTGTGATCAAGGAACGTCCCAAGGTGATCCGACGGGAGCACCAGAAAACGATCATCATTGAATGCACAGTGCAGTCTGCGAACAAACCAGACGTTGTCTGGTACAAGGAGAACAGTATGGTGCGTGAAGACACTCGTCATCAAGTGCACGTCAAGCAGGTGTCTCAAGGCGAGTTCGCCATCGCTCTTGAGATCGAGGCTCCTGACGTCAAGGACAAGGGAGTCTACAAGCTGATGGCGAAGAACACCAAAGGAGAGAGCACTTCGCAAACCGTCAACGTTGAAGTTGAGGGACAGAAAGAAGAGAAGAAGAAAGAGGAACCGAAAGGCGAAAAGCCTAAGCTCACCTCAAAGCTCCAACGCCTGGAGATCGAGCAGGGAAAATCTGGCTCACTCATTATCAAGATCGAATCGAAGACCAAGTGTACAGTCATATGGTATCATAACAAGACAGTGATTCGCGAAACAACCAAAATCAAGAGCACTTTCGACGGAACCACTGCTGAGCTCCGAATTTCGGAGGCCACCAAAGAAATGTCTGGAAGCTATAGCGTGGAAATCAAAAACGAATTCGGATCCGTTGAGAGCTCAACAGAAGTTGTCGTCAAAGGTAACTGCGAACGACGAAATCGCTGCGCATCTTTTGAGTTCATGATATTGTGTCCTTGAGATCGGTACTGACCGTGGTTCGTTTCTTGTTCTTCAGAAGTCAAGAAAGTGGAGGAAAAGAAGGTGGAAGAGAAGAAGAAAGTCGAGGAAAAGAAGGTCGAGGAGAAGAAGGTCGAGGAAAAGAAGGTCGAAGAGAAAAAGAAAGTAGAAGAGAAGAAGGTTGAGGAGAAGAAGGTCGAAGAGAAGAAGAAAGTCGAGGAGAAGAAGAAACCTCCAGCACCCGAGAAGAAACCAGAAGAGAAGGTAAGCATATTGAGTTATTTACGTAAGCAAGCCAACGTCTGGTATGATTCCCATTCTAGGATAGAATGATTGAGCGTTTAGAATAAAGTTCGTACCGTTGTTGTGAAAACTAGACTCCGGTTAGTATCAGTCCCAAAGAGGCTCTTCCGAGGCCGGAGCCGTCGACGTTGCAGCGTAGTGGCTCCATAAAGCGAACGGGATCTGTGAAGTTGCAAAGTCCATCGTCCACGACAAGTACCCCAGACTCATCCCGGAGATCTTCGGCGATATCGAAAGAAGACATCAACAACATTTACGAGGCACTACATCATTCGAGCTCGGGCGATCATCTGAAGCGAATGATGGGTATCGAGTACGCGTCCGACGTCGCTGGATCTTGCACCGCGGACGACATCGCAAACATCCTGAGGCCGTTCGCTCGGGAAGTATCTCGAGACAGCACCGAACCGCCATCGTCCGATACTCCCACGCCAATAGTGCGGTCGCCTTCGCCGTCTCCGGCACCGTCGTCTCCTCTACCAACCATAACCATCGAAGACATAACCGAAACGACAACAACAACGACGACTAAGAAGAAGCCGCCGCCGCCGCCCATCGTGATTGAGACACCTCCTCCGGGATTCACACCACAGAGCACTCCTCTGCAGTCGCCAACGCCTTCCACGCGTGAAACGACTCCGAAAAGAGGTTGGAAAAAGGTGAAGGTGTTCGCCGCGGATGAGGAGAAGGAAGAACCAATACTTCGTCGGCGGAGTAGTGTCTGTGTGGCTCTCGACGCTACTAAAGATCTCGCGTCTCAGTTGGATACAATGGATCCAGCGGGTTCGGTTTTGATTCATGGTCATGAGCTGGGAGTACAACAAGCCAAGGACATGCTGAAGGTTTGTCGCTGGGAGAGAACGGAGCTCTTCCCCAAGCTGATGCGACTAACAACACGACAGTCTACACAAAGCAAAAACACTTAGGTAAAACTTAGGTGTCCTGAATCAGTCGGTTGTGTAATCGAAACGAGAGAAAGAAACACTCTGTCACGCAGCCACTCTTTGTAGGCTCCGAGCCGAAAGCCCTCGATCAAGGAGCCTGAAAAGGTGGAGCGTAAACCTTCTGTCAAGAAGAAGGAATCCGTACCTGACATTAAAATCGAAGCTGAGAAGCGACCCTCGGTCCCGGTGGTCAAGGAGCCAACTCCTGAACCCACCCCTCCCTCCTCTCGAAGAGGCTCTCTCAGGATCGAGGGCATTCCCCAAGGTCGCAGAGGATCCATTATTATGGTTGCCGACGAGGTTGGTCACGAGCATTTTGTGTCTCGTGTCTTTGTTCTGCTATGTATCACGTGTCGACTCGTTCTTGTGTCTTTCTGTCTCCTGTATGGTATCGTCCTGCTCTTATCATGTGTCGTCCTGTATCCTCTTCGTGTTCTCGACATCTGTTGTCTTGCGTGCATCAATGGTCTTGTGTCTGTTCCCTCCACGTCCGGTGTTCCACTGTCGATCCATCCAAGTGCGGGAATGTTTCTCTGTGTGCGGAATCTTCTCTAGATATCGATGTTTCCAAAACCAAAGCCAACACTTCTGTACACACTCAACACAACAAACCGCTTATTTTCGGTTCAAAAGCTTCTTTTCTAATATTTTCGTATCGAGATGAAATCTCTCCACATCTTATTCTCTTTGTTGCTCAAGTTATTGGGTTTCGGTGATCTTGTTTTGAAGTACTTTCTGTTCGCATATCTTGTCCGCTTCTGTTTTCAGCTTCAGTCAACGTTGTCAATCCCATCCGTGAATCCTTGTATGTTTTAATCCTTGCATCTTCTTTTTAACACTCCTCCCGATTGCTTCAATTGAAAACTTTTGATCGTGCTTCGTGATTCGTTTGAAGTGGAATCGCGCGTATTCTAAGAACGTTTGTCTCACAGAAAGGAGTTTGTCTCGACGACAAGGGTCAGATGAAAAAGCTGCGACCGGGCGAAGTGCTCGAGGTCCGTCAAAGGCGAAAGTCCAGCGTCGGACTTGCGCCGGATCTCCGCAAAGGCAGGTTAGTGTCAAATCTCCTGGAAGAAAGAGTGTCCCCCAGAGAACTGAAGACCTGAAATCCCGCTCGAAGCAGCTCTCCCATAGGTCAGGAGATTCCGAATTCCTGAGCTCACAATTCTTCTCTCCAGTATCTCGGAGGACGGCCGAGTGGACATGCCGTCCACTCCTCTACAACCGACCGGTGAAGGCGGACCACCTGTGATCGTAGACTTCCAAGAGAACAACTCCGCGACTGAGAACCAAACAGCCTATCTAACGATCGTAGTGGAGGGCAACCCCGCGCCTCAATTCCGTTTCTACAAGGTAGCATACACGTCCATTGCATTCAGAATCGATCACATGAAGAAGATGTCGATGAGATCTGAGCACTCCCTGGAAAACGGACTGTGTTGGTTATACGGGAGAGGAACGAATTTCAGGGAGCGTCCGAGATCTACGAAGGAGGCCGCTACAAAGTGGTCACCGATGGCTCAACGAACTCGGTGCACTTTTGCATTCGCAAGTGCAAGAGTAACGACGAGGGCAAGTACACGGTCACCGCTTACAATTCGCACGGTGAAGACACCGTTGTGTTGTCATTGTTCGTCGCCGCTGAAGGTGGTATGGATTTCCGTGCTATGCTCCAACGCAGACAGTACGGAAAGTGGGGAAAAGACAAAGAGGATCCGGATTGGCAACTCAAGGAACGAGAGAAGGAGGAAGAAATGGCCAAACTCTTGAAAAAGGTGCGTATTGCTGATCGTGTGTTGTTCGTGGGCTTTGGAGGGGATCATCGAATTCTAACCGGAAAGCTTATTCTTCGCGGCCAGCGGCTGGTCCGAGCTAGTTTTAAGCCGAGCCGTACACTTAACCTCGATTGATTTTGAAAGAGTTTAGAACCTCCCAGCCCTCGCACCTCGAGGAGACCTTCCCTTGCTGATCTTATTCCGGATTGGCCGGTCCTTCAAAGTATCGTCCAGCGCAAGGTGACCAGGGAGAGCTGATGTGTTCGAAGTCGGCTTCGATCAGCTTTTTCGATCATTTTCAGTTGCAGAAGTTCTTCTGTTCTTTCTCGTTAAGGTTATTTGCGACTCCGTGTCTTTTATTTTCCTGGGATGGCTTTGTTTTTAGTCTAGGACCTGTGTTTGGAATTCTGTGTTCGACCTTGAGTTTTTCCTCGAAAACCGACCGGCGGCGCTGAGAACGCGGCATTCTTCTATACTGTCGTTCGCTTTACATGTTTTTCGTTCGCACAAGCCATGCGACAGAAGTGCGTAGTTCTGACTTTTCGTGTTGCTTTTCCGTAGAAACCGGATTCCTTCATCAAGCCCTTGCAAAACGTCCATGTGAAAGAAGGTAAAGACCAGAAGGCGAGGTTTGAAGCCGTCTTTTCGAAGAACGGAGTCAAGGGCAAATGGTTCAAGAACCGCCAGGAGCTCTTCATGGGAAAGAAGTACCACATGTCATCCACTGGTGATCTGCACGTGCTCGAGATCAGCAATCCAACTCAGGACGACGAGGGAACCATCACTCTGACGTGTCTTGAGACTTCTTGCAAAGCACTGCTCGAGGTTGACGGTAGGTTCTCTTTGTTCGGGTTTTGTAAACGGGGTAGGATCTGATTCACGAGTTCCAGTGATTGAACATGAATTCTTACAGCACCTGATCCGGTGTACAAATTCACTAAGAATCTACCCAAGAAGGCTGATGTCTACACGTTGAAAGAGATGGTTCTCGAGTGCAGCTGCAACTCGGGAAGGGCTCAAGTGCAATGGTACAAGAACGACCTCAAGATCAACGCATCGGAGCGATTCCAAATCGAGCAGGACACACACGGCAAGAAGATCCTCCGAGTTTTCAACCTCAACCTCGAAGACAACGGCGAATACTCTTGCAAGATCGTTCATACAACGGAAAAGACGCAGTGCAAGGTCTCCGTCACAGAGCAGAAGTTCCAATTCATGAAGATGCTCAAATCGATCAGAATTCCTGAGAAGGAACCGGTCACTCTTGAGTGCGAAGTCGATGAATGGGAAGCTCCTGTGCAGTGGTTCAAGGACGGCAAGGAGATCAAGGGCGACAAACAGTACGTTTTCCAGAATACTTTCATTTTTTCCTTTCCTTCCTAGCGAGAATCCGTTTTGTTTCTGAGGGGTCACGCGCTTACGCAAATCTCTGACGTCGTCCTCAGCCTCACCATCTCGGCCGAGGGAAAGAAACGTCGAATTTACATCAAAACCTCGAAGGTCGCTGACGAGGGTCAATACATGTGCAAAACCAACGCTGAAGAGACCACCTGCGAGCTCATCGTTGAACGTGAGTCGTCATTTCTGTTAATCCTCACTCGTGCTCTACCATATGATAAGCTTGTGATTAATCCGAACGAACGACGTTGGGTACGATGTGGAGTCTTCCGTTGACCATTCACTCGAATTGCAGCCGCGAACCGATGGCAGAAGAAGCTCAAGGACACAACTGGTCTCGAGAGGGAGGACATCATTCTCGATGCCGAGCTGCTGGACCGTACAGCGCCAATCAAATGGTATAAAAACGGACAGGAGGTGAAGCCTGGCGGCAACATCGAGTTCGAATCTCATGAGGGCAAGCACCAACTGATCATTCGGAATGCGACCCTCGAGGATTCGGGTGATTACTCAATTGAGACCAAAGAGCTCAAGAGCGCTTGCGTTCTTACGGTTCAAGAGGCCGAGAAGGCTCCCGTGATCAAACCCGAGAAAACCGATTACGCTTTCGATCAGGGCAAACAGTTTGTCATCGAAGTGCCCTATGTGGTCGTTGGAGTTCGTACTTCGGACGTGGTCTGCAAGCTTGAATGCAAGGGAACTGTTGTGACCTCGAAGGATATCGATCAGGTTGTCAAGGAGAACACGGTGTTGCTCACATTCCGCAAACCTCTCCGAGCCACAACGGGTCCGTACACGATTACCTTGAGCAACTCTCAAGGTCAGGACAGCAAGACTCTGAACGTCAACGTCATGGATGTTCCCGCTACTCCCGAGGGACCGTTGCAGGTGACAGACGTCTACAGGGATCGTTGCAAGCTCGCTTGGAAACCGCCGAAAGACGACGGTGGTTGCCCGATCAGTCACTACGTCATCGAGAGACAAGATCTCAGCGCCAAGGGAGGTTGGACCGAGGTACTGAGCTCGGAAACGACCAGCGTTGACGTCACGGATCTTACAAACAAGAAGGAGTACAAATTCAGGGTTAGGGCCGTGAACAAAAAAGGGAAATCTGAGCCTCTGGTCGCCGATAAAGCGACCCTGGCCAAAGATCCCTACGACGAACCGACTAAACCCGGCTCTGTTGAAGTCACTGACTGGGATTCTGACCGCGTTGACCTCAAATGGGACCCTCCGACAAGTGATGGAGGTGCTCCGATCGAGGAGTACATCATTGAAGTCAAGGACAAGTTCTCCAACACCTGGACCGAGGGTGCCCGGGTCCCCGCAAGCGAGACCAAAGGTCGCGTCAAGGATCTGAAAGAGGGAGTGCAGTACGATTTCCGAGTTCGTGCCGTAAACAAAGCCGGTCCCGGTGAACCGTCCGATCCGACGAAACCGATTATTGCCAAGCCTCGTTTCGTGAAGCCATACATCATTGGTGATGGTGTCAAGAGCATGATGGTCAAGAAAGGAGCCACGATCAAGATCGATGTCGACTTCGGTGGCGAACCAATGCCCACTGTCACGTGGACTCTGAACGGCAAAGAAATCCAGGAGGTCACCAATAAGACAACTATCACAACCGTCGAGGACAAAAAGAAAAACACTCTTCTCGTAACGAAGGAAGCCGTCCGCGCTGATAGTGGCACCTACGAGCTAACCCTGACGAACTCTTCGGGAACTGTCGTCTCGAAGGGAGATATCATCGTTCTCGACAAGCCGACGAAGCCGAGAGGACCTCTTGTAAGTGATCTGATTCTCCTTCTTAGTATACTTCATCCATCTCAGCCCGAGGAGAACAGACTCTGATCCAAATCATTGAATCTTTACAGAACGCCGACAAAGTTCGCGAGAACTACGCCGAGATCTCATGGAAACCACCGGAGGACAACGGCGGCTCGGAGTTGAAGAATTACGTTATCGAGAAGATGGACGTCGAAACCGGCCGATGGGTGCCCGCCGGAGAGGTGGGACCCAACGACACGAAGGCCAAGGTTACCGGGCTTCAAAAGGGTAAACGCTACAAGTTCCGCGTGAAGGCCGTCAATAAAGAGGGATCCTCGGAACCACTCGAGTTGGATCAGGAAGTGGTCGCAAAGAACCCCTACGACGAGCCAGGGAAACCGGGCAACCTTGTCATCGACGACTACGATAACACGATGGTCGAGCTCAAATGGGACAAGCCCGAAACCGATGGAGGTCGACCGATTCTCCACTACGTTGTTGAAATGAAGGATAAACTCCACAACGAATTCACTGAAGTGATGAAATCCGATGGACCGGTCACGACCGCGAAGGTCACCGGGCTGAAGGCCAACACGTCTGTCCAGTTCCGCGTCCGAGCTGTCAACAAAGCCGGACAGTCGCAGCCGTCGAACGAGACCCCTCCCCACATCGTGAAACATCGAAACCGTGAGTTATCCACTGGTTATCTGCCAGAGAGAGCCTCCTTAGTTCTCACCAAAAAGTGAAGTTCCGGTCATATATGTATTTACATCCAGAGAGAGCTCTGTTTCTGATTTTTTTTTCTTTTCATGCAGTGAAGCCTCGCATCGACCGAACCAACTTGAAGACCGTCATCATCAAGGCCGGTCGCAACCACACCTTCAATGTGGACATCAGCGGCGAGCCTCCGCCAGAGGTTAAATGGACTCTGAACGACGTCGAAGTAGTCGCCAACGATCATAACGTGATCAAGAATGTTGATTACCACTCCGACTTCGGAATCGTCAACGCTCTCCGCAAACAGACCGGCAAATACACAATCACGGCGACCAATCGCAACGGTACCGACAGCGTCACCGTTGAGGTCACCGTGCTCGGTAAGCCGTCTCGTCCTGGTGGCCCGTTGGAAGTCACCGATGTACGCAAGGAAGGCTGCAAACTGAAATGGAACCCTCCGGAGGACGACGGAGGCAAACCCATCCAATACTACGAAGTCGAAAAGTTCGACAAAGAAACCGGAAGATGGACTCGTTGCGGGAAAAGCGACAAGCCCGAGTTCGATGTGCAAGGCCTTACTCCCGGCAAGGAGTACATGTTCCGATGTGTCGCTGTCAACGACGAAGGCGAATCGGAGCCTCTCGAGACAACGAAGGGCGTCATCGCCAAAGATCCTTGGGGTGAGTTTTTTTGTTTTGGAGTCGTTCGTAAACGTTTCGTGTACGTTACCACATGTACCAGTGTACGTTCTTCGTTATACCACAGACGACGATGGCGACGATTCGGACACGCTCTCCTATCACAATGCAAGGTCTCGACTTTCGACCGAGACCGATAGAACAGAGGCAGATTTCATGAGCGCGGTGTCACACTTCTCATCTGAAGGGACGCTCTGTGACTCTGACGAAGAGTTCGATTTGGATCCATTCCTGGGTACAGCCGCTTCTTTTTTAGCTCGCGATTTGCACCACTCTGAAAAAGTGAACTCTCTGTCTCCCTCGAAGAGAGAAGCGAAAAAACTCTTCCTCGCGAGACAAGAGAACTCTGGAAATCGAGAAGGGACGTTTTTGAGGTTTTTGGACCCAACTCGAAGTGGTTGAAACGCTGAGCTAACTTTTCAATGGAATTAGAGCGAGCGAGATACGAAGACAGACTGGAAGACATTCATTCGAAATGTCTGTCACTGTCCCGTCCGTTTAGTCGCCTTAACTGCAAACAGATACTGCGCGCAGTTAAATACGAATGATCGAATTCTGAGCGGTTAGAGTCGGCGGCACGAGGCTCTTCCCCAACGGTATGCTATTTTCGGTATCGTGGAAACCTTTTCGGTGTTTTCTCCAATGACTCACATGACACAACCGATTTCCACAGATCCCGCAAGCAAGCCCGGAAAACCAGAGATCGTCGATTACGACAACCGCATGGTGCAGCTGCAATGGGAACCTCCGAAGAGCGACGGTGGTGCTCCTATCGATAAGTATATCGTCCAGAAGAAGGACAAGTTCTCACCTGAGTGGGAGAAAATAGCTGAGTCCAAGGGACCCGAACCCATGGCTAGGGTTGAACCGCTGGTCGAAGGCACCGAAATGCAGTTCCGAGTCATCGCCATCAACAAAGGAGGTGCCTCGGAACCATCCGATGCCACTGATCTGCACAAGGTCAAGCACAGGAAGCGTGAGTACCGATCCTTAATGAGCAGTTGTTTTGTCGAATCGAGACTTCCCAGAGAATTCGGGGAACTCACGCGTGCCTGCTCCGATTTCAGTGAAACCTTACATCGATCGTACCAACTTGATCACAACCATGGTCAAGAAGGGCAAACCGATCCATATTGACGTCAATGTCCGCGGTGAGCCTCCTCCGAAGATCACATGGACCCTGAAGGGAACTGAGGTCGTCACGAAAGGCAACGTCGAGGTCATCACGGTGGACTACCACACCGATTTGAAGATGAAAGACACCATTCGAGCCAATTCAGGAATGTACAAGATCACCGCTGTCAACGAGCACGGCAAAGACGAAGCTGACATCGAGATTTGCATCCTCGCCGCTCCCGCTCGACCCGGGGGACCGTTGCAAGTGTCCGACGTCACGGCGAAGGGCTGCAAACTCAAGTGGAACAAACCTGAAGACGACGGTGGGAAGCCTATCCAGGCCTACATGATCGAGAAAATGGACACCTCCACTGGCACGTGGGTGCCCGTGACTCGAGTCGATCCCGACGAGACCGAATGTCAGGTCGGCGGACTGATCCAGGGTAAAGAGTACCAGTTCCGCGTCAAGGCTGTCAATGCGGAAGGAGAGTCAGAACCATTGGTTACCGACCATGCGACGGTGGCCAAGAATCCATACGACCCGGCAGGGCCACCTGGAAAGCCGGAAATCATCGATTGGTCCGAGAAGCACGTCGATCTCAAGTGGACTCCTCCCAGGAACGATGGCGGAGCTGCCATTACCGGCTACGTGATCGAGGCTAAAGAGAAATTCTCGTCTCAGTGGGTAGAGATGACGACAACCACAACCAACAAACCCGAAGGCAAGGTCGAGGGTCTCATCAAGGGCAAGGAATACCAATTCCGAGTCAAGGCCGTCAACAAAGCCGGTCCCGGGGAACCCTCAGAGCCGACCAGAAACCATCTGTGCAAGGAACGACATCGTAAGTCCTCGCTCACAAAACCTGATCGATTTGAAGTGTTTAGATCTCCCTTAAATCCGTGCCTCTGAATTCGAAAATCTTACGACCTATTTTTCTCTTCCACAGTTGCTCCTCGTATCCTCCGTGAGAAGCTCGAGAATGTCACCGTCCGTGCCGGACATCTCGTCAAAACTCTCGTCGAAGCCATTGGAGAGCCTGCACCGACCATCGTTTGGTCGTTCAAGGGCAAGGAGTTGGAGAAGAACGAAAACTGCAAGATCGATGAAGAACCTTACAAATCGTTCCTGACTCTAACGAATACTTCGCGGAAGAAGTCTGGAAAGTACACCATCACAGCGACCAACGAATCCGGCGTGGATGAAGCCACCATCGATATCAACATCCTGGATAAACCATCACCTCCAGAGGGACCTCTTGAGGTTAGTGACGTGCACGCCGATCACGTCAAGTTGTCCTGGAACAAACCGAAGGACGACGGCGGACTTCCGATCGAGAACTACATGATCGAAAAGATGGACGTCGAGACCGGGAAATGGGTTCCTGCTGGAAAGGTCGGCAAGGACGACACAACCGCTGTTGTGAAGGGACTTGAACAGGGCAAAAAATACCACTTCCGAGTGAAAGCGGTCAACGACGAGGGTTCGTCAGAGCCTTTGGAGACCGATCATGCCACGGTCGCGAAGAATCCCTATGATGTTCCTGGAGCTCCGGGAACACCAGTCGTCAAAGACTACGACAAAGACTTTGTCGAGCTCAAATGGGACCCGCCAACTCGCGATGGTGGCGCTCCGATTACGGCATGGATCATCGAGAAAAAAGACAAATACGCGGCCGAATTCATGCCGTGCGCTGAGGTCCAAGGATCCACTCCGGTGGGAAAAGTCACCGGTCTGACCGAGGGTGAGAAATACGAGTTCAGGGTCCGTGCCGTGAACAAGGCCGGTAAAGGTGAGCCTTCGGAAGCGACTCAACCGATCTTGGTGAAACACAAGAACCTCAAACCTAGGATCGATCGCACGAACCTCAAGACAGTCATCGTGAAAACGGGCCAGACCGTGTTCTTCGATGTAAACGTGCGTGGTGAGCCTCCTCCGACCATTGAGTGGTTCCATGGAAAATCGGAGACTCCTCTGTCTTCGGGAGAGGTTTACACGATCATCAATGTGGACTATAACACAAAGTTCACGATGCTCAAAGCCACGCGAAAACTCACCGGAATTTACCGAATCAAGGCGACAAACCGAAACGGTACCGACGAGGCCGAGGTCGACATCACTGTTCTCGGTAAACCCAGCCGCTGTGGTGGACCGCTCCAGGTCAGCGACGTCAAGAAAGACGGCTGCAAACTCGCGTGGAAACCTCCGGAGGATGACGGAGGATGTCCGATCGAATGCTACGAGATCGAGAAGATGGACGAAGAGACTGGCAAGTGGGTTCCGTGTGGTCGTAGCAACGAGCCCAACTTTGAAGTGAAGAACCTGCAACCGGGCAAGAGTTACAAGTTCCGCGTGCGCGCCGTCAACAAAGAAGGCGACGGTGAGGACCTCGAGACCGAGAAGGCGACTCTGGCCAAGGATCCATACGATCCGCCGAGCAAAATGGACAAGCCCGAAATCACCGATTGGGACAAGGACCGCGTCGAGCTCAAGTGGGACAAACCAAAGGAGGACGGAGGCGCTCCGATCGAGAAATACATCGTCGAGAAGAGGAAGAAAGGAGCTCAGAAATGGCACAAAGCCAAGGAGGTTCCCGGAACCACGACAACGACAACCGTCACCGAGCTCGAAGAAGAAGAGGAATACGAATTCCGGGTGACAGCCGTGAACAAGGCCGGACCTGGAGAACCTTCTGACCCGTCGCGTTCCGTGAAATGCAAACCTCGTCGTCTTGCGCCCAAGATCGACAGGACCAACCTCAATAACATCGTCATCCGCAACGGTCAAGGATGCAAATTCGATGTCGACGTCAAAGGAGAACCCGCTCCAACGATCACTTGGACCCACGAGGGCAAGCCGATCGCCACGGACGATCACTTCAAAATCGATATCGAGGAGTACCACACATTGCTGGTCCTCACGCAAGCTCAAAGGAAACTGCACACAGGAAAGTACACAATCACCGCCAAGAACGAGCACGGTGTCGACGAGGCCACCGTTGAAATCAAGGTCGTTTCCAAGCCCGACAAGCCCAAAGGGCCTCTTGAAGTTTCTGACGTGCACGCTGAGGGCTGCAAGCTCAAGTGGGAAAAACCGGAAGACGACGGCGGAGAGCCTATCTCTCAGTATGTGATTGAGAAACTGGACACTGATACAGGCCGCTGGGTTCCTTGCGCGACGAGCAAAGAGCCAGAAGCCGACATCAAAGGTCTCATCCCAGGAAAAGAATACAAATTCCGCGTCAAGGCCGTCAATCCTGAAGGCGATTCTGAGCCTTTGGAAACAGACACGGCCATCGTCGCGAAGAATCCGTTCGACGAGCCCGGAAAGCCTGGAAAGCCCAAAGCCACCGATTGGGACAAGCATTTCGTCAACCTCAAGTGGGATGCACCCGCGTCCGACGGAGGAGCTCCCATCACGAGTTACATCATCGAAAAGAAAGACAAGCACTCGACCAAGTGGCAAAAAGCCGCTGAAACGATCGGTGATGCTTGCGAGTGCCGCGTGAATGACCTCATCGAAGGAATGGAATACGAGTTCCGAGTGAAGGCGGTCAACAAAGCTGGACCCGGTGAACCCTCGGATCCTTCGGACAAAGTCATCGCCAAGCCCAGAAACCGTAAGTTGATTTGGCTGTTGCTTGTTTTCCGTATTCGTTCCGACCCGATCTAATATTCGATTTTTTTTCTCGCGATCCCGCAGAAATTCCGTCGATCGACCGACTTGGCCTCAAGGACATCACGCTCCGTGCTGGCCAGACTCTTAAATACGACATCAAAGTTGGTGGTGAGCCTCCTCCGTCGAAATCTTGGTTCCGAGAGAACGAGCAGCTCAAGAACGACAACCGAACCAAGATCGAGAGCGAGGATTACAGAACCAAGCTCACAATCACGAACGTCACGAGGAAAGACACCGGGATCTATAAGCTGGTTGTCAAGAACGTCAACGGAGAAGAAGATGCGGAAGCCCGCGTCACGGTTCTCGACAAACCCGGAGCGCCTGAGGGTCCTCTGGACGTGTCGGACGTCCACGCTGAGGGCTGCAAGCTCAAGTGGAAACCACCGCTCGATGATGGAGGCATGCCCCTCGATGGTTACGTCATCGAGAAAATGGACACTCAAACGGGACGCTGGGTCCCTTGCGGTCGTACCATGGGTAACGAGTTCAACGTTGAGAATCTGACACCCGGACAAGAATACAAGTTCCGAGTAAAGGCTGTCAATCCCGAAGGCGAATCGGAACCTCTCGAAAACGAAACCGCCATCGTCGCCAATAACCCGTACGATCCTCCTGGCGCACCAGAAAACGCCGAGGTCACAGATTGGGACAAGGAATGGATGACGGTCAAGTGGGAACCGCCGCTCAAAGATGGTGGAAATCCGATCCAGAGCTATATTTTTGAGAAGAAAGAGAAAGGCAGCGGACTTTGGACAAAGGCCGCGACTGTCGACGGCAACACCACGACCGCAAAGGTTGTTGACCTGATTCCTGGCGAGACCTACGAATTCCGAGTGAAGGCCGTAAACGCCGCTGGTCCCGGAGAACCCTCGGAGGCGACCAAGCCACAGGTGGCCAAGCCCCGAAGAAGTGAGTATTAACTTCTTTGTTCGCGTGAAGCCGAGAAGGAACCGCTATACTATACTATACTATACTATACTATACTATACTATACTATACTATACTATACTATACTAAATATTTACTTTTTACTGCAGTGGCTCCCAAGATCGACCGCCGAAACTTGCGACCAGTGACGATTCGCGTCGGCCAGGTGTTCGAATTCGATGTAAAAGTCGAGGGAGAACCCGCTCCAACTTGCACTTGGATGTTGGAGAAGAAGGAAGTCAGGGATCACGGAGCAGTCATCATCGAGAACCAGCCTTATCGCACGAAACTGAGCTGCGACCGTGCCGAACGAAAGGACGCTGGGATCTACAAGCTCGTTGCAAAGAACGAGTACGGTGTCGATGAAGCCGAAGTCGAAGTCCAGATTTTGTCGAAGCCCAGTGCGCCCGAAGGTCCGCTCGAGGTTTCTGATATCAACAAACACGGCTGTCACTTGGCGTGGAAAAAGCCCAAGGACGACGGAGGAGAACCGATTGACCATTATCTCGTCGAGAAACAAGACCCAGATACTGGTGCCTGGGTTCCCGTTGGCAAGACGCACGGTACCGATTTCGATGTCACAGGGCTCACACCTGGCAAGAGTTACAAGTTCAGGGTGAAGGCCGTGAACCGAGAAGGTGAATCTGAACCGCTCGAGAGCCTTCTACCCATTATTGCGAAAGATCCGTACGATGCGCCTGGAGCTCCAGGACAACCCGAACCGACAGACTGGAATAGAGATCATGTTGATCTCAAATGGACCGCGCCCGAATCGGTGAGTGTTGAAGTCCATCCCCACATTCTGGGGGGATTTTTGAAGGACGATTCTGAGCCTGACTTTCATCTTGGTCGATTAAGATGTCAGAACCTGTTTCGCTTTTTCCGATCTGATCGCATGAAAACTTGATCGAGAGTTTTTCCCTTACGCAGGACGGCGGAGCACCCATTTCCCACTACGTCATTGAAAAGAAGGAGAAGGGTTCAAGCAAGTGGGAGAAGGCCGGTGAAACAAGTGGTCCAGTCTGTCAAGGCACCGCCGCCTTCTTGGATGAAGGGAAGGAGTATGAGTTTAGGGTGGTTGCCGTCAACGCCGCTGGACCTGGAGAGCCCTCAATGGCTTCTAGGCCCGTTATCGCCAAACCACGATTCCGTAAGACTTCTATTGTTCTCTCTCACCGTGTAAATGGATCATTTTCCACCTCGGAAGAACGATTTCTGATTTAAAATTCCTCGTGTGCAGAACTTGATCGCATTCTCTTTCTACAGTGGCTCCGCGCATCGATCGCAAGAATCTCAACGAACTCAAAATCAAAGTGGGCGAACCCATTCGCTTCGACGTCGACATCACCGGGGAGCCTGCACCTGACGTTCAATGGCTGCTTAACGACAAGGAGATCAGCGACACGAAACACCGCTCTATCGAGAACGTGCCGTACAACACGAAGTTCGGTATTCGCCGCGCAACTCGCGAAGACGCGGGAAGATACACGATCCTCGCGACGAACTCGAGCGGAGAGGACAGAGCTAGCGTCAGCGTTGTGATCCTGGACAAACCCGGAGCTCCCGAAGGACCACTGGATATCAGCGAGGTGCACAAAGAAGGATGCAAACTCGCATGGAAGCCTCCCAAGGACACTGGAGGAATGCCACTCGACGGCTACGTCGTTGAGAAAATGGACACGGAAACTGGACTCTGGGTGCCTGTTGGGAAAACCAAGGAACCCACAATGGAGGTCGCCGGCTTGACTCCAGGCCACGAGTACAAGTTCCGCGTGAAAGCTCTCAACAAGGAAGGTGAATCCGAGCCACTCGAAGCCGAAAAGGCGATCATCGCCAAGAATCCCTTCGATCCGCCGAGCAAACCCGAAGATCTCAAAGCAACCGATTGGGACAAGGATCATGTCGATCTGGAATGGAAGAAACCTGCTGACGATGGCGGTGCTCCAATCGAGAAGTACGTTATCGAGAAGAAGGACAAGTTTGGAGATTGGGAGCCGTGCCTCGAAGTGCCTGGAGACGACTGCAAGGCATCTGTGAAGGGTCTCGAAGCCAACAAGCCCTACGAGTTCCGTGTTCGTGCTGTGAATAAGGCCGGCCAGTCTGAACCTTCGAACACCAGCGGACAAATCATCACGAAGCCGCGCAAACGTGAGTTTAGAGGACCGAGAAATAGAGATTTCAGTGAATTGTTGGTTCAAGAGATGGAAGTTCAATGAGTGTTGCTATTCGATTTCAGTGGCTCCGAAGATCGACCGCACCAACTTGGAGAAAATCAGGATCAGGGCTGGTCAGAACTTCTCCTACGATGTCAAGGTTGAAGGCGAGCCCGCTCCAGAGACTACCTGGTCGCTCAAAGGCGCCAAAGTTACGAACACCGAACGTACAAAGATCAGGGACGAGCCGTACAGCATGAAAATCAATTGTCGCGGTGCTACCCGTGCCGAAAGCGGTATTTACAAGCTCAAGGCTGTGAACCAGTGGGGCGAAGACGAAGCCGAAGTCGAGGTTATTGTTCTCGATCGACCCGGACCCCCGAACGGTCCTCTCAAAGTCGAGGACGTTCACGCCGAAGGCTGCACGCTCAAGTGGAAACCACCTTCGGACGATGGCGGTGTTCCTATCGATCACTACGTCGTAGAGAAGATGGACATGTCAACTGGCTTGTGGACACCAGCGGGTACTACCAAGGGAAGCGAATGCGAGCTCGGAGTGGATAATCTAACTCCCGGCCACTCGTACAAGTTCCGCGTCAAGGCCGTCAATAGACAAGGAGAATCCGATCCTCTCGAAGCCGAGAAGCCCATACTCGCGAAGAATCCGTTCGGTCAGTATGCATTGCTCGGGAAGATTCGAAGAAATCGATATTATTCGTGACCGATCAATCGAAGAGAAAAGTTTAGAACTGGGTGTTCAAACTCTGTTTCCCATTCCTTAACAGATACTCCCGGAAAGCCCGGCACGCCTGAGATCGCCGACTTCGACAAAGATTTTGTCCAACTCAAGTGGACCGCTCCCGAGAGTGATGGTGGGTCTCCCATCACGGGCTACATCATCGAAAAGAAGGATAAGTACAGTCCTGATTGGACGCCGTGTGGAGAAACAGGTCCTGAATGCCAAGGCACCGTCAAGGACCTCATCGAAGGCCAGGAATACGAATTCCGCGTAGTTCCCGTCAACAAGGGCGGGCGTGGAGAACCTTCGGACTCGACAGGAAAACATCTCGCCAGACCGAAGAATCGTGAGTTCCATGAACCAAACACCTTCAGTGGATTCTCTTACGGAGAGATTCTAAAACGTTTCCCTATTCCACAGTTGCTCCCAAAATCGGCCCAATGTCGGACATAAAGATCAAAGCTGGTAAGAACTGGGAACTCGAGGTTCCAGTTGCTGGAGAGCCTGTTCCAACCACAAAATTCGATATGGGAGGAAATTCTCTGGAAGAATCACCCCGTTTTGTCACCCTCCATTCGCCACACAAGGCCAAGATCTCTTTGCACGGCGCCAAGAGAGAGGATAGCGGAGAACTTCAGCTGGTATTTAACGAATTTTTCGCATTTTCACTTCTCCAGTTCACGATAACGGGAAACCGATGTGTCAAATAGGAACGAGATTGTTCGAGGTTCTTTCCCTTACAATTTCTGCCCAAACTCAGGTGGCCACAAACGTCAACGGCACGGATCGTCGCACCGTGAAGTTCACAGTTCTCGACGTGCCTGCCGCTCCGGAAGGACTTGCCGCGAGCAACGTCACCCGCGATGGATGCGAGCTCAGCTGGAGGAAACCCAAAGACGACGGGGGATGCAATATCCTGCACTACGTCGTTGAGAAGAAGGACATCGATTCAGGCAATTGGACCATGGTCGCCGAGACTCCCGGCCTTGCTTGCAAAGTCGATCGACTCCTTGAAGGTCACAGCTATCTCTTCCGGGTTAAAGCAGTCAATCACGAAGGAGACTCTCCTTACTGCACAATCAAAGAGCCCGTGCTGGCCAAAAATCCGTATGGTGAGCGGCCCGATTCCCGTATAGCTCTATCGCAGCGAACTTTGCTCCGCATCTGTATCGGGATGAACCGATCACATTTCGACGCACTTTGCAGACACTCCCGGCAAACCAGCGCCTCCGGAGGTCAAGGACTGGGACAAGGATCACGTCGACTTGGAATGGCGCGCACCTCGCGACAACGGAGCACCCATCAAGGAATACATCATCGAAAAGAGGCCGAAGGGTCAATTGGCCTGGGAGGAAGGAGCTCGTGTCCCTGGAACTGAGCTCAAGGGAACCGTGCCCGGACTCACCGAGGGTCAAGAGTATGAATTCAGAATCGTTGCCGTCAACAAGGCCGGGCCTGGAGAGCCTTCAGATCCATCGGATATGGTTATGTGCAAGCCCAGGCGACGTGAGTTCGAGCGAATATCTTTAAAGAAAATATGGTCAAGGCCACACTGTTTCCCGATTCATGTCCTTGTTATGAACAGATTTCCGGAATCGATAGCAGCAGCCTAAAGATCCCTATGTTTCAGTTGCCCCATCACTTGATCTGTCCGCCTTGAAGGATCTGAAAATCAAGGCTGGGCGTCCGATCAATTTCACAATCCCCATCAAGGGCGAGCCCACGCCCAAAGCCACATGGACCATCAATGGTCAGCCCGTGACTGCCCGAGTGGACTGCGCAGCGACTTCAACTGTCTGCACCCTCGACATTCCAGTGTCAGTCCGTGAGGACAGCGGACGATACACATTGGAACTGAAGAACGAGTACGGAACCGCTTCGGGAACCGCCCAAGTCACCGTTATGGGTAAGCGACCGTCGATGGCGACCAACTAGCGCCAAATACGCGTAGCCGGGGACGGACGATCGCGTCTCGACGATTCCAGAGTCCCAAACCCTCGACACACGAATGACCGAGAAATATTTTTCCCTCCCAGATCGACCGGGGCCACCGGAAGGTCCGCTCAACGTCGGTACCGTCACCAAGGATAGCGCTGAGATCTCTTGGCAAGTTCCGAAGGACGACGGCGGATGTCCCATCAGCCATTACGTCATCGAAAATATGGACACCACTAGAGGAACTTGGATGGAGGCTGGTCAGACACCGAACTTGAACTTCAGAGTTCCTAAACTCATCCACAAGAAGTCGTATCAGTTCCGTGTCGCTGCCGTCAACGAAATGGGTCAGTCCGAGTATTTGGAGACCACCAGACCCATCATCGCCAGGGATCAGTTCGAGGCCCCGAGCCAACCCGGTCGTCCGGATGTCGTGGATTACGACAAAGATCACGTGGATCTCGAATGGACCGCACCGAAAGACGACGGAGGAAGCCCGGTTCAAAAGTACATCGTTCAGAAGAGAGAACGCGGAAATCCTTTCTGGAGCAAAGGAACCGAGGTACCGGGTAACACGCTCAAAGCCACGGTGCCCGATCTCCGCGAAGGTCAGGATTACGAATTCAGGATAATTGCTGTCAACCAGGGCGGGGAATCCGAGCCGTCCGATCCGAGCCAGATGGTCACCTGCAGACCGAGGAAGCGTGAGTGGATTTTTCCGTGATTCTGTTGCATCTTTTATGAAGTCTGGCCATGAATTTTGAAGTTTTGGTGACTCTCTACAATGAAAAATTTTCGGTTCGCCATTCCAGTTCCGCCGAAGATCCTAACTCCGATGAAAGAGATGAAATTGAAAGAAGGGGACAAACTGCATCTCGACATCAAGTTCGAAGGAGCTCCAACGCCTGCGATCACCTGGACCGTAAACGGAAAGCCCGTGTCGACCGACATGCGAGGAAGCAGATCCGATTACGACGATCACACGATCGTCAACATCGTCGACGTAAAGCGCGCCGACGCCGGAGAATATAAACTCCACCTCAAGAACGAGTTCGGCGAAGATTCAGGAACTCTGAAACTCGTCGTGCTCGCGCCACCCGGACCTCCAGAGGGACCGCTCAATGTCGAAGAAATCGGCAAGGACAGATGCACGCTTTCGTGGAAACCACCCAAAGACAACGGAGGAAGCGACATCACGTGAGTGTCATCCGTCCGGAGCGATGAATTCATTTCGAGCAAAGCTCCCGTTATGTTCACCTTTCGTTTCTCTCTTTTCAGAGGATATGTGGTCGAAAAACGCGACAAGAGCGGCGGCGGCACGTGGATGCCCGCAGTCCAGTACGTGTCGCCTCACAGCACGACGTGCATCGTTCCCAAGCTCATTGAAGGGCATGAGTACGAGTTCCGTGTGCGTGCCGAGAACGAGCAGGGCCTGTCGGAGCCTCTGACCACCGACAAGCCGGTCGTCGCGAAGTCAGCGTTTGGGGTTCCCGGACGTCCCGGGCAGCCGCAAGTTGTGGACGCTGATCGTGATTTCATCAAAATCAAATGGTCGCCTCCTGCCAGCGACGGCGGATCTCCGATCAAGGGTTACGACATCGAACGTAAAGATCTCACGAAGGCCGGAAGATGGATTCGTCTCAACCGGGATCCTGTCGGTACTTTGGACTACAACGATGACACGGTCATCGACGGTCACCAATACGAGTATCGTGTGGTGGCCAGAAACGCCGCAGGTCCCAGTGAGCCATCTCTTCCAAGCAAACCAATCACTGCCAAGCCGCTCAAGGAGAAGCCCAAACTGCACTTGGACGGCCTCTACGATAAAACTATTCGTCTGAAGGCCGGAGAGCCTCTGAAGATTTCATTCCCGCTCACCGGATCACCGACTCCCACTGTCAGTTGGCAATGCGGAGGAGCTGACATCGCGCCAACAAACCGCATTATTCAATCGTTCAAGGACGAAATCGTCAAGTTCGACATTCCGGAAACGAAGCGATCGGACACGAACAAATACACCGTCACGGCTAAGAACGCTCACGGAGAAGACAGTGCCGTCATCGACGTACTCGTCTACGACCGACCTGGACCGCCTCAAGGCCCGCTCGAGTATCCGAACGTTCGCGCAAACGAGATCACTCTGAGGTGGCGCAAACCTCTCGACGATGGAGGCTCCGAGATCATCGGATACAAAATCGAGAAGTGCGACGCGAACAGCGAGTTCTGGGCCTCAGTGCCCGGTTTCTGTCCAGGAAACCAGCTTGAATTCAAGGTCAAAGGTCTCACCGAAGGTAAGAACTACAAGTTCCGCGTTCGCGCCGAGAACAACTTCGGAGTCTCTGAGCCTCTCGAAGGCAAGCCAGTTACTGCGAAGAATCCGTTCGACACTCCTGACGCTCCTGGACAGCCTCAAATCACCGATTTCGGCAAAAACCACTGCGGTCTCAAGTGGACTCCGCCACTCAACGATGGCGGACGCCCGATCGAGGGCTACATCATCGAAAAGAGGGAAAAAGGCTTCCCAGACTGGACCAAGGTCAACCTGGCCCCTGTTCCCGGCACCGAATTCGATGTTCCGAACCTGATCGAGGGCAAAACTTACGAATTCCGAGTGATCGCTGTGAACGAAGGCGGACCCGGGAAACCAAGCAAACCCTGCGAGCCGTTCCTGGCCAGAGATCCCAAATGTGAGTAACTTCCCGAGATCGTTATTATGATTGAAACGCCGCGCCGTTTCGAGCTCGGAACTAACCTGGAAGAGATTTCTTGCAGATCCTCCTGGCGCCCCAGACAAGCCTCGCGTCGATAAAGTCACCAAAGATTCATGCAAACTCTCGTGGAACAAACCACGCGAAGACGGTGGTTCCAAGATCAAGGGCTACATCATCGAAAAGCGCAAAAAGGGCGACAAGGACTGGAGTCGTGCAAACGCCATCCTGTGTCCAGATCTCACTTACACGGTGCCGAATCTCAACGAGGGTGACGAATACGAGTTCCGCGTCATCGCCACCAACGACATCGGCGATTCTCCTCCTTCCCAACCTACGGATATCATCCGTATCGAGGAGCAACCGGATCAACCGCGCTTCGAGGCAGGATCTCTCAAGGACGTCACCATTCGAGCCGGTCAGAACTTCACGCTCAACGCGAGGTTCACCGGATTCCCGAGACCAGAAGCCACGTGGTCCAGGAACGACGACGAAATCGCTGTCGAAAAAGACATCCGAATCAAAGCCAGGACCGAGGACACGTTCGCCGAATTCACGGTCACCAACGCCAAGCGCGAAGACGGTGGTCAGTACAAACTGCAGCTCAAGAACAAACACGGTTTCGATACCGCCTACTGCAAAGTCACTGTGCTCGATCGTCCTGGACCTCCTCAGAACTTCCGCGGCGAAGACGTTGACGGCGATGCGCTCACGTTGCGCTGGTCCGCTCCTAAAGAGGACGGCGGTTCTCCAGTGACAAACTACGTTTTGGAGAAGAGAGAGCACGGAACCAAATCTTGGTCGCGTGTGGCCGGATACGTTGTGGAGACAAACTACCGCGTCCGAGGCCTGACTGTTGGCAAGAAGTACGAATTCAGAGTCATGGCCGAGAACAAATACGGAACGTCCGACCCAACGGAACTGGATGAGCCGATCCTGGCCAAATACGGTTTCGATGTGCCCGGAGCTCCTGGAATTCCTCGCGGCATCGACTCCTCAAACGACTCCATCACACTCAGCTGGACCAAGCCCCGCAGCGACGGCGGCTCTCCGATCATCGGATACATGCTCGAGAGACGAAAGAAGGGCGAGAGCAAATGGCACAAAGTCAACACCTATCCTCACCCGGAGCTCACGTTGCGCGCGGACAGCCTCGTCCAAGACCAGCAGTACGAGTTCCGCGTGGCCGCCGTCAACGCGGCAGGCCAAGGCCCCTACTCTGAGAACTCGGATTCGATCTACGCGAGACCACCACCATGCAGACCGAAGATCGACTCTGGATTCTCGATGCGCGACATTGTGGTTATGGCTGGCGATCCGTTCACCATCAGAGTTCCTTACGTCGGAATTCCAATTCCCGAAGCCGAATGGAGTGTCGTGAGTATCCTTCAGAAGTCTTTTCTTTTTCCATTAACAGCTCGTTCAGATTTCGTTCGAAGAGCTCGATCGATAACTTTCTCTCCCCCTTTCCCTCGCGACAGAATGGCACCGTGAAGCTTCCCAAGGACGACGAGAGGATTCACACTGAGATCGACGCGAACTTCGTCGTGTATCTGAACAAAAAGGCGAAACGAGATGATTCAGGAAAGTACGGCCTCACCCTAAAGAACGATCAGGGATCGGACACTCAAGCATGCAAAGTTCTCGTCGTGGACAAACCAGGACCACCTCAAGCGCCCTTCGAGCCCTCGGACATCACTCCGGAAACTTGCTCGTTGTCCTGGAGACCTCCGCTTGACGATGGCGGTTCGCCGATCACAAACTACATCGTCGAGAGGATGGATCTTGCCACCAAGATCTGGGTCAAGTGCAACGCTTTCATCCGCGGTTGTCATTACGATGTTATGGGATTGGAACCCAACCAGTAAGTTTCATCCATTTCCTCTCTCCTTCCTTCCGAATCTCTCTCGCAAACTATGACAATGTTTGAGTTGTTAGGGGTTATCAAACTTAGAACGAACATTTCTTCCCCAGTCAATACCACTTCCGCGCGATGGCTGATAATCAGTACGGCATTGGACCGCACATCCAGACAACAAATCCGATCACTGCCAAGTTCCCCTTCGATCCTCCTTCACCTCCTGGAAAGCCAGAGATCGAAGATCACGACAGCAGCAGCGTTCATCTCACCTGGTCGAAGCCAACGTCGGATGGTGGCTCGAAGATCCAAGGCTACCAGGTCGAATACAAAGAGCCCACGGAGGGCAGGTGGAGAATCGCCAACGAGGCTTTGGTTAAGGACTGTCGGCTCACGGTTCACGGTCTCATCGAGGGACGAACCTACGAATTCCGCGTCAAGGCCAAAAACGCGGCCGGATTCTCGCTGCCTTCGCCGCCGACCGAGTCGTTCAAGCTGTGTCCCAAATTCACCGTTCCCTCGCCTCCTCAGAACCCTCAAGTCACAAAGGTCGGTCGGGCCTACATCGACCTCACCTGGGAGAAACCGCGTTCCGATGGTGGATCTCGAATCATCGGCTATATCATCGAACGCCGAGACATCACCTCGTCGTTCTGGTACACTGTCACCGAGTACCCGGCAACCGACCTCACGTTCTGTGATTCGCGCGTCAAGGAAGGAGTTGAATACGAGTACAGAATCATCGCCGTCAACGCGGCAGGCCGTTCGGATCCGTCCGCTTGCACCAGTCCCGTCAAGGCCACCGACATCGAGGACGGAACTCTGCCCGAGTTTGTTCGCAAACTCTACGACAAGAACGTCACCATCAAGAAGGGAGCCGTCATCGAATGCGAAGCAATCGGGAAACCTTTGCCGAAGGCGCGCTGGTTGAAGAACGGTCGCGACGTCACCTCGTCCGCACGCATCAAGTGTGTCGACAAGGGACAAGGGGTGTTCCAGCTCGTGTTCGAAGAAATCGAAGACGGTGACGAGGGAGAGTACTGTTGTGAAGCCAGCAACGCTATGGGAAGCACGCGCACTAGGTGCACGCTCAGAATCGCCGCGCCTCCGAAGATCGAGAGGTGTCCGAACGACGTCTTCTTCCCGGAGCACGACAACGGAAAGATCAAGATCTACTTCTCTGGAACGTCACCGTTCGAAGTTTCGCTTTTCAAGGATGGCCTCGAGGTCAAGGACACCAGCGACTTCAAGGTCACCGTGTTTGATGACTACGCGATCGTGTTCTTGAAAGACGTCAAGAAAGACAAAGAAGGCAAGTACCAGATCCAAGTCCGCAACGATTCTGGGATGGACACTGGCTACTTCAATGTTTGGGTGACTGGGCTGCCTGGACCGCCGATCGGTCCCTTGGATCCTTCGGAGATCACCCAGCACACCTGTCACCTTTCTTGGCATCCGCCAAAGTTCGATGGTGGATGCAGAGTCACTCACTACGTTGTTGAGCGCAAGGAAACTTCTCACGATCAATGGGTTGTGGCGACAAGCTGCTGCAAGGACACGCAGTTCACTTGCCAAGGACTTCAGGAGAACGGAGAATATAACTTCCGTGTGATGGCTGTCAACGAGAACGGAATGTCCATTCCTTTGGAGGGCACCAACCCGATCATCGCCAAACTGCCGTTCGATCCACCTGGACCACCAGGAGTTCCTGTTATCACCGAGGTCGGTGGGGATTTCGTCAATCTTTCATGGACCAAGCCGGAAAACGACGGTGGAGCTCGAATTCTCGGATACTACGTCGAGAAACGCGAAGTCGGCTCGAACTTGTGGCAACGCATCAACCAGAACTACCTTTGTCTGCCGACACAGTTCAACATCGGCAGCTTGGTTGAGGATCGACAGTACGAGTTCCGTGTGTTCGCCGTAAACGAAGCCGGAATCTCGCCACCGTCGCAGAACTCACAACAAGTGAAGATCAAGGATCCCAACCAACCGACACCGCCAGAGTTCATCATTCCACTCAAACAGGTCATGGGCGTCGAGCGAAAGAACGTTCAGTTCATGTGCAAGGTGAGTGGTCATCCAGTGCCCGAGATCCAATGGTACAAAGGCACTCGAGAACTCCACCAGGGCGCCAAGTACAGCATGCTCAGAGACGGCGACATGTTCATGCTCGCTATCAATGACATTTTCGGTGAAGATGCCGACGAGTATTGCTGCCGCGCCGTCAACGTCGCCGGCGCTCGCACCAGCCGGGCGGAACTGCTCATCAAATCCCCTCCACATCTGAATGTTCCTCCACGTTTCCGCGATCTCGCCTGCTTCGACAAGGGAGAGAACGTCCAAATCAAGATTCCGTTCACCGGATTCCCACGACCGAAGATCACGTGGACGAAGGACGACGTCGAAATCGAGAAAGGAGCTCACTTCGAACTTCAGGTCCAGGAGCGGCACGCCATCCTTACTATCAAGGACGCCTCTCAACTGGACAACGGACCTTACCGAATCGTGGCTGAGAACGAGCTGGGTGTGGACTCGGCAGTGATCGTCGTCCAGATTTCTGATCGTCCCGATCCGCCGCGTCATCCCGGAGTGGAGTCGTTCGACGAAACGTCGTGCATTCTCAGCTGGCTGCCACCGTTGTGGGACGGCGGAAGCCACATCACGAACTACGTCATCGAGAAATGCGAGGCCGGAATGTCGCACTGGGTACGAGTGGCGAACACGCGTTTCCTCACACATAAGATCACGGGCCTGAACCCCGGAACTCAGTATCAGTTCCGTGTGTGCGCCGAGAACATCTACGGCAGAAGCGAACCGTCGGACGCCAGTTCGCCGATCACGACGCGCGCCACGAAGCAGAAGAAACCCAAGAAGCCGGTGGAAGTCGACGAGAGCGGAAAGAAGAAGCGAGGTCAAGCCGAGGGACCAGTCAGCGATTATGATAAATTTGTACAAAATATGACAAGCATTCCCGAGCCAGTAGATATCAAGACTTCTAGTGTGTACGACTATTACGACATCCTCGAGGAGCTGGGCACCGGCGCCTTCGGAGTCGTCCACAGATGTCGCGAACGCAAGACTGGTAACATCTACGCGGCGAAATTCATCCCAGTTGCAAACCAGTACGAGAAAGCGGTCATCAAGAAGGAGATCGACATCATGAATCAACTGCTTCACCATAACAAGCTCATCCGGCTACACGACGCCTTCGAAGATGATGACGAAATGGTGCTCATCTACGAGTTCATGGCCGGTGGGGAGCTCTTCGAACGAATCGCTTGTGACGATCATCGCATGACTGAGCCTGAAGTCATCAACTACATGAGACAAATCTGCGAGGGCGTGAAACACATGCACGAGCGGAACATTCTTCACCTCGATCTCAAACCCGAGAACATAATGTGCACAAAGAAGGCCGGCAACGAGATTAAGATCATCGACTTCGGTCTCGCGACCCGCGTCAACCCGGACGAAGTTGTCAAGATTTCAACGGGCACCGCCGAGTTCGCGGCTCCTGAGATCGTCGATAGAGAACCCGTAGGATTCTATACCGATATGTGGGCGTGCGGTGTTTTGTCCTACGTTCTTCTATCGGGCCTGTCGCCGTTCGCGGGCAATAACGACGTCGAAACACTACGCAACGTGAAGAATTGTGACTGGCAGTTCGACCAGGACGCGTTCTCCGGAATTTCGGAGGAAGGCAAAGATTTCATCAAACGTCTTCTGGTTAAGGACAAAGACAAACGAATGACAGCTCACGAGTGTCTCGAGCACGCGTGGCTCAAAGGACAGGCCAAAACAACGGACAAAACAATCAACAGCAGCAAGTACGTACCTTTCCGTGACAGAATGCGTGAGCGCTACAGGAAGTACTGGGACAGCGCTATTCTTCCGTTCGGTCACGCGGCCAACTACAGTTCGCTGCGTAAGCTCCAAGACAAGACCTACCGAATGGAAGACTTTATCATCGATAAACGGGAGCTCGCCCCACGTTTCGTCATCAAACCACATTCTACAATGGCCTACGAAGGTCAAGCAGCGAAGTTCCATTGTCGGGTGATTGCCCCGTCGCCGGCGACGCTGACGTGGTATCGCGACTCTGGAGAACTCAGACAGAGTGTGAAATACATGAAACGTTACATGGGAGAGGATTACACATTCATCATCAATCGTTGTCGCTTGGATGACCGCGGCGAATACATCATCAGGGCCGAGAATCATTACGGCTACCGAGAGGAGCCGGTATTCCTGAACGTGCATCCGATGCCTCAGCAGCTGCCTCAGTTCAAGATCGAGGAGCCGGTCAGGAAACGAATGCAGCCGCTGCGCTACGATCCTCACGACGGAAAGAAAGACTGTGCGCCGAACTTCACTTTCCATTTGCGAAACCGTGTCATTCAGCTGCATCTCGGTGTCAAGCTGCTGGCATGTCTCGATGAGAAGCCACTGTGCGACGTGAAATGGTTCAAGGATGGTCGCGAGCTTTCGAAGTACGACGTGAAGATGAGTCACTCTGATGGAGTTGTCACCTGTGAAATCGCGTCGTGCTCACTTGAAGACGCCGGAAAATACACGTGCAAGGCCACGAACGCTCTCGGATCCGCCGAAACCAGCTGTCACCTTCACATCGAAGGTGAGTCCTCGAAGTTCAAACCGTGTTCCCGGTCCCGTAGATCTCATTTCTAGTCTCACCGCACGCAGCAGTGACAGGTAGCGAGTCGTTTCGATGCGACAATCGGACAGATCCGGTTGGCTTGTCATCGAAAGTGATTCCATCTAACTTCTTATTATACGTCAACCATGAGCCGGTGGATGTATAATAATGATCCGATTCTAACTCCGAGTTCCTCCTCGTGTTTAACCTCAGATCGAAAGCGATACGAGGCGCCGTCTTCAACAGATAAGCGCAGTTTGAAATCTGCGTACAGCGCAAGCAGCGACCACTACACGGGCTACTCTACGAGCAGTGACTCGCGATATAGAAGCGACTACAAATCGACCTCTTCCTATTCTTCAAGCAGCAACTATCGTAGTAGTTCCGATTATAGGAGCAGCTCTGACTACAAGAGCAGTTCAAACTACAGGTAAAAGAGAATCCTTTGAACTTCCGCGGATATGAAGTCAGCGAAAAGAAAGAATCATAGACGAAATTCCAATCTTGACTTCCAACATTCTGGTCGATAATGAGATCCAATTCATCCACAGATCTACCGACAGTACATTATCCTCGGCGGCCAGCAAGCTTTCTAGCGACACGCCAACGACCAGAGTACAGAAACCTTACGGAACAACGTCAGGTTCGGCGGACTCCACGAGTCCGTCCAGGTCGCGAAATCAAACAAAGGAACTGGAGCGTGAGTAATCATTGTCATGAATTCTCCCGCAAACTGCAACCGTTTAATCCACCGATTTGATTCGATATCTGAATTCCATGAATTTTTGCCGTTTTTAGTTCCGGAAGAAGCTGCGAAGCCGAAGTTCACCACACCTCTTAAAGACCTAACAATCAAAGATGGAGAATCTTTGACATTAACCTGCGCTGTTTCTGGCGAGCCTGAACCGAAAGTGAGTTGGTTCAAAGGCTCGGAGCCCATCAATTCTTCGGACATCATCAGTCTCAAATACAAAAACCGCGAAGCCACCCTCCACATAGACGAAGTCTACCCTGAAGACGAAGGAGTCTACATCTGCAAAGCGTCAAACGCCGAAGGAACGGCAGAAACTAAATGCAAGCTCACAATTAGTGGTACGTACAGCACTTTCTTGCTCGCTCGATTCGTCGATAAATAAAGCAGAACGCAGCATTTTTATTGAATACATTTCTTTTCATTCTCAGCTATGGAGAAGGATGAGGCAGAAGCGAAGGGCGACACATCTAAAGCTCCTCGGTTCGTGAAACATTTGAATAGTGCCGTTGTGAAAGACGGTGATAAAGTTACCCTCGAGGCAACCATCCGTGGATCGACGAAATTCGAAGTGGTCTGGCTACAGAACGGCAAAGAACTCAAGCAAAACAAGGATTTCAAAGCATCTAGTGAGGGAGATCTTCACAAGTTGGAAATCGCCGAAATCTATCCCGAGGACAGTGGAATGTACACCTGTGAAGCGTTCAACGACGCCGGCGAATGCTTCTCCACCTGCACCCTAACAGTTCTTGTCCCGGGAGAAACTCTCAAAGGTCCGCGATTCTCAATCTATCCCAGATCCGCAACTTTCGCCGAAGGCCAGGAAGCCAGCATCAGATTCGTGAGTAGAATTCTCTCAAAAGTGATCGAGTTTTTTTGTGTTTTTCTTCATCAACCCGGCGGCTTGACAATGTTCGTGTCTTCTTTGCAGACAACGGAGAAAGATCCCACCGCTTTGAAGTGGACCAAGGACGGAAAAGAGTTCAAACCCGATGAGCGCCGCAAAGTCGCCAAAGACGGACGAAGCTACGAGCTCAAAATCGAAAAATGTAACGCGTCCGATGTTGGTCAATACTCGGCGGTCGCAGTTGACAAATCGGGAGAAAGTCAGGCCTCATTCTCTATCAACGTAGTGACAGCAGACCGAGCTTGAGTAGCGGGTGCGGTTCATGCCAGAAATGTACGAAAAACGCTCTGCACTGATTGTTGACCGAACGAACACATTTCATCAACACCGACCTCGGTCCCTATTGCAGATTTAGTTGAATCCGTACGAAAATGACACCACTCTAGCGATTGAACAATCAAGCAGGAAGAATAATAACCTCATCTTTTGTCTCGACAATTATTTATATTTCAGCTAATCACTGAACGATTTACGAACTTTCTGTTTCCGTCGACGAGCAGCGCTAAGCGATGTTGGACATAGTTTACGAGATGTGGTTTCTAGAGCGATCAAAGAACAAAATCCGAGAAACGAACTCAACATCAAGAACTTATTTCGATTGCGGTATGCGAGAAAACAATGCGGTGTTCGAAGTTCTCCTCTTCCCGCGATTGTAAGGGGCAGTTACGGTTGCGGTGACGGGAGAACTCTTAAATATCGAGAGAAGGTGCGCTAACCACAACTGTGAATAAATTTTTGCTATTAAAAAAATGAATACTTTTCATCATTCCTGCAATCGCGAGGACAGATCCGCATCAAGAAATTTGCCTATCTTGATTCTCTGTTGTCGTCGCCGCCCTTTTCAGCCGCCAGTTCCAGCGAAACGACTTTTCCTCTGACTTTTGGTACGATCGGAGAAATGAAGACGCACCGCCGTGATTCATACGATGAGTTGTATTTCGAGCTGCAGCTTGACTCGAAGTGCGCCGCGGCTCCCTAACAATGGGTTAGATTTTGGCGCGGAACGTCGACACGCGGGAGGAGCCTTTTCTAGAAAGCGGGATATCAAAAATCGAAGCGTGACCGCACTTTTGCGATGAATCCCATAGTTTCTCAAACATGATAATCAGACAATGGCAGAAAGCACTCGGCATGTATGTGGGTCGAGACGCGCGACGCTCACGATCGATGTTTGTTCGTCACTTTTTTGTTCCAGCGATCGATCGTTTGATTGATCGACAGATAGGTAGTTGAGTTGATTGATTCATCGGTGTACACAGCTCGTAGAATCCGCGACGGACGAGGAGAGCCGCGCGGCGTCACGAAAATGCACAATGCACTACAGAAAACGATCCGTGGAGAAGCATCGAGTCAACGACATTGAAACTACCCTGCCCCGCGCGCCCAAATTTTCAAAATGCGTTTTCCAAAATTCAACCGACGGCGGTCTGTCTTCGGGATTTGACTCGAAGTTCTTCTCCGCATCGAACCGAGAGAGACAGTGGACATTTCATCGACCCTAAGTGAGTCGTGGTTGAGCTCGAGCAGCCATGAGAATGAGAATGCAGGTGAACCCGGAGTACTTCAGGGGACTGTGAGTTTATTTCGTTTCATAATAAAAAAGCAATAATGATTCTGTTTCGACGGCATTACTATGTGACCCTATTATTTAACATTGTCATATAGGTAAATGAATTCAAATAAATACAACGAAGACACTAATAATCGATTCCAGAACAGATCAGTTTCTGGGAATCGTTCTGGAAACGCACTTTGGCAGGCTGGAGTCGCTGGCGCGGCCAAAACCGTTCGTGGATGATTCGAAAGACGTCAATTTGGAAACGGTCGTTTGCGCTATTGTTCTCGACTTGTTGAACTTGTTGATGACACTGAACACGATCAACCGGTTCCGGTAGTAGTTCGCATTCCGTGTAACAACTGGACGAATGAGAGCACGCTTGACCTTCCTCATCGGTCTAGCTGACTCGGTTTCCAATTTTTCTAATCGTGTCTCTGCTAAGACGTTTGGCATTTCAAGCTATGGTCAAGCTGAGAACTATTCCGAGAATGATTCCAGTCGTGATCACGATCACTATGAGCCAAACCACGATGAGCTGTCCCCTACAAACGGGCTCGGGTTCATCATCGAACAGTTGACCTTTGTACTCGAAGGGCATCGGGCCCCTCGCCATCGGGAAGAATGGTGGCCCTCGGTGGAAGTCTCCTAAGTTGTACCTGGAATCAATGAGAGAGAAATCAGATCTTTCAACCATTCAAAACGGTAGCGAGTGGCGTCGTGAGTTGGAACGAGATTTCTGTGTCCGAATCATTCATGGATTCGTTTTGAGGAGCTCGCGAGAGAAGAAATCATCGCCACTTCGGACAGAAAAAGCCGCGTTCCAAGAGAAAGATTGAGGGTTGCTGTCGAAATTGAAGGGAACATCGAACCATAGCGTTCGGTCTCTCTCGTTCTTCGCGGTGGCAGTGATGGCGGTGGCGGCGGCGGCGGTTGTGGTCAGACGTTGACACCTGGCAACGTGTGGACAACAGAGTTCATTGAAGCAAACCACAAAGCGTTCCACAAAATGTTCCAGTGTACTTGGGCTCTTCTACTTGCCACCGCAGAGCAGCTATCTTCAAGAAATCTTGTGAGCGAAGAATGTTCGAAGTGCGAGACGAAGAAAGAACAGAACAACAGACAGAAAAACGTCCGTAGGTCATCTTCAGAATACGGCTGGCTTGACAGAACAACGCTTTCTCCTCAATGAACGGAAGAGACACTTCGCCGACACAACGGCAGCACTTGTGTCTTGTTAACGCCGACCTGGCTGACCGAACGAACGAACGAACGAACGAACGAAAAGCCGTTCGTCAGTCCGACCGACGAAAATTTGAGAGTTTCCGAGCCGAAACCGCAGAAACGTAAACATGCGCGCGAACGCCGACGTCGCCGTTTCTCATACTGAACACGGCGCCGCGTCGGAATTTTGAAGTGCAACTTGAAGAGCAGACTTCGAATTGGGATGACCCACTAAGAGGCGGAGGATAGTGCAAGTTGAGAGAAGAAAAAAAAGAACCGAGAACCGCGGTGAAGTATCGTTGCTTCGCTCGCCATCCAACTAATTGGGATGGAAAACTCTTCCAGGCTCGACAAAAACATTTCTTCCCTGCGCGGGCGAGAGCTGAGCCCAACGAAACCGAGAAGAGAATGAAATTTCGCGACGAATCATCTGAAACGATGAACAAAACTCTCCATCCCGCTTTTCTCTTTCACAGACGAAGATGTCATGTCCTGGGTGTCATGTTTTCGCGGATGGCGCGAATCAAGACCGTCGCAGTCGCGAACCGCGCTCACAAATTTCATTTCTCAAATGGATTTTTCTTTTTTGGCTTTTATTCATGAGAAAGTGAAGTTGCGGGAAGTTTGTTCCCACTCATCTACTAACCTCATTCGCATGGGCACGAACGGAGGGTGCTGCGGAGCTTGCGAGAAAAACGGCATCGGGAACGGCGTTTGAGGTACCATGAGGGCTCTTGTCGGGGGCCGGAGGTTCATCGTGGAGGCGAAGCGGCTCAAAGGCACCGGAGTCATGCCCCCGGCCCTGATCCACTCCCCGTGGAGGGGACACGGTTCCCCATCCCATGTTGCCACAGCTAACGACGGCACGGATCTCGAGGATCTGCGCGAGAACAATTTGGTTACAGCGAGAGTTCGAAGAACGAAGCTCGGGCGATTTCTCGATCACTTTGGTTTCTAATCGCATTGCTCAAGCTCGCCTACCTCAAGGTTCCGTGATGTGGAGCATAGCGGCTTCTGCTGCGGAAAATTGGCTGTCGTTCTTTGTCACAAGAAGATTCTGTGGTCTCCGAAGTGGGCGGAGACGGTGGTCGATGCACCGGCGCGGGTGGATAGCCTCGATGGTGCACAGATGATGCTGATGGAAGAGAAGGGTTGTTGAGAAGTTATCCAGAATCGGTTCTGTTCAAGTGTTCCTTCGGCTTCTCGGCAGAAATCGCCGCCTGAAATGAAGTTCGTGTACTAACTCGATGGTCTTCGGCTGTGGTGCTGGTCGTACATCCGTTGTCTGGCGACCTGCTGCTGCTGTTGTTGCTGCTGTTGTTGATGATGATGGTGACTGCTTGAAACTTGAGGGTGCGGATGATAACTGTGATGCGAAGGATGCGGTGCAGGTGGACAATCGTAGTCTATGGGCGGAACCCGTTGCCGGGTTGTTGCACTCCGCGAGTGCATTACGTTGCGCTGGAATTCAAAGTTGATCTCGTTAAAACTTCAATTCGAGAACTTCGAACCGCAGCTCCCGGAACTCAGGTCGAAGAACTAGTGGACGTCTATCGATCTCTGGGCGAGAGTTGTGGCCGAACAATTGAGTGGATCACTGCGGGTCGAAAGCATGAGCCCCGATCGAGGAGTCCAATCGAGTCAATTTGAAGTGAAGCGCACGATTCCATGAAGTCAGGAATTGGTTTGCGGCGATTACCCGTGAAACTCCAGGAAATGAGTGAAAAAACAGATGATGATCGTTTTTTATTACCGTTACGAATTACGGTTCTGTGGAGCGAGACCAACCAGATGAAGTGGCGGCTCTTGTTTTTCCTTTAGGCATCTGACTCTCGCTCGTGTCAGGTGAAATTCACGTTTTTTTTTCTTCTTGTTTTTTGCGGATAGTGAGCTCACGCTCGGACAGGTATGCAGCCAACGGCCAGACAGACCACCACTGACTCTCGTAATGTAGTTCCGGACCAATTATAAGATTTTGTTCGTCACTGCGTTACATATAGGGCATTGTGTTTGAGCGTCGTCAGCCGGTCGGTCGTTCAAAGTGCCTGACTACTCGACTAGTTGACATCGTAGCTCAAGTCTAATCCCTTCCGCATGAAGATTCAAAGGCAGCAACAACGGCACGTAATGTTTCATGAGCGTCGCGCTGAGCGAGTTCTTGACGAGACCGTTGCTTTGGACCGTGGATTTTGACACAATGCGTGCAGCAAGGTACTACCCGGGGGTACGTCACAAAGTCAAACGAGGAAACATTTTTTAGCTCGCTGCCATCGGTGACAACAATGCTTGCGGCAGAATTTAGTTCGCGCGTCTTAGAAGCTGTCATCCAGTAGGTATGAAGGAATCCGCCTTTCTAAGTTTAATTTCCTCTATTTCTGCTCAAATCAGAGAAGATTTCTTTCCGTTGTAGGGTTTCTGCCGTGAAACATTGAAGAACAATACCGGGTGACGAACGTTGGAAACTAGATCCAGATTCCGATCACGGCTAGTAGTTCATCACAAAACTCAGAACGTCCCGGCCGATCGGTAAAAACAATCAACGAGTGCTCGCTTTCGTTCTTTTGGAATCCGGTTCCTCGTCGGCGCTCCGACTCCACGATTTTGCGACCGACTGAGACGAAGATGATATAAGGTTTATAGTGTCGGCTGATGTCAATGGATCGAGTGTCGGCCAGTCTGCTGGCGGCTCTAGTTGGTCGTATGGAGCTGGAATCGTAGCGGCGGACGAGAAAGGAGAAGAAGACACCGCCAGGCTGTTAATGATTTCAAAGAAAGGAAGTTCGGCAGCAAGGGGTCGGCAGAATGCTGGGAATGAACTTTTGTGGGAATGTGGCGGGGAATCTTCTGGCCGAAGGAAAAAAGCACACGAATTAGAAGACACTTGCTGATGAGTCTCACCGTTCTCACCGTCGCAATTTGTGCTTAGCCGAAAATGTTTCTGGGATTCTCTGCTTCTGCGGTGACTTCTGCTTCGGATAACTCGGACACATTCATGTTTGCACTGCGGTTCCGTGATCGTCAGTGTACGGGCTAATGTGTCACCATCATGGGTCACTCGAATTTTTCTGATCTCTGCTCATAGTGTGTCTTGAAAATGAGCCAAGTTTCCCGTGTCGAGATGAATCGGCGATGGAAACGCGGTTACTCCGTCCGAGGAAAGCTTCCGCTCGACCACGATACTGATTCTGAGCTGGAAGCTTCGTTGATCCACCGAGGGATCCATCGGTCAGCCGACTTGGTAATTGCGACTCGGTGAATAAGTGGGCGACGGAGAACGATTTGTTCTCATCCAGAAATATCATCAACGAGACAGGAACCGAATCAAGAGAGCTTATCGTGTGGGAGGGATTCGCCGCCACGAAACACGATGACTCTCACTAAGCGGGTCTTCGTAAGTTTTCGTAGTTTTTCTCCAGCGATTACCGCCCGGGATTTTCCTGTTTTCGTTCCGCCCCGATTTGGTTATTCGTTTCTGGATTCTTCCAGTTTTCGTTGTTTCCTTCTGAGTGGAAAAAGAGGCTCGTGAGTTGACGAAATTGCGAAGAAACTTTCCAGCGCAGTCAAAAACGGACGGACGACAGCTAACGAATATCAAAACAACGGTAGGTATCCTACAAAGTGGGTTATCTTCGTCGTAAGAGGTGTCATGGCTCGCTGCGCATTGGGGTAATGGTTTCAAAAGAGAAAAGCTCGGTACACCCTTGCTCCAAGTGTGCGCGTCTGTATTCTCGCGAGACCGAACGCGAATCCTGATCGAGTAACGACCGTGTTGAATCTGTCAACGCATCGGTCCACTGGCGGCGTGCGTCACCAGCCGAAACGCAAAAATTAAACTTTCCGTCCGGCGCAGCGTCCCGGTCAGCATTATTTAGTTAAAAATTGGGTCGTGCGATTTCTTTATAGAAAACGTTTGTTCACCCGAACGCTTTGCGTGCGGCTTCGAAGCACTTGACCGTGGCGGCTCAGACTCAATCGCCGATAGTTCACGTCTTCTGAGCTTCTTTTTTTTCCTTGCGATTTTTTTTTAAAAGATCCTCGCAGGAGAAAGAACGGAATAGCGTCCGCGTTGTAAGCAAGCCAGCCAGCCGGACGGCAACGAGTCGCCGTCATCGCCTAACTGTTTATTACCGTTGTCTGGTCGAACACCTCTAGAAGTCGCATGTGAGCTTGAGTCGATCGAAATGTCGATGCCGCCCTAGTCCAAAGTGATGAGATCGACGATCGGGAGTGCGAAGACTTTAGCTTCCTGATCGATGTTCGGTCGATCAGGAACGAATCCTCAAAACAAAGAGTGACGGCTGGATGAATAGACACAGGTTGGAACGAAACTTCGTTTCCACCGCGCGCCGTTTCCAACCCCACAACATAGGGGCATCTACGCTAGGGTGAATATTCACATCAACGACTTCAGGTGTGAATGCGCATCGTCGAGTAAGCCGGGCTATACTGATCCACTTCCAGCGTCGTTGATCGACTTTGAATCTTGTTTGGCGTCGACCCGTTCAGCTTGAAGGGAAAAGCGGCGTCTTCTTTGAAATATAGGGAATTCTCTCCTCGAAGGAAAATCAGCATTTTCTAGATAACAATTAGTACGGAGAATGCCTCAGGACCCTTGACCTTCATCATTGCAAGTGCCGCAATCGACCGCCCAGCCCCGCAAGCGGCTATCGGCGACTCGTTCGTTGTTGGCGCAGCGCGGCTCCAGCTACCGTTCAACGGGAGTTCATAAAGAACGTTGATTCACAGCAGCACGGAGCATTGACGGCAGCGACGACAACAACGGGAGCTGAAACGGTGGCCGCAGTGCTGGATTGGATGAGGAGCCCAAGAGCGCGAGCGTTGAGTCGTGAAACGCCTCAAAAGTGGCCCAGTTCTTGACGAGAAACCCGTCTTCTTCTTCTTCTCCTCCTCCAAGTCTGAACTTACCGCCGTTTCTTGGCCGATCTTTGAAAAATCATCTTCTCTTCTTTTGCCACGCATCCTAGACTATGCGCTTATCAGCGAAGGAAATTGGCTTTTGGCTCGCTTGGCCGCGGCTGCGAGTTTGAATGAGTGAAAGTCACTCGAGAATCTTCCCCGGAAACTTCATTAGAACTTCACGCGTTTCCCCCGTGGTCTACTTCTCTTGAAGCTGCTTTCGGCTGTTCTCTCGGAAGTATCGGAGACTTCATCTGAGCGCCGACACCCTTGCCTTGCCTCGCAGGAGCAGAATACGCGGAGGGTCCTTGCGCGGTCTGGGCTTATCATCTCGAAAGTGAAGCTGGGAGTGAGCCAGACGTCCAAGATCTCTGACAACGCTGAATGAAAATGACAGAATGGGCCGTGGCTCTGCGTGTGTCTTCTGTTTCACTTTGTCAGTAGCTCTGCTGGTGAGCAGTAGCAGCGCAGCGCCTGGGTGAGCCATAGCGATCTTGTTCAAAATTGGAACACTTGAGTCTCGGACTCATCATAAAGAACCCACCGCTCGCCTTGACCTCACAACCAGAGACAAAGATCTGACTGCGTGCCGTCTCGTTTTCCAACCCGTCATTCGTCAAAGGCCGAACCTTTTGTATAGAAGAACGTTTCGTTATGGTCTTCACGAAGGTGGCAGGCAAACTGGCTGCTTGGCAAGAAGACCGACAGACCGATGTACGGTTGGACGAGCCGACAGCTCGAGGTGGCGCTCCGCTCCGAAAATTGTTCTATTAGAGCTTTTCTTTTCATCGTTTCGTTCGAATCTGAATGCCGCCCGGCCCCCACCAAGAGCGCCACAGTAGCGTCCAGAAGATCGAATGCCCGAAAAAATCGTGACGATTTTCAATCGCGAGCTTTGTTTTCTCCATCGTAGGGGGGAGGGCGAGGGCGGAATTTTGGAAAAACTTTTTCGATGTCTGTGCAAGGCTAGGCGGGTCTTATCTTGAGGTGAACCGCGATGTCCAGGGATGAACAGATCGTTTCACACAAAGACTGACCTCCCGGAACAAAGTTCGCGATACTGGGTTGTAACAACGAAACCGGTGTTCTCCGTGAGAAATTCCTTCGAGGAAAGGAGACACGAGTCAGGAAGTAATTCAGCTATGAGTCGAAGCGATAAATTGAAACTCGCGCGGAATTCCCGAATAGAATATAGGACCGTTATTAGGATGGAATCACTCGGACGAATCCGACTCGCAGATAAGCACTGATTTCTGCGGTCGAGATACGCAGAAGAATTCAAGGGCCGATAAAAACAAAGTTTCGCTTTGTTTACTCCCGTCGCCCGCCACTGCTCACCCAACATGTTGAGTATTGCGGTAGAAATCAGAAGAGGGAACCCGTGTACGCTCTGTCAAGATTTCATCATACAATATTCTGTAATGGTTCCACTTTGCTGGTGGTCGAGCTGAAGCTCGAGTTTTTCGTGTCTTTCGCGGCTTTGACAGCAACGAAATTCGTGCTGCGGACCAATGGGTCATCAAGTCGGCTGACGAGTTCGGAAGGGAACCAAAGCCGGCTAAGTCTTGGAAGCTCTTTGCATATCTTTAACGTGTCGCAGTTACCTCACACCGAGGCGATGATTTCGCAATGCTCCAGTTTTTGTTGCTTTTGAGCACTTTTTTTCTTCTCGTGGGGAAAATTCTCGTGTGCTTTCCGTCGTTTTCCTCGACAGACCGCTCCTTCTCTACAGACCAGAATTCCTCACGGATTTCTTCGAGTTGAAGCTCCGCGGCGTTACCTCACAGGGTTTCAAACCCCGTCTTTCACTTCACGTACCGAGCTAGAGCCTTTACATTATTCAAGTTCGTCATCGCAATGATCGTGCATCTGAATCCTGAACTCTTCGCAGGATGAAAACCTCGGAGCAGATCATGGAATGGATTCTTTCGAAACTCGTTCAAGCAGCTCGAATCGATTGTGTTTTGAATGTGTTGTAGTTGCTTCGAACGGGTGTGCTGCCGCTGCTGTTAATGTTGGAGATCAATGCTGGCTTGCAACGCGGACAGATCCGGATTGTGACTTCTGATCGGTCGGCCGGCCGGCCGGCTGACCAACCCGCCTGCTTGCCCGCCGGCTAGAAGCCACTCCTTGTAGCAATTTGTTTTCCGTCGTGATCCGATGCGACGGCTCCGTTTGAACCACGTGTGATTACTCGTCCGCTGTGTAATCCGGATGCCGCACAAAATGGAAAACGCAACTGTATTTACTACTGTGCGACTTTTCTGCCCTGGCGGACAGCCCTGGCGGACAGCCCTAGCGGACAGCCCTAGCGGACAGCCCTAGCTCGCCCATGGGGACGACGTTTCCGGCGATTGTTATAACGGGATTCATGTGATGATGACTTTGGGGCACCCATCAGTCGAGGCAGTCTTGCAACACCACTGTTCCTGGATGCACTCAGGTCCAGAATTCCGTCTTTCGTGTTCAACTATCAAAAGCAAAATATTACCTCGGAGTCGAAGTACCATTTGCCGAAAGATGAGCATGACTTTTATGCTCAGTGGTGCGGGGGCTCGTTTTCCAAATATTTCGAATCAAAAACAGCTCCGTGGTGGGATGACGAAATCGTAAAAGACTCTCTGGCCTCACGGCGCGTTCACTGGAGCCAGTCAAAACAGTGTTTCCCCTTAAATCCAGTCTTAGAAACGCGAGACTTTTTTGTGCTGTTAGCAGAACGCGGAAATCTGCTTGTGATTCCATATCTTTTCGTTTCTCTGCTTCTCTCCCCGTGTTAAAGAGACGCAAACGAATCTCTTCAAGTACCGATGTTCGTCGGACAGTGTGCGCTAAAATATATTCTTCCATTTTCAAGTGACCCGTGACCTCGTCATCTGGTTTTTCTTTGTCAGAAGTCGCCGTGCTCGCTGTTGTCACGTATAACACAGCCTTAGGGGATCGTATGAAAGTGAGAATATCCCGTTTTCCTCTGCGGGTTCTGTCGCATCCAATTAAGTTTTTTTATGTCGCGATGCCATCTGTTGTGGAAACATCTCGAATCAACCCAGAAACCGATTCACAAAAGCATCGTTTCCCAAACACTGATTTCGTCGGCCAAACTGTGTCTCGTTCCTCCGAATTCGAAGTTTGCACAACATGACATCGTCGACTGTCGCTTCGCTGAGCTGGAATCCCGAGCGTCTTCTCTGCGATTCTTTTTCTCCGATCGAACGAGTTTCCGTTCTCTTTGCTGAAGAATCAAGAGCACCGAGCGAAAGTCACACGCCCACTTCAGAGAAATGAATCAAAGCTTCCTATTTCGAGCAACAACTCCAAACAATGCGAAACGCTATAGCCAACAGAGTCGAGATTGAATCGAACTGTGCTCCACTTCTGGAGACTTCTCCTCTATCACTACGCGAGCGAAAATGAAAGAGATGGCCACAAAGCTCGTCTTCTGGTCGGCGGTTAAAAGAAGCGCTCGTGAAACAATACTAAGAGCCGGCTCAATGTCTACTGAATAGCTTTCTGCTCAGGTTTTATCAATTCCCACTATGGTATGGCTTCGTCGGCAGCTCTCAAGAGGCACGCGTCGATTCCACTAAGTAAATGGGTCGAAATCGACGGGATTACAGAGCTCCAAGAAAGCGAGATCCTCTTCTAGTTCTGACCACGATTGCGCAGAGTATGCTAATTCGTTTCCAGAAGGAATAGTTCCACTTTAAACACAGAACCCAAGCCCAGAAAACGGGAAGCACAACTAAACCGAGGCCTTGCCGAGCGCAATTTCGCTCCAGGATTAATGTGAGCGTCGCAACGTAACGCAGCGAACAAGATCAGCGATCCATACATTGCTGAAAGCTCGGGGCTGCCGTGAAACGGTGTCTGAAGTTCAGCGACTTCAGACTCTCGCTGCCGTTCTGCACCCACTCGCGCAAAAGACAATAGACCGTTCTTTTTTTTCTTCCTCTCCTCCCTCATCTCCAGTCAAAACATTTCACTTAAACGAGTACCGCGATCATGTGATGTTTTCACGAATTTGCATTGGCAGTCATGGTGGATCAGAAAACCCGAGTCTCAGTTTGAGGAAAATGTCGATGAACTTCTCGAACCTCGGTGAATGAGAGCGTTCGCCAAAGAAACGAATCATCTGATGCTCGAGCCTCGAAGCGGCGAGCTTGTTACCATCGATACCGAATCTGAGGGTGTCCCTCACAAAAAAAACAAGGTTTCGTTGCCAAGCTTCAACTGGCGAGGCACGAGGTATTACACAGGGGACTGGCGGCGCGCGCAGACTCAACTTCACGCATCTTTGCCTTCTGCTGACACGATTTGTCACCTGGATGGGCCCCAGCCAAGGCCCTATACTCAGGCTTCCTTAACGATACCGTTAAGCTCGCCTGGCAGTCATGCAGCGTCGTCACTGCCTTGTTTTCGTCCTTCGCGAACAATACTACCGTTAGCATGAATAGACAGAATGATCTTACTTAGTTCGTTTGGTTGGCCCAAGCCAAGTTTAAATTCCGAACTGTCCGGGTAACGGAACTGCCCCCGGGAAAGAAAGGATTCGGGACTGATGAGCGATGTCACGAACCGCGAGAACTGTCGACATGACGGTCTGCCACCGCGTCGACAACATCATCACATTCGAAGGGAACGAATCCGAGAATTTTGCCACCTTATCTTCGGTCGTGACGTAGGCCTTGGAGGTTCTACACGCACTCGGCCGTTGAAGAAATATAACATACTCACTTTCGAATACAGGGCTGTATCACAACATCACTTGTTTCTAGAGGAAATCACGTCAGAGAACCTGCTCGAGGGAGCGCAGGTCGACTTGAATCCAAGTGTGACACTTCTTAGTCTGCGCAATCCTGCTCCCGAATCCGTGAACTTCTTTCGTCTAGATAACAGGCGGAAAGATGAGAGTCAACAGAAAACTTTACGATAAACACCGAACAAGGCTTTGTGGCAAATTGACTTCCAAAAGATCGGTCACGGAGGAACGCTAAGACGCTCGTCGCGTTCACAGACCGGTCTGAAGAAAACATTCGCGGTGGCCGTCGATGCGCGAAGTCGGGGAGAGGGCCGAAGGGGACAGAAAGGACCCGACTTTTCTCTTACTCCAACAATGCAAAGTCTGACTTCAGTTGTCTGGATTTGCTTTGTACGTCAACGGATGCACTCATTTTCTTGCATGAGAGAGCACGATGCGATCTTTGGCTGACTATCACTACAGAAAGAGGAGCAAACATAACTGAAATAGTTCTGCTGTCGGGGACATCATCGAGAGATCGGAGATTAGAAAACATCTCGATTTAAGGCCTAGAGCCGTGTTTTATTTTTAAAGTAAGTTCAGAGTCTGCAGTTATGTACAAATAGAAGCTCTGTAAAAATAAAGTAGATGTGTGGCTCTGCGTTAGCCGGGTTTACAGATGAGAGTATCTTCATGTTAGTAGGTGGTATGTACGTTAATTTCTAAAAGAGTGAATGTTTCAGAACGCTCGAGTACCTTCCGATGAATGCAGAACAGCACCAGCTGAATGCGTCGTCGCTCGGAGATCACGTTCGATCAAAATTCATTATCCACCAGCACGAGTTGTTTTTCTTCTTATTTTCCCTATCAATCTTTGGTTGAATCGAGCGAATAAAATCTGTTTCCAGAACTTCCAGTGTTTGTGACGCGGCTCAAATGTAATGATCCCAGTCATCGTCATCACCAGAGTTCGAAGAAACATTTGGTTTACAATAAAAGCAATATATAAAGTATCTAACTGTCGCGACTGGAGAACTTCGAAACGAGTTCTCTGAGTCTCGTTCATCTGAGTTCGAATCACCATGAGCTGAGAAGCGGAGTTCTCGTCCTGCTTTTCCCCGAGCTCTCAAGGACTCCTTGCGTCGGCTCGAGCCTGAAACCACGACGTTCGCTTTAGTGTTGACTTACGAATGCAGAAAAGAAGAGGCTTATAAATATGTTATCCGATACGACGTGATAGAAACACGGAGCCCTTTGACTTACCTTCTGAGCCAGCTCCTGGCCCTTACTCTGGTGATCATCGTTACCCTGAACGGGAATAATCAACGCAACCATGAATTGGGCTTTGCCTTGATCATTGCTTGCTGTACATAAGTACAAGTCTTGATCTTTCTGGTCCACGTCGAGAATCTGTAGAGTATTTTCAGGCAGTTGCTTGTACTTGTTGCTTCTCGCAGGCAAACGAGTGTCGTTCCTGGACCAGATGATCGCTGGTCGAGGGAAACCTCCGACAACGGTGCAAGACAAGTTCGCAGTAGCGGCCGGAACTGTCTCGACCACGGGATTCTCTTTGATGATCTTCGGAGCGGCTGTGAACAAGGTTTCTCGATTTCTGAGCTTCTCTGCGAGCACCCATCCCAAATATTTATCGGAATACGATTCGGTTTGAGTATTCATGCTTAGGGAGCCGGCAATCCGTAAAATGTTCAAAATGCTGGAATGAAGAGTGAACTCACCGGCGATGCGTAGCGCGATCTTCCCTTTGTTAGTCGGAGTTTCACCTTCAGCACAGTCGTAGATGCCAGCGTCCTCTGCGGTCACTCTCAAAATGCGCAAGCTAGTTTCGACTTGGTCGAAACGATCGCCCTCGACATCCTTGTCGTCCTTCGTCCACAGAAGCGATCCCTGAGCTCGGTCTGGCAGTGGACAAATCAAAGTCGCGCTGTCTCCTTCACGAACTACAACCTCTTCGATGTCCGCATCTTCACGCTGTAATACAACGGAGTTTCATCAAAGAGTCATCGACGACGTTGGTATTCACAGCTCGGTTTAACGGCCGATCCGGAAGTGAAAAATTCCGTTTCCTCGGATTGAAAGCCCCCGGGCTCAAGTGTTCCAAGTTGAGATCCGAGTTTCTCACCTGTGGAGCGCTGCAAGCAAGATTACAGCCAGTGTTGCAGCATTTCTTGAGGCCTTCGCAAGATGAGTCGTCAATGCAGAAGTTTTTCCCGCGCTCTTTCTCATCGCACGACAGTCTCGGACATTGTCCCGGCTTGCTGATAGGTCTACAGATTCCGATGTAAGAGTTCTGCGAATACTGGACCGCGCATTTGTCGCCGCTGCCGCAGCGAACTCCCTGAAAGATGAACGAATGCAGATTATTCGAGGATTCGGAAGAGAATAGATCCGATGCCGTGGACCCGCAATCGCACCGAACAAGGTGCCTAAGAGGAAGGCACTCACATCGCAGGGGTGCTTGCACACACAGCGAGAACAGCCGCTGGGAAGAGTCTCGCGGCGTTCTCCCATCCCGCGACAGTCGAGCGTGCCGCAGTTATCCGGTGGACAACGATCCGATGCGGTTGGCCGTCGGGGATCGATGAGCGTGGTGTCGTCGTTCCGCTGACTTCGTACCCCGTAGCAGAACGAGGTACATTTCTGTTCGATGGGAGAATCATTTTAGCTTTTGATATTTTCACGAAACTGTCTCCTAGTATGTGAGTCGCTGTCAACGAAGAACCTCCAAAGAGTTTGAACTCTAGTTGTCCTCGTTTGAATGATTCTGCTTACCTCCGCGGAAACGAAGTTATTTTTATTTCCGTCACATCCTTGATAGGGGAACTGGAGGCACCGTTCTGACTGAGTATCGTAATAGTAGCGGACAGCTGGTTGAGCATCTGGACAGTCTGCGTGGCCTTGGTTGGCCGGCTGAGTGCAAACCTCTGGGAAATTACTCGGTTTCAGAATCGAACGTGGGAGGTGCATTTTGTATTTGGAAACAAACCCTTTGTTCGACACGCTAGTGGTCCGGATTTCGGTAGCTGGCATAACCTACCGTTTTTGTTCATGGGAACCTCGTAATCAGGGGCGGAGTCCTCTCGGTTGGGCTTGATCACTGCGATTTGATTCGATATTTTACTTTCTACCTCGGTCCACCGAACTCACAGACATCAATTTGAACGGCTTTGAGAAATATTTCGTCGTTTCAGATTTCGTTTTTCGCGACTTACGTTTGGCTCTGATAGCAGGGATTGTGCAAGCCTTCTGACAGTCGTTGAACGTCTCGAAACGGTTATCGTTGCCCTCGCAGCCTCCCCACATGAATGGCAGACACTTCCCGAGTCGCAAATCGAAGTAAAACTTGTGGAGATTATGCGCGCAGCCTCCCGAGTCGGCCTTGAGACGACATTTTTCTGCAATACAATACGAGATCGTCAGTCTCCTCCTGAGATCGCCTCATAACTCGAACTCCTGGGTCATCCTGAAATCCTCGGAGTCCGTTCCTCGGCAAATAAAAGGTTTGCCTGACATGTGATTAGCTGACCTGGGAAATCGCTGGAAATTCCCGTGACTTCGAAGGCTCCGCGAACGCAGCTCTTCTCGCATTCCGCCTTTGAATCGAAGCGATTCGCGTTGCCATGGCATCCACTGTAGTCGAATTGCTTGCAGATATCCTTCTGGGCATCGTAGGTCCACATTTTGTAGACTCCTCCACAGCGTCCCTTTATCGTGGGTAGTTGACACCGGTTCTGAAAAAGATGGAATTTCAGTTTCTGTCCCTATTTCGCGTTATATGAGCTTCCGACGAAAGAATCAAATAACATCTAATGTATTCAGAAGGTCCAAAACGAAAATATGAAAATAAGGTGATCGTATCCCCGCCGACCTGAGCGTTCTTGCAGCTCCTCTCGCACTCGTGTCTTGTCGAGAATCGGTTGTTGTTTCCGCCGCATCCGCTGTACGTGAATTCGCGACAGACTCCATCGTTGGGGTTGTAGTAGAACATACCAGCACTGCCAGTGCAAGTACCGCGATCCTTCGGCATCTGACAATCTCTGACATTGAAAGCCGAAGACCTCGGATGTTGTGGGGCGAGGCCTCCGTGGCGGAAGGCGCATTGTTTCTGACAATCGTCCAGAGTCATGAAGTTGTTGAGGTTTCCCCTACAGCCTCCGTAGTTGAACGAGAAGCAGGTTCGGGCAGCCGCGTCATAGTAGTAGCGTGTTTCGAAGTTCATGCAAGGTCCGACTTCTCTAGGTTGTTCGCACAGATGAACCGCTGAGGGGAAAATCGAACACTTTTCCAATCATGGAAGATGGGGGTTGTATAGAAAGAACATTGAGGAGAAATCAACCCATCGATTGCGCTATGAACGACGAACTTACAACTCGGAGTTCTGGCCTGGGTTCCTCCACCGTCAACGTGGCCTATTTGCGGACCCTGGGAATGACAGGTGTGCTCGCAATCTTCTCGAGACTCGAAACGATTGGAATTACCCTCACATCCTCCGTAATGGAACGGAATGCATCTGCCGTCCTCGAATGCCCAGGCGGTCGTGTATTCTGAGCACGGTCCTGGATCTTTGGGCTGAGCGCACACTGAGGTTTCCTGCAGTCAACGTACAGTGGTTAGTAAGTAAATCCCAGTGGGAAATACTGTGAATCCGAAGATCGATTGTTCTGATGAACGCTCACCACTTTCCCGTATCTGGTCATATCCTGACATGTCGAAACACACTTGTGGTAGTCTCGGAAGACGTTTGTGTCGTCGGTGCACCCTTTGTATACTTCACAGCGATGCGATTTGTAATTGTAGCGGAAGAGTGTTTGCGAATCGCTGCAATTCCTCGAGGTAACCTTTGGCAGGGTACATCTCTCGGTTGTGGACAACATTTTGCAACGTTCAGTGCAAGCTTTGTGGGTGATGAACCGGTTGTCGTTTCCTTGGCATCCGTACACAAAACGCTCGCATTGGTTGGTGTTTTGATTATACCTGAAGTGGTAATGAGTCATTTTGAGGCCTCGAAGGGCTTTGGAATCATTCAGGCCGAGCTCCTTGATGTATTTCCGATTCGCTCTATGCGAGTCCTTACCAGAAGCGTTCGGCTGATCCCTTGCAAGGTCCTGCATCCTTGGGTAGATCGCATGGATAACGCTCAGTACGTCGCGTGGATGGAATTATCTCGTTCGTGTCGACCGGGGGAACGTAATCTTCTTTAGGGATGGCGGCACCGTCGTTCTGGCAAAGGTTCATACAAGTTTCCTTGTCGGGGAATCGATTATCATTTCCACCGCACCCACCGTAGTAGAACATCTGGCACGTGGCGTTCTGAGAGTTGTAGTAATAGACCAGCGTCCAGTTTCCGCATTGACCGCGGTCTTCGGCTTGGAAACACGCCTCCCTCATACGTTTCGGTTCGTAGTACGGAGGTTTTGTCGGCGGAGCATAATCTCCGGGTTGCCTTCGTTGGCTGACAACACCCTGTCGATGTTCCTCGTACCTTCGACGTTCTTCGTCTGTCAGGTTGCAGCCTTCGTAGCTGCGGCCTTTGGCGGCGGTGCCATCTGGACAGCAGCCGAACTTTGTTTGATGGCAAGGCACTTCAGGACATCCCTCGTTGTCCTTGCCCTTGGAGGGAGTCACCCGGTCAGGACAGCAGCCGAACTCCGTTGAATCGCAGGGACAACCCTGGAACTCCGGTCCTCGAGCGGCGTGATCTCCGTCAGGGCAGCATCCGTACTTGAGTTTCGTGCAATCTTCGCAGCCCTCATTGCGCGGTCCGAGCTTCTTCGTGACCCCGTCAGGGCAGCAGCCGTAATGGGTGCTCTGACACGGACAGCCCAAATAGTTCGGGCCAGCGGCTGGGGTGTGATTATCAGGGCAGCATCCAAACTTCATCGAATTACAGTAGCATCCACGGTGTGACTGACCTATCAGGAAGGATGTGAGAAAAACGTGAGTTGAGAGTTCTTTCGGTTTTCCATAACTATCCCAAGTCTCATCCTGGACAACGAGTTTCCGAAGCATCGGCGAGGCCTTTAATTGTACCTGTTGCGGCGGTCCTTCCGTCAGGACAGCAACCGAATGGCGAGGTTCGACAATCACAGCTTTTCCTTGTATCCGGACCTAGAGCTGCTGTCACACCATCAGGACAACAGCCTAAAGCAGACCGATCGCACGTGCAGTTCGCTTGTCCAGGTCCGAGAGCGGGAGTGATGAGATCGGGGCAGCATCCAAACTCGCTGTTCTCGCAGGAGCAGCCCTGGAATCGCCAACTATGTCATCGATTCGGAATATTTAAGCGTCGCAGTTGAGTTTCTGCGGTAAACTGCGATCTGTGAGCGATCGAAAGGTGTGACTTTTTTACTCACGTATAATTTGGGACCGAGCGCCGGTGTCACCTTGTCGGGACAACAACCGTACTTGAGAGTGCTGCAAGGACATCCCGCGAGGTCAGTTCCTTGAGCAAGCGTTATGTTGTCAGGACAGCATCCAAACGGAGAGTCTGCGCAACATCCTGCGCTGTTCAGCCCAAGAGCGAAGTCCTCGTTATTTGCGCATCAGCCGTAAACGGATTCCGTGCAATTATTGCAGCCTGCCTTCTGCGGTCCAGCCGCGGGTATCCTGAGTTTTCCGCAACAACCGTGCTTGCTGTTTTTGCACTCGACCTGGAGAATGGCAGAGAAATGTTAGAAAACTTCCGACGGTGAGCATTCCAGAATAGAACCTGCTGTATTTCCTCTCTCTCGAAAGATGTCGAAAGACTTACGGGTTGACATCCTTCTTTCGATGGTCCCTGGGCAGGGAAGAATCCATCGGGGCAGCAACCGTACGTAGAGTTGGTGCATGCGTCTTCGCAGCCTTTGAACTTTCGGCCAAGAGCGGCGGTGACTCCATCGGGACAGCAACCATATTTGTGAGCTGCGATGAAAACTCATTTTAAGAATGTTTCGGTAGAATCGGTTCCGAATGAAATTCCCATAAAAGGAAACAGGGAGAACGAACCTCTACAATGAACGCATCCTCGTCGTTTGTCAGCGTCCTTGGCAGGAGTAATGTTATCAGGGCAACAGCCGTGTTCACTATCCGCGCAGTTTGACTCGATGAGTTCTTCTCCAGATCCTTCAATCTCACCACCTCCTGATGCTCCAGATCCTTCGACTTCTTCAGCCTCTCCAACAACTGCGGATATGTCCACAAAAATGTATTCTTAGAAAACAATCCCTCGATGAGGAAGTCTTCTTCCCGCCGTTCAATCCAGGCCCGTTCCCACGGCTGAGAGACGAGTTCGACGTACGCGAGAGAAAACTACGGGATACATACCGGCTTCGAGCGTGGTGACATCTTCATCTTCTTCCGGAACTTTCGTGGTGGTTACGGGACAGCCTGCCACCAGATCCTCCTCGGAGGCAGCCGTTACTCCATCGGGACAACATCCGAAGAAGGATTCATCGCACGGCACTACACATCCTTGGAAGTTAGGTCCTTCGGCACGAGTCTCGCCATCTTGACAGCAGCCATACTCGGTGCCGTTGCAGAGTGAGAAGAGGGCACATCCGGCACTACAAAAATGAATACTTAGTCTCGCAATGGTTCGCCTTAACTTCACTGAGATAGATCAAGACCATTCAGGACAAATTGTTCGCGTATTCCTCGTGAAGCATAAACTCGAAACATACTCGAAAGGTCCTAATGCTGGCGTCACGAGGTCTCTACAACATCCCCATTCGGTTTTCTCGCATGGAGTGGTGGCGTTTTCTCTGTCGAATGCGGGGCATCCGGTGAAGTCGAGCCCCGCGATGGAAGTTCCATCAGGACAGCAACCATGCTCAGTACTGACGCATTCTCCGAGGACATTGATCAAGTCTGCTGGGCATGCTTGAGGACTGCAGTCGTCGTTTTCTTGTGGTCTCTGATCTTCGGGGCAGTCGTTGGCTATCTTTCCATCTTTGTAGCAGAATGTGAGACGTTTGCGAGGAACGCCTCCGCACGCGTTTTCAGGACACTGAAATATCATATATCGACTCTGAGGATCGTGCTCCATGGGTGACATGGCGATTCGGAAACGAACACGGGAGGCCTCTTGGTGAATATCTGACCTGCTTATTCCAGGGTGCTGAGAGCCAAACAAGCTCACAGGCGTCATTCTCACAGGCCTGTTTCTCCACTGGCGGTTCTCCTTTGCAGTTGGTCTCATCCACAGCGGTAGCGGCGGTTGCGTTTTGGTCTAAACTCGCGCAGAATACGAGTCGACTCTGAACTCCCGATCCGCAGGTGGCTGAACATGAGCTCCACTCAGATGTGAACCAGCGGTGCTCACACAGTGGAGCTTCTGCACACGGCTGCTCTGTCTCAGGCTTCGGCTTTGCCTAACAATAGGAGTCCTCGTAGACGCGTCCTAGAAGTCGAATTGTGTAAACACTCGCCATTGTTCGATCGATTTGGTCAACTCAAACAAACTTATGGCTTATAGTAATGCTCAGTGGAGAGACAGATTTCTTGAATCGATCTGAAGTACTCCGCGGCTGAGGTTTGGAAATGTTTGGAGCTCACCTTCTTCATTGACGCATTCTACTCTTCTTGTTTGCGTGGTTGAGCCGCATTCGGTACATGGGGTCCATTCACTGATCGCCCATTCGACATCCGTACAAGGTTCGAGGAAAACTTCCTTTTCAGCCTCGGGTTTGAGGTCTTCCAGACAATCCAGGGCGAGCTCGACTCCCTCCGTGGAGTTTTCCATCTGGCGTATGCACGTTACTTCACGAGTCACCTTCGTGACACCGCATTTCTTCTCGCTCTGCTCAATGGAGGGGAAAACATCGAATGAAAACGAGGCTTTCGCATAAATGGAAAACGCAATAACAGAGCTAGAATGGGCTGAACTCTCGAGGTGACAGACTTTGTGACATTTCTGAAAAAGTGTGAATAATCAATCACCTCTCCCCATTCTCCGGCTTCCCATTTGTCGCAGGATTCACTCGAACTACACTCTTGCTCGCTTGGGGGGCGTTCTCCTTTTTCCTTGCACAATCGGTCAGGGAGAACTCTCACGCCTTCGCCAGCGGCCGTCGAGCAGAAAATTGCCCGAGTCTGGGTTCCGTTGCCGCAAGTGTCTCTGCAGCGCTCCCAGTTACCAGTATACCATTCAGACTGACAGTTGTCAACGGGACAAGTTTTCATGCTCGGAGGCTCTTCCGCGGCGTCGCATTCCTTGATGTCCTGTGCGTCAAGATTCGTGATGATGCTAGCGCATCGCACGGTTCTCGTTGTGTTTCGTTCGCCGCAAGGATCGGTGCACGGTTCCCATTCTCCTTTCTGCCATTGGAATTCCCCTGAGCGAGGTCGGGGCTGTCCTGGCACTTCCTTCAGGGAAAACTCGATCTCGAAACCACGGTTCATCTCCTGGACGAGAAGCTGGAAAGGAGAAACAGATGAGAATCATTCCAGTCGAGCCGATCGGCTTTGTTCTCTGGATCAGGACCCGTGCTCGTGGAAGTTTGCTGACAACATCGAGAAAGAAGACTTACAACGACGACAAGTGTCTCATTCGTTGGTCCATCAGCTCGCAAGAACTCTCGGCCGTTCATGTATTGTTGATTCCTTGTGTAGTGGAAGCGGGCGCCACCAGCGATTAACGCTTTGCTCGAGTCGATCTCGTAGACTTTGTTGAGGTACGAGGTTCCGTTCAGGTCTCTCAAAGCTGAAAGAATTGGGGTGATAAATCAAATTAGAAGCCAAACAGTTATGCTGCAAGTTCTCAACAGGAGGAATCGCTGAAATAGAGGTACAAAAGATCACTCACAGATGTAGTTTCTGGTCACATGGGATTCACGAACCATAATCGACGTAGCACCTTTCGGTATGACGAGGATCGGAACGTATCCCGAGGGTAGTTGCACTCGGTTCTCGGAGTGAACCGTAGTATTACAATTCTTGTTCTCTCCACCACAAACCAAGCATTTGTCGATGCGTTTCCTTGAGCCGAGAAGCCCATCGCAACCTGTGGGCTGAGTAGAACGATATTCGAAGTGAATTCCCAGCTGGAGTTTTCAATAAGTCCAGTAGAATGCCAGTGATGCGGACTTGTCGAATACTTCTCTCTTGTCTCCGATACGCAACAATTTAATTTTTAAGAAAAAATGGAAACTTACGACACACTGTCCGTCAACGCATTGGTCGAAACCTGCGTGATAACATCGAGTTCCGTCGATGACATTGTGCCGTGCTCGGAGCTCAAGATCACGATCCCTCGGGGAACAATTCAGTTCGCAAGGATTACGATCTGCAAGGAATCGCAACAAATATTGATATGTTCTCGGACGGCACTCAAAATTCTGGAGAATTCCTTCCGGTTAGGGTTTTGAATCTGTTTACCGTGTCGTCGTCGTACGATCCAGCTGTAGTAACGCCCTTCGTGAGGAACGCTGTTCATACGTTGACATTGGCGGAGCAGGAAATCTTCCTGAGTTTCATTTTTCGGGCATTCGTGTTTGTTACAGGTCGAATAGATCCTAGTTGGGCCATCGCAAGGTTCTTCCAAACAAGTTCTCTTCTTGAATGTGACGCCGCCCCCGCACGTTCGCGAGCACGGAGCGCTGGAGTCCCATTCTGTCCAGTTGCCTTTCTCCTCGCCCAATTCATCGAATTCGGTGAAAATTCGACGACGCTAAAAGGAAGCCGCGAATGAAGCATTGATTGAGCGATTTGCGATTCAACATTCTACAAACCCTTTCCCTGAGATATCTTCCGCAAGCGCCTACGGCATCGCAAGCCTGACTTTCTTGCCACTACGCTGACTTCCGTTCGCAACCCATGCACGATTACATCCTATGCATTTGACGATAAACCGTCAAAATCGAGCGCCTAGTATCGCAATCAACTTCTGAGCATGATCCGCCTGAAGTGCCGTCAAAACCCAGGATTTCCATGCCGAACGGCTCGTGCAACTAGACGATCAGTTCGATCGATTCATTAGAGCTATCCTAACCTGAGACGTGTATTCCTGGTAAAACTGTCTACTCTCTGAAACATCGAGCTCACGCTCATCCAAGGGAAGCTCGGCCAAAAACTACAAAATGGTTATTTCCTTAATTTTCGTAGATCGCGAATAGAGCTACTCAAAACAAAGAGCGAAAAATCTTCTCCTATCTTGCCGTTCGTCCAACTCCTCGCGAAATCTCAGCCGCTGCTCGACGCAAACGAATACTCACGGCTTCTAGGCGGGGGTCGTATCGAGGTGTCTCGACACGCCTTGGTGGGGGCGTTCGTTCCTGGTGTGGCGCAGCATAGCGAGGGTCCTGTCGAGGGTCATGTCGGGGGTCCTGTCGAGGGTCGTGGCGAGGGTCCTGTCGAGGGTCGGGGTATCTTTGCTGGCGATACGGATCCTGCCGATATGGATCCTGGCGATACGGATCCTGGCGGAGTCTGGGATCAGGAGTCCTATTCTGCGGTGGCTTCACCTCTCGGATCTCGATCACCTCATCATCGAAGGGTTTTGCCTGTCTTTTTCGCCGGTCGGTCGGAACTTCACTGGCGAGAAGCAAGTCCAAGAGAACCGCACCAGACAGCAGAACTAGCAACGGGGTCCACCGCCCCAAGGCTCTGCAAAGCATGGTTCAACTCAAAGCATAATCCACTGAGTATTCACAGGAACAGTTCGTGCTCACGGTCAGCCGTACTCTCGAACTCTGTCGGAGGCTCATAAAAGCCACAATTTTCAGAGTGGAAGAGCTCCGGAGAGGGAGCTCCTTGTGGAAAGGTCATACAACAAGGGGAAGCATTTGACGCTCGAAAAATGAACCGATCCCGATGGCTAACTTGACCGGCTCGATCAACCCTGTTTCCCGTCGGCGGACGGATTAACGGATGTGCTCACGAATGAATGGGACGTTTGATCGTGGAATCTGGGGTTTCATAACTGGCCACGGAAATTCGGAGGAAGCGAAAACCAAGAAAGACCGAGCAATGGCAGTTCTCGCCGGTACTCGATGAGATAATCCCAAGTTTGGATGATGTCTCGCGATTCGGGGACACCTTCACGAATCAGAGGCACGAAGTTTTCCCTTCGGATCTGAAACAACACGGTCGAAGGTCGAATGGACCAGACGATCCACAAATTCATTCGATTCGCATCTCATGCGTGAACTTTTATGACCACTCAGTCACCATTTCGGGCTGTCTATTCGATTTCGACCCTCGGCTAATGCAAAATGTCCTGAACTTGAGCAAACGATTGGAGAACATGGGTTCAATGAAACATCGCTTCCTTAGATTGCGACCACGGTCCAATCGTCCTCGGTTCGTGGAAATATGTGCGACCGTTGATAGCGTTAGAGTCTTGTTCTGTACCGAGCGAGTTTCCATCCAGAGCGAATGTTCCGAGCGGAAGTCTCACGTTGATAACAATTTTCTTCCTGTGGCCTCGTCATGTATCTGAGTCAGACCGGATCGAGCCCGACCGTTCGCTTTACGAACCGACCTGGCCCGAAGCACAACATTGAAATTCTACAGCCGAGCTAAAGAGACGGAGCAAGGAACTCTGACAACCTTTTGGGAGCAAACATCGCTCACAAGGAAGTCCGGGCTTGTTTTAAGTTTTACTTCCCAATCAATGACGCCGATCGTAGAACTCCATGTGCGTCATTTGTCTGGAACTCGGCCGATGCAACCAGACAGTCATTGACAGCTGTAAATTGAAATAAAACACAACGAGAGCACATCCGCACTCGGGCCGAGTGAACAAGAGATGGGGGAAGACGAGAATAAAAAACAAATCCATGTCGAACATTCGATCCGTTTAGTGTTTCTCCGCGCGCTGTAACGACCTAAACAAAAGCAACTTGTTCACACCACTGCTTGATCTTGACAGCCGTTCGGTTCGAAGAAACTCTTCCAGAAAAAACAACCGTTCTATAAACATTTATGCACAAGGCCCCCCGGAATCATCCGCTACCGACGGGTTCTAGCCTTGCTGACAGTGCGCGAGCCTGCGAGCCAATATGAGCTCAGAAAATTCTGAATGATTTCTCGGCGAACTAGGCTCTCGGTGACCAAATCGGAGACTTGAAGTTCTTGTGTTCCGCGATGCTTCCAAAGATCCCAGCCGACCCTCCCAGTTTCCAGGAGGGAGCTTCGAAACAAACATTGAAATAAACACGCTCAATAATGACGACATTTCCCGCGCTCTTCAAAACAAAACTCAACTGCCCCGATCACGGTCATGTGGAACAACCGAAAAAAAAAACAGTTTTCGAATCGGTGGAGCCATCGGATAGAGCGACATGGGAAGAATGAAGTCATATTTTTGGACGTCTCTCGGGTATGTCACAAATTTTCACTGACAGTGGTACCGACAACGCTCCATTGTTCTCCAGGATACTAACAACGCGGAGGAATGTTCTTTGGCCTCATCTGGGTACGTGCAGCCTCTCATGGAGTTAATATTAGATTCGGAGACCTTGGTTTGCTTTGCTTTTTCTAACATAATAGCCGGTATGGATTCAAAGAAAACAAGGCTAACCTTGTTCGCCTGTTGATTGACGAAGGAGCAGAGTTCGGAGAGTCGAAAACAACAGGTGAACATGAAAGGGTCACAAGTTTCCACGCTGCCTCAACCCTCTCGATGTGGAGGTTCTGGCTATGGTTGGCCGCGCTCGGAAAGATTCTCGTTTCATCGTTGGGGCTTTCAATCGTGTCCCCTGATCAAGCAAACTGCTTTTGACTGGTCGAACAATCGGAAAAAAGACGAGCCGCGCACCGTCAGATCAATGACTCTTGATTTCTATCGAGTGTTCATCTTTCGAAATCATCAAATCTCCAGAAAGGGGTCTCACGACTAGAAACTCATCGACAGCGCTTCGTTCCGATTCTTCCAACTTACCTCATGGTGAGCCAACAAATCCTGGTCACTCAGAACAGTTCAACAGCTCATGACACAAAAGTTTCTCTACCGGTCTTTGGATTCGCTACGAACTAGAGTCGAGACACGGGTGCACTCTCTGAGTAAATAACGGACCTCCTACGAGACAGCTCGAGACAGCTTCGGAGCTGGCGCAGCGGTTCATTCCACGCACGTGCACGATAGAAGCCGACGTGCACTTCGGAGATCCATCGTTATGCTTACTTCCATGTGCTTTCTGCATCGAAAGTTTGTTGCCTTAGGAAATCTTAAGGGTTGTTATCACAATCTCTTTGGTGATCTACCGAAAAGTTTGATTACGTGGTCGTTTCTGAAGATTCTTCCAGCTTGGAAGAATAAGATTCCGATCTGAGCAACTGATTGTATTGCAACGCAGAAAAAAATGGGTTTTGTCGATGAAAGCCCACGGTTCGGCAGCATTTGCTGCACTCTCAATTGGATTGAGTTTCAATGCCATATGGTGACATCCTTTACGTGAGTCGCCTCCCCCTGGAGGGAGTGAGCGAGCGAGTGAGCGAGCTACACCAGAGTGTTCGGCGATGATTATTCGCTCCGCCACGAGCAATAGTTATCTTAATCTGAATGGGACCGAGCGCGAACAGATCAAAGAACTGCTCACAGTAGACACACAGGCATGAATCACAGGAAGTTGGGGAGGTCGAGAAGTACGACGAAAAGCCAGGGGTTCTGAAACCGCATCGTATCGGCTTTCTTGTAGCCGATTATACCGTCATTTATCATTCTTTAGAGGCTGGCCTCTGACTGCTCGATACTCTGTAGCAAACGAAACTCATGCTCCACAAGATCATCGAAAACTCTCTTCCAACAATTGCGTTTCTGCCACTTCAACCGGGTTTCGGTCACGAATCGATCGATCCGGATGGCTCTCGACGATCCCGGACTTGAGTGAATTAGAATTCGAATTCGAGGAAGAATCTCCAACACTTCGAAATCTGACACCAAATCCCGATTGGTGTCCACGAGGAGACTCCGGATCCAACCGGGTGATCTGAAAGCGAGAACAACAAAGCTGCCGATGCAGACGACTACGGAATCCCTTTTCGAGTTCATGACTTGTCCATTAGGCCACTATTTGTTTCCAACAATCATCCACCAAGAAACCTTTCTTCAACCAAGTTCGTTATGAAAGACGTTGCTTCCGCGCTGTGTTTCCTGAAATCGAATCTGATTATGTGGAGACATGGGCAGCGAAAGTCATGTCAGTTTTGACCATTGGACTGTATGCAAACGCCCGTCCAGTTCCATCCAAGCTCAGGGCCTTCCCTCATTCCGAAATATAATCATTATGGTCCTTCCGCGAGATGCTATTTGTCGTTCGAAGTTCACAATGATCAGGGAATTTGCGGGCTCTATGTACATACATGTGCAAGAAAAGACGAAGACACAACAATGTTCGAGGTCCGAAAATGTGCTGTTATCCATTCTCAATTCAATTTCAATAGTTCCATATCAGTAGAAATGGATTTCCTCTCTCAGAATGTGTATAAGCGAATATGGAATCGTCGTTGATAATATCTGCGTAGAATGCCGCGAAAGATTCATCAAAAGTTTCATTGGGAGATTTTTGCACAACTCTGACTCTTTAGAGGATGCCGCTCCTCTAGATCCTCGAACTGAGAATCGTTGAGCTGTTCCGTTTCATCTCTCGCCCGCCTACTCAAGGTGACATCACTACCATTGAAGAAGTGACCGGTGAATTGTATTGGAGGCTGGATTGAAAGTACATCCGAACGCAGAGAGACTTACTGCGTCACGGCGCGGCGCATGGTTCCGCCGTGCCATCATTGTTTTCGTCCGCCGCCGGATAAAACCTTAACTTGAGTTCCCTGATACATTTTCAGGAAATGATATCTATGAGAGTCTGCGTGTGCTCTACCGGGAAGATGGACACCAGCTCAATGAGCTTCCCTGACGCGTTCACGACGGGCAGATGAGCAAGGTTCCGGATCCGCGTCGACCACTCTCTGTCTTAACGGGTTCCAACTGTCAAAACCCCACGGTGACAGACTCAGTCTCTGAGTCCATATTTTAAGTTTTACTGTTTATCAAAACAAGGTTGCTTATTCTTGCTTTCTTTGACGATTGTGAGATTTCGGCCATTGACTGCGGCGAATACGGCAGTCACAGGAAACCGGAAGTTCCGAGAACGACCGGTTTCCTCGAAATCCGGAATTCCTTTTTTCTTCCTTCCCTGACTGAAGCCGTCATTCAGTTCTCTCTTGATCCGGAGTGGACAGTAGTTACGCCAGGGTGGCCACCCGGGAGCCCGGAAACGCTCTCCCTCTTTCCAACGTTCTTCCAGAGTCAGCGAAGCTTCTATGCGAACCGGTGAATCGCCTTATACCCAAAGATTTCTTGGAAGGAAATCAGAAGGAAGAAGAAAACGGAAGATATAGTAAACAAATAGAAGATATTCATATGCTTTATTAGAAAATTCTCTCGTCGATGTTTATATTCATATAAACGATATTGCAAAAGAGAAAACGAGTCGCGCGCGAGGTCAAAGTTGACGCGCGAGGAATGACATTCGCTGTCATTAAGGCACTTTGTTTTGTTTTAACATTCTGTCTCGATCCTGTGAGATGGCTCCCATCCCAAAACTTGTTTGACATTCATCGTATCGGATACGTCTGAATAAATTTGGCATGAGAGCCACGAACACGGTGAGGAGTGTTGGATGTTCATCCATCGGGCAGTTGCATTGGGATAAAATACGCTTGTCACCGGCGGCTTCGCTCACACGAAGCCGTGGACTTGCACGGGTTTTCCGTATCCTAAGAAGCGAGTAGGATTTTTTTTGCCGGACATTTATGCTGACACTTCTCGGTGCTCTCACATCGATTATCCAGAAATCGAGAACGCTGACGACGAAGACGACAGGAAATGACGCTAACAGCAGGAAAACATTATGATGTCACAGCCACCAACGAGGCCTAGACGCATCACAAATTTGGCTTTTTACATCTTGCATTAGAGATGTAGTGATTGTCTTGCTATTTATGTTCAAGTGACATTTTTTCATTTGGACTCTTGGATTTGGCGAATCCGGTTCTCCCATTCGGCAACCATGGCGCTTTTCTTCCGAACAATGGGAGCCAGGGGCTCAGGAGCCTGGAAGGAAGGAAGGAAAAGTTCAACCTCAGAATCTAACTGATTTATGTTCACGACTTGTTTAGCAATGGAGATGCGCAGCCTGGAATCTTTGTGCAAGTATTCATTTGCATTATGATATGAACTTTCAAGTTTGCGCTTGATATCGTACCTTCGCAGGCTCATCGCAATCGAGAAGATTTGGGTTACTCAGAACCCGCTGTCTCAATGAAGGATAGAGTCCTTTTGGCGAGCTGTCGTCCTTCACAAAGTCGTCTTCGTCGTCAGACACCGGAATGTCCGTCGCTACGAGAGTGCTCAAGTTCGGCTGAGATCCTCCCAGTTTTCTCATGCGTCTGAAATAGTCAAATTTTGATTAATTACGTTTCCTGTATATCTCGCGTGGATGGACTTCCGACTCCTGAACTACCCGAGCAATTTGTGTGAAGCGCCATTTTCGAACAGAACTCCGTTTATTTCAATTTTTGGATTGACGTAACCATGCGTGAAATGACGTAGGTGAACTACGAACCTGAGCTCGGTCTCGCGCTCCTTGAACAATTTCAGTTCCTGCTGGATTTTGCTCTCGGCGGTGACCAGGTGTCGTCTGGGTTTGGCGTAACATTTATTCTCAAGATTCACTGTGCCCAGCTCGAAACGCGGTCTGCTGCTGGGAGCCTCGACCCACCGAGGTTCGATGGCTCTGGTAGGAACAATCTCTTTGCCTTGGCTAGCGATGAACTTTTGCATGCTTATCCCACGAGCTACCGTTCCGAAGGCGGGTCTCCTATAAGGAGTCGCAGCCTGTGCGCTGCTAGACCCCGATGAGCTCGAGGAGAAAGTTCTTGGCCGGGGTCCTTCTGTTTCACCTCCGATCTTTGCGACCTTCGAGTCACTCCTCTCAACGGAGATGGTGCGAATGACGCCTTCTTTCTTGAGTTCCAACTCCTTGCGGGTTTGCTCCTCGATTTCCTTCTGGATCTTCGACGTCACCATGTTGTGCACGGGAGTGCGAGGAGATCGCAGGTCGGTGCACGAGGAAGACGTGGAGGATGTCGTTGACCTCTCGGAGAGGATCGACGAAGAATCCACGGAATCTGTTCGTCCGCTCAGGAGACCTTTCTCGCGTCGAAGAGCCTCGTCGCGTTCTTTGGCTAGTCTGATCTCCCGTTCGATCGGAGTTTCATTCTGATAAACGGTCGTCTCTGGAATTTCGTCGCCATCATCCAAGGGACGCACTTTCACCGCACGTCGAGCAGTTTGCTTGGCTGAAAGGAAGACTTCGACTGAACTTCTAGGAGGTGCGGCGACATTTGATGAAATGCTATTCAAATGCAATCGATCGTTCGTGGAAATCCGCAATCGATGCGAAAGGGGAACTTACGAATCGGAGAAGCACTCGTCATCGGAGACGACGGGATTCGGGGCGCGCTGTCAACTTTGAGTTCACGTTTGAACTCGGCTGACTGCTGCTCGGCAGCGAAATCGAGCTTCTCTTGCTGTTGAACCTTCTGCTGAAGACTCTCACGATGTCTCCGAAGTTCGTCCTCACGCTCTTTCAGCTGACGGATTTCATCTTCGATCTTCAGAGCCCCAACATCGCGGACTCCCTTCGGAGTCGACGTTGCCAGCGGTCTCGTAAACGGAATCGGTTTCGAGGTTTTTGACGCCGGCCTTTCATCCTGAGAGAGAAAAAAATCCAAACATTGATCCTAAAATTGATCGAGATTTTCGAGGGGAAATCGCTCGAAGAGTATCGAAAGTCTACGCACGAGGAGGCTTCCAGTGCTTCCCGAAAGACTGCCCATCTTTTCGGCAGCTCTCCGTCTCGCCACTTCGCGCTCTTTTTGAATCTCTTCTTCCCGTTCGCGTTGAAGTCTGATTTCGCGCGCGATTATCGTCTCCTCACCCGGCACTGGTTTCAGAGCCTGTGGCATGAGTTTCTTGTGATCGATCTGGAATAGAAACAGGTGTCCCTCTTCATTCTCAATCAGAACACAACAAAGTCAGAGCACATCGATCATTTTTGACGCATTTCTGTTCCGAGGCGACTCGATCTATGGGGTCTATCACTCACATTCAGCGGAGGACGGAGGACCTTTGGAAGCTCGACAGAGGCCGCAGTGCTAACTTTCGGAACTTCCACGGGAATCAGAGGAATGTCCCGAGCGGCTTCGTTGATCTCGTTGATATCCTGGATTTCCTGTTTCGACTGCATCTCGCAGAGGAGGTCATCTTCTTCCTCAGGAGAGGAGCATTTCAGGAGAAGATCGCTGTCGCATTCCGGATCGGACAGGGCTGTGGATCAGAGAAGAATATCCGTCAGATTCCATGATCTGGACGTGAAATATTTAGAATGTCACCGCGATTCGCCAGATCGGATCTGGAAACGAGTGGAGTATCGATCCTTCGATCGATGTGACCGGCTAATTATCGGTAGTAAAGATAATTATGCTTTCGATTTTTCTTCTGCCCCGTCGGCGTTTTTCAGAACTTTCACTAACGCTCCGGCGTGCGTCGTCATAACCCGCATCGCTGATATCGAGGTCAGCCAATTCAGAGTCGTCCCGGGCGGCTATCTTTTACACAGCGGAGTGGACGATGAGGCTCAAAACTGCAATAATTAACGGCACTGCCGCCAACGTCGATCGCTTCGGTTTTAAGACAATTTCTTTCTTTCTTTCTTTCTTTTATCAGCTTCTAATCTTAACTCGCGCCGAACGTCTCCGATGCTTCACTTCCTGAAGCGATAGTGTGAACATTTAAGGAGTCGGAGCTTAGCGACGAGCTTCACGAAATTATGAGGATCCACTGATATCGCCGGGGACGCGTTGGTGTGGACTCGACTCAGTGTCGTGATTAGTTTCTAGAAGTCATTTCGTCAAATCTTCAGTTAATGACCGACACGAGGATTCTTCGCTCCAACGGATTTCCACAAAAAGGAGGATGGTTTCAGTTGTGAGCATTGTTGAGCGGAGAACGCGCTCTGATTCTCTGAGTTTTTCTTCTGTCGCCGACAGTGTTCCAGTGTTGACCGCAAGAGATACATTGGGACGAGCACCGAGGGTTCTGCTCACTGATTTCAGGCTTGACAAAACACAATACAGAAAAAAAGCGACCGATCGAGAACTAGAAGCGATCCAACATCGTACCAGTCTATTTTCTTCTGGCAAAGATTCTACTGGTCGAACGAATCGACCTAGTTCGACAAAAGTCAACCGAACGAAGAGATAGTTCATTCTCTCGTTCAGATCCCGATCGATACCTGAGTTTGAATGGGCGTAGTTCGAATGCTGAGAGCTGTTCGGGGAGGTCAACATGTCCCTCGACAAATCCGAAGTTATGGAGCAGTCAACTGGCGACCTCGTCTGCGGAGTGAGGCCTCCGGAAGTGCCAAGCACTTCTCTGAGAGGCTGTTCTAGCGGATGATTCTTGATCGAACAATCTGCGTAGATTTCTTCCTCAGTCTCGACCTGGATGGGGAATCAGAATGGGATTAGCGAGGGTTGGGAGTACGAGGCATGATGTCGCCCAATCGAAAACTTTTCTCATTTGAAGCTATGACCGACCTCTTCATAAACTGGATCCTTTTCTTCACAGCTTCCGTAGTCTGAGCCGTTACCGGAGGCATTCTCGATAGATTCGAAAATCAGCTCCTCAGTAACCTCCTGAAACGAAATCATGAAATGAATTAGATATCGAAGAATATCTTTTCGTTGTCGACCCGAGATTCAGTTGCGTTTTCGCTCTGATTCTTGAAACTATATCCAAATAGACGATCTTCTGATTCATTCTTCAAGCTCACTACGCAAACTGGACCATTTTCCAGGATCACAATCCGCGTTTCGGAGCGGTAATCGCGACCCGCCCGTTGTTTCACGCTCCAAAAAATGGTCCGTCCATTTGCTCGACTCGGACGCTACCGTCTTTGAGAGAAAACTCTTATGTTCTGTTCAAGAAGGTCATTCGGATATTTATTCCGAAATGTTTTCATTTCTGCTGGCCATGCCGTCAGGCCTGCATGCCTTTAGGGAACTCGAGCGAGAAGAGATCTCCTCGATTCAAAACTTTCCACTCGCTCTCGTAATCCACCGAACAGACGATCCATTGGAAAACTTCTGCCGGTCCTCCGTTTGAGCCGCCCGCAACATTCAAAATTTCAACGAATTCCATCACATCTGGCGACAAAAACTCAATTCTTGGAATCTATTCCTGGAACTTGCAGCCTAGAGCCATACTGGATTGCTCATTTCTCAGGTGTCTCGACGCAGAACGGGACATTGTGAGGCATCCAGACGAATGATCGTTTCTGCGTGAGAAAAATGGATCTCATCGAAAAAAATCTTCACTATCAAAACATTTCTCTCGGTCTTTGAATTCGGCTGTAGTAGAACGTCGTGACCTCTCAGTCGAAACGGTAAAAATAAACTTGCATTACAAAGTAAGGTGTCACTGAACTTCGAGGATTGACAAAATGACCATCTGTAAGAGTAAGTTTCTGCTTTCCCGCTATCTTCATAGAAATCATGCTGTTAGTCTTCGTGTACTTTTATTTCGCGCCGTCAGAAGCGCATGAATTTCTTATGTCGCCACCGACGACGAAGGGAAGCAAACGAGCGGAATAGCGGCTTCCCGTAGCTCAATACAAAATTTTCACACGCCCGCCTCACATTAAGGAACGACCGTGACGGTGACGTCCTCAGTGAAGTTGATGAATCTAAAAATACATTTTTCTTAAAGACCTTCACCATAACAGCCGTCACCGTCGGGTGTTGCGTGGATTCTCGCAGCTTCTGGGATTATCTTCATTCATTCATTCATTCGTGCGACACTCGTTGACAGAGGGGAAATTTTCTGACAGAAGCTCCGAACGTCTTCATACGTTGGAAACGTCCGAAGGGAACCTGCGAGTGTTTTTTCCCATCCTCTTCCGGACCTCGGTCGCCACGCGTTCACATTTTGGGGCAGCGACGACATGATTGTCGGTTCCAATAGAGTCCCACTTTCACCTCAATAAATCAATAGGTATCTTCCGATCCGAACACAAAACGTAGTTGCGTTTGGTGAACTTTGGCATCGAGGAAAATTGTTGTCCGCCAACCTTATAATTCTGATTTGGCCTAATTCTATTCTCGTTCCGAACGTGCGTTTTTCCGCCGCCGAAATAGTAGTAATAATTTGAGCGGCTGTCGCCGCCGCGCCGCCGTGACGGTAGATTAGTTGCGGCCTCCTCTCGGGGAAGAATCTTTTCACTTCGAAGAGGATGAACATCGCGACGTGCGCTATGAGAATACGTGTCGATCGTCGATATCTTCGTATGCGCATTTTAAAAAGAAAAGTATATCTGATAAGTTCTACCCTTTGCAGCGTCCGGAACAGCGATTCTCTTGGCGGCGGCGCTTTTCACATACTAGTACGCAGAAACCGGTACACACGGGTGATGTACACGCGACCGACACCACAGGTCCCGTTCAATCAGTTTCGGTCGAGCTTCCTAGCAATCTTGAGGGTTTAGTTTCTCTTCTCAAATATATTTATTCCTCTCATTCCATCGAACGTGAGTGCTGTCCAGGTTTGCTGTGAACTGAAGCGGACCGACAACTGACCAGTAAAACTGTACTGATCGATAATTGCGCCAGACGCCGCTCCGTTTCGGCGATAACGCTTTCGCGTGAGTTTTTGCGTCACATTCCGTTCCGAATCAATATACACGCAGGCGACATTTGAATCGCCGCTCCTCGTGTTCACTTCTTCCCGGCGTTTTCTTTCTTGTCCGCATCCCCTATCTACTGCATGTCATAAAGTCGAGAAGACTGACGAGGCGACGGCGAAACTGCAAATCATCAACACTTTCCGATAGCGTTATCAGGCACAACGCGAGTTCTTCATTTGCTCGACAACCTTTTCCGATTAAAGCAAGCAGAGAACATTTTCTCGATTCGCTTCAAAGAGACACATGCAGTGCCGGATCATCATACGAGAGTTAGAAATGAGATTCTGACTTTCCTTCATATCCATCCCTCGTAACCAGTGTCAGAAAATGGCAGTCAACGTTGACGACAAGGGCGCTGAAAGCGGCATCGAAGGCAAGAAGAACGCTTACCTGGACCCCGATAGCGGTGTTGACAGCGTTGACTTTGCTGATGTTGATTTGGCGAGATATGTTGGCCGACGAGTTCGTGATTTTCACGCCGTGATTCAATTCGTTAACGGGTTCTTCGTGAAGTGTTTCCATTTCGATCTTTTCTTCGACCGAGTCCACCAGGTTCGATGCCTGAGGCTCTGAAAGGGAAAGAAGCACGTTAGTCTTCTTGAAGTGGTGGAGCTGAAAACTGGTAACGGATTGAAGGTGTGATTTCATTCATTTTCATCAATTTCCCACCGAATTCTTCGGGACAACGTTCCTTGATGGGAACTCTTGTGGAGTGTATCAGAGGTTCGCGAGACTTTTCGCTCCATCTGGAGAAGGGTTCACTCATCGGCAAGGGAAGGTCCGTCCGATAGCGAGGGAACGAGAGATTATATCGCGGCTCTAATCGCTGGGTCCCCTATCCCATGTGTCATATTTCAAATGTTGTCCATCAAACCCATCTTTAAACGGCGCGCCCGGAGCATGACCCACCAATTACAGTTCCATCCACCATTGATGTTGATGACTTCAATTCATCAGTCGTTCAATTCAGCGACTTCTTCCTAGGCAGCGGCGGCGGCGGCCGTGATGCGACGTTTGGAACTGTGTGCGTCTGTCTCCGGGTGGGTCTGGCGGAGTCGTCTCTGTTGCAAAGTAAAGCAATGCCCCACGTCCATCAGCGACTGCGACAAACGGACTAACAGACGCCATGATCGCCCCCCCTCTCAACGCGGTAGCTTGCAGCTAAGCAACAAGCGCAAAGCTAGGTTGGCTGGCAAGCCGGGCGGCCAGTGGATGAATGAGCGAGCGAGCGAGTGAGCTTCAAAACAGAACACAGGGTTATTGTCAATTCCAAGGCGAAAATGAAACCGCGTCCAAGCGGCGGCAGCGGCATCAGCGGGAGCCGCAGCAGCAGAACCAACGTATTGTTCCAAATGAGTTGAAAAACCACCGGCGAAGATTTCTCTATCCCTTTGCCTCCTCAGGTGGCAAGTATGGAAGACTTGCAAACGTGTCGAAAGGCTTCCTTGAGCAACACCTTTGAACACGGCGAGTTTGAAACGAAAAAAAAAAAAAATTGCCGCCGCAAGTATTGGCTGCGCAAGCTGTGGCAAGCGAGCGTTTAGTCTCACGAGGATTGTTCTCGGTCGCCAGAATATCTCGTGGCTCATTCTTCACTCGGTGTCCGATGTCGGTATCGTCCCTCGAGCAGTTTGCCAACAGCTGTTGTTTCAACCTGCGGTCGCCACGTCCAGACTCCGTACGGTTAGCGTCGTCGAAGAGAGAATTACTCGACAGAAACGCGAACTATCTTCATGTTTTTTGTTCTACACCGAGCGAAAATAGGTTGCCGGTCGCTCGCGACAGTTGCAACGCCGCGTGTCCAACCAAAAACAACGTGCCGTGAAGATCACGCGCGAGAGCTTCTCGAAGTCGATCTTTGAATCGATGGATCGATCGATCAGCGAATCAGGCGGCAGACGCCCAGCAGTTGGAATGTAGGTGAACATCGTGAACAAATACACAATTCGAATCGCGACAGGGGCGAGGTTCTAACACTGCGTGACGGGGTAATCCGAATATCTGGACGCGTCCACACAGTCAGGCAGCGAGTTAGCCAACGACGCGACAATCGAAGTGCTCTGATAGTTACAAACGCTTCCGACGATTCGGAGAAGCCGTCCGTCCGGGGTTTAGAATTAATTGTGCACAACGGACAATCTTCAATCCCGGATGAAGTAAAGAAGAAAAGCGCAAGAAATCGAAGAAAAATCCATTCAAGTGAGAAAGCTTCCCGTCTTTCCTCGCTCCGGAGCCCGTGGACGCTGCGCCGGCGTTTCACACAAATCATGCGCGACATCAGCTAACCTTCCAATCCCCTAAAACGGAATCAGATCTCCGGGAAATCGAAGCCAATCCCCAATTACGCAACGCTCGAAGCGTAAATACGCCGCGCCGGTAGCGCATTACTTTGTAGTATGCAAAACACGTACGAAGGTCCTCCTATATAGTACTTATCTAAGAACACATCTCGATTGATCAGTGGAGAGATCTTTCAAACAGTCGGTGACAGCAGCGATGACAGTGGACAGTTGACAGAAGCTGTCCATCGAAATCGATCTTTCGCCGTCATCTTGGGGACAGCTAGCATCGATGACAGTTTGTTTGTGACACCGAGCTGTTAGGTTGCGTTATGAAGCTCCAGAATCTACATAGACCAAAGCCAGATGTTTGACATACTGAGAAGAGAGCCTCTTGGGTGCCGTCGTGTCGTCAGTGCCCGCTTGATCGTCGGAGGCTCACCCTGAATGGTCAAGGGTATCTGGCGGGATTGGGTCAGCCAATGATCGAGTGGCGAGAAGCAAAGCTCACGGAGAAGAAATAAGAAGACGGAGAAGCAAAACGGTCCGATTTGCTCGCAGAATTTTTCGTCACTCTTCAAGAAGACCGAGCGGATTCCGTTCGAAAAGCGACCGCGAGAAGAACGACGAATGTCGAAGATTAAAAAACAATTAATACAGAGTTCAATGTCATGTGAGACCTCATGGTTGTTGTTGTTGTTGTTGTCGCCGCCGCGCCTGCCTCCGTCATCGTTCTAGCCCTCGGCGTCGCTGTCATGAAAACCAGATTCTAGCGACGCATGCTACATAGTAAGCAAATGAAGCTTTCTGAAGGACACCAAGTGACTTTTCTAAGCAAGGCTCTGGAAAACAGGTCTCGCACAAACAGAGCACGTCACTTCAGAACAGCGCCTTGGGCAGAGCAGTGCAGCCCTTCAGGATCTTCCTTTATTGGTAACAATCGCCGATGACGAACTTTAGACGGAGGCTGTGGATACGAGAAGAAAAAAAAAACGAGCAAACAGCCGCCGCATCGACTGAGCCTCTAGAAAACGGACAAGGGCTCGTCTCTGTTTCCAACGGTCGAATGAAATGATGATGTTCCGGAAGTTCTGACGGATAAGACTGCCTTTGTGTTAGATATGAGGCTTCACTCACTCAGACGCTCCAACGAACGAGCGACTGAATGAATGAATGAAGGAGTGAATGAGCGAGCGAGCCAACCAGCGGGCTAGTGAGTGAATGAATGAATGGATGAACTTCTTTACCCAAAGGTTGCGCGACGGCAAGGTAACCCGTTAGAAGGACGCCGGCCTAACCATTTTACACATTGAAGCAAAACTTTGAAACACGCCCAGCTTTCTGGTCACCCTTGCACTTCACCGACTTAAGCCGAGTTTCTCAGGATTGCGACGAAAGATTCTCCGCCGTCTCATGATCAAGTTGATTCCAGATTTCTTTTGATTTCGGAAATTTCTCTCTTTCGTCGAACCTGGTGCTTGAATCCACCGTTTTCATAGAGCGAATGAGCTTGATGCGTCCTAGCGGTCTGTATTCATCCATCAAATATGTCTCATGATCCAGGTCGGAAGCGGCACTCGGTGACAATAAATCATTACAGAGAGCGCGTCGGCCGGCGTGAGCGATATTATATTTATCTATATATATATTGTTGCGAGCCAAAGGAATGAGCCCAGGTCCACGGGTTGCCAATGGCAGAAGGGGCCCGCGTCGCGAAACAATGCGAATCGGAGGCACGAACCGCTGGTCTTCGAAGTGAGCAACGAAGGCAGGCGCACAAGTGATAAGAATAGCCGATATTGAAAATGATGGAAGCGGGACGGCGCATCGCCACTTTGCCCCCACCTTTTTTTGGATTGAATTTCAGATAGAGAACTCGCAAATCACGATTCTCCCGAAAGAAAAGGCGAAGAATGGGGATGAAGAAGAGCAGTGGCAAACGCATGAGAAGAAACGATTGAAAAAGTGACAATCGAACTGTTCGATATCGATCCGGGGCCGGAATCATGGCTCTCGCTCTTCCGATTCACGGTTATTTCATTGAAAGAAAAGCTGACTAAATTCCAAAGATTCGTTGACGTCATTGCTGTGAGCAAATCCGAAATTGTGCACTGAGTGAAAGGAATGAAGGAAACAACATTTCGTGACTCTCTGGCCGCCACCGTCGTCGTCATCGTTGGACCTTTCGTATTTCGGCACGGCTTGAATCCACGTGAAATTTCTGTCGTGCTCGCTGGTCATTCGTGGATCGCGTTAAGAAGAAACGTCGACTCATGATGGACAGAATCCAAGGAGAAATTGAAAAGTACCGTTTCGGAATCAAGAGAAATAGAGAAGAGACGAATCGGGGATTTGTTTTCTGTCGATTCCGCGCTGAGGCATTTCATCTTCGCAACAACTTTTGAAAAGCGTTTTTCCGCCGAAGATGCTACCTGTAATTCGATTTTTTAAGAATCGTAAGTGGATTGACGGAAGTGATTGGAACCGTCGTTCGTTCGTCTCGTTCTCAAATCCAGTAATCAACGACGCGACGTTGAATTTCACTTCTCTGAACTCCACTCAAGGCGTTCCTTCAACTCCTCGAGGAGGTGACACGGAGAACTTTTTTTTTCGTTCGTTTTTCCAGCTTCCAGATGCGCATCACGGTGCCTTCGGGATGACAACTGGGGATTTTCGTTGTAGGGGAACGATTTTTTCTGTTGTTTTGTTTGCTGATGTTGTAGTGATTCAGCTCCGTAATAGGACAGCGATCACAATATTACCCCTTCTTATCTCCCGACGAGGGCTATTTGAGCGACGATGAATAACGTCAATTGTCCCAGAGCATTATACAGCTAGACGCGATCCTTCGGTCGCCATTACGTCTAGTTATCTAACAATGAGTGTTTCTCGGAGAAATCCGGAGTTGGCGCCGCCGCCGCCGCAATCCGACGCCCACGCAGTCAGAGAAACCTTCATAGTTTTGTATCGTTTCCATCTAAAGCTTGCTCGAGAAGATTCTTGATGAGTGAGCTGCACGTCGTCGACGAGAATCTTCTCCAAAATCATGAAAATCCTCGATTCCGTCTCGACTAGCGATGTAAACGATTCTTAATGTTTTCAGGCTATCTGTTCGGCTTTCGCGAGGAAGTGGATTTTCGGTTAGAACGAATCGGGTTGGTAAAATGTGAGAAGCTGAGGCCTCTTGACGATCAGTGATCAAATATTCAGAAATTCATAAAAATTCCTCGAGTCGTTCCCATCCGTCATATTCTGTCGATAGCTGAAATCTTCGCTCACTCCCTCGATGGACTGCTAATCAAAATCTCGACGCCGGCATAAAAACAACTTCATTGTTGGAGCGAATTCACACGGCTGAGCAGAATATTTAGCCGAAAATTTAAGCCAGTAGCCGCTATTCGTGGCACCAAGTGTCGGAAGGGAACTTCAAAGACGAACCGTAACCGCTACCGGTGAAAAACGTTTTTTTTTTTGTTGCGAGCTGCCGCGAACTTCCACGGACAAAATCGTGTCTTCAACAAGTGATCCGCTAAGCCGACGACCGCTAACTCACGTTCTGAATTCGTTCCTTTTCGATGGTGGATTTGAATCCGAGGTTTTGAAACCTAAGGAAACAGCGACACCGTTCGTTGTGAGTTCGTTCGTTCGAGGTCAGGATTCGATCGGATTCCGAGTTCTCTGGACTTGGATCACGTGACTTGATGATTGAACTATGTCGAAAGCCAACTGCAATCTCGCACCTGGCGTAAACGGGAAGAAAGATGGAACTTTCACACGACCCGCTGTGTATGCTCTACTCTTGGTGAAAGTGCAAGCGTTCCGTGAAGCCGGTCTACGATAGCGTGGCTGGCTGCAAACGTAATCCGCGACTAATCTGACAATATAAGCGAGGTTAATAGTTTGGGAGGGAGGGAGACGAAGTTGACAATTCAAAGCAAGGCTCTTGTGCGCCTTCGACAACGAAACCTTGTGCACCCGTAACCCGCTTAGCCCCTTTGGACCAGGCCCTTGATCGCCGTCGGCTGCACAATGGGGCTGTGGATGTACGGCCTGTTACTTTTAATTACGATGTTTGCATACAACTTGAAGTCGAAGTCAGCTAGGTGAAATTCGTTTTGGGAAGAAACGTCAGAGTGAGGCATGCCGCGAGCAAAATTCATCCAAAGTGAGCGAATTCTTTTCGGGGAGAATTAAGTTTGCGTTCCCGAAAAAACGTGATTCTCAGCGGCAACCAGGGGCGCCGCTGGCGAAGAGAAGACGAACGTTCTTCACTGCAAACTTCACTTCTTCCGTTCCCTCGTTCCGTTTCCGAATTTCGTTGCCGTTGTTGCTTTGATAAACACCGAGGAAACGAGGGATACTGATTTTGAAAACGAGAGATCGCCAGCCAGGATCCGTTATCGAAAACTTGAGCGATTCTGTGCTCCGTGGCGGACCTGTTGGAGGAACTCGCCCGTTTTTCTTTAGAGTTTCTAGCCGAAGGGCATGATTGACATTCATGAAACAGATACTTCATGAGAAAAAACGATCATGCTGCGTCATGAAGTTCGCTTGCTTCGAAGTTCCACGCAAAGGACCTGATGAAGCCTGGAGAAGAAGCAATGCTGTGTTGACTTTCGAGAATTTGTTGAATGCAATGTGGAAGCGCCGCCCCCAACATTGACTTTTGTCGAAATTCCGGGATTCAAAGAATTACATTTCATTTTTGTGCCGCGCCGCTGGGAAAAAAGGAATGAGATTCTGGGAAGTTCGTCGGAACATCAAGAAGCTGATTACATTCAACACGATCACCATCAACTGCCGGTGAGGTTTCTCTAAATGCACGCAGTTTGGCGCGTGCAACGTGTCGCCCGCAGCGAGAACGTATCGAAGTATTCGGATCAACTAGCATTCCTTGCTCCGTCCGTTTGGGCGGACCCCGAAGAATTCGATTCCGTTGTCCAGGCTGTTCACATAGAACACTTCAGTAGCGTGGAAACAAGCTAGTTAGCGGATCGCCGGTTTGACCGCTCATCCCGCATTCATCGACCGACCAAATGAGACCTGACAGCTGCAGCACCAACCGTAGCAACGACTACGGCATTTACCACGTTGTCAACAACAACAACCGTGCCAGTAACTGCGACAGCAACGACGACTTCCACGAACCGTTTCCGTGAGAGCTTTTGAGAATATCTGATGCGAGCGGCAAGCATCCGTGTTCGTCATTATTCGACTGCCCTGGTCATCATCACGACGAAGTGGCGAAATTGACCGAGAAATTTTTCAATTTCAGCGCTAGTCGTCGACAACTTTTCTGCCATCCAACTTTCCGAGGGACTTTCGATCGAACAACGAAACACGTCCCGAAGGTGTTCTGTGAACAGAGCCGTGTCTGCTCTGGAGTGGACCAGTCTAGTGAATTGTGTTTGTGTTCTCGTCGTGTTCTATTCCAACCTTGCTGAGTGGAGTTTGGCTGGAACGGTGTCTGACACCCGGGGCCCCTCCAGTGCCACAACTACCACTAGCCCTGGCTCGTCACGGACCGTCGATCAGCGCCACTGCTATTCCCATCCACTAGTCAGTCAGTCAAGTGTTGGCCGCCCAGATACCTGGCTGCATAGATCGCTAGATGCATGGATAGTCGAGCTACACTTGGGTCAGCTATTCACATCTTCTCATTAGAACAGGAAACGCCAGCCATCTAGGTAACGATTGTAGAAGCTCGACCTAGGGAACAGGTTCACGCATGGATTCGTTTTCGATGGTGTTCATGACAGCCGTGACCGAAGCCTCTTCCTCCACCACATGATCGTCATCGGGGTGCTAGACATACTCTCTCACATTTTGACAGGGAATTCATGGATTGAACCCGAAAACCTCTTTCTGAACTTCCTGCATCATCGAGGTTCGAGTGGAACCGAAGTTTTTTCGGATTAACTGTGTCAAGCATACCATATTTTGGGATCCTACTCGATTGTGACGCATAAGAGGAAGGCGTCTGCGGCGTGTGGAATATGGAGATGATTTGCTGATAGATTCCGTGGACTGCGCTCTCCATTATGCGTCCCATTCCATGCGTCCGAACTTCGCGAGATCAGCTCGCTCACAAGTATCGAGAGATCTCTCAAATCACGAAGAACACGAGCTGGTTCGAGAGTACCGCGAGAGTACTTGGTCCACTCACTCCTTTGGAACTTCACGACACAGCACCGATGATCTCAAACGCACGAGGTGTCAGTCGAGCCGAAGTTGGAGAACTTGTAACTGACGAACAGTGGCCCTGCTTCCATGGTTCGGCCCGTGGGCCAGGCGAGCGGACAGGAGTAAAGTGAAGACGAACAGCTTTGATTCGGTTGGTTTTTTTTTCTTAGCGTTTTACCATCTTCAGATGCAGCGTCTATCGGGTTCTTCCTTCTCGCTATTCTTGTAGAGGTATTGAGCCTCCTCGCGCGCGCGCGCGCGCGCGCCAACTAGAGAGGGGGCTTCCCCATCCAGCCCCGGCTCTGTTTCTATCTGTGCGTTGGTGTCCACTCAGCCACCAATCCAGCCTGCCTGCTTTCTAGTCAGTCAGTCAGTCAGCCAGCCGAGCGTTCGGGGACTTGCAACCAGGCGGTCGGTCGGTCGGTCGGTCGGTCGGATGTTCGCGTTGAGGATTTTTGTATTGTTTATAATTGCGATTTTACCACCGCTAATTAGTCTCAGAAGAGACCAACACAAGCCCTAAAAATTCAGCTGCACGATTCAACAGCGGAGAGAAGATTTTTGCAACAAAAAAGAGAAACTTACATAAATCTTATCCGCGTGCGAAGTCAGTGAACTTCCGTTTGAAGTTGGGAGGGCAAAGACAACGCTTGTTCTTCTAATTGAAACGATCTTCCCTCACTTCGACCGAAACGAGTTCTGGAGATCAAATCGACCCTCGTTTAACACCGCTCAGCTGTTATTGGGCCCTTATTTCATTTCGAAAATCTATTGTTTTGCTTTAACGAGAACATCGACTTCGAGATGACGGTCAAAAACTGCTTCCGTCCATTCGTATTTGAAGAGCGATCGAGAATTTCGAAATACTCGGAATCACCACTTTGTCTTAACGTGATTGAAAGCAAGTGTATCAACAAACATACTTATCACCATCGTTACTCAATACACTTTTTATGGCTCTTTTAACAGGCATCGACTCCTCGTTTCGAAATGAGACGCTTTGTTTCGAATTATGGGCGACGTTCGATCGAAAGAAACTTTTCTTGACATTTCAGCGGACATCGGAGCGCAAATTTTTATTTATTTGTGTGACGAAACTCCGAGACATTTCATACTTCTGCTCAGTTCCGGGACTCCTGAGATGAGTTTAGGCTCAGGATTTCAGGGTCTCGAGACATAATTCTCGTCGTTTGAAGTTTTTACGTCGAATTCTTCTCATGCTCGGCAAACGGTTTCGTCACAAAACGCAACTTGCTCGCCCTGTTTGCATAAAGTGAAGAGTTCCGGCAAACTGGATGACCCGTAAAACCGTCGAATGATGATCCTCGTATTTGTTGTGCGAGAAAGCGATCCCAACTAATATCCGCGCTTACGAATAAACTTGAGAACTTGCCAGTAGTTTGCATCCCACCACATCAAACTCCCCTCGTGTGCGCTGCTACGTGCCTAAACAGTTATTAACAACCCACAAAACAAGTGGTAGATCTCGCCGCGATGAGCATTTTCTCTTCCGATTATGATGATGGCAGTCTTTTCGGCGTGAAATCGGGCTTTGATCCTTTCGCTAAGTGTAAACGAATCTGCTTTCGACGGGAAACACCTCGAAACACCTCGAGATGATTGAGAGAAAGACTTCGCTTCACTCCGTAATTCATCGCTTACATAAGATGAGATCTTGATCGGTTTCTAAAACAGGAACTCTCGCTCGCTCGTTTGCCAGAAGCACCAGTTTCGCTCATTGTCGTTCGTTGTGCCTAGCATCGACTTGTTTGACCGCGTTCCAACATGTTGGCTCTTGTCCTTCCGTATTCTGTGAACTGCACTGCAACGTGTGAACCGAAGCGCCAATGTGTTTGACAGTGTTTCCACGTTCTGGCGTCCTATTCGGGGCAGCTCCGAGCCGGTGGGACAAAGAAACAAAACTTTGTATTCCAGAGCAGCGATATTGTTCGATTACGCCCCGAAACCCTCGCGTCGGTCGTAATAGAATCTTGTGCGACTTCCACATAACGGACCTGCAGCAGAAAGTCCAGAAGGCGTCATCCTTTATTGAACGGTGCGCGCACACACACCTTTCTAGACTTTTCCGACGACCACCTGTGGCCTATAACGAGCCGTCCATTTGTCGGTGGTCCGTCCGTCCGTCCGTCCGTCCATCGATCGATCGATCGAACGACGGATCGGTGTCTGGCCCGTCCGTGAGTCGGTTTGTTGTAAGTCGTTCGTTTGTGCAAAAGTGATTCTTCATATAATGACCAGAAGAGAAAGTGTTCTTCTTTCAAGACGGAAGAAAGAAACCATCGAACGTCACTGAAAAGAACGGACCAACGAACCAAGCGATCGACGGACTGTCTGTCCGTGGCCCGATGGACGACGGCGGCGGCAGCGTATGGACAGCGGACACACTGAGGGAACTCTTCCGATCGACGAATCGAACCGATACAGGACAGACGGGCCATCGATGAAAGCCAAATAAATCCTGAGATGGATGCTTGCCCATCGACAACGACGTAAACATCAAATACGACGGCTAAGGCAGAGTGCCCGGCTGGTGATCGACGAAACAACGAACAGGTTGAACCCGTTGCAGCTACCGGTCATCCGACCACGCTGTTCCGTCGAACAACGGTACAACGGCTGTTGTTGCTGCTGCCACCACGTCATACCACTGTCGCGCATTGTTTGCAGAAGTGCAAACACTTCAGCTCGAGTTTGTTCGGAAACGTTCACCCAAGGAGCAGCAAGTCCGGTCGAAGCTCTTCCTTGATTCCATCCATCGCCGGCTTGTCCATCAGTCGTCGTCGTTGTTGTCTACACCGCGATTCCGTCATTCCGTCGATCCACTCATTCAATTTGGCTGACTTCTACAAAAGTTGAGTGACGCAAGACAAACATCTCATTGTTGATTAAGAGCTTTCGTTGTTGTATTTGCCGCCACCACGGTTTATTTCAGCTCCGTCGACTCGTATCGATTCAGAACAAAGGGAACAAGTGGAAACGACCGGAGTCAAATCTTGACGCCCATGGCTGGAAATCGTCGCCGACGCGACGTCAGAGCGAGCATCTCATCAGAAGTTTCTGATTGCGAATGATTCTGCCCCGGATCGTTTAGAGCCTCTTTTGTACATCGTCGCGTTACACTCGGACTAGCCCAGCAGGTGAACGAGCTTGTGGCACACCCACCTGGGTTTCTAGTCTGTTTACCCTTCGGCAAAGACAAGAACAGCGGAGCCTAGCCCTGAATTTTCTCAGTGGAGAACTTTGAATACGTTTCTGTCTTTGTGCGCTCCGACCGACGCAGCCAGAAAAGGCGGCGAACAGAATGTCCTATGGAAAGAACAAAGGACTTAAAAGATTTCCCGTCGAACGAAAACACAGGAACTTTGGAAGTCATTCGGTATTCCAACTTGAACTATGACGAAAACTTTTGTCTCTCATTCACTCGTTGCGACAAACGGCCGCTTCTGTCGGGGGAACGCCCAATGTTTAAGAAGTTTACCCGCCGGCTTGGGCGGATGGATGGATGGATGGACTAATTGAGTCAAGAAGAAACTTCCAGCTTGATCAATGGTCCGCATTCGGTGATCTGAATACTGCTCGCCTTCTGGATACGAAGATGTCCGGACGGATCGAAGATCAGACCGGCGGCGGCTGTGCAGGGGAGGTTCTCTTCAGAGGGTCGGCCCGCTCGATCGTTCAATCGGCAACAGGAGAAGATTGTCAATGAGCTCAACGAACTCCCTCCCCTGACCGAGTATTGTCCTGGACGACAATCTCCGATCGACGTTATCATCGTTATTATCGCTATCGTCGTGCGTGATAGATTGGGACTAATTTCGATGCAGCAGCGGCAGCAGCAACAATCGAACTGCAGAGATTCGGGCCACTCGATGTCGGGAAGGAAGCTTCAAGTCGTCGATGGAAAGAATTTCGCGAAAGTATTGTTCGGACGAGTAAATAATTGCGGGAAGTCATTTATCGATCCATAACTTTTACTCTTTGATCGAGCGAAAGGATTCTTCGATTAGAAGTGCAACGGCGGCGGCGGCGGATCATCAGACACAGTTCCACAGAAGATTGCGTTGTGAACGGGACCCGACCGTTTTCTGCTTGCCGGCTGACGTGATTGCTTGTTTGCCGAGCGCGCGGTGTCAATGTATCGACGCTGAATGAGAGCGATTGAGTTGAAGCCAAAGTGCCCGAGTCGGGTTCATTCAATCAACTTCTTCGCTTGCTGTCTCGTCGTTGGACGAAGAGTCTTTTCTGCCTGTTGTAAAGAGGCGGCAAGCAGCATCACTTGTCCTGAGAGTCATGCATCTCTCGCTGAGTTATATTTGTAGTGTGTTGCCCCTCCGCTTCCACAAGTGGATGTGGTGCGACGACGACGACAATTATAGGGCCTCCGACTCATTGTGGCCACCAGGGGAGACCGCGAAACGGACGACATTGCCACGCTTGGCTTGCTCGTCCGGACAACGACGGCAAAAGCTGGAGCGGTGGCAACGACGCATTTCAAATAATGCCGTCCCAGCTAGCGACCAACAGAAACTCGCCTGGATTTCAACCGCGAACGCAACATATAGAGCTGCGAGTTGAAAAATCTGCCGGAGAACTCTGCGACAAAAGCAGCAACACTGACGCTCTTCGATTTACAAGGAAAACCCATGGTGCATTCGAGAGAAAAAGAAACTTTTCCACCTGATTTTGATGGGATGCATTAGGCCGAGCCAGATCAGAAAGAATCGTTCAGGGAGCGGAACGAGAACTCTGACATTTGGCAGATTTGTCTGCAAGTGGAGCTTTTCTCGTAATTCAATATCAGCGAAGCTTTCGCTGGAGAAGGAGAGGAAAAAAGTTGAAGACGCCGAAGATGACGACGAGGAGAGCTTCCTTGAAACGCTTCCGCAGAAGCAGCGAAACCGTTCATTGCGTCAAAGGGCATGAGAAAAGTGAAATCAAATATTGGACAACTTCGGTCGGCATCCGGCGGCAAAGCGCCACCTTTGCTCAACGGAGAAGATAAAGACGATCAGTCAAACGTTGACGACTCACCGGATCCTCGTTCAAAAATGTCATCGATTTTCACATTTATGAACGTCGTCCATCCATCCTTACCGGAATATTGAATCCTATTGTTCATCATCTTTACACTTATTCGTCGATAAAAGAGAAACATTCGAGGCTTACCGGAAAAACTTGAAAGCTTAACTTATCTCGTAAATCCGGCGGCATCAGATAAAGTCTGCGAGCAGAGATCCAAACCCCGAGGCTAGCCTTTCTTGTCCGTGAAGACCTCATGAATTCTGGGCCATTCCACAACAAATGACTGGATGCAGCAAGAATTCATAGTGACCAACATGAGCTCGCACGATCAATGCCATGAGATGACGAATTTGTTGTTTCAACATTCTCTCGAGATGATCAGGTGCGCTGCCTTCGAGGTTATACTTTCGATTCAACAAAATACTGATTTCTGACTTGAAGAGACGTCGGCGTTCGGGATGGAGCTCTGAATTGAATCATTGATTCAATTCGGAAATTCCGATTCCAGTCCCAAATGCTCGAGAACACGGACGGACTGCCGACAGCAATGAAAGTGAGGAGGTTGTCTGGTTAATCTGCAGCCCGCAGTGCCGACAGCAGCTATAGGGATTCGACGTTTGTAAATTGAAACAACGTAAAAACGGCGCTCCTTTGCGGAAGCGTAATCTTTGTTAGCACGCCACAAGCATTCCTCAAATTGGTCCGAAAATGTCCCGCGCTGGACCGCTGTGATTCTCTTTCCGTCTCTTCCGCAGGATAGCACGAATCTTCGAAATTCAGGATGGCGAACAGATATTTTGAGATTCTTTGATTCGAAATCTCAAGAACATCGGATCGTGAAGTACGAGGAACGATTCCGTCATCTACGTAATGAGTTTTCTTTTTTCGGTGACGTCTCCATCAGGACGCTGACGGAAAGTTTGATCGTCCGTTGACATCGTGGTCGAGCGGGGCGTCGCGGCTGCCATAAATTCCAAAGTCCAAAGTCGAGCCGCCCTCTGTCGCTTTTCAGACAACGCTTCTACAATTAGCCGGAAACTGTTTTATATTTTCCACCACCATTCACCTCATGGCGTTCTTCACCGCTGAATGCTAGAAGCGAGCATCCATCGCGCACAGCCGTTTGAAACATGACGATGATTCACACGAGCATGATACGCCCAGCTCTCGTTTTGCGAATATATTTCTTTTCCCCGCGTATACCTGATACCCAGAGCTCTTTAAAACAAACCGAAAGAGATGCGAGGCTCGGCAGACGAGCAAGGATCACGTGTCCACGGGGGAACTGTTTTCCGGGCAAACAATGCGAAGTTTCCAGGCCGTTGGCGTGGACGTTTGCAACTCATAGTTGATGACTCCAGCTGTTCTGCACGCCGCCGACTCGATTGAATTTCGCACGGAAATCTCGTAATCGGCTTCTGGACGTTCAGAAACAGAAAGCGAAAACGGCGTTCGCTTGTCAATTAAGAGTTAATTTCTTCCTTGGTCTACCATAACATCGTCTGGCAAGAGAAACTGTCCTGGCCGGATTGGCACTGTGACGACGGCGATAACGACCGCTTGTTTGGGGTAAATATTCCGCATATTTTTTTTTTTTTTGTGTATCGATGAGGAAACCCTTTCGCTCCGTGAGAAGACATTCCTCGCATATCATCAGGCAATTGTATCGAGAAGGTAGAGACGAGCTGCCGGGACTGCTGCCACCGCCTACGGAAGTGCGATTCGCTGTTCTGTGTTGACCGCGCGCGAGAGTTCTGATCGTTCACGCGTAATGACCGATCGTTGTCAACCCGTTCTGGGTGCCGTCGCGCAAATCACGGACGAGTACGCATCTCATGTAGGTGCAGTTAACGGAGTTTCTCGTTTTCCGATCGAATGCACCGTTCAACTAGGATCTTCATGCTCCAAAAGCACGGACCAAAAAGTCACACAATGTTTTGCTTCGCTTGACCTAGCACTAAGTGATTTAGCCGCCGGCCGGCCGGCCGGCCGATGGCCGAAAGCGAGCTTATCTTGGAAAACAGTAGAGAACCGAGCGTGTTGCAATCAGTGTGACCTCCCACGCGAAGCATGAGCGCTGAAAAAACTAGGTCTGACTTGTCAACGGACTGTCTCCGTTTAACGAAGGTCCCCGAACTCTTTGCTGCCGGAGTCGGCGACTAATTCGACGCGTTCGACCCGCGAAAATTTGAAAAGAACCTCTGGTCCGGACTATCTGTTCTCGTTTCGCTATTCATGCTGGAGGTTCAACGATGGCCGCGGGTCAGCGATGGCTACTAATTAGAGTGAAGGAAACGAACATCGTTCAAAGTTCAAAGAAAACCAGAGTCCCTAGCTAGAAATATGTCATGTAGCGACGACGGATAGACTGCAGCAGCTCGTTTCAAGAATCAATGAGGGAGGAATCACTACAAACACCGGGGAGGGTTACGATAAATCTGAATCAAGGACGTCGGTCGCGTCGGTCTTTGTTTCGTTCGCTATCCTGAAGGTTACTACGAACAACAGAAACTTCTGACCACATAGAATCAGCAGTGTTTAACAACAGCTAGAGCCTGTAGTCGGCCGTACGCGCTCAGCTGCGCTTCCGACGCGATGGAAACAAAATACACAATTTTTCCACGTTTTCCCAAAGCCCCGCATCCATGGGAAGCATGGAGTGCCGCCAAATATTCTTTGAAGCCTCGAGTTTTCGTGAGACGGAACAGCGGTCGGGCTCGGCAGCCGGCACCGTATCGGCAGACAGTTTGTATTGAAAGAATTGAGCACGAAACACGATGAAGAAAGGAAGTAACTCGAGAAGCGTCCCGCCACAGTAGCGTGTACCGGTGTTCGCATGCGTCCGTCGACACTTCTTCTGATTCGGTTAGAATCTTCTTTCAGGTTCTCATCTGCAGGGAGGAGTTTCTCATGAGATGGCCGACGGCGTTTCCACACTCAATGACTCCCTGACCCCGTCTAGGTTCCCATCGGCCGCCGGCGTCGTTGTTGTCATCGTCGTCGTCGTCTTCGTTGCGGTCCTCACGCAGGAAATGCAAATTCCACCCCACAAGGAAGTCGACGGAAATTTTGCTCTTTCGTCGACTGGGAATACAGGGCGAAGGCGTTCTAAACCGTGCGATATGAGTTTGAATAGTTTTGCTACAATTCTATCGCGCTCAAACCAAACACCCAACGCTAAGATGTTCTGCCCGCCCACAGATTCGTTCGCGGGGCCGCCTTTGAACCCATTGTGAGTTTGACTCGAACTGATTATCGCTATTCTCGGGTGGGATTACTCCGACGGAAAACAAAATGCCTTCCGGTCGCTTGATACCCTATTCTTCATGTTGATTCTTTGACGAAGGGGGGGGGGAAGAAGACACGATTCCGCGCACTTGTGTACGCGAGTGCGGCCATCGCGCGAATCAGACAGCCAGACAACGTGTTCCGCCCTTGTTTTGAGATAAGTGATCAATCGTAACCTGCTGGGCATCGCCACCGATCTCGCTGTTATTGTGTTGGCGTTGTCAAAAACCGGGTCTTGGTCATCAAATCAGGGTCTTGTTTCAGGCGCGTGCGGCGGAGGGAGTTGCCGACGATTGAAGATGACAACTGATTAGCTCTGTCATCTCAGAATGTCATCGCTTACCTGAAAGAAATGAAAGAGCATTGTCAGCGGATTTGGAGCGTTTTTCGTCAGTGACAAGTAACAACAGAAGCCGTGACAGCTTCGAACTTCGAGCAGGTGTTTCCAATTTTGAGGAAGATCACGAGAACTGCTGCTCTGTTCTGAAAACCAGGAACGAAGAGACCACGGAGCGAAAAGAGCGGCGACCGATTTACGCCGCGCCGTCGAGAAGATTGAACTATCAGAAAAACGAAGTCCCGAGACCGCGACACAATCGCCGAACGCGACATCATTAGTTTCTTCTTTTCTGACTCGCTTTCTTTCCGTCCGTCTTTTTCTCGCCGAGACAATTCAACCCGCTGATCACGGCGAGCGAAGCAACTGTGGTTAGCTCGGGATCACAACGCTCGACTCGATCGAGTTTCGCGAACTATATGAAATTCGTGGAGAAGAAATCACCGCACACGGGTGGGCTTGCATCCCTTCCAGCTCGTTGACCAACGAACGAAGTTTGTCCAGTTGGTACGTTCGTGTTTTTTTTTCCTCCTTCTTCCAACTCATTGAAATTCTGTTTAGCATCGTAGTTCCTCCCTCGCAGCTTCGGTCGTCGTCGTCGGTAACCATATCTGCTACCACGCGGCGGTGGAGGTGGAGGACTTAGCCATGCCTCAGGTCATTGGCCGACTGGGTCACTAAAACACACACAAACCGACAGGCCGAGTGAAACACACAGAAGTTGGTTACTTAACGAACAAGCGGATAGAATAGTGCCCGCTTCGGATCAGCTTCGATTCCCTCAGCCCTCTCCCTTTATTCCCGAGAAAATGTTGTTGAATAACCGACTTCCATCGAGGTTTCGCTCCGATTTCTAGAAGCTGAACGAGTGGTCAATTCTTCAGGATAAACACTCGGTCCAAGTTCTATTATGACGTCAATCAGTCTCTCATCCAGCACCGGTTCGATGGTTGTTCGATTCGAAGTTTGTTTGGAAACAACGCGGATAACGGGATCAACGGAGAACAATGAATAATTTCAACGCTTATGAACAACAAAGACACAATACCAATTAACGGCCGAAAAGAATCTAACAATAAAGTTTCTAACACAATAAAAAAGTGTGTTTTTATGATATGCCTCTTCTATCTTGCGTTCAGCGAATTTGTTTGAACAACATCTATTGTTTATTTGTGGCCGATCACCACTCTTGCCTCTCAGGGGATTCGAAATCGAGCGAACCTCGTTCCTACTAATGAGGTCTTCATTTAAAGCGGAAATTGATCCATTTTTCGTAATAAATCATAGAATACCATTGTGTCTTCGAGCGGAGGAAGGGTTGCCGCTTGGCGGCATTCATTAACAAAGAATTTCTGTGCAGATGCAGAAGATACGGCTTTCGGTCGACGCTTGTTGCGAAGACTTCACAGAAGGTGCTCACGCCTCAGAAGTTACAGCACCTGTCTGTCTCTGGCGCTCCGTTATTAATAATTCCCGAGGACAGCGAAGAAACTTCGGACGAAAGCATATATTTCATGCTCTGAAACACGAGTCTTCAAACAAACAGCTAGCTCAGAAGTTTCGTAGTACATGAGATCTCGTTACCGTCTTTATGGGTCTTCTTATTCGAGTTGTCCGACGACGTCAATGTTTACTATCTTTATCGCGATCCGTCCGGTGTTTGCTCGTCATTGAGCTTTACTGCATTTCTGTGAATTTTTCGGATTATCTTTTTTCAAGAAATCTCGGGATCGCGTGAGTCCGATATTCGAGTAAGCTGAACTTGAATTGTTTGTTTGTTTGTTTGTTTGTTTGTTTGTTATTTTCTCAACGCGTTTTTCGCTCAACGAGGCCGTCGAAAAGAGACAGAGTTTCTCTCGTTTTCTTTTCACCGAACTGACATTGAAGTCTGAGGTCTACAACCACGAGGAATTATTGGCTGCTGAAGTTCTGATCACCGCAGCGCTGTCGTTCGTCGCTCTAATCCTGCCGCTGATGATGAAGAAGGGGATGACGATGAAGATGCCGATGATAAGAGCACATCGCATCGTTAGTTGAAGCAGAACAAAACACGGGCCCCAAAGTCAAGTCGAATGAGTGTTTGAGTCTAAATCTTTGTCCTCAGATAAGCATCTTGAAGAACAAAAGATTTTTGTGCGTGAACAGCACGACAGAATCGTCCGCCCTAACGATTGCTGGACCTCACCGTCGGGGTCGATACCGAAGTCCGCGGGTTCCGTCGCTCATGTCGTGATAGTCACAAACTTCAAGGAGTTCGCGGTTTGTTTGTTTGTTTGTTTGTTCGAAGCACATACATGGGTATTCTACTTCGATCGGGTCGAAACTCCGATTTTGGTCAAAGAGTTTTCGCGCCGTTCGGTGGCGATTCATTTTACGCCAAGCGGTTCAACTCGTTCGAAAGAAGTTTCCGATCAGCTAGGAATCGCTGTCCAGGTAGACAAGCAGAGCCGCATTCAAATCTGAGGGAATCATGAAGTTGGTTCCATCGACGTACTTGAAAGCCGTCCACTTTATATTCTTCACGATTTTCGGGTGTGGAAAAATGAGACAATAGATGATGAAAGTCGGATGTGTGTGTGTGTGTGTGAGCGTTTGGCCGTAATGAAATGGAACCCAAGCTTCAAGTTTCCAAGTCAGGTTTCCATTGTTGCAACATAGAAGATATACCTGTTGGTCTTCAACAATACTTTGCCGGCCAGATCTGATGCTACGGCGGCGGCGGCGGCGGCGGCGGCGGCGGCGGCGACGACAACACCTCCGACCGGGAAACTGAATAAAATCAGCGACACTTGCGTAAAGGCAAATATCCTCATATTGACAATACGGCCACTTGATAATCAGATGGAGACGGCCGTGACTCTGTATTTCTCTATTCCTCCCCTGTTGTATAACATCTCGATGTTCCTTTCCACTGTCAACAGCAGCAGGCTATAATCAATTCACATGAGATGCCCCCAGGTCCCAGTGACGATCGACCCTCAACCAACGAAGTCTTAAGACGAACCGGAGCGATTTCGGGATTCTTTGTTCTCAGACAGAGCGCTCTACAATTTAAATGGCAATCCAAGGGACAGAAGCGCGCTTTCAGATCTCGAGTCATCTGTTTCACAGAAAAAACAACCAGCAGTGGCGGTTGTCGCTCGAGCAAGATATCAATCTCCCCTCATGAACTTCGTACGCGGTTGCGAGTTTTCCAATAACGGACTGTGTGCTTTCCAGACCGCCTGCCTTTCCGTCCATCCGACGTTTGGTGGAAGAGGTCAACGGGCCGAGCGACTTACGGGAGGGCTGAAACATCAGCACATTTACATACGATGTGCATTGTTGATGTGTGCAACGATGCCTTCGAGATACCAAACGGGCCTTATACCTTTGGATGTCGACGTCGCGTCTTCGTTGTCAAAGTCAAAGTCGACGTCGCTCTCACATGAAGTGAAATTTGTACACGATTTACTGCTCAGTGGTTTGAAGTTGACAGACAGACAGACAGGCTGCTAGAAGGTACGCGGCGAGTTATCATTAGCGGAACAAGTTAGACCGGAAACGTCGAGCTGAAAAACAATGCCCCTTAAACAAGTGGTGCCGCCGCCGCCGCGGACGTTGGCATTTTTAGCACGAGCGAAACGAGACGAAACGAACGCTTGTGAAGAAGCCACTCACAAGGGCAAGCGGGAGACACAAGTTTTCGAAATGCCACTTGACAGTATCCTACAATGTCGACTCAACCGGGGAGATGGATTTACCTCCGCTCTTGTGAACCTTACCGGGTTGCGGTAATGGGCACGATTTCCCGCCGGAAATACGCAACAACTTCAAGGGTTGATCAGATTTCAGTTCGAGAATGAAGAAGCGCAACTTTTGACGCCTCCGGACTCGCTCGAGGGTTCGAGCAGAAGTAGGTGAAACCAAAACCTGAACCGATTGATCGTTTCGCTCGGGGTTTGTACCTTGATCGTGAGAGACGAAGTTTAAAGAATATTTTTTCGAACGAAGTCGCCGGACAGGAATGGCGCCAGACGATGTGGGAGGTTAGGATTCTTTGATAGTTTGGCGCTGGATATAACCGATGATGGGTAAGATGACGGCGACGGAAAAGCGTAAGATGACCAGCTCGAAAAGAAAAAACCGGTAGCCAGAACGACATTCCATCGTTGCATAAGTCAAAACTTCGATTCAGTACTCGTGACTCTTATGGCGGAAATATGAACGGACTGAATGAAGTTTCTTCCTATTTCCTTTTTTATGCGAGAGAGAATGAGCCGTGAATCTTGTTATAAAACTTGAACTTGAGTCCGGGGAAGTCTGAGCAGACCCAACGGCTCAATGAGCGATCCTCGTTTTCCGACTTTTCATGAGACAAAGTTTCCGACCGAAAGCGTTTGAGCGTTTTCCCCACGATTTCAAATTCAGATATCGTCTTTCCAGTTCGGCGTGGACGCCCCAAAAAGAAAACGAGGAGGGTGAACGATAGCGTTGTAAATCTGCGGAGGCAGTTCCTATCTGCGGAGATCCACGAGTTGATCCTACTGTTTGAGAAAACAGAGCAAAGTCTGTTTTCTGACAGCGACGAAGACTCAACTCACGTCGGAACAACACCCGCGAGGTGCCCACGAGCTCCCGTGTCAGCTGGGACGATGAGTTGAATTTATTTTTGTCTTCGATGTTATATCTCTATATTGAGAGAAGAGAATCGCCATCTCATCCAGAAAGGCACTTTTGGCGACTGACGAGATTCGAATGAACTGCTGCGTTTGGGGTGGGGAGGAAAAAACATCTGATCGTGATGATACTCCGGACGACGATCGGCGACTGTGGTGGCAACGACATCGGCTAGTCACGTGGGTCGCTTGCTTAGATGGATTGTCAGGCCCTCACTCACTCATTCACTCAGACGGGACGATCGGCATGCAGGAGCCGTTACACAACCTGTTGTCGACCGAGTCGGAAAGATAATTCATATTCTTAGTTTCCTTTCCAGGAATGAATTATTTTCCTTCGAACGCCGAGCACCGAACGCGACAATCATCCCAATCAGATCGAGAGCCAGCTTCTCCAACCCCGTGAGTTATGTTCTAGATGCGCTTTCAAGTCGTGTGCGAGAGTCCCAACCAGCGGAACGGAAACTAATTCGTTCAGTTCGGGACGTGTATCCGTTTTTCAAGCGCTGGGAACAACCTCTTTCCTAAATGTAGCGACACAAACTGCGAGTAAACATTCACAATTTCAATAGCGGCACCGTGGAAGCTTCCTGCCTGGAACAACAAAATATTCTCATGAGGAACTTTTGTTGAACCATATAATTAAGAACGGGTGAATGCGCCGTTATCTTCTCCTTCTTGACGAGTTTTTTACAGGAAATCTGTTCTGAATGTCCAGCACAATGCCCGCTGACCGTGTTATTCAATTAGCCGTTTTGCGCTCGCCGAAAATCAAATGAAATCAGAAATCATCGGAGGTTCGGAGGAATTCCCAGACCGCTCGGTCTTTGAATCCGAGCCAGCTGCGATTTGCGCGTGATCTTCCTCTCGAATTGTGACACGCCGAAAGCAACGAGAAGAAGAATTTTGAATGGAAAATCATTTGGTGACTGTTCCGAGCGGAGGAGACTCGGCTAGAGTTTGCGGTGGTCTGGACGAGACGATGTTTGTTGTCGATGACAACAATAATAATGGTGGTGGTGGTGAGGTCGTTGATGACAGCATCGTCAACGCCGAAGAAGGGAAAAATGTATTTTTCATTCTCCTTTTTTGACGAAAGTAATCCTCATGCGTAACGAGGGTCTTCTACTTTCGACGCTCGCCGCCGAGTCGGAGTCGCCACCATTGGTTTCCAGCGAGACAAAATCTCTGCGCGTCAGGATTCGTGAAAGAAAAAAAAAACGAGACGAAAAAGCTACGCATGTCTCTGCAAATTCGGACGACAAGCCTCGAACAAAGCATTCTGGAGCGCCGGGCCTGAAAAGGTGCTGGGCTAGGGTTGAGAATCCAGGTCGCCCGATGGAAAATTGCGCGACTTCCGCTTCGATCGGATCGACCGATCGACCGACCGACCACGTGACAACAACAGCATTAATCCACGATGTGTTCTGGCATTGAATTATTGTGGCAAACCATCAAATTTTCTGTCATGGAAAAAGCTGCGATGATGAACATCCCAAAGTGCTGAAGCATTGTTTTCACGGGGTCGCGGTACTTCAGCCCGATTTCGTGCGGGACCAGAAACAACGAACTTCGAGATACTGTCAAGAGCATCGATCTCACCGGCTAAAGAGGTCGTGGCAGCCGAGGGCCCCGGGCACTTTTAATTTTCATCGGTTTCGAACTCATCGCTTCGTCCGAAGAGGAAAGCGAAAGGAAAATGATCGACATCGACTCGATAATGAAGATAATGTCGCCGGTGACGAAACAACAGATTTGAGTCGTCTTGCGAACGAACGGACCGGCTTATCTGGGCCGACTCACTTCATAAATTCTGCAGCGAACGAATAGCTCGTCTATCAAAAGCCGAAAAGTGTATTCAATCGTCCGATTTCTATTTCTTCCTCGTTGTCTCCTGAGAAAGTCATCCTTAAGCTTTCCGTGGGGCTCCGCTAGCCATCCAGCGAGCGAAGTTTAGATCGTTCATTAATGGATATCGGCCAGGAAGTTCCCCGCCTCCTGATCGGTTGTCGCGTCGACGCACTTCCCAGCCAGCCAGCCGGCCGGCCGGCCAGTCGAGCAAAGGTTCAAGATGTGGAACCTAGCCATGCAAGCCGAGGACTCGGTGCGGAGCAAACAGAAACTTGAAAAGTATGAATTTCGCCAGTGGAGGGAAGTCGTCGTCGTCGTCTGAAAAACGCGTGATGAACGGGTGCACGACACAGTTGGTTGATCAGAGGAACACAACAGAAAAATTCAATTTCTCCTCGAATACGGGTATTTTTTCTTTCTTTCTTCCTTCCGCTGGTTCCTTTCTAGCCGTCAGCGGCTTTCAATTTCGTGACCTATTTTCTAGCTGGATGAAATCGATGAACGAAGTGATGTCTGCTGGCTCCAAGAGTCGACAATCACTTACTCTTCCACTCATTTCACTTACGCCGTATTGTTATGATGATACCGAGCCGCGTTTCGTACACGATATCCGAGCGCCGCACTTCCGACCTCACGTCGGGAAAATAGGACCAATTACAGAGTCGGGACGAGCACGCTCGACGCTAGCCATTAGTTCTTCTTGAATCGGAGCGAACGAAAGTACGGGGAAGAAAAAAAAACGCTCATAATTCCAAAGTTTGTGCATTTGTTACGGCTGAGTTGTTTCTGACAATGCATCGAGCGCCAATGTCAGCGACGGCATCTGTACTTTCATATACTGCAAACTCGCTCTCAGTCCGCCAGTTTTCTGTGAGCGATCGACAAATCAACCAGATGAATGAAGTTTTGCAATAACGACTCCGTCAGTATTCTGGTCGCCGGCGGCTTTTTTTTCCCCCTCTGATTCAATTCTTTTATTTTCTTTTATTATTATTATCACCTAGTCACGGCTGGCACGGTTGACAGCTTTAAGTCGTACCGAATCGAGCGAGGCTCAATATTTGAGAGATTTCATTTTTCTCAAAATATCCACTTCGTTCCAATGAGCAAATCGCTTCCACCTTTTACTGCGTTCGATGAAAGTGAAAGTGGAAGCGAGAAATGAAGTTTAGAATCTCGAACATATTGAGGATTTGTTGGTTGTTATCCGAAGACGCTTCAAAGTCAGAGTGTCCAGAGACGGAGCCAAGCAACAACTGACGGACGTATCGAGGGATGCATCGACCGACGAGGCAAGCAATCGAGGTTTTTTTTTTTTGTAACGATCAGCCCCATCTTCGTGGTGATGACGGTCATCACCGTTGACGTCGCTGCCATCGAAATATCGTCCGTCGCCCTTGCGAGATAAGGAGGTCCATCGATCAGACTGAAATCCGGCGTCTCCGCTTCTGTCCTTCGATTTTTACTAATAGCTCTAGGAACGGTGTTGTTTGGTGTACGCTAGTTTCGGAATTCTCAACGAAGTGATTTTTTTTCTCCTCTCGGCGAGCAAAAATAACGGGAACGAAGCGCTTTATACTCGATTCACGTCAGAATGGATCCCAATTCACATTCGGCAAATCGATCTGATCGGAACTTCCACTCGGACGGAGCCAAATGTCGAATTCGTCCCTTCGCTCAAACGTCTCGTGTGGCAGAACTACGAACCGTTTCTCTGCCAGGAAACTTCGATAATCCTCTGAAATCTCGGCCCGAAGTTTGTGAAAACGAGAGCTTTTTCGAGCGACTCGATGCAGAATCGAACCGGTTAAAGTGTGGAGAAGGCAAGGTACAACGAGGAGCGCTTTGGTTAAACATGGATTGTATGGATACAATCAGCTGATAGACTAATCCTATTAGCATTGAACGGTTTCGGCCGTGAAACAGATCAGAACCCTTCGCACCAAGATAACTTTATCCGTTTTAAGCGCTTGCTCATTTGGAATCATGTACCTAATACAAATCCATGAATGAAGCAATTACTTGACAGAATTGCGAGTCGATCTGAATACGATCATTCGAGGATTCGCGACCTATTCTCGCTGTTGAAATGAATCATGCCGCCGAGGTTGGAAAACGGAAGCGAAATTCTTGAGATTCGGCGGTAAGGTCGAACATGTTGCTCAAAGTGACTTTGGGAACTAGAGCCGGGGAGGGATGGATTTGGGCTCGGGAAACGACATCGCCGTCTCTAGTGAATCCGATATGACATCAATCACAAGTTCCTTGACACCAATCGGCAAAAAGTAAAGGAGATCGCGCACCGAGAGAGAATCAAATTCGATTTAAGCGAGATCGTAATTAGCAATGGCGTGGAATGAAATTCCGAATTGATTTCGCAGATTCTCTTCGGATGAGGAAAGCGCGGCTGTCAAGATAAACACGAGCAAGCGGCAATCGTCAGAATATCGGGACCGTTCGGTTGATTGCTTGGATTTCAACCGCGTTCCGGTGACGGCATCGTACGCATAATGAAGGTTGTGCGACAAAATCCATCCATATATGCAACGATTGTAACGGCACGATGCAATTTCTCGTCGGAAACAACAATGTCCGTTTTCGATGTTGTATAAATAGTTACGGCGTGACCGTTCTACAGCAATGCGGTTCTCGACACATTCACCAACGTCTTGTCAAACAATCAAGAATGCTCTACACCTCAACAACGACAAAGAAACGTTCTTACACGAGGTTTCGAGATGCGGGAATTAATTTCGCGGCGAGAGCAAATGTCGGCGATTCGATGACAGTGTCATGAATACTTTCTACTCTAAGCCACTTTCGGAAAAAGGCCATTGCTAAACGCTGTATGAAAATGCTATCAGGTGTACGGGACACTCGCGGAGAAGGGCGAAGTTTTTCTGAACACTAGAGGTGACAGGGGACAACTTGAACGCGCTCAGAGAAGTTTGAACTTCTCTTTTGCTCCTGTGCTCTACAGGTGGTTCTAACGGCACATACCTGATTGCTTCACTGGGTGCTCCGTCGGCTCATAGAGCGCGTTGACAATCATCAAACACAGTCGATCCTCGTCAGAAGCTTTATCCGGTGGTGTCAGAACGTCGAAAGGAACCGAAGAACTCACTGGTCGCGGCGACACACGGGACCACTCTGAAGGGACCGCAAGGGCGGCAGAAGCTACGGAGAAGCAGAAGTGGAAAGGATAATCGCTTGTGGTGCTTGCTGCTGCTGCTGCCGCTGGTGCTGCTCCCGGTTGGGTTGTAGTGGTGGGGCTGCTCGCTGGCGCGGTCGCTATCCGGCAAACTACTCACTCAGTCGACAGTCAAGTCGGATAGAGAGAAAAAAAAAAGAGGAGAAAGAGCGACTAACTGTCTAACGGAACAACTGTCACCAGATCCGGCGGCAAACGCTCAAGTATCAAGCTCGGCAGCAGCGGCGGCGGCGCAGAGGAATCACGTACGAATTTCCATACGCGGTGTTTGTTCCCCCGGCGCTGTATTGCGTTGTAAACAGCTACTCTTGATACTGCTGGCACGTGTAGATTCTCTTCAGTGGGATCTATTCTCGTTTTTTTTTCTCTCTCTACCGACGTTTTCGTTTGTTAGAAGGAAATGCAAAGCCTCCGCTTTGGTGCTGGGGGCCTGAGAGAAACTCACGTAGATAATCATTCACACAGTTGTTGCTAAATGCATGCAAAGCAGTCAACCCTTGGCCGTAACGTGTAAAGCATGCTAATGAAAAGACAGACACGATCCCATACAGTGTATTAGCAATCAGGTTAACAAGAGCTCGGAAGCGAATTTCGTGCTACGGTTTCGACAAAGGACGCCTACTCATTGAAGATTTTGGTCTGCATCGCCTTGAGCCCTGAAGCGATCAGGTGAAAAGATCGGGAGGATGAACCTCTCACATTTTCAAGCTCCAGCATTCGCGATCCCAGGTCCCTGGAAAAGGGGAGCTTGAGGGCCAGACCTCGGAGAGAGTCTCCACCCCCAAAAGGAAAACTGAGCCCAAACTCTCTTTATGAGAATCTGTCCATAAAGAACACCCGGAGTCTCAACTCGCGGCCAACGATCTTTGATGAATTTCTTCCCGAGTAGCATTCGCCATCACGAAATGACCTCACCTGATGGAGGAATTCCCCTGTTTGAAAGAGATCGAACTGAAATTCTTCACGATCGAGAGCATGACAAATCCCAGCAGAAAGAAATCGAAATTCCCTCAAATGAGATCGAATTTGGCACAACTTCGAGAATCGAATCCGATCAATCCCGAAATCTCAAACGTAGCGATCATGAACTCTCCCCCAAGGATTCGTTCGAGAGAATCACCCTGAGGTCTTGAGAGAATCCGCCTTCCAGGTTGAAAACTTCTTTCGCATATTCAGCTGGGGACTGCTTTCAGCAGAGATTGATAGATTTCTTTATGTGACCCTGACCACGGGACAGAACTGGCGTAGGATTATCACCGTATTTGCTCCCCCTAGAAAACAAATCCGGCCTCGCGGCGACATTTGAGCGGGATTATCTGACGTCTAACCGATTTCATCGTTTCTGGCTGAGAAAGTGAAATCTGTTTGAATCCAATCAACAACTAGAGCGCTCTCTGCTGTCCATGCGGGAACAACAAGATCGACAGTCGCCAACTCTCCGAGCCCTCTGGTTCGAGTCTGCCACGTGTGCACAAACGACACGCATTCCTTATTCTGGAGAACGGTGCGTTAACGAACTTTGTTCCTTGCCCAGAATTTCGGTGGTTTTGACACTCCGTTTCTGAAAGCTATCCGTTGAGTGAGAGGGCCGTCGCTCACCCACTCACGAAGCAGTTCATCATGCGTGGCTGTCAACATTGACAAACGATTTCTTTGGCCCATAAATTCCAGTTGACATTTCACACGATGCCGCCTTTGGATGATTTTGAGAGAATTGCTTTCTGAGCTTTTGTTAGTTGTGGAAATCGTGCTCCCAAACTCATTGTGACGTTCAACGACGGAGCATTGACGTGAAGAAATTCGATTCGAATTCTCCGAGCTATTGCTCTTCGCGATGACTGAATCTTGACTCTGATTCGCTTTTCGGCGACGAGCAAGAACTTGACGGAAACCATTTTCAAACCCGATCCGCTCATCGATGAGTGACCACTAGAAGGATGAGTGATCGATTCGACGGAGTCTTGTTCGCGTAGACCCGATCAAAGCGTTAACTGTATCCAGTACCCGTGAAAATTCGTCGTTAGATGAACATTGTTCTCGTTACGTAACACCGTCCGGTACGAAGGGCAGTCTCCCTGCCAGCGATGAAGCTAAACGTCACCAGGAATGTTCCGAAATGTCAATATTGTTCAGGGAAAACCGCTCAAATATGAACTAATCGGCTTTCCGATTATTTGTACATCAACTCGGCCCGAATAACTGCCCCTGACGTGGCTAGCGCGGATATTTGTCATCAGAGTGGACGGCTGCTCTGTCCGAGGTAATTTCGCGAGCGAAAAAAAAACCATGCACAGGAAGTCAAAAGATCCACCTCCTGACGCCTCCTCGACAAAAGGCCTCACATCACGCAAACTCACGCGTCATCATTAAATCAAGCGTCGCTCAAGCCGTCAGTTCTTAGATAATATACTATTAACGGAATGCCACGACATCTCGTCGAAAACACTTTCTCGCTTGTTGTTGCTGTGGAAAAGCATGGCTCCTATGACCCGAGATCAGATCAAACTTACGCAAAAAAGCCGCGGAAAACGTACGTGACGTCCGATAGGCATACGGTTTTCATTTTTCCATTTCAACAACATTGCTTTGTTGAGCGCTGCATCCAAATACTTATGCCCATGACGTCCATCTGGTGGGGAGTTGTTTCCAAGAGTCCCACACAGCGAGATTTTTAATGACCGATCTGTTCCGAACTCGTCCCCTCCAAGATCTCGTCGTGTCTTTTTTCCAATTGAACGACAGAGTTTGCAACTCTGCTTCTTGACGTCGGAAAGGATTCTTCGCTCTCGGAAACGTTCCTGGACTCCCTCAAACGAGTGTTCACCGCCATCCTCAATGGCACGTCTCGCGTTCCCGTGGGCTGCTGAGTGACAATAAGTAACTCCCATCGTGGGCTCAAAATCTCATAGGAGAAAAACGTTGACAAACCTTCTGTGTCACTCTGGAAAAATAATCCATTTTGTCTGGCCCGCGCAAAACGACTCGAGTCGGCCGTGAATTCTTTTCGGCTTGTTTAGGCGTTGATCTTTTACGAGACGTCAGATTTCCGAGTCGTTCTGTCCGGCTGGTTTGTCGCGCGGTCGCTTGGCTGGTCAGGCGGTTTGTCCGTCGGTAGGTTCGTTTGGTAGCCGATATGCTACCAGATAACAAAGTCTCAATCGGTAAGAATGTTCCGCTTCATCGAACAGAACGACTGCCTTTCGATGCCGGCAGCAGATATTTCTCGTAGAGCCAGTCGTTAAAAATAGTTTTTTTTTCTTCTACTTTTCAGCCTCTCGTTTGTCGTAAGCCGGGCCAACAAAGAGAAAAAACAAGTGTTCTTCAGGAAGAGGATCCCTCCCAAAGGAACTGCGTTATCCGAGACCTGTTAGAGTATTCCGAACATCTAATTCCGCATCTAATTCTCTGATAAGATCCCTTGATGGACAGAGATTTTTTGTTTGAGCCATCGCTCTCCTTGATTTTGTTTCATTTTGTCATTTCCAACGAGAACTCCTAATCGAAAGTTCAGCGTTTTTGATTCGCGGGAGCCGGCGGAGTGAAATTTCTTCGTGAGCGAAGCTGTTCCGAGACGGGGAGGTTGAAGACGAGAGAAATATCAGAGCAATACAAATTCGATTTCCTCGCGTGACATCCCCGATGATGCGTCGGAACGGACACTGAGAAACCTTCCACTTGTGTCAAAATAGTTTGTCGACTTGTTCAGGGGCCGCGGAGCAGCAGTCACAGGCTGCGGTGGACTTCGATTTGATTTCTTTCTCGATTAAATCGAGCATCCGAGACAGATACAGCGAGAAAATCGATATTCGAGGATGAATTCAGGCCGGATTTGTCGTCGAGGGGTGAGCAATCGACGGCGTCTCACGTTTCTCTTTTTCTTTTCGAGGACTCGGATCCAAGTTCCGAATTTCGAACCTCAGGATTCCAAGTGCTACACGGAAATCGATTATTTGACAACTCACAAGCTCTTACAAAGTCCGATGTGTTGTGCGGGCTTCGGCACGACTCGACGCAATCCCCTAATTCCAGCGCGGAGAAAAGGTGCCGGCATCGCTCGAACTGTACGTCGATGTCGTAAATCACAATTCGACGGATGTTGATCGGTACTTTCCAACCGAAGATGTTTTCAGTTGGTTTTTCTTTTCGTTAAATGCTATTCGTCACTTGATGCACCAACTTCCGGCTGTGATTCCGCCGACTCAACCCAAACCACTCCCGTTTCATTTTTCCTCTCGGAGTAAAACGGTCTTTTGTACGCGATGCACAATACCGGCGTCGCCTATGGTTGCGGATCGACGACGGGTAAACAATCGTCGATGGAATAGGAAAATAGACTGCTTGAGAAAATAGAGGAGAAATTTAAAAAAAGGGAATTCCGCATCCAAACCAACGATCAGTCGATGCCCCCCAACACGGCTTATCAGCAGGGATGGCTTCCTCAGGTGTGGCGCTGCTTTTGCAGCTGATGGAGGCTCGGTTTGGTGTCGTCCGGAATCCGATGACCTGACAATTGTACCGCTATAACAAATCGATCGAATTTGTGTCTCCGATTTCGCCGCGACCAGACTGTTGTGAGAGAGAATCCATGATCCTCGCTAGTTTACTCATAACACTGCTTGGCGGCAAATATCCTCATTAGAACGCAGTCCGCATCCAAGGGTGTTGCATAACATGCCAACCCTGTATCAGAGGTCGCGTTTCCACACTGACACACTGTGATATTCACAGAAGACATCTGTGGGAAGATGTATTTAATTACGTTTCATTAGAACGGTTACAACGCAGCACAATGTCCAAGCGGACATGGTCGGTCGAACAGCGTGCTTTGAATTTCGTTATGATAGCCGTTCTCGACAAGATACTGATTCGCTTAGAATATTCGTTTTCGAGTCGTATCCGTAGCCCGGCGTTCGGTAATGGACGCATTTGTCAAGCTGGCGGGGATTGATACCGCGTGGCTGGAACAGTTTTCAGCATTCTGAACATATCCGTCATTTGCTTCAAACGTTTGATTTGTTTTCTCTGTCGTCGTTCTTGCCAGCACTGTATGTTCTTTATTTAGAACGTTTGCTCGTCCGGTGGCACATTTACAGCTCTGCTTGTTTATGGGTGAATCCGGAAGGATCAAGAGGAATCGTTTATCTTTACTTGGGTCCCGACCGTGAATTACGACCTCTCCTTTCACCCTCGACGCATCCCTAGGTCAGGATCGAGATGATCACGAACTGGTTCCTCTCCTTGAAGCCGCAAGGAAGCATTACCGGCTCTGAAAGCTCATGAGATGTCCCAGTTGAGTCAGGTCGAAACCGGAGGAATAGTAGTGGTTGATCAACCACGTCGAAACCTGAGCCTCCTTACCTCGATGAGCAGCATCTAGAAAACATTCCGTGGCCCTCCTAGGAACCAGTTTCGGAGGTGGCTCTCAACAGGCCCGCATGTTCGCATTTCAAGTTGATCAGAGCGCTCTGAAGCTCGGTTAGAGTAGGAGAACGATAAAGCTAAAAGTCTATGCTCGGTTCGATGCGCGACGTAACTCTTGGACTTGAAGGTGCGGTGTGAAAGATTCTCAACTTCTTCGTTCCTGTGGAGGTCTTCGAAGGCGTTCAGAACCTTCTCCGGGCACCAACCAGGAGAGTATTCGAATCATTTTCATCGTGGCCAGCTACCGGGATTGAATCCATCGCTCACTCCCAGAGCTTTGCAAGGAACCGGGTCAAAGTGACGCCGAAGCAAATCTGAATGTGTAGGACAAAGCTCGAAGGTTATTTTCCCATATTGACTCATGTTGTCAGCAAGATGTCTCTGAAGATTCTCTCATACTCCAGAAACATGACAATCCTCAGGATATTTCGGCGAGACGATCGTGAATTTCTTACTCCGAGCAGGACGCTGAATCCAGACCCTTTTCGGGAACTGTGAAATTCGTGGCGGATTGACGTCCGCGCAAAACAAGGATTGCATCTGACATATGTTGCTCGGAGTCGAGTGTTGGAAGGCGTCCAATCACTCAATTTTTCCAACGCATGGAAATGGAAAGTCCAGAACTGAGCCGATACGTAGATCCTAAATGACTGACGGAACGTCGTCGTGGGAAGTTTGGGCTTCGCACTGGACTTTTCTCCTCTTGAAAAATCTCCCGAGCGTGTTCCTCATTCACAAATCTCTTTTGAGAATATGCTTTCACTGAACTAGGAGACTGCTTTGAGAATGAGCGGGAACATTCATGTTCATAGTTCACCATTAGAATGCATCTCGAAATGCACTGACCATGGGATCGCATACAAGCACAGCATCATAGCTCACGGTTTGTTAAGAGAATCGCATCGCATCCCAAGCGATGTCGCGCGAGTCGCGTCGCGGGTCAGCCTTTGGGTGCGAGTTTGAAACAGTTCGTTGCCCTTGTTAAGTTCATGCGAGCATTTTCGTACCTTTGCAAGACTGCGGTGTCCCCGTCCCAGGGCTGGGAGCGCACCTCCTTCGTCCGTCTTCGAAGTCGTCGGAGGGGCAGTGGTAGCGATAAGATGTCACGCTGCCTTCTGACTTCGCAACGAGCTCTTCCGGAAAGTTTTCCACTTCACTTGGACGGCCGACCCACCGACCGATTCGACTGAGGTTGCTCTTGAGCTTACGCGGGAGCTTCATGCTCTTGGAGTGCGCTCTTCTCGACGCCAACGTCTCACTGTAGACCGATCCAGTTATCAGAGCACCAGTTTGCTTGAACAGCGTTATACAAGTAATGTAAGAGTTGTTGGGGTAAGTTCCTATCCCGTCCTGTACGGAATATTGGGGCACCTTTTTCTTCTCTCCTGGGTTATCGTTAGTGGATGGACTCGTTGTCACGTACGCGTAGATGGGAAAACGCGCGCGCGCATATCGAACCCGCGATGAACTGTTCCGATGTGTCATTCTGTTTCACTCGGCTTCATCGGCTGATAGCGCGTACGGATGCGGTTTGTATCCGCAGTCGGAACACTTTCCTCTGATTTTGCAGGTATTCTGCTGCTAATTACATCTGAAGTGGTGGCTGTGAACTTTCTCGTCGCCAGTAGATCTTTAGCTCTGAGATAGATAGAATGAATGGAAATCAACGGAGCAACAAGATCAGGGTTCACATCTCTCAGGCGGTATTTTTCATGTGAACGCGTCATCAGTCTTTTTAATGACTTCTCTCAGCACGCCATTTTTCCCATTGGTTCACCACGATTTCCAGTTGCCGGAGCGTTGTTTCGAACTGTTCCATATTGGATCTGGACGAGTCTTTCAAGTGCCGCCTGGAGAAAAATTGATTCGATCATTTTCGAGTTAAAGCAACGCGACGTTTCCTCCTCAGTGATACAGTGATTGGTGAAGCGCGCAAGTAACAAGGAAAACCCGGAATCAGAGCGCCATCGGATACGTGTGAATACAGATAAGAATGAAGACATCCCACAACTTCCGGCGGATGGAAACATCATCAGAGCAAGCCGAGGAGAGCATTATTGAGATCTTTCAGGTAAGAAATCGACAGAGACGGAAAGGAAGGCGAGAAATCTCATCGAACCACTGAAAGAGTATCCGTTTTGGTTTACGTTTCTCCCTTTGTCGCCGGAGGCATATTACGTAAGTGATCCTTCATGTCATGTTTGACCGTAATGCAGGCTACTTCTGAATGCGTCTTGCGTAGACTATGAGAAAGATGCGTACTCCAGTCATTGTATACTTCCATTCATTACATACCATACCTCGATATCGATCCATCCAGCTTCCTTCGCTCGGAAAGTGATCCCGCTCAGGTTTCAAAGATTCCCATCTCATCTTCGTTTCGGTCCGACAACGTGGGTCGAGCACTCCGTGCCTGTCGTGAGTATTGGGTGGAAGACCGCCAAAGTTTGAATCGGGACTCTCTCCACTTCAGTAAACAAACAGCGTGAGAGGCGCACGTGTGTTATTGAAGTTTACTTTCGGAAAGCTCAAATATCTTTTGAATGATCAGCTTCCTGTGCATCTAAGTTCCCACAGCGTCGTCTGAAGTGAGTTCTTAGCTGAGGAAAAGCTGTGATTAGTGACAACAAGTGAGGAATGGGGAAGAAGATCCCGAGTAAGAAGCACAATAAACTCAAATCTGTGGACCCTTTCAATAAAAAACCGAACTCGGTCGTATTCCAAGGGTGAGTTGAGCCGTGAGATCAAATTGATTCGAATGCTATTGATTCCTGGTTCTACTTGTGTCTTATTCTGCAGAAACAATGACCAGAAGAACCGAGCGCCGAAGAAATTGACGCAAGAAACTCCTAGTGCTCTGAAACGATTGTTCGATGTTCAAGAAGAGCCGTCTCAGAAGAAGAAACGAAAGAAAAATGACAGAATGACAGGTTAGTCAAATACTTCCTTCGATGAATTCGGATTCTCTTAACCACGCAGCGTCTTGAGGATGTTACGGGAGTTGGCGATGACTTCAGTTGGTCGACTGTTCGGAGAACTAAGAGATTTGAATCGATTTCAGTTCGAACCGTGAACCACCGTGACGACTCCTCCGCGATCGTCTCTCAGAACACATATGAAACAGACGCACAATTCTTGAGAAGGTAAGACGCGAACATGATTTGACGAATTCTTCCCAGCTGCGCTGGTGGCCATTGACTTTCGGAATCGATTCTCATATTATGGAGGAACTCGGTGGAGACTTTGCAAGAATCTTTTGTCAGAAGTGTTTCTTTTTCTTCAGGGTCTCACAGATGGCGAATAGAGCTCGTGAACAAGCCGACATATCGACCAAGTTCGACGTCAGATTCACTGAGGACGGTGTTGCGGTTCATGACGCCCCTCACGACTTCGTGGCACCTTCTCGGAAGAAGCGGTAAACACCCGAAGATATCCTCCAAATCATGACATCATTCCTCATTTCATGAGTTTCCGTAGTGAGGAAAAGTAATGAGAGCATCTTTCGCAGGCGGTTGCAGCAACTGAAAGAGAAGAAAAGAGCGAAACTATCGAAAAAACTGAAACCTAGCGAAGATGGCGTGAAGGAGTTTCCTGAGAAAGACGTGGTCGCATTTGGCGAAATCGTCCACGCACCCCCCGAGATCACCGCAAAGCTACGAGGTGAGTATGCCGAACCCTTCCGGCGGATCATTATAGTTTCTCGCCTGCATACTTTCGCCGAACTAGCAGAGTGTTATATGAAATTTCGTGTCTTACTCCCGAGCGAGGATTCGTCGAAATCTTCGCGTTCCGTAATAGAAACGATCCTTTTTTTTTTGCTTGAAGGTGCTCCTGACCGAGATCCCAAGAAAACCGCGAAAAGCCTCTTGTGCAACCCCAAAAGAACCGCAGACGACAAGATTCTGTCTAAAAAGAAACTTGCGGCCGACAAGATTCAGTCTAAAGAGAAACTTGCGACCGACAGAATTCGTTGGAAGAAGCTGGAGCTGACCAAACGCCAGGAACTCGAGGAAGAGAGAAAGCGAGTCATCGAAGCTTACAGGAAACTGAAAAATAAATGAATTATTATGGGAATCAAAACGTGTTTGTTTCTCCGACTTGCGCTCCTTTATGATTATCGCATGCATTCCGCGTGAAATTGTGCGAGACCGAAATCGCCGTCCTTGGGCTCTGTTGCCGTCAGGAATACATGCTCTATAGGAAACCATATTTGTAGCAAAGCATCAATATAACAGTGAGGTACCACGGATCGTGGTAGATCTCATGATGTTTCCAAGGAAGTAGCTTCGTTGACATGAGAGCACGAATGTCCCGAGAAAGAGAACCCTTCTCATTCGATTCCATTCATCCCGTCGTGCTCGAAAGAGGTGCTCACTATCATCATCATCGGGAAAGACGATAGGGGAATTCAAATCGTTCGGTGCGATTCCGGTTCTGACTTTGGCGATATTGATTCAGGAGAACCTTCTCGACTCCCGGAAATGATAAGGCATTGCAGCCCACCCAAGTTGGAATCTCAGTGGCAGCACACATGTATGGAAAGTGGCGTTCTACACCGTGGGGGTCCTGTTACTGGGACAACGATTCCTTCTAGCCTCTTCCAGCCATTTGATGAAACAACGCATTGGAGCTTCGGATTTCAGTTCAGCGTGACCCGTATTTCACCCTCCTGACTCTGAATGTTTCCAATCACAAACCTCACTTCGAAACGAACCTCAACCAGAGCGCTTGCCTGTTTCACGAGCCCTAGGACTCGCGTCTGAGAATAGGCGGTAGAAAAATTATAGGAGATCGCACGAGGCGTAGGGAACCGAAAAGGGCAGCTTCTTGCAGAAACCACCATCGCTGATGCTTTCCGCCAAAAAAGATTCCTCCTCTTCAATTTGACTACAAGAAAGAATGTCGGCGATGATTGGCATGTTATCTCATCGATTCATGAAGTACATGTCGAGTTGCTCATGAACACATTGCTGAGAATCGACCACAAAGCTATTTCGCTAGATTTTAGCGAAGATTCGGAGAATTCGAGTATGAGAATCGGTTTCGCTTTTGGAACTTTCTCGAATGATTCTATGATGCCTTTTGGCGTCGCGGAATCTCCTCTAAAATGATGCAGCAGAAACTTGTTCAGTCGGCTTGAGAGTACTGAAGATCTTCATGCGATTCGCCGAATTCCTCTCCCCTGGAATTCTTGAAAGGTCCCTGTGGCCTAAGAGCGGCTTGGAATTTTCTCGGAAAATGCGTCACGGAAAGGATCGAGCTTCTTACAGCTACACTTTGCCTTGGTGCACAATAGATTCAGATATTCAGAACCGATATTTTTCGTCAGGTCCACGGAGGAATACGAAGAAAAATCATGGGGTATCAACTCGTCATATCGGATATGCGTATCGGGATACGCTGCTTGAAGTCTTCAAGAACTGTGAATCAAGCTTCGGTCATTTGTCGTTTATTCGCTGACAACACATGACGCGGGTCGGGAGAAACGATGGTACTTTCATTCGATGTACATAAAAATACCTTTACATATTAAAATACACTGACAACTAGGGCATCGGATATTGGAGACCGATGAGCCCTCTAAACGTAATGTAAGACGTCCTCGTGTCTCGTCAACCCCATCAGTCTTCTCTACAACCTTAAGCCTCTTGAACCTGCCTCCTGACTGTCTTGCAGCAGCCTCTCCAATTTATTCCCCGAAAATATTCTCCACCACGGTTCGATCTCGGATTTCGATTTTCCTAAGCACAAGCCGGATCTACAGCGGAATCTTGTCCTTTCATGACATCAGGAAGTTCCGGTGGCAAGGAGAGCTGAGTGATCTCGAGAGGTTCCTTCCCGATCGCCAATCCGATTGTCGCTGGCGACTGAGCCCTCGCTGTGTTGGTGTTTAGTCCGCAATCAACGAGGCTCTTGTTTTCCTCGAGGAGGGTGTCGTTGTGGAAAAGCTGTTGTTCCTCTGGGGCAACCTGCAAATGGTATCAAGGAGAATATTAGTCGGATACGATGAGGCGACTCGAATGTTTAGCAGCTTATCGATGCGATTTCGCAGGATGCCGAACATGTCATCGGTGTGTGAGGCCGGTTGTCATGGAGGTTTCGATCAGTCCAGAGTCAGGTGATTCTAAGAATATCCCTAACCACCAGTGATAGTTCATCAGCACGAGGAACCCGGATGCAAAACGGTGAATTCCACAGCACCTATCGTCTCTCTCAAGCATGACTACCAAAGAGAAGCATCTCAGTTGATCTCGAACTGCGCATGATTGAGGAACTTTGAACAGACAGTGATCGACTGGACTTCTTTGAAATAGCACCGAACCGCTCTGCTGTGTTGTTTTCAATAACAAGAGTCGCAGTCGTACCGAAAATTCACATTCTGGGTCCCTCGGGGTCGTGAGGCGATTCACGCGACAATATCTGGTGTTAGCTTACCTTCAGAATGCCCTGGATCATCTTCTTGAGTTCCAAAATTGTGGTCGATTCCTTGGCGTCAATGAAAATTGTGGACTGCTTCCGTCTGACCATAACAAAAACATCCATAGTTGCAGCTACCGCCTGTGGCGCAAACAACCGTACTGCCGGAGTTCCTTTTATACCGCTGCTTGCTGGCTTGTAGCTTGCAGGCAAACAAGCGACTGAAGCTCCTCTACTGAAGCTCACAGACGACCTCGTGCGATATGAACAGCGGAACGGTACAACTCTCTCTCTTGATCAGAGTGCGGTTGAATTCCGGGAATCCACCAAAACTGCTCTCATGCAATTATCCGGAACGACCTCGGCAGAGTTCGCGACCGCACGACCGACCAGCTTTCTAGCCCCGGGAGTCAGCAGGAGCTATCAAGCCGCGTTCGTAGCGGAACATCAGAAGAAACCACAGCTGCTCAAAGTGTAAACAAACATGGCTCCCACGCTCGACCGGCATAGAAGCTTCCCTAGCTCCGAACTGATCGCTGCTGCACCGGTCGCGAATCGCAAGTCTTTGGCGGATCTGTTCTCTCATGTCTATGAGTTGAACTAGCTCTTGCAAGGGGCGCAAAGTGACATGCTACGGCTTCCTGGAAAGATTGACGTTTTTCAAGGGAAAATATCACTCTGGCGGGGAGGCATGGCGGAGGGTTACACACAAAATTCCCGAATCTTGAAGAGTGTTTGCAAATCGAATGATCGACGGATCGTCCAGGATCATCTACTATCACTCGGATAATCTTGCGGCGTCTTTTTCCCGATGGAGAGGACCAAAGACAGGGGATTTGAGGATTGTACATCTATTCGTTTCCGCGTCAGAGCTAGCAGTTGAAACCGCGCTGAAAGATTCAGTCTGATGGAGCTAGCTGAGGGCGAAGCTTGCAAAACGATTATCGAGACCTTCTCGAGGTTACGGTTTAGGATGTACGGTGTCAAAGCGGAGTGTCAAGCGGTGCAAGAGGAAACTATGGCTCCAGTTCCAGATACAAGTGTCCCGGTTTGCAGAATTTTGAACGAACAACAAGTTCAGAGATCGCACTGAAGTATAGTAAAACCTCGTCACAACAAATATTGTGGAATAAATGGTGGAATTGAAAATGAATTTTGGTCTCATAGGACACAATATTGAAAGACTCTTGTTGCAGCGAACACAATCTCCGGTCCCCAATGAGTTTGTGGCCTGCGCTGGTATGGACTCCTTACCGCAATAAAACAATCGCATCAATTTAATTCCCCCCCGAACGATCTTCATCATCCTGGGGTGCTTGTGAAGAGGTAGAGTGCGTCTGAATGGGCAATTGAGAGTCGAAGTGAATGGATCTTGGAATTTGGATGGATTATCAGGCTCAGCAACGCGACGAGCGGGCCATGGTCAGAGATCAATCTGAATCCAAAGAAAAAGACAGCCATTAGGTTCATCAGTGATCCAGCTGAGCTGATATGTTATACCTGGAGGAGGTATGAGAAAATGTAAAGCACCAAGGAATCGGAATTTCAACATGAGTGAAGTTCCGGGCGAACTCCGGACTTTTCTTCCGACTTGCTATCCATGGACTCCATCGTTTACGAGTGCAGGCATCGTGTACGTTGAGACCAAACCACGAGCGTTTGAGATATTATTTTTTGAGTCGTAACTTCTGAAGGCGCTCTGTTGCTTGTCTTCAACGTTCAACAATCGAAAAAAAAACTCGATGAGGGATTGTGTGCTCCATTGGTACTGTATTCCATTACCTGGCTGCTGCTCTTGACCAGTAATTCCTCTTTGTGGAGGGTTGTTGTGTGGTCTTTTATCAGAGATTCTAAGAAGCGGCAAGCTAGTCACATGTTCCGATACGTGGAGCATACAAGAATGAGTTGTGCATTATGCCTCTCTTGTCAAAGTCAACCGACTAGACGGTGGTCGTCTCATTCGGGATAATTTCCGATGCCGCTCGTAAGGGCACAACTTCACTTCTTCTGGTCCTATTTTGGGAATTATTTTCCGAATTGATAGCTGATGCAGAAAATCTTTCTGTTTTTGGTTCACGAAAATTGGACGAAACCGAAAATTTTGGGATCCGCTCAAATATGATCTCTTTTCTTTTCTGGGCAGTTCTATGAATGTGGTCCGGAACTCGTCTGGTGCCATTCGAGCGAGTCCACTCTGATACCATTCGACGCGGGAAGAGATGACGCTCGAATACCGACAAGGTTCGCGGAAATTGGATGAAACCTCGCCAAATGGGGAGTGGCTGATTTCTCACTGTGACATTTTCGTTTCGCAGTACATTTCTACGGGGATCGGAATTCAGATTTCGGCTCCGCAGTACCATCCCTCTCCTCGGACTCTGTCGATGAAATTTTAGGAGTGACATAAGCAGCGTCCCGGCACTTCCTTGGCACGGCCCGAGGAAGTGGTCCGGGTCCAAAGGAAGGCCCATGAGAAGACCGTGGAACGATCCATCAGGTGACCTAAGCGCCTTCTGTATTTCCGCCGTTCGTCGATGAATTGCACCTCGAGACACAACTGCTTCAGACGCTTGCACTGCAGAAGCGGGTCCCACATTCTTACACAATTCAAATCCGCTTCTCCGTTGCAAAGTTCAAGCTTCTGCAAATTCGAGCATCTCCGCAGGAAGCTCTGCAATCCTCCGAATGAGCTGTCTCGTAGCATTCGCAGTCGGATCGTGTGCACGTGAGGATTCGCCATGTTTTCATAGGCCGAGTCTGTCACATCAAGAAAGTGGAAAGTCAGCTCTTCGAGAAATAGCTGCTCATCAAAGTTGGGAAGATTGTCTGATCGCAACTTTTCTGCACCCAGAATGCAAAATGTATCGCGGTGCCAACAGCTCCATTCGGAGGCTACCGTTTACACCCCTTAAAGGATCTTCTCTTCATCTTCGTACCCCTTAAACGGTTGTCGTAGATGTAACACCCCAAGTCCAGACTAATCCACGCAGCGATCTTTCGATTTTGTTCGTGAGCGAGAATCTTCCAAAGCAGGTGGCGATGGAGACTGCGCGCAGGACATTTTTACTGACAGTACAGCTGTCTTGAAGGTAAGCCACCGCTGCGGCATCGGCTCACAAGTCAGTGCCTCGGGATAATCTCGTTTCATTTGTTCTTCACCGCAATACCGCTTGCTGATCAGAAATAGATGAACATTTTCGATGGACTCGCATTTGTTCAGAATGTCGATGATCCCACCGTACCCGTAGCCACGATGGAAGAACTGTTTCGAGATGAAGTTTCCAGATAGCGCGGAATGTCAGATTGGCTGCTGGTTCGTCCATATCAAGTGTTCTTCTGAGGTTCATCGAAAATCGAGAAGCTGAGCGCCCTCGATTCTTCGAATACCTTCAGAACATTCCCCAGAGCTGACCACGTGAGCGAAGTATTGACAGCTTTGACATAGGAGAGTGAGCTTCCGCAGCTGTTCCGCGGGCGTTGTGCAATCAGACGGATCGAGGAACTGCACATGAAGTTCTTTCGTTTCCAGAAGTGGCCACAGGGTTTATGTGAGGTGATCCACCTTCTTGTGTTCCAAACGCCTGGGGGAAACAGCGAGCAGCCGTGGATGTGACAGCGCGAATTTAGCCCTAGAATCCAAGTCCAAGTAGGCAATTATCTTGTCGAGAACTTCGTTGGAGAGATCCAAGATCTCGATTCTGAGGAGGAGAACGGCATCAGAATTAGAGACTGCTTAGTTTCGTGCGTTTTTCCGCTTCAACCTTCCAGAATGTGGATATGCAGGATGGTCCCGAATTCGGGTCTTCGGGTTTTACTTCGAAACATCTTAGAGAGAAATGTCTTTCGGATGACCCCACTGTATTATATATCGATTCTGTTTCGGATAAACCCATCAGACATCCTCGAACATGGGAGGCTGAACAAGATTTATTCTAACACGGAAGGAGCGAAGAACTAACGTACACGAAATCTCTCGTGTTTATCGGGAACTCACAAGCAGTAAATCGACGTTATCTTGTTACACAAAAATGAAAAGAGAAAGTTACTAGAAGGTATCGGCATCAGAGGCCGGTTCTGATCGACACCGACATTCAATCTGAGAGGATGTCTGAGAGTATTCTCTGGGCTCATGGCCAGCATTAGCTTCATTGTAAATTGTAGACTTTACGATTCCCAAAAATCGGTTTTTCTGGTCGTGTGTACGAAGCGCAGGCGATCTCCGCCCAGAAA